>CM056193.1:56585636-57935636 GCA_029692085.1 Gymnothorax javanicus
TGACAATAATGAATATACTATAGCAATTTTCTTGGACCTATCAAAAGCGTTTGATTTATAACAATCAAAACTACATAGATACGGTTTCAAGGTAATGTTTTTCAATGGTTAAAAGCTATAACTGATAGGCATCAATACGCTCATTTTAATAAAATACGGTAACATTGTTTGGTGTGGCTCAATCAATTCTGGGTCATAAAAATGGTTTTTAATTTATATCAATGATCTTGCATCAGTTCCAAGTACAATTTTACCTTTCTTATTTGCAGATGATACAAATCTTCTTATTACTTAAAAACTCTTTTTAAAAGAAAACTTTTAAAATGGTTCAAATTGAATAAATTGTCTTTAACATAAATAAAACCAATTTATACCAGGTAGGAAAAACATAATGGAAAAGTGTTCATTTTGTTGAAATTAAAAAAGATATCATCTTCCTTTCTTGGTGTCATGATTGACGAAAATTGTACTTGGAAAAAATATTGGTTTTATGGCAAAAAAGTGTCTAACTCTGGGTATCATCAGAAAGATAGTTCATTTTTAATAGATCCAGTTTACTTGTTTTTATTATAGCTTAATATATTTAATTTATTGTAACATAGTATGGGCCAATACCAGCCCAACCAAACTCAATAAACTTACTGCAAAAAAATTTGTTAGAGCTGCCACAAACTCAAATTCTGAGCTCCATCCACTATTTTATAAACTAAGGATCCTAACCATATTTTTATCAATATAATACAAATATGCAATGTATTATTCTTCAAAATACTAATCACTTTTTGCAAAAACTCAAGACAAGACAACAGAAATTGCAATGCATAGCAGAGGGCATATATCAAATACAAAGGGAGTACATTGTGGAATGAACATCAAATCTTGCTGACAATGCCCCCTCCTTGCCAATATTTAAAAAGGAGACTGTTTTTGAACTTATTAGAACACTATGTATATAATTCGAACCAGTTCATTTGTGGTGCAATCTATGTTTGCTGTTATTTCTTTTAATTAGTTTGTTCTGGTTTACCTTTATTTTTTATTATTGTGTATATATATATATATATATATATATATATATATATATATATATATATATATCTATAATTTTTTATTATTATTTTTTTTCTTTCTTTTTTCTTTTTTTATGTTGTTTTTTTTTCTCATTCTCATCTTATTTTCAATTAATCTTTACATGGATGTACATTAATTATTTCTTGACTAAATTTATTTTCCTTGCTCTATAACTTCACACCTGCAAATTTTTTTTTTTTTTTAAACTCTTCTAGGGATCTGTCTCTTGAAATGTGTCTTTTTTAATATATAATAGCTTTGAATTTCGCATTATCTAACAAATGGGTCGATTTAGTGACCATATTCCCTCAGTTTCACCAGTTGTAAGCTGATTTATTTATTTCCTCAACTATATTAATTTCTCTTTTTAAGCGGTTAAAGGTCATTTGCTATGAATTACAACAGCAGTATGGAGCTCTTAATGACATGCATTGCTATTTCTGAAATGAAATGGCTAGAAATGTAATTGTGACATGAAAGGGTAAGTAATCCCTATAAGCATGAATCATGCTAGTAGGAAAGATTAACAACCTGTTAAAATTCTGAGATTGCTTGTTGCGGTCTTTCAAAATCCAGCATATACAGGGGTCTCCCAGACCAAGTTTTGGAACCAGTTTTGTATCTGCCTACATTTTGTTGAGACATGTCCAAGGTTAGCAATCTTCACATTTAGGAGAAATTTTGACTGTCAGGTGCATATTTGAGTCTAAAGCCCTTAATGTTTCATTGATATTTAAATTGCTACTGCAAAGTCATACAGGCTTCTCACAAATGTCACTAATGCTGACCATTTTTGTTCAGGTACACCTGTTTAGTGTGCTCTTACCGTCCAGTGTTTGACACTGTTGACATGCTTGCTGTCCACAGAAAAGGAAAAAGGCATCTCGAAGGTATGCTCATACTTGAATGATTGTTTTGTTATGTGATCATCCTTTGGGGCCCCTGTCATTGACTTTACTATAACTCACTGATTTTCAGGGCTGAAGTGGTTTTATGGAAGGAAGACGAAATTGCAGCATGAAATTGAAAAACGTAGACATCAGAATTATGTTAAAGCTGAAGAAGGCAAACAGGTATAATTTTTGGTTATTTAATTTCTACAGCATTTTTTTTCATGCAAGAAAATGCTCAGTCCTCCACATTCAGGGGAATAAGTGTGTATCTCTTGTTTTTGTTTTTCATGTTGTTACTGCTTCATAACATTCTCCACATATTCATTGTAAGGAAGAAGCAAAAACTGCTCCTTTACTCACACAAACCCGTAGTATTACCCATCACGCCCTGCTGAAGTCCGAACCCTATAGCAGCTGCCATAAGAAAATAAGGTAAGGAACAGGAACAAACTTGGAATGTTACTGAAAATGATCGAGCACTGACTTGTGTTGTGGCTTTAAAATCATTTGCAGTTGTGCACAAAATGTATGTGGCTGTTGTGTCTTTGTGTTTATTCTGTGCAGGTTCTGTGTGTTCTCTCTCTCTTTTTGCCCCCCTTGAAGTCTGATGCTGTTCTCTGCTGTCCATAATCGTGGACCATTTGCCATTTTAGAATTTTGACCGTCCCCTATTGGCAAACTTCTGTGATGCCACAAGCGGTTAACTACATTATGATACTCTACCCTCCCTATAGAATGCCAGGGGTGTCGAACTGGTGCCAACTGATTAGTCCTTTCTCTCTGCTTGAGGGTGAGGTAATAAGTGAAATCACCTGGTGGAGGTTTTGGTCAGAATGAAAACCTGCAGCCTCTTGGCCCTCCATGGCACTAGTTTGACACGTGCTATAGACGCACTCTCAATGAACTTTCACCCGGGAGACCATTGAAATTCAGAATTCGAGAGGTGGGATCTTGCAATTTTGTGAAGTTGGCCAAAAAGGGGTCGCTGTACCTTGGGACAGGAGGGGTCAACAGAGGAAAGGTTCCAGTTTTGAAGTTTGGATGCCACACCTTTCTCAAAAAATAAAATTCGGCCAAATCCAAGGGGTCAACAATTCTGACTGTCTGAACTTCTCAAAAATTGGCTCTTAAGTTCAGAGTGTAGCTCAGCGACCTTCTCGGCCTTCTGCGCCGCCTACTTTTTTCTGGTCAAAGAATTTTTTTTTGTCCCGATATCGCATGCAACTGCTGCATTTTGCTGTAGCCGCTTCAGCGCACACTGTTCATGGTTACGATTTTGTATTCCCCACTCTGGTTCCTGAAATTTTTCCCACTCTGGCTCCGGGGCTCTTAATATTACTTATGACCAATCGGCGCACTTCTGTATTATTGTCTATGCGCTACACAATAGCACCTTGGTAAAGTCGCATGTTACTGTGGGCATTGTCCACTTGTCCAAGAGTTGTTTTTGTGGTAGGTCAGCCATTGTATTATTATCGTTGATGTCCAAGAGCATTGCATTCACTGTAATGCGATTCAAAAGACACTGCAGTGCACTGATTTGTCAAATTCCATGCCTTTTAAAGTCCCTTCAGGTAGTTTTTATTAGTATCGGTGAATGCATTACTGAGCCTTGGCCTAAAATATGTGCATATCGCTTATTGCACCTTGAAGAAATATTGGTTAACGAGAGGTAATTGAGTTACATAATGACTGCCGTTAACATGTGGGCGGCCTGTTTCGTTACCCTTGAACCTAGAGTTTTGATTTTTGGTGTGTGGGTGTGTCTAGGCAATAGGACCTAGTATACCGAAAAACATTCAAGTAAATCTAGTCTGAAATACATGTATTACTGTAAATGTGGCTCTGTTTATTTCTTTCAGAATCATGTTGCCAGCTTTCCACTCTCTCCAGTTCAACAGTCGCCAGATTTAATCCCTAGCTGATCCACTTCTTGTGGCACGAGCCCCATATCATATCCTTCTTGGCTCTCTTGTAAAATCTGTGTGCCTATCGAACAAAAAATACTGCTCACATGGAGACAAGTCTCTTAGTAGTGGTAAAGTTAGATGCGTATGTTTATTTTGATTTAGTTCGAGATGAAAATCTCTTGGCAGGATGAAATTCAATTGACTGCAGTTGAAATGAAATGCGTATTAAAGCGAACAGTTCTGCCGATTTGAAACTGGTTGTCTCCTGATCACATTGATAGATTCCCAACAAGTTATTATAATCATGTTAAGGGCCATTCTCAGTCACGTGTGTGACCAAAAATGTAACAAATAGTAGAAAAAATCTCCTCCAATTACAAAAGCATTGGAGGTTCATGATTGTGGACCTTGTATAAGAGTACTACTTATCCAAGTCTATCAAGTAAAAATGTTATTTGTTACATTAACTTTAACTACTTAAGGTCAGAGGTCAAATCGACTGGTCACGTGTGTGACTTCTTGAAACAGGTTTTTCATAACTCTATTTGTCTGTGAAGTTGAAAAATCTAGAATTTTCATAGTTTTGGGGTATGGAGAATAGCAAGGGAATAAATTTGATACCTTTCATTAATTTTCAAAGTATTTCTTTATTTGATGACATCTGGTCATGTGTGTGACATTTTGGTTCACTTCTCAAAGAATGGCCCTTAATGATGTTCTGAAATTACCGAAAGTGATGAAAATAGTTCTGGCGCTTATTTTGATACTTCTTGGCGTCTCTCAGCTAGTTTTGTTATTCCTGTGTTCATAATATACTATTCAAAAAAAGTAGGGGATATTGGATTTACAAGTACCATGAAAAGAATGAGGTCAGGAAGGAAACAAATGACATAAAAACATTAAGGAAACATTTGTCAATTTATTCAAACCCTGTGTACAGTCAGTAAAGGACAGATTCTGACACAAACACAGGGTCACACAGCAAATTTACCACCATTGTGAAACAGAGTCAGTAGCGGGTAAAACCCCTCGGTTGGCTAGACAAATTCGGCGTGGCATACTCCTGAGACGTCCCAGGTCGTTTTGGGGAACGTTATTCCATTCCTGTTGCAATGCTGCAGCAAGTTCTGGACATTGGCAGGAGGTTGTTGAATTGACTGCAGCTGTCCAAGCATGTCCCAACATGCTCGATGGGGGAAAGGTCCGGACTGAGTGCTGGCCATGGTAATGTGGTGATATTCTGCTGCTGGAGGTAATTTGATCCTGGCCCTATGACATCTGGCATTGTCATCTTGGAAAATCTCCTTAAAAACGGCACAACATGGGGTGCCAAGATGTTGTCCCGGTAGTACTGCCCTGTGACACGCCCAGCAACAACATGCAAGTCTGTTCTGCCGCAGCAGTGATGCCTCCCCACACCATTACAGATCCACCCCCATACGGATCATGTCTAATGACGTTAACGTCATGGAAAACGCCGGGCGCCAAACCCTCCTCGTCCTGTCAAGGAAGTCCACAGTGAACCTCGACTCATCTGAGAACATTACGTTGTTCCATGATTCGTTGATGATGACGACACCATTGAGTCTGGCCCTAATGTGACGATCCTCAAACAGGGAATGACACGAGGACGCGGGCGTGTAAGTGAAATCTGTGCAGACGATTCGTGATGGTCTGGCCACTCACTACCAAGCCAGTATCCCTTTGAAGTTGAGACCTTATCTGATTTGCTGTTACCATGTCAAGACAATAGTGCGGATGAATCTGTCCTGAGCCTGAGTTTTGCCCTTTCGACCGGATGGTCTATCCTGAACAGACCCTGTAGCACGATTCTGGACCATAATGATGACAGACTGGGAAACATTCATTGCCCTTGCCACAACGACCTGTCTTGTGCCAACCAGTAGCATGCCAAGGGCACGTAACCTCTCCTCCTGTGTTAGGCGGCGCATGGTCTCTGTTTAATTAACGACTTCAACCACTGATAATCTGATGCTTTCTCTTCAAAATCTTCCTTTACAGTGGCTCTAACCTTCCAATTCAGAGTCATGCAAATTTGTGGCACAACCCCTTGAATCAATAGCATGATGTATCCCTTTGTATATGTCACTTTTTTTTATGCTCTGACACGAGAAATGATTGGTCATATGTTAATGAGTTATAGTTGAGCCCAGAACCAGAATGGGGAAAAAATTTCCGTTCCCCGGTATTTGATCTAGTTGATGATATTTGGGGATTCCCAGTTATCCTCGATCCCAGCGTCATTGTTTCTATGAACCTTTGGACAAACACAGCGTGCTTGCTGTGATTGGAAGTGAGGTATCCCATCTTGTAAAACTGAGGTTGAAACAGTCCGGGATAGCTACAGACCAGGGGTGTCTTTGGGTTAATGGTAGGTGTATTGCATAAGATTTAAGTATAATAATATGCTGTCATTCCAAGTTTCTATGTTTTTGACCCTGTGATAAACCAATGCCACGAATGTGCATACTTGATCTATGTTGTCTATTGTCATAACTGCCGACTGGCTTTGAAATCTTTGCTCAATTGGCAATACCCAGTTAAGCTATATTTCCTGGGCCGTTAATGACAAACAAAAGACAAAAAAGATGATTTAAGATCATTTTTATTGGTCTTCTGTATTTCATTCTCTAAATTCAATGAATGTCACACAACACATACGCGATTTATGCATTGCATAACATCATACATACACTTATATGAAAGGAACCGCCCCGCTGGATATCTCATTGGTCAACTGGATCTGCTTGAGGGGCTCAATTGTCTACTTTCAACCAATAGCCTCCTACTCTGACAGTTGTTGAGAAGGCTGCTCAGTAACCTTTTGCCTTCACAGACCCATTTATTGAGTTTCTACAGGAAACTGCCTCTTGTTATTACACAAGGTCTCTTATTTTTACATGTTCAGTTCATACTGCGTGTTAATGGGAAAGTTTCCTGTTGAAACTAGGTATGCTGGTGCAGTTATATCGGTTAATTTTTTGTGTTAGAACAGCAGGTTTCTCCATTTTAACTCCCATTTCACATGTTGGCAACATCAAGCAGAAACATCATTGAGTGCTACAGTTTTTTGGTGTGGACTTAGTTAAGGTGCGTCATTCGTGTTAATGGTTCAGCTGAACAAATACAAGACTTTAAACTAACTTGTTTCAACAGATTTAGAGTCGACTTTACACACAGACTTGCGCTCAAACATGGATATAGCTGGTGCAACAGGCAATGTGCTCCACTGCTCCGTGTCGTGTGTGTGTGTGTTTGTGTGGATAGGCAAAGCCCCGCCCTTGGAGAGAAACATTTTATAATAACTGAAAGAGGAGAGAAAGTTGTGCAACTGTGATTGACAGCAAATGCGGTAAAGAGACTGTCACACTGAGCTGAAATGAAATGGGTGCATGTAAATTGGGTAAACAACATTAATAAAATATTTTTATTCTTTTGGGGGAGCGGGGGCTTCCATTGGGGGGGCCGGATAGTCCCCTCAATATTTCTTATGATAGTGGGCTAATTTGGCCTTGATGGAAGTGTGTGAGTCACGATCCTTTCATACTCAATATCTCAGGAATTGTTCTGGCCATAACCCTCTAACTTTGCAAATCAACTGATAAAGTGTAGCAAATGTGCTGATTAAAATTTAGTTGAACCTGTGAAGTTGCATTATACTAAATTAATATGTAAAAACGTGTCGCATATTGCTTCTATCAGTTAGCTCGCAAACTTAGCTAGCTTGCGTGTTAATAAAATTATTAGTGATTCAGTCGAAGCCTGATAAAGGCTCAAATTCACACAGAGTTATGCTAGCAATGTTTGTTTTGTGTTTCTGCCTCAGACGAAGTGTACTGCACAGGCATTACTTGTGTATACCTTTATTTGATGTCAACAGTAGCCAGCTAGCTACATGAAAACTGTGACGTTGAGCAACCCGTTTTTCTTGTACCTCTGTAGCTAGCTAGCTGGCTACTGTACTCGTCAAATTATTCCGGCTGGGTAGGAATAATTTAGGCATTACCTTTACTATCTCGCTACATTCTCTGAGCAGATACTGAGTTTACAAGCGGCACTTCAGCCTCGTTGCATCATACTTAATTAATATGCAAAAAGATGAGGCTTCGCAGGGTCCAGTACAATCCGCTGAAATTGTGCATTGCTAGTACGTATTTGTGGGGAGGTACTGAGCTGTTTCTTCCCGCACCCATTGGCACGCATGCAGATCGAACCTGATCATTTTATTTTGTTGCGCACCAGCTCTTGCACCCTTTGACTGCTTGAGCTATACTATAATTTTGGGCTTACGATGATGGACAGTGGAGAGGATGATGGCGGTGGACTGATAATGTGGGAGAGGGGGAGCTCAGAAGTCCTGCAGAATATACAAGAAGACAGAACCCTGGCCAAAAAACATATTGAATATACCAACAGTTAGTAATTCACTTGCGTATCTTGGGCACATATTTTTCTTTTGGTTTTCTGAAATGCTGGGGGCTACATCTTGCATACAACAAAATAAAAATTCCACATCATGCAGTATTGAATCATTATTACCTCTGCCAAGGAGGTTATGTAATTGGTATTGCTTGTTGGTTGGTTTGATTGTTTGCTGATTAGTTAGAAGGATAATACAAAAACTAATGGAGAACCAGATCTGGGTGAAGATCCAAGATGTTTTGTAAGATTCCTCATCATTGGAAGATGGATTTGTCAATTTGATTTACATTTTCACAAATGCATTACGATTTGAAATTAGACTTTGGATCGTGTGTCATGAAGTGGGACAAAAAAGTGTCACAGGGCAAAAATCATGTATTTTTCAATATTTATGTTATTGGTTGGATAAAATGGATACTTTCAAACGGAGAAAACCAAGTAAAATTATGTCTCCTAAATTTTGAGAAGATGGCTAAAATGTGTTATTTTAATGTAAAATGAATTAAACTGCTGAAACGTTTTTGCGTTTTTCTCAGAACTGATCATTTTTAAACAAATAGCCATAATTTCCAGAATACTCCGCCAAATTTAATCAACCTGTTATCAAAATGCTCGTAATAGTTTGTTCTCTTCAGCATAAAGCATAAATAAAACAAATATGCAATGATGTAACTGCTCTGAACTGAGTTGAAAAAAACATGTTCAAATTCTCACTACGTTACTGGCCGAAAATGGCATTTTGTCTACCTTGTCATTTAAAGTCCCCAATCCACTTTGCAGTTTTATCTGACTGAAATATGTATTTCTCTTGTTCCTGTAGGATGTGTAACGCACCTTTGGGAATGTAGGAAATCAGTTATATAGCCACAGAACACATGATATCCTCGTAGTCCTGAAGTCCCAGGAGGAAAACGTCACTTTCCCTTGTCAAGTTGATCCCAACATACACAATGCATCCACTAGAAATTGTTGCTCTGCTCTGACATCGTTTGTAAGTCCCTTCTATTTGATTTGATGTAGGTATAGGGGTCCTTGGTTTTGTGAAGCAGTGTGCTTGTATACATACATTGGATGTACATTACCATATGCTCATTTAACATAACAAAACGAGGAATTTACATTGATTGATGTATCCATCTTTATTATCTCGGCAATATCTAAGGAAGGCGATCATGAATAGATGGAAAATTCATTGTTACTTGCCTGAATTGCGAGTCAGAATTAGAAAAATGACAGCTCATGTCATCACTGACTTCATGGTTTCCATTGTTTTATGCTAATTGGCTTCCCCAGAGTCATCTACAGGGCTGTCAAAGAACTAAAGGAAAGTTCAGCTGTATTGGAGAATGAGAGAAGCAACATTCTGAATGAAAACTCCTGCCCCTCCACCGCCCCCGCCGAGTCCACCCCGAGGCAGTTTTCATTCAAAAAGGTCTAGGCACCACATTATATATTAGAAATGCAAGTTATTGGTATCACAAAAGGGAGATTCTAAGCTTTATAATGGTAGCATATTTGTCTCATTTGGATGGACATTGTTTTAGGTACAGCTGTTTGAATGATAAAAAGTCTTCATATGTGTAACAAGCTCACCTTTTTTGGGTTCCCACTTCATGACATATGACCTTTGGGGTCATTATCTCAATGATGTCAAAAAAATGTCCTGGCCTTGTGTTAACAAATGGGGGATTGTTCAGCCTTGGCAGAGGTTTGCAGTATAAAATTTCTCTTGTTTATATTGTGGTTACTACATAAAATATATATGCTGCCATTGTGAAGGTGAAGACCGCATCTGCATGCTGTTTATTATTAGTTACTTTAATGACTTCCAGTGCTTTCTGTTATAGTGTGTCGTTTGATTTATAGTTTGTCTCTCTTGCATAAATGAGATGAAAGGCCATCTATGTTTCTCCTTTTTTTTTTCTTTGACTCTTGTCCTAAGCTTAAAGTTTGAAAAAGGCTCAACTAGCTCTGTTCTGAATGACCCAACTGTGAAGCCTCCCGCCCGTAAGCCTTCACTACTGAACCAGGTACCTTGTACTGAGATGGTGGGCAGTGCAAATAAGGAAGCGATATCAATCCCAGTTTATGGCTGCAGCACTGAAGGTACAGTCTTATCAATTTGTTAAAATGCTCATTATTCATTTTTCCTTGAATGTTGCTTTTTTCTGATAATGCACTCATGCATTGTTTTCACTTGAATTTGTAACACCACAATCAGACTGTCAGGCACAGCCAAGTCCTCAGAAAAAGCAGGAATCTGTCAAAAAGAAATTAAGGCCCACCAGTTCGTCAGATTCAGTACCCATATCTGCACAGAGGCGCAGAGAGCTGGATCACTATCTCAAACTGAAAAGGTAATTCTGCTTTGAAAGTAGTCCTTTTTATAAACATTTTAGTTAATGGTAATTATATTTATAAATGACAAATTATTGCTACATTTTATAGTACTGGCCATGCATCTTATCATTTTTTTTCTTGCTTTGTTTTCATTTTAGATGACCTTTCCGGTTTGTTGTTAAAACCATAACTCACTTGCACAGTTTGAAGTATAGGTACAAAGTCGTGTTGGGGAGGGTGTTTACTTGGATAACTGCTACATACTTGATGATAATTTTGGCAGCATTGAATTATTAGGTTGCTAGTAATTTTCAAATCTGCTGTTTGACTATGGAGGGCTGAAGTTCCATTTACCCCCCACCAATCTGAGTGTCAATGTCATGGGTGTCTCACATATGCCTTTTTTCTGTGCCCGTTCCTCTCAGCTCCGGATGGCTACAGGACAAAGATGGCAGTTGGGTGAAGGATGAGAATGTGGAATTTGACTCTGATGAGGAACAGCCCTCTCCCTTACCTCCTCTTACCAGTACCAGTTAATGATGGCAAAACGGGGCCTTATGAAGCTTTGAATCTTTTTTAATCATTGTATTGAAAGTTGGTTCACGACTCAAAGCTTCATTCATACTGCTTGTGGGTGACTTCTGATAAAATAATGTTCTGTGCAGTGAAATGATGATGGACTCTAGCAGGATTGTTTTCATGCACACACTTGATGTTTTTCGTTAGTGTGTCTGTTGTTTTTTTTTTGTGTGAACATGACAGATTGGTTAGCAGTCTGACTCCATGCAGTGTCATTATGTTATAAATTACGTTATGAATTCAGTTCTCAAGATTGTAGGGCATTTACTGCGGGGCAGCAGATGTGCTTGGTATAGTGGACAATAACCGCAATCATCAAAGCCAACTCCACTGCCCAATAATGCACTGGTTCTAAACTTTGGCCCTCTGACCCCCTGTATATGCTGGTTCTTGTTCCAAATGCAACTGCAATCACTGTTTAAAACGGCTGTTAATTTTTCTTCATTAGGTCCTTTACATGTTTCATTATTTACCCTCTTTAGCCACATCATCTGAATAGCTGTAGTGGCACAACAAGTAGGATAAAAACTTCATTTTAGTTCGTAAATTTTAACTCTTCAAATTAAAGATTTTCAAGAATTTTCAAAGCCCTGCCTGGGAAAACTGAGGCAATCAGATGGTTAACTGAATGAAGCAGACAGTGGTTCAGACGGCGTTTTTCCTGGAGGGAAGCAAGCCACCGCACAGAGGCTTCAAGAAAATTCTCTATTGAATTTGAAGCAAGCTTCGAAGCCTCAGCATCAGACCTAACATTGGAAGTAGTCGTGACCTTTCCCCTGACCTGCCTGCCAACCACAGATTTTTACCTAACTTACCAGCCAACCAGAGACTTTTCTTCAACCATGCAGTAAACAAAAGGACATAATTGCAAACGTGAAAGAGAGTTTGTGGCCAGTTCTGTGATAAGTGTTTTTAAGTCGAGGAAGAATAGCAGGGATGCTCTCTTCTGTAGCCTTTGTGTTGTTCTTTTGCCCAAAGTTGATTTGTTTTTAAGACCCTCCATTATAATTATGCTCAGGTCATCTTCCTGTAAATCAGCATCAAATATTCAAATATTACTGTTGGTCTTTGTGAGTGCTGCCACTTTTTGCATTCCTCAGAGGTTTCTTGGTTATTTGGCCACTTTTGTACTCTGTAGTTATCTTCACTTTGCTTTGGATACTTTGGTCGCAGAATTTTACTGGTTAAACCTCTTTGCAGCTGACACATGCTGCTAATTGGTATTCAAATGAAGAAAAATACCAGTGTAGATGATGCTTTTGTAATTGAGGTTTTGGGTTTTGAGTTAGCAATGTTGGACATTTTTCAGGGATGCTTTTGATATTTTTTTCCACCCCATGTAAGCCAAAAATTGCTAAGGTACATAAGGCTTGCTTATGATTTCTGGTTGAAGACCATTTTTGAAATGAGTCCTGAGCTAACCCATCAGCAAATCAAAAATTTTTGATGTTCAAAAAGGAATAGTCATTTGTAATAAACCCCCCACCCCCGAAATAAATAAATAAATAAATTTAAGAAAGACAAAGTGCCTGTGGTGTGGTGCCATATATATACGTGTGTGTGTATATATATGTGTGTATGCGTGTGTGTGTGTGTGATAGTTAGTTGTTCATTGTTTTATTATCAGCAGATAATGATAGATGCTTTTAATTCATGTTCATTTTGTTTTGCACTCATCAGAAATATAGTGAAGATAAAAGTACCACTTGAACCCAAGTAGGTTTTTAAAAGGGGACGTATTATGCTGATCCTCCTTTTAACACATATAAGTAATGTTATGATGTTGGATGTCTATACTCAACCTTTGAAGAACATAAACATAAGATACAGGGGTTTTGCCATAATCCAAGAACGTGATTTCCTCTCTGAACAGCTCGTCCCGTGATCTTCACGAGATCTGGGCAAAACCTGACGTCAGGTTGTGCCGTCCAATTAATACAGACCTAGCCAGAGCCAATCACGGCGCTGGACCTGCCCACGCCGGAAACTATTCTAGCAGGCACACACAACTATGCCTTAGTAGCATCTACACTTTTGGAAATACAAAAGAAGAACCGCAGATCATTAGAGGTGCAATTTTGTCAGTATCTCTCCCAAAGCTGCTTGTCCGTTTATTTTTGGACACGAAGAAAAGCACCTATTTCTCTTCCAAAAGAAGATGCCACCAGAAATCAGTGGGTAGCTTTTTTGTTTGCTGGCAGCAAACAGCCACGGCCAAAGGGAACGTTAGCTGTTTGTGCTCAGCATTTCACCTAAGACGGCTTTTTCAATAAAGGATAATTCGACGCTGGATAAGCGTTTCAGCTGGTTCTCAAACCTGAAGCAGTTGCATCGATCAAGCGCTCGGAGCCACAAGCTGTAAGTAATGATATAACAGCAAATAATGTAAGTGAAGCTAACGTGTTAAGGGTGGCTAGCAGGACCGCTAACGGTAGTTGGCACTAACAACTGGCTTCAAATGCAGGCTTTGTCAAATATCTGAAGATAAAGCCTGTATCGATCGCGACTGTCCGTGACTCACAGAAGCGGAAGCTGTAAGTTGCTTTTACGGCATAAGCCTACCTAACGTGATAACCAGTTGATTGTGGCCGTAGCACTGTGGCTAACGTAGCCAAGTTACTGTTGCTAATGTTTGTGTCCTGAATATGCAAGAGTAATATCAGGGGAAATTCAACAGAAGGTATATGAACATAAACCTCATTTGAAGCTAACTTTTTCTACTTGTTTGTAATTTGGATGCTTGGTACAACTGTCCACGGTAACGGAACTTGCTGTCTGTAAAACCTGTATTGCAAGGGTTTGTCTCTGTGGTTGTTACGACTGCTCGGTTACCAGCTACTGCATGTTAGTTTGCGTGCCGTGCTACTTAAAAATGCTCCTGGTTAACTTATTTGCAGTAATTCTGATTGGTATGCTTGTGTTACTTCGGTAAGCATCAATATGGCAATTTCATAATAACGTTGCCCGATTGTAGCCACTGCAGTTAGTGATCGCTTCACTTCTCCATGACCGGGATCAGCCGGATACTTCACAAATGTCTGAGTAAGCTCTCTGGTGCTACCATGAAAGCATTTCTGATCGGTATGCTTGTGTTACTTCAGTAAGCATCAATATGGCAATTTCATAATAACGTTGCCCGATTGTAACCACTATAGTTGGAGCTAACCGGAGAGGTGCTGTTTGTGTCTGCAAAGTTGGGCTGAAAAGGCTGCAGTTAGACCAGACGTAGGTTTTGCAGAGCTTGGGATACGTGTTTGGGTTTGTTTACGGCTGCTTGTGATCGCTTCACTTATCCATGACCGGGATCAGCCGGATACTTCACCAATATCTGGGCTAGCTCTCTGACGCTACTGTGATAGCAATCGCGAAACGCACAAGCTATTACTTGTCTGGTATAACAAACAATTTCTCTGCACTGCTGTGGCATAATTTCATCCCCCTTTAGAAATTGTTCTGGCTAATACATAAGCAACTATCCACGCTAACGGAACTTATGGTTTGTAAAACCTGTATTATGTTCATAACATAACCGGAGCTCTCTCTAGCTGTCGCGTACTATCCATAAAGCTGCTTTCACGGCGGACGCGAAACAAATTTTTCGTGCGACAGATTACATTCAAAGTCAATGCAAAGACGCGAATACATGCATTATGGGAGCGTTAAGCCGTTTTCAAGCCGGACGTAAAACTAATTTTTTGCACGACAGATTACATTCAAAGTCAAAGCAAAGAGGCGAATACACGCGTTATGGGCGCGTTAAGCCGCTTTCACACCGGACGCGAAACGAATTTTTCTCGCAACAGATTATTCAAAGTCAATGCAAAGACAATGCATTGACTTTCAATGTAATCTGTCGCGCGAAAAATTCGTTTCGCGTCCGATGTGAAAGCGGCTTAACGTGTCCATTTTCCGCGAGCAAACGCTGCTCATTCCAACGTAGTAAGTAAACCATTACCACGGAAAATTTCCGAAAAGGCCATTTAGCCTGGAGCTTTCGCCCCTCCATCATATACCAGTGCAGAAGCTGTTCGTTACTCCACGCCAACGACACACCACAGTTATGCACACGAACCAGCAGGTCCTTATAATACACACCTAAGCAGTCCATAAGTTGTTGGTTCACTTTTTGCTGCCCCTCACTGTCCATGTTTCTCTCTAAACTCTGACCCACCGGATTTCTACAGTCTCCGGTCTACACTTGGGTATGTCGACCCATTCTACAAATGTGTCTGTATGAGGTGGATTCTAGCTTTCCTTCAGTCCTAGCTATAGAGTGGAAATACCGGTGTACTCACCATAGAAGCCGTAGGTGGATAGCAAATTCGAGCTTGAGCTGCCAGACTTTCGCACTGCATCCTCCACTTTCGCCGCTGCATTTCTTAGAACAAATTCATTTCATTAGATCTATACACATGTAGAGCGTTTGATTGCGGCACTTCCCCGCCAATTCCTTAGCTCAGATGGCAGACACGTCTCACGTTTCACACTAGGGAGGCGACCCCGGAAAACTGCGTTCTACCGAGTCCCGCCTAGCTCCGCCCTCCACAGAGCTGGCTAATCAGAAGAAAGTTGACACACGGGGAAGGGGTGCCATAGCGGAAGAGCCGCCCAAAAAAGGCGTTTCAGGCAGACACTGCAATGGACTACAAGTGGAGTTTTTTTTAGGATGGCAGTATGAGCTAAATAAGGACCCTTTTTTGCACTTTGAACGATCAGGAGTACTCTAGGGGAGTCCAAGATCAAAGTATAAACTTGGAAATGTAGCATAATAGGTCCCCTTTAATTAAATTAATTAAAATGATTTTTGGCTCAAATAAGGACACCAAAATGTGACATCAAAAAAAAGTTTTTGTCAAAAAGGATGTGGGGAAATTAAAATGGGTAAGTATCATGTGCATTTGCCCACAAGTTATTCACTCATAGTCCAGTGAATAAATTCCACTTTGTTACAAAACTTTTCTGGTCAGAACATAGGATGATATCAGACTGAAATTATTGGGTTACGGTCGTTGCCCAACGTGTCCGCTGTGATAATGACAATTACCACGGCATGCAGGTCTTCAGTGAGATGCACTGCTTAAACGTACTGCTACTCCACACAAGAGCTGACTTTCCTTACGCCGATAAACCAACTTCTTGTCAGCTAATTTCCGTTGATTTAGAAAAATATTCACTGAAATACTAAAAATCATGTTGTGTCCAGTAAATCACGACCGTTACAAAAGACAAAGTTTGGTTTTTATTCTTTGATTATACAAATCTATTTATTGATTTTTCATGTCCTATGGAATGACTCTGCATACATTTTATCAGCAACAGAGGTTTTTCCGTGTGCTGCTGTGAGTTGGCTGATTTCCGCGATTATTCCTTTAGTGTCTGCAATTTTGTATGCTGCAACAACAGTTAAGTGAAAAGGGAATTATGATAAAAATGGTCTGAATCCATCCTTACTCTCCATCGTTCAGCAATTGGCCATCCTTCCGCAAGGTAAGACGTTACTGGCTGCTATTTTCATGACTTTTCTGCATAATTTGCGTTACTGATTTCATATTTTAGGTTAACGCGATTACTTATCATGCTGTGATGGATTCATTTGTACCCACTTCTTCTCCGCAGTAATCCATTGTGATGAAAGTTATGCTACAGAATAACATCCTATAAAATATCGAATTAATTGTACAGTTGACATTACCCGTAAGCAGTGATGACGATTTTCGTTTTCTTGCTTGTTTCACGGTCACACTTTTGTTACCCAGTATCATGAAAAGACGCATATGGCACCACAGCACTGGCGCTTTTTTCTTAAGATGGCTGTCGCAGAGTAGCCAGTGGTGGAGTTGACCGAAGAGGCCAAGATTTTCAGGATAAGAGTCTTTTATTTTTTTCCTTTTTTCTCAAACATGCAAATATTTACAGTGAAACAAGCCAATAAGGTATAAATAAGCAAGAACAAAAACTTATTCAAGAACACAAATAAATCAGTAGCAGTTCTCAGACTGTGTCAAATGACCCTGCAGAACCTTTTCCATAAGACCATGGCTCTTTTTTTATCAGCCAGTCTCCCTATCTACAGAGGCCATGGGCCAAATACAACATTGACCAAGGCGTAGCCCCACCCACTCGACTGCTCCAAATTCTCAATCATAAATTATTTAAATCAGTGGTCTTCAATGACTACGTTTACATGCAGTCAATAACCCTTTCATAACCGGAATATTAGCAATAACCCGGTTGCGCATGGCTATGTAAACACCAATAACCCTTTTGAAAAACCAAATTATGCTCATATTCCGGTTTTTAAAAACCCGAAAATGACCCCTGGGTTACTCCTTTTCTAACCCGAATATTGGGTCATGTATACGCCTATCGGGATATCCCCATCGAAAGGAACATTAATTTGTGTTCTGCGCATGTTCTATTCGCAAGGAATCTTGGTCTTTTGTGTTTTTGGATACAGGAAGAAGAAGCGGAAATGACGTGCATTACGTCATGACGTTCTCTGTGAGTCGAGACGTTGTCCGTGCGTCGCTGTTTTGATCGGGATATCCCAATTGATTACAATTACCATGTACACAGGAATAACGTCGTTCCTGGGGACCCACTGTGAATGCTGGATTTTGTTCCAACCACAATTGTAATCGCAGGATTTTAACAAGCTGCTAATGTCTTAATTAGGTGTTTTTCATGTTTAGAGTTGTTAATTACTCTCTTTAGCCAAATGTTACATAGAAACATCCATACCTGCTATGAAGAATAAAATATCCCAGGAGATCGTGTGTTTATTTCTATACTGCAAGAAATTTCAAGTAATATAACATTTCAAACAGATCAAATTAGACACAGGAAATCCGCAAACCCCATATGAGGCTGCTGGACACAACTGTTTCAAGTTCTTTCAAAAAAAACTTCAGGTGAACTTAATTAGATTAACATAACACAAAAGTGGTTTGACTCTTTACCATTTGCTCTTCGAATAAATTTGTCATGATGCGCCAATTAGTTTTAACCAATTAGGAGCCGACTACATCTTTAATTTGATTGGTTACATTGTTTTCTCTCATTTTTTGCTGCTATTTCTAATACATCGCAATACGGGTATGGAATTTTTTTTATTCTTGATGGCAAACATAGATATTTCTGTTAACTAGTGAGTCAAGAGGGCAAATAACTGCTCTAAACATTAAATGCGCTTAAGACAAATTGACAGCTTGTTAAAATCCTGCGATTACAATTGTGGTTGGAACAAAAACCAGCATGCACAGTGGGTCCCCAGGAACGACATTGAAGGCCACTGATTTAAATTATAACACCATTGTTAAATTACAATACAAAAAAATTAACACAATTCAAACAAACATACACAATCATTTCCAAAAGCCCCACACCACTTTGCCCACTGATGATTGAACTTCACATTATTTACAAGAAAACATCCCTGTCCTAATGGTTTAACCACCCCGCCACTAGCGGAACACCCCTATTTCTGTACAGTGTACAGTCACTTGCTTTCCCTGATGGAACCAGGAAGTACGTTTAGAGATGAATTGCAGTGAGTGAAGCTGAACATGGAGTTGTGATACAGAGATTTAAGCAATAAATGGAGAATATCATTTGGGCATTTTCACATCACACCCATGTGATGAAAACAGGAATGCAAAGAAAGTAAAAAAATCCGCACACTAGATTAAAGCTCCCAAACCTTTATTCATGCGACGTTTCGACCACTCACAGGGTCTTCAACAGGCAAATGACTGACAGGCAGACAGACAGACAAATATATAGGCAGGTATCTACCTAGTCATTGGCTGATAAAGTATCAGCTAACAACCAATAGGATCCAGACACATTGGCACAAGGCACAATGAGTGCCTGCCCTTTAAAGGGACTCAGTAATTAAATGCACCCTAGACAAAGAGAGCAATAAGTACATCACCAATACATCAATTGCAATGCAATCATAAAATACATAAGGAAAGACATTCTGTTCATTGTTATGTGGCCTGGATCACCATCAGCAAGTAATTACCAAAAATATAGGCCAAACAGTGACATTTCAATGATATTAACAGAGAAAACACAGTAAGCAGCCAATGAATTTAAAGAGTAAAAACAACAGGAAATGTTAATATTGGATAATTTCATAATAGAAATTACTACTATGAGAATAAAGCTGCTAATAGAAAAATAGAAAAGTGCAAAAATGGAAAAATAGCCTACAAAAAAGGCTTCATATCAAATTCCTCATTTATACCCTTAGGGGACATGGTATTAAGGAAATATATCCAAAAAGTTTTGCGTTGGAGAAGCCTCCTTTCTAAATCACCACCCCTACGAGGTTTCTCCACTTTTTCCACACCGACATAACGTAGTGTGTTCAAGTTGTGTCCGGCATTCTTAAAATGAACTGCTACAGGGTTGCGCTCATCGCCGGTTCTGATGTTACTCCTGTGCTCACTGATTCTTGTACGTAACGCACGGGAAGTCTTGCTGACATAGGCTAAGCCACAAGGGCACCGAATCAGGTATATCACACGTGTGGTGCTGCATGTGATCGCACCACGTATGGATATATCCCGACCAGTGTGTGGGTGACTGAAGCGTTTACATTTGTGTGTATGTGCACTGAACACAGCTTCCACATCTATAATTGCCATCTGGGACCACTGGGAATATTGGCTCACCCTGAGCACATATATCAGACTTCACCAAAATATCCCTTAAGTTAGTGGGGAAAACACGAACTTAAAACACCAACATAGGCTTTTCCTTAAAGGCATTTTTTAATTTGGGTCCGATTCCACAATGTGCCAATGTTTCAGGATGACATCTTCGAATTTAGAGCCAAGTTGATAGTATTTGGTAATGCACATAGGAGGATTATTTTGACTTTTTTATTATTATTTTTTGACTGGAGACATGCCTCCTGTGTTATCTGGTCAAAACGCTCCCTAGCTGCTTCAGACCATTCTTTTCTGAATCCCCTGTTAAGGAATCTATTGAGATCTGAGGCCTGTACTGAGTAAGAGGCATCATCACTGCAGATCCTCTGAGCACGGTGGAATTTACTAATAGGTAGACTTTTAATCAGTGATTTAGGATGGAAACTGTCCCCTCTTAAAATAGTGTTACGGTCTGTGGGCTTTCAAAAAAGATCAGTTTGAATAGTGTTACCACTTTTACAGACCAGTACATCCAAGAAGCTAATACGCTCCTTATCAAATTCAAGTGTGAACCTCAAATGCTCATTACAAGAGTTCATATACTGATGAAATTCAAACAGCTCCTCCACAGTAGAATCCATAATGACAAAAATGTCGTCAATAAAACGTCTATAAAAAATAAGATCTTAAGGAAAAAAGGGTTGACTGGATTGAGGACAAAATTCTTCTCAAAGAACCCCATATATAGACAGGCATAATTAGGTGCCATTTTAGATCCCATTGCTGTGCCCTTTAACTGCAAATAAAAATCATTTTGAAAACGAAAAAAGTTGTTAGTTAGAACAATGTTAGCCAAATCCAATATGCAATCTGTGCTAGGCTTGGACACTGTAGGGCGTTGCCCTAGGAAATATTGAAGCGCCTCAATGCCGCCGGCATGTGGAATGTTTGTGTGCAAGCTCTGAACATCAAAGGTGGCAAATAATGATGTGTCAGAGATATTACCAAAGGATTTTAGTGAGTTGATGAGATCTATAGAATCCTTTATATAGGAGGGGAGGGTGAAAACCTCTGGTTTAATAAAGTGATCCACAAAGGCAGAAATATTTTCTGTAAGACCACCAATACCACTCACAATAGGTCTACCAATAAGAGGAGTAGTTAAGCCCTTGTGTATCTTGGGAAGGGTGTATATTACTGGTGTAAGAGGATGCTCAACCTTGAGAAATTCAAAAGTGTTTTTGTCAAATTCATGATTATTGAAATGGAAAACAAGCCTAGAATCAACATGGGTTTTTAACCTCACAGTAGGATCTGAGGGCAATTTCTCATAAAAAGTACAGTCACTCAGTTGTCTATTGATCTCAGATAAATAATCCGCAGCATTCTGTAAAACAATAGCCCCACCCTTATCAGCAGGATGTACCACAACCTTGTTATCCTTACTCAGGTCCACCAATGCTTCCCTTTCTAATTTAGACAAATTGTTGTACACCTTATATTCCTTCTTCTTTTTTAACAGATTTTTTACATCATTTTTAACCAAGCGACAGTAAGTATCAAGTGAAGCATTACGATTCTTATAAGGAATAAAGGTGGATCTGTTCCTGAAAGGAGTGTAAGTGGGAGCAGTGAGATTAGGAGGGTCAATAGAAGGAGGGACTGACTCAGTAGGATGGTCACTGGAGGGATAATCACTCTTATTAGAGCTGAAAAATTCTTTAAGTCTTAAACTGCGGAAAAACTTCTGGAAATCAATGATGGTTTCAAAGTCATGAAAGTCATGAAAACAGGAATGGTAATGAGACTGAGTATGCACTGTTGCCGCACATCAGCCCAGAAGTCATGATGCTGGGAGATGGCTGACGGCATGCTTTTAGCGCATCATGTCTCAGTCCATGATGTCGACTTTCAGTGCCAGCTCTGCTGTTTCCTTCAATTTGGAACAGCTCAAGAGGCCTGCTGTAGCTGCCTTTATGAATAGTGGAACCTTGTGTATGGCCAGCATGCAGTATTGTAAAGAATGTTGAGCAGGCAAGATGTCTGGACATGCTATGCTTGGCATTTGATGTGGAATATGTGCTTTTTAAGTTCTCATCAAAGCCTACACATGGAAAACAGGGTGTGTGCTATCACCAGCTATAGCCAATTATGCCTAACATCATGATGTCTGTGTGAGCAGCCTCCCTGAAATTTCAGTGGTATTCATTAAAAGAATTCCCTCCCATTCTACACTAGATTATTTGTCTTTCATAACTGCAATTTGTTTTTAATTACCTTGAACATAGATATTTAATTTCAAGCCAAACTCCCCACAAGTGCCTATCTTTGAGGTACTGTATATTTGGATCTGT
The DNA here is from genome assembly GCA_029692085.1 of Gymnothorax javanicus. Taxonomy (NCBI): domain Eukaryota; kingdom Metazoa; phylum Chordata; class Actinopteri; order Anguilliformes; family Muraenidae; genus Gymnothorax; species Gymnothorax javanicus. The sequence continues at coordinate 56,607,887 of CM056193.1, forward strand.
CTTTAGACTGAGTCCGAAGAAGACCACTCGTTCTGACGAGATCTGTGAATCTGCACTTCCTGGAAGTGATTTTTATTTTTGCCGCATAAAAGCAAGATTATTTTGAGCGCTTTGTAGCCTAACCCTTACTGAGCTGGTTTCTTCTGCAGTTTACCCTCAAATCTGTTGGTAAATTGCTTAGGTAAAGGAAGAGGCCTGACAGGCTTCTCATGGTCATTGTGCACTAGGGCAATTCCACGAGAGTTGCTAAAACAAAAAAAGTGTTTTTAAAATTTTTTAAAAGTGTTTTATATTAGAAATATATAGGTTTTCATGTGGATGATTCATTACCAAATCGGACACTGAAAACCATTTTGAAATATCTTTGACGGTCTTCTCAAAATTTAGATTTGAATTTTGTAAAAAAAAATTTAGCTCCAGGACGAGGATCAAAGGTTATTTTTCCAAAGCTGACAACTCCTAAAAGATATTTAGCTATTTCCTGGAATTTACTGTAATTCCATACATTGGTACCCAAAGTATTTGAGACTGTAAGTCATTGCAGGAAATTGAAACGCACAATTCCAGTGGCTCATTGTGAAATTTGCCATTTTTCAACGAGGTCAGCAACACAAACATCATTTATGATACCAATTTTCAACTGCTTTGTTGTTTTGAGTATAATAAATTTAGTAGATTATCAGAAAATGTAATTCTGTTACCATTTTGTAATTCCGTTACCGCTGTCTCTTTCTCATAAATGGCATCCTACAAAATATCTGTGAACATACCAGTCAATATAAACTTACCATGGCCTGGTCTACATCCTAGGCCACCAACTTAAGCTTAAACCCACTGCCTATCATTGATAGATTTCAGAGAAATGCCTGTCAAAGAAAAGGCAAAAATAATGGCATTTTTTCTGCTGTAATTCCGTTACCAACACTTTCACCTTCGTATAGCCTTCTACAAAATAGATTACACCAAACTTTGTGTTATACAGCTCAGTAGGCATGCCAGTGGAACTGATAAAAGTACAGGCAAGTAGCTACTGCATTAGAGTAATAGATGGCAGGTAAAAATGACATGAAAATTACTCTTGATCGTAATTCCGTACCGTGGAATTGCCCACTATTGTTCAAAAGAGAAGAATCACCTGTCATTTAAGTAGTTACGTTTTATTCAGTGACAGTTTTTACTTCACCGAGCACTTTATTGGGAACACCATACTAATACAGGGTAGGAATTCCCTTTGCTCTTATAACAGCCTCATTTCTTAATGGCATGGGTTCCACAATATGTTGGAAACATTCCTTTGAGATTCTGCCTCATGTTGACATGATAGCGCCACATAATTTCTGCAAATTTGTTAGCAGCACATTGACGCGTGAACCTCCCATTCCACCACAGGTTGGGTCAGATTGCTGCCAAATTCTGACGCTATGATTAGCATTTTGCAGTAGAAATGTAGATTCATCCGGCCAGGCTATGTATTTACAGTATTATACTACTGTTTTGGCAGGGCTGTGCCTACTGCAGGATAATATTTCTGTTCTTGGTCGACCTGAGTGATGCTCGAAATGGTCTTCTGGTGGTATTTCCCACCTTCAGTGTTCGATGCGTTCTGCATTCTGGAGTGCTTTTCTGCTCCCCTCAGTTGTGAGCAGTGGTCATCTGAGCTTCCATAGCCTTTGTGTCAGCTAGAATCAGTCTTGTCATTCTCATTGGAAAGCAGACAGAAATGAATCTTTCTGTCAGCAGACCTGCTGCACAATGAGTTTTGTTTTTTGAGCCACTGTGCGTAAATTATGAAAAATGGCATGATAATCGCATGAGGTCAGCAGTTTAATCTCATGAGGTCAGTTTTAGATTAGTTTGATATGAAATGCACAAAAATGTATTTTAAGTGAAGTTTATTTCGTTTTTCAGTTTGTTTTTTTTTTTGGTATTCAAGTAACATGTTTTAAATGATAGCCTATGTGATCCATTTCAGTGATATTTTTCGCTGAAATATCCATCATGAGATTGAATGATTGCTTTGCAGATTTTAGGTATTTGGAATTTTAAATTTACAAAGATGCCATTCTTAATGGATTTCCATATGGACTGCAATATCTCCCATGGGTGTCTTTGCAGATTGGCACACTTCATGAACTTTATAATCCAAGTGATCCTTAGGTGTGGTGTCTGAATCTGGTGATTGATGTTTTGTAATTTCTCCTCATGCCCTTTCTGTTCCAGAAAGTCCCTGTAGGGTTTTCAGTCGCTGACGTGCTTGGACTCAAAGTTTCTGCTATTTAATCAGTGAAAATCTCGCTATTCCAAGCCTTTGAATAGTAGTGTACAGTTGTGCTGAAATTGTTTTAAGACACCCAGCACAGCTATTTTAGGGTGTATTTAGGTCTTGCATCAGTCCCTTTGTGGACTCGACTGCTTAAAATGCCTTATTAATTTCTCAGACCTGTAAGTGTGGTATGGCACTGTGAGATCAAATTTTTAATTATTGAATATGCCATTCTTATGGCCGTTCTGAGTCAGTTAAAATAAACCAAAGCATGAAGAATTCAAGCATTTTATTCAGATTATTTATATGAATATGGATTAAGATTAGCACCAACTTTTAATTTGGTACAAATGGGGACATTTTCTTTTCAGCTTGGTTTTTCATTGTCCGCTTTGTCTCACTATTTACAACTAATTTTGTTTACCATTCAGATGTCAGTAAGTCCATGTACATATGCTAAGCCCTTGATCCGAGGCTCAAACAGAAAAATTGTGATTTACAGAGTTGTGTGGTTGAATGGCATCTTTATTTATTTTTTTTACCTTGAAATGATTCTCAAGTGAATTTTGCATTGGGCCTAGTGATGGTTAAAAAAAAACAATGCATTGAAACAAAACACAATTGGGTTCATTACAGTCCTTTGGCAAAGCCAGTGTTCATTTTCAGGCATGGAGGCGTAATGTGGTGAATGGCATGAGAGCACTGGCTCTTCTGAGGTCTCACGGGCCAATTTCATCGTACTCTCTGCTGGCGAACTGGGAGAAACAATGAGAGTAAAGAACTGAAACAGCAGACTTAATGACACATCTAACATGCACGATCATATTTTGCCCTGTTGCATTTTGTTTGTTCACATTAGCAATACAACTGAAATTCACCAGTGAATATTGATTTTAAGTACCAATTTTCTGAGGTAATATGCCAACTAAATGGCCGTTCTATTGATATATAATTGAACTAATTGAATAATTTGAAGCTTTAATGGGTCAAAAATGTATACTCAGCGCCATTAAAAACGCACAGGTGAGGTATGTACTGTATTTGCGGCAAATTGAAGAATCGATTGATTTTTATTGCTTTTCCAGTGAGACACGAGAGGAAATAAAGAAAAGCGTGTGGAATTGTAATCTGGCGCGCCCATTGCACTAAAAAGCGCTTCAGTAATGACAAACATTGAGCTGTTAAGTGATGTGTACAGTGACCTTGACTTGTTCTTTTTGGTGTGGTCTATAGCCTACATAAAGGCAAAAAAAAACCGAAAATGCTACTGCATCAAGAAAATGGAACGGCTTGTGACACAGGAGAGAAAGAGCCTTTGGCATGTTACGGGCAGGTCTCAGCCGCCCGAAGGTGGTGCGTCATTTGCACTGTCACCGTTCAACAATCAGTCAGCTGTCTATCCGAGAATGGAACACAGGCACTGACACTGACCGACCCCGCTTAGGGCAGCCATGAGTGAAGATGGCAGGTCAGGCGCCACATCTGGTTACAGCCTGTATGTGACAGATTCGGACAGCAAAAAAGTGATCATGAGATGAGGGGTCTCAGATGATTGAGGGTGAGTTAAGTACCGTTTGGCGCCGTCTATGTGAGCAACACAGGCTGTAACCAGACGTGGCCCTACAGAAAACCCAGTTTTTGCCCATTTACGCATGGCTGCCCTTACTGTGGTAAGTCATGGTCCCTGTTTTCCCAAAAAATTAAACAGGGCAGGTGCCCACAGTCAGAAGTGAAAGTTCCTACTCCTGTTGATGGGCAAAAATGGGTTTTCTGTAGGGTCCGTGTGGCATGTTTTCCACGTAGACGGCGTCAAATACTTGCTCACCCCGACAGTGTCTGTGTTCCTGTCCAGATGGCTCTTAGACAGCCACATGATTGTTGAACGGTGACAGTGACAAATGATGCACCACGACTGATTGTTGGGCGGTGACAGTGAGAAAACATACCAAAGGCTTTTTTTTCTTCTGTGTCACAAGCCGCTCCATTTACTTGATGCAGTAGCATTTTTTCGTTTTTTTTTTGTTGGCTTTATGTAGGCTATTGACCACACCAAAAAGAACAAGTCAAGTTGCTGTACACATCACTTAACAGCTCAATGTTTGTTATTTGAAGTGCTTGGCTATAGGTCCGCCGCCAGATTACAATACCACGCTTTTCTTTTATTTCCTCTCGTGCCTCTCTGGAAAAGCAATAAAAATCAATTGATTCTTCAATTTGCCGCAAATACAGTACATACCTCACCTGTGCGTTTTTAATGGAGTTGAGTATATATCTTTTGAGCAAGTGTCTTTTTCACCCTTTTAGGCAGCTTGTACTATATGATTTAGCAGTCTCAAATAACTTGAATCAGACCAGCAGGGTTTAAGATGGGGATGAACGTACGGATGTCAACATTCCTGGTAGTGGCCATGGCTGCCCTGCCACGGGGACCCTGCTGGGTGAAGTGGTACCCAATTCTCACAATGGCTGGGTTGTTCTCCAGCATGTTCGCAATGTCCATTTCCACAGAGTCTCCTAACTGCTGTCTCTGTAGGCAGGTGAAGAACAGAACAATACTTGGTTATTTTGCGGTTTATCTGAAACACTACACTAAATAGCAAGAACATGACCGTTCAGACCCATGGGTGTAATGCTTGTGCATTCCACCAAGGGTCTCCACTAAACTTCCATGGCTGAGTGAGTGAATGAGTGGCTGAGTGACCACAATTCGCCACACTTCAATCAAGGCGACAGTTGCTGAGCGCCGTGGGCAAAAATGATGATTGGTGAGGCTAAAATGCAGTGGACTGGCATCCCATGCAGGGGGAGTAGCCGCACTCCTTGTTGCTTCTTGCTGTGGAAACTGGAGTTACGCACCAGACTGATGAGCCACAGTTGGCTTGGGACAGACCTCACCAATGAGTCATGCATGTAAAATCACCATATGGTCATTATCTCAAGAGTGTTACAATTTTTTTGTTGTTGTATTTTTAACATATGCCATAGGGTTAATAATTTATCCCAGTTTAATAGAGGATAAAGTACAGGTCTGTTTACCTGCGTTGCTTAATTTTTAAAGATGCTGTAAAATTGAGACTAATTGTTGCATCAAGCTAATTTTCTTCAGAATTTGTTCACTATCTAGTATGCTTTCTGAAACTAAAATAGGTTTGAACCCTTTCAAGCCATGTTATGAAAGGCCAATTTTTAGAGCCAGTTCTCTCTCAGATCTCATTCATTTTAGCTAGTGAGTTTTCTTTTGATGGCATAACTGGGGGGCTTACTAAAAATAGTCTTCCAACATGTTGCCAATGAACTTGCAGCTATAAAGAACCTTTTTTGTCAAACAGTCAATTTGACTCCACTGCCACGCACCAATTTAAAGATGTGGATGTGTTTTAATTTTCAAAAAATTGGTCTGGTGATGATCAGTGATTCAAATAAAGAGATTGCTAAAATAAGCTATGTAGAAGCTGAGGAAGTTAACAAGTGGTGCTAATATTCGTACAACTGAAAGAAATCTATACATTTGAAAGTGAACTTTATCTAAACTGAATTCTATTTGTGGTTTTGTAAAATGGTAAACGACAATTTGAAAACATAATTCATCATTTGATGTTATATACTGTACATTACTGCACCAGTAATCGCGACTATACTATTAAAGAAGGTGCCTACTGTAATTTAGTATGCCTGCTAAGTGAATACTGTAGTTTAGTACGCCTGCTAAGTGAACTGTCACCAAAAGCAAACATTATACCTAAAATGAAAGGGAACTGAGAGAAAAATGGCTCTGAAAGGGGGGCATCTTGAAAATGTATTTGGCCTTCAACTGCCTGGCCCCTAAGGGGTTAAAACCCAGTTTAATAATAGTTTCAGAAATTGTACATGATGATAAAAAAAATTCAGTGAAAAAATAAGCCCATCGCAACAATTAATTTCCATTGTACAGGATCTTTAATAAGTGATAATATTTGCAAAGAGAGATTTCATTGAAATAGTTTTTTTAAATTTAGCATATATGTAGCACTAAGAATGCAAAAAAATTTTCATGGAAAACATCTCATTCAAGGCATGCATTTAAAGTGCACCAATTATGGTTTTTCATTTTTTTTTATGTCATTGTGTCTATCATAGTTTTTTGGGCATGTAAAAGGTCTGCATATAAAAATAACCCAAAGTCTCCACCAGAATAAGTTCTTTCTCCCATACAACACACTGTTCCAGAGCTGCTTGAAAGGCCCTGATGGCATTCAGCCATTTTGTCCTTCAGTTGGTTATGTCACCAACTTAATTTTTGAGCTGGACTGCTAGTTTGGAATGCCCATGAATCAGCAGGTTATGCCCACAAACACAGCTACTTAGAGTGGTATAAAATCCAATTAGTATGAACGTCCAAAGGAAGAAGTGAAGAGGCACTGGTAGTTTTGTCTAATTTTAATGAGGACTGCTTGGTGAACTAGACACCGTTTAATGCTGGTTATTCTCAATGGTTACTCCTGAAAGACAGAGCTGTGCCCACTTTGTTAGGACCTGGAGTTACAGGTTGTTTTGGAGTTTTATGCAATGAAGCCACAATGCTTATGCTGCGCTAGCATACCATAGTTCGTCACGTGTGCGGTAGTTAATGATAGTTTATCCCCATCATGTCTTGTGCCAAAGCTCCTTATCCTTTGGCTTGTTATGTGAGGCTCCGGTACATCCTTTGAAGTCAGTATGAGTTCACAGGGACAGTTTGTTTTCATGTTCTGTTCTTATTTCAATGTAAAAAGTGTAATGTAAACTCCCATTGCTTTGCCATTTTTCTGTGGGATTTCCTACTGGATTCTGTCAGCATCATGCTAAGTGGGGATTATCGTCCTTTGAGCCAGTTGAACTGGAAAACGGTGTGTAAACAGTCTTGCTCTTGTAAGAAGCTCTGAAGCAGGAGACCAAATAAGTTGGGAGACTAATATTTTTTTCTTTCATATGTGTATGATACGCATGACTTTCATTTGTAGTTTTTTGAAACGTCTGCATTCATATTGCTTTGAGACTTGACCAAATTGTAATTCTGAGAAAAAAAAAACATGGGACTTGAAAAACAGATAAAGTATACTAAACAAAAAAAGTTAGGGAACGCTGCATTTTAACCAGAGTAAGTGAAATGTACAAACAATGTAAATCTAAGTGTTGTTTATGTCAGTGGTGTTAATCTAAGGCACAGAAATGCATCAAAACATTTTATCAGGCGACTTCATTACCCCAAAATAGGGTATCCACAGGGAAGACCAGAATCACACCAAGTTCTGACCATTAAATCAAAATGTCAAAAAATGTCAAAAGTCATTTCAATATCTAGTGTGACCACTACAAGCTCTCACTGCAGCTGGACAGTATCTTGGGAAGCTCAGAACAAGAGAAAATAATAGATTAAAAAACTCAGTGGTCCTTAACTTTTTTGTTGAGTATATAATTGAAATACATATTTTGTGTGTAAGTTTCGTCATTGGCAGAAGTGACGGAAAGAAAAACACAACCTGTTGCCTGTCTCATTTTCCTGTTGTTTGCAGAAAAATATAATCCATTTATGAAATCTATTTATGGTAAGAGGTGGGACATTTCTGACGCATGCACAAAGGGTTCACCAATCACAACCGAGTGGTCTCACTGACCAATCACAGCACACTGTGCCTTTCGAGAGGAAGGCGGAGGGGGCAGGAGCTCAAACAGGGTGTTTTAGATATGGGAGCAGCAGAAATGGCCAGGATGAGAGAACTCAAGTGTTTTTTGCACATGAAAGCATGTATACCTATTCTAGTAGACCCCTAGAATACAAAAAATTCCAGAAAATGGAGCACAATAGATGCACTTTACATGGTAATTGATTACATCACTTGATGACATCTCCTGGCCAGCAGCTGATAAGAAAGTGACTGAAGTTTAAGCACCTAGATGCATCTTATAGTAAATCCCAATGGATACCTAAGACTTCATGGTAAGGCTGGACGGCAACCAAGAAAGACTGATGCATCTGGTACATGCATGGTAGATCTTGAAGGCTCCAGATGGAGAGGCAACATGGGGAAAAACTAACTTCAAGCAGAGGAAGTAAAGAAAAATGTTGGTCGGAAACAAGAAAGTGACCAGCAAATTCAGAGGAATGTTATATCATTGACAGCTGAAAACCCAGTAAAATGTCTAGGAAAGTGGTATGATGCCTCTCACTGACCGAAGCAACAGGACAGAGAAACAAGCATATGAATAGCTTGGAAAGATAGAGGCATTGGGGTTACCAGGGAAGTTCAAAGCCTGGCTCTTCCAGCATAGTTCATAACCAAAACTCATGTGGCTACTGATAATCTAAGAAGTGCTTAAGAAGTGCCCTTCAATGGAAGGAGTCGAGAATAAAGTGATCAAAAATCTCAGCAGGTAGCTTGGAATTCGACTCAAGCTTCTCTTCAGTGGGGCCATCCGCAGCCCTGTACAGTTACAGCTATTACCATCATGAGTGATCGCAGAGTTCAAGGTGGCAGAGTGTAGGGTTATCATGAAGCAAAGAAAATCCAGTGGTGAAAAGGCCAGAGGTTCAGGTGTCACCACAGGATCAAGAAGCTAGTAGGCAGCTGACACGTGTGGTGCCGACAGAGAACATGCTGAAGTTGAAAGACATCAATGGGAAACCATGCATGGAGAGAAAAGGACTGGGAAGCACCTAACTCTGACAACGAGGGTTAGCAGACCCAAGAGGGAGGACAAACATGATCCAAGCCTAGGTTCAACACCTGGAGGTAGAAGGGCAAAAGGCAAGGGCCGTGAAACTTAGCCGACAAGGAGCCTGGGCAAAGAGAGACCTACTAAAGCGGAGCTTGATGTAGCCGAACTTTTGAGACGGAAACCCTTTCTTATTGCTTTCCTATTTCGACAAGTGTATGATATTTTTCAAACACCAACAAATTTGCACAGGTGAGGAATGATAGAGGATCCACTGTGCAAATTATATGGAGGGAGAGGCACATTGGCGCACATACTGGGAGGGTTTAATATTGCACTTAGCCACAGAAGATACAGGCGGTAAAATGACAGGGTCTTCAGAGCAGTGATTGACAACATGGAGTAGAAGCCTGGAAAATGAGACTCATGTGAGACTAGCCCTGTCCATCTAGTTCATCAGAGAGGGGGAGAAGCCACCCTCCTCCACGAAGACCAAGACCAGAGCTGCGCAAGCAGCACAATCTTCAGAAATGAGGGAGGACCAGGGAACAAAATGACACTTTCTCCAGGTCATCCAAGTATCCCTGAGACCTGATATGGCCATATAGTCAGAGGAAGTAAAGAAGATCATTGTGATTAAAGTGGCCATCCTGTGGCAAGACAAACTGCCTTGGAGAGGAAAGCCAACAAGTTTTGGGATCAGATCAAACAATACAGGGACAGAGGGTGGCAGGCCCAGCTATTCTCAATTGATGTTAGTTGCAGGGGTTTCCTGGTGCTATTTGTGTGTAAGACGCCTGCAGCTCTGGGAATAGCAGGAAGAGAAAGGAAGATGGCTGTTTTCGAGTTGGGGGAGGCATTGGAAAGAGCCCCTTTTTAGCTCTTGCACTGGCGGGAGGAGTTGAGCTGGAAGCCAGGAGAAGACTGGCCGTGTCTGGCTATCACTGCTTACCCATTCACTGAAGGGCATAATGGTTAGGGTTGACATCCAAGGAAAGTTGGAGGCGCCCTGATGTCATCTTCAGCTGGCATAAAACTATGCTAATAAAAAAGCGACTATAGGTGTCATCATCGACTAGATATATCCACGGGTTAGTAGCTTTCACTCTGCTCTAAACACAGGCACACAGATTTTATAATCTGCATCAAGGGTGACGTGGAAATCATGTGCACCCAGACTGCTTAATTTTGTTCCTGGAGATCTTCCATTCAGCAGATTTTCACTCCAACCTAAACAAAGCATACCTCATTCAACAGATTGGGTCTGTAATGGTCTGCTAATTGGTTGCCAGATGTGCCAAATAAGGTTGGAATGAAAACCTATAGGACGGCTGATCACTAGAAACAGGATTTGTCAGCCTTGGTGTACACATGTATCAGGGGTTTACTCAAGGCGAGCCATTACTTGGAAATTCGCAATATTGCTGAAAAGGGAAGTCTGAGTCACTCAAGTTTGGGAAAAGAGAATTAGTGAGAAGTGCAATATTGTTTGATTTTCAAAAACATGGATCATCTTGTTTGAACATGACAATGGTGTGATTCATGAAGTGAGACCTTTATATAGTCTTTGGCATTGACTTGACTTCATCTATTTTGATGAATTAGACCTCTCCCATCCCAGCTCTGACCTGATTGCTGATCTTGAGTTCAGTTAGTGTTGTGTTCATGGCCAAGGCTCTGATGATGGCCTTCATACCATGCCCGGTGATGAAATTTGACTCAATGTTAAGACTCTGCAGAGTCCTGTTAGCCAGCAACATTTCTGCCATAACCTGGGAAACATGGGGAACAAATAAGCACAGGAACAACTGCAGGAAGGCAACCATTATCACACCTTCAGTCAGTAAGCAGTCAGCAGTATTGTTCAGCTGGAATGCAGGAGGGCAACAAATGAATTTATTGATCAGAAAACCTAATATCTGTTGATATCACAGTGGATGTTTGAAAAAAGTGGAAAGAGAACTCACAAAAGCCACAGAGTCACTGCAGCCTGTTGCAGCAATACTTAGTGTCCTCACATTAGAATTAGTCTTCATGGCCTGAAATATTTCTTTTAGTGTTTGGATGGGAAGATCCTGAAGACATTGAAAAAACTATTTACTCACTTAATACCAGGACGCAGTTTTAATGAAACTCTTTCATTGTTTTAATCAGTAAGAAAAAACTCATGTTAAAGTTTCTTCTCTTTTTTTAATTTTAGCTTTGAACTGTACATGCACCTCAGAATTAGATGAAAGGCAAATAACCCTGAAACATTTTAAATTGTGATTTTTTTTTTTAATTGCAATATAAATGTTTAAAGTCTTACCCGAATGTTGTTAAGGTTGACTTGCGTAAGATTGCTGTCATTTTTCTGGATCTTTTGAAGGGTGTCTTCAACATCTGTTGGGTTGGGGGGCTCATCCGGGTAGATTTTGAATTGGTCAGGCTTAATCACACCTAAACATACATTAAACTGGAGTTTCCATCAGCTCACAGTGAACCTTGCATTTGACAACCATATAGTCTCAGTCCATCTAGATCAAAGGTGGCCAATTCTTAACCCCGCTATACAGATGTAGACACCAGCGGACATTGAGCTGCTCTATTTATATACGCAGTTACACCATTCTATCAATAGGTAGCGCACGCGAAACGATTATTGAATATTCACGAGAGCTGGGCCTATTATTGATTTAGAATATTGACGAGTAAAGTCCTAACCCTGTTTCCCAGGAATTGTGTGAATTAAACACTTCGGCCAAGCCTGGTGTGCAAACTGCCTAATGTACTTGCCCATAGTATCTATCCAGCAGTTCATAAAAATGACGTCATGTGACAGAAAAAAAATTGTCCTTTGTTGCCACTACTTCAGCTATAATAGGCCAAAGGTATCTCAATTAATTAGTGAAAAAAAATCAGTTTTCTGAAGCAAAAATTCAACATGATATTGATACTATATCACTCTACAATTAATTATTGCCATCAAATAATAAAAATGTACGATTCCCTGCCATTGAATTACGCGTAGATTCATCTCATGACGAATTCAGCGGTTCCTTACAACCTCATACAATCCCTCAATGATATCCAGTCTCTCTAATGCTTACTCAGGCTTATCTGTGTAAAGCAGTTATAGTTCACGTCCACCTGAACTATCACACAATAATTATCTATTTATTGACACGTTTTTATCCAATTTCAGACAGTATAAACTTTCCACGATAATTGAAAGACTTTAATTGGACCCCCAGAAAAGCATTTAAACTCTTGCGTAACAGCAAGTTAGGTTGTATTCTCTCTGCTGTTTGCAGCAGAATGACGTGAGTACAAAGAAAAAAAGAACTTCAAAAACCAACCTAGAAGAGCCTAGGTTACCTTTATGTGATAGCAATTTGATGCCAACATGGATAATGGGAGCTATTCTGAATGGAACAGTACTGGAGGGCTCCTCATACCAGAAAGCTCTGTTGCTCTGTTTATCTGGAGGAGGACTTCAATGATCGGCAGTTATGCCTCATTTTTGAGAGTACAATGGAGTAATATGGAAAGCTTATGGCTAGCTGTTTTTTTTTAATTTTCAGTTTGCCACATTGGTTATTATGAGTAACCGTTATCCTTTGCTACTGATACTGTATATAGTGGCATTTTCCTCAGTGTGTGATGTTTTAGAATTTATACCGCATTCAATGAAATAGAATGCCTAGGTTTTCATTCATTCAAAATTCGAACAGCTCCAGGACTTTGGTAAAACCCTTGCCACGTTCTTTGCTCCGATTCCATTCAAGTAGCATATTGCCAAGAGTAGCATATTGCCTCCTTTTTCCTGATAGTGGAATGTCTGTTTTGTTAAAATGAGGTACATTACAGGGATAACTGTGCAAGTGAGCTATACATGCTCCTTATTGAGTGTGAAAAGCGTTTATACAAGCTTGCGTTTCGCTTGTATGATCGTAATTGTCAATAGCAAGCTCTCCGTCATGGGGTGATTGTTCTGACCGTAAAATAAGCAGTTCCTTCAATGAGAATGTGTGCTTGCTGATGCGGCTTTGTAGAAAAATGGACAAAACTCTGAACTTTATCAGAGAGAAAAGGCATGTTTTTGGCTTGGAGAGGTTACTGGTCACTATTGATGTCCATCCATGCCTATACTGATAAACTCATACTAAATTCTGCTAAAAAAAAAAATCATTAATTCATATTGAACATGATGTGGTCAAGAGACGTGGCATATTACACAAAGCTCCACGACCAATGGTTATTTGCTGTCTGTCATAATGTGCACTGTATTTTTCATGGAATGACGTGGAACCATTCCCATAATACCGTTAAAACTAAGTATTTTCTGGGGCGCCCCGGTGGCTCGTCGGTCTGGGTGCGCACGCCGTGGGGGCTGGGTCCTTCTCGCGGCGACCTAGGTTCGGTTCCGGCTTGGGTCGTTTGCCGCGTGTCTTCCCCGTTCTTCTCCCCAACTTTCCTGTCTATCTCCACTGTATAGCTGTCGAGTAAAGGAAAAAATCCCCAAAAAATAATCTTAAAAAAAAAAAACTAAGTATTTTCAGAGTGTGCATAGTGTGTAACCGGCATAAGGTACAAACATGTTGAAATATTCCTTTTATTATTGGTGTAACCCAGCTATCCTTTTAAGATTTCTCATGAGTACTTCAACACCCTGGTCAGAGACCGGAACATTGAGGGCACAAACCTAAATGTTATAACTGTGCTGCTAACTTAATGCTACTAGCAGTACTTGCTGAAGTGTCTCACTTAGCTCCCAAGTGACCCTGCATTTGAATAGCAAAACCCGCGGACCCCCAAGCAAGTGAAAAAACCCGCAATTTGCGCAGTGAGAGATTTAAGCATTATTCCTCCACCCCTGCGTAATACATGGGTGCTCAGAGTCCGTAATGTTACGGATTTCCATATTTTTAAAATTTTCCTTCGTAAGAACAAATCTGGCAGAAATAAAAAAAAATATCGGGTATGTAAAAAACTACATTTCCCATAAGTTCGGTTGATTGTGCTTTATGTGCTTGTGTACGTATCAGATCAGAGAGCCTTTTGTTGGTGATTGCAGCAATGAGCACCGATCACGTCGGGGGCTGGGTGCAGAGTTATTGCGAAGCTGTAGGGAAACTCTCGGTAAGCGAGACGCTGAGACGTAGGCTGATGTTTAGTGTAGAACCCATTTTTATTTCGTGCAGATGTTGAGCCATATCATCGATTCTCCGTTGCATCACTCCCTTGAACCACAGATGCAGCCCCCGAACACCGCGCCCAACACATTTCAACTGGTTAGAGGTTTCCTAAACATTAAAAATTTGCAGCTGATCATTTAAAATGTGAACCGCAAATATTGTGTGCTTGTTTTGTCCTGTCCTGCAAATAGCTTACTAAATAACAGCAACTCAGCGAACATTTTAGATCTTATTTGGCAAGTTGCTGTAAAGTTACTACATTGTGCCGAAGTCTACAATTAGTCTAAGCTGCTTTTCCACTGAACGCGAAACGAATTTTTCGTGCGACAGATTACATTCAAAGTGAATGCAAAGATGCGAATACACGCGAGTTCGCCTGTATTTGCGCCTTTGTATTATTTTTGAATACGATCTGTCGCGCGAAAAATTCATTTCGCGTTCGGTGGAAGAGCAGCTTAACGTAGCTAGGTAGGTAGTAAGGCTCCGTTGTTTTCCGTGGCCATTTGGAGCATTGATTTTATGTAGCCATCTTGCTTGTGGATATCTTTCCAGATCGTGGACATAATCTACGTCGCTTGGCAGTATAGGAAGTTGTAGCTGATGATGATGATGAGTTGTAGATGACCTTATTACAATGATGTCAGGACTGTGTGTCACAGTTGATGTGGTTTCGACTGCATAGACTTGATTTTTGGGTTACATTGATGCATGCATGAACATTAATGTATGAACATTCAATATTGTTCGTTTTCGTTGTGTATGATGACTGGATGAATGTGATTGAAATACAAATTGGATTCCACAAGAAAAAAATTCCAAAATGGTGATGTATTATAAATTGTTGTCAATATGATGTCAATACTTCCTTATTTTTATATCCTACCATGTAGAATTTCCTTATTTTTAAAAATCTCTGAGCACCCCTGGTAATGATGTATTATGAATCAACGAATTTAAACGCGAATTCCACCCCCGGGCCACCAAATGATAAGGAAATGTCTCGTCTACACTGTCCATTATGTGGGGAGCTTACACATCTGGAAAGGCATTATCAATGCTGAAAAGTATATTGAGCTTTTACATCAACATACTCTCCCATTCAGACAATGTCTCTTTCAGGGAAGGCCTTGCATATCAGGGGACGCGCTAGCCGCTCGCCACGTTCGCTAATGCGAACAAAATAACGTTGTGGCGAAGAAATTTTGCGGTGAATAAGCCACGCTGGCGAAGGCAAAAATTTTGAAGAAGAGGCAATATAATCGGCGATCTTCTGAATTCTGTCGGAAACGAAACGCGTAAAATATCCCTGCTGTTATCACACACAGCTAATCACCCTGAGATCCACGCACTGCACCGTGGACCACTAATGTATCATTAAAATTTACTATGAGCAGCGCGCTTAGCCAATCACAGACAGCGAGAAGCCAAAAGTATACTCTTCGCGGGAACGTAGTGAACTGAGGCCGAGAGCAGCAGTTATTATTCCTACATTTTGATGCTAAAATGGCTGCTCAGCTAAATCAAGATAGGGCACAGCGATCACTTCAATATTTCGTTGGGGTGAATCCTCTCCAATCAAAGGAGGCTAAAGTTTCAGAGCAGCCACACGACAAAAACGAAAGCAGGGCTATTCAGCCCAAATGGTTCCAGGCTTTTCCATGGCTGGAGCAATCCGAGAATGCCGACGGGCCACGGAAGCGCTACTGCGTCTGGTGTAAAGAAGCTGTCAAGAGAAGTACATTCGCCTCGGGGAAGACCAGCATTCCGACAAGGGACGATATTGCGAAGTACAAAACCCAAAACCAGTGAAGTTGGCACGTTATGTAAATCGTAGATAAAAACAGAATACAATGATTTGCAAATCCTTTTCAACTTATATTCAGTTGAATACACTGCAAAGACAAGATGTTTAATGTTCAAACTGAGAAACTTTTTTTTTTTTTTTTTTTTGCAAATAATCATTAACTTAGAATTTAAAGGCAGCAACACATTGCAAAAAAGTTGGCACAGGGGCCTTTTTACCACTGTGTTACATCACCTTTCCTTTTAACGACACTCAGTAAACGTTTGGGAACTGAGGAGACCAATTTTGAAGCTTTTCAGGTGGAACTCTTTCCCATTCTTGCTTGATGTACAGCTTAAGTTGTTCAACAGTCCGGGGTCTCCGTTGTCGTATTTTACGCTCATAATGCGCCACACATTTTCAATGGGAGACAGGGTGGACTACAGGCAGGCCAGTCTAGTACCCGCACTCTTTTACTACGGAGCCATGCTGTTGTAACACGTGCAGAATGTGGCTTGGCATTGTCTTGCTGAAATAAGCAGGGCCGTCCATGAAAAAGACGTTGCTTGGATGGCAACATATGTTGCTCCAAAACCTGTATGTACCTTTCAGCATTAATGGTGCCTTCACATATGTGTAAGTTGCCCATGCCTTGGGCACTAATACACCCCCATACCATCACAGATGCTGGCTTTTGAACTTTGCGCCTAAAACAGTCCGGATGGTTCTTTTCCTCTTTGGTCCGGAGGACACGACGTCCACAGTTTCCAAAAACAATTTGAAATGTGGACAGAACACAATGATTTGCACATAATTTAAACCCTATATTTAATCGAAAATGGTTCAAAGACAATATGACAAATTTATTATGTTTAGAAAAATATTTGCTCATTTTGAATTTGATGCCAGCAACATGTTTCAAAAAAGTTGGGACAAAGGCAACAAAAGATTGGAAATGTTTTAGAATGCTTAAAAATGCAACTGGTGGAACATCTCTCAGGTAATTAGATTAATTGGCAACGGGTCAGTGACATGAATGGGAATGGGAGTCTTTCAGAAGATGGTCTGTCACCACTCTGTGACAGATTGCATGGGAAAATTGTTCAACAATTTAAGAATGAAATTGCAAAGAAACTGGGGATTTAATCATCTATGGTATGTAATATAGAATTATTCATAGAATCTGATGAAATTTCTGTATGCAAGGGACAAGGCCAACAACTAATATTGAATGGCCGTGATCTTCAAGCGCACAGGTGGCACTGCATTAGAAACAAACAGGATTCTGTGGCGGAAATCAATGCATGGGCTCAGGAACATTTCTGAAAACCATTCTCAGTGAGCACAATTTGCTACTGCATCCATAAACGTAAGTTAACTATGTAAAGAAAAACAAGAGGCCCATGGGCGTTAATGGTCACCTGAGTTGTATAAAAACTGGTGTTATTGATGTCTATGAACCAAATATACCAAATATAAGTATCATTTTCCTATATAAAGTATAGTAAATTTCACCCCCTCCCCAGGGGCAAACATGGAGCCTGGGGGCCATGAAATTCACAATTTTGATAAAGCAGCTCAAGACCCTTCCATCTATGAAGAGTATTGGTTTCCAGCCTATCTTGGTCTGGAGAAGAATATTGTTGAAATTTTTGGCAATAGGACCCCATTTGGGCCCCACCCCTCAGCCCCTGGGGAAGAGACAGGGTCAAAAATGTCATAGTATCAAACTGCCATCTAATGGTTATAATGGCAATCAAGTTAGAATAATTTCCAGTAGAAAATGAACAAAATATACCCAAAAGTATCATTTTCCTATATAAAGTATAATAAATTTCACCCCCTCCCCAGGGGAAAATATGGAGGTCGAGGATCATGAAGTTCATAATTTTGATAAAGCACCTCAAGAGCCTTCCATCTATGAAGAGTAGTGGTTTCCAGCATATATGGGTGTGGAGAAGAAGATTTTTAAAATTTCTGCCAATTTGACCACTTTTAGCCCACGCCCTGAGAGCCCCTGGGGGTGGGCACCATATAATTCACAATTTTGATGCACATTTTACCAAGGAAGAGTCCTGCAAAATTTTATTGAAATCGGATCAGCGGTTTCTGAGAAGAAGTCGAAAATGTATTGACCACTTTTAGCCCCGCCCCTCAGAGCCCCTGGGGGTGGGCACCATATAATTCACAATTTTGGTGCATATTTGACCAAGGAAAGTTACTACAAAATTTTATTGAAATCGGATAAGCGGTTTCTGAGAAGAAATCGAAAATGTAAATTGTTTACGATGCATGACGGATGACGCACGACGACAGACAAAAGGCGATGAGATTAGGTCACTTTGAGACTTCATCTCAGGTGATTTAAAAACTAGTGGCAACAGAGGTGCAAAATGGAAGCTAAAGGGGCTTTGACACACTTTTTCACAGATCGCAACACAGATCATCCCGGTCTATCGCTCCGGGATCATCCGTGTTATCTCCTGCATCACCGTGTATACACCGGGCAGGCATCTGGCGTGATCCTTGGTGCACCGGCATATTCGGGGAAAAAATTAAACATGCGCAATTTTTCATCCCAGAGTACACCAATAAAAATAATCTGTATCACTCCTAGTAGGCACCGCGTACCTCCGTGAGGCCACCAAATACAACCGCAATTCCGAAATAGCATGTTGAAACTGAGAAATTTTAAAATTTTATCATAGAAAATGAGAAATAGCATGTTCTGAGAAATTTCAAATTTTTCACAAAATGAGCTCATTTCAAATTTTACAGGGTCCCAAAAAAGTTGGGACAGGGCCTGTTTACCATGGTGTAGCATCCCCTCTTCTTTTTAACACAGAGTGGAGGCGTCTGGACATTGAGGAAACAAGTTTCTTGAGTTTAGCCATTGGAATTTAATCTCACTCTTGTTTAATACAGGCTTCCAGCTGTTGGAGAGTTTTGGGTCTCCTTTGACGGATTTATCGTTTAATTATGCGCCAAATGTTCTCAATCGGTGAAAGATCAGGACAGGCAGGTCAGTTCAGCACATGGACTCTTCTACTGCGAGGCCATGCTGTTGTAATAGCTGCAGTATGTGGTTTTGCATTGTCCTGCTGAAAAACACAAGGCCTTCCCTGGAATAGATGTCATCTGAAGGGGAGCATATGTTGCTCTAAAACCTTTATATACCTTTCAGCATTCATTGCGCTTTTTAAAACATGCAAGTGTCCCACACCATATGCACTAATGCATCCCCATACCATCAGAGATGCTGGCTTTTGAACTGAACACTGGCAACAGGAGGGGTGGTCTTTCTCCTCTTTAGCCCGGAGGACACGACACCCACGATTTCCAACAAGAATGTCAAATTTGGACTTGTCTGAACACAGGACACTTTGCTACAGTCCATTTTAACCCTTAAATGCCCAACTATAGTAAAAGTTGAAAGAAAAATCTATGTATTCTGTTAATATGTCCTTGGGAGGGGCTAATAACAACCCAATAGCAATTTTTAATTTTTGGTGACCTTTGACCTCATTTTAGTTTTATGACATATATGTCACTCTAAGTTTCTAGGATAAAAGAGAACTTTTGTCCATCATTGTTTTGGTAGTTGAAATATAGCTGAAGTCTTAGGCAGAGCTTATTTTTCATTAGCTTACCTGTTTGTCTGCTTTATCCAGTGATGAATGGGTGCTGATCTATCGTGTGGATTCCACCATGGGGGCGGCCACATTGGCAAGGTTAGCTGGTGCAGCCAGTGTAGTGTCAGTTCCACTTTTATGCATCAGATGGCAGCACTGATGGTCTAAATATGTCACTATGGGCATTAGGTTGCAAAATTTATGTGGGGTCAGTGGTTTTGACAACCCCCAAAATTGTGTGACAAATTTGTCACAAGGGGCATTTAAGGGTTAAATGAGCCTTGGCCCACAGAACATGGCGGCGCTTCTGGATCATGCTAAACAATGGCTTCCTTTTTGCATGATAGAGTTTTAGGTGGCATCTGTGGATGGCACAGCGGACTGTGTTTACAGACAGTGGTTTCTTGAAGTATTCCTGGGCCCATTTAGTAATGTCAATGACAGAATCATGCCGGTGAGTGATGCAGTGGCGTCTGAGGGCCCGAAGATCACGGGCGTTCAGTAAAGGTCTTCGGCCTTGTCCCTTACGCACAGATTTTTCCAGTTTCTTTGAATCTTTTGATGATGTTATGCACTGTCGATGATGAGACCTTCAAAGCCTTTGCAATTTGACGTTGAGGATCATTGTTTTTAAAGTATTCCACAATTTCTTTACGCGAGCCTTCACAGGTTGGAGAGCCTCTGGCCATCTTTACTTCTGAGAGACTCAGCCTCTCTAAGACATCCCTTTTATCTCTAAAAGGCATCCTCCGGGTGCGAAAATTTCGTATATGTTGCCTGCCTTCATTGATCAATTTAAGATACAGTTACGAGAAAAACATGCTCTTCAGAAGAACCACAAGGATCATTATAGAAAACGGATAACCACATGAAGTCATTCCAAATGAATCTTCATCAGTCTTCTTATACTGAGTCTCATTTTCAGTTCATCAATGTAAAAAAAATCACATGAAACTTATTAAAACTTGACAAAAAAAGTTATTGACTGATCAGCATGAAATGACATTGCAGACTTATATAAGCAGCAGAGTGAATGACCAGATATTAGTTTGGGCCACCTTTTCTCGAGTAACCACAGTCAACACACCGTCAACACTCCGGGGGTATCCCAGTAAAGAACGTGCACCTCCGTGAAAAGACCGTGTAAAAGCCCAGTTGCTTCCATGCTCATCAGTGTACTCCGGGTTCACTCCCGGGGCTTCCCCGGCGACGTCCGCGTTGCTGCCTTGTCTATCCATGTAGACACCATACTTCTCCGTATTATTACCCAGTTTGGAACGTATTCACACCGGCACTGTGACAAAATTGCAGTGTTGCATGCTGGAATACCATGGATTAAGATCCGTGTTGATCCGTGTTGAGATCCGTGAATGGTTGAAAGCCCCTTTAGTGCCTCTAATGTTCATTATCTGTGTATGAAAAGTAAAAAAATTAATAAATAAAAAATCAGTGGTTGACAGCACGACAACTCTGTGATGATATTAATAGTACCAGAACTGAAGAGATGAAAGTATCAAGATCTACAGTACAATTTCCCAACGCCTGTGTGAAAATGTTCTGATTGGTTGTGTTGCAGCCAAGAGCTAGCAACATCAAAAAAAGAATTAAGTTTGCCAAGAAATTCAAGGATTGAACACCAGTGGACTGGGAACAATTCCTTTGGACCAATGAATCAAAGTTTGAAATTTTCTCACCCAAACGAAGAACTTGTGAGCACTGTAGAGTTTGACAATGTTTCAAAAATGACTATTTAACCCCTTCAGTAACATATGGAGGTGGTAATATAATGGTTGGGGATTCACTCTGCTCCAAAGGAGCTGGTGATCTCATAAAAATTGACGGAATCATGGATCAAAAGAAGTATCACAGCATCTTGGTGAGGCATGCATTGCCATTTGGAAAGAGACTGATTGGTCGGGGATTTTATTTTCAACAAGATAATGACTCTACAACTCATGTTGTGCAAGAATTATCTCAGTCGGAAAAAACATCTGATGACAAAATTTATGACAAAGTCCAGACCTTAATCCAACTGGGTGAATCTATTGTAACACTTAAAGAATCTCCTTGGAATGAACTTCAAACCATATGGAATAGTTTAGTGAGTGACAGAAATTAAAAATATATATATATATATATGCGAAAACTGTGCCTGAAAGATTAAATGCTGTAATCAAAGCAAGGGGTGGCCACACGAGATATTGACTTTCTCTCCCAAAAAGACATTATTTTTGTTTTTACAATATATTGTTATCCGTTTACCTATTTTAATCTATATGATCCAATACTACATGAAAAAAATTCTTGAATGTTACCTGGTTTCTGATTTATCTTAATTTTACCCCCGACCCATAAGGGGTGGGGGTTTATTGCATATACCAACGAATTCCGTCCGTCCGTCCATCTGTACCAGTTCGTCCGACAGATTTCTCAAAAACTGCTCATCAGACTGTTTTCAAATTGCAGTCATGCATTCTACACTTCATGGAGACGTGTATAAATATCACTGCTTTCCCATTGTTCCTCGCAACTTCTCGTAAGCCATACGCTTATATAGCTTAGAGCTCCATTTCGCGTACTTTTTATTACTAAACCAAACCATTGTTATAAGTGCCGTGAAGTACCAGCACTTTGTAGATTTACGGAAGCTCGTTTCCATTTTTCTTTTACTATTATTGTAATACAAGTACTGTTGTGTTAGAACATATTATTTGTACTACTAGCAGTTTGTTTTTTGAACCGCGATTCCTGTTTTGTTTGTGTATTTTGTGTATGCCTCCGGCTTGCGCAGTCAGCAAACTAAAACATACAACTAAATCTATCCTTGCACTTGAGTCCAGTCCACATTTTCCTGGCTCCCGTGCCGAACCTTACAGAAGAAGTTACCCAATATGGGCCCAGCAGGGATTCATTTGCCCCCGGAATCAGGAGAGTTTGCTGCCAACCCTCCTGATCTCTACCAGCTCATGGCAGAGTAGCAGAGGGAGATTGGCTGTCTGAGTGCTGTGTTGGACGACCTTGTTCGCAAGGTCCGCAACCTGACAATCTCCGTTGCTCCACCACCAGCGCCCTCCACAGTCTCTCCCGTGGGACTGCAGCCTGCCCCCTCTGGGGTGATTCTCCAGTGCGCCTTGAGTGATGCCGAGAAGATCGCCGCAGTGGTGACCCGCCTCTCGGGGAGGGCTCTGGACTGGGCGACTGCTGTTTGGGGGATGTCAAGATTCGCCACCGATGCAGACTTCTTTCTACAGTTTTGCTCAGTCTTCGATCAACCCGGAAAGAAGGCTGATGACCAGCTGCTGGAGCTCAGCCAAAGGAAAAAGACTGCAGCAGGTTATGCCCTCGAGTTCCGCACCTTAGTTGCATCCAGTGGCTGGAATGAACCAGCCTTACTGACCATCTTCAGGGGGGGCTGAGTCCTGAGCTCCATGCAGAGATGGCCTGCAGAGATTCGGAGATGTCCCTGCTGGCCTACAAAAGCGCTGACATCAGCCTGGACCAGCTGCTACGGGAGAGACGGCGGAGCCAGCTCAGGGGTTCTGAGGGTCCCACTGAGGAAGGGGCAGAGCCTATGGAATTGGGGCAGTCCAGATCTGCTGAGCGTCACGCCTGGAGAAGAACTGGCCCCTGCTCCCGGAGTTGGGGAGGAGCAACAACGCCCCCTCAGGTAAAGGTGTCACCATCAACCATCACGGGACAACGCTTCAAGATCTCGGTTGAGGTGTCCTATAATCGTCTGACCGTTTGCGCAGAGGCCCTGATTGACTCCGGTGCAGCGGAGAATTTTGTCTCCCGCCAGTTGGTGCGACGGGCGTCCTAATTCACCATACCGTTGCTCGTCCTCAATTATTCCAGTCACTCTCTCATCCTCGGACTCCCCTGGTTACTGAAACACAACCCCACCATTGCTGGGACACCTGACAGATCCACTTTCGGGCACCAGGATGCCGACAACACCGTGGCCCCCTCCTCCTAGCCTCAACCACTATCGAGAGCCCCGATCAAGCGGACCAGCCTGATATTCCTCGGGAGTACCATGCTCTGTAGGCGGCATTCAGTAAGGAGAGAGCTACAAAGCTGCCCCCGCATCGTCCGTGGGACTTCGCGATTGAGCTGTTGTCTAGCACCTACCCATCTAGGAACGGAATTTATCCCTTGTCCGTGACTGAGACACAAGCAATGGAGCTGTTTGTGCAAGAAGCACTGCAATAAGTTTCCTTCGTCCCTCCACTTCACCAGTGTCCGCCAGCTTTTTCTTTATACAGAAGAAAGACAGAGGTCTCCGCACTGTATTGATTACGAGGGCCTCAATGATGTCACAATGAAGTATCCCTACCCACTCCCCCTGGTCCCGAGCGCTGTGGAACAGCTTTGTGGAGTGAAAATCTTCACAAAGCTTGACGTCCACGGCGCTTATAATCTGATCTGCATCAGAGAAGGAAATGAATGTAAGACGGCATTCAGTACCACCTGCGGCACTACGAGTAGCTGGTTATGCCATATGGATTGGTTAACGCCCCCTCCGTGTTCCAACCATTCATCAACGACGTGCTATGGGATATGCTGGGGAGATATATGATAGCCTATCTAAATGATATCCTGATCTACTCCTGTGAGAGAAATTTTGTCATAAATTGCTTATTTAGTTATAAATTGCTTATCCTTATCCTAGGTTGTGGCCTTGGTCTGCGTGATTGTTAATCATTGCAATCTAACCGTATGTAATGAAATGTGCTTTCTGTAACTGTATGAGATGAGATTTGTGTATTCCCTCTGAAGCCTAGGGAACCTGCGAGGCCAGACCAGTTATCTCTGTACAGTTTGTTCCTGTGTAGCTTGCTGAACATAGATAAGACCTAAGGAAATGTAAATCACTGCGGGGGGAGAAACTCCTTCTCCCTGGGCCGAAGAGATTCGTGGAGCCAGAATCTACGTGGGATGCGCATACAGCCCTAATGAATCAGTCCCAAGGGGAGGGGATTATGACATTCTGCTCATACAAATATTCAAGTAAAAGAGGAATTTGGTGTCTTTGTTCTTTGAAACGGGGACCCTACTGGCACGTAGTAAAGACCGAATCATATTTTTACCATCTCTGTCTCGAGTGTTTTCTTACAGGAATACAAATAAAAATTCCCACAACACTCCCGAACCTGTGAGGAGCACGTGAGGGCGGTACTCGAATGTCTACTCCACCATCGACTCTACATCAAGGCCGAGAAATGCTTGTTCCACCAATCCACCATCTTTTACCTGGGCTACTTCATCGGACCAGAGGGAGTGGCGATGGAGCAGAAGAAGGTGCAGGCAGTAGCTGATTGGCCAGTCCCGCGGACCATTAAACAGCTTGAAGATTCATGGGTTTTGCCAACTTCTACCACCGATTCATTAAGAATTTTAGTGCTGTGGCTCATCCCCTGACACGCCTCTTCAAGGGAAAACCGAAGACGCTGGAATGGAATTCAGAAGCACAGCACTCATTTAACACACTCAAAAACATATTCACTACAGCTCCATTCTCAAACTACCTGACCCGGATAAACCCTTTATCGTTGAAGTTGACGCCTCTTATGTGGGAATGGGTGCAATTCTGTCACAATTCTGTCGGTAATTCTGTTGGTAACAGGTCCGGCTCTCTCGTGAATGTTCAATAACTGTTTTGGGTGTGCCATCAATTGACAGAATAATGTAACTGTGTGGATAAATAGAGCAGCTCCATGTCCATTGGCGTGTACATCTGCGCAGAGGAATTAAATTGCCTGCTTTTTGTATATTATATTCCCAGTTTCCGGATGGTTTAGGGTTTTCGAACGGTTTAAGGTTTTCAGACGGCACTGTTTAGCAGCAAATCAGCTGCATTTCAGCTTGCTTTACAGAGCAGTCTCGTTGAACTTAACACAAAGTGCATGTTAAACTTGTAGAAGGTCTGTTTTCGGTTCAACCATTCTAAACCGCAGCCAAGCTAGCTCCGTGCTTACTGACAGTGCAATAAAGCAATTACGTTTTAGCCACTGGTTTTATTCTGTAAACATTTTTGGAATTAAATTTCAAGAGGATGAACAATAAAAACATTAATTCATAACTGCTTTTTTCAAATTTAGGAAAACTGACAATGATTGTGGAGGGCACTGAGCACCAACAATCTCCACTGTTAAAATCACTTGGACTACATTTCTTTCCTATTATAATTTTTTTTTCTGAACGAAAACTGAACCTCTTTATAATATCTGCATGCATTTATGCATCGAGCTGCTGCCTCATGATTGGCTGATTACATATTTGCATTTGCTTGCAGGTGTGCTGGTGTACCAAACAAATTGGCCACTGAGCGCATTACTTACTGAATTCAATGAAGGTACTCACTGTTGATGCCTTCTGTGTTGGCAATGGTGCCAGTGCAGCCCAAAGCATCATAATATTGCTTGTTGCTCATCAGAGTATACATTCCCAAGATAGCTGTGGACATAAGAAAATATAGTTTGAAGAGCACATTGAAACAGTTGTCCCTGTAATCCCATTTTCGTTACGGGGTTACAAAATGAACATTTTTGTATACTGTAATCACTGAATGAAAACCAAGATTGCTTTATTAGATCATTGGACTTCAGGCCACAAAATATTTGCGCCTTAAAGGGGACCTATTATGTTGTTTTTTGAACCAAGTTGTAATATTTTTAGATGTCCAAAAAGGGGTTTATAAAATTTTTAGGGAAAAAAAAATCCATGAATTATAGGCAACTTAATTCCTGTCATTGCTAACCCTCTGAAAAAGGCTGTTCTGAGTGGGCATCCCATCTATGAAATGAGCTCCACTAGCCCCATGCATAAACCTTGTTTGATACAGTCTATGTTGTCAACGGAGAGCAAAATCCCCTATCACTGGCAAGTCTCTAAATATATCCATCCACCTTCTATACTGCTTCTTCCTCACAAGGGTCGTGGGGGAGCTGGTGCCTACTGCGGCTGACTATGGGCAAAAGGCAGGGGCACACCGTGTACAGCTCGACAATCAATGTACAACACAAATACAGCAAGTTTCCTAATAACAGCATTGTCCTGTAAGTGAAATTAAATGAGTTTTATGGTTTGTTGCTTGAGAAATCTGAAATGGCACACTGAGCCCAAAAAGATGCCCAAATGGTCAATTTGGAGATGCCACCTAGACATTCCTGAACTAAAATCTCTCTAATTTTGCTCTATTTACTTGATTAGAATAAGCATTGGCACAGATAATGGTGAGATTCTGTGTTGTAAGTTTGTAGAAGTTTCAGACTGCAACTAAATATTTTCAAAAAAGGGATAAAAGTAAAACTTTGTTAGGTGGAAATGAGATCTTTAATTTATGCTGTGTTCCCTCTTAATTTTGTCTGACTCAGTGACATATACAGCAGGGAAAATAAGTATTGAATGCATCAACATTTTTCTCAGTAAATATATGTCTAATGGGGCTATTGATATGAAATTTTCACTAGATGTCGGTAACAACCCAAGTAATCCACACATAGGAAGAAATAAAAAAAAAAAAAGTCCATAAATTAAGTTATCTATCTATAAAGCAAGAAGCGTCTGTCTGTGTATCTGTCTGTGTCTGTGGCTCGCATATCTCTCTGACAGTTCGTCAGATCGGCCTAAGCTTTCGGATATGGCTTGCGCATGGCCCGATGGTGTGCATCCTTCATTTTGCAGGTCTTTGCAAAAATTTTCACTCCCCTACGGGCACGTGCACTACTCGGATGAAAAAGCCAACAGACCCTTCACTTGACGAGTTCATGTGTTGACCAAAAGATGTCGCCATTGCGCTTTCCAACGAAGCATGTTACCTGCCACCAGAGCAGTAGATAACTCAGAGGCACAAACTCCTTGCTGGTCCAGTGCAAGCACCGATTACGAGTTTGACCAACAAGACCAGCGTGATCGCGGAAGTATTTTGAGCGTTCTGCCCGCAGTAAATGTTGGAATAAAGAAGCGTCAGTGCTATACCTGCATGATGCGTTAATATTGCATTTTACTTTGCTGCTTCACGCATGTTTTCGTGCACCGCTTGCATCTATATTAAGCATTTCGAATATGAGTTCGCTGGCTAGCTAGGGCATTTGCAAATTATTACCATTTGCGAACATGAATGGCATTTCAAAACGAAACCATGTTAGATCCTTCAAACTTATGTAGTTGGAATGAAATACGATACGATACGAGTTGCTCATTTATTTCTTCTGCCTGCATCCTTGGGAAGAGAAACGATGGATAGCGTGTTCCTATTATTACACCCTGTTGCTGCTTAAGATTTTGGGATTAACATGCATGGACAAAAACGCAAGATACGTTACACATTTATTTTCAATATGTGATCTTAACTCAGTACGAGATCATAGCAATCAGGCTGTATTCCTTTCCCCCCCAAAAAACGATAAAACCTAAGTGACAATAATAGTACACTGGACGCGAAACAAATTTTTCGCAGGTCAGATTACATTCAAAGTCAATGGAAAGTGTATTCGCATCTTTGCATTGACTTTGCATTTGACATTGACTTTTGAATGACTTCGAATGTTTCGCGTCCAGTGTGCAAGCTGCTTTACTCAGCATAGAACATTATATCATTATATCAGTTTTTAATTTTTATTCGTGCTTTCCCGTAGTCCATACTGTTTTTCTGTATTGCCAGATGTTACGTGAGCGCTGCTGAGAGACACACAGATCTCGAACGAAGTTTATTTTCTCCTGATCTGTTGGTCTTAAATTACAGTGACGTAATCGCGTGGCTCTGATTACGCTCCTCGGTGATGGAAAAGCAAACAGGTTCTTAAGAGGTTCGTGGGTTGAACCAACTAAGCATGCCACTAGCACCAGCACGGCACTAGCACCAGGTTCTTTTTGGTGGAAAAGGGGTATCATTGACTTCGTTGCTAGAATGCTCACGTGGTTCGTGGGGAAGCGCTATCTATCTATCTATCTGTCTATCTATCTATCTATCTATAAAGCAAGGAGCGTCTGTCTGTGTGTCTGTGGCTCGCGTATCTCTCTGACTGTTTGTCAGATCGGCCTAAGCTTTCGGATATGGCTTGCGCATGGCACGATGGTGTGCATCCTTCATTTTGAAGTTTTTTGGATTAATTTTCCAAAAGTTACAATCCCATAGGTCTGTGTAACCTATCTAGCCTGTCGCACTCTCGCTCTCAGCTATAGCCACGCCTCTTTGTACGTCCCACTTTCAAACACAGCCTGATTTGGCCACGGGCAGTGCACTAGTATGTAATAAAGTAGAATGACAGAGGGAATAAGTTTTTATTTTATTTAACCTTTATTTAACCAGGGAAGTCCCACTGAGATTGAAATCTCTTTTCAAAGGGAGCCCTGGGGGTTGAGGTGGGGAGGGAGAGGACAAGTTGCATCGCCAATTAGATCAGGGGATGATTGGGTGGCAGGTTGAAAGAGTGGGGTTGAGAATTTCGCCATGACACCGGGTAACCCCCTACTCTTATCAAAGAGTGTCATAGGAACTTTAATGACCACGGGGAGTCAGGACCTTGGTTTAACGTCTCATCTGAAAGACGGCGTCGCCTTCAGTACAGTGTCCCCATCACTGCACTGGGGCATCGGGGATTATTCCATCAGAGGGAAGAAAGCAACCTGCTGGCCAACATCAACACCTCTTCCAGCAGCAACTTGTTTTTACAAGGTGGTCTCCCATCTAAGTACCAACCAAGCCCACACCTGCTTAGCTTCAGCCACACGGCTGGTGCAGATGGAATAGTGGTATAGCTGCCAGCAATAGTGGCATTACAATGATTTCTGGAAGTGTTCCTGAGCCCATGCAGTGTATTCCAGTGCAGAATCATGCCTGTTTTTAATGCAGTGCCGCCTGAGGGCCTGAAGATCACGAGCATCCAATATTGACCTTCGGCTTTTGTCCCTGGTGCACAGAGAATCTTTTGATGATATTATGTACAGTAGATGGTGGGACATTCAAAGTCTTCGCAATTTTACATTGAGGGACATTTTTCTGAAATTGTTCCACAATTTTTAGATGCAGTTTTTCCCAGATTGGTGAACATCTGCCCATCTTTATTTCTGAGAGACTCTGCCTCTCTAAAATGATCTTTTATACCCAGTCATGTTACTGACCTGTTGCCAATTAACCTAATTAGTTGCAAAATGCTTCTCCAGCTGTTTTTTATTAGTACCACTTACTTTTCCAGCCTTTTGTTGCCCTTGTCCCAACTTCTTTGAGACGTGTTGCTGCCATCAAATTCAAAATGAGCCAATATTTCTCATGAAATGGTAAAATGTCTCACTTTTAATATCTGATATGTTGTCTATGCTCTATTGTCAATAAAATGTGGGTTTATGAGATTTGAAAATTATTGTATTCTGTTTTTATTCACGTTTTACTCAGCTTCCCAACTTAATTGGAATTGGGGTTTGTAGTTGCAGAGATACACTCATTTCATTTTGGGCATGTCGTTTTTGAGCCAGAAGCTCAGGGCTTAAGGGGTTAACCTAATGAGAGCAGCACTTAGCTAGCTTGCAATAGTGACAACTAAGCCATACTGATTGAACTAACTTGAATTCAGTTTAGCTAAATATCAAAAAAAAAAAAAAAAAACTGGAAATACTAGCTAGGTGGCCCCAGATTCTCCATGTTAATATATCAAAACCACAGCACTGTATCCTCCAAAAAGTACAATTACTCCTCTTTAATATAAATGCTGTTGCCACTCGTGCCTTGTTCTGACCCAGTTTAGTAGTGTAAAGAACTCAGACAAAAAGTGGATAGTCCACACATACAGGTTTTCACCATTTGAAAATATCCATCCTGCTTTTCTCTCCTGTGAACTGTGCTGGTCTTAGCAGCAAGCCACAGAGCCGTTTCCATGCTCTGCTTTTCCCCGCGGGTGGATGAAGGGTACGATGATTCTCATTAGCCTGCATGTGATGTAGGAAGGGGAGCCAAATCTCAATAGCATGTTGAATGCCATGTTGTATGAAAGAGGTATCCCACAAAAAAATGACTGGGTTGTTTAATTTCACAGTTAATGGCTTAGTACAAACTTCAGATACTGGAGTGGATTTGTGCACAAGAACTGAAAAAGCTTCACTTGGTCAGGTCTAGATTCAGCAACATTATGCAACAACAAAATGAAGTCAGCAGACTTCCCTGAATGTACTGAATGACCAGGTTATCCCATCAAGGGATTCTTTAATCCCTGATGGCACGGGCATACTTCAGGATGACAAAGCAAAGATTCTTTGGGTGCAAATTGTGAAAAAGTGTTTCATTAAGCATGAGGAATCATGTTTACTCATGCATTGACCACCACATTGACCTTAACCCGAGCTAAACCACCTGAAAGTCTTTTGTATGTGCTGGAGCTTCATGGAGTGGGTTGACTCTCCCATCGTCGAAACAATACC
The DNA here is from genome assembly GCA_029692085.1 of Gymnothorax javanicus. NCBI lineage: Eukaryota > Metazoa > Chordata > Actinopteri > Anguilliformes > Muraenidae > Gymnothorax > Gymnothorax javanicus. Next base: position 56,638,829 of record CM056193.1, read on the forward strand.
TAAGCCAAAATGCTGCTGTGGTCGAGAATAAATGTTGCAACATTGCATAAGACTGTAGAAACAATGCCACAATGAATGCACACCATGATCAAAGCTAAAAGCTGTCCAACAAAATACTAGAGATCGTGATTTTTTTTTGGTCTGGCAATGTATTAAATATGTATTGTATACTTAAAGGCATTAAAAACACAGGGCTCTAATTAGGACTGGGGGTAAACGATTATTTTTAAAATGATTAATCAGGCGATTATTTTATCGATTAGTTGGACTATTAGTCTAACAATTATTTTTCTGTTGTTCGATTATTTAAAAACCATAATGTATCCCAAATAAATGCAAAAAAAATTGATAATAGAGTTTATTAAACAACATTGTTTTGCACAGCAAAATGTAAAATATAGAATAAAATTATACAAAATAAAAAGGCCAGCCTGTTTACTCTTACAGTCCAAACAAAAAATCTCTCCTGTGCAAAATTACAAAATCTAAAAATTGCAGTGCAAAAACAAACACTGTGCCACGCACAGTACAAAAATACCTGAGTGTTTTTAACACACTATAACAGACATAGAACATAGAACCTGCCTCTCCTCCATCACAACTCTTTCCTTCTACACTACCTACTCTGAATTACTGTGAAGGAAGGTGAGCATGTCCACATGCTCTTTGGTGAGGCTTGCTCTTTTTTTTGCTCACAATGGTCCCTGCTGCTGAGAACAGACGCTCTGAAGGCGTGGATGTTGCAGGGGCAGCCAGATAAGATCTCGCCACAACAGCCAGTGCAGGGAACTTTGTTTCATTTTCTTTCCACCATTGGAGTGGGTTTTTGTCCTTTGGAATGGCTTTCTCCCCAAAGTACACAAGCACCTCATTCCTAACAGCATCTTCCCTCTGGTCATGGGCTGGGTCTTCCAGCTCCGCTTATCTTCATCTGACCCAAGCAATGTGTCCAGGACAGACTTTGGCTTCTGTCTTTTTGAGTGATCTAGCTGGCCACTGGGGGAGTCAGGCTCTTCCCTCGCTCGCACTCGTCTGGCTTCAAGTGCAAGGGTCTGAAGTTTGATTTTCACCTTCAGGATGTCATCTGTGGACAGACACTTGAGTTTTCTGAATCTTGGATCAAGGGCCGCGGCAAAGATGCAGACATTGTTCCCGTCTTCATCATATGTAGTCAGATCCTTCCATCTGAGAAATAATAGATTTAATTTGTAAACTTTAATAAAAAAAAAATCAAGGTGCTTCAAGAGAAAGATAACTGCTGAATCAATAGCTCAACATGATAGAATCACAATGGGAAAACATTGAAAGATTCAAACTGATGAAGTTTAATTCAAATATTCAGTTAGTTCACTACGAGATTTAAAAAGCTGAATTTTTAAACTAACCTTGAAGCAATCTCTGCTGCAGCTGCAGTCTGGAAGGTGGCAATTGGAGGAGACTCAAAGGCTGTCTGCGTGGACTTCTGTAGACCTTTCACCATAGGAGGCAGGACAGAGATTGTGACGTATGCCTCTCCACTCAGGAAGACGGTGGCTTGCTCAAAGGGTTCAAGTGCTTGATGTAGGTCCTCTAGGATGCTCCATTGGTCGGCTTTCATATCCAAGTAGTGCTTTGCTGCCTTGGTGACCTCTGGGTCTGAGAGGGTTGCAGTTACAGGCCACCGCTGCTCAAGGAGGCGTTTGATCATATGAAAAGAGCTATTCCATCTAATTGGTACATCTTGGGATAACTTGTGTTGAGGTGTGCCCATTTGTTCTTGTTTGAGTTTCAGCTTCAGGGTGGCGACCTCGCTGCTATGGAAGTATGTGACGAGGCTCCTTGCTGCCCCAAGTGCCTTGCCGATTCGGGGTTCTTTCAGTGCATTGTTGACAATCAACTGGGTGGTATGGCCAGCACATCGAAGTGAGACAACACCATGCTTCTCCTCAAGGATTCTAAGGGCTTTCACAACATTCGCTGCATTGTCGTGGACAATCGCTTGGACATCATCATGGAGAGAAAAGTCAAACCTCTTAGCAACCTCCTCAATCCAGAGAGCGACGTTGTCGCCAGTATGTCTGTCTTCGAGGGGCAATGTGCAGAGAACGAATGAGACCATCTCCCAGTTTTCATTAATGTAGTGGCAGGTTACTCCAAGGTATGCCTCTGTGGCAATACTTGTCCAGGCATCGGTAGTGAGTGTTATCTTTGAGGACCTCTTCTTTAAGTTTCCCTTCAGATCGTCAAGAACACGTTGGTATTCCTTCTCCAGCTGCTTGGTAAACCACCACCTGGAGGGACATTTGTAGCCTGGGCAGGCATATTCAATAATATCCATGAAGGCTTCCCCCTAAACAAGCGACAAAGGCCTCATGTCTTTGATGATCACCTGTAAGATAAAGAAAATTATTATTAATAACAACAGCACCTTTTATAAAGCCATGTTGCTTTCAGTGTAAGAGGCTTAATTATTACACAATCCAAACAAGGACACAAAGAAAAAGGCCAAGTAAAGAAACACCCATAACCTATCACAATAAATGGGGTCAGGACAGCCATTCTCCACTAAAAGATGCTAAAAGCACGCAAATAATTACTTACTCTCAAGATTCTTTTGCTGAGTTCAGCTTCCTTCTGTGGAGAGCATTGTGCCTCTTTCCCAAGATAGGATGGCAAAGTTCTTTGCATTGTCCTAGCAAAATAGCAATGCATATTGGAATAACAGCTATGAGAGAGGGGGGCAAATTAAATTTACTCTTAAACTAGGGTGTAACGATTCTGAATCTCGGTTCTTTTTAAGCATAGTAACACCACCTGCTGCCATGGGGCTTAACATTCGAGCTTTCCCTTTTCCTTTATTAACCCCTGTGCTGTCCTGAACAAAAGTGCCAAACGTCAAAGGGCGTGGGAAATGCTTCCGAAAAAAACTTGACCTGACATCAGTATTTTTTTCGCCACGTGCTGAGAGGAGCCAAGCAAATGAAAACGGAATCGTCTCCTATTAACCAATTAGGCAACTCTAAGAAAAGTAAACCTGTTCCCATTTACTTTGCTTGATTAGCAATCAAATGGTGGATTCGTTTACTCTTTAAGTTTAATGAGCAGAGCTGTTTATTAAGACAGCATCTATGATTACTGCATTTTGAAATTTAAATGGCCATAGAACGGCACAGATTTGCATGAACACGATTTCCATTGCCACGCCATTTCGTGCGACTGTGATAATTCATATCTCACATTCACGTTTCATCCGCTTTTCAGAGTGTTTTCCACCTTGAGTATTTTTTTTGACGCTTAAAATCCAGGGCGATCTTATGACAAATCTGTTTTAAAATTAATCTTGAATAATGTCCTAAAGTGATACAATTAGAGATGTAATTCAGAGGAAGATTTTTTTTTTTTTAATTATTCAAATTATTGGCATTCTTTCAATCTAACACCGTAGCCCAGTTAGGTTTGTCTGCTTTTCACCATCACATCTTAATCGTTAACGGCTTCTGAAATTTCTTGATTGTTATTTAGGCCAAGTACACGGGAGCAGATTTAGGGAAGTGCGGAGCACCTGCAATTAGCGAAATCTAAACTCAGGCGTCTTCCCGACGGCATTTTAAATCGTTTAAGCCGCTTCAGGTGTGTATGTTTCAAGAAATTACAAGCGACTGCCTACACACCCCATGACGGCAAGTGGTCTCATCACACTTTAAAAAAAATCCTCGTTCAACATCGCCACATCCCAATTCAGCATTTCATCTCTCATTGTAGTATTTTTTAGATCTATAATGATTAAATAAAAATAAAGAGATTTATTTTCAGATCGCCCTGGATTTCAAGCGCCTAAAAAATACACAAGGTGGATAACATTCTGTAAAGCGGATGAAATGTGAATGTGAGCTATAAATTATCGCAATCACACGAAATGGCCAACACGCTGTTCTGTGCTGTTCTACGGCCATTTAACTTTCAGAATGCGGCCATCAAACATGCTGTCTTAATAAAGAGTTCTACTCATACAGCAAAGTAAATAAGCAAATCCCCTGTTTGATTGCTAATTGAGCAAAGTAAACAGGGACAGGATAAGAGTTGCCTAATTGGTTAAAAGGAGACAATTCTGTAGTCCTTTACTTGGCTCCATGCAGCATGTCGCCGAAAAATACTAATGTCAGTCAAGTTTTTTTTCCGGAAGCATTTCTCATGCCCTTTTATGTTTGGCACTTTCGTTCAAGACTGCGTCGGGTTTAATAAAGGAGAAGGGAATGCTCGGATGTTCGCCCCATGGCAATAGGTGGTGGTACTATGCCTTAAAAAAACCGCGATTCAGAATCGTTACACCCCTATCTTAAACTCATTGCTGTGCTATGGTATGATTAGCTTGCTGTCAACAAACGGAGCCAAATAATGTTAGCTAGCGGCTAGACAGCTGTGCATTAGTTAAAGTCTGTTAGCATTTAATGCTAGCTGGAGTTATAGCTTACGGCTGCAGAACACAGCTACCGTATCCAGCCGCCAGTAGCTAGCTAACTTTAACTACTAACCAAACAAGCATGAACACCTAAGTGCACAGTGCTTAAGCTGCACCACACACTACACAAACTTAAAATTAGTTTAGCCGAACCGTGACTTACTTATTATTGTCCCTCCACGAGAGACAAGGGGTGCCTCCGCTTTAGATGCTCCAACATCGCGGTTGTGCTGGTGTGGTATGCCAGCTCAGTTTGGCAAAGGCTGCAGATAACGATACCTTTTCGTTTGGGACTGAATTTAAAGTATTCCCACACTTTAGATGATTTAGGGTGAGCTGCTTTTTTGGGGCTTTTTATAGGGGTTTGTTGGGCACCCTGTGAGGAGGTCGCAGGTTCGGTCTCCATTCTGTAAAGTGCTGCGCTAACTGCTTGTTTTGGCTGACCCACGCGTATGTGTGCGTGGCGCGTCGACGCCAAAATATGACGTCGATGATATTTTAAAGTCGACGCGTCAACGTCATCGACGCGTCGCTGCAGGCCTAGCTCTAATTTCTTGGCGCAGCGCAGGGTGGCGCAGTGTGGCGTAGCGTGGCGCAGCCCACGCAGTGGTAATTTCGTCCGGTGCAGCCTGCGCAGTGGTAATTTTGTGCGGTGCAACACCGTGTGCAGCCACTTTGGAAATTTGGTAGACGGACGTGCGCCGAGATGGGTGTGGCGGCGTAGTAGGGGGAGGTGTCACATATTCATCAAGACGCAGTGACAATTTCGTGAGAAAAAGTTCGCTGAAGTTGCGCAGAAAGCTCGCCAGCTCCAACCTGGTTTACTTTCTGCGCAGTGGTAATTTGGCTGACCGGCGCACACGTCACCGAAACCTCACAGGCAGGTTTCCAGAATGTCAGGCATATTTCAATGCAATAAATAATTACAGCAACCACTATTTAATGTAACTATCTGGATCAGGACATAAATTATAGTATCTATATCGATTGTCCTGATGTCAGATTAAAGGCGGTTGGCACGCGTAATGGAAACTCTACCTGGCTTAATCAACGCAGCTGAATCTGTGATGCAAACTAACGACTTCACATCTTTCTCAGCCAACCACAAACTGCCTATATATAATGCTTGTGTTCTATGCTCAGTAAAAGCCGCTTGCACACTGGACCTTGAAACAAATTTTTTTTCCTACGACTGATTACAGTCAAAGTCAATGCAAAGACGCGAAAGTCGGACAGGGTTTTAATATATCTCCGTGTCCGAAAGTCATAAAAGTTCTAATTTTTATAGTATTCCAGGAATTATTAGACGTGCAAGCTTGGCCATATTTGTGTTCGATCTTCACAAAATGCAAATTGATAGCTATCGACTTTTCTTGGTCTTTTAAATTGTGTGTTGTCTTCCATTGAAGATATACAACAGTCTTTATTCGGTCTCTCTTTTGAAAATTAGTCAGATGGATCGAACAGATTCACATTTTATTTCCACACCAGAGATAAAATAGTGCTTGTAGTCAGTGAGCAAATCAATTCCATGACCATTGACAGTGTGAATAAATTATCGCATGCACGATCAAGACTGTCCGAGGCGAAATGCAAAATACTCCATGTATGGCAGCCAGCAAAAAGTAAAAGTAGCTATTAGTATGAGAACAGATTTATAACGAAATAAAGAATAAAAATATATCACCAACAAACAGAGCATCCAAAAAAGATGGCCCGCAAATAAATAAATCGCAGTGTTCATTGGATGTTCTGTTTGTTGTTAAAATGTTTCTTTTTATTCTTTATTTCGTTATCACTGTTCTAATCTTCCTCTTTTTTCTTTGGCTGTCAGACACGGAGTATTTTGCATTTAATGTCCGACAGGCATTGTACATTGTCCCGCGCCAATGTCGACTCACTTTATTGAGCAGAGCTTAAACAGAAACATTGATTGAAGTTCTCGGTACTCATCTTGATGAACTGAGCCCTCTTATCAAAACATTCACCTTTAATATCTAAAACATTCAGTAGATTTGAAGAAATTAAAAACAATAATCGACTGTCGGACACGGACATATATTAAAACCCTGTCAGACTTTCGGACATGTAGACACTGCGTTCAACGCAGAATCTATCGCAGGCGAAAAAAAATTCGTTTAGGCCCAGTGTGCAAGCGGCTTAATACTAGGCTACTATTATTGTCACTTAGGTTTTATCGTTTTTAGTGGGGGAGAGGAATTCAGCCTGATTGCTATCATCTCGTACTGAGTTAAGATCACATATTGAAAATAAATGTGTAACGTATCTTGCATTGTTGTCCATGCATGTTAATCCCAAAATTTTAAGCAGCAACAGGGTGTAATAATAGGAACACGCTATCCATCGTTTCTCTTCCCAATGATGCAGGCAGAAGAAATAAATGAGCAACCATCGTATTTCATTCCAACTTCAAAAGTTTGAATGATCTGACGTAGTTTCGATTTGAAATTAAATTCAAGTTCGCTAATTGTAATAATTCGAGAATGCCCTAGCTAGCCAGCTAACTCATATTCGTAATGCTTAATATAGACGTAAGCGGTGCAGAAAACATGCCTGAGGCAGCAAAGTAAAATGCAACATTAACGCATCATGCAGACATAGGACAGAGGCTTCTATATTCCAACACATTAAAGGTGAGGAGAGGAGCTCATTTGATTGGTGAAGATTTGACTCGGCTGTGTTATACCCAAACACACCTTCTTTGCCACTTGCGCCGGCAGGAGGGACCGAGGCGGGACAGAGGAGTACTTGCGCCAGGGTACGCCGGGCACGAAATTGCAACATACGCCTGGACACACCCCGTTGGCGCGGCACACCCCCCGTTCGCCGCGCCTGCGCCTGGTCTACGAATTTAGAGCCCACATACTCCACAAAATTTTTGCATAGTGGTTTTACTTGAGATAAAAAGTTAAAACATTTCATGAAATTTTTAAGGCTTTCTCAACAAGGCTGTTGAATGATTCCATAAATAATATCAACAGAATGTCTATGACATGACTTTAAACTTAAACACAAGCATTGTTAGTAACGAGTGTGTCCTCCTTGGGCAGCGACGCAGGCTTGAAATCTCTGAGGCGTGGATAAACACAGCCTGTGAATTACAGCATGAGGAATGTTTCCCCAGAGATGCTGAAGTTCCTGTGTCAACTCCGCCTCAGTACTAGGTGGATTCATCTAACGTCGGACACAACATCAAAGTTCATCCCAAAGATGTTCAATTGGATTCAAATCAGGTGATTGGGAAGGACAGTTCAAAATGTTCACATTGTTCTGTCGCAGGAAATTTTGGCTTATCCAAGCCATGTGGAGTCGGGCATTCTCATGTTGAAACACATGTCGATTCAAGCCAAATTGCCTCATTAACAGTTGGAGAACAAGCTGTAACACATCGTCAATGTAACAGCGGGCGGTGGGGTTGCCACGCACAATCACCAGATCAGAGTGGAAATTTGCGTTGATTGCTCCCCATACCATGACTCCACCACCTAAATGATCACACTCAATGACACAGGGCTGGGCAAAGCATTTATGTCGCTGTCGGTAAACACAAAGTCAACCATCTGGGAATCTGACCGTAAAATGCGACTCGCCAGAGATGACGTCTCTCCATTGTCTGCGGCCAAGATTGCCAAGCGACAGCCCAACGTTGTCTAGCCAGACGATGAGCATGGGTCAGGATTTGTCCATGGTAGGTTTGGTGACACAGGACGTTCCGGGCAGTGAGGCAAACTGTGTGATCGCTGATGAGCGCTCCCCTAAGTCACTTCGTTGTGTTGGCAGTTGATCTTGCTGCCCTGAGGCGATCTCTGAGGTGGCTGATGACGATGTTGCGATCCTGCCTTTGCGACGTCACTGGCGATGCACTGGTCAGGGATGGTTGCTGACTCTTCCCGTTACGCGGTATTGGTGCTGTAGTCTTGAAACAGTTGTTTGATGGACGTTGAAGCGCACAGCAATTGCTCTCTGGGACTGACCACTATTCAGCATTCCTATGGCTTGGTCTGAGCTTCCATCAGCCGTGGCATTGAGAAGGTGAACGATGGACATGGTTTACTTTGTGCTTTTATAGGGCCAAATCTGGCACTTTGCGCATACATCATGATTTTTCACAAGACATGATGCATAATCATGATGCATGTGGTTATTTGCGTTTTGGCAATGCTGCTCTAGTGTGAAGCCCAGTACAGATCCAAACCCGAACTCCTGAGTGTTTCCTGTGTGAACCATACTCAGTTCCACTCATATAGTTACAGTATGTCAGTGGAACATGAATCACAAATCCATTTAAATCATAAAATCAGGTATGTTTTTAATGCCTATAAGTATAATTCCAATTGACGTGTTTACAAGAATTTATCATGTAAGTAATTAATTAAAATTTTCACAGTCCATCCATCCATTATCGATTAAGCTTCTTCCTCACTAGGGTCGTGGGGGAGCTGGAGCCTATCCCAGCTGACCATTGGCAAAAGGCAGGGACACACCCTGGACAGCTCGCCAATCCATTGCAAGATGCACACACCATTCACGCACGCACTCAACACCTAAGGGAATTTAGAGTCTCCAATTAGCCTGATATGCATTTCTTTCAACCTTCTTGCTACGAGCATTTGAGTTTTTTTGGTCAGCTGTTTACTGCCGAGTTTCAATTGGTCACCTGACAAAGGTGGACTTGTAATAGCCATTTACTATTCATAGAAATATCATGGTCACAGAGTACCATAAAAGTATCTTGAATCAGTCCCAAAATAGATCTTGCTCCAAGTTCAGTATCTCCCAATGTCAGAAATGTACTATTTCTTTTAAAGGAGCCATATGTAAGTTTGTGGCCAAAACTCGGACTGCAATCACATTCAAAATACTGCAGAGCGCAGTATCCCCTCCCCCTCTCCCCCAGACAAGAGGTTGCCAGCTAGGTTGCCGGATCCAGCAAGAACGTCTTCTACAAGGAGCTACCATGGCAAGCAACGAGTCCTGCACTGTCAGTATTGTCTGTTAATTATGCTTATGCTTCATGCGTGATGGTTTGCGAAGTAATTATGTATAGCAAAAATTGTGTTATCACCAAATATAATTGTAAAGATAAGTACTGTAATAGCTCATTCCTGTCGAAAGATGGATGGTTTTCATTAGCCTACAATGCTGAAATGTCTTCGTTAGGCTAGTGGTGCGATATAAAGCTTTTTATGAATGCATTTTTTGTTTCTGACTTTGTCACGACGTATTTCGGAATCATAACGAGGCCTTTTAAGTTTAGTAACGTCAGATATTTGTGCTCTGAAATGCTGGTAGCTGCAGCTCAGTGGTAACTGGCAACCTGGATGCCGAAATGCTACTGACTTCGTGATTGGGAGATAGGTGGAGGGTGGCGCAACAGGCCAAAACACAAAATGACCACATCAACATTAGTTGTGGGCTGCAACTTTGCTTTTGTAATGAGAATATTCCGTCTGGACTACTGTTGTCAGTGATATACATAAGTATTTGAAATTAACATCATTTCTTAATGTCTGGTTATATATATATATATATATATATATATATATATATATAAAGAGTTCGTTTCCAAAACGCATTATATCCATTTTACTCATTTTGAGAAAATCAACTTTTTCTATGTGGGCGCCTATTGCATTTTATAGAGAAACACAAACTTTGACCATGAAAAAATACACTTTATAGTATGAATTTCAAAAAAAGAAACCTTGCACCATGTGTAAGAAGCACAGGGCTATTGCTATATGGTATTATCTCAATTTTTGTAATTTTGGCACTTATTGCGTTTTGGAACCAAACTCTTCATATATATATCAGGGCCATTTTATGATTAATCCACATACATTTCTTACATACGGGTCCTTTAATGCTAAATAATTTATCATCGTCTTTCCAAACAAAATTTAATGTATACAATGATGTTTTAATCAATGACATCTCTATTTGTATTCTCTTGGTATTTTGGTCAGGAAAAAAAAATGTTTAAAATAAGGTGGATCAAATATAAGACGGTTTGGTGAAACAATGCTATAAACGAACCTAACACTGATTCTCAAAATTATACTGAAATACAAACCACATCACAAAAATGTCCAGTTACTTGTTTTCTCGGTAACAGACAGTTGCACTAAGGCACCAAATCCAATCAGCAGGGGGCAACACTGTCTGTGACTCTTCCCTTCAACACAAGAATTGCATCACACCAGCTGCCTTGAGAACAGCTCAACAGCCAGAGGCAACAAAATCCTTTTGGGGAGCGATAGGCTTCCAAGCCAGCCAATCAGCATCTGAAGAGTCAGACAGGCCCAAATCAAACCTAACTTTAGCATCAATCTCAGCTTATGCAAAGTACATGCCGTCATGTTTGAAAATAATATAAAACAAGTGGTGCCAGGCACAACAAACCCCGCCCCTCGCACATACTTTCACCTACTTGTACGAAATTCAGTAGGGATCTATTCTGGGTCAGTGGCAATCCCTAAACCGAATTTGGGGTGAATCTGGCCATTAGTTTTGCTGCTTGAGTGTTAACAAACAAACACACAAACACAGAAACAAACCGAACCGAAAACAATACCCCTTCCCTCGCCCTTCGGGTCAGGCGGGGTAATGATTGTTTGACCCAAGGCTAAAAGAATGCTTAAAACAAGCAGCTTATTACATTTCTTCCTTGCAATATACATTAATGCTAGCTTATTATTTCCACAATAAGAAAACAAAAACTGTATTCTTGAAGAAAACAAGAAAAGCCACATCTCCATCTGGACATGAACCAATCCATTACGACTTAAATTCACCAATAAATTCCAACCATAAAGTCTGCTTACTGCATGCATGGCAGAGTCACCCTTACTGTCACTGACCTACAACGTACTGCTGTTTTCAGATGCCAAGATTTGCCCACAAAGTGCATAGAGCATTTTTACATCAGCACAAAATTACAGAAAAATGACAAATGATGTAGCCCAATGTTGCATTATGTTTTTTTCCTTTTTATAGGATGCTAACAATTCTACTCAGATGAATAAATAGAACATGCCCTCACATGACGTGTCACGCTAAAGTAGCCTGCTAGTGCAGTGGACTCAAACAGAATACGAGATTAGAGTCTATTCTAGACAGTATTCTGACCGTCCCATTGCTAACAACAGTGTCCAATAGGAGATGTGAAATTAAGCTTGCAGTGTTATATGACATGTGCACCTGAACTGCGGCAGTAGTAGTGTACTGTATGATAATAGTGCATTCGAGAAGGGCCAGAAGCTCCTTCTCTCTGTCTCTCTCATGTTTCAGTCATTTTAGCCCTATGGCTCAATGCCAGGTCTTTTTGTGTTACTAGCTGCTCTGATAAGGAAACCCCCTGGCACATCCCTGGGCTCTCAAATCTGCATCAGGGTGAGAGGGCGTATCATATAAGGCCTTGGTTGACAGAACAGTACCCCCATTAACTTCTTATCCCCAGGACCTTCAATGACATGCCATCGGAGGCTTCAAAATCCTCGAATAACCTCCCCCTTAAACGTCCAATTACTCCAAAGTGATTCACATTTACTTCTTCTAATTATCAACCAAACATTAATAAATTATTGGATGATAATCAGGCAATTTTTATCAGGAACTGGTGGAAAGCAATTATGCATTTAAGGGTCAGAGGCTGACAGCATGACACTGAAAATCTTGTAGTGTCAGCGTTACTGCTAGGGGGATGTTGGGGCTTAAGGCATGCATTGGACTTTACTGCGGACCTGTCCCAATACCTGTTGCAAAAAAATCAACTCTGACAGGGTAAATTTTCCTCTGATACAGTGCAGATGATCCAAGTTAATTATATATAAATTCTTTTTGAGTAATGAACACTTCAATTACAATTTACACAAAACTAGACAATAAAAACAAACAATTGCGCCAAAATATAATTATGCCGGTGAGCCAAAGTCATTAAATATGACGCAACTTTGACAATTGTACAAGATAAATTTTCTGTCACCAGCAATCTTTGCATACATTTGTTGACCAGAGGGGAGAAATGATATTGAAAGACTTACCGGCAATATCACACATTTCGGCATCACTTGCGTTCTTTAGAGCTTCTTCCAACTCTGGTTCTAGGTTAATCTGCTCATTGAGGGGGGTTCGGGAATGACTTGGCTTGGGTATGAATACCTTGCCTTGGGAGGTGACACAGAATGAAACATTTAATGATTCACTGGATGTGCAGTACCAAATTCAAAATGGCAAGATCTTCATTTTCCATTTTTCAGAGCTATATTGTCATCTCTAGTAGTTTACATGGCAAATAAGGGCAGTTTGCAGATTTACAACATTTTCAAACGGTTAATTAGCCAAGCTTGACCAAAGGCACATTTTTTAATGAAAAAATTTCGCTTACCTGTTGCCATTTCATGCATGAATGCTATATTATTATACTGAATGACCGATCTGAAGCTCATGCAAACAATCTGGAATTAAGGAATCGATGTAATTCCATATCCCCAATAGTGCCTTGGCACCTTAATGAAAATCGTCCAGTACTTCTTTCGAGCAATACACCCAACAGTTGTCACACCATCCCAGATCATAGTAGCAGTATCTGAAATTGGTCACAACATAGATCAAGCCCTAAGTTCAATGTCTCTCCCTCCCGATACAAACATACTTTATCTTTGCCTTACTCTTTCTGTACCAAGCACAATATTTTTCAAGAAACGTGTGTTAAGTGGTCAACAAACTGCGTAAAAAACTTGTTTTTTATGCCTCAGAGGAGATATAACCAGTTTTCTCATGACTGCAAGATCAACCAACTATGTGTTCTACTCAGCCAGTACACTGAGAATAACTGTAGACACTGAGTAGGATATCCAAAATGAAAATATAAGATGCATTAAAACATGGTGCAGACGCACCTAATTCTTGGTAAGTTTGAAAAAACTGAGAACATGCTTACTAAGCCCTTGACAAAGGAGATCAAGGGGGCGGCACAGTGGCATAGTGCAGTGGTTCCCAACCCAGTCCTCAAGGACCCCCTGCCCTGCAGGTTTTTGCTCCAGCTCTACTCTTTCACACCTGATCCATTTCAGGGCGTCATGCTGATTGGTTGAATAAGATCTAACTGAACAGGGTGTGCATGAAGGTGCATTGGGCCTTAAATGGATAAGGTGTACAAAAGTAAAGCTGCAGGACAGGGGGTCCTTGAGGACTGGGTTGGGAACCACTGGCATAGTGGTTAGCACTGTTGCCTCACAGCAATTCGATTCCGGCCTGGAATTTGCATGTGGAGTTTGCATGTTCTCCCCATGTTCGTATGGGTTTTCTCCGGGTACTCCGGTTTCCTCCCACAGTCCAAAGACATGCATGTTAGGTTAATTGGAGACACTAAATTGCCCATAGGTATGAGTGTGAGAGCGAATGGTGAGAAGATTTGAATAGTGTCTTGTAATGACCTGTGGAGGGCAGCATTATGCCGTACGGCATACAGACACCGGAATTTCAGATGAAGAAGAAGAAGAAGGCACTCAAGCCTACCCTTGCTGTCATATTCCCTTAGAAAGACAATGCTAGAACAAGTCATCATCTCTGGCTGCTCAGTTCTGATGTGTATTGCCATTGTTAGAAATTAATGAAAAAAAAAAAACAAACTAAAAAAACTCAAATCTGGCAATACCTTTCTTCACCTTGGTAAAGGGAACCAGGTCATTCCGTTCTTGATGCTCCAAAGCCTGCTTCTTTAGATGCTTCATCAGAGCTTCCCGACTAAAAGGCCCTGTTGGGCTGTTCTTTGTCTGGTCACGCTGGCGAAGCCCGGCTGGCAGTATGGCATTCTGGAGAATAATACAGTTAAAACACTGGTTAAAACAGTTTGGCCACTCCAAGCAGAGTACATGAAGTTGCTCCACAGTATGCTGAAGTTCTTTGCTATGTAAAATTATTTTATGCGTTACCTGATCAAGCACTGCACTATTTTGGTAAATCTAGGTTAAAGGTCAAGGTCACCTAAGCAGCGCTCTATTTTGGTTTATTTTTTGGTCTGTCTGTCTGTCTGTTTGTGTGCACTCTACAGGCCACAATTTTCACATTCTCTTCACCAAACTTGGTGTCAACATTGACTAGCCTTGTGGCTAGAGACCAGTCTCTTTCGAGGCCAAAGGTCAAAGGTCAAGGTCAAGCTCACCAGAAAGGTCCAAAACACATTCATAACTTCGCTACTATTACAGCTGGAGACTTGAAACCAACTCCATTCCGCGCATTCTGTTTCAGAGATCTGTGCATGATTTCGGCAAGTCGTCATTCTATGAATGACCTTTCATTTGTTTGTCTGTCCGTCCGTCTGTTTGTTAACAGGACAACTCAAAAAATTATGAATATTTTGGCACGAAATTTGGTAGGATGATAGGTAGTAGTCCAAGGATGAGTGGATTCAATTTTGGAAGTGATCCGGACCATACTCTGGATTATAGATCCAGAGGAATTAAAATATTCTGTCTAACACGGGTCTGTGTGATATTTCTGACTGGATAACTCAAAAAGTTTGAACGGGTTGGCACGAAATTTGGCAGGATGATAGATCGTGGTCCAAGGAAGAGTTGATTTAATTTTGGAAGTGATCTGGAACGTATTCTGTTGCCAAAAGAACAGCTATATAGCATGGCAAAGATATGCGCTTTACCAAGTGCCCTCTAGTTTGGAAATATTTTGTCCTAAAAATACATTTCTCTCACTGTAGACTAATCTTTAAAAATAAACATTTTTGTGTCAATTTAATTGCGTCATCTGGGACATTTTACTTATTGGTCAAAGATAAGTGCATTACAAATAATGTTGGCAGAATTAAGACCCAAAATGCAATATGGCCATCATGCAATTTTTGCACTGATTGACCTACACGGAAACCTGTTGCTGGCGAAAAGGACGATCAGTTCAAAAAATATTACATGACAAAATGCCAATAAAATAAAATACAATGACGTGCAAAACAGGCCAAATACTAATGGTCTGTTAAAAATACAGCCAGGTCCATTAATATTTGGACAATGACAATTTTTTTCACTATGGCCCTGTATGCAACCAATTTTTTATTTGAAATGAAACAAGAATCAAGATCTGCCAGAATTTTTGACTTTCAGTTTTAATTGGGTGCAGCTTGCAGAGCTAGTTCTGGCAGACAACACGAGACATCCCCACACTCCCATGGATACCCATGCGCATGACACACAGCGCCATCCCTCAGGTAGGTAAGCTATACTTGTATAAGCTGCTTTCCTGCTCCGCCTTCACAGCATAACACTGGCATACGCGCCGTTGTTTCCATTTTGTCTGGAAATACCCCGTGATGTTTCAACCATGGTTTTGAAATGACATAGTGTAATTTGAACAAAAAAAACACCACTAGGTGGTGGTAGAGCCCCTTTATATTGAGAGCAGCGACAACTCAGTATTTGAACGCCATCTTGTTTCCATCTGACAGTACGCGCGCATCTACGCACAGATCTATGTACAAAATAATAATATTACCGACGCCGCTTAGGGCGGGTTGCTCTCCGGAATCTGTCACGTACAGGCTGTAACCAGATGTGGCGCTCTTGAGCCACCATAGTCACTCGTGGTTGCCCTAAGCGGGGTTGGTCAGTGACAGTGCCTGTGTGACAGTGCCCATTCTCGGATAGACAGCTGACTGATTGTTGAACGGTGACAGTGCAAATGATGCACCACCTCTCGGCGGCTGAGACCTGCGCGTAACATGCCAATGGCTCTTTTTCTCTCTTCTGTGCCACAAGCCGTTCCATTTTCTTGATGCAGTAGCATTCGTTTTTTTTTGTTGGCTTTATGTAGGCTATTGGCCACACCCAAAAGAACAAGTCAAGTGTCACTGAACACATCACAAACAGCTCAATGTTTGTTATTACTGAAGTGCTTGGCGCGTTCATGTGGCGCACGTCAGGATTACAATACCACGCGCTTTTCTTTATTTCCACTCGTGCCTCACTGGAAAAGCAATAAAAATCAATCGATTCTTCAATTTGCCGCAAATACAGTACATACCTCACTGTTGCGTTTTTAATGGATCTTTTTGGCCTGAATTCCTAGAAGTACGTTTGGTGCAGACCCAACAGATCTGATGATCCAGCCCATACCATACCAACTGTGAAACATGGAGGTGGTAGCATAATGCGATGGGGCTGTTTCTCTTCCTCTGGTCCTGGTGAGCTTGTCCGTGTGCAAGGTATTATGGACAGTGCCAAATACATAGGCATCCTGGAGGAAAGCCCGCAAGAAGCCTGAAGCTTGGGAAGAAGTTCACTTTTCAGCAGGACAAAGATCCCAAGCACACATCTTGAGCAACTCAAGAATGGTTTCAGAAGAAGAAAGTGCAGGTTCTAAACTGGCCTAGTCAAAGTCCAGATTGGAATCCCATAGAAAACCTCTGGAGGGATCTGAAAATTGCTGTTCACCGAAGTTCACCAAGAAACCTGACTAAGCTAATGTAGTACTGTCAGGAGGAGTGGGCCAAACTGTCCAAGGATCATTGTGCTAACCTTGTTGCAGGCTATCCGAAGCGATTGGAAGCAGTTATTGCTGCCAAAGGAGCTGCTACAAAGTACTGACTGAACTGTACAACCGAGGTGTGGATACTTTTGCAACGATGCAAAAATCGATATTTTCTCATTTTCCTAAAATTCAACGGTTGAAAAATTTTGTAAATCGTCGAATAAATTCCCAACTGAACCTACTGTGCAGATTTGTATGCACTTTGTCATGTTGTTTATAAAAATAATAACTTTGATGATAAAAGTATATTTTTTATGTGGTGAGAATACGTTTGCAACCCACTGTACCTGTGTGAGGTTTAATTAGAGAATTCATTCATTCTGTGAAGAAACGGGTGTCATTAATTGTCCTTTCTTAAGGAAGAAATGAAGCAAATGTTTCACACATTGTTATAAAATATATTTCCTTCTGAATTGCAAGTTAAAATGGGCCGTTCCCAACATTGTTTGGAGGAAAAGATTTGATTGAAAAGTTGATTGGAAAGGAAAAAATGTAGAAAGTAGTGCAGTAAATTATAGGATGGTCAGCTAAATTGATCTCCAATGCTCCAGAATAGCAACAAATACCTGAAACACACGGAGGGAAACGAGCAACTAATGTTAAAACGGATCAAAAGACAGTCAGAATGGTCAAAATTCAGCCAATCATCACCTCCAGAAAAATCAAAGATGATAAAAAATTACCCCTAAGTACTGTTACAGTCAGAAGACGTTTGATCGAAGCTAAGCTATCAGCAAGAAGCCCCTGTAAAGTACCATTGTTGAAAAAAAAAGGCATGTGTAGAATCGGTTAAAACACTTTGATTGGCCGAAAGAGAAATGGCATAACAATCTGCAAACTGATGAGAGTAAAATTGTTCTTTACAGCCCTAGTGGTTGTCGACAATATATCAGATGACCCCCAGATACTGAATTCAAGCCACAGTACACTGTGAAGACAGTGAAGCATGGTGGTGCAAAGAATCATGATATGGGAATGTTTTTCATGCAATGGTGTTGGGCCTATTTATCATATACCAGGGATTATGGATCAGTTTGAATACAACCCCAATTCCGAAATAGTTGGGACAAAGTAATAATTGTGAATAAAATCAAAATGCAATGACTTTCAAATCACACCAGCCAGTATTTTATTCACAATAGAACAGAAATAACATAGCGGATGTTGAAACTGAGAAATTTTACAATTTTGTCCACAAAATGAGCTCATTTCAAATTTGATGGCTGCTACAGGTCTCAAAAAAGTTGGGACAGGGGCCTGTTTACCGCGGTGTAGCATCCCCTCCTCTTTTTAACACAAAGTGGAGGCGTCTGGGCATTGAGGAGACAAGTTTTTTGAGTTTAGCCATTGGAATGTGATCCCACTCTTGTTTAATACAGGCTTCCAGCTGCCGGAGAGTTTTGGGTCTCCTTTGATGGACTTTTCGTTTAATTATGCGCCAAATGTTCTCAATCGGTGAAAGATCAGGACTGCAGGCAGGCCAGTTCAGCACACGGACTCTTCTACTACGAAGCCATGCTGTTGTAATAGCTGCAGTATGTGGTTTTGCATTGTCCTGCTGAAATACACAAGGCCTTCCCTGGAATAGATGTTGTCTGGATGGGAGCATATGTTGCTCTAAAACCTTTATATACCTTTCAGCATTCATGGTGCTTTTTAAAACATGCAAGTGTCCCACACCATATGCACTAATGCATCCCCATACCATCAGAGATGCTGGCTTTTGAACTGGACGCCGATAACAGGAGGGGTGGTCTTTCTCCTCTTTAGCCCGGAGGACACAACGCCCATGATTTCCAACAAGAATGTCAAATTTGGACTCGTCTGACCACAGGACACTTTGCCACTTTGCTACAGTCCATTTTAAATGAGCCTTGGCCCACAGAACACGGCGGCGTTTCTGGATCATGCTCAACAATGGCTCCCTTTTTGCATAATAGAGTTTTAGGTGGCATCTGTGGATGGCACGGCGGACTGTGTTTACAGACAGTGGTTTCTTGAAGTATTCCTGGGCCCATTTAGTAATGTCAGTGACAGAATCATGCCAGTGAGTGATGCAGTGGCGTCTGAGGGCCCGAAGATCACGGGCATCCAGTAAAGGTCTTCGGTCTTGTCCCTTATGCACAGAGATTTTTCCAGTTTGTCTGAATCTTCTGATGATGTTATGCACTGTCAATGATGAGACCTTCAAAGCCTTTGCAATTTGACGTTGTGGAACATTGTTTTTAAAGTATTTCACAATTTTTTTTCACGCACGCCTTCACAGGTTGGAGAGCCTCTGGCCATCTTTACTTCTGAGAGACTCTCTAAGACATCCCTTTTATAGCCAATCATATTACACACCTGATGCCAGTTAATGTAATTACTTGCTAAATGTTCTTTCAGCTGATTCTCTTATATATTAATTGCTTTTTCTGCCCTTTTTTGCCTGTGTCCCAACTTTTTAGAGACCTGTTGTAGCCAGAAAACTTGAAATAAGCTCATTTTGTGGATAAAAATGTAAAATGTCTCAGTTTCAACATTTGAAATGTAATCTATGTTCTATTGTAAATAACATATTGGCTCCCGTGATCTGAAAGTCATTGCATTTTGATTTTATTCACAATTTAAACTTCCTCCCAACTATTTCAGAATTGGGGTTGTACATAAAAATACTTGGAGATTATGTAGCCATATGCCGAAGAGGAAATGCCCCTGAAATGGGTGTTTCAATAAGGCCAAGACCCCAAACACACGAGTAAGCAAGTAACATCAACATCTTGGTTCCAGACAAAAAGGATTGAGGTAATGCTGTGGACAGCTCAATCCCTTGACCTCAACCGCATTGAAAACTTGTCGGGTGACATTAAAAATGCATTTTCTGAAGCAAAACCCAAAAATTCATGGGAACTGTGGAATGTTGTTTGTTCTTCCTGGGCTGAAATAATTGTTTCCAGGTGCCAGAAGTTGGTTGACTCGATGCAAAGCAGATGTGCAGCAGTTATCAACAACAGTGGTTATGCAACTAAATATTAGTTCAGTAATTTAAAGTGAAGTGAAATCTTGAGTTTAATTTAGTATTTGAGTTTGAAGAGAAAATTGTTGACATTGCTATTTTTTGAACGGATTGATATTCCTTTTCTTTGCTTCCTGAATGTGTAATATTTCCACGACATTTGAAATATGGAACTGAAGGCTATTAAAAAAATATTTACACTTCATTCACATTTTTTAAGGCACTGCTATTTTTTCTAACACAGCTGTAACTACATGGTGTCTGGCTCCCACCAAACAACTTTTCCAGAATCCCCTATATTTCATCCCATTTAACATCAGAAATCTCTAAAATATCCCTAGCTGACTGCCATTCTTATCCTATCGCTTTTCATTTCAGTTTGACTTCACAATTTATCACCATTGCTATAAATGTCAAAAACATTCTTTTATCAATACTTTTGCATTGTTTGTCAGATCCTCAAATTTCCTATATTCACATTGCTTTTCCCCTGCTTCATGATCCTCACAGTTGCAATGTCCTGCTCATTAGATAGCTCACAGTCCTCTTCAGTGCACCCTTCCTTACCTCACCTTCAACATATAAAAGTCACTTTCCTGCATACTGCTGCTACGTGCCAAAGTTCTGGACACCAATAACAAGAGTGGGGATTTCTGTCAACTCCTTTTCAATTTTGAGCATCACCGCAAGCCTTATATTGCGCCTTTCCAGTCCAATTACTTTTCATATGTCACGCTCCACAAACTGTCTACAGACTCCCTCTACTTCCAAAAAAAGAGTTGAGATTTACAGAAAAAGGAACACCTCTTACTAAGTTTTTCATGGTTACTCAGTGAGTCATTTGAAAACACATCTCAGATGTATGATTAAATTATTTGCTTCTCTCTGGTTTCTGTTTTTTTTTTTTTTTTTTTTTAATATTTTAAGTATGCAGACCCACAGATCTCACAAAATCACGTCATTTTGCTAAAACGTCACTGAGTTATAAGTCTGATTAAAGGCGTCTAGATTAGCATACAGTCATACCGATGATTGTCAATAGACGACATCTTTTGATAATTGCGGGCGCAAGTGCACAGCTGACAGCAGCATCCACAATCTATTTGGATCTATACATTGAACTTACTTATTATAATGTACTCTGGTCTGCAACTAACTGGGTCGGAATGTTTATCGGGTGTGTTCATCAGCTGCCATCCTAACCGAATGATGGAATCTCACATCTGCGAATACTGAAAGAAAGGCCTAAGTCTTTATTGTGCTAGAAGTGCGCCGCCCCAAGAAGTTTTCTAACTCAATTGTTGGTGCAAGCTTGACTGTGACCCATGTTACATGTGAATAAATTGGCGAACGGTGAAGCCCCAAAACACAAGAAAAATCCGGATATCATCCGCATCGCACACCAGGGTTGCTTGCTTCTGGGCATGTCTGACCTGCTGGATAGCCTACTCTAACAAGCCATCTCAATGCATCTCAATTCTCTTAAATTGCATCCCTGTTTCCCTCAGTTGCCTCTTTTCCTTGCGCCATAGTCCTTCCCACTGAGGATGCACGGACAGATGCCAGTAAACCATGCGGAGAGTGAAGAATCAAGGAAATATGTTTTTTGAGAATTGAGATGTTTCTTTTGACGCATCATACAACGCAATGTTTGTTCCTGATGACGGAGCATAGCTGGATCAGTTGAAGGGCAAGTTATACAGAATGGCATGCATTAACACAGCGGCTTATTTGCTAAATTTAATTATCATAGTAAAAGATACAGTTGAACAGCTGCGGTTGCTTTGCGACTCCAGAGACACTATGGGGTAGATTTTACACATGGTGGTTTTAAAAATGATAGATTAATATGTTTTCATATAATTGTAAAGTCCTCCAGTTTTTGGCTCCTCTTAAAATTGCATTGTGTTGTACTCCCTATTGTTAAATGAGGTACCCCTATGTAAAAATACATGTAGTTTTCAGACAGCATCCACGAGTCTCTGTCCCCTATAAGCCTGACTGAATAACTTGATGTAGTTTTTCAGATCACAATGGAAACAAAATCTTCATTCTTGAAGTGCAGGAAAGTGGTCTGCAGAAAATGCACTTTCAAGTTGCTGAATGTTTGTTCAAAGAATGTTGGCAGGACACATACAGTTTAAATACGCATTCTAAATTTATCCTTCTCACAAACGTTGTGTGTAAAAAATTAATGAACTAACAATGTAGACATCCTCATCACTTTGAAAAAAAGATTTTAAAGATATACCCTGCCCATCCAAAAAAAAGTTGCCATTTGAATTTAAATGAGCAAATACTCAAATACTCAATTATTATGGTGATGAATATGTTTCTGCTGGCTATAACTCTTTTAATACTGATTGATTTTATTTTTATTCATTTTAATTTAACCCATATTTTACCAGGTAGTCCCACTGAGATCATTGATCTCTTTTTCAAGGGATTCCTGACCAAAATGGCAGCATAAGGTGTTACAGACAACATGACAATAACAAGAAAACATACAATGAACACACTAAGATGTAGACAACTTCACACACCGATGGTCGTAAAAAGATATTCATTTAATTGTGGACTTACATTAAACAACTATGGGGATAAACAAGTACCAACCGATTTATTCACCATTGTACTAATGAGAAATTTTAGATCATACAAAGAAACTAATTCCCTGAGTTTCAAATCTTTTTGAAGATTATTCTAGGTGAGGGGAGCAGAGCACTTAAAAGCTTTCATTCCCAAATTGGTCCGTGTACTTGGGACAGACAATAAAATCTCAAACTATATCTACAGTCAGATTTCAGTGCAATCAAGGAACAAATATAAGAAGGGAGTTTACCTAAAATAGCTTTATAAATAAACCAATGACCGAGCAGACGCATGGTCAAAGATGGCCACCCAGCCCTGGCATAAAGAGTACAATGGTGAGTAAGTGCTTTACAATTGGTCACAAATCTCAATGCATTGTGATAAACTCTATCTAACTTTGGTAAACAATGCAGGTGCATGCATGTATGAAAGATCACCATAATCAATAACTGATAAAAAAGTAGCAGAAACCAGTTTCTTTCTTGCCTCAAAAGAGAAACAGGACTTATTTCTATAATAAAACCCTAACTTCGATCTCAATTTTTTTTTATACCAGATTTTCAACCTGGGGTTTAAAAGACGGGCAATCATCAAGCCAAATACTGAGATATTTTAAATTGGAGACAACTTTTAACTTCTTTCCCCCAGCAGTAATAATATCCTCACTGTTTACTGACTTCTGTCTAGAATTTGAAAAGTGCATTACTTTTGTTTTGTCAGCATTTAAAACCAGCTTTTATTGTGACAGTTGAACCTGTATAACATTTAAAACATTCTGCAATTTAGTGAGAGCCTGTATAATGGTGGAACCAGCACAATAGATCACCGTATCATCCGCATAAAAATGAAAATTTGTGCCTTCTACATTTTGTCCCAAATTATTAACATAAATTGAAAATAACAGAGGACCCAAAATAGACCCCTGGGGTACTGCATTTCTAATATTTAACCAGTTAGAAGTGAGCCCATCAAATTGGATACATTGAGATCTTTCAGAGAGATAGTTTGCAAACCATCCCACAGCCTGGTTGGATATTCCAATATTAGTTAACCTGTGTTTCAGAATAGAATGGTCGACAGTATCAAAAGCTTTGGTCAGGTCAATAAACAGAGCTGTACAACTCTGTTTCTTATCCAATATGCCAATGATGTCATTGACTACTTTCATAGTAGCAGTAATAGTGCCATGTTGCTTCCTGAAGCCAGATTGGTGATTGCATATTGTGTCATTTTTGCATAAAAAATCCTTCAACTGTTCACTTACAAGCTGTTCAAGGATTTTCGTGAGAACTGACAATTTAGAGATTAGCCTGAAGGTATTTAATGAGGTAGCATCTCCCCCTTTTAGCAGAGGGAGAACATAGGCTGATTTCCATATTTTAGGAATCACATTACTGCTTATTGTGAGATTGAAAATATAAGTGAGTGGTTCTGCTATAAAGTCTGCAGCTAGTTTTAGGTAAAATGGTTCAAAGTTGTCAGAACCAGCAGATTTTTTATTATCTAGCCTGTCTAAAGCTTCACACACTTTGTCAACAGAAAATGGAGTAAAAAAGAAGGGTTGACTTATGCCAGCCTGATCTGACTCACAAACTGCAGCATTTGCAGAAGCAGATTTTGAGAGAGAATCATAGAGTAAACCACAGGACACAAAATGCTCATTGAAACAGTTCAACATGGAACATATAGATGGTGCCAGCATGCAATGGTTGAATGTTTTGCGTGCTGTGCCATCAGTCACATCTGATCACAGACAAGGATCATGCCATCAGGTTAAAAGGGGAGGGAGGGCTAATGGTAGTGCAGGAACACTGAGTGCAGGAACAGCAGAAAACAGTGAAAGCCTGATTTACAACGTTCAATGCAAATGAAACGTTCACACGTGCAATATGTTTGATGTTTTTAGATCAATGTTTATATCAAACTTAATGTAAAATAATGGTCTTCTAGTAATTAGAAGGTTAAGTATTACTACGTTGAATAATTTAAGTGATATATGTGCGCACATAGCAATCACAGGTCAAAAGATTGCTAAATTTAGCTGAATTATAAGATCCAGAAGTGGTACTAAAGGAAGAGCAGTTTGGGAGTTGATAAAGCCGGCTTTTATCGCTGGGCTGAGCTAAATGATCTGGCTCACCAAAATGAGCCGGAATTCCCAACACTAACTTATTGCCTCACGGATGTAGGTCGTTTGGAGCCTGTTGGACCCATATCAGGTGGACCCTAACTGAATGGACCCAGTATTGGTTGGACCCCAGACCATTTGGTCCCAAACCAGTTGGACCCCTCACATTTTGGACCTCTGACCACTTGGATGCCAGACTTCGTGTACCCAAGACCCTACCCAGTTGGACCCCATGCTGTTTGGAGCCCAGATCCTGACCCTAACCTAACCCTAACCCCAAACCAACTGGTCAGGGGTCCAACTGGTCTGGGGTCTGACTGGTCTTGGGTCCCACTTGCCTGGGGTCCAAATGGTTTAGGGTCCAAACGGTTAGGGTCAGGGGTCCAACTGGACAGGGTCCATCAGATACAGGGTTCAACAGGTACAGGGTCCAAATGACCCGTTACCTTGCCTCACGTCCTGCTGCTCAAAGCCACTTTTCTCTTCTTAGTTGCTCAGCTTTGCAGTTCAGAATCGTATAAAAATTGAATTCTGGATCCTTTAACTTGTTTGTGGTGCATCTTGTCACGTCAACATTTACGGATTATCATTATTTCAGTGTGCAGTAATGAGAAGAAGGCTTTGTCACGTAATACAGTCAGTGCAGGATCATGGTTTGCTTTTTGCCCTCTCGGGTGGGTGGAACCTATTTGTGCTCTGAGTCTACTGAGCGGCTACATCTCCAACTCCGAAGCCCAACTTGGATTTGTGGGTCATGCATATTTCAATCACAGGTGGAGAAAGAACACATCAAGAAATGGTGAACACTAGAAAAGCTGTAGAGCTTATCTGATATATTTGTAGGCTTTAATATTGATCACATTTGATCCGTGGCACAAACAATGACAAAAGCATCAATGTATTAATTTTGATTCTGCAATAATAACACTGGTGGTAAACAAGTCTATCCATTTTGGCATCTGGTTGAACATTTTTCAGTCTAGTGGCTTGTATTATGAACACAGGTCCTAATTGCGATCTGTATAATCACAGTGTTTTCTCTAGCTATTTGGTGTTTTTCATCTTGGGCATACAAGTTAGGCAATCTGATTGAAAAGTTATTCCTCCTGGTCTGGATGCAATCCACCTACCTACTCCAAGCTAAAGAAAAAGCGTGTCATTTACCGGATGGCCTGCTGTATATTAGCCGTTTCCTCTTCACCTAAGTCTACATATCGGAAATCTACAGGCACTTAGGCTTGGTATCAGAATGAATGAGTTAATCCACTTCGTCTTGTTAAGCTATAGCTGAATATTAATGTGATAGGCTAACTGTCAATATTAACTATCACATAGCAAGGCAACTTGCCGCTGCACCACTAATGTATTGATCGGAAAATTATCAATGTTGGCAAGCTGCTTACCTGAGTCATTTATAAGAAGCAGTTAATGTTTGCTGGCTAACATATTCATAACTGCTGTGCTTACATCAATTTTATATTGGAGGGGGAAAAATATTTGTACCAGACCTGAAAAAAATGTATAATACATTGTGAGACTGATGGTGGATAAGCCATACAATAGTACTTTGGAAGATGAATTTGTGACAAACTGAAAAAAAATTCTCATTACACAAATACATTTTTAAAAATCCAGTTACAGTATGTGGACAATTATATTGAGATTTAACCTTGTTCTCCTACCTCTGGATCCAGCTCCTGCAGCTCATCCTCCAGCTGGTCAAGTTCCTCGGGGCTGAGACCCTTGAGGATGGCATCTTCATCAATATCCCGGGGGTCCTCCTTCTTGAACATGTAGGCTGACAGGCAGGACACTTATGGAACACCCTAATTCCAAATCGGGGGACGCTAGATGCTGAAAGCACAGAAACTTAGGTACTGGCACACAGGGGCATGTATAGGCATTTGAAACGCCAGGGGCTTAGCCCCAAAGACAGGACGTGATTCGGTGCAGATTGGAATTGATTAATTTGTCAATGGTATAATGAAGTCTCACACCTGGATTTAATCAAATTCATTGTATTGGCCTAAAATATCACATTACAAAGAAGCTAATGCAAAAACCGTATGTGATATTGGATACAGTACTGTACGTAAACATTAAATGAAAAATGCCACGATGATTCCATGTCTTTTTAATGTATGCTCTAATGACCCTGCTATAGTGTCTGTATTAAAGCCCTCCCAAATCATTTAAAACCAAAAAATGTTCATTTACATCACCATCTTTTTGAGAAACATAGCGCACACAAACTGACAGTTGCTCTAAATTATTGTCCCTGGCCTCATCAGCCACTATAGCATACATGCTGGATTCTTTCAGTTCAGCCACAATACTCTCAGTGGCTTCTTAAATAGCGCAACACTGAATCATCTGGAACATTTCATAGAAAAGCGTTCAAAATTTGACTAGTTACCAGGAAAAAATGAGGAACTAACTGCCCGTGAACCACAATGAGCAGTTCTTGAGTAACTCTAATCAGAATTTTATAAAACGATTAGTTAATTGAAGAGCAAATAAGGAATAAATAGTTAGCTGATCTGCAAAATTTGATTGGGAGTTACTCAAGAACTGCCTGTTAACTAATGGTGTACTGCCAGTTAGTTCCTTTTTTGTTCCTCAAATAATAATCATTACCTACTTTTTAAAGGTGACAAGGAGTAAGAATTTCCATTAAACTAATGGTTTACAAGCCGTTAATTCTTCATTTCTTCCTTATTTGTTCCCTGGTAAATACTCAAATTGTATACCTTATTGTAAATTGAAATGAAAAAATGTCAAGTCTGTGATGTGTTTGAAAGGCAAGTGGCATTAGAGGGCATGTAATGCTGAGACAGAAAAACTATTCTGGGACTTAATTTTGCCAATTGTGGGTTTCACTTCTGTTCTCTTTAAAAGAATCTATTGCTTTAAAGCTTTACAGCATACTCGCTCATTTCATTCCAAAGTGGATCTTTATTTCAATAAGACATTAAATGAACTTTATCCTGTATTCTAATTTTGTGACTTCAAACATCAAAATGACATTTACTGCAAAGTTCGCCGTCCCAACCACTGATCAAAGCCACGTGCCCGCTACAGAGAGCTCTTACCCCTTAGCAAAAAGTAGTATACTTGAAGTTCATTTTAATAGGTATGCTTGAGTATAAGTATAGGTAGTATACTACGGACCATGTACTTGCAGTGTACTAGAAAGTATACTAATTTAATACTTCTTCGGACTAAATTGGAACATTTTAAAGTTTATAAAAGTATACTTTTAAGTATACTTCAAGTTTAAGCAAAGTAAACGGAAAGTACACATTTAGTTCACATCTAAGTTTTATTTTATACTGCAAGTACACTACAAGTGAACTTTTTAGCATACTGTGAGTGAACTAGTTGTATACTTCTAGCATACTTTTCAATTTATGAAAGTATACATTTAAGCATACTGCAAGTAAACTTACAGATATACTGCTAGTTTATTAGTTGTATACTTCTAGTAAACTTTTCAGTTCATGAAAGTATACTGTGAGGTATACTGCTTGGAAACTTAAAGAGTGTCATTGGATGTTTAATGACCGCAGTGAGTCAGGACTGCAGGTTCACATCTCATCCGACAGACAACATTCTCATCACTGCACTGGATTATTGTGTATTATTCCACTAGAGGGAAGATCCCAACCTACTGGCCCACCAACACCTCCTCCAGCAGCAACTTATTTTCCCAGGTGGTCTCTCATCCAAGCACAAACCAAGCCCACACCTGCGTCGCTTCAGCCACGCAGCTGGGGCAGATCAAGTAGTAGTATGGCTGCTAGTTATAAAACTTGTACAGACATTTCATTGTCACTATGTCAGACCAGATAGCACTGAAGTTCCAGTCTTCTTAACCTCATGTTTGAAAATACTGTGTACATTTATCTGTGAATCTGCACATAATGGCCAGCTAGATTGAATTGATATCTCAACTAAAACACAGCAATGTTTGGTACAGGTACAATATGCAGGGCTTTGATGTCCACACTCTTGTTTAAAAATGATTAAATCATTTATTAAACAGAATGTTCCATCTTTCAAGTATTACAGCACCGCTGAATCTTTTCAGATTGGTCATATTTTTGACTGTGATACAGAACTCCATTAACCAAAAAACAGCTCATCAGTGTACTCATTTGAAATATTTCATCAGCCTTTGCTTGAGTCCTTCAGCCTACTGGTCAGGCTGAAGGCATTGCTCATTCATATTTTATGCCTATTTCTGGTTCCATATGAGAGAAAGAGGTATTTTTTTGTTTTGAATTGGGATTTCAATAAGAGTTGCCATTGCTGTGTTCTTATATTTTGGCATCCAATACAACATTGTGTTTGAAAATTTAATTTATAAAAGAATCAATTTTGCTCTCAATCCTGAGTATGTGTTTCATTGTAAATTCTTATAAGTACCTTCATCGGTAAATTAAAGCAGAATGCACTTAAGCATTGTCTACAAGTAGATTACATGAGGTAACCTCTCGTCTATGTACGTTAAATAATATCTGAATAGCAGCAGTAATATATTTTAGAGTGCAGTAATCATAAGCTGTGAGTATGATGTTAAGTTAGCTTAAAGAAGACTTTGAAGTATACTTGCAGTTTAAAAACAAAAAAACTTTTAGCTCCCTGAAAGTTTAAAACTAAATTTTGCTTGAAATATAGAACTGGTGGACTAGTAGTCTACCTATAAGTTTACTTGCAGTATACTTCAAAGTGTACTTTCATGAACTAAAAAGTTGGCTTGAAGTATATAACAAGTAAAGTTGTAGTACATCTAAATTTACTTTCAGTATACTTCAAAGTATACTTTTATAAATTAGACATAGTGCTAGAAGTATATAACTAGTGAACTAATAGTTCATCTTTAAGTTTACTAGCAGTATACTTTCATGAACTGAAAAGTCCACTAGAAGTATATAACTAATAAACTAGCAGTATATCTGTAAGTTTACTTGCAGTATACTTTAATGTATACTTTCATAAATTGAAAAGTATGCTAGAGGTATACAACTAGTTAAGTCACAGTATACTTAAAAGTTCAATTGTTGTGTACTTGCAGTACAAAATAAAACTTAGATCTAAACTAGATGGGTACTTAAAGTTTACATTGCTTAAACTTGAAGTAGACTTCTTTTTTTTAAGGGTATGTATCAAGTCTGTCCATACTGGAATAATTGTCAAATTTGTTCTCAAATAAAATCAGACAAATGTTTATCTGTTTCTGTGTGGGTTAATAACACTGCATAAAAATCTAGTTCAGCTCCACCCAAGTGCTATTTACTCTGCTATGCAGCCCCAAAGCTGACTTGTTACTGCAAACGTACATGTGGAATATGTACCTAAGTCCATGAGATAGTAAAAACTGAGTAAAAATATTGTGTAGTATACCTCAAAGAAGCCAATATATATGGTAAAAAATATTTTAATGTGCTAATTCTTTTGAGAGTAGCCTAACTGCAAGCCAAGTATACTTGAACATTAGGCATGAATATTTTAATACTTTATTATACTTTTCTTGAGTATATCTCAATCAAAAGTTTAGGTACAAGTATTAGCCAAATATACTTAACCTTTTCTGTGTACTTTTCAGTATAAGCGAAGTATACTTAAGTATTACTTTGCAAAGTATATCTCTGATAAGTACATCAAAAGTAAACTGAAAGTACTACCCCAATTCTGAAAAAGTTGGGACAAAGTGTAAATTGTGAATAAAATCAAAACGCAATCTTTCAAATCACACCAGCCAGTATTTTATTCACAATAGAACAGAGATAACAAAGCAAATGTTGAAACTGAGAAATTTTACTATTTTATCCACAAAATGAGCTCATTTCAAATTTGATGGCTGCTACAGGTCTCAAAAAAGGTGGGACAGGGGCCTGTTTACCATGTTGTAGCATCCCCTCTTCTTTTTAACACAGAGTGGAGGCGTCTGGGCATTGAGGAGACAAGTTTCTTGAGTTTAGCCATTGGAATTTGAACCCACTTGTTTAATACAGACTTCCAGCTGCTAGAGTGTTTTGGGTCTCCTTTGACGGACTTGTCGTTTAATTATGCGCCAAATGTTCTCAATCGGTGAAAGATCAGGACTGCAGGCAGGCCAGTTCAGCACACGGACTCCTGTACTATGAAGCCATGCTGTTGTAATAGCTGCAGCATGTGGTTTTGCATTGTCCTGCTGAAATACACAAGGCCTTCCTTGGAATAGATGTCATCTGGAGGGAAGCATATCTTGCTCTAAAACCTTTATATAACTTTCAGCATTCATGGTGCTTTTTAAAACATGCAAGTGTCCCACACCATATGCTCTAATGCATCCCCATACCATCAGAGATGCTGGCTTTTGAACTGAATGCTGATAACAGGAGGGATGGTCTTTCTCCTCTTTAGCCCGGAGGACACAACGCCCATGATTTCCAGCAAGAATGTCAAATTTGGACTCGTCTGACCACAGGACACTTTGCTACAGTCCATTTTGAATGAGCCTTGGCTCACAGAACACGGTGGCGTTTCTGGATCATGCTCAACAATGGCTTCCTTTTTGCATAATAGAGTTTTAGGTGGCATCTGTGGATGTCACGGCAAACTGTGTTTACAGACAGTGGTTTCTTGAAGTATTCCTGGGCCCACTTAGTAATGTCAATGACCGAATCATGCTGGTGAGTGATTCAGTGGAGTCTGAGGGCCCGAAGATCACGGGCATCCAGTAAAGGTCTTCGGCCTTGTTCCTTACGCACAGAGATTTTTCCACTTTCTCGAAAGGGAGTTCCCGAAAACATAGGTTAATGAACAGGGCCACTCCCAATGCGCCTCCCTATTTTTCTTTACGCCTATAAATACCTCCCACATTCCCACAAACCCGGCTTGCCTCGATTCTACGTGATTACTCACAGTACAGACGGCTCAGCTTCCAGAAGCAAGAAGGAAAAAAAAAAAAAAAAAAGTTTGCTTACCCGCACCATGGATTCCGAAATCCTGCTCAGTCCCTCGGACGAAGAGCTATTCCACGACTCTGACGCTCCAGAGGACTCGGCCCAATCCGACGCTGCAATTTCAGATTCTCCTCCACGCACTCGCTTGCGCTCCGCAATCATCATCCCTCCGTCTCGAAGCTACACCGGATCCCCACAGCCGGGGTCTTCATATCCCCCACCATGCTCCCCCCTCCACGACGACCGAGGCTGGTCTCCCGTCCGGGCCCTGCACTGTAGGATTTCCAGGTGGCGGTCTCCAGCACCATCCCGAAGCGGTAACGCCCTCCACCAACCACCGCGCCCCGGAGCTACAGCTCACGGCTCCCCAACAAGGCCTGCTACAGCCTGCCCTACAGACTCATCCGAGGCTCCACGCTGGACGGTCGCCAAACTCCATCGGGCGCTTAAAGAAAAGAAAATCCCCTTCCACCGCGCCGATAACAAAGTTACCCTTCTCAAATTATACACCGACTCCCTCAGCTGTGCAGCTAATCCTCCTCACCATCCTGAAGCAAACAACACAGCACTTCCGGGCCACGTCGGCAAAGTCCCCAGCGTCGACGTCACCAAGCCGGGCGATGTCCACCCCGCTCCAGTTCCGGCGGAAGCCACCCCTCCCGCTAACCAGCCAGTCCCCCCAGTGCCCGCCCCCTCGCCAAATGACCTCTTCGGTCTCTTCTCTTCCCTCGTCTTGTCCCTGTGTGCGCAGGCTGCACCTTTATCCCACGCACACGTGTCCCTTTCCCCCTTTGTTTCCAGACAGTCGGATCCTGGCTCCTGCGGCTTCTTCAGCCCCCAACTCTTCCCTCCAAGGTTCCAGCAGTTCCGGGGTCAACCCTCCCTCACCCGGACAACCACCAGCAGCGACGGCGTCCGCTCCTCTCTTTCACACTGCTCCCTCTCTTTATCTCCCCCCCCTCCCCCCCCCCTTCTCCAATGCCGTTAATACTGTGCTTCCATCCACAGGTCCGTCCTTCCCTTCAGCTACGCCGATCGGCCCCTCGTTTCCCTCATCATACCCTCAATACACGCTAGCCACCACCCTACCCCCCATACGCCCCACGCAGCACACTCCAAACCCGTCCCCACTATCCTTCACACTCAGACAACAGATTTTGTCAGATTTGTACGTTGATTTGGCCCAGCTCATCCAACCATCTTTTCCGCATCCACATTTCAGTCGCAAAATCCAAACCGTCCTCAGCCCCGCCCAACTCAAGCACCCGACCCCCAATCGTTTTAAGGAACTTACCCCGCCCGAATTCGCATTCGCTTTTTCTCTCTATCGAGACACAATCTGCCAGTCCTTTCCTCACCAGAGGCAAGAACTGGATGATTATCTTACACTCGTTCTCAATCTCGCCTTACGTTTCGGCGGCACCGGGTTCTACCAATATCACGTACTCTTCACCTCTAAAGCAGCAGGCGCAATTCAACAGTACAACCAGGGAGTTTACTGGGGCACTTTAGACTCAGAATTGTATTGCCGTGTTTTCGCTGCCCAAACCTCGCTCGCAGGCGAGCTCTGCGGAGCCCCTTCCCACCCCACCACCACATGTACCATTTCAGTCCTCGCACCTAAGATGGCGAAAGTTTTTACTTCCAGCAAACCACCAGCAACGTTACTTTCTCGTTCCTTCTCTGCCGCAGCCCCACCTCCCTCAGTGCCTGTTCCTTCCACCGTTCACACTTTTCTCGCCATGTCCTCCTCCGATGAAGCCGATAGGAGAGGGAGGCCTATCCTCATCAAAGGGGGAAAGATGATTTTCAATAATTTTAATACCACCGGTTGCAATATCTCCGGCTGTCGTTACCTCCACTCTTGCTCCCTCTGCGGGGCGCCCACGCGCAATCCTGTTGCCCACACAACCCGCCTAAATGACTATTAAAATATCTCAAAACTCCCATTCAAATTGATTTACTCTCCTCGGCCCTATCTAACCATCCCGATCCCAACTTTGTTCGTTTCCTCATTCATGGTTTCACCCACAGTTTCCACCCCGGTCTAGTTGCTATTCCCGATCACTCTCTCACGTGCTCAAATTTACAATCCGCTCTAGCAGAGCCGAGCATCGTAGACAAGCTTATACAAAATGAACTCGACGCGGGTTTTATGATCAGACCATTCACCAAGCCACCCTTCCCCGTCTTCCGCATCAGCCCCATTGGGATAGCTACCCGCAAATATTCAGGGAAAAAGCGGTTAATCATAGACTTATCGTCCCCCCATGGCTCCGCCCTCCCTAGTATCAACAACCTTATCCCCAGCAAAGACTTTTCCATGCACTATTCCTCCGTCGACCACG
This sequence comes from Gymnothorax javanicus, assembly GCA_029692085.1. Lineage (NCBI taxonomy): Eukaryota > Metazoa > Chordata > Actinopteri > Anguilliformes > Muraenidae > Gymnothorax > Gymnothorax javanicus. The sequence goes on from CM056193.1 coordinate 56,672,841, forward strand.
CTATCACTCTCATTCGCCTCGCCGGCCGAGGCGCCTGGTTGGCTAAAGCTGACATCACTAATGCTTTTAAGGTCGTTCCACTCTACCCACTTTTTTGGGGACTCTTTGGCGTATCCTGGAAGGGGCGTTATTACTTCGCAGTTCGACTTACTTTCGGCTGCCAAAGCAGCCCCAAGATTTTCAATTCCCTATCAGGGGCGTTGTGCTAGATTTTGTGTAACAACCATAAATTGCCGTTTATCACGCACCTCCTCAACGATTTCCTCATCGTAACGCCTCCTTCATCTCCGCCCTACCAAGGTCTCGAGACCTAGACGTTGGTTTTTTCCAAACTCGGCTTTCCGTCAGCGGAGAAAACCGCGGGCCCTCCACTACGCTCGAATTTTTAGGTATCTCGCTCGACTCCTGCTTATTCCAAGCTTCCCTGCCTTTGGACAAACTCCAGCGCACCGCCCTTCTTATTTCCAATTTCATCGTCGCGCAAAGCTGTACCAAACGGCAACTGCTTTCGTTACTCGGCCACCTTAATCACGCTATTCGCATAATTCCGCAAGGGAAATCTTTCTTTTCCCATCTGTTAGCTATTGCTGCCGCCGCCCCATCCATTAACGATTATGTTACCCTAGACGAGTCCTGCAAAATGGAACTGCGCTTATGGCATCATTTCCCAGAGTCGTGGAACGGTATATCTTTTTTTTATGACGATTTTATTACTAACTCCGAAGACATTCAATTATACACCGACGCTGCCCCGTCCTCGGGTTTCGGAGGATACTACAGAGGGCGCTGGTTCGCCTCCTAGTGGCCTTCCAAATTCACCTCAGGTGGCGACTCCGCCGCCGCCTCCTCTGCGTTGTTCGAATTGTACCCCAAAATCGTTTCCGCCCTCATCTGGGGCCACGAATGGGCCACCAAATGTATAACGGTACACTCCGATAATTCAACTACAGTAGACATCATTAACAAAGGGCGCTCCCGCTCCCTCTCATTCATGCCCTTCCTCAGAAAATTAACCTTAATTTCTGCCAAACACCAGTTTATACTCAAAGCCGCCCATGTTCCCGGCTATAAAAATGACATCGCTGACGCCTTATCCCGTTTTTCTTGGCAGAGATTCAGATGCTTGGCTCCGCACTCAGACTGTCACCCCACTCCGGTTCCTCCGTTTTCTGCGACCGTCTACCCCTGACTCTGCAACTCGAGCTGTTTGCCGCCTTGTCCAGAGATGCCATCCTAAACGGGTTCGCCCCTTGTTCACTTTCCTCGTACCACGCCGGATGGAAGCAATTTAAAAAATTTCACTCAGCCCTCCAACTGCCGTTCCCGCCGCTCGACGTCGTTTCCATCACGAGCTTCATCACGTTCACTCACTCCGTACTCCACGTACATCCAGCTTCAGTAAGACTTTATCTAAGCGGCATCAACTTCTTTGTAAAATTGGCCATAGGCTATCCGTGCTCGTCCATTTCCCACTCTCACATGCAAACCCTACTGAAAGGTTTACTTAAACGAGAACCCCCCGCTCCAACCAAACGTTTACCCCTGACGGCAGACCTCCTCTCCCGCTGCATCCAGATGCTGTGTTCAGGGTACCATTCACCTTCCACAGATTCCGCCCTAGAGGCTATATTTCTTTTAGCCTTCTTCGGTTTTTTCTTCGGTAAGATGTGCAGAGTTCGCCCCGCTCTCAGCTAATTACGACCCTTCTCGCCACGCCAGCCCAGACGACATCTCATGCTACTCCTCCGACCGTCTCGCATTCAAGATAAAGAGCAGTAAAACCGACCAATTTGGCATCTCCCAGCCTGTATTCCTGTTTCGCCTAGCCTCTGCCCTTAGCCCGTTCGAGCCAATATCGAATCACGTCACGTTAAGATATAACAACCGCGCTTCTCCCCAAGACCCACTATTCACGACCGACACCGGGGCCGTAGCCACTCGCCACTGGTTCCTCTATGATTTCCGCCATGTCTTAGCCAGAGCCAATATTCTGCCCAAATACTTCTCCGGGCACTCCTTCCGCATCGGCGCCGCCACCACCGCATCCCGGCAAGGAGTGCCGGACCACCTGTTCAAAATCCTCGGCCACTGGACATCTAATTCGTACGCAAGCTATATCCGCACTAACGTTGACGACGTTCGTGGAACCCATCTCTCGTTGACCCATTGACACCTTTTGGGGGCTAGGAGCCACTCGCATTCCGACAAGAGATGCGAGCCCCACCCTGAGTCTTGCCACCCGGGGACGCCCAACGTTCGCACGATCACGACCAAGCCCTACATCACGTTCACCCCAACGTGGGGACGCCCAATGTTCACACAATCATGACCAAGCCCTCCACCACATTCGCCCCACCGGGTGACGCCCAATGTTCTCACAATCATGACCAAGCCCTACATCACATTCGCCCCTTCTCCCTGTTCAGTTTCTTCCTATGCTCTCCTCCACTTTGGGAGCGGCCCACAATTCATTAATCTTTTGATGAAGTTATGCACTGTCGATGATGAGACCTTCAAAGCCTTTGCAATTTGACATTGAGGAACATTGTTTTTAAAATATTCCACAATTTTTTTACGCAAGCCTTCACAGGTTAGAGAGCCTCTGGCCATCTTTATTTCTGAGAAACTCAGCCTCTCTAAGACATCCTTTTTATAGCCAATCATGTTACACACCTGATGCCAGTTAACTTAATTACTTGTGTTGAGGATTATATTTCAATATCTCTCATCATATTCATCAGTAGATCAATTGCCATGTTGAATGACCATAATCAATAATCATAATCAATAACCATACCCATTATGTAAGCAGCAGTCACACACACACACACACACACACACACACACACACACACACACACACATAACATAACACACACACATACAAGTAGTACACATACACATAGGGAGGGGATGAGCAGCGCACACAGACACATGCACACACACATACACATACAAGCAGTTCCCACATGGTCACACACACATGCAAGCAATTCAATTCACACATGCATGAGCAGCTCACACACACGTCAGCAGCACGCTTCTGTAGCTTTGATTAGTAAGCAGGCTTCTGTTTAGTTGATTCAAACACATAATAAGGTGATGTATTTGATTTCTGTAGCTTTGATCAATATTTGTTCAGTAAAATCATAAGTTGTTACTGAAAACATAATCAATTGAATCATTTATGTATCTACTTGTATCCTATTCATCTGGGTGTATTTTTCCTCTCTTGACTGTAATTTTCCAGTCCTTTGAAGTGATGAGCATCCTTATCTTTGCTTTTGAAGTTCTCAAGGTTAGTTGGCAGTGTTTTGGTTTGCCTGTCCTGTTGTAGTGTGAGAATGAGAAGGCGGAAAGACCATATTTGGAAGATATTTCCTGTGATGAAGGTATAAAAACTGGGTGTGAAAGGCAAGATGTGGGTTCTTCTTGCGCAAAAAGAACTCTGCTTTATATTCATCAACATGCCACAATAAAGCCTAATTGTCTGAAGAATCTGTCTCTCTCCAATTGCTTGGGGATGGGGGAACCTCATAATCTGAAAATATGTCTGAATGAAAACCACAACACTTGCTAAATGTTCTTTCAGCTGATTCTTTTATATATTAATTGCTCTTTCAGCCCTTTTTTGCCTGTGCCCCAACTTTTTTGAGACCTGTTGCAGCCAGAAAATTTGAAATAAGCTCATTTTGTGGATAAAAATGTAAAATGTCTCAGTTTCAACATTTGAAATGCTATCTATGTTGTACTGTTCTGGCTCATGGGATCTGAAAGTCATTGCATTTTGATTTTATTCACAATTTACACTTTGTCCCAAGTATTTCGGAATTGGGGTTTTATACCCTCTTATTTTTAGTTTAGAAAAAGTATACTAATAGCACACTTCAATAAACTTATTTTTCGTAAGGGACCACTTAACTGAGTTTAAAAACGTGGTAGACAACCGACATAACGACAGATTTCACAAATGGGTCAAACCGACTTTGAATTTTTTAATCGCACACGCTAACAATTCCTCAAAGCCACGCACTTGACGTTTTTATGCTTCCTGAAGAGGTATATTAGGTATATCGACTGCTGTGTGCGCATAAATATTGAAAATCTGTTAAATCTGTCGCAATATCCCAAGTTTTTAAAATCAGTTCGTCAACGTCAAGCCATGAAAACCCTCTCATGTAAGAGTACACCAATGTGGTTGATCAAACTAGCTCATGGAGCGGTAGCAAGCCACGACGAGATAAAGTTCACTGTTCACTTTGCCAGATGCAAATGACATGACGTATTCATTTTTATCAACAATGGAAGGCTTATATCTAGTAAGTAAATGTTACCTTTATTGTTTTATGTTTTTCTTAGATTCTTTTTTTTTTCCGCTGCGCTACTAGCAAGCTCCCAAATGTCACGTTTCAGGCGTCATGAACTTTATGGTTGCAAACAAACATATATACGGGTGGACGAGGGACGCTTTTATGAGAACGATACAGACACGTAAGTGTCCCCATAACTATGGTAACTTTCTAACGCATGCTGCGAATGAACTCCAATATAGGCTAAAGACTCAGTGGTTGCAAGAGCTCAAAGTACATACTCGTCTTATTTTTTAACAGTAAAAACAGACCCCGAGCTATAGAAAAACTACCCCGGGCTGTAGCCCAGTAGCCAGGCCTTAAACACGCCCCTGCTGGCACATAGGTGGACCCATGTCTGTGTGAACAAACCCCTGCCCATAATCTACCAAATTCAGAACACACATTCTCACTGTGTCCAGGGCAGTCAATAACATTGGAAAGGATATGCATCAGCCCTGCTACTATATATACAGTACATGATGTAGACACTTTATCGGGACACACACTGATACTGGGTATGCTGATTACAAGAAAAGCTCAAACTACCATTGTATGCAGTTGGAAGCTGAAACTGATGTGTGAGCGGGGGTTGAAGAGAAAGATGAAGATGGGCTTTGCTATTCTTAGTCACATAATGGCATGATGGGGTTTAGAGTTACAAAGAAGAGGGGAAATAGCAGCCTGCATGCAGTACCTACCGTGAATAAGCCAAACAACCAGTTCATTTAAAGAGAACATTTAAGGACCGTGAACAAAATCATTTGTTTCTGTTGATCTTCCCAAGGATCTTTATAGATGTCAGAATATGTTCAAAAAACTGGCATAATGCAAGCTGAAGGAAGTGACATAGTACAACAAATAAATCAGTTGGTAAGACAAAGACACCAAAACCTGCTCCTTCAAACTGCAAATTGTGTAGCTCAATGAGCAGATGGCTGACAAATCAAAGGAAAAACCAGCATAAAGTGACTTGGCTTCCACTAGCTGACGGAGCAGTTGCAGTGCAGCTTGACATAGATTCGATAAGTTTCTAGAGCTTTACTCGTGGACTAAAATGGAATTTTTATGGAAGATATTCCCTTTGGTGTTTTGACGATGGTGGTCAAGCCATTCACTTGTCATATGAAAATTTCCTCTAAGGTTAAGATCCAGTGAATGCAAAGGCCAAAGCATAATTTTGGTATTGATTGAACCATACTGCCACCCCATGTGCACAATGGATGAGGACATTGCTATCATGGAAGAGACTAATCCAGTCAGAATAGGAGTGTTTCATGTCATTAGGGTGAATAACTATGTACTGATTTGCTGTGACCCCTCCCTGGATAAGTGAACCCTGACTATGCCTAGACAATGCCTTCCACAGTATAACATAGCCACTGCTTGTAGTTTTGGGAACTGCTTTTTCCAGCTCAGAAACATATCTAAATTGAGACCCCTCGTGTCAAGGGCTGAACTTGAGATGTTTAGTCATGCTTTTATTACTTCTCGTTTGGATTATTAAAACAGCCTTTTAACTTGTCTGGGCCAGAAAGACCTTCATCGTCTCCAGGTTGTCCAGAATTCTGCTGCCAGACTTTTAACCCACACCAGTAAAAGAGCCCACATCACACCTGTCTTAGCAGAATTACATTGGCTTCCAGTTCATCTTAGGTTTCATTTTAAATTTTAGTTCTCACCTTCAGAGCTCTGAATGGGCAAGCCCCTGCCTACATCTCCGAGCTGCTGAAAGTGCACAACCCCACGCGATCTCTCAGGTCATCCAGTCAATGCCTGCTGGTCATCCCCAACACCCGCTTTACAACAAGAGGGGATCAGGCCTTCCAAGCTGTAGCCCCCAGACTATGGAAAGCACTGCCACTTTCTCTCGCACTTTAAATACTGTTGAGTTCTTTAAAAAGCAACCGAAGACTTTGCTGTTTAGGCAGGCTTTTAGTTAAGGTGTGGTTTCTATTGACAATTTGTTTTTATTTCATTTTATCTCATTTTTACTTTTACCTGCTATTCTTGTTTTTATTTTGTCTTTTACCTGTTTATGTATCTATATGACTTTGCTTTTATATCTTGTATTTTTACTTGATTTTTAATGTGAAGCACTTTGTGAATTCTTTCTGCGAAAAGTGCTATATAAATAAAATGTATTATTATTATTATTATTATTAGTATTAGTTTTTGTGTCTCTGATTTGGAAAACTCAGAGATAAGGGGAGTTCCACCAGATGGAGTGAATAAATTACTAGGAACAAAACCAGGAAATAAAATAATTGGTATTACTGCTAAACATCCCTGCTTTCTGCTTCTGCTAGAGAGAGAGAGAGAGAGAGAGAGAGAGAGAGAGAGAGAGAGAGAGAGAGAGAGAGAGAGAGAGAGAGAGCTCGTCTTGATAGAAATAAAACGAAAAATGTCTCTGAACAATCATTCAATACAAGAGAGCTAGACCTGAAATGTAAGGAGTTTACTTCTCCATCACCTCCCAAAGTTTCAAGTGCGTGATCACTCTAACGACAAACTTCTCAAAGTTTGAGCAGTGCCAAACTATACGTAGTTTGCTCAGCAATGGCAGAAACCGCGCTGATCCTCGGCCGTCACAGAAATAGGGTGCATCTCAAAGCACGGGCTGCATCCTTCGAAGGCTGCATTTTTAGGGGTTGTCACTTAATTTCATCCGTCAAACTGACTTAAAGGGTTCAGGATAAGGTTAAGTTTAGGGTTAGGGTTAGGTTTGGGGCTGGGTTTAGGGTTAGAGCTAAGGTTAGCCTTCGGGAAACCAGTGACGACTTGCTTAAACCAAAGCTGTTTAACGGAGATGAAATGACGTCATGTCAGTCTGGGGGATGGAATTAAGTGACGACCCCTAAAAATGCAGCCTTCAAAGGCTGCAGCCTACACTTTGAGATGCACCCATAGTACAGAGAATCTGATATGCAGGAAATGCAATGCTAATTGACATGCATGCAGTCCCAGCATGGCCTGTCGCACCAACATGTGCATGATATTTGTATTTTCTCTCGCCGTACCTCTCTTGAATGTTAAATTGATAAAATCACAACACTACCTATAGCACGCAGGCTAGCTCGATGAGTAGACCACCAAAAACTTTGAGAAGTTTTGCGGGAAGCGAGAAACTTCTCAAGTTGGAGTGGGAAGTTTCGCGGGATATTTCGCTGATAAGTTTTCGAAGCGTTTGTGGTCAGTTTATCCAAACTACGAGAAGTAAAATACCGGGAAGTGAAACTATGCATAGTTTCGTTTAGTCTGACCAGGGCTATATAGTATATTTTAGAAACAGTGCACTGAATACCTTTAAATGTTATTATTTCTGACTGCCACTGACTGTGAAACATGCAGCAGTATGGGATACACAATTGTCCCTGTCACTGTAAAGCTGCAGGCTTTATTCTTGGCTAAGTTAACTGCTCTTGCAACTGAGCAAATATCCTAATTTGCAACAAATGGTGCTCTTGTGCTTCCCCTCCCTTCATACAGGAGTTTTAGTCACAAGTTCTGCAGGGTGGTGAAATGTGTGGCAGAATGATTAACTCTGGTGACAGGAGATCTACAGGAGTGTACATAGCAGAGACATGGCCAGCTCAATAGCAGCTTAGGACTGATCTAAATACACTATGCAGCACTGACCATAGAGTTGCCAACTCACAATTCACAAAGCCTCACACAATTCTCTTCTTTCTACTTGAGTAACTTAATCAAAAACATAAAACAACTGTGGATTGGTCTGCTTCCCTTATTTGATAGAAGTTCTGCATTGCAATACATTGTGGTCTGAGGAGGAAATTAATGGCCTATTAATGATAGATTATTTTGGATTTCAAAATGTTGTGAGAGACAAGGTGTTCAATAATTCTCATTCATATGTGAAATTCTGTGCAGTCTTTAAAATAAAGAAAAAGGAATGATTTCTGGAGAAAAGGCAAATGGAGAGTCAGATTGAGTGGCAGCAGATTGATCTTGTTCCAGATCAGGGATACTCACTGTTTTCCAGGATGAGCCGGTGTGGGTGTAGGCTTTCAATCTAACCATGCAGTTTCACACCTGATTCTACTCACCAAGGGTCTATGGCAAAAGCTTTAAGAGTTGATTAGTACAGTGGTTCTCAACCTTGGTCCTCAGGGACCACTGTGTATGCTGGTTTTCATTGCAACCACACTTGTAATCCCAGAATTCTATTAAGCTGTTGATTTGTCTTAATTAGCAGTATTTTTTTTGTATCCTTAAACTTCACATGAGAGAAAGGCCATGCCTGCCATGGGAAATTAAAGCCCCATGTCCATATTGGGTTTATAATGCTGCAATTCAAGAAACTGCACAAAGTCTAATATATTCACTGATCCAAGTCATACAAAAGTTAATTATTGAGCTCCTATAGGTTGCTGCACACACACTTGAAGTTCTTACATTTTTTTCCTACAATATAAACACAAAACAGGTATGAGTCATTGTCAATTGTTCTGTCTTCTAGCCCCTCATTATTAAATAAATGGTTCAATTTAGTGACCATGCATCAATAATTAATCAAGAGTGTGCTCATATTTTGAAAGTTATTGGTACATCTGTTTAAATTTCTCTATTATTCTGCTGTTTCCCATATATCATGAGGTGAAGATGAAATTTAATTTTTTATAGCATGCTTAGCCATTTTTGACAATATTGCTTAAAAGGGTAATGAAGAAAAATTAACAACACATTAAAATTCTAGGGTTGCATTTGTGGTTGGAATGAAAACCTGCATACATGGTAGTGGATTAGTAGAATAAGGTGTGTAACTGGTTGGTTAGAATGAAAGTCTGCACTCACACCTGCTCACTCTGGATAAGCGTGAGTATCCCTGTTCCGGAACATCGCACAGATGTGCGATTGGATGGAGATCTGAGGAATTATGAGATCAGGGCAAACCCTAAAACACTTCATGTTCCTCAAACCATGCCGGCAATTTGTGCTGTCTGGGAGGATGCATTATCCAGCTGAAAGAGGCCACTACTATCGAGGTATTGGCCACTACCAAGAGGTGTTCCAAAGTCATAATGATGTTTAAGAAGATGATGTGTAAAATTGTTGTTCACATGAATGCTGGGACCCACATTTTTCAAGCAGGATATTTCCCAGGCATCAGACTCCCGCCACCAGAATTTCCCAGAGCATCACTCCTTCCACCAGCTTGCCTTCTTCCCATAGTGCAACCTGATGCCATCTCTTCCTCAGGTAAACGGCACTCATGTACTCAGCCAATCACACAATCGTGAAACAAAATGGCACTCAACGGACTAGGCAACCATCTTCTATTGCCCCAGGGTGCAGTTCTGATGCTTCAGTGCCCACTGTAAGCACTTGCAGTGGTGGACAGGGGTTTTCATTGCCTGGGAAAACCATCCTCATCAGGGGGCCTCACATTATGTTTTGTTCCACAGATCGGTCTGGACTTCAGTTCAGTTTCGTTTATTGTCATTTAAACATGTTACAAACATGAAGGAGCAAAATTTGTCACCCAGGTTCAGCAATGTACAGAATAAATAACATCACGCAGTATAATAGCTAAGCTAGACCTGTAATAAATAATTAAATATCCTAAAAGCCTGCAATAAATGGTACACATAATATAAATAGAACACATAGTTAAAAACCAAGCAGCATGCTAATAAATAAATAGTGCATCAACAGCCACATGCAGTCGCAGCAGTACAGAGTGCAGAGGACCAGACTTTAAGCCAGGGAGTTCGTAAGCCTCACAGCCTGAGGAAAAGCTGCACTTTAGCCTCATTTTTCAGGCTTTGAGGCTGCGCAGCCTCTTGCCTGAGGGGAGGGGGTATGAACAGTGTGTGTGCTGGGGGGGTGGGGTCCTTCATGATACATGACGCTCTGCTTCTGCAACTGCTGCAGGCTGCTGTTGGTTATATTTTGAGCAGATTTAACCATTCATTGCAGCGCCTTCCTGTCAGCCGCAGTGCAGTTCCCATACCAAACAGTGATGGAGGATGTCAATATGCTTTCCTCCACACCAGTAAAAGGTCGTCAGGACAGCGGGCTGAGGCCGGCCCAGTTCAGCCTCTGCAAAAAGTACAGACCTTGGTGGGCCTTCCATAACATGCTGGCTGCATTGGTGGCCCATGTGAGGTCCTTGGAGATGTGTAGGCCCAGGTATTTAAAGGTGGACACCATCTCCACGGCTGCTCCTCTGATGAAGAGGGGAGGGGGGTGTGGCTTCTCCTCCTATAGTCCACAACCATCTCTTTAGTCTTCCCCACATTGATGCAGAGATTGTTTGCTCTGCACTAGTCCACAAGTTCTTCCACCTCCTGCCTATACACAGACTTGTTGTTGTTGGAGATCAGTTCAACCACAGCCGTGTCAACTGCAAACTTCACCATATGATTGCTTGGACACCTTGCAGAGCAATCATATGTGAGGAGTGAGTACAGCAGGGGGCTCAGGACGCATCCCTGTGGGGAGCTGGTGTTGAGTGTGATGGTGGAAGAAGAGACGGCGTGGATCTCTACAGACTGTGACCTGTTTGTCAAGAAGTCCAGAACCCAGTCGCAAAGAGATGGTTTTAGTCCCAGCAGCAGCAATTTGTTTACTTACGTCTGTGGAACGATTATATTGAAAGCCAAACTCAAGTCCAGGGAAAGCAGACATAGGAATCCCTGCTCTCCAGGTGGGTGAGAGCAAAGTGGATAACAGCTGATACGTCAGACACAGACCGGTTACTCTAGCCATTTTAGTAAACCTACCTGGCCCTGTGTGAAAAAGTAATTGCACCCTAAACCTAAACCCACCCTCGGCGACAACAACTGCAAACAAGCATTTGCGATAACTGGTAATGAGTCTTTCACATCGCTGTGGAGGAATTTTGGCCCACTCTTCTTTGCAGAGTTTTAATTTAGCCACATTGGAGGTTTTTCAAGCATGAACGGCCTGCTTAAGGTCATGCCACAGCATCTCAATTAGATTTAAGTCCGGACTTTGACTAGACCACTCCAAAACCTTAATTTTGTTTTTTTAAGCCATTCAGAGGTGGACTTGCTGGTATGTTTCGGATCATTGTCCTGCTGTGTAACCCAAGTGCGATTGAGCTTGAGGTCACAAACTGATGGTCGGACATTCTCCTTCAGGATTTTCTGGTAGAGAGCAGAATTCATGGTTCCATCAATTACGGCAAGTCGTCCAGGTCCTGAAGCAGCAAAGCAGCCCCAGACCATCACACTACCACCACCCTGTTTGACTGTTGGTATGATATTCTTTTTATGAAACGCTGTGTTAATTTTACACTAGATGTAACAGGACGCACACCTTCCAAAAAGTTCAACTTTTGTCTCCTCAGTCCAAACAATATTTTCCCAAAATTCTTGGGGATCATCAAGATGTTTTTTGGCAAATGTGAGACGAGCCTTTGTTTTCTTTTTAGTCAGCGGTGGTTTTCACCTCGGAACTCTCCCATGGATGCCATTTTTGCCCAGTCTCTTTCTTATTGTTGAATCATGAACACTGACTTTAACTGAGTTCTTTAGATATTGTTCTAAGTTCTTTTGTGGTCTCCTGGATGAGTCATTGATGCGCTCTTGGAGAAATTTTGGTAGGTTCTATTTAGGTGATTTCTTGATTCAACAGGTCTGGCTGTAATCAGGCCTGGGTGTGGCTAGTGAAATTGAACTCAAAAAATGTGGTTAATCACAGTTAATTTGTTATTTAACGGGGGGGGCAATTACTTTTTCACATGGGGCCGGGTAGGTTTGGATAGCTTTTTTCCCTTAATAAATGAGATCATCTTTTAAAAACTGCATTTTGCATTTACTCATTAAAATTTGTTTGATGATCTTAAACATTTAAGTGTGAAAAATGTGCAAAACAATAAGAGATCAGGAAGGGGGCGTATACTTTTTCAAGGCACTGTATATGTATATATATATACACACACACACACACACACACACACACACACACGCACGCACACACACACACACACACACACACAGACATTTTTTAAAATAATAGACAATCTATCTACCCATTTGACATGTTATATTCGGTGAGCAGATAAGGTTAAAGATAGAAACTAGAGGCACTCGTAGAGTGCAAACCTCCGTCAAGGCAGCACAATCCAAATCTTCATGAGTGGCAGCAAAGTTGAGTTATCGCGTGTCATACGATTTCAAGATGGCTGCCGTGGCGGCCATATTGTTTCACTGATCACAGTGAAAATCAACAGGGTCCATCCTTGATGTAATAGCAATGCACCCACAAAATTTCAGCCAAATCCGTGCATTACTTATGAGTTATGTTGTTCACAAACAGACAGACAAACAAACAGGGGCGAAAACATAACCTCCGCCCCAACTTCATTGGCGGAGGTAATGAGATCATGGTGGGAAATGTGGCATGGCAGGATATCAAAATCCACTGGGGGATCCAAACAGTATTTGGGTAGAGAGTTGCCATCCCACAGATACTTTTGTTCTTCCTTCAGTGTAATTTTTACATGCATTCTGTGCGTATATTCATGAAGCAAAATTTCTCGCAATGTGCAAGAGAAAAATATATAGTAACAAGGTAATGGGTGCAGTTTAACCTGTGAAGTTATAATATTGGGTCACAGCAATCAAAGATTACAAAGTGTGCTGAAAACTATTATGAAACTTTAAACTTACAACACTTTCTGAGACCCAAAGGAAAGTTAACAGTTTGCAGCTTATAAAAATTTGCTTAGTAAATTCATTTTTATTGAATGAGACAAAAAATACACCTAGGAATTGTGTGAACAATTCATTTCCGATAAATTAGGGAAATGCAAAAACTTTGGCATAAATGACAGCAACAGTTGAATTTAGAATCTCTCATCATGCCCAGCACTTCATTCAGAAACTCTCAACACAGTCAAATGAGAATGAACCCTTGAGGATTCCAAATTGGCTTTGGAAACGATGGCTCAGATAGCTACAAACTCCAAAAGGAGAAAGGTTCCTGAATTTTACCCCAACTCCCCACAATGACATACAAGCAATAAAACTGCGTAGACAACTGGGGCTAAGCGCCCCGTAGCCAATTTCACTCTGTAGTACAGAGAGGCTTCCTCCCACTTACCTTTAGCCAGTGTTGGTGTTTTAGTCCATTTCTAGGCAGTAAGGAACTGTAAAATTACATATGTATAGTTCTTTGCCCCCTGTCCCCTCCACTGTCACTGGTTTTCCTGACTATGCCAAGACAAGAAGATAGTCAGCAATTTGTGAGGCAAGGATTTCATTACTTTGGCTCCAAAATAGTCATGGTAATGAGGGGGGGGAGAGAGAGAGAGAGAGTGTATTTCTATAGCACTTTTTCACAGACACAAGTCACAAAGTGCTTTACAAACTTAAAAGCAATTACATTAAAAAAAAAACAATTCGATTACAAAATCGCGACTGTGTTACGTGCATAAAAAGCAATACATAGCAAAAACAAAACCTACTGGAGGGAACAATAAATACAAATTAAAATATAGCATGGACAATACATCGCAAAAAAAAAAAAAAAAAAAAATGCAGTGTAGAGCAGGAGCCAACAAGCAAACCAAATGCTTGTCTAAACAGCTAAGTTTTAAGTTGACCTTTAAAAATACCGAGCCAGCAGACCGCAATGATTGGGGGAGAGCGTTCCACATCTTAGGCAATAATACTCCAAATGCTTGGTCTTCTCAAGTTAGAGTGACCCCTTGTCTAGACCGCAAGCGTTTTAGACGCGTTTTTTTACTCGCGCGTCTGATGCAGCAGATACGCTCTCGTTTTAATCTACGCAGCTGTCTGCACCGGCTCCGTGCGGCTCGCGTCTCAGGGGCGTAAACGCGACCAGAAGCTTTTATTTACGCTTCGAGTCTATTTATCAGACAAAAACGCGCGTAAACGCGAGGGGATGCACGCTTTACAAAAGGTTTGGCTGCTCCTTTGCTGCTCTACGCTTCCCAGTATAGACAGTCGCTTTTGTGTCATATGAACGCTGTCTGCACGCGAGCGCGACCCTGACGTGGCGCCTGCGGTCTAGACAAGGGGTGAAAGTGAAGAGAGAGAGAGAGAGATTGTTTTGGCCCATATTATTGTTACTTGCTTAGTTAAAGGGCATCTAAAGTCAATTCTCAGACGGGACGTTGAACGTCCAATGTTTACAAACAAATCACTTGCTTTTGTTGACATCTTGCATTGTCACATGACCAATTTCATTCATATAAACCAATGTTTCGTGTACATGCGTAGATAATCCTTCTATTTCGGTTCGTTTGCGCAGGTGCGGCTCGCTGATTAGCCGATAAACAAAAACAATGGGAATCGACTTTAGATGCCCTTTAAATAGGAATAGACGCAGAGAATAAGGTGGAAAACAGTGACATCTACTGATTGCAATCATTATGTGATTCTATGAAAGCCAATGAAAACGGAATGTGAGACAATCAAGAAATACTTGACTTCAGAATGCTTTTCTTGCAAAGAGTAGAGCAAATTCTGTAAACTGTGTCCATTTGTTTCAACTTTTCATTGTTTCAAGACAGAAATCCCAGCTCTTGATTGCTAAATTATTCATATTAATAAAAGAACTGTAAACATATGAATATACACAAACCAAGCACTATACACTAACACTGAATAATACAGTACTTTGCTCACAGAGGAGCCTCAAGTCCTCATGGCATGGACTCCATGAAATTCTAGTGAGATTCTGGTGTATGTTAATACGATTGAGTTACAATGTCTGCAGATTTGTCAGCTGAATATTAGTGCTGTGAGTCCTCTATCCTACCATGTTCCAAGGTGCTCAATTGGTTTCAAATCTGGTGACCGAGTCGGCCATTGAAGTACTTGGAACTTGTTTTCATGTTTATGAGACCAGTTTGAAGGCCCAACAGTAAGCCAATGAAACATTTCCTGCACATTTACACTGCTCCCATCTACAAAAACTGTTGACACAAAGCAGATTGCGGCAATTAATGTTTTGAACGTCTAATTTCACCATGCCAAGAGGGGCCCGTAAAGTAGACTTTTATTGGAATCACCCACCTGCCTTAAGACACAGAGATCTCACTCAAAAATAACATAACAGCATGGTTCTTATAATGTTGAAAAAAGGCCCTGTAATTACAGAAACGACCAGCATCATTCCCATAGGAGAAAAGGGAAATACAGCACATTATACACAATACATTAAACTCCACCAGCTCTCTGGAATATTAATAAGGATACCCTTTGGTAATGACTGACAAAATTTCTATGTATGTTATGTTATGGACAAGAACAAAGGCGCCACTTGTAGACCAAGGTATAGTAAGAAACACTGGTACTTTATACCACCTTGTTGATGGTGTTGTCCTTGCTAGTGAAATAAATTCAAAAAAAGAGCTCTTGGTTTAAAATAGTAATTTGACTAATTCGAATGGTCAATGCAACATTGTTTCCATAAACTGGTGGCATGATACTCACAGAGGACACTGCCACTGCTTTCTGAGACATTTACTCATGACTTATTGGCAAAAAATTTCTGCCAGGTAAATCGAAGGTCAAATCTTTGGTATGAAGACCAACCATTTGGGGGTTTGTTAGATATTATTATTCGTTAAATAAAGTAAGAGTTAAATATTGACCTACATTTACTTCCAAAACTTTTGGAACATAATTTGCACATGAATTTGAAGTCTTGAGGTGACTGCATATTCCACATCATAATGCACAGGCAGGTATTCTAACCCCCCAAAAGTGAACCGCAGAATTATAGTCACCTACAGTCACAAGCTAAAAAAAAACATCTTTTCAAACCGCAAAAGTATTTTTCTTAGGCTTATTTTCTGAGTTTTTGTTAAATTTGGCATCATCATAATATCAATTTGGCTTCCTGATAAATTGGCACTGCTGAGTATTTTCATGAAGGGATTTTACGTTGCGATGCCAAAGTGGTTGTATGCAGTGATGATAATACACTTAAGAAAAAGAAGAAAAATCAGAAACCAAGTACTATTCAAGTATTTATTTCATAATATATTGGATTATATAGATGAAAATAAGTAAATGGATAACAATATATAGGAAAAACAA
The DNA here is from genome assembly GCA_029692085.1 of Gymnothorax javanicus. Classification (NCBI taxonomy): domain Eukaryota; kingdom Metazoa; phylum Chordata; class Actinopteri; order Anguilliformes; family Muraenidae; genus Gymnothorax; species Gymnothorax javanicus. The sequence goes on from CM056193.1 coordinate 56,689,252, forward strand.
AAATAATAATGTCTTTTTGAGAGAAAGAGTCAATATCTCGTGTGGCCACCCTTTGCTTTGATTGCAACAATTCATCTTTCTGGCATAGTTCTCACATTTTTTTTCCAATTTCCTCACTCCTAACCATTCCGCATGGTTTGAGGTTATTTCCAAAGAGATTCTTTCGAAGTAACAGATTTGCTCAATCAGATGAACCCCTTTGCGCAGAATACAAATAATGCCAATTTTTCCTGTTGTACATGGGCCTATTTAGGTTTTATAACTCAGCATTTGTGTCACAAAGACTGTGGAAAATTATTTCAGTGAAGCAAGACATTTGGAAATTCAATTACAGAATTGTATAGAAATAAATGTCGGAATTTACGGACGATGGCATTTATATCTGCACAAAGGGGTTAAGGTCTGGACTTTGAGCAGGCCAAGTCATAACTTTTGTGTCACCAGATGTTTCTTTCCAGCTGAGATACTTCTTGCACATCTTAAAGGTGTGTTTACGGTCATTATCTTGTTGAAAATAAAATCCCTGACCAATCAGTCTCTTTCCAGATAGCAATGCGTGCCTCACAAGGATGCCGGGATACTTTCTTTAATCTATGATTATATTGATTTTAATGAGATCGCCAGCTCCTTTCGAGCAGACTGAATCCCAAACCATAATATCACCACCTCCATGTTTTACTAAAGGGGTTTAACAGTAATTTTTGAAACGTTCTCCAACTCCACAGCGCATTTGATTCATCGGACCAAAGGACTTGTTCCCAGTCCATTGGTGTCCAATCGTTGAATTTCCTGGCAAACTCAAGTCTTTTTTTGATGGAGCCAGCTCTTGGCAGAAACTCAACCAATCAGACCATTTACACACAAGCGTCTGGAAATGGTAGATCTTGATACTTCCATCTCTTCGCTTCTGGCACTATTAATATCATCACGGAGTTTTAGTGCTGTCAATCGCCATTTTTTTTTTTTTATTTGTCATTTGTCGTATACAGATAATGGACATCAGAGGCACTAAAGGGGCTTTCACACATTCACGGATCGCAACACGGATCTTAATCCGTGGTATTCTGGCGTGCAACACCACGATTTTGTCACAGTGCCAGTGAGAATAAGTTCCGAACTGGGAACTAATATTGCTACGCCTTTCTATTTTTACTTAAAAAAAAAAAAAAAAAAAAGGACGTTTTTGGTGTTTTTGTTCATAACCCGTATTTTTACTTCAATGTACTTGTGGGAATGATTTTTTGTTCTCATTATATATATATTTATTTATATATATATATATATATATATATATATATATATATATATATATATATATATATATATATATATTTTTTTTTTTTAACCAAAAAAATGATAGAAGTAATAGGATCCCTTTTAGACGTAAGTGGCGGTGTATAATCATCGCCGCATAGTACTATCGTTCACGTATATTTCTGTTACAATGTTCTGCCACAAGATGGAAGCACAGTCAATTATTTTATTTTCAGCTCTCCGGAATTGATTTTATCATAATGCATGTAATAACTGTGATGATAATTTATTGTAACTCCTAAGTTCTAATTTCCTTGTACCTACTTATGTTAAAAAAAAACCTGACAATTTTGCTTCATATTTTATAGATAAAATACATGCATGATATAACCAAATACATCCAAACCCTTGTTTATCAATATGGCGTATGAACTGAAATGTAAATGTAAACTATTCTCATGATGATTTCCAAGCAAAGTGTGTGATTTATCAGTTTACCCTCACTTACTTGAGTGTGTACATTTAAAAACAACTTAAGCCATGTTGATGATCATTTCCAAGCAGTGTGGGATTCATGACAGCGTATAAATACTTGAAAACATGTCAGATACGTAGAATTAAACAAAAAAAAAAAAAAAAAAAAAAAAAATAGGACCAAGGGTCCTGTAGCTTACTGGCAAGTAGTCTTATAGTGATGATACAAGATACAAGTACATGAAAATTTCATGTGAAGTTTGACATTTGAATCAATGAAAATAAATGTCAAGGCCACTAAATAAAAGTTCATACATTTATAGGACCTCCTGTAACAGAAACATAATCTTAAGCTCTGAAGCAGTTTTGGTGATACAAGTCATTGAAAATTCAATATGACAATTGTGAAATTAAAGGTCACAGAACGTCAAGCTGTAGTCAGCAAATGGACTTCATATATGACTTTCTAAATGTCTCTATACAAACCTTGGCTCAATCGGTGACCATTTTGGTGATACAAGTCATTGTAATTTCACTGTCAAGTTTGACCCTCAAAGGTCACTGACAGTCAGGTTGAATGTTACCAAATGAAAGTTCATACATGACTTCCTAGATGTCAGAAACACAAACCTAGGCTCCATCAGTGACCATTTTAGTGATAAAAGTCATTGAATTTTCACAAGGTCACATTTGACCTTTGAAGGTCAATAAGAAGGTCGCCAAATGAAAGGTCATATATGACTTCCTATATGTCTCTAATACAAACCTAGACTCGATCTGTGACCGTTTTGGCAATACAAGCCACTGCAATTGTATTATGTCAAGTTGACCTTCAAAGGTCACCAACAGTCAAGTTGAATGTCACCAAATGAAAGTTCATATGTTTGTCATATGTCCTATGTATGACTTCCTACGTCAGTAACATAAACCTAGGCTCCATCTGTGACCTTTTCAGTTACAGAAGTCATTGAATTTTCACTTGGCCAAGTTTGACCTTCAAAGGTCAATATGAATGTCACCAAATGAAAGTTCATATATGACTTACTATACATCTCCAATACAAACCTACACTCAATCTGTAATGATTTTGCTGATACAAGTCATTAAAATTTCACTGTATAGTTTGGCCGTTCAAGGTCACCCAATGAAACTTCATACATGACTTCCTATATGGCCACAATACAAACCTAAGCTCTATCTGTAATAGTTTTGGTGATAGAAGTCATTGAAATTTCACTATGTGAAGTTTGACCTTCGAAGGTCGCCGAAGGTCAAGTTCAAGGCCACCAAATGAAAGTTCATACATGACTTCCTATAAGTGTTCGATGCACATATTTTCCCAATCTTCAATATTTTCAAGCCTAGAAACCTTTGAAAATTGTAACATTTTGCTTGACCTCAAGTTTGACCTTTCAAGGTCATCTGAGGTCAACTTTAACGCAGCCAAAATATAGGTCATATATTACTTCCTATATGTCAGTAATACAAACATAATCTCTATCTGCAACCATTTAGCTTCCACAGCAATTTGGTCCATTCTCCATAAGACCCAATGTTAAAGTACAGCGCCCCCACTAGACCCACTTCCATCGATTCAATCAAAATGGCACTCGCACTGTACATAAAGTGTATCAAGGTGAGTTGATTGCCAGATTTAGAAAAAAAGTTATCGGACAGTTTTTGAGAAATTTTTTTTGAAATATCAAGTCATCTTTTAACATTGTTAATTTATTCCCTGACCTGGAGTTTGACCTTTCAAAGTCATCTGGGGTCACATTTTATATTGCCAAAATATAGGTCATATATGACTTACCTAGCTCTTCAGTTCATTTCAATGATCGTACACTAAGGTAGCCTAGCAAGTTTGCAAACATATTCAGTCAACAGAAATCTTAACCTCAAAGCCTTTTATTCAGGAACTATTGTAGGCTATGTATCATCTTGTAGCCTATAGTGCTCACCTTCCTCCCATTCGACTGTATCTTGTGTATGGGGGTTTGAGGGAAGATTTCCTGAGGCTGCAGCATCTGTGCATAACGGCATTTAATATTAAAACTGCATTTTGGAAAAATATGTTTTTGTCGATTTCCGGTCTTTTTTAAACATGAACACGTTCTAGGGATCAAAGTAAATAATCCTATCAAAGAACTTTGTTCTGCACCATATATTCGCTGAGTATTTTGTGAAAAAAAATTCTATTCAACCAAACTGATAGATTTCTCTAAAATCTACATCTCCCGCCGCTAGGTGACATCGTAAAAGAATGGACAAAGATTGTCACCTAGTGGCGGGAGATGTAGTTTTTGGAGAAATACCTGCTTTTAGTTTTAATGTATGTCACTATTCTTTGCCCTATGTTTTTATTTTTTATTATTTTTTTATATTATTTTGAAAAAATTGTTTTGCCTTTTATCTGCACTTGCTGTACGTGAATTTTATGTAATTTTTAACGGTTTTGTTTATCGCTAAATTCCTGTTGTGAATGTCTATTTTGTAATCAGGGCTCCCCTGCAAAAGAGACCTCGGTCTCAGTGGGACTTCCCTGCAATGAAGGTTAATGAAATTAAAAAAAACAACCACGAAGAACCATACCAAGAACACACATAAGGCAAGGTCCCATTGGCGTTCCCATTTCCCGAATAAAAACACAACTTTTTGTCGCTACCAAGGATCAACAGGCAACAAGGATTTAAAACAGAAAAATTAATAGACTGTATATGGATCGGGCGTTTGTGATAAAAATGTATTCATGGATTTAGCAGTGTCTTTTCTAGTGGTTCCCCATAGATAAATTTATTTTGGCCCCCCATGGCACCAGGTTGACCGCTGGGCCCATGTTGGTGCGGACAAAGATATAAAACTAGTTTACATCTATGAGCATGCAGCCCAGCCCCATGTTTCTGGGGGCCTGTTTATCACATTCCCACGCTATACCAGATGCACGAATTTGTGGACAGATAACTAAAATGTGACCAAGATGTGCACGCGACTTCATGTGCATGAATATCAATACATATCGAATATCAAATACGCATTGACTGCAATCTTTAACAGTGAAGAAACAATGAGTTGTCAGTCGGGAAATTATTTTTATGGCAAATAGCCATTTCTAATTGTTTTGCGTGGAAAATGAGGGACTGCGGGCACAGCAGCTTAGTTTGAGTGTGAAATGCGCACCGGATATGCAACATGCATAGGAGTTGGCAGGTCTGATATTGGAAAGCAAGTGGACTTCTCAAATCACACCTTATTGATTATATTTGCATTTTCCATTCTGTGCCAGCCTTTTCAGAATTCCACAGATAAATCTGATATTTGAAAGAGAATACAGGTGCATTTATGAAGTACATTTAACACTTAAAATCAATGTAAAATTTTATTTTCAAATACAAATGACAAAAAACTCTGCAAAGCTCCCACACTACGAAACATTCATTATACATTTTTAAGTACAATTTTTCACTTAAGATTTTTAAAATCACATCTGTTTTTTACAGACACATTTTTAAAACACCACGTGCAGAGCTTAATTTTATTAGACCACCTGCCATTAAAAAAAAAAAAAAAAAAAAAAAACGAGAAAACACGGATATTTAAGAACTTTGTCAAAAACTTGTTTAAAACGAATTTTTTTTTTTTGTCATTTCTTTGGCAAATAGCGAACTGAAACCACTATATAGTCCTTATTCGCATATAAAAACACAAAAAAACCCCACTATTTTAAATGGCCTCCTTTGGCCTTGATAACAGCTTGCATTCTTGCATTCAACCACTAAAACTAATTTTTACATTCGGGAATGCAAGAAAATCACTGTCATTTGGCATCTTAATCAAAAAATAATAATGTGCTGAACTATTTTTTTCTGCTTTTTTGTAAAACGGTAAATTCTAAAATTCATGGATGACAACAAAAAATATCATTTCAGCTAAAGAACTTGCGTATACTGGTGGATTAACCATTACAGGAACATAAAAATAGGACCAAGGGTCCTGTAGTTTACCGGCAAGCAATCTTGTCGTGATGATACAAGTAATGAAAACTTAATGTGAAGTTTGACCTTTGAATTATTGAAGGTCAATGTCAAGGTCACTAAATAAAAGTTCACATACATTTATAAGACCCCCTGTAATACCCAATCCTAAGCTCTGAAGCAGTTTGGTGATACAAGTCATTAAAAAGCAACATGTCATGCCGCGAAATAAAGAAATCCTAGAACAGATGAGAAACAAAGAAATTGACATCTATCAGTCTGGAAAGGGTTGCAAAGCCATTTCTAAAGCTTTGGGACTCCGGCAAATCACGGCGAGAACCATTATCCACAAATAGAGAAAACTTGGAACAGTGGTGAACCTTCCCAGGAGTGGCCGGCCTACCAAAATTACTCCAAGAGCGCATCAACTACTCATCCAGGAGGTCACAAAAAAACCCATATCAACATCTGAAGAACTGCAGGCCTCACTTGCCTCAGTTAAAGTCAGTGTTCATGATTCAACAATAAGATAGAGACTGGGCAAAAAATGGCATCCATGGGAGAGTTCCAAGGCGAAAACCACTGGTGACCAAAAGAACACAAAGGCTCGTCTCACATTTGCCAAAATACATCTTGATGATCCCCAAGACTTTTGGGAAAATATTCTGTGGACTGACGAGACATAAGTTGAACTTACTGGAAGGTGTGCGTCCCATTACATCAGGCATAAAACTAACACAGCATTTCATAAAAAGAACATCATACCAAAAGTCAAACATGGTGGTGGTAGTGTGATGGTTTGGGGCTGCTTTGCCGCTTCAGGACCTGGACGACTTGACATAATTGATCAAACTATGAATTCTGCTCTCTACCGGAAAATCCTGAAAGAGATTGTGATCTCGGCTCAAGCGCACTTGGGTTATGCAGCAGGACAATGATCTGAAACACACCAGCAAGTCCACTTCTGAATGGCTTAAAAAAAACAAAATGGAGATTTTGGAGTAGCCTTGTCAAAGTCCGGGCTTAAATCCTATTGAGATGCAGTGACATGACCCTAAACAGGCCGTTCATGCTCAAAACCCCTCCAATGTGGCTGAATTAAAATAATTCTGCAAAGAAGAGTGGGCTAAAATTCTTCCACAGTGATGTGAAAGACTCATTGCCAGTTATTGCAAACGTTTGATTGCCGTTGTTGTCGCCGAGGGTTGCACAACCAGTTATTAGGATTTAGGGGGCAATTACTTTTTCACATAGGGCCAGGTAGGTTTGGATAGCTTTTTTCCCTAAATAAATGAACTCATCATTTAAAAACTGCATTTTGTATTTACTCGGGTTGTGTCTAATATTAACATTTGTTTGATGATCAGAAACATTTAAGCCTGACAAATATACAAAAAAAAAGAAGAAATCAGGAAGGGGGCAAATACTTTTTCACGGCACTGTATATGACTTTCTAAATGCCTCTTTACAAACCTTGGCTACATCTGTGACCATTTTGGTGATACAAGTCAGGGTAATTTCACTGCCGAGTTTGACCCCAAAAGGTCAGTGACAGTCAAGTTGAATGCCACCAAATGAAAGTTCATATATGACCCCGGATCACAAAACCAGTCGTAAGTCGCACGAACCCATTTTGCGCCACAGCCGTCTAAAGCCGCTTCCACACCGGACACGAAACGAATTTTTCGCACGACTGATTACATTCAAAGTCAATGCAAAAACGTGAATACACATTGACTTTAAATGTAATCTGTCATGTGAAAAATTCGTTTCGCGTCCGGTGTGAAAGCAGCATAATACATTTTACACTAAAATTATCAATTTTTCGATTTGTGCATTAAACGTTAGAAAAATAACTTAAGATACCATTCCAAGTGAGTATTTCGCAAAAATCCTACCATAGGTGCCTCCAAACTTGATTTTGGAGAAGTGGGTGGTGAAAATCTTTGTGTAATTAGCCCAAAAACAATGAAAAATGCGCCGACAAAAATCGCTTCCAGCGCGGCACCAGTTGGGGATTCCCCAACATTGTTAGTATCATTGCCAAGCGGGGAATTCCCTCTATTTGATTATTTATGAGATGACTACGTAGGTTCAAACGTGAACCAATAAGAGACATCAGAACAAGTCTTCATCTTCAAAATGCCATATCTCGGTCAATTTTTACCCGATTTTGACAAACTTTACATTGTTGGAAAGCATTTTTAGTACTCTTTCAGAATATGCATGAATCTCCATATGAAAAAATTTATCCATATGGTTTTGTGGTCCGGGGTCACGTACGTGACTTCCTAAAGGTCTGTAACACAAAACTAGCCTCCATCTGTGACCATTTTAGTGATACAAGTCATTGAAATTGTATTAGGTCAAGTTTGACCTTCAAAGGTCACGAACAGTCAAGTTGAATGTTCATATGTGATTTGCTTTAAGTCTGTGATACTAACTTAGGCGCCATCTGTGACTTTTTTAGTGATAGAAGTTTGACCTTAGAAGGTCAATATGAAGGCCACCAAATGAAAGTTCATACATGACTTCCTATACGTCTCTAATACAAGCCTACGCCCTATCTGTAACAATTTTGCTGATATAATGCATTGAAATTTCACTAAGTTTGGCTGTTGGAGGTTACTGAAGGTCAAGTTCAAGGTCAGTTCATGACTTCCAATATGCCCACAATACAAGTCTAAGCTCAATCTGTAATAGTTTTGGTGATAGAAGTCATTGAAATTTCACTATGTTAAGTTAGACCTTTGAAGGTCACCGAAGGTCAGGTTCAAGGCCACCATATTAAAGTTCATATAGGACTTCCTAGAAGTGTTCAATATACATATGTTCTCAATCTTCAATATTTTCAAGCCTAAAAGCCTTTGAAAATTGTAACATTTTGCTTGACCTCAAGTTTGACCTTTCAAAGTCATCTGAGGTCAACTTTAACACATCCAAAATATAGGTCATATAGGACTTCCTATACGTTGATAATACAAACTTAATCTCCATCTGCAACCATCTACCTTCCACAGGCGATTTTGCCCATTCTCCATAAGACCCAATGTCACAGTACATCACCCCAACTAGACCCACTTCTGTCGATTCAATCAAAATGGCACTCGCACTGTACATAAAGTGTATCAAGGGGAGTCAATTGCTAGATTTAGAAAAAAAGTTATCAGTTTTTGAGAAATAATTTTTTGAAATTTCAAATCCTTTCTTTAAACATTGTAAATATTTTCCTTGACTTCGAGTTTGACCTTTTTTTTTTTTTTTTTTTTAAATAAATTTGGCGAGTTTGACCTTTCAAAGGCATCTGAGGTCAAATTCAACATTGCCAAAATATAGGTCATAGATGACTTCCTATATGTTGATAATACAAACTTAATCTCTATCTCCATTTGGCCTCCACAGGTTATCTTGCATATTCATAAAGTACAGCGGCCCCACTAGACCCACTTCCGTCGATTCAATATACATAGAGACATGGTTACTGAGAAATAACACAATTTTGCATCAGAATGTAGCCGCCGAACAGAACATGCTGGTAGAGCAAGAATCTGCAATGTTCAGTTTCAGATGTGTTAGCACAAGGTCTATGGGCACAGAAGACATATTAGTTTACCGTCTCCGTGCTCACTGCAGTGTAATATTAACACATTCACACCCCCCTCTCAAGGTAGGTATGGTAAGCCCATAACGCTATGGTCTCTGATGTGTCATGGCTCACTGATTATATGATAATATAGGGATACATTTGCATGTGATTCATAAGATTTAGAAATAAACAGTTCATCGTCAAGTTTGGAAACACCAAATGTCAAGTTGGCACTTTTAGTTCAATCACATTGTTTTTCCATGATCATTTTAAAGACAGGTGGCAAATTAAAGGGAAAACCTGAATAAACTGAATGAATGTGTGGACAAACAAATGGAGATTCTACTGCTTATTTTACTGGTATGGTCTGGATCAACAAGTACCCTGAAAGGCAGAAGGGTCACGGTGCAAATCAATGTAGTTGTTGTAAGATCACTTTGATATCCTACATCGAAGCATTTCCTCCAAAATGGGAGTGGTCTCTTCCAGGATGTCAAAGGCCCGATCCGCACAGGTAACAAGGGGTCACCAAATGATTTTATGAGCGAGAAAATCATCTTCAGCACATTCCACCAGATCTCAAACCAACCAAACTCTTATTGGATATTTTTGGATAATGTGCTACAGAGATCTTCATCTCCATCATGAAAACACCAAATGAGGGAATATCACTCAGAATCAAGGTACTTGAAAATAAGATTTTAATTTTGTACACTCTATGCAAAGGTGAGCTGAAGCTGATCTAGCAGCTTGTGGAGGACCAACACCATACTAAGACAGCTTATGTTGACTTTGTCACCCCTCTGTGTATATACACAGTAAATAGAAAATAAAAATAAATCATTAAAAAAAAACCTTGATCTCAACATTCCAGACATTCTTTTATCCTATGCATATAGTATGTGGTTCTTGATAGCCCTTTCAGCCATTACCGCCTCAAAAATATTAAAAATAGGACCAAGGGTCCTGTAGCTTACCGGCAAGCGATCTTAGTGATGATAGACGTTATGAAAATTTCATGTGAAGTTTGACCACCAAATCATTGAAGATCAATGTCAAGGTCACTAAATAAAAGTTTGCATACATTTATAAGACCTCCTCTCTGTCTGTAATACAATCGTAAGCTCTGAAGCAGTTGTGGTGATATAAGTCGTTGAAAATTCATTATGTCAATTGTGAACTTTAAAGGTCACAGAAGGTCAAATTGAGGTCACCAAATGGACTTCATACATGACTTTCTAAATGTCTCTTACACATACCTTGGCTCTATCTGTCACCATTTTGGTAATACAAGTCACTGTATTTTCACTATATTGAGTTATTACCTTCGAAGCTCACGACAGTCAAGTTGATTGTCAACAATTGTTCATATGTGACTTCCTAAATGTCTATAACACAAACCTAGGGTCCATCTGTGACCATTTTAGTGATACAAGTCATTTGACCTTCAAAGGTCAATATGAAGGTCGCCAAATGAAAGTTCATATATGACTTCCTATGTGTCTCCAATACAAACCTACGCTGCATCGGTAACAATTTTGGTGACACAAGTCATTGAAATTTCCCTGCAAAGTTTGACCTTCGAAGGTCACCGAAGGTCATGTTCAAGGTCACCAAATGAAAGTTCATATATGACTTCCTATGAGTGTTCAATACACATATATTTTCTCTGTATTCAATATTTTTAAGCCTAGAAGCCTTTGAAAATTGTAATATTTTGCTTGACCTCAAGTTTGACCTTTCAAGGTCGTCTAAGGTCAACTTTAAAATAGCCAAAATATAGGTCATATGACTTCCTATATGTCGATAAAAGAAACTGTCTGCAACCATTTAGCTTCCACAGGCCATTTTACCTATCCTACATAAGACCCAATGTTACAGTGCAGCGTCCCCCCCTAGACCCACTTCCGTGAATTCAATCAAAATGGTGCACGCACCGTACATTGAAGGTACCAAGGTAAGTTGATTGCCTGATTTAGAAAAATATTCATAGGGCAGTTTTTGATAAATAATTTAAAAATTTCTAAGTCCTACCTTTAACATTGGGGCCAAAATTTCAAGGGCCCATAAAACGGACACAAATGATTCAATCAAAAATCTGAGAGAAAAAGTTGGGAGATATGGTTTATTAGTATGTTATGGCAAATTTACACAAAAATTCATCAGGCTAAAAAAAGATTAAAAAATGTTCCAGACGACGGACGCCAAACCATGACTAAAAATGCATTCAGAGCGCCCCCTAAAGGCTAAAAGTAAACTAGCGTGACATACTTGGTTTTGAATGGTCAGTGCTGATTCAACCTCTTCACACAACAGTTACCTCTTCTGTTAAAATTCATAAGCATAAGTTCAAGTAATTTGTCAAATAAAGGGCCCGTTTCTTAAAGGAAGGGCCCTAGGAGAGTACCAGGGGCTGATGGCATACCTCATGTTTAGGCATGGCCTTTCACTGCAAGTAACACATAACAACATGAACCACATCATAAAGCTAGTCACTGATTAGCATAAATCCACACACATCTACAGGTGATACCAGTATTCTTGGACAGATATTCTGTAAAGGGACACCCAGAAGAAGACAACGCTGTCATTTATCAGCAGCATTTACACTCATTTACATTGTACACAACATACATCAAACAAAAGCCTGGCAGCTTTCACTTGCACATAGATTGATGCAGTAGATGCAAAATCTAAACAAAATTACATGGAGGAAAATAATCTGCTTCATCCAGCCCTGCTAAAAAAAAAAAAAAAAAAAAAAAAAAGGTCAGGGGAGAATAAGATCCTGGTTCTTTTTAAAAGAAATAACAAGTGAAAGGATGGAATTAAATGTGAGAGAAGAACACTAGCAAAATATAATTGCTGCTTGACTGGGGTGGGAGTAGATCATCTCAAAACAATTGAGAAATTACAGTTGTAAAACAAAAGAAGTCTGACAAAGAAAAAGTGAAACATACATTCTCAAATTCAGGCACATATTCATACTCAAAGCAAAACAATGCTTGAATTCCTGACAACATTGGCATAGCTAAGTTTCCATTCAAATTAATTCCATTTTGGCATTTGAGCACTTGCAGAACTCAGTGGACCAATAAAAATAAATAATGAGGCAAGACTGACTGTATATGAAGGGTACATACGAAGGGTGTACAGATGTGCACATTAAAGCCTTGAAAAGGTTAATGACCAATATATTTTATCATTTAAAAGATTTCGAGGATATAATCAATAAATCATTAAGAATATTATTTGTTGCAATTCCAACCACCAGAACTAAACACAGAGCTAATCAGAAGTTTACCTAGTTTCCGGATGCCAATATGGCCTTGAAGGGTTAACAAGCTAAATCATGATCATTTTCATGAAATTCCACCCTGATATAATAAATAAGTTATTCTGTATCATTATTTGTTATTAGAGTATGATTTCAACCACCAAAACCATCAACACTGAGCTCATGAGAGTTGACCAATGTGGGCCAAGGGTCAATTTTTCAAAAAAATAAGTTCACACAGAAGGAGCTGGATAAGCAAACTTTTTATTGGCCCTAAATTTGGATAACGTGTGTAAGTTGGTCATATTAAAAGCAAATTGTCCATCTCTCGTAAAGACCTTTTGTCCTGTGACCATTTTTGGGACCCCTTCCCATAACCCCACTAATGATCTGGTTTCCCTGAAAATCATCTGAGTTACAGTAATGTTATCATATTTGATTATGTTGTCAAAAAGCCCTCAAACACACAAATCTCAATTACCTGGATCCTCCAATATCCCAAAAATCATTATCGCGTGAAACAAAATCCAGTTTTAGAGGGTTATAATATAGTATACAATGGAACTAGTATCCCATTTGTAAGCATTGATTCCAAGAGAGGAGGCAATCAATGACTGCTTCATCAATTTTTAGCCCTGTAGCTCAGACAAAAGAGAAGTTATGGGTCTCTCAATATGGTTACAAATTAAGTGCAGGAAAAAAGTGGGCATGGCACCCAAGTTTCCCAGGGCCATAATTCCAAAATAACTTAAGGTATGAAGCTGAAATTTGGGATTCCTTCATTTGGGGTCAATAACTAATTTTAGAATTTTTTTCAGTCAAATCTGAGATGTCACTGGGGAAGTGGAAATGCTTAAGGTACCTTTTGGGCCATCATCATCTCAGATTTTTCTCTAACTTTGTGTATTTGTTCATTTGAACTCAAATGATGGTATCTCCAATTTTTTCACAAACGGCCCACCAATATGGATTTTATGGGCCTCTGAAAAAAATGGCCTGTAGGGGGCGCTTTTCAAAACATGCTGTAGAAAAAGTCTTATATCTTTGATTCTCTGACAGATACAGATCTGGAAGGTGGCTTGATCCTTGACATGAGCCTTGCTCTAGGCCAAAAATCTTAAAGGTTGCTTGTATGAATGGTCAATGCCATGGAAATTAAGGTCAAAGAGCCCAAGTTTAAGGGCCTGGCTCGCCCCCCGGGGAAAGCTGCACTGACACCTGAGCAGTGTCTAATGACCTGAATTACACTGCTATGGCCCATAAATCCAGTATATAGGTGTTTTTCCCACCAAAAAGCTGGCCTAAAAAGTTGCAAAAATAATCATTTTTCTTTGCATTGAAATGTACATGGCAATGTACTATTATGTGCTGGAAATAAAAAAAACCCGCTTGAACATCATATGGGTTACTTTATTTGAGCTGAAAACCTGATTTTGATATTCTTTGCAATTGTAGTGACCTTATTAGGGTCATTCCATGCCAAGTGGAAACACACCTCGGCCATCATGGTCTTGGATTTTACTCATCTTTGTCCATTTGTTCATTTTGGCCCAAATAATGGATATCTGATTTTTTTCGCGAACTGCCCTCTGGTACTGGTTTTATGGACCTCTGAAAAAAAATGGCCTGTAGAAGGCGCTTTTCAAAACATACAGTGGAAAAACCCTTATATCTCTGGCCCCATTACTGATACAGGTCTGGGGTTTGGATGGATTTGTAATATGAGGCTTCCTCTAGCACCACCATCATTTACAATGGTTGTATCTGTTCTTTTTTCCATGCAAACTGATTGGGCAAATTTGAGATTTTTCACTTTTTGTGTCTGTTTTTGTGGTGAAAAAAGCCTATATACTGGACCGATGGTGCTTTCCAATATAATTCAGGTCACCTGACATGCAACAGGTGCATATTCATATTGATGCAACTTTTCCCCGAGGATGGACAGACCCCTTGAACTTGTGACTTTTTCGGTTGTAAGCAACTTTGATAACCTATTATGTTCTGATTTAATTTTAAGTGTCAACGATCTATCTGAAATAAAAGGTTTCTTTTGTTGCTTCTTCAGTATCACCAGTAAATGGTGAGTAATAAGGGTCAAAAAAGTGGAAAAAATTTGCCCAACTTCAAACAGTTTCCATGGAAACAAGAACAGATACAACCATTGTAAATGACCGTGGTGCTAGAGGAAACCTCATATTACAAATCCATCCAAACCCCATACTTGTATCAGTAATAGGGCCAGAGATATAAGAGTTTTTCTACATCATGTTTTGAGAAGCGCCCCCTACAGGGCATTTCTTCAAAGGTCCATAAAACCAATATCAGAGGGCAGTTAGCGAAAAAAAATCAGAGATATCCATTATTTGGGCCAAAATGAACAAATAGACAAAGTTAAAGTAAAATCCAAGACCATGATGGCCCAGGGGCGTTTCCACTTAGCATGGAATGACCCTGGGGATAGTGTGTTAATTGACATGGAATGACCCAGGAGCAATTAATTTAGTGCTGTTGTGAAACCGAGTTCATGTCCCATATTTTAACATTTTATAAAAATATGTATTTCAATACATAGTGCACTATAGGTCAGACTGGCATTTTTTTCCTACCAAGCATTAAAGCTGCAGTCGGTAAGTCTTATAAAAGTAACTTTTTGTCATTTTTGCTAAAACTGTCACTGTCTACAGACAGTATTACATAAAACTAGTACTCTGTAATTAAAAAAAGGCTCCTTTAAACCCACCTACTGCTCCTACTGCAATTTATACTCAGAGGCAATGAAAACGCAACACCAGTTTGGATTCAAACAATTTTGTGACTCAAATTTATTTTCTTATTTTAACCCATTTAGGCCTGAGGCCTATTCAAAAAACGCCTATGAAAACCTATTTTCATAGGTTTTGAAAAGAACCCCTAAAACCTGAGGTTTTCTGGAAAACAGCACCCAGGTGTCAACGTCTAGTAAAAAGCTGATATCTCAGCCTCTGTAGCAGATAGAAGCAAAATTCAAAAAGTACTTGAGAGCTTACACCTGTGGCTTTCATTAGAACTATGTTTTTTATTTGTGCGAATCTTCATCACAATATTTAAAACACTGAACAAACTATAACAAACTATAAAAAATAATAAAACCAATAAAATAAATAAATCTCTATCTACATAACATGCACAACTCACATGGAATAAAGAGGCCTAATAAATAAAAGTATAAGCTCTGCACTAGAGAATAACAAACATTTTTTCTTTCTTTCTCTGGAACAGGTGGCAGCAGTGGCGGAGCTACGGGGGGGCCAAGACACGTCCCTTTAAGTCCTGGCTAGATCTCAATCATTTTCCTTTATTGACGTCTTTTCCAATTATTGTAATTGGCAACTGAAAACACGGTTTCTCTCCACATGCGATCTAACAGCGATTAAATCGCGGGTTAAATTCAGCACACTGGCGGAACAGAGAATTGGGTTGCACAAAACAGCCGTTTAAAACAATATAAATCCTGACCTGTTCTCAGTCATCTTCATGATTAACAAAAGGTTCACTCCGAGAGCGCTCCGCACTTAACAGGTGCTGCTTGTTCTCCCCGATTAGGTAAGACGACAATCATTCCTCTGGGACGCGTATTTGCTGTATTTAAATCTCGTTATTCAAAATTGCATAGCCTACCTGTCGACTCTCACGCAAATGGCTTGAGCCGCACGCTTGTTATAACCTAGGCTATTTAACTGCCGAGTGCCACTGTTTTTTTTTTTTTTTTTAAAAAAAAAAAAAATCAACCCTGAAATACCGAGAGTGAAAGTCCGCGTTTCATTGGAACACGGACCAGTTCAATCATGCGAAGCATTGGCCAATTAATAAGTAAATTATTTTTCTGCACTGAATTTAGCCCATGATTTCATCGCAGTTAGATCGCATACGGTGAGAAACCGTGTCTTCAGTTGCCAATTACGATAATTGGAAAAGACGTCAATAAAGGAAAATGATTGATATCTAGCCAGGACTAAAAGGGACGCGTCTTTGCCCCCCCTGTAGCTCCGCTACTGGGTGGCAGGCATGATAAAGTGTCCGTTCAAATAAAATAAAAATAAACATAAAAATACAAAAAACAAGAGCAATCCGAGATTTCTGATCTCCGCCAAGGGATGATGTTGATACAAATGCAAGATCTTTCTCTTTGGAAGATTTCAGGACCACCCATGTGACAAGTTTAAATGGGATTTTTGTATGTTTGAAGCATCCATTCTCCAAAGCCGTCATCAAAGTACAGAGCGATCACATGATCTACCTCTGGTGAAAATTTCATGAAGATCCGTCAAGTAGTTTCCGAGAAATGCCACAAAAATTGTAAATACAGATCCGGATCCAGAATCCAGATCCGGATCCGGATCATCAAAATTTTAGTGGATCCCTGGACCAAGATCTACCTCTGGTGAAAGTTTCATGAAGATCCGTCAAGTAGTTTGAGAAATGCCACTAAGATTGTAAATACAGATCCGGATCCGGATCCAGAATCCTGATCCGGATCCGGATCATCAAAAAATTTTAATGGAGTCGTCCCTGGACCAAGATCTATCTCTGGTGAAAGTTTCATGAAGATCCGTCAAGTAGTTTTCGAGAAATGCCACTAAGGTTGTAAATACAGATCCAGATCCGGATCCAGAATCCTGATCCGGATCCGGATCATCAAAAAATTTTAATGGAGTCGTCCCTGGCCCAAGATCTGCCTCTGGTGAAAATTTCATGAAGATCCGTTCAGTAGTTTCCAAGAAATCCTGTCCACAGACAGAAGGACAGACGGACAAATAAATAAATAAATAAACCGACTCGATCGCATTATCTCCTTGGCGGAGATAATAAAGTGTCTTGAAGTGTTACTATGGCATCTGCCCTAGTATAAAGTGCCAGTAAAAGAACAGCTGTGAGCCCGGAAATGGTCGGAAAAGTAATGAAAACAACAAAATGACGTATCCGCTTTCCCGGCCTGAAGGGTAGAAATGCGTAACAGCGTCCCCGGTTTTAAAGGTTAAAATGCGCACATGCTGTCCCGGTTTAAATGGGTTAACAATTCAAATATGTTGGGTGGGTTGACTTTGATGAATTAAATGTGTTAATGGGCCGATTTGGACAATAATAAACAGATGCATTAAACATAACGAGCACAAGTTGAAAATGAAAAAAATCACAACAAGACTGAACGGAACACACATTTAAAAATGAACTCAAAAGAACAGTCAGTATCGGGTGTGACCCCCACGAACATCCACACAGGCAGTACAACGTCTCCTCATGGACCTGACTAAGCATCTTAGGTTGTCTTGGGGAAGTAGTTGCCACTCTGCCTGTAGTGCATTCTGGAGTTGCTGCCTGGTTTGAGGTCTGGGTACTCTTGATGAAAGAGCTCGTCCCAGTTGGACGTACTACACCCAAAACGTACTGATGCTGGACGTACTACACCCAAAACGGTGAGCCACTTGCCGGGCACTTACTCCCGCCTCTAGCATACCCAGGGCCCTGTTCCGTTGTTCAGTCGACAGACGTGGCATTATGACACTTAAAAATCTTTTTTGTGTGGCTTTTATCATGCCTTTATATAGGGAAGACAACCCCTCCTTCATTTCAACCACTGTACTTGCACAACTCCTAATCCCATATGTTGTACTCAATATGGATTGATGAGAGTCCAACTCACACCGTTGAGTTACATGATGATCATTCATGTGTAACAAGGTACACATTGTGACCCCAATGGTCACTTAAGAACTCAAATTGGACTACTCAGGTCCTGAGCAAAAATAAACCAAAATTTAGAGTGTTGTGTTTTCATTGCCTTTGAGTATAAAAGAATCGTTCGGACCGACCAAAAAGAACCAATTAGAGCCAGGATGGTGTCTGACAGCCGTCAAAGAGTGCACATGCACGCGCTACGGACAGACTCCTCCCCCTTCCTCCTCAGTTCACACCAGTGCTCAGTCAAGCTCAAATCTCCGAGAGAGGGTTCGGGAGCTTAGAGAAACTAATGGCGCAACAACAGCAGGACTGCCAACTTTCTACGCAATCTCACGCATACGGTGTAGGTTTTACGCATTTTGAAGGCGTATTCACCGTAGTCAGCAATTATTCATTGAATGCTTAATGAGATTCTCACGCGGAGCTAAAATCCTTGTGCATTGAAGTTTCCGTTTCACTTGCGTAAAGATGCACCTCATCACAAGTAACATGGAAAGCGATTATGACTCCAGACTTCCCGTGCTTCTCTTTACTCAGGGATTGGAAACAATGCATGTGTTTCATGATGGTTTAAACTGTTTTAATGAAATAAGACCATTTGAAACGTTTTAATGCAATTCCATTGCTTTCAATCCCTCAGTAAAGACAAGCCTGAGAATTCCCGAGTCATAATCGATTTCCGTGTCATTAGTGGTGAAATCCACCATAATGCACGTGAAACTGGTTAACTTCCATGCTCAAGGACTCAATTCCACGTGAGAATCTCTTAAACACGCGTCACGTAAATAATTGCTGACTGCGGCATGGGAACGTGAATGCCTCTAAGAGGCGTGGGACTCACGGCAAATGCGTGAGAGTTGGCAGCCCTGCAACAGCCATCAGCGAGGAAAAAAATACCAATACCGCCGTTACCGACAACAGCACACGCGGCTAAGACAAGTAAAAAGAGGAACCCAGAGGAAAAAAAAAAAAAGCACAAAAAAAAGAATTTGACAAAGCCCGGGATAAAACCAGAGTGAACATCGAAGTGGCTTTTTAGAGGTGGAAGGAACTCAGTGATCTAGAAGGATTAAAAACCGACGCAGAGTTGGCGACTTTTCTGCTTGACAGGTAAACCCCTGCTTTATTCCTTGGTTCATTTTTGCTCCGCAATGCTCTGGAAATAAGCGAGTTGGCGTCGCTCACATGCACAGCTAGAACTAACCCCAGCCCTAACGGGCATCAATTCATTTTCGCTCTGCAAATAAGCGAGTGAACGTCGCTTACAAGCACAGTCGCTGTTCGAATAGCCAGCGTCTTGTAATTGTTACAGTACTCCGCAGTGCATGTGATGTTACTGTCGAGCTAACATTAGCTTGTTTCCGATGCTAGGGCTAACGTTACTGGCATCGTTTTATTAGAAAGTAGCAGAAAATATCTTTATGAAGTGACCTAGATAGATAGATAAATACTTTATTAATCCCCACATGAGGAAATTCAGTTGTCCTTCAGTAGCATGTACATATAGGAAGACAATAAATAAAAATAAAAATAAAAATAAAAGTACTCTAAAAGCCCAAGAGTTAAACCCCCCACACGAATAAAATCAATTAAACCTGGCAGTCTTATCGGTTGTGTTGTTGTCCTTATAAATATGTGTAACGTTTCTGCGCTCTCACAGCTAAATGTTGCCATACATGGTTTACTGGCCATTCAGCAGGATTCAAGACAGTTTCTGTACTCAAAAAAACAGGTAACTTACTGAAATAAGCGTGTGCTGGGTTTTTACTGAATACATACTGCTGTGGATTACTTTTCATGTCGACATGATTTATTTCTGTTTGTTTGTTGGCAGGTGCATCGTTAGACCTGAAAATTCCGGGGCTAATATCCCTCCCTTTATTGAAAATAATTGGTCCTGGCTAATTCTAGATGGGTTTCCTTTATTAACACGTTTTCCCATTCAAGAATAATCAAGTGGCAATTGAAGACATGGCTTCTCTCCCCCATGCGATCTAAAAGCGACAAAATAATGGGCTACATTCAGTACAGAAAAATAATTTAATTATAATTAGGTCCATGCACCGTCACTCGGCGACGGCATTTCAGAACTCTTCAGCGAATGAAGGTAATTTTGGTGACTAGTACGTCGTTTCGTCCGTTTACATTTTCCAATCGGACAGCTGTCTATTTTTTTACAGCGAATTGAGTGACCGTGCTGCAAAAACAGGTGTACGTACTTGTCGCCGAAGTTCTTGAAATGAAGAGTTCTGTCGCCCGGAGTGACGGTGCATAGACCTAATTATAATCAAATTATTTTTCTGTACTGAATGTAGCCCATTATTTTGTTGCTTTTAGATCGCATGGGGGAGAGAAGCCGTGTCTTCAATTGCCACTTGATTATTCTTGAATTGGAAAACGTGTTAAAGTGCCCCTACCAGACATATCCCGACATTTTGTGTTAATCCCCAATGCCCTGCCATCGTATTCATACCATTATTTGTGGGAAAAGTGCCTTGGATCGCTTATTTGATGACCTTTTAAGCATCACAGAAAGGCAGTCTGAGAAGACGGGCGAGTTCCCTCATGAATATCCGGCGTTTAAATGAGCTTCGCGCTGATTGGATAGTTCAGCTACATTCGTGAACAAGTGTCCTTGACAAGTCCCAACGCCATACTGGCCCAGAGCCGAGCTAGCTACAACCATAGACGGTGAAAGACAAGATTTTACAGGTAGCATAGTAAGACTTCAGCGAGGCAATGGCTACACAACGTTCACAATATTGCCTTTATATATATATATATATATATATATATGACCCCGAAACTGAAGAGGAGGCCGATGCAATGCTGGAAATGCCATCAACACGTATAACAATGGACGTTTCACAGTGGTTATTTTACTAGCCTATCAAACAAATTAGAAGAAATGTCTTGCAGCTCTCTCGATTGCAGAGCTGACAAATCCAACGCATTCAGCTCAAGTCTCACGCTTCTTGGTGGCATTCGCGTGCTGTAGTCAGCAATTATTCAATGCGCATTGAAGAGAGTCATAATCGCTTTCCGTGTTACTGGTGGCGAAATCCACCGCCACGCTGGTGAAACTGAAACTGCCATGCACAAAGACTTCAATTACGCTTAAGAATCTCATTAATATACGCGCTGATTGAACAATTGCTGACTTCGGTGAATATGTCTCGAAAATACATGAGACCTACGCCGTATGCGTGAGAATGCGAAGAAATTTGGCAGCCCTGCGATTAGGCTATTGATTTTTTTTAAGACATTCTAAAAGTGGCCTAGCTCTCGGAATAGCCTACCCGGATGGGCTTGCATAGGCTACTAACATGAATCGAGTCCCAATGCATCATCCCACCTTGCCAAAATGAAAACGCAACAAAACAGATGTCTCGTCATTTGCAATTGCCAATAGGTCACCTATATCCCTGCCTGTGATAACCCAGCTAAAGTCATTTACTGGTGATGAACAGTTTTTTATTTTTTACGCAAGGTCATTCTACATCATGTAAAGAGTATTCCGTGAAAAAATCTAACTGATATCTCTAATATTGACTGAGTGAGGTCATTTCAAAGTTTTGGCAGGCATGACATGTCCTCAAACTAGGCTGGTTAGCTTCACAAGACGTTAACCAACAAATGCAAATGCTTCATTTCTGAAATTTCCGAAGTGATACGACGCAATCCGCGGAAAAATCCTCACCCGGCTTAAATCGCAACTCATCTGCCGTACCTTAGACTGACCTGCTTTACGATGGTGCGCATTATCGTCTACATTCATTTTCAATGGTAGAAAAGAAGTTCCTAAACCAAATGACACCCAAACTATCAGGCGTTCATCCGCAGAAGGTAAACTAAAAGCCAATTGAAAACATAATAGACCAGGCTTGTGGAAAGCAACTTCCGCGCAAACGAAGTGTAAATAAATTCATTAATTTTAATAGCCTATGTGTGATGTTAGAAATTAATTTTTGAACTTTATTTCGAAACCCCAATATGTAACCTATCATTTACAGCCAGGGGCGGATCTACGGGGGGGCAGAGGGGGGCAACTGCCCCCCCACTGTCGAGCCTTGCCCCCCTAGCTGCCCCCCTAATTTTAAAGTTCTTAAAACTATACTTGTAAAACAAATCATCACTATGTCTAAAAGCCCCTCAAAGCATCGAAATAAAAGATGAATTCACCAAATATATATATAAATGTAAATATTATATTCGGCTCCTCAAATACTTAGCTACGGTCCTGCATCAAACGCGCGGAGTCGGCGTGACGAGCCTCCTGCTCCGCGCTGGCGTGTATCAGTTGGCATGGGCATATGTTGGAGTCTGCGTGCAGCGCAGTAGAGTGGAGCCACGTAGCCACGCAACTTTCTCCAAGTAAAGTGAGTTTCCCTCGATAAATAAAGTTAAGTTGAATTTGTAATAGATGGAATGTACGCTAAAGGCGATGGTTCAATGCGTTCATTAATCGCTGGTCAAAAGTGACTCACTCCCGTGTGATTTGTTGGAGCATTTTTCTCTTCGGTTAGTTTTGATTATAGTTAGTAAAAACGAGAACAGTTTATGATGCATTTAGCTAGATATCAAAAACAGGAATGTTTGAATCCAGAGGGTCGCTGTTAAGTTTCAGTGTTATGTGATCAATATCACAGCAATGAGGCTGCATAATAAAACCAGGTCCTTACTGTCAGGGCAGTGGCTACGGGCACGGACCCGTATCTCTAGCCTGTATGCTAAAGGTAAGGCAGCGGTATTATTAGCCTCTCGTCTCATTAAAGGTAATGGCGGGTCCGTACCGACTACCGTTACCCTTTTTGCAAACATACGGATGGTATGTCCTAATGAATTTGGCATGCGTCAGCCGAAGCAGGTAAAATTTCTTAAATTCCATTGAAACTTGAAATATAATTGTTATTATTTTACCGTATATATGTTTGTATAGATTTAGCAATTCCGTTTTTTGACGTAGCTCATAAGTACTCGCGGCAGGAGCAATATCCGTCTTGGCGGAAATTCCACCACACGACTAGAGGTCTATGTAGCCTGACAATCATCAGACGGTCGTCTTAGAAATCTAGCTGTTCTCAGTATTGAAACAGCGTGCAAAACAGCTAGATTTGGATATGTTTCTGAGACGTTTTGCTGCTCAGCACAACAATCGTCGTCTGAAAAGAGATGGCCAATATCAGTCCTGGACTGAAACTTACGCACTTTTGCTGTATTTATTTTGAGGTACTTTTATTTCATTAGGCCTAAATATTCACGCTGCTACATCTTGGAAGGCATAATAATACAGTGCATCCAGAAAAAAAGGAAACTGGGAATAAAATGAGAAGTATTCTGTTGAAACTTAGTATCTATAAAACTAATTAGGACTATTAATTACGCAACTATGTACTTTTTCACATCATACAAAGAACACAAAATTAGTCAGGCATCGCTGTCAGAACACTGTTCTGTTGTCAGCTGCATGATTTGTGCACGTCATGCAGCTAGTAGGGTTTACATTTAAAGCAGTACACATTACGCAACCTAAAGCACTAATGGCCCCGACAATGAAAAGTTGAAACTGATCATCCTGGTTCATCTGTGTTTAGGCCTGTCATCATTTTATGCAATCTGGCGCAAAGTGGTTACTGACTTACTCCAAAAGTGTCATTGTTGTTCAGTTGAGTGCGGCACAAGCTCCACTTACTTGACATCATTAGATACAAGACATAGTTATATAACACCAAATGCCATTTTTAATCAAAGAATGTTAAGTAATTTTTATAGAATTAACCATTTATTCTTGGTTTCCTTTTTTGGGACACACTGTACAATGAATACATTGAAGAATATTTTTCTGAAATTGTTCCCCAATTTTTAGATGCAGTTTTTTTGCAGATTGGTGAACCTCTGCCTATCTTTACTTACAACATCTGATATGTTGTCTGTGCTCTATTGTGAATAAAATATGGGTTAATGAGATTTGCAAATCGTGTTCTGTTTTATGCACGTTTTACACAATGTCCCAACTTCATTGGAATTGGGGATTTCCTAATACCGCACTGAGGACGTCCCATGCCACCCCATGTAAAATTTTCTAGATCCGCCACTGTTTACAGCCATAAACTCACATCTCATATCTTTGTCACTTTTTATCACAGGGACTACTTGACAGTCTTTATCCCAAAACTGGATCAGGCGAGTTTAGCCGTGTTTTCACGGGCGGGGTCACAAATATTAAATGCTTTTTTTTCAGTGTCACAGTATCACCCTGATCTCGAAAATAAGCGATATTTTGTTTGGAAGAAAAAAATAAATTTAAATAGCCGTTATTAATTTTTTTCAAAGCTGCAGGGAGCCACTGTAGAAGGGCTGAAGAGCTGCACGCGGCTCCACAGCCGCGGGTTGCCGACCCCTGCCGTAGACTGTGGATGACACTAACAGCTGGCACGTTGTTCGAATCTTTGTGTGGGCGGTTACACTCCAGAGTGGGCGAGAACCGGCGAGAATGTGAATATTCAATTTGCGGTGTTTCGTAATACTGCAACACGTTTTTTACTGACGTAAATTCTCCGCCTATTTCCTTTTATTTGCGAAAACCAATACTTCAAGCGGTGTTGGAGTTCAAGAACCACGACATGTCAAACTGATTAGGGACCTACCATATTCAAATACTAACAGATAAGTCCATTTTCTCGGGGAAGGGGCACTTTAAAAACCAGGACCATCTTAAAATGATTTTATTTTTAAGAAATCTTTTTAATGATATGTACAAATTCTACGAGAGGTGGAATTCAGCGGTCTGCCATTTATTCAGATTATTAACACGGCAGCCTGGTTAGGTCTATCTGCTTCTCATCATCTCTTCTTTATCATTATAGGCCACATTTTGGTTTTGATTGGTCAGCTGGCTGAATAAATGGCTTGATTGCAAGTTTGGCAAAGTACACGGGAATTGATTTAAGGTAAGCTAATTATGCCCAGGCGATGGAGGCTGTCCAACCTCGCTGGTAATTAGTGGACTTCAAATCACAGTTTTCTTCCCGGAAGCATTTCAAATGACCGCATTAGGTATGTGTCATAGAAAAGGTAATAAGCAAGCACGTCTGTCTGCCTCATAGCGGCAGTTACTTTTATTGCGCTTAAAATAATTGTGATTAATCAATCGCGACAGCCCTAATTATATGCTAGTCATTCTGTCATGATGATTGTTGATATAAGCCAGTCCAGTGAAAAACTAACATAGTAAAAAAAAGGAACTTAGGATCGGGTGTTACACATTAACGTTGATTGTGGAAACACCCATATATATTTGCATGCACATCTTGTGTTTTCCTGAAAATGCAGAAAGTAGATGATAATGGCGTGCAGCATATATCTTTTTAAACAAACTCATTCAACTCGTTATAACATCCGTTTATGTTATACCTAGATAACAAATACCAGTGTTTCCTCTAGGATTTTTTTCAGCAGAGGGGGCAGGCTCTTCGGGGAGCTGTGGCGGCATAAACAAAGGACACTGGACTCCAGATTTTACTTTTACTACCTATTCATTGAATGGCCAGTTGAAAATTGCTTTTTAAAGGCTGAATGTAAAAATAATAAACAAAACAATAAAATTAAATATTGATCATTGCTCTTACAATGGAAATACACTGAATTTATTTATTTTATTTTTTATTTATTTAACAGAAATATTGACATGTATATTATGCAAAAAAAATAAAGGAAAAAAAGGGTCATCAACACTCACCATTCTCAGTGTGGTAGAGCCATGAGTGGAACTGGCTATTTTTTTCAACCCATTTAGGGTCCCAGCCTGATAGCCTGTGCTTCCCTTTAGGTTTTTCTCCTCCACTCTCATCTCTCTCTCTCCTGCACCATCACTTTGCTCTCCTGCTCCTTCACTCGGCTCTCCCCCTGCTGCACTCTGCTCTCCTTCACTTTGTTCCACTGCTCCTCCCTGTCTAATGTTACTTGTCTTATACGATTACATAAAACATTAGCGTTCGATAATTTACACTCACATCACATCTGATTACAAATGGGAACACATTTTTTTTACCTAACCATCATCATTTATGAGTTAGTAAAAGGTTAATGATACCTCACTAGCGTCATCTTCATCAGGTGTCTTTCTCTTCTTAGAGAAATATTTGAACAAGCTCATCTGAAAATGCAGTGAGCAGTTACATCACGGCGTGTAGATATTAGCTTCATGCCAGTGACGGTCCGTCGGCAGAAAACACAGGGCCAGCAATAACCTCACCTTTCACTTCTTAATGACAGACACCTCTCGCAGTTTACCTCCCCGATTAGAAACAGTTGCTCAGACTGATTGGAGGAACCGACGAGAATCTAATTTATTTTTGAAAGCCTTGTTATACATTGCACTACGAAATTATATGGCGTTTACTTCCGCACATCAATGACTACGGAAAATATCAATAGCCTACGTCTTTATAATTTCTGGATTTGCGTAAATTAGTTCGCGAGGTTCATTGAGCAGTAAGCCATGAGAATCCGTTCTATAGTCTGAATGTAGTGACAGCTAAAGTGCGTTGTTAGGTACGATGCACAGCTGAGTGATAACGAAAATAATTGCTGCGAAGTCAGTGAAAGTTTCGGATTTTTTGCAGATTGTCATCCTTGCGGAGTCACATCAATTATATCAACACAGCCAACAGGTAATCGCTTTGTCATTAGCATTTCTTAATCATTACATGTCACGCATTGGTGGTGGCTGTTCAGTTAATTAACTGTTTGATTGTTAATCAGGCAAACCTGATCGCAAACATTTTAAGAGCAATTATGCGGGAAAGGGTGATGTTACTGAAGGCCTTCCTGACATCTGACGGCACGCCACTGCAAATGCTGTCAATTGGCTTACTCACGTTAGCAACACTGAGTTGGCGCCGGGCCCAATTAACTTAAGCTACCAACATGTTACGTAACGTTATCTGGCCATCAATATTTTGCGAATGTCTATTTAACTTGTAAAATCTATTATGAGTTATCTTAAGCTAATAAGTCTACCTTTTCTCCAGTACGTCGCTGCCCTATTTTCCAGGAGGACAGTCCTCTGACTCTGACTTGGTGCCTGGGTGGGTGACGTGATGTCACTTTCAAGGCCGCGCTCTCGCGAGTAATTAAAGTCGTATTAACCCCCCCCCAAAGAGTAGATAATAAGCAAGATAGTTATCTGTAGTTTACCTTAGTACTCGCGAGTACCAGACGCAGTGCAGGACTCCGCTGTGAAGGTGGAGACATGCGGCGGTGGTGTATTTGCGACAATAAAAAAAAAAAAAAAAAAAAAAAAAAAAAAAATTTAAAGAAGCGGCGGCTGGGATTTAGGAATGGCGGCCCGCCACTCCTAAATGAATGTAGAGGAAACATTGAATACTATTGTAGACTGAGTCATCTTGCAATATTAAGACGGAAACAAAGACTTTACGATCGCTTTGCATACGGTACCACTTTTGACAAGGCAGCACAAATTGATAGAACACCAGCTGCGTGTTTAGTTTACATGCCCCAGATATGACTAGCAAAGTTGGAAAAAATGCTTTCGTTCTGCTGCGTTCGATTTGTACTGGGAAGTCGGGATTTCCGAGCTCCCAGTCAGAAATTTCAATTTGAACGGCCCCTGAAGTTGGATTTCCAACTGAGAAAGTCAGAGATTCTTCACCTACCCCGAGTTCCAATTTCTGAGTTCAAGATGGCAGCACCGTGCATCAACAGTAAGCGAAAGCTGTGATAATAAACTGTATTTTCGCAATTCTGTGTTATTTGTGTTTCACTAAAGGGGCAATAAGCGGAAATGCATCATTTCTAGATTGAAGGAATTAAAAAATCACTATGTGAAGAATGAGAGGTGTAATTTGATCTGGAGTATAGCAGGACATCACGCACCCGCTCTCTGTGTTGATCTCCAGCCCCTTCTTTACAAGCCAGACCGGACCGGCTGCGCGTTCACGTACGTTCATGTGAATCGCCGCCTCCTCCCTCCTCTTAGGCCTTGGCCCTCCCTCCCTATAAAACGCTACAGCCAGTGAGCAGTGGCAGCAGTGGCAGTGCGCATTTTTTTAAAAGCGAAATGGCGGAGAGCGGAATGAAACGTTCACCTGAAGACGAGCAGGATCCGAAATTACTTCAAAAGAAACATCGGTCGTTGGCAAAGAAGTTGTCGGATAAAGAAAGGGACAGAACCCGGTTTAACATTGGCCTTGCATTTCCAAGGTGGAGAGCACTGCGAGAGCTAAAGGGTCTACAATTTGACTCGGAGCTAGCTCTTCTTCTCCTGGACAGGTAAGTAACAACATAAAGTCAAATGTGTGCTTTAATTAGTGTTATAGTAATGTTAGGCACATGTCGCCATGTTGATTCACTTAAATTTAATGTTACAATCGTAGCATGGGTTAATGTCCGGAGCTTGAGTTGTTAGTGGCTTGGTCCCAGCGATGGGTCAGGCGTTACAGTTGTGTACAGGTACTGAGTAATATCGCCGCAGAAACTTAAACCAGCCCGTCATTCTGCCGAACAGTCTTACTAAACTATTTAATCGTCAGATTGCTAATCAAGCAAAGGGGGGGATTCTACCTCACCAAACTAACATCTGACCGCACGTCACTGCTGCTAACACCATTAGCGGCAAACAGGCACTTTTGATGCCAATGGTGACACACTAAATTATGGGCATAATGATTAATTTACGGACAAAACAGCATAGAAAACTTGCCAAAAGGGAGTTATAATGCATTATAACGTTATAAGGTAGGCTACTTACTTTGTTACTTGACATGTTCCACAAAATGGTGATGATGTTTAGCTTGGTGTGTTTGCACTTTGCAGAGAGTCGTTCGCAGATGAGGCGAGTTGGGGGGTGGGGGGTGGAGAGCAGAGGTAGAGGGAGGTGTGGCTCATGACACACTTTGTTTTGGTCTACAGGCAGTGCACAACAGCAAACCTAGCGGTGAAACGATTTTGCTTTTTGCCCCTTTAAATCAGTCATACACACAGTACTGAATGGAGTTTATCGGTGGACTTGTTGCTACAGTGTTTGCATGAGAAAAATACAGAGTAATGCTTTGTTATCAAGCAGTATTGCAAACAATAGCTAATAAAAGCTATCCTGACCAAAGGACACCCCACTGACCCCAAGTCAGTTTTCCAACTTAGTTAATAGAACGCAGTCAGTGCGGGTACGACATTATTCCCAGCCCCGACTTCCAACTACCGGGCCAAATGGAACGCAGCATTAGTTTGGCTTACCCAGCTGGATATCAAGTTTTGCAACTCGTGCCAATTTACATTAATAGCTAAGTATCTTTGTCCAGCGTTAGCGCAAAAACTCGTTTGTAAGCGAACGAGCTAATCAAACTTGTCAAACGTAACTGACCTGGCTACTCAACTAATTCAAGACTACTTGCTAATCTGTGATAGATCACCAGCTAAGTAGCGAAATAATTGCAATTCACCATTTTATTGATTAATATGCACCGCAATTAGCTAGCTAGCAGAGCGTGGAAACTAGCTTGCTGCCTGACGTGCGAGATAGATTGGTTTCTTTAGTTAACATGCACCAAATAGCTGTAACTGTTATCAAGCTAGGCTAGCGAACTAGCTAAGCAAGTGAACTAACATTAGCTAGCTAGCTAGCTAGGTAGAAAGCCTTTTCGCCGACTTAGCTTGTTATATCTGGTGCATGTAAATGCTCGCTAGCTAACTAAATGGCGAAGTTATAACCATTCACAGTCATCCATTCATGTCTATGCATCACATGATGAACTAGTAGTTAGCAATGCTAACAGTAGCTCTGAACGTGCTCTCTCTATTACATCACAGAAATTGCACTGTGGGTAGATTTCCGAAGATATGGTAAAATCCAGAGTTAAGTTTTTAAACTTCAAATTTTAGTGATCAGATTAGGTGGATTTGCATCGCAAAATTCGAATCAAATTTCAGCAGTTTTGATGAAGTGCTAATCATCATAACAATCCCTTCGCAAAAAATGTGATTCAAAAAACCTTAATATTTCATCGATCCCGATTCATTGGTCTGTGATCTTCTGAGTTCCCGAGCCACATAGCAATAGTAATTTTAATGACTTTGCTTGGCTGGAAAATGATGTTCATTTGCATATCAACCAATCGGCTTCAGGAGAGCGCATGCAAGCACTAGGGAGGCTTTCTGGTATAGTCATGATGTCTAGACTGCAGTGTGAGCCATAGGGTATTACAACATAAATTACATTGCTCTTTGGATATATCCACCTAGTTGGCTAGTAAGCTAACGTTAACCAAGGAAAATCTTTGTAAATGATCATCATATTAAGGCAATATGATTTGTTTCTTGCCCCAACTTTACTAACTTTGCCAGCTGTCATAGGCATGAACTTATCTGAGGTTTTGTGGCAGTTTCGTGCGACCCAGCTGAACTTTCACATTTTTGGGACATTAGCTAGTTTGGTAGCTAGTTCAAAAGCAATCGCTTAGGTACAGCTCGCTGGCTAGTGAACCTAAGGTAGCTATGATGCCTATTGGAGAAGTTTGTATAGCTCTGATTCGTCACTTTCAAAGCCATTGCACGCAGAGGATCTCTTTCAACACTGATCACCTGCTTATTTTACCTAAAGAGCAAACAGACAGTTGGGGCCTGAGACATATTATTTCATGGCTAGTTTTAGCAGCATTACCTTGTTATGCATGCTATCGCGTATTAGGTTACTCTTCAGATTATAAAGCTAGTCATCTTCCTACCTAGCTAATTCCTTAGGTGAATCTTTGTATTCATTGTTATACTAAAGCGATGCGATTTGGTTTTTGCCCTAATGGAAAGAATTCCATGTCCGACCTCCACTTTTTTCAGCTTAAACTCAGAATCGTCTTGACTGGATGTACCCTTTATGTTTTTACTCACCTGAATACTCCTCTTGCTACCCAAGCATCACAGAAAGCCAACCAAAGTTATCAAAACTTCTCTCATTGCTATGTGATTTAGGGAATCGCAAGTTCGCCACTGGCGTCTCCCGAAACATGCACGATGATCTCTGATCATCAAATGATAAGTGCATCAAGAATAAATATGGATTGCTGCTATATGATAACAAGGATATTGTGGATACCTTAAACATTTACTTTGTTGAGAAATTTACCTCGGAGCAGGTTTTTTTTTTTTGGCCATAGGGCATGTCCAATGCTCAAGATTATTTTGCAGAAATTGAGTTTAGGGATAATGAAGTATTAGACAAGTTGCATAAACTAAAGGCAGATAAGGCAGCGGGTCCTGATGGCTTATATCCTAGAGTGCTCAAGGAAGTTAGTGAGATCATCTTTAAACCGCTCTCAGCTATCTTCAGACAGTCTTTAGAAACTTGAGAAATACCAAATGATTGGAAGCAGGGCACTATCATACCAATATATAAGAAAGGGGACCGTACTGAGCCAGGAAATTACAGGCCGGTCAGTTTAACTTGCATTACATGCAAAATACTGGAATCTATCATAAAAGACGAGCTGGAATTATTTGCTGAATGTAATAATATCTTGAGGGATAGCCAACATGGTTTCCGTAAGGGAAGGTCATGCCTGACAAACCTTCTGGAATTTTTTGAAGAGGCCACTAAGACTTATGATCAGAGCAGGGCTTATGACATCATATACTTGGATTTTCAGAAAGCATTTGATACAGTACTGCATAAGAGACTCATTTTTAAAATAAGCTCCATTGGAGTTACAGGAGGTATTCTGGAATGGATTCAAAACTGGTTACAGGACAGAACACAAAGAGTGGCGGTCAGTGGAACCTCATCTGAGCTAGGTATGGTGGGGAGTGGCGTCCCTCAGGGATTGGTGTTGGGACCCCTGCTGTTCCTCATCTACATTAATGACCTTGACAGGAATATTGAGAGCAAATTGGTTAACCTCTTAAAACCTACGCCCCGGTACCGGGGGCCGGTTGTTACGCATTATAAATACAACATGTTTCCAAATCGCAACATTGTCACGCGGCATATCCACATTTCGCGAAGAAACTCGGCCAAAAGCTCATGTAGACCATTTTTACCTCAACCGAACACAATTCAAGCACCAAGCAAGTAAATAAGCATGCAGCAAAACATAGGATAAAATCATATCAGCGCTGAATCGCCAGAATTTCTCCTGAATTAGTGCTATACATAAAAACGATACCTCAAATGAAAGAGGAAAGTCCACAGAATCCAACGATATGAGCCCTGTCATTTTAAACCGACACCACACTCAAAGAACAGCAGGCATACACTTAACAGTCTACAGAGATGAGCAAAAAAAAAAATTCTTACCTTTGATATTTTGAAATAAAAAACTGCTCAAGGGTAAATCTGCGCTTGCTATTGTTAGCCCAATATGTTCGTGTTATAACGAAACTAGATCTGCCAGTATCCTAGCATGTTCTTTCCCAGGGCGTTGCTTCAAAGATCTCAGCTCCTTAGCATTCAGCTTGCTTGCAATGTGTTTTCCTCTCTGCGATCGGCTTGTGATGCTGTCAGTAAGACTATGCCGGTAGGCATTTGATTCTATGAGTCCTGCTGTTTCCAACGAACTCTAAACCACCTTAATCGCAGAAACCTAGCCAGAGCTACAGCCTTGCGTTCCCAGTGCGTCAAACTGAGTCCATGGGCCATTTGCATGTTCTTGAATAGCGCAACAATATAAACGCATAACTAGTTTGTTTGAGGTATTGTCCGATTAATTATCCACTAAATATTCAACATTCATTTTCAAAGTCGTTTTCTGAATCTTTGCACTATTCCGCACAAATACTGAGACAACAGTACAGTACGTATTTTCTTTACCTATTCTTTGAATTGGCAATTTGACCTCAGGCTTGTTGTTAGATAGCGTAGCGTAATGGTTAAGATGCCACGCTGCAAGTGAAAGTCTGTTTGTTCGACAACTGGTTAAGGTACAGGTATTTTGGGAAATAATCGCAGTTTCCTTCTACAAACAAACGCTGGGGTTTTTGTTATTCTTACTTTTCTTTAACATTTTTCACATTGCCTTTGTATTTATAATTTTATTTGTTTTGTAATAAATCTGCTCCAGTGGAGTCAAACTTCATTTTCATTGTATGTATTATCTTTGAATGGGAAATTGTATAGGCAACAAAACTGGCAAAATAAATTAATCTTTTTAATTCTAAAAATCAAAAAATGTTGTATTTGAATGGAATGGATGCCTGTAGTGATATATAAGTGAAATTAAATGAGTTTTACAGTTTGGTATCTGAGAAATCTGAAATGGAACACAAGGTACCTAAATTGCCAAATTGGAGAAGCCACCTAGATATTCCTCTCTCATTTTGCTCTGATTTACCTGATCAGAATAAACTTTGGCACAGATAATGAGATTCTGTGTTGTAATTTTTTAGAGGTTTCAGACTGCAACTCAACAAATTTACAAGGGATGAAAGTGAAACTTTGTTAGGTGCAAAATGAGATCTTTCATTTATACTGTGTTCCATCTCCATTTACTCTGACTCAGTGACATATAGTGATTTTTACACCAGGGCAGAAATCCCAAATGGTTTTACCTTTATTATGATACCAAGATTATTCAAATGGACCAAGCAGTCGCAGAGATATACTCATTTCATTTTGGGCTTGCCATTTTCGAAAAAGAGGCTCATGCCTTAAGGGGTTAAATTTGCCGATGAAACTAAATTGGGAGGTTTGGCAAATAGTTTAGAGTCCACTAAAGTGATTCAGGATGATTTGGATAGAATCCAGAATTGGGCAGAAATGTGGCAAATGAAATTGAATGTAGCGAAATGTAAAGTTGTACATGTAGGTAATAAAAACATTAGACAGGATTACTTCATGGGAGGTTTAAAACTGGCATGTGCTCCACATGAAAAAGATCTGGGAGTGATTGTTGACCAAACCCTCACAGGTTCTAGCCATTGTGCTGTAGCACTTAAAAAAGCCAACTGGATGCTGGGATACATTGCCAAAAAGCATTGAGTACAAATACAAGGAGGTCATACTTCTCTTGTACAACACATTCGTCAGACCACATCTGGAGTATTGTGTACAGTTCTAGGGTCCATACTTTAAGAAAGATAGAGGCTCTAGAAAAGTTCAGAGAAGAGCCACTAAGCTAATTCCAGGTATAAAAGATGAAAGCTATGAGAAGAGGCTGAAGATCCTTAATATTTTTAGTCTAAGGAAAAGGAGACTTAGGGGTGATCAGATTGAGGTCTTTAAATATGTTAAAGGGATTAACAAAGTGAATTATGTTGGATTCCATTGGCCAAGTTTTGTTAGTAGAACTCGGGGTCACAAATGGAAGTTGACCAAGGGTAAATTTAACATTGATATTAGGAAATATTTTTTCACCCAGAGAGTGGTTTCAGTGTGGAATAGCTTGCCTGACCAGGGTTTCCCCACAGAAAATCGGTTGGAAAGCCCCTGGCCATCTTTACTTCTGAGAGACTCAGCCTCTCTACGACATCCCTTTTATAGCCAATTACACACCTGATTCCAGTTAACTTAATTACTTGCTAAATATTATAATATATATATATATATTTTATATATATATATATATATATATATATATATAAAAATTGCTTTTTCCAGCCCTTTTTTGCCTGTGTCCCAACTTTTTGGAGACCTGTTGCAGCCAGAAAATTTGAAATAAGCTCATTTTGTGGATAAAAATGTAAAATGTCTCAGTTTCAACATTTGAAATGTTATCCATGTTCTATTGTAAATAACATATTGGCTCATGAGATCTGAAAGTCGTTGCATTTTGATTTTATTCACAATTTACACTTCGTCCCAACTATTTCGGAATTGGGGTTGTAAAATCTGACTCATTGCAAGTAGTAGGTTCTGAGGTTCACAACTGGAATCAGCACCTGTTAACTCAGATTGGTTTGACATCCTCAATGCAGTTTATACCGAGTCACACACAGATCCCCTGAATATCGCTAAACCCATTCTTTAGGCATTTTACATTTGATTCCGGAATCCTCAACGCTATCCCTACTTTGTTGTCCATTGTTTAAAATTCAAATTCATTTGTAGCAAGATATTTAGGCTTATTCTGAATTATTTTCCTTCGAAGTATTTTCTCACTTAATTTCGCCGATTCTCCCCATCGACTCCTGCTTGCAATTCTTGACATCAGACAAGCCAGAAGATATTTTTTCTGTCTAACAACAACAGACCAAACCCTATAGACTATTTGACCGCATGACTCACGGACCAATGAAACAGGAATTAGATTACTTGTTTAGACGGAGTGACAGTGGAAAGAACGCGGAGGAAATTCACGTTTTCAAGCAGCAATCGTAGCCGGTTGCCTAGATGGAGCAGGGAGAGATGGCCAGAAATGCACGCGGTCACCTGTTAAGTCAGCCAGATGGTGACGAACACGTGCTCATGCAAACTGGAACACGCACCAACCGGTTACTGACAACCAAATGTACAAATCTAAGTTATGTTAAACTCACCTGAATTTCCTCGCCAGACTCCGTATGTGTATCTGCCTCCTGAATTCCTGACGACATGTTGCACTACTTACCTCGATCAACAACAGATGCTGCAAGTAATAAGCGACCCACGAAATACTAGTCCCTGACCCTTGCTTCAATCCTGCCTCACGACCTTCAAAATGGCGAGATTCTGCACTGACATCATAGAGTGGGATTGCCAGCTCTAAACGCCACAAACGGATCCAAATCGTCATGGTCAATACCCGCGAATAGCGTCAAACTACATAAACATGCGCGGATTGCTACGCAGGAAATCTAAGATAAAGAGTGAATTGGGACCAGTCCTTGATTGGGACATGGCCAAAGAGTCAGTCGGCGTGAGCTGGTCCGATGCATGTCGTTTATCGCAATGTCAGCATGAAAACCCAGGGCTGCCAACTCTCACGCATTCGCCGTAAGTCCCACGCCTCTTAGAGGCATTCACGTTCCCATGCCGCAGTCAGCAATTAATCAATTGACGCGTATTTAAGAGATTCTCACGCGGAATTGAGTCCTTGAGTATGGAAGTTAACCAGTTTCACGTGCATTACGGTGGATTTCACCACTAATGACACGGAAATCGATTATGACTCGGGAATTCTCAGGCTTGTCTTTACTGAGGGATTGAAAGCAATGGAATTGCATAAAAACGTTTCAAATGGTCTTATTTCATTAAAACAGTTTAAACCATCATGAAACACATGCATTGTTTCCAATCCCTGAGTAAAGAGAAGCACGGGAAGTCCGGAGTCATAATCGCTTTCCATGTTACTTGTGATGAGGTGCACCTTTACGCAAGTGAAACGGAAACTTCAATGCACAAGGATTTTAGTTCCGCGTGAGAATCTCATTAAGCATTCGATGAATAATTGCTGACTACGGTGAATACGCCTTCAAAATGCATGAAACCTACACCGTATGCGTGAGATTGTGTAGAAAGTTGGCAGCCCTGCATTTTAAATATTGCAGTTACCAAGCTAACAAGTTGGAATCAAAATGACCCGATCGTCGGAGGCCTTAATCCACGACAGCACCTGACAGCCAGAATTTTGGTCTTATGTGTAGTTCCGCTTGTCATTAATGAACGCAGAGACGACGATTAGCTAACGTCAGGCTAACGTTAGTTGAAAAAAAAAGAAAAAAAAAATCACGAGGCGGGAAGCGCGTGGTACAGCTGTATCTTAGGCGACAGCAGGAAACGCAAGATCGACTAACGATCCATACGCTTACTCAAGGAAAGTGTAAGTATAATTGATCTTTTGCTATTATATTGATATAGCTAGCGATAGATGTTTGGAATTACTGATCGTACACATTTGAAAGACTGTCCGAATACCGATGCTGAGAAAAACTCATTTCTGTGGCTTAACCAATGAAGAATTCTATCTAGCTAGCTGCGTTAATGTTCTAGATCAAGTGACCTTATCTTGGAACCACTAAAGTAAATTTACCTCGAATACGCTCCCTTGCGTTCTGCCGTTTGTTTGTTGTTTGCTAAATTAACGTTGTCCTAAAATTTAATCTGGCCTTGAAAATTCCTTTACATTACCTTGGAAGACAGATGTGCCGCCTAAACATTAAATTGTGGGTGCTTGAGTAGCCGTCAATCAATTCGAATCCTCAGATTCAAAGCAACTCGGGAGCACTGTAGTAAGATTACCATAGCTAGTGCCCGATTAGCAAGCGGAGAGATGATAAAAAGTTACTGTGACGGCACAATTATATCAAGATGCTAGCT
Source organism: Gymnothorax javanicus (assembly GCA_029692085.1). Taxonomy (NCBI): domain Eukaryota; kingdom Metazoa; phylum Chordata; class Actinopteri; order Anguilliformes; family Muraenidae; genus Gymnothorax; species Gymnothorax javanicus. Next base: position 56,726,772 of record CM056193.1, read on the forward strand.
TGCCGGCTAAATTACAAAAAGAGAAACTGTTGACCACATGTGAAGTAAGTTGTAATTAATACGGCCTTTTCCAGTAGCATTGAAACTCGGTCCTGGAAAACCACGCGCTGTGAAGTCCTTTGCCGGTTTTTCTTTCAACCACAAATAGGGTGCCTGGGCAGCACAAGTGTAAATGCTGCACAGGCGAAGTAGCTGCCATCATCTAATCCGGTGTTTCCAAAAATTCCCAAACTGTGTGCCGTGAGAGCTTCCTAGGTGTGCCGCGAGAAAACCCACTTACTGATTTTTTCCTGATAGCCTAATAATATAAAACGGCTGAACTTACAGGATATAAAAATAACAATTCATGTCAATTTATTCAATTCAGCTTATTAAAATGCCTATTTAAAAGGTCATTGTTGCTTCACCCATCTTTATATACAGTTTATGGTAGCGGTGTCACTGGGTGCGTTTGATTGTACAACCCGTGTGATTCGGGTTCATGTTTTGGCGCATGCGTATTATGGTAAACAATGAAACGCCGAGTGCAAGAACTCGGATCAAGATGGTCATTGACAGTAATACAAATTTCACTTTGTTTTTTTTTTTTTTTGCTACTGGGCAATTGGTCCTTTTTTCCCAAAAGTTTTTGACACAACTTGACAGAGCGTTCCTACACATTTGGTGCAACGACAAACCTCAAATAGTGAGCCGATATAATCTACGATACTTTCAAATTAATTTGCCTCAATTGCTTATTACAACGTAGTTTCTTCCCATTTGAACATGTATCTTAACCAAAACAAAGGAATAAAATTAGCCAAAGGTTCTCTCTATTGCCACCATCTTATTCCACTCAACTCACAACGACCCTGCCAAAAGAGGAGAGTGCTGAGGTCGAGTCGCAGTGTGACCCGAGTCCAAAATTCTGGCCATTCGATTGATCTACCTGAGAGACCCGAGTGACACAAGTTGCACAATTGAACACACCCATTGATGTGCAACCTCACCATTTTTGTCCAGTCGCCGCCATCTTGGAACCCTTCTACTACTGGAAAAAGCAGGAGTACACTCAAGTCGCCCACACGTTCAACAGCAGAGCGAGACTCTTGAGCCGTTTCTGAATAACAAGTACACCAAGTTCGAACTTGTGAACTCCGTGAGTCTGGACTTGCCGAGTTCAGTTGAAAGAACGAACTCCCCGGGGAAGGGAGGACGGGAGTACGGTGTTTCTGCAATTGGAACAGGAACGTACTTGATGACGTCAACGTCATCGTCTTCGCTGGTTTCGGCATTTCAACTTCTGATTATTTTCACTGGTTAAAATGAAATACAAACATAATGTGCACTTCCAAGGCTAGGAGCACTCAGAGCGCTGTCGACGGTTTGAGACGATGCGTTCTCGTTGGTATTACGCAATACGCCAGGCAGTAAACCGCGACTTCCTCTGCCATCATGCAATCATCCTTTTTTCCCCCCAGCAATGTTATCTGTGGGGGAAGAGGGATCTGTGAGCGTAAGCTAGTTAAGGTGCTTAGCTTAGCTACGTTCCGCCAGCTGTTGCAGAGTTTCTCTACTCTGAAAACATTGGAGCATATTCGACATAAAACATCGTAAAGCAGCCAATATTCCGAATGTACTCAGATAATAGTTCCTCGCCTTAAAATTACAAGAGTATTTAGCCAAGAAATAGCGAACAAATATTGCAACAACAAAAGACTTAAGCTGCTTCCACACTGGACGCGAAACGAATTTTTCGCACGACAGATTACATTCAAAGTCAATGCAAAGACGCAAATATACGTGTTTCGCGTGTATCCGATCCTAGCCTTAATCTCTGGTCATTCTTAGGGGCGTCCCGCTTGCGCTTGGATGCCGAAAAGAATTCTGGGCTATGCGTGCTGTCAAGTTCACACAAGTTACCGTCCGATGCATCCTCGGAAAAATGGGCGTGTTGAGAACACTTCCGGGACTGGTAACCGTTCTCGCCGAGATGCAAACTTTGAATTGAGAAAGTACTTGGTCTCAGACGGATGACGTTTCTCAAGTTCACAAGAACAGAAGTACGGAGAAGAACGCATATTGAGAAACAGCCTTGGTGTTCTATTAATGAAGTGCAATACTCGTGTTACACAAGTTGTCTAATCAAATGCGCTGATAGAGTAGTGAAGTGATGACGTCACAGCTAGTTAGCTTTCGGTGTCGGAAGTAAAATCCCTATGGAAATTTATAATGGGGTTAGGACACTTACTGGCATTGCTCGAATTCGTATTAATTTTTTGAGCCAACTCGCTCCGAGATTAGCCTTGAGGGTATACGGATGCAAATGATCACATCAAATTTGTTGTTTATTGCCCAAAATGATACGCTTTTGCACTTGTAGTCCAGTTTGTAGTCCACTTTTGCAAACTACATATCCTCTGCATTAACGGGCAAGTACCCCGTGATTTGTTCCCAGCCAATGGGGTACCACAGTTTCAGCAAACACTCTCAACGTAACTCTACAGAAGCTGAGCAGTGACCTAAATTGCCATTGGCTTTCTCCGTGCAACCATTATTACACAGCGAGCCACTATCAGCTAGCTAGGTACATGCCTAGAAATGAATGGATAACAGTGGATAGATATCATTTCACCATTTAGCTAGCTAACTAGCTAAGCCTTCATGTTGCAATATGACTAGCTACACCAGCGAACTACCGAGCTAGCCAGCTAGTTTGCTAATTACATCTTGTGCACATAGCTAAATCTATAGAAAACAGAAAATGGTTGGTTTACTGTCACTTACTGGTATTTAGCAAGCTAGCTAGCATGATTATTCACTAAATGTAACTAGCAAAGCTAGCGAGCTATCTAAGTCAATCAAAACAGCGAATAGCCATTATTTGCCTATTTAGCTAGCATTGAGCTGCAAGCATTTCACAAGCTGGCATTTAACTAAATGCACCAAATATGAAGTTGGCCAACCACCGAAGTTGGTTATCTAGCTCACTGGCTAAATTAGCCTGCTAACAGGTAGTTCGCAGTCAGTTATGCGTTGACAAGGCTGATTAGCTCGTTCGCTAGCTACCGAGTTTTCAAGCAAACAAATGTTGGCCAAAGATGCTTGGCTATTAAAGTAAATGAAGTTGGAAACTTTTTACTCGCAAAATCTCCCGCGAAACCTCATATTTATCAATTTAGTTGCGCAAAGTCGTTCAAAATGTGCTACTTACCCATAGCTAACTGCAGCATTAACCACATTATACGCCCTGGCGTTCTGCTGTCGGTGTGTCACCAAAACATCATGTCAACGAACATTTCTGTGTAGGCTGGACATGTGCATTAGTTCAGTGAACGACTCCAGTGGAACTGGAACTGGACATCTGGAACAGTTTAGTGAAAGAGTCTATGGAATGAATCCAAGGAACTGGACTTGGTTGCTACCCAGCTCCAGTTCACTGAACGAGACCGGAAAGGACCCGGTTATAATACGATCGCTGCAGCGGTTCGTCTCTCCCTTTGTAAAATGTCTTTGTATTGCAGTGGCAAACGTACCTAAAATAGGTATCACATCGTGTAAACTGTTATTGGTACTAGTCTTGACTAAGTAATTTGAAAGAGAGTGGCTATCTGGCAGTTATGCCATATGGAGTTGCGAGATAGCATTGCATATTCTAATAGACTCTAGCCTGCAGAAAATATACTGTTTTTTAAATTAAAAATATAATGCTGTGTAGCTTTCTTTCAATGGCTATTTCTTCCCATTAGCAACTCTTTACAAACACATTAGAATGCATGGTTGATGGATTTGAAGGGCTAGTCCTCACGATTAAATAAACGTTTCATATGCATATAATTAGGGCCCTATGATTTCCGCGATCACGGAATCGCGGACGGAATCGGAATTGGCCAATAAAAACGGAATCTATTGTTAAACGCGGAATTTCGCGGAAATCAACATGATTTGACTGAAATGCTATTTGTAAAGCCACGTTTCCACTGAACAAAATATTTGCGCGACCAGATTAAATTGAAAGGCAATGAAAAGACGCGAATGCACGCAAAAATGTGAGAAGCCTTCGTCAAATTCACCTGCCCCGAGTGTTTGAACAACACATCTCTTCGGTGCTACAGAAGATCTGTGGGAAGCAGTTTTTCGTTGTTTTAGACGAGACCACTGATGCCAGGGATTGCAGGGTCCTAAACATCGTCATTGGTCAGTTACGTTAACTTAACAACTTATATAACCGTTAAATAGCCTACATTATTTCTTTTCACAGTCTTCTTTTAGTGAATTGTGTGCATGCAAATTATGACGTAACGTTGTCCCCCAGTGGTGAAATAATAGCTGATGCATCTTTGTGTCAGTTTGTTCATGTTTATTCATTACTGTAGAGCATTTTGTCGTAGTACATAATACATAGTATTGGGATTACTGAACAAAAGTTTCTTAAAAATAAAAAAATAAATTTAATGTAGCTGATGCATCAGAATCAGACAATTGTTGATCCATGGGGGAAACTGAGTGCCATTACTGCTGCTCTCATACATTCATATACACACACACACACACACACACACACGCACACACACACACACACACACACATATATATATACATACACACACACACACACATATATACACACACACAATTAGATTATAAATGATTAACAAGGGGCAGTCAGAATAAGGCCATTGTCTGCATTTTTGACTGTAGCTTACACTTTGTTTTAATTTTATTTTGTAGTATTATTTTAGGTTAAAAAAAATTATTTTTTCTTTCATCACAGTGCAATGTTATATTGCGTTGTTATGCAATACTTGTTCTGACTTTATGTACTGAGGAAAATTGAGCGTTGCATCAACTAATTTAAGGTTATTTGTATTTAATTAGTGGACATTTTATTCATCAACATAAATAGCTCACTCTCTCTGATGGTGAAATTGGTGTAATTGGTAAAAAACGGAATTCCAAAAAATTAAAACGGAAAAAACGGAATTTGGGAAAAAATAAAACGGAATTTGGAAAAAATAAAACTGATTTCATGGGGCCCTATATAATGTAGACGAGTGATTTTGCGAGGATAAAAAAGGGTTAAAGGGATAGTTTGGATTTTTTGACATGAAGTTGTATGAAATACTCAGTGTAGCAGTGTAGTGCATGAGAGGTGATTTTTTTGTTCTTTTTGTTATTGTGCCCTGTGAGCGGAATTCTTGCCTCCCAAGGTTTTGAAGAAAGCAGTTCTGGCTAGTTTTCTATTGTCACAAAAATAAAAAGTTTTGCTTCCCAAAACAACATGTTTTAAAGAGTAATATATTTGTGTCACAAAACCATGGTCAGTGAATAACTCACACTTCAAAATCATTTGGCACTATTTTTCTCTCTCTCGGTATTACTGCGCGCATACAATCACCAATTTCACAGATAACATGCTTGGATGTCGACTGCCGCGACCTGACAGAGCTACACACAGAGAGACAAGTTTATTGTCAGACAAGAAAATACAGGAAAAAATGGTGCAGACTCATGATTTTCCTGTCTGTAAGCACAAAAACCTGTCTTATTCGCCTTATGTAGGCTATTTCAATGGTTTCCTGTCACGGACCATGCTCGTCGGCAACTGTGGCTTCTTGCCGTAGGTTTCAACATTGAAACCAAGGTGGCATGGGGAAAAAAAAAAAAAACTTAGTCTGTGCATTACGCATTTCAGCAAGTACGATTATAATGTCCCTGCACAACCAGGACAGAGGAAACAACATGGCTGCGTTCCAATCCGAGATAAGATACCCTCCACCCGAGTGAGCCCTCTAGGGGGAGGGTTGTGGGGAATCGGATTGGAACGACCCTCGCCGCGTTTCTTCCGCGCTTCGACATTTGTCAACAAGCCAACGGGAAGTTTGTGTTGCCATGGAGCTGACTGAGTTAGTTGCCTGTAAGTCACGTGGACGTGGGTGTGTCACGTGGACTCTATATCGCATGTTTATAGCAAGAAGAAGACGGCGTGCTCGTTTGATTGCTGCGGCACTTGCGACTTTTTTACGACGTGACGCGTTTCTCGTGTATTCGCGTCTTTACATTGACTTTGAATGCAATCTGTTGTGCTAAAAATTCGTTTCGCGTCCAGTGTGAAAGTGGCTTTAAGCTCCGCAACAGTCCTCGCGAATGCTATAGGCTAGCTACAGCAAAAATGAACGTAAAGTTATATACTTCAAAATAATGCGAAACTGATGCCCCTCACCCCCAAACTTCGCTATTTGCATATAACTCTTTCATAAATTACACACTACTCGAACACAATTCTTACATTTGTATGGTAATTTCCCTGCCATAATTCCATAATTTTGCCAGCAGAAAAAAATGGCGGACGTGAAATTTTTACCAAGGGAGAATGAGCAAAGCATTCTGGGCAATATCAAAGCTTGGAGGGATGTTCATTGTTGGCTTCGATTGAGGGAGGATAATCGAGGGCTTGAGCAAATGAAATTGTGCCCTTCCCTCCGCAAAACTGGATTGGAACGACCCTACAAGTGGCAGCCATCTTACGTCCGGGATTTTTTGGGGATTCCCCCCTCGATTGGAGGGCGAGTGAACATGGCGAAGCAAGCATTTTTTCGGATTGGAACGCAGCCCATGTTTTAAAGAGCACTGCAACTGGTTTCTATAATTGGAAAAAAATAAACAAACAAAAAAAAAGTCTGATTACGAAAGCGACGCTGACATTCCCTTTACCACAGAGCCAAAGGGATACCTTCATGAACCTGAGTTTACTGATGCAGAACTTTGTCAGATGGAGATAGATGGGCAGAAAGAGAGAGAGAGAGAGAGAAGCTGAAGATGAGCCCATGACAGCAGCTAAGAGAGACAGGGTCAATGAAAAGGGGTAGTGCACTTGTTCAAAGTCAGATAATGCGGACGGAAACCGGTGAAATACATAAGGCAAATCACACAGATTTTTATTCTTAATTATTAATGTCAAATGGAAGACTATTAGTCAATCCATGAGGTAAAATCAGATTGTGAAACGCAGTTTACGTGCCCTTTAAACCTACCTGATACAAGACAATTTTCAGCCCGTTTTACACTCCATGTCCATGCTGGCAAGTCTGTTTGATATCAGTCAAGATGAAGGCTGCATTTCTTGGTTGTATTTGAAAGTGCTTTCACAGTGGAACAGCCTGCGATGATGTAGCAGCCTAAAAATGCAGCCTTTGCTTTAAGACACGGCCCTAGAAGATGTTGTCAGAGTGCCAGAGCCCTTACACAGCGAGCCTATCCACTTGGCTGCAATGAATTGAGAGGGCACTCACGAGATAGTCCGCAGTGAATCGGATTGAATTTAGTTAAACTGACAAAATAATTATTTACACCTGCTTCTTGACAAAAAAAACAATATTTCATTTTGGTTCTGGCAAGTATAGTATCCATTACAATTCAGAATTGAAATTAAGAAATGTCGTGATGTCGTTTCCTTTTTCTCTCAGGGTTGGCGATTATGCCCATAAAACACCATCATTCTACTAATGTATTAAATTACGGCTGATTGCGACCGAACACCCTCCCTTCACGGCATTGGGAGTCTTTAGTTATGGATGCATTACGAGATCTGGACACAGTATCCAAAAATGGCTGCCCATTCATTTCAATTAGGCTAGTGCTTGATTGAAAATTTTTTTGGGCGACTAGAAATTTATTTTTACTATCTCATAATGAAAACTGGTAGCCCAAATTTCCATTGGTGTATTAAATAGCTCAAATAATAACATAAAGTTAGACAGTAGTAAGGTATTATATCATGATCATGATTATTAAAAAAAAAAAGTTACGTTACATTAGAAATGTTAGCTAATACAATGAAAATTATCACTTATAGTCTTTGCAACTGAGCTAATGAATGTTCATTCAGGGTTCCCCCTGGGTTTTGAAAAATATTCTTCACTTTTCTCCTTGAAAGATAAAGTCAAAGAAATATTCATCACTTTACCTTAGTCTTTATTTTTTCTTAGTCACTCATGGACTTTGCATAACTGTAAAAAAGCCTTTCAAGCGTACTAAGTGCCAACAGCATGTACGAGGAAAAGGTCAAACCTCACATATTTGCGCACAAACAGGCCTCTCCATTATACATTCGATTGTCTGTATAATTCTGGCTGCACTCCAGTCCAGCCTCTATTAATGGGCACCCTGTGCACCAATAAAGCTAAACTAAACCTCTTTTGAGCTTTCAATTTATTAAGAATTTATTGAAAAGAGTGGTATAAGGAATCCGTTTAAACCCTTTATTTCTTGATTTTTCTCTGCACAGTTTTATCAATATAACCATTTTCGGCATCCTGTTATTAAGAAGGGACACACCCTTTAAGGGTATCAACTGTTTAATGAAGAGGCCTGACAAAAATGCTAAATTAGACTAGGGGTGAGAAATTTTGAACTGTTGGAATCAGGATTAATGGAATTCTCAAATGTTTATTAAAAATGTCAAACTTTTCAAGATATCCATTAACTCTGATTCTAAATTGCATTTTGTGAAAGCTCAATGAGGTGTGCACAAACAATTTGTTGGAAATCTCAAATGCGTGGGGTTTCAAACATGAAAAATTTCAGATCTCCACTATGATTCCAACAACTTCCAAGTCTCAATGGTGGCACCCTCATTCACTCGTCTTCTCTTGCAGGGGAGTGCTTACAGGTTGCTGGACTGTCCTCAAACACCATGTGATATTTAGCAATCGGGCTTCAAGAAAAACTGTTTCGATTTTTTTGTTTATTTGCTGTTTATTTTTATATGATTTTCTGAGGGCAGCCAGCAAACACAAGGTAAATCGCAATGAAGATCACGCGTCTACATTCCGTGTTGTGTACCTCCACTTCACCACAACCTACAGCTTCACTGATTTACGCCGGAAAGGTTGCTGGATGTGCCTGGAGGTGTTTGTGAAGAGCTATAACTTATTTGCTGAGCTTGCCTGACTCACAGGGACTCTAGCCATTATATCCATAGTAGTGGAGGCGTCTTTCCATTTTAGCCGTCACACTGAAACGCGTTTATGTCAGTCCTTGTCATCACTTCATAGGCAGCCAGATAGCTCCTAGTGCAATCAATGTTTGCATCTGGGTTGGTTTTTTCTGGAAATCGTAGTGAATTTTCATATCTTCGAGTCGCCAACTATGCATTGGAATGCACTGTTTTGACGTGCGATTGTCCTTTTATTTCTAAAGTTTTTCCGTTCTATTAGCCTGTTGTATTTGCCATCGCTGTTGTAGCTGTTACAAATGACATGATTGTTTGCATCGAGTGAATAAGTCTTGAAGACTCATCAAACTTATAAATGACTTCTAAAGATACGCTGTAGGGGTGTGTCAGTAGATAAGTGAACATGCGACCACTGAAGTTCAGTCACATACCTACTGAAAAAGACGGAAAGGATAGAAGATCAAACAATAACATTAGCTAGTAATTTATTCCGATCACTTAACTTAAGTTCAGCTTCATGCATTTTTTTTTCTTGAGACGAAAAATCGCAGAAATAATACGACTGTGCTGAATTCATTTTGCATACTTACTAGTTTCTGTTGCATGTAACATCCATTTCGGAGTACCAGTGGGCAAATATTTCAATGGACAGCTCAGGTATTAAGCTAAGTTATGGGGCAATGAAATGAGGTGCCAAAATCTGTGCTGCGATTCGGTCTGGTAGATACGGATCGTACGGGATCCAGTGCTGTATTGGAAACAGGTTTTGTTACCAAATTTTATATACAATGCTGTGAAAAAGTATTTGCCCCCTTCCTGTTATTAGCTTACCGGCCCTATCTGCAAATGGTGCAAAGATATGGGGAAACAGAATGCGTTCGTGTCCCCAGGGTCACGTAATTTGCAAAACAGTGAATTCAGGAGGCACCAAACGAACCCAGATCTCATCATACAGTGTTCTAGCCAGGATTTTTCCTCAGAGTGGTGCTCCTCAAGGGTTCTAGCAGTCGCGACTCGCAAGCCCCGGTGGGGCGAAGCCATACCGGGGGGGGAGGACTGTGGCGGGGTGCGATGTGGTGCGCCAGGGGAATGCGCCCCCCCAGGACATTTTGATAAAATGGAAGTGATTTGGTGCATTTTGGTGAAGTATTTTGCATGAAATCCTTTTCCAGAATCTCCCTTTGTCAAATGAGTTTTTCCTGATACAGAAAGTCAATCCATGTTTACAGAAAGAGTCTCCATAATCTGCTTCGAATCAAGGCATATTTCAATCTAAATATTCAACTTACTTTAACTTTTTTGACGTCAGAGCGGGACTATCCGGCAAGAATTGCTGACCCATGAATGCTGCAGGAGCCGAATGTCCATTTTTGGCGCGCGTCAAGCATAAACAAAATGTAGATTATGTGAACAAAAAATTCAAACTCCGCCCATACCAGTGCAACTGGCACCACTGAAAAGTGCTTTAAAACGCTTTAAAATGACACCATAACCATTCATATTGGTTGAGTAAAAAGAAAATATTACGGGTTATAGTTAGATCGATGATATCCGTTATCGGCTAGTCAGACTGGAGCATGGACATTACCCCTGATGTTGGCGCCTACGAGCTACATAAACTAGAGGCGATATGTTACGATTTCAATGTGCAAGTCTGGCCACATCTTGTGACGGGCGACCATCACAGAAAGTTGCAGCAAAGTGGATTCATGCCTTCCAGAAATTTTGATTTCCACTGAGTGCCATACAGTCCTAACAAGCTAAAATACCGCAGTACTTTGAATCACTCCTGACTTAAGAGTCAGGCACGTCCGAAAACCCGTTGAAATCAGCAGCCGCTGTCAGTAGACGCGAATAGGTTTAGTTTTTCCCCGTCCATTGTAATGTCAGTGTCCGAGTCCGCACCATGCAGCTTCTATCAAACAAACAAACAAAAAAAATAGTCATAGATACGTGTCTGATCCAATTACGAACCATTTTTTTGTTTTTCTTTTTTAATTGATAGGCCCACATGTCAGATTCAATTACAAACCACTGTTTTTTTTTCTCTAAACTAATAAACTAGTTTCACGACTTGGCTGCGGTCACAATAAGACACTTGTTATCAAGGTTCCCGGCATCTGCAATGATAATTTATCTTACTAGTTAACAAGTGCCCCATCCTTGATCATACTGCTAGAGAAATAGACCCGGCCTGATAGAACGAGATCAGTCATAATATTACCGTACCAAAGGGGTTTTAAGATGGCCTGGATGTATACCACCAAATTTTCAAACATTCCCTGAGGAAAAATATCAATCGCTCAGGGGTCCATTTCCTGAAATCACAGATGCTAACTTAGGTCGTAGGAACCATTGACAATGAATGGACCTACTATGTAAGCTGCTAACTTAATTAGCAACTACGCTTTTGGTGAACGCAATGGGCGATACTAGACAGATATGGCACTTCAAGCTGACTCTTCTCTAGTTATCGGTCAGAAAAAGGCCGGAAATCAAAACGCTGCTGAATGATTTTTACTGATATTTACCTAAATATTAACCAGAGCGTATTTGTTTACATGGGTTCCAGCAGCAGGCACGCCCGTCATAAGGTGGCGGCCAGCCGTGCACACATTGGCTATAGCCTATATCTCGTTGGTTGGCGCACAGACCAGCATTCATATAAGTTACTCAGTTGAATAAAAAGTCTCCGCTGGACACGAGCGTCTGACATTCTTTGTAGTATTCTGCTACGAACAGAAAAGCTCACACATTTTATAATTGGTAATTAGACTTTATTTTTTCAGTGGGAATGATTTATGATTTTGAGACCAAAATTGAACTTCTCCGTGGGAAATGTCTTATTTCCTTACAAATGACTAATTATTTCGAGCACTTGCCCACTATGGGATAGATCTGTAAGTAGTGGGGATAGAATAGTCTCGTGTAATTCCATCGCGCAATTCGCTACAAATCAGTAATTTAAACAAGCATGGTTGCCAGTCAATAACGGCCTCTAATTGCTCCTAGAGTACAGAACACACAGCCGTCAGTCTACGGACAGTGGATTGTTATTGAATGAAAATAGCTTTTTTCAGTGTGGGGAAATTAGATATACTGTAATAGCCTACGTAACTAACAATGTTAGATATTACATTGCGGATTTATTATGGGAAATTTTCATCAAGACACCTGAGTTTAAGGTTGGATTACGAAGCCTCTGAAAGGGATATGAACGCATCGGTGCTATCGTTGAAACGGGGCAACACTTGCTTCTAAGTCAAAAAGGAAGCAATTCGCAGGGCACTCAAGTTTTGAATGCAGGCTAGAGTGAGATTTTCTTCGGGGGGTGCATGATACTCCCGTTTTCAAAGGTGCATAGTAACGATGTACATGTACTTCGTTACAGTATTTAAGTAGTTTTTTTGAGGATTTGTACTTTACGTAAGATTTTTTTTTTTTAACTGGGACTTTTACTCTCCTACATTTAAAAGATAAAAAGTATACTTTCACTTCGTTACTTTGACACTGGCCACTTAGTTACTCGTTTCAAATTAAAATATTAATTTAATTCATCATTTACGGATTATCTGGATTTGGCGAACAACGGTGTATCTTTGTGCAGATGTGTCCGCCAGTGGACGTGGAGCTGCAAATTTATGCACGCCGTTACAATATTCTATCACTAGATGGCACACCAGGATCAGTTACTGAATATTCACAACTGCCAGGAAACTCAGATGAGAAGTGACTCTTTATTCCCCCCAATATCTGTGTTTTTTTAATTTCAGTGGGACTCCCCAGTATGATAAAGGCTAAATAAATAATTTTTTTGTGTATTTGTTTCGTTTTGTCTGTCACAAACAAGAGATGTTGCGTTATCACCTCTGACACCGGATCGGAGCAGGGTTTGTTTTCATCCAAAATACACTACATGGAGGGCAGAGAGCCCCCACTCTCGACGTAGCAAGTTACAAGTCAATTCATCTAACCATAACAGTCCAAAGCTGTTAAACTGAGGTAAAAAATGATCCATAAAGCAAATATCCTACATAGTTCCTCGACTTAAATAAGCAGTTATTGTAAAAAAAAAATTAAGTGATTACCTGATTTCGGGCTTCCACTTCCAGCTGTTCTTTGTCGTGTGCACACAATAGCATTCGCGCACGTGTGGAAGACATGATTACGGCACTGCTATTTCATCTGGCAACAAGAAATACTATTTTCTGATTGGCTGATAGGTTGCTGATTCAAGCAGAGCCGTCTGCCTTCGCCTCATCCATTCATAGACTACTTATATCTTTTATATACAGTTTATGTTACTAATGTGCGGCGAGTTTTAACACTTCTCAGCGTGAGAAATGTCGTGTGTGGCGTGTGAGCGTGTGAACTTCTTGAAATGCGTGTGTCTCATGCTCACTGCGTGAGTCTTGAGAGCCCTGAATTCGCACGTAGCATCCTATGGCAAGCCGTTTTAACATTTAATAGCTAGACTGGATATATATTACACATATCTGTAATTCAATTCTTCCTAGTCAAAAAGAACATTTCAGATATCCACAATGACATTCTTCCTATCCACAATTGTCATTTCAGATATCCACAATGACATTCTTCCTATCCACAATTGTCATTTCAGATATCCACAATGACATTCTTCCTTGGACAAATGACGTCACTTTTGCCATTCTTGTGTATTGGGCTTTCAATTTCAGATATCCACAATTACATTCTGGATATCTAGAATGAACATTTTGGATATCTGCAATTGAATTCTTACTAGGAAAAACTCCCATTTCAGATATCTTCAATCCAATTGTTACTAGTCATAATTTTCATTTTCAGATATCCAAAATGAAAATTATTCTAGATATCCAGAATGTAATTTTGAATATCCAAAATACATTTGACTAGTAAAAATGTCATTATGGATATCCAAATTCGTTTATGATATCCAAAATGTAATTTCAGATATCTACAATTAGAATTATGACCAACAATACACATTGCAGATATCCATAAAAGTATTGTTGATATCTGTTCCTAGGAAGGACTATTTTTTTTTCATTTTGGATATCTGAAATGAAAAATGACTAGTAACAATTGAGATATCTGGAAGAATGTTTTTCTATTAAGAATTCAATTGCAGATATCAAACTGTTCATTCTGATATAGGAATAATTTGAATTACAGATATCTGCAATGCATGGCAAAACATATCCAGTCTAGCTATTAAATGTTAAAAGAATGTCACTTACAGTTTTTACTAGGATTTTTAGATATCTTAAATTTAGCTATTTTTGACTAGTACAGTTTTCAAAGGTTTTAGATATCTTAAAATAACATTTTTACTAGTAGAATGTTATTGCAGATATCTTTAAATTAACATTTGACTAGTCAAAATATAATTTTGACTAGGAGAAATGCTATTATGGATATCTAAAATGTAATTACAGATAGGAGTGTGGTTCGATTAAATGTTAAAACGTCTTGCCATAAGCATCCTGGGGATATTGAATATTTAATAGAGGCCAACGGTCAGCTTTTATGTCTTGTATGACATCGTCAATCCTAGGTGTCCGTTTCAAAGTATTGTCTAGCTAGCTCATGCAATTTTTTCCGCATTAAATTACCCACGAAAATAATGGTTTCGGGATTCGGTCACGGTTCGGTAGCCTCCGGAACCGAGTGGGTCAAAAAAGTTTCTGATAAAATGCGATGAAATTTCACCGAATTTAAACTGAAATATTAAAGATCACTTCTATATAGTTTTAATAGTGTCTGTTCAGTAGCCTATTCGGCGTAAATTATACACTTTGAAAACGAACGTATGCTTCCAACTGTTCATCGAAACGGATAATGCGCAGATCTTTAAAATTCAAAGATTAAGCTAAAAAGGCAGTTTCCAGCTACTCTGCATTAAAGCAGTTCTGGGGAATACCCCGACAAAAGGGCGGAAACAGCATTTGGGAAGAAAATAACTGATGCGGACCATGCGGATTTTCACATAGCTACAATAAGGCGGCTTCCATGCCCTGTGGTAGTTCGAGAAAGGCAGTGTGTTTTGGCCAAAAAAGTTCATTTATATTAATGGTAACCATTTTAACAAGTTACTGATCCTAGAAAGCAAACACGTGGACCCTATTTTTTGAGTTTTCTCAGCGCGGTGGGATGAAATCTCAGCGCGGCGGAGCCCCGCGAGCGCCACGGCTGGCTAGAACCCTGTCATAGTTGCAGATGCTTCGATCACTAGGAAGAGAGGGGTATAGTACAGATGAGGAAGGCAGAAGCCGCCGCCGCTGACCGTGACGCGACGGATCCAGAGAAAAAGTGCGCAGAAAAGAACGCTCTACTATTTGACGAAAACTGCGCTCCCCCTCTCTCAAGTGAACAACCAGATGGAATTACATCTAGGTCGGCTATATGATGTCTAATAATCCTCTACAATAACGTGGTGGTATGGACACAGAATTGTAGCCTGTCAAATCAGTACGCTTGTTGCTATCAAAATGATGCATGCACTACATGCTTATAATCTAAAAAAGTCTGACACAGACCCTTCCAGCTCCGATGAAACCAATATGCGTGTGCTTGTGGTTGGGGGGAGAATTGCATCAACGCGAAGAACTTCAGCAAGGAAATATTGTTCTGCCTAACCGAATTTCAAACTGATTTATTCAAATCAATATGATGATTTGTTAGCTAGTATGCTAACGCATTTTGCCATAAAATTAATAAATTCAAGTTTCTGCGATTACAATTACACATGTTGTTTTAACTATAATGACAAAAATCACTAGCATGCTCGCTAGCAAATTATTCATCACAATGAACAAAAAACTAATGCTGGTGATGGTTATCGGTTACCAGGTTACTGTGTTTTCCAGTGAGCGGTATCTGACCAATCGCGATGCAAGAAAGCTGTATCACACGTGTGTGTGATACCAAACCTGTCTCTCATGGGTTATATCCCACCGATTTATCGAAAATTTTTTAGAAAGCACTAGGAGTCAAATATGTCCTTGTAAGCAGGATGTGATTAGCCCTCAGGGACTGCCTGTATACAACTCGGAACTGTTAATTCATTGTTTGGACCAACAATCACAGAGTTTTTTCAGAATACTGTTGACCCGGCTGTGGTTGACGACTGTTATGTTTGTTTTTCTGTTGAGTTTTATCAAAGACTGTTATACTATAACTGGTTTCGCCATTTATTTCTTTAAATCAGAATCATTTCAATCATCAGGATCATTTCACACAAGGTATTGAATCCAATACTCTAGATTATATATTATAGGCAGTCAATTAATGTATACATTCCCCGATCAATGCTTCTCACTCTAGTTGTGACCAAATGGCTTGAGGAGATGCACTAAATTACTGCACTACCGACATCTTCTGATCATGGCAGAGGTTGGGATGTGCACAACTTGTTGAGCGAGAGCCAGGGACCCCCGAATCTGGATCAGGACCCCCATACAAAGGAACTCATGGGTTTTGGGACCCCTGAGAAAGGAAAGCTAATGGAAGCCCTGTATGAAGTCCATTTGCTGGCCACAACTTGGCATTTTTTGACCTTTCAAAGTTCACAATTGACATATTGAATACATATTGACGTATTATAATGACTTGGGATTGTATTACAGAAGGTTTATAAATGTATGTGCAGGGCTGTACGTTAACCTTTTCTGCTCATAGCACTGGTGCTGCAGAGGTTCATAGTCTTGTAGCACAAGACAAAAACTTGTAGCACAGTAAAAGCATCTGTTACATCTCTAAAACCAACCACAAGTAGTGCAGTTTATCATTTAAAGACATAAAATATGAATAATCTCTTTGTAAATTGATGTACTTTCAAGGTCTCGGAATTCTTTAAATTCATACAGTTTTAAGTAATTTCCAGAACTTGTCCAGCAGTCTTGACACAAACAACGTACACTTCAAATATAATGCAGGCACATAACTCACAGAAATATTAAGAACCTCTTATAAGAGACGTTATCTCTCTTCAAAATTTTGTTTTCTAAAACATATGGATTATCACTCCTAATTTTTTCTGGAGCCTCCGTGCACCATATTCAGAACAACTGATCTCTCTCATTGAAAAGGAGCCAAGGAAAGTCTTCTTTCCATTCCGGGTTGTACTTGTATGCTTTCCCTTTTGCGTTCGCATTTACGTTACTTGTGTCCTCGTCGTCGTCAGTTTGTGTGCCTCTAACTTTGTGTCGGATTCATCCTCGCGGGCCCATTTGGAACAGGTTTTATTCAAAACTGTAATGTATTTTTTCATGTTCTGTTATCACTTTCATCAACCTGAGCCAGCCCAGCTGAATGCATTTTTAAAATGACAGTGTTTCCTCAAGGTTTTTTTCAGCAGCGGGGGCAAAGGTTTTTTTGTTTTTTTTTTGTACCCTGTATGGTGTGCCCGTGTGAATATCAATCAGCAATTTAAAAAGTTTAAAAAAGACACTTGACTGCAAATCAAGCTTTAGAACGTATTTATCAATACCATTTATTTTCTATATATTTGTACAAATACTTATTTGTGTACTATAACATTTTTATGCATTTTATAATATATATTTGTACATATTAAAACATATTTACTTGTACATATACTATAAAATATGTATTTTTACATTTTTTTAAAAATATATTTGTACATAGGCTATATTTAATTATTTATCCTGGTTTTTGAAATAAGGGTATGGTATTTACACGCACAAATGCAAAAACGGGATTCTCCAAAAACCCGACTATATCCGGGATACTGAAGTCCATGTAACTAAACGCACTCATAGAGAATACATTGCCAATGCTCATTTACTGTAACGTCAACGGCATTGAGACTCTTCTTAGAGAGGACGTGTCATATGAAAGTTAAAGCTCGCAACATACGTAATATTTACTCAGCTGGTTTCATAACTTTCTTGCGGTATTTCAAAGACTATAAGATTCTGTTTATCACATAACAGAATAGCATAATTTAATAGAATACAGATGTAACTTCCGTCAGCGCCTTAATGGAAACGTCAATTCGCAGTCATCCTAGCATTACGCTAACTCCATTACACTTACACTTTTTATTCAGTTTAGTTACATATTAACAGCGTGACGAAACGCAGAGAGATTTTTCTTATCTAGTACTACAGCTATATGATTAAGTTCAATCTATTTCAATGTTATCTGTCCATAATAACGTATACCTTTTTTCTTGTTCTTCAGCTCCAGTAACGTTAATGTAAGGTGGTCTAACCTCATTCGAAAATTCTATAAAATGATAAGAAAGTGCTGGCGCTGTTGTGGTTGCCATGACATCAGGAGTGTTTGACTTTCTAGCAGTATTCCATTCGCTCGCGCTCGTAGACAGAGCGGGAGACCATTTGTTGACTGCAACTCAGAGAGAGAGAGAGAGAGAGAGAGAGAGAGAGAGAGAGAGAGAGAGAGAGAGATCCCATTCTGAAGTAGCGGCGGGCGGAAACTATGAATTGCGCTGAAAGCGGAGGTATTGTTGGAAATGGTGTTGGATAGGCAGGTGGGATCGTGTCTCTTAATCAGATGACAGAATACAACCACCAAGTACAGTAGCGAGGTGGCATTGTTTCACGTCTCGCTCTCTCGCACACGCACAATGCCTCTGTCTCTCATCGCACCGGTGCTACAACTGTTTGTTCATTTATCGCACGGACCAATTTTCATGTCGCACTGTACAGCCCTGATGTGAACTTTTATTTAGTGACCTTGACATTGATTTTCATTGATTCAAATGTCAAACTTCACATGAAATTTTCATAACTTGTATCATCGCTGTAAGACTGCTTGCCGGTAAGCTACAGGACCCTTGGTCCTATTTTTTATTTTTTTTTGCATATTCATTGCACTTAAATGTTTCAGATCATCAAACAAATTTTAATATTAGACAAAGATAACCTGAGTGAATACAAGCATATTCGTTGCATTTAAATGTTTCAGATCATCAAACAAATTTTAATATTACACAAAGATAACCCGAGTGAATACAAAATGCAGTTTTTAGATGATGATTTAATTTATTGAGGGAAAAAGCTATCCAAACCTAACTGGCCCTATGTGAAAAAGTAATTGCCCCCTAAACCCAATAACTGGTTGTGCCACCCTCGCTACAGCAACTGCAATCAAGCATTTGCAATAACTGGCAATGAGTCTTTTACATCGCTGTGGAGAAATTCTGGCCCACTCTTCTTTGGAGAATTGTTTTAATTCAGCCACATTGAGGGTTTTCGAGCATGAACGGCCTGTTTAAGGTCATGCCACAGCATCTCAAACAGATTTAAGTCTGGAGTTTGACTAGGCCACTCCAAAACCTTAATTTTTTTTTTTTTTTTTTTAAGCCATTCAGTGGTGGACTTGCTGGTGTGTTTCGGATCATTGTCCTGCTGCATAACCCAAGTGCGCTTGAGCTTAAGGTCACAAACTGATGGTCGGACATTTTCCTTCAGGATTTTCTGGTAGAGAGCAGAATTCATGGCTAAATCAATTACAGCAAGTTGTCCAGGTTCTGAAGCAGCAAAGCAGCCCTAGGCCATCACACTACCACCACCATGTTTGACTGTTGGTATGATTTTCTTTTTATGAAATGCTGTGTTAGTTTCACACCTGGTGTAATGGGACGCACACCTTCCGAAAAGTTCAACTTTTGTCTCGTCAGTCTAGAGAATATTTCCCCAAAAGTCTTGGGAATCATCAAGATGTATTTTGGCAAATGTGAGATGAGCCTTTGTGTTCTTTTTGGTCAGCAGTGGTTTTCGCCTTGGAACTCTCCCATGGGTGCCATTTTTACCCAGTCTCTTTCTTATTGTTGAATCATGAACACTGATATCAATTGAGGCAAGTGAGGCCTGCAGATCTTTAGATGTTGTTCGGGGCTCTTTTGTGACCTCCTGGATGAGTCATCAATGCGCTCTTGGAGTAATTTTGGTAGGCCGGCCACTCCTGAGAAGGCTCACCACTGTTCCAAGTTTTCTGCATTTGTGGATAATGTCTCTCACCGTGGTTTGCTGGAGTCCCAAAGCCTTCGAAATGGCTTTGTAACCCTATCCAGACTGATGGATGTCAATGACTTATTTTTTTATCTGTTCTTGAATTACTTTAGATTGCGGCATGATGTATTGCTTTTTGAGATCTTTTGAGCTACTTTGTCAGACAGGTTCTATTTAAGCGATTTCTTGATTCAACAGGTCTGGCAGTAATCAGGCCTGGGTGTGGCTTGTGAAATTGAACTCAAAAAATGTGGTTAATCACAATTAATTCATGATTCAACAAGGGGGGTAATTGCTTTTTCACATAGGACCAGGTAGGTTTGGATAGCTTTTTTCCCTTAATAAATGAAATCGTCATTTAAAAACTGCATTTATATTTACTTGGGTTACCTTTGTCTCATATTAAAATTTGTTCGATGATCTGAAACATTAAAGTTTGACAAATATGCAAAAAAATAAGAAAAACAGGAAGGGGGAAATACTTTTTCACAGCACTGTATAACATGAGGTTAGGCTAGTTTGGTGTCACTAGCCAAGAAGAGCCACATTGAATGTTTAGCTGTATAACTTGCGCTCTGCACATATCACATTTACGTAGCTTGGGACTCATAGACATTTATGCACCTTGTTTTCCTGTCTCAACAAGAGAGGATGTTTGTGCTCCTGCTTCAACCATTTTTCCAAGTAAAAAAATCCATAGCAAATGTATAGCAGGGTAAATCTATCAACTTTGGGTGTCATTCCACTCAAGGTCAAGGTCACAGCAACACTTCATTCCTGTTTAGAAATCTACACTATAAGGGCAGGTGGAATGGAGGGGCTGCTCTGTTTTTGTGGTGTCCCACAAACAACTTGTCTTTTTGATGCATTCGCGTCAAAAGTTTCAAAGTTGTTTGTGTGCGCCAGTTTGCATAGTTTTCATAATTACCACATGTACTTGTGGAGTATTCTAAAAATTATAAGAGACGGTTATGATCGTTACGCAGTTTGGTCATTCTGATCATCAGGACTGGCCATTAGACACCTAGCCAAGCTAGGCTACTGACTGGTCGGAGTTTTAACTGGTAAGCAACAACTGTGGCAAACAGGTTTGATTTTATCATATCATAGCTCAGGTAAAAATTTGGAGTTTCCAGATAATACCAGCAAAAAGGGGGCAGGGTAAGTACAGTAACTGCAGCATAAACTGAAACATTTCCTGAAAACTGTACTTGCCGTCCTTGGGGTCCATTTTTAAGAAACACAATGTCTCCTTCCATTTTTTTGCCGATGATGTGCAAATCTATTTGCCCCTTAAAATTGTCAGCCTTTCAGCCTTTTCTAAACTGTTTAAGGGATGTTAAAACTTGTTTGGATCTTAATTTTCTTTGTCTTAATGAAAATAAGACTGAAGTTATTGTGTTTGTTCGTCCCAAGTTGCTCAATGACTGTGCTGGCGCTCTTGCCATTTTGGGGTCTTTTATGTGACCGCTCACCAAGAACTTGAGCTAAGACTGCTGGCTAAAGTCAAGCCCTATCTGCCACCCACAGACTTTAAAAGAGTCATTCATGCTTTTATTATGACTCGTCTGGACTAGTGTAACTATCTACATGTGGGACTAGACTAATCTTCTCTTTGTCAGTTACAATTAGTCCAGACTGGGGCAAGAAAGCGTGAAAGTTTTCGCCTCTCTCCATTGGCTCCCTGTCCGCTTTAAGATTGATTTTAAGATTTTATTGCTTGTTTTCAAAGTTTTAAATGGATCGGCGCCCCCTTATTTATCTGAGCTTTTATATGTGCACACCCCAGCTTAAGCTCTATGGATGTCTAATCAAATGATCTTAGATGTTCCTCATCTAGGCTCAAAAATCATGGTGACCGAGCCTTCTCAGTAGCAGCTCCAAATTTGTGGAGTAGCTTACCTACTCAAGTTAGAACTGCTCAGATTCCTGATAGCTTCAAGTCCCAGCTTAAAACTTACCTTTTCTCTCTGGCCTTCAACACGAGTGGATCTCATGCATTTGGCTTAATATATTTATTGTTTGTTTTGACTAGTATGTTTTGTTTTGTTTGTTGTGTATTTTACTTAACACTGTGAAGCACTTTGGTCAACTGTGGTTGTTTTAAAAATAGAAATAAATTTGAACTTGAACTTGAACTTTCATTTTTGCATAACCGATAACTCGAATTACGCAAACTTTATTTTGCGTAACCTAATGGTGGGTTACGCGGCTCTGTATTCACATGAATGGCAAATCGTTCATGCAAAGATTTGTCTTGATTATTCAGTAAATAAATTGTGTGATACCGCTTGGGGGATGTTGGGCTGAAGAGAGTTAAACTAGTGCGTCAGTTAATCGCACACAAGGATTTAGTGTGAATAGCAGTAACTTCTCTGCTGGCTAAGTTTGTAAATTTAATTGCGAACCATGGAGTTATATAGATGCAGACAATAGGCAATCACTTTGTCGAAATATCATTTTTATCATTACAGAATATGTATTGGACTTGGATGTTCCGTCAATTAATTGCTTGATTGTTAACCCATTAATGACCGACAACTAAAAATAGTACCTTAAGGAAAAACCCCACAGTTGGAGTTCTAAATGAACTAGGAAGTTGCTTTATGGTGTGTGGCATCTTGGGGTAAGTGGCTACACATAACCAATTTCAAAATTGTGATAGAACATATTTATCCTATCATATTTAGGGGCCAAACTTTGATTTTTGGAAAAAACTCAAAATAACACAAAAATAAGTTCAACGGTCATTTGACAGGTTATGTATCAGATGCACACTGAAGTGTTATGAATGTACTTATAGCACAACTTCTCCTGAATCCAACGATACCAAGCATTTGATTCAAATCTGTACGGATCCTGAGATACAGCCCTTTAAGTTAAGGTACTATTTTTAGTTGTTGGTCAAATATGATAGCGGATTTTTTCAAATTTCTTCTTAAAATGCCTTGGAAATATAAGTTCCGGTTATGACATGGTCAAAAGATTTTAGGCATTTTTGTTGCACTCACAGACAAGTAAGAATCAATTGGGAAAAGGTTTGATTTTCATGAAAATTGAAAAAAAAAAAAAAAACTGCTATCATATTTGACCAACTACTAAAAATAGTACTTTAAGGAAAATGGGTGCTGTAGCCACATACTTTGACCGATTTGAAAAATTCCAACTGATTTGTGCTATGCTCAGCTAGTACTTTCAGTGCTGTAGAGGAAATTCAAAATTTCCACAATGGTCATTAATGGGTTAATCAGCCGAACATTAACGGGAACAGCTTAAGAGCAATTTTGCGGTAAAGGGTGAGGTTACTGAAGGCCCTCTGAATATCTGATGCCATGTCACTGAGCCCATAATGTTAAATCATCTCTGTACCTGCCATAACTTGCTAAATTGTAGCTATCAACTTCATTTTGACTGTAATTGTGTTTTATTGTTGTAATGTCGGACGTGCCACACATGGCTAACTGCTTTACTCGGCTCAAATGAACAAACTCTATTATGTAGCTGGCTAGGTGGTTTACGATTTCTGTGGGCTACATTCTATTTGCAATATTGTTTGCCAATATTTTTTGTTATTTTATTATTGTTGTATGACAGGAAGGAATTGAACTGATTTCGTCACCATGGCATGTGAGCAACAGCTGAAGAAATCTCAGGTAATTTTTTTCTATCCTGGGGAGTCCTGATGATTGTATTACTCAGAGGTGTCACTGGACACGAAGCTTTACTGGAACACTGGGCACAAACAGAAATTCCAGTTTAACAATCAGATTTTTCTGATTTAACAAAATTCTCGAGCTTGTGCTCTGGCATTTCTAGATTATTTAGAAGAAATACTCTACCTTACTCTTTTTGATATCTGAGTCTGAGTCCTTATTCAAGGAATTCAAGCCCCAGGGCTATTACCAATTCTGTAACAATGTGTACTGCAGAGTATCAGTCTGTTATTTTGTCAAACTGTAAATACCATACTGCTTTTCTCACTTGGTGATGTGTTTGGTTTTTAGGTTGCATATCTTGGAATCAGAGTACATGCATGACACAGTTATTAGGCTCATGTTTTAAAGCTGCAAAAGATGCAATGTAACAATCACAATATGACGTCAGTCACGTTGCTGCTAAACTTCAGGTGACATGGAGTTTTGTGTCCTACTTTATCACATAAATGTAGTTTTTTTCCCATAGCCCAGCAAATGACAGATTTTTGATACCGGCAATTCCATGAAAACATCAACCACAGGGTCAAAAGTGAAAATGTGAATTTTGAACCTATTTCTGTAGATAATAACCTGAAGTTTTATGTTCCAATGAGTACTTTTACATATTTTGACCGACTGCCCGAGCAATCAGAGGTTAATTATACATGATAAATCCATTATAAAAAATCCCAATTTATTAATCAATGTCCTGCTGGAGGTAAGAGATTTTTTTGGGTTTTGATGTTTCATTTGGCTTGCATGGATCCTTTTAATTGTTAACTTCAAAATCAGATAACATTCAGCAGGGTTCATAACAACCTCCCTTAATATTAACCCTTTACATGTGCCTACTACCATCTATGTCACGCGTTATCATTTTTAAAGTAAAGTTTTTTTTTTCTAAAAATTTTGCTTGATGATTTACTTTGCCACTGGATTTTCTCCATTAGTAACATGATTATACCTCAGATATGTAATGAAGATTTAAGTTTATTAACCCTTTTCTTGTAAAACATGGTAACACGTTTAACAGAGCTGGCGGTAACACGTGTGACACATCATGTTTATGACGTGATGCCATGCAACTGGATAACATCATTCAGTTAAATGGCTTTTACTAGGTTACTGAAATGACTCTGGTTACTTGTAGATGTAACACTTATGTACTTTTTTATCATGGGATAGAATAATTATTCCACGTAACTTCACAAAGTTTTAGGGCCAAAGTGAAGATTCATAAAAAGAGTGTCCAGGAAACTAGCATGCTTTACCACCCCTTCTAAAAGTCCTCTCCATAGCATGTAAAAGTGTTAATTTTCAAGTTATATTATTTAAAAAGTTCATATTTTCATTTGAAAATAGCCTTTTCATCTCTTCTTGTTTTGGAATTCAGAGAGTGTCATGTGTGTTACTACATGTCACACGTGTTACTGCTCACTTTTTGTGGTGCAGGGACAAAATTTTTTTTTTTCGTTGAGTTTACTCTGGTTATTTGTAAATGCATCACTTATCTACAGTTTTATTGGGGGATAGAATCATTATTCCACATAACTTCATAGAGTTTTTGGGGCAAAGTAACAATGCACAACAAGTGTGTCCAGGCAAATGTATCACATGTTACTGCCCTTTTTAATGTTCTCTCTCCACAATATCTACCCCTATTGGCAAATTCTGTAGATTTATAGAATTGGCCCACAGGAAGGCAGATAATGAAAGGTAATGTTCCTCCTCAGCATCCAATGCGTATTCTCAGCAGGCAAATGAAAAATCCTTCTGAATGTCACGTGTTAACTTGGAATTGCCCATATTACCCTAGGTATATATCACTTATGCTAAATTTTCATTGGCTGAGAGCATGGGAAAAAATTGCTCCGTGTTACATCACGCTGTTAATATTTAGCCAAACTGAATACCAGGGTAATGTTGGTTAGTTCGGATGACTCAGCGCTGTAGCTAGCCAACTAGCATGCACGCAGTACTTTTTCAAAACCATTATGTAACAGTGGTTTGTTAGCTAGTGAGCTAACATTAGCTTGCTACTCAGTTGACTGAATTAACAAACTGTTGTTAGTTCTAACGTGGATGTCTGTTACTCAATGACTAAGTTAGCAGAGCGATGGAGTCACTCAGTGCAAACATATAATGGGCGCTAGTGGAAATTACCTTTGTTTTCTATTAAATTACGCAATTCAGTTATGTGATAAACTAGGGCTGTCGCGTTAATTAATCACGATTATTTTAAGCGCAATAAAAGTAACTGCCACTATGAGGCAGACAGACGTGCTTGCTTATTACCTTTTCTATGACACATACCTAATGCGGTCATTTGAAATGCTTTCGGGAAGAAAACTGTGATTTGAAGTCCGCTAATTACCCGCGAGGTTGGACAGCCTCCATCATCTTGGCATAACTAGCTCATCTTAAATCAATTCCCATGTAGCCTACTTTGCCAAACCTGCAATTAAGCCATTTATTCAGCCAACTGACTAATCAAAACCAAAATGTGGCCTATAATGATAAAGAAGAGATGATGAGAAGCAGATAGACCTAACCAGGCTGCCGTGTTAATAATCTGAATAAATAGCAGACTGCTGAATTCCACCTCTCATAGAATTTTTACATATCATTAAAAAAGATTTCTTAGAAATAAAATCATTTTAAGATGGTCCTGGTTTTTAAGCGTTTCAAAACATATGCGAACTGGAAAACATTTTGTGAAGCATATCGAACATGAAAGTGAGAGAAATTATTTTCGCATTGCAAGCAATAGATAAATTCAGCGAAGACTTTGCAAACACGTTCAGGCAAACGCAAATTTGTGGCATTTTTTATTTGATCATTGATTAAGATTAATTTGAAAACGTAATTCATAGCTCTTGATTTTGGTTACTTTTGAGCGACTAAATAGCCTACAGTGAAGGTGGAAAACAATCTGTTTAAGCGTAGCCTATCAAATGGGACATGTTAATTGTTCTCACGCAGTGCGGCCAGTTAAGGTCTGCAAAGTCATCATCCGCTACCCGACAACTGCTCTCACCTCCTTCCCAATTACTTTGCTCAATTTGCAATCAAACAGTTGATTCGCTCAGTTAGCCTAACGATTTAAATTGGTAGACGGTCTGATTTATTTAGATATCATTTTTGTTTGTCACATTTTGAAATTTAAAGAACCATGAAACACGGCAGATTTGCCTCAATGTGTTTGCTAGATTATCTCTAATTGGGCATTCTGCCACCTGCTGCATGCAAATGCGTTACCAATTTACATGTCACGTTCTATACGCTTAAACAAAATGTTTTCCACCTTCACTGTTGGTTATTTAGATTCTCAAAAGTAAATAAAATCAAGTGCTATGAGTTACATTGTTTTAAATTACTCTTGTTCAATTATCTAATAAAAAAATGCCTCAAATTTGCAGCAAAGATTCGCCTGAACGTGCATTGCCAAATCTTAGGTGCATTTGACTATTGCGTGCAATGCAAACATCTTCTCTCTCGCATTCACGCTCGATATGCTCTGCAAAATGTTTTCCTCTTCACGTAGCCTATATTTTTAAGCTCTTAAAACCAGGGCCATCTTTGAAGAATTTCACTTTTTTAAGAAATATCTTCAATAATGCATACAAAATTCCTCGATGAGAGGTGGAATCCAGAGGTCTGCTATTTATTCAGATTAGTGAAATTCTTTCAATCTAACATGGCAGCCTGGTTAGGTCTGTTTGCTTCTCATTATCTCTTCTTTATCATTATAGGCCACATTTTGGTTTTGATTGGTCAGTTGGCTGAATAAATGGCTTGATTGCAGGTTAGGCAAAGTAGGCCACATGGGAATTGATTTAAGATGAGCTAATTATGCCAAGATGATGGAGGCTGTCCAACCTCGCGGGTAATTAGAGGACTTCAAATCACAGTTTTCTTCCCGGAAGCATTTCAAATGACCGCATTAGGTATGTGTCATAGAAAAGATAATAAGCAAGCGCCTCTGTCTGCCTCATAGTGGCAGTTACTTTTATTGCGCTTAAAATAATCACAATTAATTAATGCTACAGCCCTACGATTAACAGAATCTTAGACTCCTGGTTGTGTCAAACTCATTGAGAAAACTATGCATTTGTTGCTTGCTAAAGCTCGCAACAAATGCAAAATTTACTGAACTTGTTTCATAACTTTGATATGACATGCCCACTCGTGTAAGGTCCTCTATGTCTGCTCTGGCTGTATGCAGTATTATGCATTCATATGCAATTATATGTATGCAATTAATTATGCCTAAACTGAATCAGAACAATCTATTACAAATCTCTGAAGTACAAGGATCAAGGAAGGGATCAAAGGAATATTACTTACTACTGATGCATAAGATGCCAATTGTCAAAATGAAGTCAAGCCATCATATGAGCAGAAACCTGGCATACTAACACTTTTCGCCATTAAAATACAAACCTCAATTCCAATGAAGTTGGGTCTGTTGTATGAAATGTGAATAAAAACAGGATACAATGATTTGCAAATCCTTTTCGACCGATATTCAATTGAGTACACTGCAAAGACAAGATATTTAATGTACAAACTGATAAACATTATTGTTTTTATGGAAATATTCACTCATTTTGAGTTTGATGCCTGCAACACTTTCCAAAAAAGCTGGGACAGGGGCATGTTTACCACTGTGTTACATTACCTTTCCTTTTAACAACACTCAGTAAGCACTTGGGAACTGAAGACACTAATTATAGAAGCTTTGTAGGTGGAATTCTTTCCCATTCTTGCTTGATGTACGACTTCAGTTGCTCAACAGTCTGGGGTCTCCGGTGTTGTTGTATTTTGCGCCTCATAATGTGCCACACATTTTCAATGGGAGACAGGTCTGGACTGCAGGCAGGCCAGTCTATTACCCGCACACTCTTTTGCTAGGAAGCCATGCTGTTGTAACACGTGCAGAATGTGGCTTGGCATTGTCTTGCTGAAATAAGCAGGGACATCTCTGAAGAGGACATCGCTTGGATGGCAGCATATGTTGCTCCAAAACCTGTATGTACCTTTCAGCATTAATGGTGCCTTCACAGATGTGCAAATTACCCATGCCATGGGCACTAACACATCCCCATACCATCACAGATGCTGATAAAATAGTGTTTCCCACAGGATTTTGTGAGACTATGGTGGATAGACCTCAGACCTTTGAGGGGTGTCCGGAGGCATGCTCCCCCGGACTAAAATTTGGGAAATTTTCAAGTTAAATGCATCAATCTGGTGCATTTTAAGAGAAAAATTAAGGGGCTCGATCCAGTAGTGACCGGGGAGTTATCTCACCTCATACACAAGTTTTATAGAGTCAAATAACGAATTCAAATCAAACTTATCATACAAATTAACATTTGAACATACATTAGCATGATAAAAACTACCTAAAATCACAGAAAGCATCTTTAGGAAAAAAATTTCCCCGCAGCAGTTCAGCGCGAAAGATCAAAGACCGGGGGGGGTTTATAAAATGAAATCTCTAATTGGCCCAACTGCGAGGCAAATGGCAGAAGTGCTTCTCTTATCCGTCCCACCACATTATGAATAGCAGAACTGCGAATAGCAGATAGCCAATCTCTTTCCCCCAATTCACCCCGCTGATTGGCTAGTTTGGCTCACATCCCATTCACTAACATGGAGGGGGCGGGATTTATGACCTATACTGCAGTCAGCCACGAGGGGGCGATCGAGAGGCATTGGCTTCCCTTTCTGGGGTGGCGTTATGTCATCCATCTTTTTACATTCTGTGGTCTCCACAGTAAATCATCTACGGAGAGTTTGGTTATTTATTTGTGCTTTAGAATGTAACTGCCACGAAACGATCAGAAAACAACTTCTACTTCTCTCATTCACAGCAACGCTGCGCCACCTCTCTCACTCTCACCTGACCTCTGCTCAACTCACTAGTCTTTGCATCCATGGGAGCATTACATGTGACAAACACGTTAAAGAAAATAAACAAGAGCCATCAGGAGATGGCACATCCCCCCGGCCCCACATATTGAAAGAATGAATATGCCACCTGCTCCGGCAACAAACCATACCCCCTAAAAGTCTAAGTTCAAAATGTTTCCATGGAAACCAGAAAAAATACAAAATTCATCGACTTCGGATTAGCAAAAGGCACCACTTCAGGTCATGATTAATGTGCAAACCAAGTTTTGTAAAAAAATTTGAACGGTTTTCAAGTTATGCTCCAGGAATTATTTTAGGTATTATTTTGGACTCCCAACTCAAATTCGATAAACACATTAACAAACTCTGTAAGACTGTCCGGACAAACCTGAACTGTTTCAGAATGATAAGGCATCACGTACCTGTCAGGGCAGCTTTAATGTTTTTTCATGCCATGATACTTTCTCACTTATCCTACTGTGTCACTCTATGGGGCCAAGCCTCCCAGACAACAGTCAAACCAATCATATCATTATACAAACAGGCACTGAAAATAATGGATAAGAAACCAATAATGTGGCACTACTGTTTGATTGTACAGAAATACAAGCTTTTAAGTTTTGACAGCTTCATTGAGTTCTCTTTTCTTAAACTGATTTTTAAATGCGTAAATAATTTAGCTCTTGCCACACACTGTCCTTTCGTGACAAAAACAAATACAAGGAGAGTGGCCACAAGGGGAGCAGTGGGTGGCAACTGCATAGCAGAGGGGCGCAAAACTGCGTTCGGCCAGTCGTGTTCTTCAGTAATAGGGACCCATTTTTGGAATGATTTACCAACTGAAATAAAAAAACAAACCGAGCTGAAAACATTTAACAGGAAGGTAAAACACTGGCTGAAAGAAAACCAAATATGTAACCACTGAGTCAGGACCATAAATACAGGAGCAGATGCATGTGTACACACACATGCACACACTCTGTTGCTCTTGTTGTAATGTATTGTCTGTGCTAGATGCCTGGCTGTTCGCGCATGGCTGCCAAGGCTCGCCCCGCGGGGTGGGATCTGGGAGTGGGAGCTAAACATGTAGCGGCCGGGCCCCTCACTGGTGGGGTGGGTATAGGCAAGCGGGTGCGAGCGGCTGGGTGTTTGGGGTTTGTGTTGTTATGTGATGTGCTGTTTTGTGATGTTTTTATGTAAAAAAAAAAAAAAAATGCACGCATGCATACAGTACGCTGCTCATGTAATGTCATGAATCTGTTTAATGTTGATGTAATGTGTTAGTATACAGTGTATCTGCTGCATGACTATGGACTGCACTATGTAGTTTTTTTAAAACATTATATTTGGATTATTATTATAATTATTATTTTTTAGAAAGGCCTGACCAGGGACTGGGGTTGCAAATTAGCCAATTGGCTAGAAACCTTCTATGCAACACATCTACACATATTGTTATGGCTTTGACTGTAATAATTATGTACGTAATAATGTGCGCTGCATTGTCCCTGAAAAATAAACGAATAAATAAGTAAATAAACTAAATGTTCACGGATGGACGGACGGGCGGACGGACGGTCAACCGCACCCATGACTATGGCCCAATCCCAAACCAGTCCCTATCCACTCGCCCTTTCCACTCCCTCTCCGTTTGCGTGTTCCCGCGGAGGGTCCTCCACACTGAGTGCCGTCCCAAACCAATCTTCGTGGAGTGTTAGTGGCTTATTAAACCCTCCGCAGCGAGTCTACACCGATGGAAGCTTACAAACTACCCTCCTTTCAAGTGCAGCAATTTTGTGTCCGGGATGGAAGAAACGCTGCATATCGACAAATGTCAGTTCCGTGCAGCTATTTCCGAAAGACAAGTAAAGCATTACCTAACCTCAAACGGACATTTAATTGACTATTTCACGCGCACATCACGGAACTAAAGGTTACATTGTATTTTGAAATGAATGTGCAGATGTGCACCCGAGAAAACAGTAGTTTTATTTATTGAATCAATGCTCTTTTTCGCAATGTGCCATTTCATGCACTAACGCCTTCATCTTCGTCAGTGCTGCGTATTAAATATTTTTAATATAACTTTTATTTAATAACTTTACCCCCTCGAAAATATTTTGGGTAAGAAATGTCTCTTTAGGGAACTAGACCGTCGTATACAATGCGCGTGATGATTACCGCCGCTTCCCGTTGGATAAAAGGCAAGGGCATTCCAAAGTTTATACAGGTTTTTACACCCTCCCCCTTTATGAAGCTCCCTCCATCGCTGTGAGGGAGACTTCACTCGGAGTGACAATCAGTAGTGAAGTGCCAGTGGTGAGGGAGCGGTTAGGGATTGGGCCAAAATCCCTCCCTCTCTCTCTCTCTCTATTAAAATAAGCTGTGCTCAACCACTCCACTTGGCCTTTCCACAGTTCGTGTTTTTCAGACCGGTAACAAGCCAGAGGAGATGATGCATATTTGAGATTTGAGAACGAAGTTGTCCGGCGGATGACGTTACTGTAATGAGGACACCATAAAAGTTGACATTTGCACTGCTGTCTGCACTTGCGTAATCTCTCTTGCAAAACATAAAATTTTTTGGGCAAGTTTTTACGCTGTAACTTGCAGTATTCCTCTTCAGTGTGCAGCATACGGCTGCAATAGCTTGCCACAGAAGGGACGTGGTATCTCTTTCTTCTTCTTTCCAAAGCCAACCTACATACACTGATCTATATAGAATTACTGGATAGCTGATGACGTCATAATTTTGAAGTAACCTTGCCACCATATTGGTTTACCCAACTATAATCTCTCAGAACATTACTCACATTGAACACATTGCAGCCAACGATGTAATTAATTGAGAAGATAGCTTTTCACAGACACGAAAGAGTCGGTATTTTCATTACCTGCTCAGTTCGGCCTGACTGTAGGAAAAGTGCCTCAACGGCGGCAGGTTTAACTTAAGTAGGAAGCGGTTGTACGTGCCTTTAACATTTTCAATGGACAACATCAACATTTGACAATATGTACGACGAATGAGTGAGTTCTGGGGATCATAGGAAATCTATACCGATTTTTCTACATCCCGCCTGAGTGGGCAGTGGTACAACGAAATTGAAGTCGGGTGGTTGTTGACTGAAGAAGACAAGAAAATAAACTATCCATAAGCTAGCATCTTGTCAGCCGTTGTCTTTATTTCAGAAACACTGGCCGTGAGATGCAATCACGCATAACGCGCAAGTCCCAACAGATGTATTGTATTGAGTAGGCATGGGCAACGCTCTGCATAAACTCTAATGGAATGCGTAACAGCTGAACTGGGGCGGTAAACAAGCCTCAGAAAACTTATAAAAAATGACGTAAATACCATTTTCATACAAAAAGAACTCCATGGTTTGATTAAAAGCAACCTTTTCAATAGGATACCCGCATTTCATGCATGAACTCTGCGTATTACGGCCAAAAACGCGATTTGAACAGAGCTATTGTTCACCCGTTGGATGAATGCGTGACCTCAATTTGCGCCATGTTTACAAATTTTCAAGGGCACGGCGTGGCAAAAATAACCATTTAGGAGGTAGATTTCAAATGGCCCGCGCCGACCTCTTATCCCAGCTACGGCCCTGATTTGCTTACAGCCATCTAATTTGAGAAATTACGAGTCTGTTCATCCAGGCTAGACCTCCAGGGGATGTGAAATAAGTTTGACAGAAGTTGGTGAAGTTCGTCACGAGTTCGCCGTGATTTCTTCTCAACAATAGCAAGAAAGGTGAGCGTATTTTTACTGTACCCTACATAGTTTGTTGATAGAATATCTTGTGACCCTATTTGTGAAGTTTCAGTAAAATATAGTAAAATAAAAGGCACCAGGCCTTTGAAGCCCACCGGTCACAAGATTCATTATCCCCCGCCGCGTTTAGCGTGAAGCGGGGGATATAGTATTCAGCTCCGTACGTCCGTCCGTCCGTCCCGAACCTTGTCAGCGCAATATCTCAAGAAGGAGTTGACCGATTTCAATCATTCTTGGCACCGAGGTTCCTATTGGGGATTCGCCGACACCAGTCGATTTTGGTGACCTTCGCATCAATTTCAAGGTCGTTACGATCGAAAACATTTTACAGCTTTTAAATCCTTGTCAGCGCGATATCTCAAGAAGGAGTTGACCAATTTCAATCATTCTTGGCACCGAGGTTCCTATTGGGGATACGCCGACACCAGTCGATTTTGGTGACCTTCACATACCTTTCAAGGTCGTTACAATCGAAAACATTTTACAGCTTTTAAATCCTTGTCAGCGCGATATCTCAAGAAGGAGTTGACCGATTTCAATCATTCTTGGCACCGAGGTTCCTATTGGGATACGCCGACACCAGTCGATTTTGGTGACCTTCACATACCTTTCAAGGTCGTTACAATCGAAAACATTTTACAGCTTTTAAATCCTTGTCAGCGCGATATCTCAAGAAGGAGTTGACCGATTTCAATCATTCTCGGCACCGAGGTTCCTATTGGGGATACGCCAACACCAGTCGATTTTGGTGACCTTCACATACCTTTCAAGGTCGTTACAATCGAAAACAGATTAGTACCAAAACTTTGTTACCACGACATCTCAAGGAGAAGTTGACTGATTTCAACACTGATTGGGTGATATATTTCTCAAGGTTGTTGTGATCCAAAGTCATTTGGAACTGCCGAAACCTTGTTACTTTGTTACCTTCTTTCTTTCTCATTGACCCGATAAAGACATATAGAGGTAAGTTTACCCATTATACATTTGGTTCAGCTTATGAAGTAAATTGTTTAAAAACAAGTACATTTGGTTCAGCTTATAAACTAAATTGTTTAAAAACATATGGTGGTAACAGTGCATTTCAGACCACAGCTAAGTCTACCCATAATACATTTGGTTAAAACTTATAAACTAAATTGTTTAAAACAAGTACATTTGGTTCAGCTTATAAACTAAATTGTTTAAATACATTTGATGGTAACAATGCATTTCAGACCACCGCTGTGTTCACAATATGTGGACTTTTTTCTCCAGGTATTCATTATAGTCTGAAATGCACTGTCAAGGGAGATACATTAAAACATAGCCATTTATAATTGCTATACCTATTGATAGCAATATATGTTTTCACTATAGTGACCCCATAAAATCAGTGATATGGTGAAGTCTGTTGTATCTCTTGTGTGGTAGAGCCTCCCCTCCAGTTTTGTCTCATTGTATAATAACCCAAGCATATAACCTGATATCCCATTCTCCATCATTCATCCATATCATATGGTTACAATAACTGATTACAAAAAGCGGCGGGGGATATGGTCACGTTAGTGACAACCTCTTGTTCACGTATACGCTTCAATTCGAGACTGCAAGGATGGAAATCTGAATAATCAATTAGGAAAAATTCTTGGCTCTCGGTAATTCTGTACATCGTTAAAACATTTTGTCAATCGGATTATGAAAGAAGACTGAAAATAAGCGCCCGCTTTTTGTTCGGATGTAAAAGCGCTAACTTGAAGGAGAATACATTGTATATTGATTAAGCATTGAACTCTGCATAAGTCGAACTGTTTTAATATTTGTTGATGACATTGCTTCGGCTTCCTGGAAGCAAGTACGCGCAAATCTGCTGTCTAGTGAGCATTTCAGGTTCGATGTACTGAGTAATAACGCCGCGGAAACTTGAACTAGCCTGTCATTCTGCCGAATAGTCTTACTAAACTAGTTAATCGTCTGATTGCTAATCAAGCAAAGGGGAGGTTTCTGCCTCACCAAACTAACCTCCGACTGCACGTCACTGTGTTTTACTATGAATTATTCACAGTAGCTCATTGAAACTATCATGGGAAGAGGGTATATGGACATGGTAAAAAACAGTGCAAAGTTGTTTTTTTTTAATCACCACGGGTTATTGAAGGGGGAACGTTTGATTCATTTTGTAGCAGTGGGAGGGCAAACAACTGCCGGCATCAGCGACTTCACTGCATTTTATATAGTAATGGGCGAGTAGCGTTAATGTTTGCCCTCCCACCGATAATTTTGACATTTTTGCAGGCCATTGATCCAAAAAAAAACTTCACAGGCAACCCATCTATACCATTTTTTTATATCAATGCAAAACCCAATGTTTGTTGAACATAATTGGGTGAAATTAAATGCATTTTCCATTAAAAAGGGCCTAGGGGGCGCTGCTGTACTTCAGAAAAGGGGTTGATGACTTTAGCATCAATTGTTTCTGTTAGGGTACCCTAATGGATAATTTGGCCTGGTTTATTTCTGAATAGACTGTATTTTCAAAAATGCCCTCAGGCTTCGCCCCCCAATTTTCTCAATGGGTTTTGTTGAAAAATGCCGAAGTCAGCCATTTTTGGGACCCTGTGGCTCTGAGACCCTTTCCTGTAAAGGCGTTGGACTCGTGGCAAACTCTTCGTCTGTGTCTTCTATACTTACCCGCAAAAAATCATGAGAAAATAATGAAAACTTTGTTCTCAGCAACTCAAGAAATGTTGTCATTTTATTCATTTGTATTGCCCATGCCTATATTGAGTCTTTTCTTCTGATGTCTCCACTCAACAGCTGCCATGAAGCTAGGCTATTTTCCTACGAAGCGAAAGTGGGTTCGCTAAAGAGAATGAAATGTAAACTTATCAAAGTCGCTAAATCAGTGTTCACATGTGAAGTGAGTTGTGCGTCATGGAGATGTATGTAAAACTGTCTGCCATTCATTATAGAGTGTGAATCACTTTATCTATTTAAGTAGCTCTAGCATTACTTCCTTAATGATAACCTGGCAAAATTAAACCTGTCCGTCAACGTTAATTGAGTGTCAACAGAATGTTAGCCCTTTTAGTGATGGCTTAAATTAGCCTTAATAATTTTATCAGTCAACACCCAGTTTTGTTGGCTAGCTAGTCTGGTCTAATATTATAGACAGCATTGCACATCAGTATTACTGGATTACTAATTTATGGCGTACGGCATTGATTGATATTGTCAACTTCAGCTCAGTAATCTAGGTAACGTTGTCTGCCATCAAGGTAGATCGCCAGTGGCTTATAATAAGCAATATATTCATTGAAATTGATTTATGTGCATCTGTCTTTACTACAACCAGTACATTGTCTCGCCACATCTCCCGAAAAATGTCGCTGTGCATTGGAAAGATGCACATCAACGCTTCTCTGCCACAGGTTACTTCATAACAGTTGCTCACTTCCGGGCATAGTAATATGGCTGCTCGACCACTTCCGCTTGCTTCGACCTTCCAACGCAGTTCTCTATCATGTCAGCTATCCAGTTATTTTATATAGATCAGTGCCTACATACCAAGTGTAATGTTGGTTAAATTGGTATGTAAAGCTACTGCAAAATCGATAAATGGCCAGTGAAAGCGGTTCTCCCGTGAACTGGCTGCGTTTATTTACACTTGCTTAAGCAGAAAGCGGCAGCTGCAAAATATGTCGAAGGACATTCCAAACGACCGTTACTTGAAAATCCTACTCCGTGCTGCCCTTCAGAGGTTTCACTACGAAGGGAAATGACTTCACAGGGTTTGGGGCATAGGGGTTAGCCCTATGGAATGAAACACAGCTTCTTAAGAACAATAGCCTTCACTGAGGAGTAATTTCTTGGATCAGTCACGTGGGTGCCCCGCCCTCTTGCAGCGGGTCCTGAATGTATTAAAATTCCTGTAGGAGAAGCGAAAGTGAGCACAGATTATCACCCACTATTTCGCTCCATAGTCACCAAAGTAAATATTGGACTTCGTTTTCACAGGCCACATATCTTTCGAACATTCTGACGCTGCAATGACATTTTTAAGACCAACAGATCGACAGAAGATGAACTTTGTTCAAGACCTGTGTCTCTCTCAGCAGCGCTCACGTAACATCTGGCAATACAGAAATACAGTATGGACTGCAGGAAACCATGAATAAAAATTTAAAACTGAAATAATGCTTGTTTCTATGCTCAGTAATTCTATTATTGTCATTGAGATTTTATAATTTTTACAGGGGAAAAGGAATATAGCCTATTAGATTTCTATGATGTTGTACTGGGTTCATATCAGATATTAAAAAAGCAGCAAAATAACGTGCAAACATTAAATGTGTGGCATATCTTGCGTTGTTGTCCATGCTTTTTAAAAATACCAAAACCTTGAGCAGCAATAGGGTGTAATGATAGGGCCACACTATTAATCTTTTCTTTTCCCAAGGATGCAGACAGGTAAGAAATAAATGAGCAACTGTCGTATTTCATTCCAGCTTCATAAGTTTGAATGCACTAGCTGATGTCATTTTGTTTTGCAATGCCCTTCAAGCTCGCCACTGGCAATTGCAGTAAAATATGTCACGTTATTCTGAGTATTATTATTTCATTAAACCTTAATTATACCAGGAAGTCCCACTGAAATTAAAAAAAAAAATCCAGACCTGGCAAAATTATAGTGGAGGTTACACGATGAACGTGTACAACTCTAAATTCAGTATGGTTGTAAATACATTTGCTTACAATTAGAGAGGTTGGAAGCTTTAATGTGGATCATAATACTGAATAATTACTGAACTGATTTTAAGGAACAAAGTGGTAACGCTGGAGCTGTGACTGAAGACCTGGAGCGAAAAGTAATCGAATGCTATGCAATAGCTATGATTCTGGGGACAAGAAGATAGCAGGGCGATGATTTTTACCTGTCATCAGGAGCCACCTGACTCATTGTTGCTTGCTTTGCATTGTTACCATTCTGTTAAAATTTACAGGTTAGTTACAATTAGGGCTGTAACAATTCTGAACCGCGTTTTTTTTAAGGCGTAGTACCACCACCTGCTGCCATGGGGCGGACATCCAAGCTTTCCCTTTTCCTTCATTCCTTGATGTCAGTCACGTTTTTTTCCGGAGGCACTTCCCATGCCCTTTGATGTTTGGCACTTTCGTTCAACCTGCGTCGGGTTTAATGAAGGAAAAGGGAAAGCTCGGATGTTCGCTCCATGGCAGCAGGTGGTGATACTACGCCTTAAAAAAACTGCGGTTCATAATTGTTACAGCCCTAGTTACAATGACATTATACTGTAAGTGAAATTGAAATGTCTTATTTCCTTAGTGTGAAATCACTGTCTTAAATAGAAGAACAAATAACGGAATTTTCAGATTAATATTGGTTGGAGTATTCAACTGATTTTGCCATAAGCATGTCATATGACATCAATCACTGGTGTAACACACAGTCTAATTTATTAGTCCATAACTTTTTAGAACAAATTAAGAGACAATAGTAATGGCTTAACTTTATAAAATGTATTATGAGTGCAGTACGGTAATGGTCAACTGGACAAAATACTTGAAATAATATATACTCAAGATGTCTCCTGAGAAATAAAGCAGACTTGCACTTATGTTTCAGTTTCACAGTCGAGCTAAATTGCTCATCTAGATGGATCATTTGCTAATGAAGTTTCAAGTTGATTGGCAATAACCGCAATGCAAAATTTCACTCATATTTTACGCTGAGCTGTCATTGGTGATTCAATGAAGCAATACATGGTTCTGTACCCTCCAATTTTGTTTATCAGAGTTTGATGTGTAAGATACCTTAATCTGAGAATACTTTCAATTCTCCTTTAATCTGTAATCACTCTCTTCTCTTTAGGGCACAAGTATGCTTCCGAATGTCGTTACCACAGAACAGCAGTCCTTAATCGTGGTGAAGAAACTTCTGGCTATAGCAGTGTCCTGCATCACGTATCTTAGAGGTTTGTTCCCAGAAAAGGCCTATGGGAGCAAATATGTTGAAGGTAAAGCCTGACACATGGAAAAACTAGAATTAACGGCAACAGTCACAACAACAGCACTTTTTTTTGAAAACTGCTTCTGAAGTATGTTCACTTTTGATATTCCATGCGGTCACAGCTACAGCATGGGAGTATTCTTGGGCAGTGTCATCATGTCTTGGGCAATTTGGTAAGTT
Organism: Gymnothorax javanicus; assembly: GCA_029692085.1. Lineage (NCBI taxonomy): Eukaryota > Metazoa > Chordata > Actinopteri > Anguilliformes > Muraenidae > Gymnothorax > Gymnothorax javanicus. The sequence goes on from CM056193.1 coordinate 56,766,286, forward strand.
GTATTGAAACAAAGCCTTGAAACAAAGTTGCCATTGTGGCCCAGAATACAGGCACATACAGCCAACTTATCATTTATTAGCACCCCTCATGACATTTAACAAATATGATTGTATAAATAACATATACAATCAATTATATTTTGAGCTTATATATATAGGGAAGCCATTTGCAGTGAGCACAATAATTCATTGGGCTGCAACACTTTTTTTGTTATTTTGGTTCTGTTGGCCAAGTCAGTCCTTGGTTCTGAATCCAAATGAACAAGCATTTTACGCGCTGAAGAGGAAATGGAAAGCAAAAAGTGCCCAAAACGGGCCGGAGCTGAAGATGGCTGCAGCATAGGTGTAGCAGCACATCAAGAAAGCCAGTGTCTGGTGATGTCTGTGTATCACAGACTTCAATCAAGTCATATATGTAACCCAAAATTAAAAAAATGTTTAATCTGCATTTTGTTTAACAGTCCAGTATTTTTTCATGTGCTGAAAAGTGGGGTATTTATATACTTAGGGTGCTGTAATTTCTAAACTGCTCTGGCACGAATGAAGGCAGCCTCATATTAAAGCTGACAGTCTGTGCTTCAACGATATTATCATTTTACCGAAATGAAATATGTTTCACTGTCCAATTAATTGTTCTGTTTGCTGTACTTATAACCCCATAAAACCTATGGACCCAAATACACACTCTGCACAGCTCAAGCGAGCGCGCAGGTGAAGTTGAGCGCGGACAGAGAGGGCAGACTGAGAGAGAGGGAGAGACATGCTTTGAGCGAGCATGCTGCGGTCTGCCAGCGTGCAGAACATGAGTTTGCGAGAGGGCATAGAGTGAAACTGAGGGAAGGGGGTTAATATTGCACGTTTAATTGATCATAGCAAACATGCAAAGACATTTGTTGAGCACAGAATAGAGTTTTGTTAGCTCAATCGGAAGGTTTTGTTTGTTCACTAATAATTTTTCCTCAAAACAAGATTTGTGTGCTTGCGAAATATATTTGTCTGCGCTCAAAATTTCCAATTGCTTGCTCAGGATTGTGGCACAAATATAATTCCATAGCTAAGTCACTGCATAAGCTTTAAGCAATAAGACCGCTGGCTATTTGCGCTTGAGCTTATCAACTATAAACTCTTGAGCATATGTTTCTCAAGCTCAGGCTAGGGTGCACGCCAGTTGCAGAATAGACACTTGCTAGGGGGAGGTGCGCAGTTCTCAACAGCTTTGTTTACGACCAAACAAATTTAATTTCTGTTTGCACCTTAGTGGTTGCAGATTCCCATTTGCTATATCTGAGCATTTCGCTAAATCCATGACTCTGTCTCTCATTCACGTTTGAACGAACATTTACGGATTTTAAATCCACAGAAAACTGATTAGTTAATTAATTAATGGTAGCTCGTTTGCAAACGAACTATATGTATATTTACTGACCAACCCCTCTTCTGCAGCGCACTCCGTCTCCATGTTGTCACTGAGTGTAGGTGAGAGTGGAGGCGGAGGCGGAGGGGAAGGGGCGGGGGGGGCTTCTGGTCACAGAGCGAGGGAGGCGGAACAGAAAGGTTGTGTGTGTGAGACAAGGACACGGAGAGGGAGAGGAGAAATAGGTGCGAATTTGCAGCCCATGTGTTGTCATTTTAACGCAAAATAACTCTATCGATACAAGCGATATTGTCCCGTGTTATATCTCATTGGGAAATACATCAATATATATTAAAATACCGAGATATCGCCCAGCCCTAATCTAATGCATTAATTAGAAAATAAAAAAGTTGGATTGACTTGAGGCTGTTCTTTAATTGGATAGTGTTTCTAGATTATTGACACCCTTTGGTTGACTGTTTAATGAAACCTCTCAGAGAGAGGATAGCTGGACCAAATCTTTTTTAATGTTTGGCAGGATTGGTAATCACTTTTTGAGGTATCTTGGACTACTCCTCCATACAGAACATTTCAAGATCTTTTCAGTTCCTTAGGAATTTCAACTGGAATCAAGTCTGGGTACTGAGGATGGCCAGTGCAAGACAGATTTTTTTGTTAGAATCCCAAAACCAATTCTTTGTTGATTTTGTTGGATATTTGGGTTATATTCTTGCTGGACAGTCCATTGAGACCAAGTTATGGCCTTCTGGCAGTGATGATCAGTACAAATATCCTTTTCCATTGTAAAATGTATTTTGCCGTTGAACTTAATACGATCCATGGGACTGCTAGCAGCAAACAACCCCGAACCATGAACAATCTGCCACCATTGTTTTCTGTTGGTACACGGTGCTTTAAATGTATGCACTCACATTTTTCATCAAACATGCTATGAGTGTGTTCTCCAGGTTAGTGGAAAGATAGCAGGCCCTTTTACATGGCAGTTTTTAAGGTGGCCTGTATGTCTGCTAGAAAAGACAAAACAATGATAAAGGTTATCTTACGAATTAGGCTATTTTATAATAACTAGAGTTGAGACTTGCGCAAATAATGTAGTAACACTTTTTAGCTTACTGGCCCTATGGACCGATAAGCTATTGTCGTGGTGTGGCATCCGTCTTCAGTCGTCTGGAACAGTTTTTATTAGCTTACTGGCCCTATGGGCCGACTAGCTATTGTCGTGGTGTGGCGTCCGCCGTCTGTCGTCCGGAACATTTTTTATCTTTTTTTTTGGCCAGATGAATTTTCGTGTAAATTTGCAGTAACATACTACTAGACCATATCTCCAGACCTTTTTTCTCGGATTTTTGATTGAATCATTTTTGTCCGTTTTATGGGCCCTTGAAATTTTGGCCCCAATGTTAAAAATAGGACTGAGAAATTTTAAAAAATTATTTCTCAACAACTGCTCAATAAATTTTTTTCTAAATCAGGCAATCAACTTACCTTAGTACCATCAATGTACAGTGCGAGCGCCATTTTGATTGAATCGACGGAAGTGGGTCTAGTGGGGGCGCTGTACTTCATGAATATGCAAGATGGCCTGTGGAGGCCAAATGGTTGCAGATAGAGATTAAGTTTGTATTATCGACATATAGGAAGTCATATATGACCTCATATTGGCAATATTAAATGTGACCACACATAACTTTGAAAGGTGAAACTTGAGGTCAAGGAAAATATGAACAATGTTAAAAGATAGAACTTGAAATTTCAAAAAATTATTTCTCAAAAACTGTCCGATAACTTTTTTCTAAATCTGGCAATCAACTCATCTTGATACACTTTATACACAGTGTGAGTGCCATTTTGATTGAATCGACGGAAGTGGGTCTAGTGGGGGTGCTGTACTTTAACGTTGGGCCTTACGGAGAATGGGCAAAATGGCCTGTGGAAGCAAAATGGTTGCAGATAGAGACTAAGTTTCTATTATCAACATATAGGAAGTCATATATGACCAATATATTGGTTGTGTTAAAGTTGACCAAAGATGACCTTGAAAGGTCAAACTTGAGGTCAAAGCAAAATGTTACAATTTTAAAGGCCTCTAGGCTTGAAAATATTGAAGGTTGGGAACATATGTGCATTAAACACTTATAGGAAGTCATATATGAAATTTCTTTTGATGGCCTTGAACTTGACCTTGGGTGACCTTTGAAGGTCAAACTTCACATAGCAAAATTTCAATGACTTCTATCACCAAAACTATTATAGATAGAGCTTAGGTTTGTATTTTGGGCATTTTGGAAGTCATGTTTGCAGTTTCATTTGGTGACCTTGAACTTGACCTTCAGTGACTTTCAATGGCTAAATTTTACAGTGAAATTTCAAGACTTACATCAGCAAAATCATTACAGATAGAGTGTAGGTTTATATTGCAGACATATAGGAAGTCAACTTTCATTTGGTGACCTTCATATTGACCTTAGAAGGTCAAACTTGACCGAGTGAAAATTCTATGACTTCTATCACTAAAAAGGTCACCGATAGAGCCTAAGTTTGTATCACAGACTTAAAGGAAGTCACACATGAACTTTCATTTGGTGACATTCAACTTGACTGTTGGTGAACTTTTGAAGGTCAAACTTGACATAATACAATTACAATGACTTGTATTATTCAGTGTAGTGCCAAAAGGCGTTTCCCTGTCAAATTCCCAATCAAACTCGCTGGCCTTTGCTTCCCTGCTGGCCCGTCAGCTTATTCTACTTAAATGGAAAGACAAGAACCCGCCTTCTCATGCCAGATGGGTCAGAGAGGTAGCATCACATCTGAAGCTGGAGGAATTAAGATACTGTTCCCAGGATAACATCACAAGATATTATAGGACGTGGCATCCTTTCATAGAATATTTTAAAAACCTCCCTGGTACAGATGTGACAGACTAAGGCCTGGTGGCTCATACACAAACACACACACGTGCACTCACGTACACACACACACACACACACACACACACACACGCGCGCACGCACTATTTTATTTATTATTTTTAATTTATTTAGTTATTTTCCATTTTTGGTTTAGTTTATTATATCATCCTAATGGCCTTAATATTACTGTTGTAATACCATTACCATTATTTGTAGTGTATTATTAATATGATTATTGCAATCGCTAATATTATTACTAAGATTAATGCTGATATGCCATAATTATTATTACTTTTGATCACATTTATTATTTTTTTTTGTGATTCCAGTTTGTATTGTCAATTGTTTACCATTATTAGTTTATGTAATGTAGAATGTTTGTCACGTTTTGCCAAAAATCAATAAAAACATTGATAATAATAATACAATGACTTGTATTGCCAAAATGGTCAAAGATTGAGCCTAGGTTTGTATTAGAGACGTATAGGAAGTCATATATGAGCTTTCATTTGGTGACCTTCATATTGACCTTCAAAGGTCAAATGTGGGTTAGGGAAGATTCAGTGACTTGTATCACTAAAATGGTCACAGATGGAGCCTAGGTTTGTGTTACTGACATCTAGGAAGTCACATATGAACTTTCATTTGGTGACATTCAACTTGACAGTCAGTGACCTTTGAGGGTCAAACTCTACAGTGTAATTACAGTGACTTCTATCATGAAAATGGTCATGGATTTAGCCAAGGTTTATGTAGAGACATTTAGAAAGTTGTATGTGAAGTCCATTTACTGACCTTTACTATACCTTCTGTGACCTTTAAAGTTCACAATTGACATATTGAATTTTCAATGACTTGTATCACAAAAACTGATTCAGATCTTAGGATTATATAACAGGAGGTCTTATAAATGTATGTGAACTTTTATTTAGTAACCTTGACATTGACCTTTAATGATTTAGAGGTCAAATTTCACTAGAAATTTTCATAACTTGTATCATCACTATGAGATTGCTTGCCGGTAAGCTGCAGGACCCTTGGTCCTATTTTTAAATATTAACCGTGTCCATCTGGTTGCAATTCACTATTAAGAAGTTGGATGATGGTGTATCATGAAGTGGGAGTGTGTTGTTTATTTGATAAATATTTAATTATTTAACTTGGTAAATGACTTCTGTTTCGTTTGCTTGTAAAATTATGTATTGCCATTACAAAGGAGGATGATAAGGTTCTATTTGCAATGGTGTTGTAATGCTTCTATGGAAATAGTGGTGATTTCTGCAGTAGGCTTTGCTGAGTAACTCTGGTTCGCTCTCTCTGCATTACAGAACAGAAGGTTATGATACTGAGAGAAGAACGGAGCTGCCCTGGAGCCAGTCAGATTGTTCAATGGTCAGTGTTTTGGTTCGCGTCAACAGCAGGAGATTGGCTTAAAATGGTCCATGAAAATGTTTGCTCTGTTTCAGCATTTGTTAAGGACAATGCAGATAGAGATGAACATGTGGGAATGCGGTTGGATTAATTATGCAATTTTACAGTGACTGATATCAAGAAGTTTATGGTGAGATGCCTGTGAAAGCTTTATGACAACTTGCAATTCTAAGTTTTGAGTGCCAATTCATGGTGTCGTTGACTCGCCCATAGCATGAAATATGTACAGTTTGTTTTTATCTTTTTGGCAGAAAAAGTAGCGGTCAGTCATTCCAGGCCAGAGAGGTCAGGCATAAATGAAGTGAATACATTGTTGAAATTCACTGGTTAACTCTGCACAGGGCTGCATTTGCAAAGAAAATATTTGTTTCTGCTCTTATCCAATAAAAGTGCATGTTCTTCTCGTTCCACAAATATTTTTTGCAAATTTTTGCAAATTTTATGTGTAGAGTAATCAAACGTCAAACCTCTGAAATACAACTCATTAGCAGAAGTTCATGAATGCTGCCAGTCCGTATATTTTCAGTTACAGAGAGAACAGGCAGGCTTTCCAAATCTTACATCAATTTACAATTTGTCATTATAGTTCTAGCGATTCACAAATTATTCATCGGACAAACTCTTGCTGACAGCAGCCATGTTCAGGCGCGCAAGAGTTCCAGTGTCCGGGTGACATGGCAAGCTGCCCCGATTCCAGCATACATGGCGCACTGCCAACAACATGCATATCTGATCCTCTTGAGCTGATGTAGTCATTAAAAAAAAATTTTTAATTACCCAAAAATATATTTGAATAGTAGTACTTTGTACTTGGTGTACTTTTATTGGGCATCTGCTGTACTAAGTGTTTTCTTTGCCTTTAAGTCGGCTATGGATATTGCATGGTTAGTGTAATAAATAACACATTTTACTGGCACACAGTTGTAAATTCTGCTGCAGTCATTTTTGTTTTTGTTATTTTTGGTGTTCTCTTTCGTAAATACAGCAAAAATTGCAGAATAATCACACTTCAAGGATGACCCAAACCTAATTTTGTTTATTAGCTTTCAGTGTTCTCCACAGTATTTGCCAAGATCGGGTGGAAGCCCGTCGGCGCGAGCAACGAAAGAGGGAAGCTCCCGGCAGGGGGACTTGTGGCGTCGGAATCGAGATGATTTAGTAACACTGAAATTTAATAGAGACATTTTTGTTTTAGGCCGAACGGATCACACATCTGAAACGATCTACACTATAGACTGCGAGGGGATGAACTTTTGTTTAAGTCTTGGCAATGATGCTTGACGTTACGCTGATCGTATGACGTAACGTTGTGACACGCGACCAATTATTGGATGGCGTATGGCCATGTGGCCAATGCAAAACTCTGACTTCTACTAGGGAACGCAGTCAATTCTTAACGATTTGTACAAACCATGCAATGTATTCTGAATCTCTGAGTATCAGGCTTTCTCATGAAGTATAGCATACTAGTATTTGTTTTTATAAGTAACATTCTTGTAATAAAACAGAAAAACTCCATGAGAGACTCGCCATTTGTTGCATTAGCTCGCTAGTATATTTGTGAACAGCAGTTTCCGTCTGTACAGCCGCAATTCATAAAACCATCCGTCTAGCTACAACACAGAACCCTGCTCAAAAGGTCACGCACATGGACCCATAGACATATACTCGTAGACGCTGCATTAGCAGCTTTGGCTTGATGCCCCGATACGTCAGAGCATCAGCCATATCAAGGAGGGCTTGGCCTGCATGTAAACAAACGCAAGTCAATGGGGGAGATGTGGATTTTCTAAATTTAAAACGTTTACACTTTTTAACTGATTTCAACGAGCCGTATATATAGGGTTTATGACCTACATGGAGTACGAAGAAAACGTTTTATCTTCATTAACTTTGGATCTCGGTAAGTTAGTTAAGCTATGATTGCTGTTAGATGCTCAAGAGAGGATTATGGTGTCAGCGTTAAACTCGTTAAATGAACTGAATTTGTTACGTGGTGGAGAATAATTTGCTGTCGTAAGGAATTGTAAAAATTTGTTCAAGCATGAATCTAGCTTCTGTCTTCTGAAGGTGGGAGAGTGCAGAAAAAACAGTAATAACATTAAAGTTACTAGAGACTAATATATGCAAATGGCCATTTTAATGCCTTTAAGAGCCTAAGTTTTTGCTGTAATTCGTATTTATCAACATTTAAAACTTTCCAGACCCCTCTAAAAGTCTCAGCTTTCATTGCTAGCTAATGTTACCATAATTGATGATGTTAGCTTAGGTATTATAGAATTCTGTATCCAACCTCCACTTTTTTGGCTTTTTATTCAGCAGAACTATTTGAAAAGGGGGCGCCAATATATTCTGGGGGTTTTTATGCGCAAGAAGGGTATAGAATTTAATAGTAATATTTAATATCGCGAATGCACATGCTGTGCATGCCCTTACCCGATGTGTCATCAGTGCCGCTGTTCTATGCCATTACCACGTCTAGCAGCACTAGAAATTAAACTCTAAACTCTCTTGACTGGATGTACGCTTGATATTTTTACACACCCAAATGCTTCTCTAGGTACCTGAACATTAAGGTAAGCCGAAAAAGTACTGATTTCATTTGATATTGGCGGAGGTAGAATAGGACTGGACGGTATGGCCTAAAATTTATATTGCGGTATGTTTTGAAGCATAGACGGTGATGATATATGTTGCCATATATTCTACGGTATATAACTGTTTCTGAACATACTACCACGGCAGATAGATTGCAGCAGAAAGCTGCATTCTTAACTATAAACTCACTTCAAAATAGTGTAGAATGCCATTTTAAGAACATTTATTCTGCAAAACTTATTTAGAAAATACAAAACCTTTCAAGTAACTTGAAAGTGTAACAGGAGATCTTTCTCCATAACAGTGTAACACAAATTTCTAAATGAAACATCATTCTGTCATGCAAAAGATACCACACCCCACTTTTTCCTGAGCTTTCTCAAATAACAAAAATAAAGATGCAAATATTTAAAATTAATAAATTAAAGAAAAAGATTTCTTTTACACAAAGAAGTAAAACAAAAAAAAATTGGGAGCACCCCTTTCCACTTCACACATACAGTTCGCAGGCCTATGTTCATGCCTTATCAAAATACGACTGCCTGTGAACTAACCAGCTTACTACCTAAGTAACAGCTAGGGTCAAGCAGGGTTCTTGTTAATTTTTCTGACAGCAGGAAATTTAGTTGCTATAGGTGGTAACAAGACGCCGGGGGTCTGGGAGATGCGCATTCCCCCAGCAGGGTCCAGGGGCAGCGCCCATGGCGGAGTCAAGGGGCAGAGCCCCTTGCGGGGGTCACATTTTTCACAAAGTGATATGGTGAAATAAGCCAATCTACACAACCTGTAATGCATATATGACTATCTTAATGAAGTAAAAAAGAAATGAAAAAAAAGAAAATTAACAAACTTATTTTATGTGGACCCCCCACAGCTACATGTTTTACAAGAACTGACAAACGGTGAGATCAGCCCATCTGAGTGAATACTGTGCAATGCAAATCAATTATTACCATCCTAATGGAGGGAAAAGAGCTAATTAGAATTATTTTACCAATTCTTGAAATAAATCATTGACAATATGAACAATTTTACAAAACAACAATTGTGAAAACCATGCTTTGACCAAATATCTTTGCAGTAAATCTAAGATTCTGTTTCTGCACCACATGAGTGTCCTCAGCTTTCAGCTAGCCTTCATCAACAGTGATAGTCAGATTGTGCTGTAGGAGTATCAGATACACTTACAGGCAGGCTGCAGTACACACAGGCACAATCTGACAGACTGCGTTTACATGCACACCATATTCCTGTATTAATCGGAATATGAGAATATTCCGATTGTGTACCTGTCATGTAAATGCGTGCAATAACCCAATTAAGGTAATTTTCTGATTCGAAATATTCCGAATAAGACCCCTGGTATATGCCTGTTTTAATCGGAATATTGGCTCGTGTATACACCTTAATCGGAAAATGCCCCCGAACAGAATATTCAACTACGTCTGCGCCTGTTCAATTTGCAAGGAATTAGCATTTTTGGAGCGAAGAGGAGATGACTGTGTGCATTCAGATAATGAAAGACATGAATATAATGGAATACATCGATGGGCGAAAGCACCATAACAACAATATCTTTAAGGTGTGCGAAAAGTGGAGAGAGGCTGGTTTTGTGATAACTGCCAACCAAGTTACGCATTGCCGGAATACTCTGAAGGCGGCATATTACAAAGCGAAAAAAAATAAAGGCAGTGGCTATTTTTAGGCCAGTCATAATCTTACTCCAATTTGCTATTCTTACGAGCTTCCGTATGTTCATGCACAATGTAGGAAATCTGGACTTGGACCCATAGACTGATTTATACAGTCTATGCTTATACCACGGCATTAACTATAGGCAGTTGCTACAGGTACAGCAGTTTTTCAATACATTTCAATGTAGAGAGGTACGGCAGTCCCCATTTCAAACCCTGCCCTAACCTAACCCTAACCCTGACCCCTAACCTAACCCTTCCCCTAACCATAATCCCTAATCCTTATCCTAATCCTTTCAAATCGACTGCGGTACCAATAAAAACTGCCGTATCTGTAGACACTGCAGTGTATCAGCTGACGTTAGCTAGCGGGACGGCTGTAACAGTACGTATGTTTTCTAGCTAGTTGCTTAACTTAGCTTAGGTAGTTATGAGAGTGTAATTTTAGGTTCAAAGTTTGCTCGCTAATATTTGGGGAACTTTCAGGTCATCACTCTCCACAATCAATAGTCAGTAGTGATTTGTGTCGTGTAGAAGAGCTGATAGCTGCACAAAGTTTGTCCTTGCAAGAAATTCTTGCGTACAAGTTGGCTAATGAGTTAGATGGCAAGCTGGCAAAGTTAGCTGGCTAATAACTTACCCTATCTAACTTGAGTAGAGGACATTTTGACTGTAACTTCAAGTAAGTAAGCCGGCTAGCTGGTCTAGTAATGTTATCCACAGGGCATGCAGCGAAAGCGGGATGTTTTCAACCCAGTTGAGTAGCAATTTTTTTCCGTGGCCAAATTTCCTATTGTGCATGCGGATACGGAAGTTCATAAGAATAGCAAATTACAGTAAGCTCACGACTGGCGTGAAAATAGCCACTGCCAAAAAACAAAACAATACCGGCGGCCCTAATCCGGCCAGTTTCATTTATTTCGTGGTCATGGATGAAATTCTGGGACAGAGACTGCTGGCGATGGCAGTGGCCAAGAGAGTGGAGTCGATGTTGGCTTTGAAGCTCTAACTGAAGGCAACCAAAGCCATGACGAGTACTTTCGAGCGTTATACTTGCTGAAAACCCGATGTTGAGATTGGACCAGAGTGGTGGATATACTAATTAACATGTAAACAGAATATTCCCATCGCTCAGCGCATAAACAGCTTATTCGGAATATTACCTTAACCCGAATATGGACCTTAATCGGAATAAGGTATGCATGTAAACGCAGTCATTTGCTGATAAAAGACTCTGGTCCAGCAGTCTGCACTAGTCTTAAGCTTTATAATCACGTTATTCATTATTAAATGATGATTTTGGATAGATCAATCACAATTTAAACAGAAATAAATAACTGTATGTCACAATGTCTTGACTTCAATTTTCTAAGGCTTTGTTGGTTTTAATTTCATGTTGCATTTTACATACGGTCGTACTAGTACGACGGTTAGTGCATGCAGTGATCATTGAATTGAAGTTAGCCAGTTCTTAAGGTATGCACCATGCATATGGTATGTTTTGGTGCCTTCTATTTAGTTATTAATTTAACTGTACTTGAGTCGCACTCGCCTCAAAATGGATGACTGGTCTGATTTGCGATTGCAGTCATCGACCTATCTGCATTGAGACCCGATGATAATTTTGAATGATTCATTTATTGGCCTTGAGTTCATGCCACAGTGCGGGTAATTAAATATAAAATATAAAATATAAAACGGCAACAAACCTCTACACTCTGGCTAGCTTCAAATCTATGATCGCTTTATAACAATGTGTGCTTGTAACAACTGAACATCATGCATACGGATATCGTGGAGCATGCATGCGGCGGACCATCTGCACGTTATTAGCTGCGCTGCACTGGATGCACTGTGTATACTGTGCGAGGAGCTCCAGTGGACCTGTGTGTGCGAACGATCGCGTGCACAAGGCAGAGAATTTGGACCTGAAATTCAAGATTTCGACGGAGAAATATGACGACAGCTCCAGAGGGACTCTAAAACAGGATATTTTGCTTTTGCATTGTCAATATAGTCCATGTGCATTTTGAAAAATGTATTTATTTTTTTTCTTTTTAGTTTTTTCCCCTTTTATTTATTGATATTTACCAAAGCAATAGCCGGTAACTTTGCGTTTCACAGCCGGAAAAAATAACCGGTTACCGGCTATTAACAAGAACCCTGGTCAAGACTGGCTTCACATCGTATCAGTTTGATGATTTAAAGCAACTTATCTCCGTTGTTCAAGCTAAATATAACTTACTTGTGAAAAGTAATGTCGTCCACTTTCCCTCTCCCGTGACTGCAATTGACAGCAACACAGTGGTCAGGCATTTCCAAAAAAAATCTTGGATAGAGACGTACGCCTTGCTGTCAAGGACGCCCGTCCCAAGGTGGCGGCCAGCCTTGCATATTGAAATCGTAAAATTGCACCTCTAGTTCATATAGCTTATTTGGTTGAATGTATTGTTAATTAAGAAAAACGATTGAGAACAAGTCAGGACTAATAATAGTTGTAAAGAGATTTTTAAGTTCTGGCTATGCCACTGCTTAATATTAAATTTGAAATCCAACAAATTTGTATAGCAAACGTAAGACTAAAATATAATGTTGAACTAAGACTTTAAAAAATTGTTTCAACCCACTGATGGCGAGGTGGAGCCTGAGACCGAGGCATTGCAGTCTTGTCCAGTCGTTCAGTTCCACTGCTATCACAATATTCGCGCCATTGTCGGTGGTTATGCATGCTTGTGACTCTTCTTTAAAGGCGCTTTCACACTAGGCACGTTTGTTCCCCCCCCACTGGTCAGCTTTCACACTAGTGATATCTAAGTGTACCTGCACACTTGCAGATGTCACAATTCCGATGCACTGCATTGCAGTATGCACCTATGTGGTTTTAAATGAGGAACGATTTTAAAAGGAGGCGCCAAAATATTTCGGGGGTTTTATCATTGAGAACGGTGTTTAGAATATTAATATTGAATAATAATATCGCAAAAGCATATGCTGCGCGTGCAATAGCAACCCGGTGTGTCATCAGTAACATGGATTACCACGTATAGCTGCACGATAAATTAAACTCTTAATTTTCTTGACTGGATGCTTGATGTTTTTACTCACCCGAATATTTCTCTGGGTCCCCAAACATCAAGGTAAGCCGAAAAAGAAAAGAACTGATTACTTTCGATATTGGTAGAAGTTGAATACGGAATTCTTTTGCCCTTGCATTTTTGGCCGATTATGCTATCCACTGCCTTATACCTCGAAAAATTTATCCATCTCATAACTTGAGCTGCCAGACTTTTGCACTGCATCCCGCACTTTAAATATCGCAGCCGCGTTTTCTTTAGTTTGTCACGGCACTGATCTATTATTCTGTGATAACCACGCGAATGTAACTACTTGCAAATTTTTGTTTGTAGTATCCAGTATCCAGTATCCATTTTATGTTTTCGTCCGCTGTTAGGACCCCGTAATTTATGAAAATTTAAGTGAGTGTGTCACGTCATTTAGCACGTCATTTGTAGGCCTTTATGAGATGCACGTCCAGTAAAAATTAGGAGCCTGTATCTGAAATAGTTGATGAGATACAGCAACATGTCGAAGTTTTTGGTGATATTTTTCGGCCAGTGACCTTGAAAAAATAAGCCAAGGTCACCTTTAGGCATGTCATTTGTAGGGCTTTATGAGATGCGTGTCCAGTAAAAATGAGGAGCCTGTAACTGAACTAGTTGATGAGATAAAGCAAAGTGCCAAAGTTTTTGGTGATATTTTTAGGCCACTGACCTTGAAAAAATAGGCCAAGGTCACCTTGAGGCACGTCATTTGTAGGCCTTAATGAGATGTACATTCATGTAAAAATTAGGAGCCTGTAACTGAAATCGTTGATGAGATAAAGCGAAATGTGTTGACGGACGCACGCACGCACGCACACACACACGCATGCACGCACATGCACGCATGGATGGAGCCCAATACCATAGCTCCTGCACCGCGAGTGGCGGGAGCTAATAACCGGGAACAACCTGCAGGAGTGTGAAATTGGAAGGTGGGGGAAAGCAATGCGAAAAGCAGACAATGAAATAAAGTGAACCAGTTCTTTAATAGGTGCAAAAAAAAAAAAAATTATATATATATACATATAAATATAAATGTGTGTGTGTGTGTGTGTGTGTGTGTATATATATATATATATATATATACACACACACACACACAGTGTGGAGTGCAAATATTTATATATAGTAAGTAAAAAAAATGAACACATGGACAAAGCACACAGGACTGCGAGCGTTGCCAAATAAACGAAAACAGCAAAACCAAATGAAACTAGCTATAGGGGAAAAATTGCCTAATTACCTGGAGAGCAACTAAATGACAACGAAAACCTAACTAACTACACTATCTATCCAAACAGAACATACAGTGGGTGGCAACCACTCCTACTTTCGGGCGTCTATACATCCGACGTACACCTATGTGGATATGTATAGGAGCCCCCGTCTACCCTGTCCTTACCTCAGTGTGGCTATAAAAAAAACCAGAACTTATACAACCCCAATTCCGAAATAGTTGGGACGAAGCGTAAATTGTGAATAAAATCAAAATGCAATGACTTTCAGATCACATGAGCCAATGTTATTTATAATAGAACATAGATAACATTTCAAATGTTGAAACTGAGACATTTTACATTTTTATCCACAAAATGAGCTTATTTCAAATTTTCTGGCTGCAAGAAGTCTCAAAAAAGTTGGGCACAGGCAAAGAAAAAAAGGGCTGAAAAAGCAATTTATATATTAAAGAATCAGCTGAAAGAACATTTGGCAAGTAATTAACTTAACTGGTTTCAGGTGTGTAATATGATATAAAAGGTATGTCTTAGAGAGGCTGAGTCTCTCAGAAGTAAAGATGGCCAGAGGTTCTCCAACCTGTGAAGGTTTACGTAAAAAAATTGTGGAATACTTTAAAAACAATGTTCCTCAACGTCAAATTGCAAAGCCTTGAAGGTCTCATCATCGACGGTGCATAACATCATCAAGAGATTCAGAGAAACTGGAAAAATCTCTGTGCGTAAGGGACAAGGCTGAAGACCTTTACTGGGCCTTCAGACGCCACTACATCACTCACCGGCAAGATTCTGTCTTTGACATTACTAAATGGGCCCAGGAATACTTCAAGAAACCACTGTCTGTAAACACAGTCCGCCGTGCCATCCACAGATGCCACCTAAAACTCTATCGTGCAAAAAGGAAGCCATTATTGAGCATGATCTAGAAGCGCCGCCATGTTCTGTGGGCCAAGGCTCATTTGAAATGGACTGTAGCAAAGTGGCAAAGCGTCCTGTGGTCAGACGAGTCCAAATTTGACATTCTTGTTGGAAATCATGGGCGTTGTGTCCTCCAGGCTAAAGAGGAGAAAGACCACCCCTCCTGTTATCAGCGTTCAGTTCAAAAGCCAGCATCTCTGATGGTATGGGGATGCATTAGTGCATATGGTGTGGGACACTTGCATGTTTTAAAAAGCACCATGAATGCTGAAAGGTATATAAAGTAGGCATGGGCAACGCTCTGCATATACTCCAATGGAATGCGTAACAGCTGAACTGGGGCGGTAAACAAGCCTCAGAAAACTTATAAAAAAAATGATGTAAATACCATTTTCATACAAAAAGAACACCATGGTTTGATTAAAAGCAACCTTTTCAATAGGATACCCGCATTTCATACATGAACTCTGCCTATTACGGCCAATAACGCGATTTGAACAGAGCTATTATTCGCCCGTTGGATGAATCGTGACCTCAATTTGCGCCCGTGTTTACAAACTTTCAAGTGCACAGCGTGGCAAAAATATCCATTTTGGAGGTAGATTTCAGACAGCCCGCGCTGACGTGATATCCCAGCTACGGCCCTGATTGACTTACAGCCATCTAATTTGAGAAATTACGAGTCTGTTCGTCCAGTCTAGACCTCCAGGGGATGTGAAATTAGTTCGACAGAAGTTGTTGAAGTTCGTCTTGAGTTCGCCGTGACTTCTTCTCAACAATAGCAAGAAAGGTGAGTGTATTTTTACTGCAAACATACATAGTTAGTTGACAGAATATCCTGTGACCCTATTTGTGAAGTTTCAGTAAAATATACCAAGGAATAAACCAGTGCCAGGCGTTCAAAACCTACCAGTGTTCTGACGAATTTTGCTACCTATGCCACCTCGCGAACACCGGTCACAAGATTCATTCACTTATACCCTTCAATTCGAGACTGCGAGGATGGAAATCTGAATAATCAATTAGGAAAAATTCTCGGCTCTCGGTAATTCTGTATATCGTTTAAACATTTTGTTAATTGGATTATGAAAGAAGACTGAAAATAAGCGCCCGCTTTTTGTTTGGGTGTAAAAGCGCGTATTTAAAGGAGAATAACATTGTATATTGATTAAGCATTGAACTCTGCATAAGTCGAACTGTTTTAATATTTGTTGATGACATTGCTTCGGCTTCCTGGAAGCAAGTTCGCACAAATCTGCTGTCCTGTGAGCATTTCAGGTTCGATATACTGAGTAATAACGCCGTGGAAACCTAAACTAGCCCGTCATTCTGCCGAATAGTCTTACTAAACTAGTTAATCGTCTGATTGCTAATCAAGCAAGGGGAGGTTTCTGCCTCGCCAAACTAACCTCCGACTGTATGTCACTGTGTTTTACTATGAATTATTCACAGTAGCTCATTGAAACTATCATGGGAGGAGGGTATATGGACATTTTAAAAACAGTGTAAAGTTTTTTTTTTTTTTTAATCACCACGGGTTATTGAAGGGGGAACGTTTCGTAGCAGTGGGAGGGCAAACAACTGCCGGCATCAGCGACTTCACTGCATTTTATACAGTAATGGGCGAGTAGCGTTAATGTTCGCCCTCCCACCGATAATTTTGACATTTTTGCAGGCCATTGATCCAAAAAAAAACTTCATAGGCAACCCATTCATACCATTTTTTAATATCAATGCAAAACCTAATGTTTGTTGAACATAATTGGGTGAAATTCAATGCATTTTCCATTAAAAAAGGGCCTAGGGGCGCTGCTGTACTTCAGAAAAGGGGTTGATGACTTTAGCATCAATTATTTCTGTTAGGGTACCCTAATGGATAATTTGGCCTGGTTTATTTCTGAGTAGACTGCATTTTCGAAAATGCCCTCAGGCTTCACCCCCAATTTTCACAATGGGTTTTGTTGATAAATGCGAAATCAGCCATTTTGGGACCCTGTGGCTCTGAGACCCTTTCCTGTAAAAGGCGTTGGACTTGTGGCAAACTCTTCGTCTGTGTCTTCTGTACTTACCTGCAAAAAATCATAAGAAAATAATAATAACTTTTTTCTCAGCAACTCAAGAAATGTTGTCATTTTATTCATTTGTATTGCCCATGCCTATATAAAGGTTTTAGAGCAACATTTGCTCCCTTCCAGATGACATCTGTTCCAGGGAAGGCCTTGTGTATTTCAGCAGGACAATGCAAAATCACATACTGCAGCTATTACAACAGCATGGCTTCATAATAGAAGAGTCTGTGTGCTGAAGTGGCCTACCTGCAGTCCTGATCTTTCACCGATTGACAACATTTGGCGCATAATTAAACGAAAGGTCCGTCAAAGGAGACCCAAAACTCTCCAGCAGCTGGAAGCCAGTATTAAACAAAAGTGGGATCAAATTCCAATGGCTAAACTCAAGAAACTTGTCTCCTCAATGCCGAGACGCCTCCACTCTGTGTTAAAAAGAAGGGGGGATGCTACACCATGGTAAACAGGCCGCTGTCCCACCTTTTTTGAGACCTGTAGCAGCCATCAAATTTGAAATGAGCTCATTTTGTGGATAACATCGTAAAATTTCTCACTTTCAACATTTGCTATGTTATCTCTGTTTTATTGTGAATAAAATACTGGCTGGTGTGATTTGAAAGTCATTGCGTTCTGATTTTATTCACAATTTGCACTTTGTCCCAGCTATTTCGGAATTGGGGTTGTAATACGGCCATACAAACTGAAGCGTAACAACACAGCCCAACATGAAAAGTTCACAGTATTGGCAAAGAAGAACACGCAAACACGACAGCGGCAAACAGCCGGGGAATGTGATGTGGCCGAGAGGGTTTTGAATTCCGGGGCGTCTCTGGAGTGGCGGGAAGCAGGGCAGGGTGTGGCGGATGAACGATGATTGACTGCAGAGCTGACGAATGCTGAGGAGGTGGAAGTGATGATTCACGAATACGAGGGAGGGAGGGTGGAGGCAACACTGGCGGCGAATTTTGAGGGGAGAGAGAGAGAGAGCGAGAGAGAGCAAAAAAAAACTACCATTCACTCGACTATACGCGAGTACGAAACATCCGCCTAGATTTCGAGCAAGTATTGAATTTCTTCGTTTGAATGGAGAGATCCTTTCGCCAAGGCGTTTGTTAGAACAAGAGAGCCGTAACACATAACAGTAATCTTTTGTGCTCAAGTACGGTTGCTTTCACATTTGGTACGAGTACGGATGAACCGTGCCCGAGTACAGATGAACTTTGACCGAGTCCACCTCTTCCAACCTCATTTTGCAGATTATGTTTTTCTGCTCACGATCGGACTCCTTAAATCTAAACCAAGTACACATCTTAGACGTTACAGCGGTGTTTTTCACGAGCACCCCTTCCTCCGTATGCTCAATACTTTCAGCTATGCTTTCGGCTATTATCCAAATACAGCAGGTGCAGCTTAATGACATCATCAACTAGGGCTATCGCGGTTGGCCGGTATAGTCAAAATCTCTACCCTAGCCAAATTTGTATCGTCTCAACCATCTACCGTTTATACTGCCCACCCCTAAGGTTGAATATGAAATTCTTTCCATTAATTGTCTGACTCTGATGGCCAGTTAGCTCTCAGCATGAAGTTATAATGGCCAGATACAACAGAAAACAAATATTCAGGCTTAACTTGCTCATGAAAAGTAGTTCCCCGAGATCGGGTTTCAAGTGTTCGATGATTGAGTGAGGAATCTTTTCCACTCCGTCTCCACACTGGTCGGGGTGGGCTGACGGCAAGGTACCCTCCCTAATACGGCTGTGATGTTGATGTACGCTCCAGCGGCTATTGCGGTGTCTGTGTCATTGACTATATGAAACATGGATGTAGCTTCCGTGACGTCACCCATAGGTTTCTGAATATCCACTCTGAAGCTCATTTGGTCGCCATCATGGCACTTATTTGACTCCGCCTACCTCCCGGCTAATCCAAAAATGGGCAAAAAGGTGGGCCGTTGCTGAAGCAGAGGCGAGCCAAATGGGCGAGGTCGAATGGACCCTGTTTGCTGAAACAGGTCCTCCTAGCTCAAAGCTACTAAGCTAGCTACGGGTTACAATCTAGGCTAAGAAGCCTGCGCAGTTCGATGCTACCTACTTCGCCATGGCGGAGATGCTGGGTCATATCTGTCCTAGTAAAGAAATGGAGCCTGCCAAGTTGATGCGGTGGGGGGTTGAACGCTGCTTATATCCATGAAGCGGTAGCGAGACAAATGTTGTTCGTATCCGTGAAGCAGTTGCGAGACGAACACTGTACACTGCTGGGAAGTTGCGGCAGTTGGCTCACTGGGTATCAATATCCCCCCGGGAGTGCAAGTGGGTGCTCAGCTTAGTTTTTTCCCCACCTTAGCTAGGTCCCATTAATGGTTGTATGGCCTGTCAAACGATAATACTAGGTTGACATTATGTTCCCGGCGGCCACAGCTTTCACCTTTCAGGCCACAGTGGACAAAGCGGGATGGTTGTGAGACAACGTAACAGAACTTGGAGGCGGGAGTGGGACGGTAAGCATGTGTGTTTCCCAGCATCTCTCGGTCCTTTCAAGTTTTGTCACGTTCTGCCGTGTTTAGTGCGCGTTTGTCACGGTTGCTCACAGTTGCTGCGCGTTTTGTCCCGTTTTGCCACGGTTCTCATGTCAAGCTAGGGTGTATGGTAGCCGTTTCGTCGCGTTCAATCATGGCGCGTCTCGGCATGTCACGGTTTGCTGGCTGGCGCGCTACGGCGCGTTGAGTACTACTACAGTCTGACATGGTGCGCACGGTTTGGGAGGGAGTATATAGAAGCCGGGCCCAGCAGGGGAACTTCATTCGAGAATGAGCATTCGCGACACAACATCTTTGATAGATTACTGCAGATTACTGTATAATATTACTGCACTCTGGCCTTCCCTCTCTGCAACTGCTGCTGGCCTTCTTCTTGCTGATGCAAAAACTGGATGTATTCACCCAGCAAACATGCAAACACAAAATCTTCATCTTGGGCATTGATGTTGTCATGTCGAAGTCTCAGGATACAATGATTGCAGAGGTGTATAAAGTACTGGAAAAAAAATAAGTAAAAGTACCATAACTTAAAGTTACTGGTAAAAGTTGAAGTCACCCATAAGAAAATTACTTGAGTAAAAGTAGCTAACATTAAATGTACTTAAAAAAAGCATCTTGTGAAAAAAAATATACTTAAGCATCAAAAGTACAAGTACAAAGTATTTTTCATAGTATGCATAGAAAGAAGCAAAGCAACCACACATTGTTCTCTCCTCGTGCTTTTCAGGTGAATGAAACAGTATTCAAAAGCAAACAGGCAGTCTCTCCTTTATATACTTCTTCGAGTTTACTGGCAGTTAAAAAAACCACTATAATTGATAGTAGAATTACATAATGTCAATAGCATGTCGAATTTTGCTTCAGAAAACTGATTTCTTAACTACTAATTGGGATACCATTGGCTCACTATAGCTGAAGTGGTTGCTACAGCGGACAACGATTTTTTTCTGTAGCAAGAGATAATTTTTTTGAACTGCTGGATAGATACTATGGGCAAGTATTTTGAACCGTTTGCACATCAGGCTTAGCTGAGGAGTTTAATTCAGGCAACTCCTGAAAAACAGGGATTGTGTGAGGTTACGCTCAGGAACCAGACGCGAGAACCAAGCAATCCAAAAAACTTGTGTTTTATTAGGAATGGGGGTGAGCCCCCGCAGAGCAACAGTACAAAGTCCATAATCCAAAAATCAGAATCTCAGGGATCTAATCCAAGTTGTAAACAGGGCAGCAAACACAAAACTCGTGGTTGGGGGGAAAAAGGTTCGGTACACAGATGCAAACAAATCCAAATCAGAGCCAAAATCACAAACTGGGATGGTCCAGTCAGAAAAGAATCACAAAGAGTACAAGGCCTAAACAATCGTAGCACAAGGGAAACGTTCTGACAGAGGCTGGTAGTGAAATGACTGCTTAAATACACGTAGGGGAAGTCACATGCTATGACAGGGAACAGGTGAGCTGGATCAGGCTAATTACAATGGGGGAATCGCATGAGGGAAACCCTAACCACGGAAATTGGCGAAAGCCAAGACACGGACGGGAATCACACAGACAGCCTATTGACAAACATATGGCTCCGGTTAGGGAGTTCTAACGTGCACAGATAATGAGAGGCCCATCAGAGTCTCACAGGTGCGGAGGATCCACTGAAGCGCAGCAAAGTAGATTGAGTGAAGACAAGGGGCGGAGACTAGAATAGGGCGAATGCTGAGAGCTCGTTAGTCAATTAGTAAAGTGCAGCTATACAATCCCTAGTGCTCGTTAGTAAGTTAGTACTATAAACAATGTTAGTCTTGGTTAGTATCTTTAACTAAAATAACAAACTGTTAGTAATGATAGAACAGCAAGGCGAAGGAAGCAAACGAGATTAGAAGGAATAATTGAAATCCCAGAAACGATGAAATCAACCAAAAGTGTGGCACGTAATACTGGGGCAATGAGCAGTCACATGACATGAGACCAGACAGGGGAGACAAAGTGCAATGCATGGCAAGATACAAAACAAGAACCGGAATCCAACTGAGGGAATGGAATATGGCAGATATACAAAGCAAGAACAAAACATGGCATCTGTGGGCAAAAGTTTGTTTTCAAAGTTGCCTCTTTTTGTTCATTCTAGGAGCCGCAATATCCATGACATGCTGGTGCACGCAGATGCTTTCCATCCCAGACCAGGGGACAGAATGGATGGTGCTAGTGGCTTTTTTCCGTGTCGCCATTGTACCTCTTGTCAAAATAACAAAAAAAGTGAACACCTTTGCTAGTCATATCACTAAAAAAAAAAAATAAAATCCAGAAATTTATTTCTTGTCGTTCTATTAATGTTATTTATTTTCTTTCATGTTCTTGTGGTGTGAGGTACCGTTCTGGAACCAAATGCGAGACCAGGAAGTTGCAGCAAAAAGTGATTTTATTGTAGTTGGGGGGGGTAAACCCCCACAGGGCAAAAGGCAACAGTACAGAGTCCACAATCCAAAATCACAATCCAGTAGGGCAGAATCAGAGTCGAAAACCAGGGCAGCAATAACAATACTCGTGGTCGGGCAAAAACAGGTTCGGTACACAGACACAGGTTTGTCAGAGAAGCAAAAGCCAAAATCCAGTGGGCGTAATCCAAACCGTTAACAGGGCAGCAAACACAAAACTCGTAGTCGGGCAAAAAGGGTTCGTCAACAGATGCAGACAATAGTACCAAAAAGCAGAGCCAAAAATCGAAGGTCGGACAGTCCAGTCAGAAGAGAAACACTATGAGTGCAAGGCGAGAAACAAGAGCAGCACAGGTAAACAAGGGAAACGTTCTGACGGGGAACTGCAGTGAGAAGACAGCTTAAATACACTCAAGGGAAGTCACATGCTATGATTAGGATCAGGTGATGAGGATCAGACTAATTACAAAGGAGGGAACATGAGGGAGAACCTAATCACATGAAATTGGCAAAAGCCAAAACGCAGACAGGGAACACGAGACAGCCTATGACAAGACATACAGCTCCGGTTAGGGAGTTCTAATGTGCACAGATAATGAGAGGTAGGACAGAGTGGAGCAGGTGGGGAGGATCCGCTGAATTGCAGGAGAGACAAAGTGAAGGCAAGAGGCGGAGACTAGAACAGGGCGAGTGCTGAGAGCTTGTTAATCAATTAGTAAGTGCAGCTATACAATCCCTAGTGCTCCTTAGTAAGTTAGTATTATATACAATGTTAGTCTGGGTTAGTAACTTTAACAAAAATAACAAACTGTTAGTATTGGTTAGTAAAACAGAAAAGAGAGGCGAAGGAAGCAAACGAGATTGGAAGGAATGTTTGAAACCCAGAAACCATGAAATCACCTAAGCATGTGACACGCAGGACTGGGGAGAAGCTGTAGCTTAACAAAAGACCAGACAGGGGAGACAAAGTGCAATGAAGGGTGTTACAAAGTCCTTTTTGTGGTCAGGTAGGTCGGACGTGTGTTCACAAAAATTAAAAAAAAAAAAAAAAATTCAATGGCAGAGTGGTCTATTTTTGAAAAATTGTTTTTATTATGGTCTGTCCCAAATTCCGAAGTGCAACGTATATGTACCCGTGATTTCCGCTGGACACACACAAAAGAAAAAAAAATATGCTAAAAGAGAACATCCAACGCATTAGGGAAGGTCCCAGCACTTGGCCTACCCCAATCAATTTCCTGTATAGGGTTTTCAAAGTCCTTCAAAAAAAAAATAAAAAATAAAAATAAACAGAGAAATGAAGCAGGTCCTGGCATTTGGCCCACGCACTGCCTTAACCATTCCCCTTCACAGCTCTTAGGGTTCTGCTCGTTTTCCCCTCCCCTGATACGCGAATACCCCAACTTATATAGCCCCGCCCCCTCCCCGCAATCCATACATCAACCAAATCGCGGAAAAACAAACTCCTTTAAAATACAAAATTCCCCCATCAATACAAACACAAACCTAAACTTGTTAATCAAAATCTAAGTATTACAAGTTTAATCATTTAGGTTTCCCCATGATGCATTGTGCAAACTGTGGACGGAAGTGCCGTTTGTGTTCAGAAATGAATAAGTGCCGCGATTTTCTGGCAGTCTGGTTTGCATGCTCAATGGCGTGAGGTTGACGGAAAAAAAGTCACGATGGGCGTGAAGTGGAGAAGTGACGAGATACAGAGCAGAGAGCGGTAAGGTGAATCATTTTAATTTTGCGGAATTTGCTATGCCATACTTCGCTGTCTACTAGGTGTGCACCCCTAGTTAGGCAACTAATACAGCAAGTTGAACGAGTTGGCTTTCTTTTAGCGGCAATGAGGGCTGTTACGAGGTGTAATTGAATTGAAAAACTTGACCGGTGAGAGGAAACGAGTCAAACGGAGTTCTGCTGCATTTCAGCTAGCCACTAGCAGTGACAGACCGCTCTGTCACACTACCCCCCTCCTCTTCCAGATTGTCCAATTCTGGCAATCGTGACAGGTAGTCCGCCATTAGATTCTTTGTACCTGGCTTGTGCGAATGTTGAACCTAAATGGCTGAAGAGCAAGGTACCAGCGAGTCACTCTAGCATTGGAGTCCTTCATTTTATTGATCCAAACCAGGGACCTATGGTCCGTGTCCAGATCAAACTCTCTGCCTATCAAGTAATAGCGGAGACTGTCCAGGGCCCATTTAATCGCCAGCCCTTCTTTCTCAATTACTGAGTACCTTTGTTCACGAGGTAGAAGTTTCCGACTTAGATACAGCACTGGTTGTTCATGTCCTTCCTGCCCCTGCGCTAGCACTGCACCGAGGCCCACTTGAGATGCGTCTACTTGAACCAGAAATCGCTCCTCAAAGTTTGGACTGATGAGGACAGGGTCTGAGCATAGGCAGTGCTTGAGGTGCTGGAACGCCTGTTCACAGTCTTCAGTCCATGGGACAGGGTTCCGTCCTGCTTTCGAGTTAGGGTCAGTCAGGGGAGCAACAATAGTGGCAAACTGAGGAATGAATCGCCGGTACCATCCCACCAGCCCAAGGAATGATCTTACTTGTTTTTTTGTCCGAGGCCGGGGACTGTTTCGGATAGCCTCTACTTTGTCCACCTGAGGGTATAAGCGTCCGCCGCCCACTCGATAACCGAGATATTGAGTCTCTTGTCTTGCCCACTGACACTTACTGACATTCAGGGTCAGCCCGGCCTTCCAGATTCGGTTCAGGACATCATTGAGGTGGTCCAAATGTCCCCGCCAAGTGGTGCTGTAGACCACAATATCATCCAAGTAGGCAGCAGCATATTTTGCACAGCCATCCAGTACTCTGTCCATTAACCTTTGGAAGGTCGCTGGTGCCCTTTGTAGCCGAAAGGCATCACCTTAAATTGGTACAACCCAAATGGAGATTGAAGCGGTGTACTGCCGGGAGTTAGACTCAAGAGGAATCTGCCAATAGCCCTTGCACAGATCGATGGTTGTTAAATACTTTGCTGCCCAAAAGGCGCCCAATAGCTCATCAATCCGGGGCATGGGGTAGACATCGAACTGTGAAACAGAGTTAACTTTCCGGAAATCAATACAGAAACGAATGCTGCCATCTTTTTTTGGGACAATAACCACAGGACTAGTCCATTCACTCACAGAAGGCTCTATCACACCCATCTCAAGCATGGTGGTTATTTCTTGTTGCACACTGGGTAAAATTCTCTCAGGGATGCGATATGGACGCAGACGCACAGGTGTTGAATCTTTTAGCCTTATGTGATGTTTGGCTAGGTGAGTTTGGCCTGGGTTCCCACTAAACAACGAAGGGAACCTACCTAGTTCTTCCTGTAGCTGCTGCTGATGAGCCTTTGGTAGATGACTCAAGTCCGGTGGTAGTGGTTCACTACCAACAGGGAAGTCCATCTCATTCTCCTGATCTTCCTCCACAATGTCTCGCACCATTAGTGAGACTCCTTGTCCTGATTTTTCTTTAACCTCCTCCTCACGGTGATTGCCAGTTGTTTTCCTTTCCGTCCACGCTTTGAGCAGGTTTACGTGGTAGATCTGGTTCCTCCGGGTAGGTTCTGGAAAGCAAATTTCATAGGTTACTGGACTCACCTGCCGCAGCACCTCAAAGGGACCTTGCCATTTGCACAGCAGCTTGCTTGTAGATGATGGTAGGAGCAGCAACACCTTCTGTCCAGGCTGGAACTGTCGTAGGCGTGCGGTGCGGTCGTACCAACACTTTTGGTTACCTTGTGCCTTCTCCATGTTTTCTTTTGCTTCACCTCTCAGCTGTTCCAGCCGGTCTCTCATTTGGAGCACGTATGCCACGACCCCCACAGGGGACTTCTGCTCAGCAGTGGCTTCCCAACGTTCTTTCAAAAGATCCAGCGGCCCTGGCACCTGTCTTCCATAAAGCAATTCGAATGGGGAGAACCCAGTCGATGCCTGTGGCACTTCACGATAGGCAAATAAGAGGAAAGGAAGCCACTTATGCCAGTCACGACCCGTGTCAGAGACAAATTTTCTCAACATACGTTTCAAAGTCTGATTAAATCGCTCTACGAGCTCATCCGTTTGGGGGTGATAGGGTGTGGTGGTGATGCCGGTAATTCCTAAAGTCTGGTGAAGTTGTTTCATGAGCCGGGATGTGAAATTAGTGCCTTGATCTGTGATTATTTCGGTGGGTATCCCTACTCGCGAGAACAGTTCAACTAAACAGCGAATAATGTGTGGAGTAGTGATGCTGCGAAGGGGGAATGCTTCTGGGAACCGGGTGGCATAATCACACAGTACCAGGATGTAACGATGTCCTGCACTACTTCTTTCAAGGGGACCAATCACATCCATTGCAATCCTTTGGAAGGGTACTTGGATTATGGGTAGCGGCTGCAGAGGAGCCCGATCTGCTTTCCTCACAGGAGCAGTTCGCTGACACTCTGGGCAGGAACGACAGTACTCTTCCACATCGGTATACATATTTGGCCAAAAAAACCGAGAACTGACCCGCAGGTAAGTGCGTAACCGGCCCTGATGACCCGCCCATGGTATGGCGTGGGAAAGATGTAACACAACCTCACGACAGCTTGTTGGCAACACCAAACGATGCCCATTTGACCCTGCAAAGTAGAGCAGCTCATTGTGCAGAATGTATTTATCTGTGCAATTACCACTCTGGTTTGATTGGGCCTGCTCAATCAATGGAATCAAAGTAGGATCAGCACCCTGCAGTTCCCAAAGGTCATCTGGCACTTGCCACACAGGTTCTACCGGCAGCAGAGGGTGTTTGGATGACTTAATTGCAGACAGGCCCTTCTCCATCCAACGCTGACGCTTAGTCTTGTGGGATTTACCCACTTCTCCGAATAAATCATCATGAGCATTTGGTAAGGGTCTAAGCCCGTGGCGTGTGAAGGGAATCTAAGACAGGGCTTGGGAGGGAAGCAGAAGTGGGTAGCGAAACTGAGGACGGGATATAAGGTTGTGTATTCCTCTGCCTAGTTTGTGACCGGGTGACTGCAACGCATGATAACTGCGAGAGCATATCAAAAAGACTAGGCACATCCTTTCCCAAAACCAAATCACATGGTAAATTTTCCACCACACCCACAGACAACAAGTAGGCTTGGTTGTTGCACGTGATGGTGACCTCTGTCATGGGGTAGGACTTGCGGTCTCCCTGCACACACAACACCTCATGGCTCAACGCATAATTGATAGCCGTATCTGGAACATGGCATTTTTTTATGAGAGACAAAGAGCTTCCCGTATCCAACAAAGCTTGCACATTCACATTGTTAGCCCTTACCCAAACATATGGTAACCCCCCACAATTCACCCCTGAAATGTCCCCAGTTCTAGGCATATAGCAAAAACTTGACAGTTTGGGTTTCTTGAGAGGGCACAAAGACGCTTTGTGTCCCGGCTGCTGGCAGAAAAAACAAATAAGGTTGCAACTGGGCCCTCCCATTTCTCGCCCACCCCCGCCCCCCAGAGTACCTGTATTCCGGGCCGCAGTGTTGGTAGTCTGTACCTGCGGAGGCAGTGTCCTATGTGTCTGCCGTTGCAGTCCTCGCCGCGCATTTATGTACTGTCCAGCGAGTTTAGCTGCCTCCTGACCGGTGGTAGGATCATGCTCCCGCACCCAAGTCCGAATTTCTGTCGGCAGTACCTGCAGCAGCTGTTCCATGATGATCATTTCCCCAATCTGGCCCTTGTCCCTTTGCTCCGGTTTCATCCACCGACGATATAGGCCTTTCAGTCGCTGATAGGTTTCCTGTGGCGCCTCTTCCTTGGGAACCACCGGTGACCGGAACCTCAGGCGGTACGTTTCCTCCGAGATGTCAAACTTGGCTAAGAGTACTGCCTTGAGGTCAGGGTAGAAACCAGTGCGGTCCTCATCCATTGCCGAGTATGCCTCCAACGCCTTCCCAGTGAGTTGAGGGACGAGACGGCTGGCCCACTCCTCCTCTGGCCATGCCCAGGTTCGTGCCATGCGTTCAAACCTGAGGAGATAATTCTCAATATCTTCCCCCTCCTGGTATGGTGGAAGCTTTGGTTCTCTCCGCAGGGTCGGCGCGGAACGGCTTGGCTGACTTCCCACTGACATGGCTGGAGACACAGGCTGTCTTTCAGGGTTGAAGGCTCCACCAGGTGTGGGGGGCGATGGGGCGTGGACTCCCTTCAAAACTCACTTGTGGAGTGGTCCCACCTAATGGAGGGTGTAGGCGCCTCTCGAATGCCCTTGATCTCCCCCAAAGGTTCTTCTCCCTTTCCTGCTGTACCGTCAGAAAGTCCTTAAACAAAGTCACCAGTTCACTTGTTTCTGCTGTTCCGGGTTCCATTTTTGCCTTTGTCTGACGGGCCCTAGTCCGTCGCTTAGGCCGCACTACTGGCTCCTCATCGTATCCCTCTTCATCTGACTCCTGGTCCTTAATGCCTGTGGACCTTAAAGCTCTCCCACTTGCCATCCCACTTCTGACACCAAATGTCACAAAGTCCTTTTTGTGGTCAGGTAGGTCGGACGTGTGTTCACAAAAATTAAAAAAAAAAAAATTCCAATGGCAAAGTGGTCTATTTTTGAAAAATTGTTTTTATTATGGTCTGTCCCAAATTCCCGAAGTGCAACGTATATGTACCGTGATTTCCGCTGGACACACACAAAAGAAAAAAAAATATGCAAAAAGAGAACATCCAACGCATTAGGGAAGGTCCCAGCACTTGGCCTACCCCCAATCAATTTCCCTGTATAGGGTTTTCAAAGTCCTTCAAAAAAAAAAAAAAAAAATAAAAATAAACAGAGAAATGAAGCAGGTCCTGGCATTTGGCCCACGCACTGCCTTAACCATTCCCCTTCACAGCTCTTAGGGTTCTGCTTGTTTTCCCCTCCCCTGATACGCGAATACCCCAACTTATATAGCCCCGCCCCCTCCCCGCAATCCATACATCAACCAAATCGCGGAAAAACAAACTCCTTTAAAATACAAAATTCCCCCATCAATACAAACACAAACCTAAACTTGTTAACCAAAATCTAAGTATTACAAGTTTAATCATTTAGGTTTCCCCATGATGCATTGTGCAAACTGTGGACGGAAGTGCCGTTTGTGTTCAGAAATGAATAAGTGCCGCGATTTTCTGGCAGTCTGGTTTGCATGCTCAATGGCGTGAGGTTGACGGGAAAAAGTGCGATGGGCGTGAAGTGGAGAAGTGACGAGATACAGAGCAGAGACGGTAAGGTGAATCATTTTAATTTTGCGGAATTTGCTATGCCATACTTCGCTGTCTACCATGTGTGCACCCCTAGTTAGGCAACTAATACAGCAAGTTGAACGAGTTGGCTTTCTTTTAGCGGCAATGAGGGCTGTTACGAGGTGTAATTGAATTGAAAACTTGACCGGTGAGAGGAAATGAGTCAAACGGAGTTCTGCTGCATTTCAGCTAGCCACTAGCAGTGACAGACCGCTCTGTCACAAAGGGCATGAACAAAGACATGGACCGGAAACTAACAGAATAGTGGATTGGGAGTGGCAAAAATGAAAACATGGCAAAATGCAAAAACTAAACAGAACATGGCAAAACCTAACAGACATAATCATAAACATAACAGGGACTAGGGAAAACATAACAAGCATGGCAGGAACAATAATGAACATGGCAGAATCAAGACAGACAGAGCAGGATCATAACATGTGGTCTACAATATATAACTAATCGTCAACTCAGAACTAGAATCAATGAACACAGAAGTTCTATCCATAGAGGGGATCCAAAATCCCCTGTGGCTAGACCTTTTCAGGAGGCTAAACATCCAGTAACTGCACTTAGGTTTTGTGGCATTGATAGAATTGACCCTAATCGTAGACACACAGATCTTGAAACCAAACTTCTTCAGTGTGAAAGCAAATGGATTTATACTCTTAAAACTGAACAGCCTTATGGCCTTAATGAAACACTTAACTTATCTTGCTTCCTATAGGCTGTCTAGCACTATTTTTTGTACATCTGCCTGCATCAGCATAGTCTTGTTTTACAATCCTTTTTCAAATGCAATTGAGGTGCATTAGTTGATCTGTAATTGCATTGAGTGTCCTTAATTGGTTAATTAGTCGCACCTGACTTGGATTCTGCCTGCCTTTATCTGTGCTGTGTATTACGTTCTCTTGTAGCACTGATGATGGTTTAATAGACCGAAACGTTTGCTTTTTCTTTTGAGCACTTTTTTTTTTTTTTTTTTGGTGATCCATCATGCCTCATTAAACTGATATTGGCATATATCTCAGCATATTAAGTAGTTTTTGTGGCAGTTTCTGCCCATCTTTTGGTGTGCGAGTACTTCCTTTGCTGGTTTCTTATTTGTTCATCTGTATCTACGCACCCAAGTCTAGAGGATCATTTTTTTGCCTTTATTAGGCGCAGTTCCACAGCATCTTGTAGACTTTTTTGTTAGAGGCTCCCAGGACTAGAACAAATCTGGGAGGTACCTCTTTTAGTGCATTCGCTCCTTGTATGTGGAATAATTTCCAGGATACCTTGAAGCTAGACTGCCTTATCCCCTTCGTGTCTTTCAAGAAATTAGTGTTGGAATATTGCTTCTGGAGGCCAGATGTATTTGCTTTTAGTTTATGGTAGGACTTGCTCATTTATTTTTCTCTGTCCTATCTTCTTATGAGTTTATATGTATATATGTGTATATAAAATATATGTGTGTGTGTGTGTGTGTGTGTGTGTGTGTGTGTGTGTGTGTGTGTATATTTTTTAACTTAATTTTTATTATGTTTTATTCTAGTTTAAAACTTGCTATTCCTTTAATCTGAAATTGTTGTTTGTGACTTTTGTGTATTTTATGTGTGCTGTTTGTCTTTAACCTTCCATTGTAATTGTTTTATTGTAATCAGGGCTCCCCTGCAAAAGAGACCTCTGTCTCAGTGGGACTTCCCTGCAATAAAGGTGATTGATTGATTGATTGATAGATGAAGCCGTATCTCAAAAACGGTCTGATAATTTTTTTTTTTTTTTTCATTTTGGTATGTGATCAAATTGATCATCAAGTTAATGCCCGAGCAAAAATATTTTTGAATCGTTCATTTAGACTTCGCGGCCATTTTTATGTTGAAAATGGCCATTTTTGGCACTTACGTGCAATTTTCTCAAAAACTGTCTTATGAATTTTTTTTCTAATAGCAGCAATGGAATCAGTATTATGACCTGCTTCAACAGTGTAAACGGCGTTTTGATTGAATCGCTCCTTCATAGCGCCACCTAGGCAACATGTCTGGACTTCATCATTTTTCGGGGTGTTTTGTGCTCTCTTAATATAGCATTTAGAGCTTAGGTATGTATGAGACACCTATAGGTAATCAGGTATGCCGAACATTGTGAGTCAGTCACATTTGACCTTGGGCCTCAAGGTCAAGGTCAAATGGAAAAAATGTACTATAACTCTCTGAATATAGCATTTAGAGCTTAGGTATGTATGAGGCACTTAAAGGGAAGCAGGTATGCCGAACATTGTGAGTCAGTCACATTTGACCTTGGGCCTCAAGGTCAAGGTCAAATGGCAAAAATGTACTATAACTCTCTGAATGTAGCATTTAGAGCTTAGGTATGTATGAGGCACCTAAAGGGAAGCAGGTATGCCGAACATTGTGAGTCAGTCACATTTGACCTTGGGCCTCAAGGTCAAGGTCAAATGACAAAAATGTGCTATAACTTGCTTAATGCCAGCAGCCATACCACTATTCAATCTGCTCCAGCCACATGGCTGAAGCTAAGCAGGTGTGGGCTTGGTTAGTACTTGGATGGGAGACCACCTGGGAAAACCAAGTTGCTGCTGGAAGAGGTGTTGGTGGGCCAGTAGGTTGTGATCTTCCCTCTGGTGGAATAATCCCCAATGCCCCAGTGCAGTGACGGTGACACTGTACTGAAGGAGACGCTGTCTTTCGGATGAGACGTTAAACCGAGGTCCTGACTCACTGTGGTCATTAAAGATCCTATGACACTCTTCGATAAGAGTAGGGGGTTCCCCGGTGTCATGGCTGAAGTCCCAACCTGGCTCTTTCGACCTGCCACCTAATCATCCCCTGATCTAATTGGCTGTGCAAATTGCCCTCTCCCTCCCCACCTCTACCCCCAGGGCTCCCTTGAAAAAGATTTCAATCTCAACGGGACTTCCCTGGTTAAATAAGGATTAAATAATATGACATTTAGAGCTTAGATATGTATGAGGCACCTAAAGGGAATCATGTATGCCAAACATTCTCGGTTGTTCGAATTTCACCTTGAGCCTCAAGGTGAAGGTCAAATGACAAAAATGTGTTATAACAGCTTAATGTGGCATTTAGAGCTTAGGGAATCATGTAAGCCAAACATTCTCGGGAAGTTGAATATGACATTGGGCGTCAAGATCAAATGGCAAAAATTGCTATAACTTGCTGAATAGGGCAATTAGAGCTCAGGTATGTTTGGGGCATCTATAGGAAACCAGGTATGCTGAACATTCTTAGGCAGTCAGTCAATTTTGATGTTGGGCCTCAAGGTCAAGGGTATATGACAAAAATGGCCCATATTTGTTTAATATTGTTTGTAGAGCTTAGGTATGTATTGGGCACTAATAGCAAATCATGTATGCAGATTGTTTTCGACATATTGGATTTGACCTTGGGCAACAAGGTCCAGGTAATGACAAAACGGCCTAAAAGTCCTTTAATGTTGGCTTTAGATCTTCGGTATGTATGGAATACTAATGACAAATCATGTATGCTGATCAAACACACCATATTGGATTTGACTGTGATCTTCAAGGTCAAGGTCATGTGACAAAATCAATCTATTTATTTCCTCGTTTAACAATGTCTTTAGAAATTAGTATGTATTAGGCACTAACCTATATTTATAATTAAAATTTTTCGGGCATTGTAACCGCATGGTCGACCTTTTTTCACGATCAATTGCGGCAATAAAAACTGGTCAGAACCCATTTTTGGATGTTTGTTCCCATTAGCATCATGGAATAGAAAGAATAATACTAATTAGACCCACTCGGTGGCAGTGGGTAAAAAAAAAAAAATCATTGTCTGAAAGCAGAGCAAGAACCAGAAGTGAATTGAGAAGATGGCGCACTTCACAAATTGACAGCAGACGACAGTGAAAGTTTAGGTTAGAAAAAAATCTAATCGGATTTCATGATGTAGACTTCTTAAAGATTATATTTTTGCTAAATGGAAGAAATGTTGCTGTGTGTCACTCATGAAAAAGTGTGACTGCTCAGTCGAGTTGCCCGATAATGGTAACTAAAACCCTTTTCTCACTGAGCTGCGTTGGCCTCCGGAAGTGTGCGGATGAAACAGTTTTCTTCTTTCGCAGAGAGGAATTGATTTGAAGAACCGTGAATTTATTCGCTGTGGTACGGGACCATTAACCATCACCGCCGAAATTCGCGAAAAAATCAAACAGGTTTAATTTTTTCGCGGATGTCTTTAATTCCAATATCGTGTAGAAAACGTGTTGCTTTCGCAAGAATTCGTGTTGGCTTGCTGTTGAATCTGCGGACTGATTCTTGTTACTTTTCTCCTGTTGGAGCTGTAACTGCCGGCAACCTTCAGGGCCCTTGGCACTCTAGTTCTAAGTAGGGCCATTCTCTGAAATATGAGCCTGGAAGGGCAAATTTTCAAATAAGCTCCATCAAATAACTAGTGCATTTGTTTCTAACAACTATTATTCTAGTTAAGGATGGCAAATGCTAATTTCAGAAAAATTTGAAAAAATTTCCCAATTTTGAAGTCCTTTTGTTTTTCACCATTTTTTGAGATATGGGTCGTTCTTGAAATTAAAGTCATCTTTTTGTGATTTGGATGAGTGTCAAACTCAGCAGCAGAAATAATCTATTGTTGAGGTTGTTTTTTTTCAGCTTTTGCAGCAAAAGTCCCAGCAGATTTAAAAGTTTCCCTCTTTAAGAGGTCCAAATATATGGTGGTCAATGACATCACACACGTCATGCATGGCAACATAAGTTTGTATAAAATTAATAAATCCCAGGGAAGATATGAAAAACTTGACATAAATTAATATCATACTTTCCAAGCTTGGAGGGCATAACTCTCTCAGTCCTACAAACAGAATCTGTTTTATAGCCAAAAATGTACCCGTCACACATGTGTGACATTTATGACGTTACATGTGTGACCAACGTACAAAGCCTATGCTTGTAATGACATTAATGACCTGTTTCCTTTATCTTTAGACTAATAAAGGTTTACTTCACGCTTCTATTAAAAGGTGGTCTAGGTTATCTCTATCCAGAACAACAACAACAACTACTACTAAAGCAACATGAAGGTCAGCCACCCCATCACTTGACCGAAATATTTTGCCAGATTTTTGCAACTTTGATGTGTATACCCATGTGCAAAGCAGGTAAGAATTTAGATTTAATATCATGGAATATGTTAGGTTCAGAAAGTAATGTGAAAATGCTGTTAGTTGGATTAAACTAACTACTGTAACGCAAGTATTCAAATATGTTTCTGAGGGTCCAATCAATGTCTTTCAATTACTGAGGAAAGCTTATACGGTCTGGAGTTGGATAAAAATCGTGTCAATCAATAGATAATTACCAGGAGAGTTTCACGTGGGCGTATGCTATAGCTTTGCTGTTACGCAGATACCATTGAATCACCATTGAAGTGATTGTATTTCCTTGAGGGCTTGTATGAGGTTCCAAAAGACAGCTGAATTCTTCGTCAGAAGAATATACGCGTAAATCCATGGTAGTAGATTTAATATCTGATGACTATAATTAATAGTATAATGACATGGTATCAATACCATGGCAAATCTTTGCTTCAGAAAACAGTTTTTTTTTTAACTACTTAACTGGGATACCATTGGTTCACTATAGCTTAAGTAGTTGTTACAGAGGAGAGTGATTTTTTCTGTAGCAAGAGATCATTTTTTTAAGCTGCTCAATAGATACTATGGGCAAATATATTGAGCAGTTTGCACATCAGGCTTAGCTGAGGAGTTTAATTCATGCAACTCCTGGGAAACAGGGATGGAACATAACTAGTCCACATTCTAAACTGTTCGAGCTTGGCTTGCTAGTGAATATTTAGTAACTGATCCGGGAGTGCCATCTAGTGATAGAATAATGTAACTGCGTGCATAAATAGAGCAGCTCCATGTCCGCAGGGGTCTACATCTGCACAAAGGGGTTAAATCATATGTTTCCACAAAGTTCGATCTCTTATTGTTACACTGTTACAGTATTTGTAGGTGAATAAAACTAACCTGCAAAATGTTTATGTTGTTAACTTCTGTCCACCATGTTAATGCTGCCAAACCCAATATTCTTATCACAAACATTGGCTAGTACAAAGGATGTATGTTAAACACCTCCATGCTTACTTTCGCTTACAAGGACCTACAATAGCCACAGGTATGATTTTATTTAAATGAAATGGACTTACGCATTGCAGGATTTGCATGTGGTCACACACGTAACAAAGGTGTCACACATGTAACACATGCGAAAGAGGTCATGATATGCAAATGAGCTAGGTATTTTTATTAAAGTCTTAATTAATGCTAACAGGAATAACTATTGCTGAAGTTGATGAAGCCAAAGTGTTATAATCTTCACTCAAATCACAGAACTTTTGGAGTTTAAATTAAATGTAGCGATTGACCCATTTTCTGTCACATACATAATGCAGCCTCTTTCTGGTTCTGTACTTCCAGTGTGTTTGGCAAATATCAAGTTGATGTACCATATTGATAGGAAAGCCCAGGCATTTTGTGGTTGTCCCATATTGATCCCCATCTGCAACCCAATTAAATTATAGTGCATTGAAAAAGGTCAAGAATACTTTCCAAATGTCACACACGTAACGCGAGAATTACCCTACGGTTCTTCAGACTCCTTGGCAAGCTTGCTGGGGTGAAAAGTAAGGAGGTGTGCCCTCAGGTTGCTCGTGGTCGAGTGATACTTCATTTGGACCTTGTATATCCTACAGATTACTACATCCTTGTTTGTTGTTTTACCATTTGTTGACGGAAATCTAAATACTTTCCACATGTCGCTTCTTAAATTGTCAGGAGTGGTGATCTCTGTTGGTGGGCTTGTTTTGCTCTCCACCATCTGATTTGCAGTGCAAAACTTTATTGTTCATAAGCATGTCACTAGACACATGCATTTTTTCATGCGGATAAATTAGAGTCCAAGGCGAGAAGGGTGAGATTTAGGAACAAAACACATTTTAAAAAACACCTCAGGGTTTCCACTACATGTAATTGATCGTGGCGCACCGCCATGGCAAAATAAAAGCCGCCTCGCCTATGTAAACTGACTTTACATAAACTCCAAAAATCCTAAAGACAATCAGGTGTCGCCAGTTCTCCTTGTTAAGTTAAAATGAGCGCTAATAATTCTTGACCTGTTGTCAATCATTTTGCTTGATGAACACGCTTTTCAATGAATAAAAATTAGCCATTGGCAGTAAAACGCGCTGCTTTCTTCTTAATGCAATGTGTGCAACGGTTAGAGAAAAAATATTTTGTTCACTTTGCAAAATGATAAACTACGATGTTAACTTCTGTGTTTGCTGTTAGCACATCCTGCTCTACCTAACTGTATCTTCATGATTATTTAATTCCAATTCCGGAGTCATAATCGGTTTTCATATTATATGTAAAATCCATCACGCATGTGAAACTTATAAACCTCCGTGCACACAGACTTCAAATATCAACTGGCCACACCTGATAATGCTGAGTTTTGCCCCATGCTGAAGTCCTCCGCCACAGTTTCAAAAAATCCTGGAGGAAACCCTGCACATTTCTAAAAATAAAACCACACACACTCAAATACTGGGCTTAGCTTTCGAATATTAATTAGTTTTTATATTCAAATTACATTCAACCCCCGAAATTCATACTAACAGCCCTAGACTGAAGCATGCAATTTTGGTCTCATCTGACTAAAGCACCTCGTTCAAGTCATAATTGAAATGATGTTTGGCGAAGTCCAAGCGCTTGCTTCTGTGTCTTCTGGTCAGAAAAGGCTTTCTTCTGGCAACCCTTCCAAAGTGCTTGTGGTTGTGGAGGTGGTGCCGGATGATGCTATTCGAAACCTGGTGACCCCAAGATGCCACCAAGGCCTGCCATTCCTTCACAGTGATTCTTGGGGTTTTTGTTTCTTCTCTCATAATCCTCCACAGTATCCTGGGGGGCAAAATGCAGTTGCATCCTCTACCCTTGAGGTTTTAAACATTTCCATATCTTGGGAATTTTTTAATTATAGCCCTGACAGTGCTCAGTGGCATATTTAATCATTCGTGAATCTTCTTGTAGCCGTTACCAGATATATGAAGATCTATGACCATCTGCCTCTTTGAATTGACAGTTATTTTGTTTTCTTCATGATGTTGGATGGCGAAGGGTAATTACATGTGGGTTACCTCATTTTTAAACCCTAATGAACGGGAAGTGATGCAATGGTTCAATGTAGTTCCTTAACACTTAGATAAAACTTAAATAAGTGGAATTTAATTCTTGGTTTATTTTTGGTAGATGTTATTTACAGTAATCTTGAAGGGTGCCATTAATTTTGAAACCTTGATTTGGAGGAACTTGATTTTTAATTAAATTAGTAAATGATTTTGGTTGTTTCCATTGGAACATTAATATCGAACAGTATTTTTCACACATTGTTATTAAGAGTTTATCTATAGATACAGTGCTGTAAAATAGTATTTGCCCCCTTCCTGATTTTTTTTTTTTTTTTTTTTTTTTTGCATATTTGTCACACTTGAATGTTTCAGATCATCAAACAAATTTTAATATTAGACAAACATAACCCGAGAAAATACTAAATACAGTTTCTAAAGATGATTTCAATTATTAAATGAAAATGACTATCCAAATCTACCTGGCCCTATCAGAGAAATTAATTGCCCCCCCCCCCGCAAAATCATTAATTAACTGTAATTAACCACAATTTTTTGTTCAATTTCCCTTGCCACGCCCAGACCTGATTACTGCCAGACCTGTTGAATCAAGAAATTACTTAAATAGAACCTGTCTCACAAAGTGAAGTAGGCTAAAAAATCCCAAAAAGCTACACATCTTGCTGCGATCTAAAGACATTCTAGAA
Organism: Gymnothorax javanicus; assembly: GCA_029692085.1. Taxonomy (NCBI): domain Eukaryota; kingdom Metazoa; phylum Chordata; class Actinopteri; order Anguilliformes; family Muraenidae; genus Gymnothorax; species Gymnothorax javanicus. The sequence goes on from CM056193.1 coordinate 56,804,732, forward strand.
CAGATGAGAAACAAAGTCATTGACATCTATCAGTCTGGAAAGGGTTACAAAGCCATTTCTATGGCTTTGGGACTCTAATGAACCACGGTGAGATCCATTATGCACAAATGGAGAAAACTTGGAACTAGGGCTTGGCAATATGGACTAAAAGTCATATCTCGATATTTTTTAGCTGAATGGCGATACTCGATATATATCGATATTGTTTTGGCTGTGAACCGGGTTTACAGTTCTAAGGCTATTTGACCATGACTTCCAGTATGCATGCGCTGTTGTATCATTTTCAGACTTGGTTATATGTGTGCAGGACTAGGAAAAGGGGTCACTTGGGATTTTTTTTTTCCATTCTGAGATTAACGGGGTATCTCAGTGATATCCCTGTGATAGTGATATCCCAGCACCAGTGATGATTCCAGGACGCGTAATTTGCAGGATCCCGCAAGTTTGACAGACTTGGCGCTAAATGAAGATTTCAGTGTGCCAGCAACTACGCATTACATAGTGATTTAGCGCAAATCCTTTGTTCTAATGCGTAGATTGATATGAAAACATTGTCTATAACAAACTTCCGTGCATTTATTCTACAAATTTATAAACCTACTGCAAAGATTATTGTCAGAATGTCGGCAGCAAGAGACTTCTGTTTATGCCTGTATATGACTGTAGCTGGATGTATGTTTCTGTAACCTCCTGTCACGCTCGATTGCTGCTTTCCAGGGAAAGCAAAAGCATGCATCCCGCTGAATTGAGTACTCCAGCCACGGTCGTGTAAGATACCAGGCTGGATTGAATGATCGCCATAAAGCACCGAATGCACACTTTGGGTAGCTAGCTAATATTGGCTGGGATGGAGCATCGCCAATCAAGTCCCTAACCGTGTGAGGTAGGGCTGAGGCAGCAGAGAGAGGGAACTGGTTTGGGGCAGTGCTTGTGGAGGGCACTGCAGCTGGAGCCATAGCCATAGTCATAGCTTCTGGTGTGCAAGCTACGGCATCGCTTGAGGTTGAAGCAGCACAAGGCTTGCTAATAGGAAGGCATTAGGAACTATTATTTTATGCGCTATTTTGTCATTGACTTTATAATTGTTATGGCCGAAGTTCATTTATGGTGGCTTTGGCCACCCCCTGGCTCCGCCCCTGCTAGGGGGAGGTGCGTAGTTCTCAACAGCTTTGTTTACTACCAAACAAATTTAATTTCCGTTTTGCTCCTTAGTGGTTGCAGAGTCTCATTTGCGATATCTGAGCATTGCGCTAATTCTATGACTCTGTCTCTCATTCACGTTTGAACGAGCGTTTACGGATTTTAAATCCACAGAAAACCGAGTAGTTAATTAATGGTAGCTCGTTTGCAAACGAAGTATATATACATTTACTGACCAACCCCTCTTCTGCGGCGCACTCCGTCTCCATCTTGTCGCTGAGTGTAGGTGAGAGTGGAGGCGGAGGGGGAGGGAGGAGGGCTTGTGGTCACAGAGCGAGGGAGGCGGAGCAGAAAGGTTGTGTGTGTGAGACAGGGACACGGTGAGGGAGAGGAGAAATGGGTGCGAATTTGCAGCCCATGTATTGTCATTTTAACGCAAAATAACCATATCGATACAAGCGATATTGTCCCAGTGTTATATCTCGTTTAGAAATATATCGATATATATTAAAATACCAAGATATCGCCCAGCCCTACTTGGAACAGTGGTGAACCTTCCCAGGAGTGGCCGGCCTACCAAAATGACTCAAAGACCGCATCGACAACTCATCCAGGAAGTCACAAAAGAACCCAGGACAGCATCTAAAGAACTGCAGGCCTCACTTGTCTCAGTTAAAGTCAATGTTCATGATTCAACAGTAAGAAAGAGACTGGGCAAAAGTGGCATCCATGGGACAGTTCCAGGGCGAAAACCACTGCTGACCAAAAAGAACACTAAGGCTTGTCTCATATTTGTCAGAAAACGTTTTGATGGTCCCCAAGTCTTTTGGAAAATTATTCTGTGGACTGACGAGACAAAAGTTGAACTTTTTGGATGGTGTGCGTCCCGTTACATCTGGCGTAAACATAACACAGCATTTCATAAAAAGACCATCATACCAACAGTCAAACATGGTGGTGGTAGTGTAATGGTCTGGGCCTGCTTTGCTGCTTCAGGGCCTGGACGACTTTCCGTGATGGAACCATGAATTCTGCTCTCTACCATTAAATCTTGAAGGAGAATGTCCGACCATCAGTTTGTGACCTCAATCTCAAGCTCACTTGGTTTATGCAGCGGGACACAGATCCGAAACACACCAGCAAGTCCACCTCTGAATGGCTTAATGTTATGGGCTTGTGGATTTCTTTTGCTATCTACTTCAGTGGTGGTTGCTGGGCTTAATTTCTGACGGCGTTGGAAAGGGAGATGAAGTCGTTCGAGGGTTGCCCTTCACGCCTTTGGAGATCCCCTCCATGACACGCCTCTCCACCGACCAATCGCCGACTGCCAGCTGCGCTTCCTCCTCCGGCCATGCCAGCTCCAATCCATCCAATCCATGGAGACCGGCAGCCAGTGGCGGCTCGTGAACTGGCAACAGGGGAGACTCAAACAATCCCTTAAAATTAATGATTGGTCACGACCTGTTTTCAATCATTAATTTAAATTGCCATTACAGAAACTCCGAAGACTTTCAACATTATCAGATGTGGCCAGTTTTCATTTATAACGCATACCTGTCAACTCTCACGCATTCGGTGTGAGTTTAAGTGGCGTATTTACGTTCCTCTGCTGTAGTCGCAATTATTCAGTCACTGTGTATGTAAGAGATTCTCGCGCAGAATTGAAGTCCTTGTGCATGGAGGGGTTGGAAGCAATGGAATTGCATTAAGACGTTTCAAATGATCTTATTTCATTTGAACGATCATGAAACACATGCATTGCTTCCAACCCCTGAGTAAAGCAAAGCGCGAGATGTCCGGAGTCGTAATCGGTATGTGTTATAAATGAAAACTGGCCACACCAGTTTGAGAGTTTTCAGAGTTTCTGTAATGATTATTTAAATTAATGATTGAAAACAGGTCGTGACCAATCATTAATCTGAAGGGATTGTTTGAGCCTCCCCTGTTGCCAGTTCACGAGCCGCCACTGCCGGCAGCGTATATAAAGGCCATGTCACCGTCTATTCGGGGCGGCTGTGATCTAGTGTGAACAGTCGCCTTGCTGCTCTGTGCCACTTGTAAATTTGCTGATTTTTTTGTATTGTTTGTAGGTCTTCTTACAGGGTTCCTACGCAAGTATGGAAAAGTATGGGAAAAAAATTTGATTAATTTCCAGGTATTAAAAAGTATGGAAAATGAAAAATAAAGTATGGAAAAATATTTATGTTTCCAGAATATAACGCCTGTTCTAAAATACTGTTTTCTAAATTAGAAAATTAGGTATTTCCAAAAATTTAATCTATCCGGATCGTGTTTTATGCCGGGCCGCAAATTTTTTTTTACAGGTCGGTTGATACCATTACGTACATCAGCCAATCACAGCTCGGCTGTGATACAATTCTACGTGCCATCGGCCAATCACAGCTCGGCTGTAGCTACTCATGCATCGATGAGAATGGCAAAGCATTCGACCAAGTCACTGTCAGCTGAGTTGTGCACGCGGCAAATTTGTAAATGCTCGTCTGACAATAACGATGTAAATGCTCCACAATACGCGAAATTACAAGTTGGCTGGTCTGCTGCCGAAGTCCAATAGTCTATTTAATAGGCCTTGGCTTCGGTGACTGCAGATCGGAGAGCAAATTTCATGATATCAGACAGTGTTTTCATTACCGGTTTTTTATTCGCTATTTAGATTTTGTGCATTTCTAGGGGTAATGGAAACGCACCTAGAGAGTGAGGACGATGTCCGACGTTATTAGCCCAAAAAACAGAGTCTGCTTCGTGACCGTAGACTGTTCGTGACACAGACTCCTGTTTTGAGTCTTGTTGATACCAGCTATGGATGCTTGCGTTCAGTGGCGAATGGTTTTATTTAGCGCTTCAACATCATTCGCTAACCTTCTATCCTGATTGATTAGACTGGATGCGCACTTCCACTCTGATCTGAAGTTCCGCGTGTACATGATTATTCACGCAATATGTATGAAATCGAGTGCAAGATTATTTATTTTCATTGGAGTACGATAAAGATGAGAAAAGCTGCGGTTCTTACAGATTTATAGTCCGTTTTCTTTGGGGTTCCGATAATTGGCCAGCTGTCAGTAGAATGATATTTTGTCGATTACAGCTAATGTTCAAAACTGATTCAAAAACTAACTGGTAACACCTCCCCATTGTACTCCTGCGACCAGAAGGCTTATCAGCGCAATGCCTCAAATAGGAGTCTGTGTCACGAACAGTCTACGGTCACGAAGCAGGCTGTGATTCTTGGGGCTAATAACGTCGGATATCGTCCTCACTCTCTGTGTGCGTTTCCATTACCCTTAGAAATGCGCCAAATCTAAATAAAAAAAAAAAAAAAACCTGGTAAAATTTGCACTCCGATTTTCAGTATTAGTCGACGAAGCCACGGCCTATAAAATAGACTATCAGACTTCTGCAACAGACCAGCCAGTGTACTTGTAATTTTGCGTACTGTGGAACACTTCCAAAATTGCGGTGTGCACAACTCAGCTGACAGTGACAAGGTCATGATTGATTTTTATGGTACAACTTTAAGTGGAACAACCAGAATTGCCTGCATATAACCTAGGTATAGGTATGTATGTAGTTTTTTTTTTTTTACAATTAATTGAACATAATTCTGTGTGTGTGTGTGTGTCTGTGTGTGGGTGTGTGTGTGGTTAGTTACAGTTTTATGTTCAGACACTTGAGGGACACAAAAAAAAATTGTAAGCATTAAACTGTTAAAATGTGTTAAAATAAAGATACTAATAATAATTAAATGAAAGTAGATGTTTTATTTACGGTACACTGATATATTTACTCAGATGTAGCATATTTCTCTGAAAAAAAAAAAAAACCGAGAAGTCTGGAAATTAGGGTATGGAAAAGTATGGAATTTTGAAATTCCAAATGTGTAGGAACCCTGTTCTTAGTCTACTTAGTAGAATCATTGTTTAGTTGTTTCTATGGTACTCGTTTGTCAGGAGCTGGGTTTTGTTTTTGTAATTGCGTTGTTTGGCCAATCGTTTGTTTTTCTTTTCTAGTATTGTTTGCTGTGTGTTTTTGCTGCCATCTGCTGGCTACGTTATACATGTGTTGTAATTCCCATATTCCGTTGCCTATTTACGAATACTTTAAACAAATAACAGCTACCTGGCAAATTTTTACCAACACCGTTGTGTTTCTTCCCTTTGTCCCTGGTGGATCTAAAAGGGTTTGTAACACTTAAAAAACAAAACGAAGGTTTTTGAGTGGCCTAGTCAAAGTCCGGGCTTAAATCTGATTGAGATGCTGTGGCATGACCTTTAACAGGCTGTTCATGCGCGAAAACCCTCCAATGTGGCTGAATTAAAACAATTCTGCTAAGAAGAATGGGCCAAAATTCCTCCACAGTGATGTGAAAGACTCATTGCCAGTTATCGCAAACGCTTGATTGCAATTGTTGTTGCCGAGGGTGGCGCAACCAGTTAATAGGTTTAGGGGGCAATTTCTTTTTCACATAGGGCCAGTTAGGTTTGGATTGCTTTTTCCCCTCAATAAATGAAATCATTTAAAAACTGCATTTTGTATTTGGATCACTCCATACTAAACTGTACAATTCACTGTGTTGTATAAGAATGGTCAATAAAATTTTTTCTAGGAGAATTAAATGATTTGCATTGTTCGTATTTATTCACTCCCGGATTGAAGATATACATAAGAAAAAATCAGTCATCGGTCCAACAACACAGCAGAAAAAGTGGTTTCCTAATGTCAGCCAAGGCATTGTGAAGGACATATTTTGTTACAAAATTTGGCAGCCAACTTCATGAAATGCTCATGACGTTTGTTGATACTTCAAAAGAAAGTGAAATGAAATATTGGAGAGAAATACCCATAATAACGGTTTCAATTGTCTGCACTAAATTATCGGGACTCGTCTGATCAGAAATGCAATTTGAAATGACCGTTGTGGGCGTAACCAGGCGTGTCGTCCATCCCTGTGAGTTAATTTGCATAATGTATGCAAATGGAGTAATGATGACCTCGGCAAAATAAGGTACTCACTTTCTGCATCAAAATTTCACAAGGCGTCAGACAATCATATATACCATGCTTTTAAAAATAATGAAAATTTTTCCGTGTCCTAATATTGTGTTACGACCATAAAAACATAAACAATCTGTGCGCTATCACCATAGACTGTATAAAAAGATGGACGCAGCACCCGGGTCTGAAAAGTGAGGCCAGTGCGGTAATTGAGTTCCATTTAATGGCCAGCAGATAGCGACGTCGGTGGTTGCAGAATTGGAAAAGGTATATTTGAATTTTCATCACCATTGTAACACATTTGTACAGTTTAGTATGGAATGAGCCATTTACTCGGGTTATCTTTGTCTAATATTAAGATTTCTTTGGTGATCTGAAATATTTATGCATGACAAATATGCAATAAATAAATAAATAAATAAATCAGGAAGGGGGCAAATACTTTTTCACAGCACTGTATACTTTTTAGAATTTTTCGCAGTATTGTTTGCATTGCCAGGCAGGTGTGCAAGTAATTTTGGAGCCCACTGTATCTCTTTATGGAAGCGTCCATTTTTTTAAAATTACAGCTTAAATAATTGACTGTAGCAAGAGAATCTTATGTGAATTTCCAGTCATGCCCTCCATGGAGTAATTCCGCTTTGAATCATAAATCAGCATTTGGGCAAAGGTTTTCTCACTCTGAGGGTCTACAAGAATGTTTTGCTTGTTAAACTAGTATCAGATCTCTTCACAGGATGCATGGATGCTTTGATGCCCTCCAGAAAAAATACGTAAGTCATTGCTAAATAGTGCATATCCCAAGTTCCTTCTTCTACCAAAGTTTTGGAAGTTCATATTGCAGCCCATATCAGTTGGTCATTATTTTACCAGTAGTAAAACGATAACATGTCTCTAGAAATGATCAAGATTTTATTCTTATAGTTGTTGAATACACTTGCAGTTATTCTGTTGATTTAGTCTCACCTTAGTACTAATGTCAATCTGTAATCTTCCCATCAGCTGCGACTGGTTGTTCTCTCAGTGAGTATATTCACTTGCTTTAACCCATTTTTGAACTTAGGCCCAAGGCTAGGCTGCTCAGCATAATTCTGTTTTTATTCGGTCAAATGTTATGTTACATTGGAGAACTGCATATTGTTCTAAAGTGTAAGGACTCAGCATTGTAACTGCATAAGCCATTTAATGCAACGCAGTGTCTAGAGACATGGCAGTTTTTATTGGTACGGCAGTCGATTTCAAGGGATTAGGATAAGGATTCGGGATTATGGTTAGGGGAAGGGTTAGAGGTTGGGGTTGGGGTTAGGGTTAGGGTTAGGGAAAGGGTTAGGAGTTAGGGTTAGGTTAGGGCAGGGCTTGAAATGGGGCTGCCGTACCTCTCCACATTGAAATGCATTGAAAAACTGCCGTACCCGTAGCAACTGCCTAAATGCAAATACTACTAATAAATATTATTTCAAATTGTGGGATAACGGCCTTCAGCCTCCATAGGTTTGATTGCATAGCAGTTTTCAGATCTGTCAAAATATTTAGATGTAGATGTTCAATTGTGGTCCAGCAATCAAAACTCATAGTTTTTAATCTGCAAAACAAACTAGCTTGGGTAAACATCACCAAAATTACTTTGACAGAAATAGTAGCTGCATGTTTTTGCGAAATTCATGATGATTAACCTTTTTTTTTTTTTTTAAATCATGATACCATCCTGTAGATTGTATAAGAGCCCCTCAGGAACAAAATACTCCCACTGGCTATATTGTGCTGATCTATTTAAACAGATAGGGCCTGATTTCCTAAGACCTTTCACACATGCAAAATCTTCTTGCCTGTGCAAAACCAATAACATTGCAACTGATTGGTGCAAGGCAAGTACCCTGGCCAATCATGGGCAATGTTATTGGTTTTGCACTGGCAAAAAGATTGTGCATGTGCTAAAGGTCTTAGTAAATCAGGCCCTTAGTGTTTTAGCCTATCAGCCCTCACCCCAATCAGCGTCTTTTACTTGGTTAGGCATCTGGCTGTGGCTTTATTTTTACTACGCAGATGAGGCTTTATTCACAGCACTTCAGGGTCAAAAGAAAACCTAGAATCATTTTCTGCCTGACAAAAACTTAGATTTCCAGTGTTGTTACGACAACATTGTAAGTTTGAGTAATATTCTTAGTAAATGGAGAACAATCTACTGTTTGTCACCTTTCAGAACAGACCGTGACTATGCCTGTTGTCAAAGTAGTTCAGTGTGCACTTTAGTTTGGGTGGAAATTTGCTCAAAAAAGGCGGAATGTTAGGAGGTTTTTAACCTCTTAAAGGCAAAGAAAACCCCTTTTTCAGCTCTTGCCCAATAAAAGTACACTGCTCCTACTATTCAAATATATTCTTGAGCAATTTTTTAAAAATTATTAACGACTAGAAGATCAGATTCATACGTTGTTGGTGGTGCTCCGTGTTTGTTGGAATCGGGGTAGCTTGCCACGTCACCTGGACACCAGAACTCTTGAAAGCGTGGAGGTCATAAATTAAATAAAATCAGTGGCGTAGCGAGAACTGAAAATTTGGTGAGGCACAGGACATTCCTTTAAAATAGTTATTAGTCCTGACTTGTTCTCAATCATTTTCATCGTTAACAATAGATTCGCTCCGAGAACACTTCACTCTATCAGGTGTTGCTAGTTCTCCTTGTTTAGGTAAGATGACCATTATTCATTTGGATGTGTAATTTGGTGCATTTAAATCAGTGTCATTCAGATTTGCATACCTGTCAACTTCACGCATATGAGGTGAGTCTCACACTTATTAGAGGCTGTAGCGAGACACTGAAAAACAAGGTGCAGACTAGGGCTGGGTATTGTTTCAATTTTATCGATTCCGGTTCTGATTCCGATTCTACTTATTGAATTCAGTTCATATCGAATCTCGGTTCCAATTCCAGTTTTAAATTTTTTTTAATTTTTTGGAAAGAAGAACAAATATTTCATGAACAAAAAATTGCCTCTTTATTGCTTGCACATTTAGGTTTTATTAAATAATTATAAACTGTGATAACCGTTTTCTTCAGTTATAAAAATATTTTTATGGTTATTTCTGAATAGCAGACTGCTGCTATATATAGCAGACTGTTGCTGTGCTGTACACGCAGTTCACAGCAAACCTAAGAATGGCCGCATCCCTATCAGCGTTTCATTGTTGTGTCCCACAGTGTACTGGGTATACCAGATTGCACGCTGATCTTATTTTTCATCGTTTTTAGAAAGATTATCTGCGTAAGGAGAGATGAAGGGCCAGAACTACTAGGGTTTTATGATTGCAATATACGTTCCCAGTGGTTCTGTTCATCGTGGCATTAGCAGTGGCCTCATCAGGTCACGACTGAGAGTATCAGATGCAGTCACATAACTGAATTGCGCAATTTAATAGAAAACCAATGTAATTTCCGTAAGCGCCAAAATTGCAATGCTATCATTCCACACTGTGATCAAGCAATCACTTTCACGTTTTAAAGTAGGGATTCAAAGAAAATAAGTACCCATAAAATTGGTCCGTTATGGCAATTTCATGATATGTTGAAAGTATTCATTCATATAACAAGACAAAAAATGTTTCATGCGACTTGATATTCACTTTCCAAATGTTGCTCCTTTTCCACCGTAACCAGTCTGCCGACAGTCTCATTTCCCGTGACGTCACATACGGGTTGTGTACTCTGAAATGTACCCAGATGTTCCATAGTTATAATACAGTGAACACTGTGAAAATTATTTTCAATTTTGTTTTAAAAGCCTGACGAGTCAGAACTCGTAATAGATTTCTTCCAAATCTCCCAGTATTTCATAGTTTTAAATCCCATGTTTAAATCTTTTTTTTTTTTTTGAGCTCATGTCGCATAAAGGTGATTTCTTTCATTGATGCATATTGGTTTTGCTGCTTATTTTGGTTCGTTCCGTGCCTGCAAAAAGTCCGGTCGCCGCGCTGGCTATACGCTATACGCGTACACATTGTCTAGTTTAGAAAGAAAATTATGTTTTTTACTGAAGTTATGCTACCATTCTGAGGAAGGTTGGATATGCCAATGCTCTGGGCTACAAAAAAGATAGAATTTTATGAACACTATCAAGTGGACTCTCATAACAGTGATCGACTGACATAGAAATATGGAGTGACGAGGTCGATGCCATTTAGAATACAATAGTACCCCTCAAATATCTCCACCCATTACCTCAAAAGCAGCCTGAATTGTCCGCCTGTGCTTCTCATGTACTCAAGTTCAATTCCAGGTGTCAATTGCTTTTTATCCCCCCGGCATAGAATGCGGAGAGTTATAGGCATCGCCTCATCCGTCTGTCTGCCCGTCTGTCCGTCCGTCCGTAATCATTTTGTTTCCGGAGCAGAACTCGGAAACTATGCAAGATATCAGCACCAAACTCGGTACATGTATTCTATGTATAGTCTAGATGTGTCTTTTGCTACTTTGGAAATTTCGGGATTCCTATTTTTGTCGTTTCCATGGAAACAAATCTGGACTTAGTGCACATCAGGCCTAGTTCGTTTCCAGAGCAGAACTCAAAAACCGTTCAATATATCTTACTGAAACTTTGCATGTGTATTACTCACATGCTGAAGTCGTGCCTTTTGATATTTTCAGATTTCTGAAAATCTTATTTTTTTCGTTTCCATGGAAACCAGTTGCATTTGGACTCTGTACAGAGAGAGGTTCGTTTCTGGAGCGCAACTCAAAAACTATTCATTATATTTTTCTGAAACTTTGCATGTGTATTACCCACATACTGAAGTGGTGCCTTTTGATATTTTCAGATTTCTGAAAAAATTTTTTTTCGTTTCCATGGAAACAAGTTGGATTTGGACTCTGCACAGAGAGGTTCTTTTCTGGAGCGCAACTCAAAAACCGTTCAATATATCTTACTGAAACTTTGCATGTGTATTACCCACATACTGAAGTGGTGCCTTTTGACATTTTCAGATTTCTGAAAATCTTCTTTTTTTCGTTTCCATGGAAACAAGTTGCATTTGGACTCTGGACAGATATAGGTTCGTCTCCGGAGCAGAACTCAAAAACCGTTCATTATATCTTACTGAAACTTTGCATGTGTATTACCCACATACTGAAGTGGTGCCTTTTGATATTTTCAGATTTCTGAAAATCTTTTTTTTTTGTTTCCATGGAAACCAGTTGCATTTGGACTCTGGACAGAGATAGGTTCGTCTCCGGAGCAAAACTCAAAAACCGTTCATTATATCTTTCTGAAATTTTGCATGTGTATTACTCACATACTGAAGTGATGCCTTTTGATATTTTCAGATTTCTGAGAATGTTATTTTTTTTGTTTCCATGGAAACCAGTTGCATTTGGACTCTGTACAGAGATAGGTTCGTCTCCGGAGCAGAACTCAAAAACCGTTCATTATATCTTACTGAAACTTTGCATGTGTATTACCCACATACTGAAGTGGTGCCTTTTGATGTTTTCAGATTTCTGAAAATCTTATTTTTTTCGTTTCCATGGAAACCAGTTGCATTTGGAATCTGGACAGAGATAGGTTCGTCTCCGGAGCACAACTCAAAAATCGTTCATTATATCTTTCTGAAACTTTGCATGTGTATTACCCACATACTGAAGTGGTGCATTTTCATATTTTCAGATTTCTGAAAAAAAAAAATTTTTTGTTTCCTTGGAAACAAGTTGGATTTGGACTCTGTACAGAGAGGTTCGTTTCTGGAGCACAACTCAAAACCGTTCAATATATCTTACTGAAACTTTGCATATGTATTACCCACATACTGAAGTGGTGCCTTTTGATATTTTCAGATTTCTGAAAATGTTATTTTTTTCGTTACCATGGAAACCAGTTGCATTTGGACTCTGTACAGAGAGGTTCATTTCCGGAGCACAACTCAAAAACCGTTCATTATATCTTTCTGAAACTTTGCATGTGTATTACCCACATACTGAAGTGGTGCCTTTTCATATTTTCAGATTTCTGAAAAAAAATTTTTTTTTCCGTTTCCATGGAAACCAGTTGGATTTGGACTCTGTACAGAGATAGGTTTGTCTCTGGTGCACAACTCAAAAACCGTTCATTATATCTTTCTGAAACTTTGCATGTGTATTACTCACATACTGAAGTGGTGCCTTTTGATATTTTCAGATTTCTGAATTTTTTTTTTTTTTCGTTTCCATGGAAACAAGTTGGATTTGGACTCTGTGTAGAGATGAGTTCGTTTCCGGAGCAGAACTCAAAAACCGTTCATTATGTCTTTCTGAAACTTTGTATGTGCATTACCCAAGTACTGAAGTGATGCCTTTTCATATTTCCAAATTTCTGAAATTATTATTTTTTTTCCTTTCCATGGAAGTGACATGGATTTGGACTCAGTCTCCGGGCTGGGTTTATTTCCGGAGCAGAACTAAAACACTGTTCATTAATGACGCTTGTTTTTTTATTGCCTTTGCCAACGTGTGCTTCATAGTCTTTGCTAGATGTTGCCAGTACATACTTCCAGATCATTCCAGAGGAAAATCACCTCAACATTCTTGTTTGAATTTCTTTGAAGGTGTGGGATTGACATGACTTTCGCAAATAATCAGGGGCCGGGGGGATATGTCATCTTCTGATGACTCTTGTTTATAGTTGTTGTATCTCTTCCCATGGTTCTTTCTTCAACTCCTGGTCCTTCCTCTTCCATGTGGCCAAAACGAAACAAAACCTCGAAAATCTAATAACGTTAGATAGTTACAGTATACGCAATAGAAAGATCTGACGACAGGCAGCTGCAAGTGAATGAACAATATGTATTCCTGCGCGAGTTAAGAGAGAGAATACATTCTAAAATTCTTCCTTTCTTGTTTTGTCGTCACTCTTAACAAGTCTAATCATTGAAAAAATATCATAATAAATTTAGGTATCAGTCCTGGCTTCATGATTTCCGTCAGATCGTTTATATGTCCATGTTAATCTTCAATGTACTATATAGAAAAATACGAGTTTAAATAAAAAAAAACAACAGATAAATGTTTCTCCATTATAATTTATCCATCTCAAGGAAAGAGTGACTCAATTTCAACCTTAAATAACAAAATATAAAGCTTAGACAGAGACATAGTATTTCTATTGACATGTACACCGTACACAAATTCACAGAGCAGAGCTTGCAAAACCCGTATGTGACGTCACCCAAAACGGGCCTCTTTCCGAGCATCACGGAAGTATTCATGCTCAATAAAGTACAGTTGTTTCGTGCATGTTTCCATTTTCTCATATCAATAATGTGATTGAATGACATTACATGCATTCTTTGCGTTCTAAGCTTTCCATTGATGTCGAAATTGCCATATTTCAGTTTTTCCTTTGAATCCCTACTTTAACTAGCAATGGTTTGTATTGATCACTTTCGTGCCATGAGTTGAGCTATGGGAAAAGTACTACAGTTAAGTGATCGAGAAAAATAAGGACCAAATGCCAAATCACTGTTTTCTTCCACTGTCAACTGAGTGGCTGCCTAACGTTAGCTCACTAGCTGACAAACTGATGTTACATAATGCTTGTGGAAACGTGGAAAGTAACGTTAACTTGGTTATGAGAGTGGCAATTAGCTGGCCTGCCCCAGTTCTAATCCATACCGATTTAACCATTACACTTGGCATTCAGTTTGGCTAAATATTAACAACATGACTTGACATGGAGCAATTTTTTTCTCATGATCTCAGACAATGAAATTTCTGCAAAAGTCACATGTACCCTGGGCTATGCAAAAAGTGCTGTCATTATGTAAGGAAGAAAAATCTGGAACAGATGCCAAATTACGGTTCTCTTCTACGGGCAAGTCATTGCAAATACTATGTAAACAAAGCCGGCGATCCAGTTGCAGGTCTCAACCCTCGCATTAGACAAAAAAGAATATTCTTGACCTGAACATTAAGAGTGGCTTGCAGCACGCAAACAGACATGTTTTCTCTTATGATGATGTACTGCGTAACAAATCTCGTGACAGTAGGTCCGCGTTGTGGTAGCAGGTCCTGCCTAATCTGTTCTCAGTGCAGTTCATTTCGGACCATGATCTTAAAAAGATCTTAAAAATCTTAAGTTTGGAACCGATAAGCAGATCCAAAATGCACGTGTCTTAACGAATCCACGGTTCTTGAAAAATTGGAACCGATTCCAAACTGGACCCGGTTCTCGATACCCAGCCCTAGCGCAGACTACGTGGGAGGATGGGTTAAAACCCCGCCCACAAGGCGCTAATTTTATTCTTATTAATTCAAACACAAAAAAGGGTGTGTATAATTTCGCTCAGATTAAATGTACAGTGCTAATCAAATTTATTAGACCACCACCCAATGTAAGGTTTATGCCACAGCTGCCCTAAATTAACACTGTTGGTAATTACCAAAATAATATTTATGTTTCTGTAATGGTTAATCAACCAGTATGCGCAAGCTCTTTAACTGACATGATATTTTTAACGCTAAAATATAATTATTGTTGTTATCCATGAATTTTCGAATTTACCATTATACAAAAAAGCAGAAAATATTATTATTAAGCACATTATTATATTTGGATTAAGATGCCAAATAACAGTTATTTTCTTCCATTCCTGTAAATAAAAATTAGTTTTTGTGGTTGAATGCAAGAATGCTAGCTTTTATCAAGGCCGAAGGAGGCCCTACAAAGTATAGGTTTTTTTTTTTGGTTTTCATGTGTGAATAAGGACTATTTAGTGGTTTCAGTTCGTTATTTGCCAGAGAAATAGCAAAAATTATTTTTAGTTTTAAACAAGTTTTTGACGAATTTCTTAAATATTTGTGTTTTCTCATTTTTTTATGACAGGTGGTCCAATAAATTTGTTAAGCACTGTATCTCTTAAATGGTTTTAATCATCGGTGTCAATTTTTGGTTCAGGAGGCGGGCTGCGTGTCTTGAGGCACTGCTCCAGGTCGTTGTGCGAATCCCCGACCTCTCCACCATAGGAATTTTAAGGGAAAAAACAAAAAAGCACAGTTAGACTTGAATTTTACGCCCGCATTCCTCGCCTGCCGTCTTGCAACTGCCCGGCTCTCTCTTTTGAGCTCTGGTTGGCTCTGATTACAATGTGGCGCAGTTGCTGCTCCTCCTGCGCCCTTTCCCCTGGCCCGCTTAGCCTAATGACTTGCTGCTGGTGGGAACTGTCCAGGTACTTGCGAGTCTAGGGAGTGCTGGGAAGGCGTCAGCTCTTGGGCCGCTGTCCAGGGTGCTGAAGCTCCGCTCGGCACCGAGAAAGAGGGGGAGGAGAATCCACTGTTGCAGGCATGCTGAAATGGTCGAGGGTCCACGCCCCGGTTTGCCATAAGGCACATCACATTCTCACGCCGTAGTCAGCAATCTCACACTTTATAACAAACGTGATCATTGAAAATTTCATTTGTAGCCCCCGGACGAAGTCGGACGGCTACTATGGATTCATGTTTGTCGTCTTCGCCGCCGTGTCCGCATCTGTAGACACTTCCTTTTGGATGCTGCTCAGGCTGTAATTTTTGACCGATTACTTTCATATTTGGTATGGACATGTGATATACTTCACTTATGACACCTATCGATTTTGGTTGCCATGGTGACAATATTGATTGAATAATGCTCTACAAAGGGAAGAAGCAGGCTTTCGGGGGCTACACGCATGTCTAGTTCGGTAAACAAAATTATATTTAATTGCTGAGTCCCACTTTTTTATCTACTCACACTGTACTGAGAGTGTTAGGCGATATTTCGTTGCAACGCGTGTAAGTTCAGTCATTAGTCAATCAACCTGTATTTAAGTGATTATCACGCGGAAATGAAGTCCTTGTGCACAGAATTTTTTCAGTTTCATGTGCGTTTCGGTAGATTTCGGGGAAAGGTAGCGCGGAAGTTTCAGAGCAGTTTGTCTCTCATAAAGTATGGGCCCATTTTTGAGTAAATTATTTTCCTACAATGAATTTAGCCCATTATTTGGTCGCTGTTGGATCGCATGGGGAGAGAAACTGTGTCTTCAATTGCCAATGGATTATTGCTATAATTGGAAAACGTGTCAATAAAGGTAAATGATTTTGAGCTAGCCAGGACTAATTGTTGTTATGAAGGGATGTTCTGGGCCCCCAGCCTCTGGTTGAATCCAATGTTGTGCAACCACTGTTCTATCAAGTCAGGCCTCATCAAGGGAAATTAGTGCAAACTGATGCCCATGGGTAGGTCCAAGTTTCCTGTTTTGTTGGAGCAATCAACAGCCTCACACAGAGGCATTACCACTGATTTTGTTGCTCAGGTTCTCATAATGATTGGTAGTATCGGACCTCGATCATACGGTGTAAAATGAAGCTGCAGCACGAGTGATAATTAAGACTAATACACTTTTTATAGATCAGCGGATTTCTTGGTGTCCAAGCGCATCAAAACATCCGGGACATCACCACGCAAAATATTTTTGGATTGACTAAAATATAGGAATGGCGGCATTCATGAACTTCTGCTATTTTGTTGTATTTCAGGGGATCAAGGTTTAATTACTCTGTAAATACAAAAGTAAATATTGCAAAAAATTTGCAAAAAAATATTCATGGAATGAGAAGAACGTGTCTTATGTGGTTTAAGAGCTGAAAAAAGGGTTTTCTTTACCTTAAAATGCCAACGCCCCCTAGGGGTAGTGCCGGCGCTACGAGATTTTCAGTGGCATGCCTCTCTCTCTGACCCACAAACACATGATTGCTTTCAACCTGATCCCGTTTAAGATTGTCTGATTGGCTGTCAAAAATTTATGTACTGAATAATCAGGACCAATTTATAAACCTTTAATGATTAAGAAATTATTCAGAAATGACAGAGTTCACTGATGGGCTACATTGACAATGTATTGTACTTGATAGTGATATTGTAAGGATGGCAATAATATAAATAATTAATTAATCCAAACCTTTCACTTAATTCCATCTATCATTTTAGCATTTTTTCCCAGCAGTGTAGCCTAGCTTATTTTAAGATTGCTCAAGATCAAAATATTTTCAGTGTTCAAAAGAATATGTTACATTTGTGGGGAAGCACAGTCAGACGCTCGTTACCGCGATGTGATAATTTATTAAATTATCAAAACTTCTTATGTCAGAAGTGTTGGTAATTGAGTCATTTAGTAACTTGGTCAATATTGCTTTGTGGTTATGAATGTGCAGCTGCCCTTTTTCACATTTGTTAATTTAACCCCTTAAACCCGAACGCCCCCGATACCGTTACGCATAATAAATACAGCATATTTCCTAATCACAACAACGTCATGCTGCTTTTCCACTTTACGGGAAGAAACTCGGCAAAAAGGCCATGTTGACCATTTTTACCTCAACCGAACACAATTCAAGCACCAAGCAAGTAAATAAACATGTAGCTAAACATAGAATAAAATCATATCAGTGCTGAGTCACTAGCATTTTTACTGAATTTGTGCTATGCATACAAACGATACCTCAAATGAAAAAGGAAAGTCCACAGAATCCAACGATATGAGCCTTGTCATTTTAAACTGACACCACACTCCCAAGAACAGGCACAGTAGGCACACACTTAACAGTCTACAGAGATGAGCAAAAAAAATTCTGCGCTTGCTATTGTTAGCCCACTGTGTCCGTGTTATAACAGAACTAGATCCTCCAGTCTCCAAGAATGTTTTTCTTTCCAGAGCATCGCTTCAAAGATCTCAGCTCCTTAGCATTCTGCTTGCTTGCAATGTATTTTCCTCTCTGTGATCGGCTTGTGATGCTGTCAGTAAGACTTTGGCGGTAGCCATTTGATTTTATGGGTTCTGATGTTTCCAACGAGCTCTAAACCACCTTAAGTGCACAAACCTAGCCTGAGCTAGAGCCATGCATTCCCAATGCGTCAAACTGAGTCCATGGGCCATTTGCATGTACTTGAATAGCGGGACAATATGAATGCTTAACCGGTTTGTTTGTGTATTTTCTGTAAAATTATCTGCTAAATATTCAGCAGTCGTTTTCACAGCCGTTTTCTAACAGAATCTTTACACCATTCCGCGTGAATACTGAGAGTACAGCAGTACAGTACGTGTTTTCTTGACTTATTCTTTGACAAATTTGACAAAAGGTTTATAGTCAGCTGATATAGCCTAGTGGTTAGGGTGCAGTGCTGCATCCTAGACCACCAAGGTTCAACTCCTGGCCTCGACATGAGTTTGGTAAGGCAATCAGAGCTTTTTTTCTCGTATAAATAATTGCTGGGGTTTTTTGTTCTTTTTACTTTTTTACCATTTTTTTTACATTACCTATGTATTTATAATTTTATTTATTGCTTTTTTTTAAATAAATCTGCTCCAGTGGAGTCAAACTTCATTTTCTTTGTATGTATTATCTTTGAATGGGAAATTGTATAGGCTACAGGACTGGCAGAAATAATGATAAAAAAAGTAAAAATTCTAAAATTAAAAAGTGGTTGTATTTGGATGGATTGTATGCCTGTAGTGACATGTAAGTGAAATTAAATGAGTTTTACAGTTTGATATCTGAGAAGTATGACACACAGTGTAAGCTTGGAGAAGCCTCCTGGACATTGCTGAACTAAAACCTCTCTAATTTTGCTCTGATTTACTTGGTTAAAATAAACTTTGGCACGGATAATAGTGAGATTCCGTGCTATAATTTTTTTTTGTGTTCCATCTTCGGTGTTCCATCTTCATTTACTCTGACTCAGTGACATATACACTGATTTTTTGCAACATGGCAAAAATCCCCAAGGTGTTACCTTTATTATGATACCAAGATCAGTGGCGGGGCGTGGACGGAAAACCGGGGGGGGGAGCGGAAAACATCCCTTGAAACGGATGAGATTTGTGACCCGATTTCAATCATTGTTCTTGGCCAACGTGTTAGTTTGCCTTATAATGAAATGTTTAGGCGAGTAAATAATAAATTCTATAAAACGTTTAATTCACATGCCTTAATAAGCAACTCCGGGTCATTCCATATGAAATCACCCAAGCTCCCAGCTTGATGGTCTCAGAATTACTTCATTTGGTGATATTTTGTTGCCTGTGATGAGCAAATTAAATCGCAGGTGGTTTAAGTTGATATCTCGTTCCGTTCTCATTTTATGGGCCCCTGAAAAAGGGGGCGTGGCCCACGTTAACCCTCTGGTCGCAATTTGTGACCATTTTCAAAGGGTTATAACCGATGAACTAATAAGGATACAAATTGTATTCTTTCAGGATATGTTTATTCTGTTTAATAGTCTGCAACAAACATTTTAATATCGTGGTTAACCCTTTGAGTGCTTTGCAGTTAACCCCTAAACATTGAAATTTGGCGCCAAACATGTCGATTTCAAATGAAATATTATGCAAGTATCCTTAGAATGTCCCCTTTGCCATTTACATTGTTGATAGTATACCTGATGGAGTTTCAAATGAAGGTAAAAACATCTTTCTATCTTCATCCAATTTGGAGAAACATTAACCCCTTTTCAGCTGATTACCGAAACGGTGCACTTTTTGACCCTCATTTTTGACCCTCATGTGGGCCTGTTTTGATTTTCAAAAAGTTGGCCTCAAATGAAAGCTTATACAAAGTACTACAAAATCAAACTTGGAACAAATACTCCTACTTGGAAAAATAAGACCCTTTTTAGTGCTATTTGCACATCGGCACAACTACTCTCAGTGTACAGGTAAATGTACATAAATGGACAGGGAAATGTAGAGAAGAAAGGCAGATATGGCAAACATGATACAAATGTTAATGCATATTATTTTGCTAAATCTAATTTTTCAAACCACAGGTCAGCAACAATCCAACTCTGGTGTGCAGTGTGCATTCCTCCTCTCTTCTGTCTTGTAAAAAAGAATACAGTTAAAGGCCCACTCAGACCAAGTGCAAATTTCCGTGCGGATTATTTGCGCAGATATTTATTGAAGCTCATTTCATGGGTTCTTATGTAAGCCTGCACAGCAAGACGGCACTTTCGTGCGGCAGAAAAAAAACATCTACAAGGACTTTAGCTTTTGCGAAAATTCGTCCGCGAAACTAGACTTTTAGCCAATGAAATGCTCTGTTTCTATTGACATCACAGCATTCAAACCTCAGACTGCAAAGCCACATACTAGATAGAAACTACATAGCTTAGTACAGTGACGAGCATGGGAGGGTGACTCATCAATATTGTTCTCCAGCATCCTGTCCAGCATGATAAGAGGCGGGATGATTACCTGGACAACAAGCATTCAGAGAATTCATAGTCACGCCCAACAGCCCGAAATTTATGTCATGCCGTTAGGTCAGCCCAAGGTGTTTACATGTAAAAGATGATTGAAATCGGTCGAGTGGTTCTGGACATATCTGCCCAGAAACACACGTACACGCACAGACAGACAGACAGACTCACAAGGTGATTTCAATAGTCTCGCAAACCCCTACGGGGGCTCTACTAATGAGCTGAAAGACCAGGTCTGGACATCAGTAATGAAAACATTTGGTGGCTAAGTGCTAAAGTAGACTGAGGCTAACATTATTGTAAGCTAAACTCTGCCAGGACAGCAAAAGCTAGCGTTAGCTGCTGCTGCTCTCAAGGTCCATTGTGATTAAATAATAACCCATGGATTTGTTTGTCTGTTGTGCAAAATTGGAACACAAGAACGTGGAATTTCACATAAATTTTTGCGCAGCGAATATTCCGCAAATTCACGCCACTTTTTTGCTCCCCCCTTTTCTGAATGGGCCTTAAAGGTAAACGTCCTCTTTGGCTTATTAAACCCTAGTCCTATGAAAAATTGGCGGAAAAGGAATTCAGGATCATTGAAAGGGACATTTCCATTTTATGTCATCATTAATGTGGATAATAAAATGCATAACAACTAGCCTACATGATGCCATGCACAATAATGGCCCTGAAAACAAACTGCCTGTAAATTCTCCCAATTAGTCTTCGCAAGTGAGCATACTTATGTTTGGTTGATAATTTGTGAAAGTAAATGAGAACTGGTTTGGAGTAAACGGGTGTTATAGGTTATATTGGTTACTCCGATGGCAAGTCATTGAAGGTCCCGGGTATAAGAGGTTAATATCACAGTTTCATTATGTTACTTTCTTTTTGAAATATATGCTCTTCTGTGTTTTTTAGATTTATACAGATCCGGAGAATCCCCAGGTAATTGGTCATTCACTGATCTTCTTGAAAAACAAATGTTGGCTGGTAGGCTGTCAAGCTCATGCATTATGAAAAAAGAACATGACAACATTGACATTATACCTCCATCAGGAGGTAATTTTTTTCACTGGCGTTGGTTTGTTTGTGTGTTCATCTGTTTGCTAATGGGATTTCTCAAAAATGTATTGATGGATGTTACTTAAATTTTGTGTGTTGATAGAAACTGTGCTTAGGAGTTAGTGATTAAATTTTGGTGAAGATCAGACTCATATTCTTGATGAGGATCCAAAAGAATTTCTATGCGTGGAAAGATAGCACTTTGGAGCATTGGTGTCATGTAACACTAGCACCCACATCAGCCATTAGATTTCTTCTTTGTAGAAATACTTTATGCTGGGATAAATCCGAATCCAACTTCCTTCGCTATCGAATTTCAGAACGGCGGAGGCAAGGCACTCTGAGTGCCTTCTAATTTTAGTTTCCAAGTGCAATTTTTTTCTGTGCAAGGATCTAGTTCTGTGCTTGGGCCTGTGTGTCTGTGGTTAGAATACTGTTGTAATAACATTTACCAATTTATTTACAGAAAGTTACGGAATGTTACCAGTTCAGAATTCAATACACTGATAAGGGACCTCAAATGGAATTTGAAAGGTAGGGCTTAACGCGCTAAAAAAGGTATGTGATTATCGTGTTCCATTTTATTTGTGTTTCAGTGAACTGTAGATGAGTTGGGATTTCATGAACCCATTCTGGTTTCTATAATCCCATCATCAGTAATGATGGTCAGATTATGGTATGGCGCTGTCCGTCCATACGTCTGTTTGTCTTTATGAGAAAGAGATTTATTATGTCACACACGTAAATACAAGCCGAGCTAAAATCAAAGAAAAGGACAAAGGACATTAGCTACCTAGAAATAACTAAAGAGCTAATCTAGCTAGGTAGCAGAATATGGGAATGTGCACAAAGTGGTCGGAGGTACAAAAACAAAACAAGCAAATAAAAAGGAAACAAAGAAACATAAACAAATGAACAGATATATGTTGAAGCAAAAAAAAAAACCTTAGCTAGGAATTTGAAAAAGAAAAAAAGTCATGTCTGCCTGCCTGGCTGCCTGTCTGACCGTCTAGGTTTTTGGAAACTGCTAGATATTTTTAGCAAGAGTTATTCCCCTTTCCAGTATCAACCCTGTAAACGCTACTTGACTTTCTAGACTTTTTTGTGGATTCTTGGATGATCCGATTAAATTCAAATTTGCTGTGTGCGTTGGTGGTGGGTAGAGGAAGGTTCTTTTTCGAAGTGGACACGCTGCAATTTTTAATCATGGCTGTGGCAGCAGCCATCTTGAATTTGGTTGCTGTTGATTACATGGACAATGGATGATCCACTCAAATTTGAATTTTCTGTGTATGTGCTGGGTAGAGGGAGGTCCCCTCTGAACATAGGCTCACTGCGAATTTCAATATGGCTGTCACGGCTGCCACCTTGAATTTGGTTTCTGTTCTTTGTTGATTCAAAGGAGAACAAATCATCCAAATAAATTTGAATTTATAGAAGATATGTGTTGGGGGGTGAGAAGAGGGATGTTCCTTTTGAAAATGGATGTGCTGCGATTTTTCAGCAAGCAAAGTGTCTGTAAGCCCATGACATAAGGATCTCAGTGCTTCTCGCAGTGCCCACTTGGGAACTTAAAAGTACTTCATTACCTTACAGGTTCTTCAAATGCAGCATCAGGGGCATGTACCATGCCCCGCTTTGCTTTTTTTTTTTTTTTTTTTTTGCATTTTGCAAGGTTTTTACCCACACTTATTCCCCCTTCTAATATCAACTTAAGATTTGTGACTAGTTGTATAGTTCTTTATGGATTATTTCCAAATTAAAGTTATTTTTAATGTTACATTATCTTGTGGTATACCATGCAGTGTTTCCTCCAGGATTTTTTTATTTTTTTTATTTTTTTTATTTATTTTTTTAAATAAATTTGGCATCTCCAAACGCACCCGAATCTGGATGCCCAATTGGTGAACTATGTACAAGGCTTGCACAAATGCGACCCCTTGCTGCTAATTCAGGAGAGTGTAGACAGTTCGCGGCTCTCCTCCGAAGCACGCGCCTGTCAGCCACCGCTTCTTATGCACTCATTGGTTGAATCTTCGCAAGTTCAGAACGAGGGCGGAGGATACCCGGACATGAGCAGACTTAGAATCTTCCTGACGAGTGCCCGTCTGGCCAACAGGAGGCACTTGAGCAACGAAAAGGGCAACTATTATTTTCCCTTCCCGCAGTCCCTTCCCAATTTGCAACCCTGTAGCGCAATAGCCAATTGTGCGCTACTCTGAAAAAGCTGCCGACCATTGCTGGCTGGTACGAAGCAGGGAATCGAACCCGCGACGTGATAGTCACTTCTGCTTCGCAACGCGATGCTTTACCGAGTGAGCTATCCAGCAGCTTCTCCAGGATTTTTTTTAGCAGCGGTGCAAAGGTTGTTTTTTTTTTTTTGTACCCTGGATTGTGTGTGCATGTGAATATCAATCATCAATTTAAAAAGTATTAAAAAAAGACACTTGACTGCAAATCAAGCTTTAGAAGATATTTATCTATACCATTTGTTTCAGTTATATTTGTACAAATACTTACTTATTTGTACATACGAGTCACTTTCAGCTAAGGTGTAATAAAGTGTCACGCTGAGGTAAAATTATAAATTTCTTAAATCCTTTATTTTGTCAAAGTTTTATGAAAGTTGAACTTCCTACAAATGGCAAAATGGCATACACAATATATTTTCTTGAACATGTTTTGAAAAAAATTTGTTTTTTCTCTAAAGATTTGAGAAATTCGCGCATTATAGTTTGACAGGCTTTTGTTGGTATTTTCTGCTGGTATTCTCCAGGTAGCCCTATTATCAGGCAAGGAATAGCTTCCTTTAGGTGCCTTAGTGCTCATCAATTCATAGAAACAGCAAGTACAGCTAAGTGGATGCAATATTACTCCATCCCATTCAGTCTCAAAAGTGTATGAGGGCCGACTCATGGATCAATTCACATTGTCAATTATCCATGTGACTTAATTGTCCAAATTCTTGCTAAGTACTGCTATAGGCAATGACATAGATCATATCACATTTATGGACTACAATATATAGGCAGGGACTAGATACAAACACCCAAAAACCAACTTCACCATAATATGATGGTGGCTTGTGCGCGTTATATTTGACAGACGTTTCTAATCTGCGAGTGAAGTGTTTATTTCCACCAGAACATTGTCAGACTAGGCTTAAGAAATGCATTTTACACAAAAACAGGACCAGTTCTAACCTGAAGAGCCCAATCATTGATACATTGGAGACCTTTTGAGCAAAAATCGAATTGAATACCCAGCGGCTCCAACCACCAGTCTTCTGATCAATCAACAGCGTTTACCACCGGAATTGCCCACCCCTGTTCTAAACCGTGTTGGAGCTCGGCTTGCTTGTGAAAATTCAATAACTGAGCCCGGTGTCCCATCTAGTGATAGAATATTGTAACTGCGTGCATAAATTTGCAGGTCCATGTCCGCTGGCATTTGCCGAGCACCATTGCTCTTCTCGAACGCGCCAAATCCAGATAATCCTTAAATGATGAATTACATTCATATTTTAATTTGAAACGAGTAACAAAGTGGCCAGTGTCAAAGGAGCGAAGTAAAAGTATACTTTTTATGAATTAAATGTAGTGGAGTAAAAGTAAAAGTCCCGGTTTAAAAAATAACTCAAGTAAAGTACAAATCCTCAAAAAAAAAAAAAAAAACTACGTAAGTACTGTAACTAAGTACATGTACTTCGTTTCTATACACCTCTGAAGATAACACTACTTTATAGTCACGCACGTTATACATTTTCAACGTTATTTTGTTTGACAGATGGCGTCCCTCCGGGCTTTGTCCTCCATTACGGCCATGTCAGATGAAGATGATGACGAAATCATCTAGTGATACCTACGGGGAATTCCTGGAAATGACTACGTCACATGGCCTTGAGATCGTCGGGGATTTTGTGACATAAATTAGGCATGTTATTTTTTGACAGATACGGTCATCTTCATTTTCCAACTTCAGTATTTAAAACACGGAACACTGTTTCGCCGAAAAACGGTTCCTCAGCTTCTGTTTATCTGTATTCCAATGCTCAGGTTTGTATATTTCGATATAACCATTGCTAGTTTTATAGAAATCTTGTGGGTGACTACCCATTAATGTTTGACAGACGCACTAACAAGCACAAGCATAACTTTTGAGTTGGTTTTTTTTTTCCAATTTGCTGGGGATATGGAATATTTTCTATATGTGACAATAGTTCTGATAATATATTTTAGGAAGGGCCAATGTTTTTACCACTGGGCCCTAACAGATAAAATTATTAGGTAAACTATGAAGGCTATTTGGGCATGTGACGCTTGACACTGCTTAACCCTTTCATTACCATTGTCGCATTTCCGCGACAGCACCGATCCCGCATCACTTAGCATTGTCACTATTTTGCGTCTTGAGAAAGTCCCTCACAAAAACTGTAAAAGCTCCGCAGCGAAATACCCTTGTGGACGAGTCTGGTATCGCACAACACGTCAGTGATGTCATCAGGCTTCCCGTAGTTCCCAATCCTACGGTTATGCACAGTTTTATTTTATTTTATACAGGTTATTGCAGGCAGTGCGTGCTGCAGCACGTGTATCTCCGTTTGTACACAAATGCATGTGTATCTCCGTTTGTACAGAAATGCGTGTGTATCTCCGTTTGTACATAAATCCCATAGAGGAGAAATCGTCTTGTCTTGACAAACCGAAATACAGTTTTTATCCTCATTTTCTGTTTTTACTTTTGGAAAAACTAAGCAAAGATATGTGTCAATGGGAAGGTAAATGTATTTTGAACATGTTTTCTGTACATAAAATTGTCCATTTCTGGCGTTTTTAGTTCGAAAAAGGGGGTGAAAATCCACATGCAATATCATGCTGCGATAGCACAAAAATTTATGGTAAGCAAGGGTTGTCTTATTCCCAGTAAGCGGTAGTGAAAGGGTTAAAACGTGGTCCATCTGGATATTTTTTTTTTTTCCATCTTCATTGATCGTCGTGAAACTATTCACCTTATCTCTTCAGTATAGGCATGGGCAACGCTCTCCATAAACTCTAATGGAATGCGTAACAGCTGAACTGGGGCGGTAAACAAGCCTCAGAAAACATAAAAAATGACGTAAATACCATTTTAATACAAAAAGAACACCATGGTTTGATTAAAAGCAACCTTTTCAATAGGATACCCGCATTTCATTCATGAACTCTGCGTATTACGGCCAAAAAAGCAATTTGAACAGAGCTATTGTTCGCCCGTAGGATGAATGCGTGACCTCAATTTGTGCCGTGTTTACAAATTTTCAAGGGCACGGCGTGGCAAAAATAACCATTTAGGAGGGAGATTTCAAACAGCCCGCGTCGACGTCTTATCCCAGCTACGGCCCGGCTTTGCTTACAGCCATCTAATTTGAGAAATTACGAGTTTGTTCATCCAGGCTAGACCTCCAGGGTATGTGAAATAAGTTTGACAGAAGTTGGTGAAGTTCGTCACGAGTTCGCCGTGATTTCTTCTCAACAATAGCAAGAAAGGTGAGCGTATTTTTTACTTTGCCCTACATAGTTTGTTGACTGAATATCCTGTGACCCTATTTGTGAAGTTTCAGTAAAATATACCAAGGAATAAACCTGCGCCAGGCCTTTGAAGCCCACCGGTCTCAAGCAAGATTTATTCACGTATACGCTTCAATTTGAGACTGCAAGGATGGAAATCTGAGTAATCAATTAGGAAAAATTCTCGGCTCTCGGTAATTCTGTAGATCGTTTAAACATTTTGTTAATCGGATTATGAAAGAAGACTGAAAATAAGCGCCAGCTTTTTGTTTGGATGTAAAAGCGCGTACTTAAAGGAGAATACATTGTATATTGATTAAGCATTGAACTCTGCATAAGTCGAACTGTTTTAATATTTGTTGATGACATTGCTCCGGCTTCCTGGAAGCAAGTACGCGCAAATCTGCTGTCTAGTGAGCATTTCAGGTTCGATGTACTGAGTAATAACGCCGCGGAAACTTAAACTGGCTCGTCATTCTGCCGAATAGTCTTACTAAACTAGTCAATCGTCTGATTGCTAATCAAGCAAAGGGGAGGTTTCTGCCTCACCAAACTAACCTCCGACTGCACGCCACTGTGGTTTACTATGAATTATTCCCAGTAGCTCATTGAAACTATCATGGGAGGAGGGTATATGGACATAGTAAAAACAGTGCAAAGTTTTTTTTTTTTTTTAAATCACCACGGGCTATTGAAGGGGGAATGTTTCGTAGCAGTGGGAGGGCAAACAACTGCCGGCATCAGCGACTTCACTGCATTTTATATAGTAGTGGGCGAGTAGCGTTAATGTTTGCCCTCCCACCGATAATTTTGACATTTTTGCAGGCCATTGATCCAAAAAAAACTTCACAGGCAACCCATTCATGCCATTTTTTTAATATCAATGCAAAACCTAATGTTGAACATAATTGGGTGAAATTCAATGCATTTTCCATTAAAAAGGGCCTAGGGGGCGCTGCTGTACTTCAGAAAAGGGGTAGATGACTTTAGCATCAATTATTTCTGTTAGGGTACCCGAATGGATAATTTGGCCTGGTTTATTTCTGAATAGACTGTATTTTCGAAAATGCCCTCAGGCTTCACCCCCCAATTTTCACAATGGGTTTTGTTGAAAAATGCCGAAATCAGCCATTTTTGGGACCCTGTGGCTCAGAGACCCTTTCCTGTAAAGGTGTTGGACTTGTGGCAAACTCTTCGTCTGTGTCTTCTGAACTTATCTGCAAAAAATCATTAGATAATAATAAACACTTTGTTCTCAGCAACTCAAGAAATGTTGTCATTTTATTCATTTGTATTGCCCATGCCTATTCAGTATTTAAATTATGATATCCTACTAAAAATTTGGTATTTTCTTTACAAGGGAATAATTTAGGACATTATGGTTTCGTTGGCTTTTCCTGTTACACCTTAGCTGAAAGTGACTCGCATATTATAACATTTATTTATGCATTTTATTATATATATATATATATATATAAAATATACAACCCCAATTCCAAAATAGTGGGGACAAAGTGAAAATTGTGAATAAAATCAAAACGCAATGACTTTCAAATCACACCAGCCAGTGTAGAATAGAGATAACAAAGTAAATGTTGAAACTGAAAAATTTTACAATTTTATCCACAAAATGAGCTCATTTCAAATTTGATGGCTGCTACAGGTCTCATAAAAGTTGGAACAGGGGCATGTTTACCATGGTGTAGCATCCCCTCTTCTTTTTAACACAGAGTGGAGGCGTCTGGGCATTGAGGAGACAAGTTTCTTGAGTTTAGCCATTGGAATTTGATCCCACCCTTGTTTAAAATGGGCTTCCAGCTGCCGGAGAGTTTTGGGTCTCCTTTGACGGACTTTTTGTTTAATTATGCGCCAAATGTTGTCAATCGGTGAAAGATCAGGACTGCAGGCAGGCCAGTTCAACACATGGACTCCTACTACGAAGCCATGCTGCTGTAATAGCTGCAGTATGTGGTTTTGCATTGTCCTGCTGAAATACACAAGGCCTTCCCTGGAATAGATGTCATCTGGAGGGGAGCATATGTTGCTCTAAAACCTTTATATACCTTTCAGCATTCATGGTACTTTTGAAAACATGCAAGTATCCCACACCATTTGCACAAATGCATCCCCGTACCATCAGAGATGCTGGCTTTTGAACTGAACGCTGATAACAGGAGGGGTGGTCTTTCTCCTGTTTAGCCTGGAGTTAATCCAGTTCCATCATTATACAATGAAGCACTAAAAATAATGGATCAAAAAGAAAATGAAATGGCACAACTGTATAATTCTGAAAAAAGTACACATTGCTAAGCTATGACAGCTTTATGAAGTTTCTTTTATCAAATTGATTTTTAAATGAGTTCACTGTCTCATCCCTGCTGTACTTTGTCCTTATGAAACAAAAACAAATACCAATAGAATAACTACTAAAGGATCTGCAAGTGGCAACTGCAAGAGGGCACAATGCAACACTGCTTTTGGACATTCTTTTTTTAGGTAAAGGGGAATACATTTTTGGAATACCCTACTAACAGAACACTACATTTGAAATAATGAACTAAAGGCTATTAAAAAAAAAATTATATATATATATATATATATATATATTTGCACTTCATTCACATTTTTTTACATACTGCTATTTTTTTTAACACAACTGTACTACTCGAAAACAGCAAATTTGCCAAGTGTATATTCCTTCCTTGCTGAAACGTGTTTCTTGTACTTCATACAGTAGGAGAACATTTAAAATTGAGTTGTTATCCAGTCGTCTGCAGTGATGATTATACATTTAACATAATGAAGATAAATCAGAAACCAAATACTATTCAAGTATTTATTTCATGTCATATTGGATCATATCGATGAAAATAAGTGTACAGATAACAATATGTAGTTAAAACAAAATTAATGATTAAGTAATGTCTTTTTTTAGAGAAAAAGTCCATATCTAATGTGGCTGCCCTTTGCTTTGTCACTCCATAGATTTGTTCTGCTTTTTATTAATTCCTGACTTGCGAGTCATTTCTCCTTCTTGGTTGTTCCAACCTGCAAGGAAAAATAGAAAATAAAATTTGTTATAAATAATGCTGCCGTTTCATCGTGAACTGCGCCGGTTGCTATTAGAATTTGCCGGGGCTATTGTGGACATTTAGCAGAAATTTTGGTAGTAGAACCAATATATTCCGCCCGATAGATAGTGGCATATCTTTGGGGCATACGGCGCTGTCGGCATATTGGTTTATGTCTTTATGTCTTCCATTTTTCGCTGATGTCCGATGAATAATCACTTCTCATGGAGGAAGTTGAAAAGGAAAAGAAAAAAAAATAGGACAAATACATGCGGCATTCTAGGAAAATTTTGAGGAGAGATAATATGTATGACACACGCAAGATTTGGATGGAAATTTGTATAATTTTTTTTTTGTTTTTTGACAAGTCCCAAAGTCGGGGTGCGCCTTATAAACGGGTGCGCCGTATACACGGAACTTTACGGTATTCTAATCGCCTTTTGTCCGTCGTCGTCCATAAACAATTTACATTTTCGACTAATGATCCGATTTCAATAAAATTTTGCAGGAACCTTCCTTGGTCGAATATGCACCAAAATTGTGAATTACATGGTGCCCACCCCCAGGGACTCTGAGGGGCGGGGCTAAAAGTGGTCAATACATTTTCCACTTCTTCTCAGAAACCGCTGATCCGATTTCAATAAAATTTTGCAGGAACCTTTCTTGGTCAAATATGCACCAAAATTGTCAATTATATGGTGCCCACCCCCAGGGGCTCTGAGGGGCGGGGCTAAAACTGGTCAATACATTTTCCACTTCTTCTCAGAAAATGCTGATCCGATTTCAATAAAATTTTGCTGGAACCTTCCTTGGTTAAGAAAGTGAAATTTACTATAGTTTATAAAGGAAAATGATACTTTTGGGTATATTTTGTTCATTTTCTACTGGAAATCATTCAAACTTGATTGGCATTATAACCATGAGGTGACAGTTTGATACTATGACATTTTTGACCTTGTCTCTTCCCCAGGGGCTGAGCGGTGGGGCCTAAATGGGGTCATATTGCCAAAAATTTCAACAATCTTCTTCTCCAGACTGAGAGAGGCTGGAAACCAATACTCTTCATAGATGGAAGGGTCTTGAGGTGCTTTATCAAAATTGTTAATTTCATGGCCCCCAGGCTCCATGTTTGCCCCTGGGGAGGGGGTGAAGTTTACTATACTTTATATAGGAAAATGATACTTTTCAGTATATTTGCTTCATTGACATCAATAACATCGGTTTTTATGCAACTCAGGTGACCGTTATGGCCCATGGGCCTCTTGTTCTTTTTTCACTTGTCATATACAGATGACGAATATCACAGGCATCTAAGTTTCCTTTTGTAACTCTGTTGCCCTGAGTTTTCAGCAAACCGGTGTCTTTGATTGGCTTGATAGAGTTTCTTACAATGCCATGGCAGCAGTGAACGTCTGTGATACTGCATTATGCAATAACACCGCAATATGTAATAATGTAACAAATTTTCAAATATAAAGAAGAAACTGGAGCACTCAAATCACCAGCACAAATTTATTAAGGTGCCAACACTGACGTTTCGACGCACTGCGTCTTCCTCAGAGTCAAACATGTATGGTGAAGCTGGGAGAGCTAAATACCCTCCTACACACAGAGAAAACTTCCCATTGGAAAATAAGGGAACAGGGAGGTAACCATAACATGCCAATACTGTGACCCCATACAAAAAGGAGGTGTTACCTTGAGAATCACCATAAATCCAAAAAACCAATCACAGTAAACAAGATGTAACACATAGACAATGAACAAGGAACTTACAATCCTCAATTTTACAAGAAACATGAAAGGTTTAACTCTTCATTTAATCCATGTGGTTCCACTGTATTTAATGTGTATATCCAGTAAGCCTCTTTTTTGAGTAAGTTATTAATAATATCTCCGCCTCTCGGGGAAGGAACAATTTTTTCGATGCCGCAAAATTTTAATGATGCAGCCGAACCATGATTCATTTGGGCATAATGTCTTGCTATCGCATAGTCCATATTTTGATTACGAATAGCCGCCTTGTGTTCGGCGATGCGGAGTTTCAGGGAGCGTTTGGTTTGGCCAACATAAAGCAATCCACACGGACACTTGAGAATATAAACGACGTGAGTGGTGCTGCAGTTTATAAATGAGTTGATCTTATATTTTTTACCTGTGTGTGGGTGACGAAAGTATTTAGAATTGGACGAATTGGAGCAATGGGTACAGTGCCCACATTGATAAAAGCCTGTTGGTGGAGGGGGCAACCATGTAGATTTGGAGGACGGGGGGGGCATCACAGAGTGCACCAATCGATCTCTGAGAGAACGGGATCTCCGAAAAGAGGTCAGGGGGGGTTCCGCACACATATGTTTGAGGGCAGGGTCGCATTGTAAAACACGCCAGTGTTTTTTTTATCATGTTTTTGATTTCCCCTGCAATGGGAGAATATACCGTAGAAAAACATAGTCGTGGTGTTGATGAGCGCTTATTTTTATCTAGGAGGCGGGGCCGAGGGGTGCGCATCGCATTCTGGTAGGCTGACATGATGTCCTTCTCTGCATAGCCTCTTTCACGGAAGCGCTCAATCACATCTACTGCTTTGCTTTCGAACTCCTCCTGTCTGCTGCAGTTCCGTTTTAAACGCAAGAATTGTCCAATTGGAATATTCTTAATAAGCTGTTTCGGGTGATGACTGTCTGCTCGTAAAAGAGTGTTTCTGCTCAATGGTTTCCGATAGATCGTGCATTCTAATCCCCCTTGATCATTTTTATAGATTGTCAAATCCAGGAAATTAATTTTCTCTGGAGATTCTTCAACTGTGAAACGTAAATATGTTGTGGTAGAATTTAGATAATCCACAAAGTCCTCAATTCTTCAGAGGTCCCAGACCAGACACATAAAATATCATCAATGTATCTTTTCCAGATTACAATTTTGGACAAAAGTGGTTATTAACAGAGTTATGAATGTACTTCTCCTCCCACAGACCCATAACCAAACATGCAAAAGATGGTGCAAAGGAACTACCCATGCTAACACCTTGCCTTTGTAGATAGAAAGACCCAGCATACTGGAAATAATTATGGGATAAAATTAATTCAGCAAGGGTCAGTAAAAATTCATTAGGAGGTAAAATTGCAGTACCTCTTCTATCAAAGAAGTGTGACAGCGCTTCAATGCCTGCAGGATGAGGGATACAGGTATATAGACTTTGTACATCACATGTAAGCAAAATAAAGTCCTCATTACATTTGAAGGAGTCCAGCACTTTCAACACATCTGTTGTATCTCCAAGGTTGGAAGGAAGGTTGGAAACATATTTTTTTAAGAAGAAATCCACATACTGGGATAAGGGCTCAGTTAGACAGCCTATGCTAGAAACAATAGGTCGAAGGGGTGGATTAGTCAATGATTTATGAATTTTGGGGAGCCCATAGAACACCGGGCAAATGGGATGTTGAACAGTCAAAAAATCTTTTTCTTTTTGAGTAATCCACCCTCTTGTCAACCCTACCTCCAAAAACCTGATCAATTTCTGCTTTGAATTGATCAATGGGATTACCATGAAGGGGGTGTAGCAGTCATTGTCCATAAGCTGAGACTTAATATTGTCATCATATTGTTTAACATTCATAACAACAATTGAACCACCTTTGTCTGCAGAACGAATAACAATGTCTTTTCTCTTTTCTAGTTCATTTAGGCATTTTAATTCAAGGTCAGACAGATTCATTTTCTTTCGTTGAAACTTCTTACAGATGGCTGCGAAATCATTCTCAACTAGGTGGCCGTATGTAATAATGGATGAGTTGAGATTAGAGTGGGGAATAAAGCGTGACTTCTTTTTGAAAGGTGTAGCTTCTCTAATTGGCAAGGTTGTTACCTCAACATCTGATTTCTTGAGATCACCTCAGCATTAGACAGTACACTCTGACTAGAGCAGAAAAAATGTTTAAGTTGGAGAGAGCGAAAGAATCTAAACGTGTCCACTTTTAATTTGAATAGATCAACCCTGTTAGTGGGGCTGAAGGACATACCTTTGCTTAAGACCCCAGTCTCTCCATCACTTAAATTTAGTCCAGAGATGTTTATCACAGTCTCTTGCGATTGCGCTGGGAGCGTCTCAGGAGCTCGGGATAGAGCTCTCCTCCGCCCCCTCGTCCCTCTCCTCGTCTTTCTTGCCGTGGAGGCCTGGTATTGGGCAAAAAAGGTCTGGTGCTCCGTTGGCTGTCAGCGTCGCTTGTCTGCACGGAATCGCATTCGCTGGCTGAGGTGGACCAGTTGTCATTGGATCTCGGTTTTCGGGTAGGGCGGGATTTACGAAAGTCGCTCCTTTGAACTTTCCAATTGTAGACCGTTCCCTCGGCATAGTCCTTTGTATCCCTCTCATATTTCTTCATTTTATAACCTTGAAGTTCTTTTTGGAAGGATTTGAGGGAAGTCGAGATTTTGTTTGTAACTGAATTAAAAGTCTCCGTGTCGACGTGTGCCTTGATTTTAGACTCCACCTGTGCGATTTCGGCAGTCGTCTTCTCTTTTTCCGTCTTAGTTTTACCAATGATCAGGAGCATTAAATCTAGGGAACATTAATTTAATATTTGTTCCCACTTTTGCATAAAG
Source organism: Gymnothorax javanicus (assembly GCA_029692085.1). Lineage (NCBI taxonomy): Eukaryota > Metazoa > Chordata > Actinopteri > Anguilliformes > Muraenidae > Gymnothorax > Gymnothorax javanicus. The sequence goes on from CM056193.1 coordinate 56,839,391, forward strand.
TCTGGGTCATCCAGTCCAAAAGAAGGGACTTTTTTCAGGCGAAGCCCGCGAGGGATTCGCTTTTCTCTCCAGTATTCGGAGAGCGTAATGGAGTGCCAAAAAAGTCGGATGTCTCTCTTTTTTAAGTCCTCTAGTTCTCTAGTGAGAGAGAGAGTAGATGGCTCGGGTGATTCTACTGCTTCTTGAAATAGTGAGTGGGGTAATATAATAGAGGCACCTTGCTCATCAGTAAAAGATAGAGTCTCTGAGCGCATTGCAGTAGTCGCATTAATAGATGCAAAAATACTCATGATTTTACGGTGATGGCGAGCTGCACAGGGAAGGAGGTCGTCCTGAAGGATCTCCGAAGTGATCATAAAATGAAGGAAACCCTTGCGCTTCAGCCCCTCTGTCAGTGGAGGTCGGTGCTCGCAGAAAGGACAGTAAATCCAAATATAAAGAAGAAACTGGAGCACTCAAATCACCAGCACAAATTTATTAAGGTGCCAACACTGACGTTTCGACACACTGCGTCTTCCTCAGAGTCAAACATGTATGGTGAAGCTGGGAGAGCTAAATACCCTCCTACACACAGAGAAAACTTCCCATTGGAAAATAAGGGAACAGGGAGGTAACCATAACATGCCAATACTGTGACCCCATACAAAAAGGAGGTGTTACCTTGAGAATCACCATAAATCCAAAAAACCAATCACAGTAAACAAGATGTAACACATAGACAATGAACAAGGAACTTACAATCCTCAATTTTACAAGAAACATGAAAGGTTTAACTCTTCATTTAATCCATGTGGTTCCACTGTATTTAATGCGTATATCCAGTAAGCCTCTTTTTTGAGTAAGTTATTAATAATATCTCCGCCTCTCGGGGAAGGAACAATTTTTTCGATGCCGCAAAATTTTAATGATGCAGCCGAACCATGATTCATTTGGGCATAATGTCTTGCTATCGCATAGTCCATATTATGATTACGAATAGCCGCCTTATGTTCGGCGATGCGGAGTTTCAGGGAGCGTTTGGTTTGACCAACATAAAGCAATCCACACGGACACTTGAGAATATAAACGACGTGAGTGGTGCTGCAGTTTATAAATGAGTTGATCTTATATTTTTTACCTGTGTGTGGGTGACAAAAGTATTTAGAATTGGACGAATTGGAGCAATGGGTACAGTGCCCACATTGATAAAAGCCTGTTGGTGGAGGGGGCAACCATGTAGATTTGGAGGACGGGGGGGGCATCACAGAGTGCACCAATCGATAAAATGAAGAAATATGAGAGGGATACAAAGGACTTTGCCGAGGGAATGGTCTACAATTGGAAAGTTCAAAGGAGCGACTTTCGTAAATCCCGCCCTACCCGAAAACCGAGATCCAATGACAACTGGTCCACCTCAGCCAGCGAATGCGATTCCGTGCAGACAAGCGACACTGACAGCCAACGGAGCACCAGACCTTTTTTGCCCAATACCAGGCCTCCACGGCAAGAAAGACGAGGAGAGGGACGAGGGGGCGGAGGAGAGCTCTATCCCGAGCTCCCGAGACGCTCCCAGCGCAATCGCAAGAGACTGTGATAAACATCTCTGGACTAAATTTAAGTGATGGAGAGACTGGGGTCTTAAGCAAAGGTATGTCCTTCAGCCCCACTAACAGGGTTGATCTATTCAAATTAAAAGTGGACACGTTTAGATTCTTTCGCTCTCTCCAACTTAAACATTTTTTCTGCTCTAGTCAGAGTGTACTGTCTAATGCTGAGGTGATCTCAAGAAATTCAGATGTTGAGGTAACAACCTTGCCAATTAGAGAAGCTACACCTTTCAAAAAGAAGTCACGCTTTATTCCCCACTCTAATCTCAACTCATCCATTATTACATACGGCCACCTAGTTGAGAATGATTTGGCAGCCATCTGTAAGAAGTTTCAACGAAAAGAAAATGAATCTGTCTGACCTTGAATTAAAATGCCTAAATGAACTAGAAAAGAGAAAAAGACATTGTTATTCGTTCTGCAGACAAAGGTGGTTCAATTGTTGTTATGAATGTTAAACAATATGATGACAATATTAAGTCTCAGCTTATGGACAATGACTGCTACACCCCCCTTCATGGTAATCCCATTGATCAATTCAAAGCAGAAATTGATCAGGTTTTGGAGGTAGGGTTGACAAGAGGGTGGATTACTCAAAAAAGAAAAAGATTTTTGACTGTTCAACATCCCATTTGCCCGGTGTTCTATGGGCTCCCCAAAATTCATAAATCATTGACTAATCCACCCCTTCGACCTATTGTTTCTAGCATAGGCTGTCTAACTGAGCCCTTATCCCAGTATGTGGATTTCTTCTTGAAAAAATATGTTTCCAACCTTCCTTCCTACCTTGGAGATACAACAGATGTGTTGAAAGTGCTGGACTCCTTCAAATGTAATGAGGACTTTATTTTGCTTACATGTGATGTACAAAGTCTATATACCTGTATCCCTCATCCTGCAGGCATTGAAGCGCTGTCACACTTCTTTGATAGAAGAGGTACTGCAATTTTACCTCCTAATGAATTTTTACTGACCCTTGCTGAATTAATTTTATCCCATAATTATTTCCAGTATGCTGGGTCTTTCTATCTACAAAGGCAAGGTGTTAGCATGGGTAGTTCCTTTGCACCATCTTTTGCATGTTTGGTTATGGGTCTGTGGGAGGAGAAGTACATTCATAACTCTGTTAATAACCACTTTTTGTCCAAAATTGTAATCTGGAAAAGATACATTGATGATATTTTATGTGTCTGGTCTGGGACCTCTGAAGAATTGAGGGACTTTGTGGATTATCTAAATTCTACCACAACATATTTACGTTTCACAGTTGAAGAATCTCCAGAGAAAATTAATTTCCTGGATTTGACAATCTATAAAAATGATCAAGGGGGATTAGAATGCACGATCTATCGGAAACCATTGAGCAGAAACACTCTTTTACGAGCAGACAGTCATCACCCGAAACAGCTTATTAAGAATATTCCAATTGGACAATTCTTGCGTTTAAAACGGAACTGCAGCAGACAGGAGGAGTTCGAAAGCAAAGCAGTAGATGTGATTGAGCGCTTCCGTGAAAGAGGCTATGCAGAGAAGGACATCATGTCAGCCTACCAGAATGCGATGCGCACCCCTCGGCCCCGCCTCCTAGATAAAAATAAGCGCTCATCAACACCACGACTATGTTTTCTCACGGTACATTCTCCCATTGCAGGGGAAATCAAAAACATTATAAAAAACACTGGCGTGTTTTTACAATGCGACCCTGCCCTCAAACATATGTGTCGGAACCCCCCTGACCTCTTTTAGGAGATCCCGTTCTCTCAGAGATCGATTGGTGCACTCTGTGATGCCCCCCCCGTCCTCCAAATCTACATGGTTGCCCCCTCCACCAACAGGCTTTTATCAATGTGGGCACTGTACCCATTGCTCCAATTCGTCCAATTCTAAATACTTTTGTCACCCACACACAGGTAAAAAATATAAGATCAACTCATTTATAAACTGCAGCACCACTCACGTTGTTTATATTCTCAAGTGTCCGTGTGGATTGCTTTATGTGGGCCAAACCAAACGCTCCCTGAAACTCCGTGACCCGAACATAAAGGCGGCTATTCGTAATCATAATATGGACTATGCGATAGCAAGACATTATGCCCAAATGAATCATGGTTCGGCTGCATCATTAAAATTTTCGGCATCGAAAAAATGTTTCCTCCCCGAGAGGCGGAGATATTATTAATAACTTACTCAAAAAAGAGGCTTACTGGATATACACATTAAATACAGTGGAACCACATGGATTAAATGAAGAGTTAAACCTTTCATGTTTCTTGTAAAATTGAGGATTGTAAGTTCCTTGTTCATTGTCTATGTGTTACATCTTGTTTACTGTGATTGGTTTTTTGGATTTATGGTGATTCTCAAGGTAACACCTCCTTTTTTGTATGGGGTCACAGTATTGGCATGTTATGGTTACCTCCCTGTTCCTTATTTTCCAATGGGAAGTTTTTCTCTGTGTGTAGGAGGGTATTTAGCTCTCCCAGCTTCACCATACATGTTTGACTCTGAGGAAGACGCAGTGCGTCGAAACGTCAGTGTTGGCACCTTAATAAATTTGTGCTGGTGATTTGAGTGCTCCAGTTTCTTCTTTATATTTGGATTTACTGTCCTTTCTGCGAGCACCGACCTCCACTGACAGAGGGGCTGAAGCGCAAGGGTTTCCTTCATTTTATGGTAACAAATTTTCACTTCATTATGTAATAACGCCGCATTTTGTTATAATCTGCCGCATTTTGTGATAAAAATCCTGAACGCAATATGTAACAAATGGTGTCAGGCACAACAAACCCTGCCGCTCGCACATACTTTCACCTACTTGTACGAAATTCAATAGGGATCTATTCTGGGTCAGTGGCAGTCCATACACCGAATTTGGGGTGTATGTGCCCATTAGTTTTGCCCCTAGAGTGTTAACAAACAAACAAACACACAAACACAGAAACAAACGCACAAACCAAACCGAAAACAGTACCCCTTGCCCTCACCCTTCGGGTGGGGCGAGGTAATGAATGTCTTCAGCGTCATGTAAGGCCAGAATGCCGCTACGAACAGTCTCTGGGAGATCCTTCTATCGTGCTTTCGTGTTTAAAACTGTGACACTGCTCGAAGTTCATGTCACCTTATAAACTGGAACAGCTGACCATTAGGTAATTTTGCCAAATAATGTTTCCTCATTATTTTTTTTAAACAAATTGTTTAGCATGAGTAATCATGGAATGAGCCTTCAAACAGGCATTCATTCTATGCAAGAGTGAAAAAATATATAATTTGCGACGCCTTTCAATTGTTATAGAAAATTGATCTTTTCTGTGTGTTTTTTTTTTATCATCTGCATTTTTACCTCAATATACTTATGGGAATGATATTTTTTGTTCTCATTGCCTACAAGAGTATTTTTTTGGTACTTTTTCACCCAAAAGTGAGATATTAGGACCCCTTTTAGATGAAAGTGGTGGTAGTCATCACTGCACGCTATTATTTGTTAGCTATTAAGAATGTGTACCGGGTTATTTGTAGGCTACTTAAGTTTATGTTAGGGTTATTATTATTATTAGCCCGCCCCACCCGCTGGGTGAGGGCAAGGGGTATTGTTTTTGGTTCGGTTTGTTTGTTTGTTTGTTTGTTAACACTCTAGCGGCAAAACTAATGGCCAGATTCACCCCAAATTAGGTATAGGGATTGCTACTGACCCAGAATCGATCCCTTTTGAATTTCGTACAAGTATGTGAAAGTATGTGCGAGGGACGGGGTTTGTTGTGCCTGGCACCACTTGTTATTATTATTATTACAACCCCAATTCCAAAAGAGTTGGGGTGCTGCGTAAAATGTGAATGAAAACAGAATGCAATGATTTGCTAATCTCATAAACCCACATTTTATTCACAATAGAACATAGACAACATATCAAATGTTGAAAGTGACACATTGTACCATTTCATGAAAAATATTTGCTCATTTTGAATTTGATGGCAGCAGTATATCTCAAAAAAGTTGGGACAGGACCATGTTTACCATTGTGTACCAACCCCTCTTATTTTAACCACAGCCTGTAAGTGACTGGGAAGTAAGGAGACCAATTGCCGAAGTCCTGGGTCTTTTTAGCCAGATTTTTCATTTTATGATGCGCCAAATGTTTTCTGTTGGTCTGGGCTGCAGGCGGACTATTTCAGCACCCGTACTCTTCTACTCCGAGTCCATGCTGGTGTGATGGATGCAGTATGTGGGTTTGCGTTGTCTTGCTGAAATATGCAAGGCCTTCCTTGAAAGAGATGTTGTTGTAAAACCTCTATATACTGTTCAGCATTGATAGCGCCTTTCCAGGTGTGTAAGCTGCCCATGCCATAGGCACTAATGCCACCCCATACCATCAGAGGTGCAAGCCTTTGAACTGAGAGCTGATAACAAGCTGGATGGTCCCTCTCCTCTTTAGTCTGCACGACATGGCGTCCGTGGTTTTGAAAAAAGAATTTCAAATTTTAAGTCGTCTGACCACAGAACAGTTTACCATTTTGCCTCAGTTAGGCAATCAGCTGAAAGCCATAGGATGCCTAGAAAATGCGTTTCGTTCCCACATCAGGGGGACTACTTTTTCTCTGCGGATTATTGTCGGTAAGGACCACTCGGATCTTGTGTTAAAAGTTCTCCACGAGATATCCTGCAGTATTTTGTCACGAGGCTCGCAAACCAAAGTCGGGCAAAAAGTGCCATTTTTAGCTCTGAAGCAATTTTGGGAGGTCAGATGCTCCAAAACTGTGTAAAATAATGCATTAAGGCTTCTTCTCCTCCTAGATCTTGGTACTTCCTCTGAGTTTTGAAAGAGCTGTGCATTTCTGATGAGTAACCCCTGCCTAATCAAAACTGTAAAATAGCGTTTTTTGTTTTTGTAAAATTGCTGTGGGAAGTTCTTTTGAAGGGGATTTTCTCAGGCTTGCCATTGTCTCAGGAAGTTATAAATCAAGGTTCTTATACTTCTAGGAACTCTAGCTGGGGTTCTTGATTGAGAAGTATTTATTTCAAGCCATTTATGATTTAGAACGCTTTAAAAATGCACTTTTTGGCAATTTGTGATGAAAATCCGTGCAGGCATTGTCTCGGAAGGTGTTTTTGGAGCTTCATAGCGCCATAACCAGACAACCTAGAAGCTGGACATTAACAAGATCTTCAGGCAGTGGAACTTTTATCAGGTGTAAAGATTTGCACAGGCGTGACTCTTCTGGTGTGTCTGAATTAACCCTTTAAAAACGGAAATTTCTTTGATAACCTGGTTACCCCATTACTAGCTAATGTTGATATGTTGCAGACATTTCAGAAGTCCAGCAGTCTTCTAGTTCCAGGATATCAAAGGAAAGGGGCTTCCACACACACAAGGTGATTTCCAAGCACCTGGCTTCAGTCTTCATCTAAAATTTAACTGCTTAAAATCCAAACCGGATTAGTGTTACAGGTCTCCAGTCTTGGACAACTGAAGTCTGTGTAGTGGCACCTTCTCCTTACAACCTACCTTTCCTTGATATGGCGTCGGTACTGTAGGATATTGTAACTCCCAATAAAAAGCTATTTTTTGATTTCATTTATTCTCTTTTTTAACCCTCTATAGATCCCAAGTGGTGCATCATTGGCACCAAAGGCACAAGTTAAATATCTGAAAGATTGAGGCAATCACCCAAAACGTAGCTTTTAGGTATTCATTGGAAAGCTCTCAGTGACAGCTTTCCAGTGAATACCAACAAGCTAGTTTTTGGGTGATTTTCAAGGATTTAGGCGATTTTTTTAAAGTTTTCACCAAAAAGGCCTCTGGGCTTAAAGGGTAAAAAGGGTTAAAGGGAATTTGTCCCGACAATTGGCGGGAAAATTTTGTGATCTGAAAATCCTGATTTAGCGGGCACCCTTCCAATTCTGCATCACAAGAGGTTTTATGCAAAATATGCATATTTTGATTTACTCATATTCAGAGGTATTTATTGCAAGAAGAGCTCTGTACAGATAAAGATCATCACAAAATGAAGGAAACTGCCAAATATGAAGTTACTTGGATGTACAGTTGCTGAGAAATCTTTATTTTCTTGTTGAAAATCATCTGTATTTTTATCAAGGTTTTATAGTGCTTTTTAGTGTAAAAGAGTAATTTCAGAGCAATTTTAAAGCAGGTTTAAGACCAATTAGGCAGAAAGTGAATGTGTGTCCTGGAAGTAGGCTATTTGAAGGACCACTTCATGTTCCTACCTCAAAACAAAAATTTTGAACCAAAATTGGCATTTTGCTTAGCTATAGATCCCCTTAAATAATCTATTGGGTGTTTTGAAAGAGGTGACAATAATCAGTTGTTATAGATACATAGAATATTTTCTCGGCAATAAAATGACACATTGTCCTCACCTTTAAAAATGACACTTAAACCTCACCTTTAAAAATGCTTAATAACCTAAAGCGCTTCCTGATTAGCCACAGTTGCTCAGACTAATTGGTAAAAGCAGACGACAGTCTAATTTACTTTTGATTGTTGGGTCTTTCCATGCCAAGTGAAAACACTTGGGGTACAATTTGGGTGATCATGGTCTTAGATTTTCCTGTAGCCATTTGTTTATTTTGGCCCAAATACCAACTCTGCCAAATTTTTTGGAAATCGGAGCATCGGTATGGGTTTTACGGCACTTTGAAAAACGGCCACTAGATGGCATTGTACAGAGATTGTGTAAAATGCCCCTCAGAAAGATCCCTGTTACATGAAAACTGCAATAGATTCATGCCTGTAAATCAGCATGATGAAGGACAAGGCCCATGTCTTGGGAACTGAAAAGAGAAATTCTTCAAAAAGTCTTTGGTGTCGTGCAGTGGGTCCTCAAATTGCCAAAATTTTGGATGCGGCCAAATTTTTTTCACTTTTGAGAACCTTGTAATTCAATCATGGAACAATATATAGAAGATCTAATGACATAAATCTTCGATTTCATGTAGAATCTCTTTATTAAATGTAAAAAACCTCTTATTATATCATTAGTTTTTCAGACTAACCCTTTCAAAGTCGGATGCAGCAGAAAAAGTCCCTTTTTGGGGGGCCCGGTAAGACCCCGGGGCCAACTCCAAACCTCCTCAATTTCAGATATGTAACAGTCTAAGACCTATATTTTGTGGTAAAAGTTAGAGAAAGTTATATATTTGCCTATTTCAGGATGAAATATTGCCATCAAATGTTCAATTTACAGGGAATATACATATAATGTAATGTACAGCGAATGTACACAACTGTGCAAGGAAGTATAGGAAAAGCACCCCACATACTTTTTAAATATATTTGGATATGGTTTTATACTTGGGAATGTGGTTCCTATCTTCTTTTTCACATTTTCACACATTTCACATTCAATTTCCCTATTACTGATACAGATCTGGGGTTTGGATGGATTTATAATATGAGGCTTCCTCTAGCATCATCATCATTTTCAGTGGTTGTATCTGTTCTTGTTTCCATGGAAACGGTGTTTGAAGTTGGGCAAATTTGAGATTTTTCACTTTTTGTGTCCTTTTTTTGTGGTGAAAAAAGCCTATATACTGCACCGATGGTGTTTTCCAGTATAACTCAGGTCACCTGACATGCAACAGGTGCAAATTCATAATGATGCAACTTTTCCCCGGGGATGGACAGACCCGTTGAACTTGTGACTTTTTCTGTTGTAAGCAACTTTGGGGTTATATCTGATAAACCATTATGTTCTGCTTTAATTTTTTAGTAAAAGTGTCAATGATCTATCTGAAATAAAAAGTTTATTTTGTTGCTTCTTCAGTATCACCGGTATTTGGTGAGTAGTTAGGGTCCAAAAAGTGGATAGAATCTCAAATTTGCCCAACTTCAAACAGAATTTCCATGGAAACAAGAACAGATAAAACCATTGTACATAATGGTGGTGCTAGAGGAAGCCTCATATTACAAATCCATCCAAACCCCAGACGTGTTTCAGTAATAGGGCCAGAGATATAAGGGTTTTTCTACAGCATGTTTTGAAACAGGCCTACAGGCCATTTTTTCAGAGGTCCATAAAACCAATACCAGAGGGTAGTTTGCAAAAAAAAAAAAAAAAAAAAAAAAACCCGAGATATCCATTATTTGGGCCAAAATGAACAAATAGACAAAGTTAAAGTAAAATCCAACACCATGGTGGCCCAGGTGTGTTTCTATTTGGCATGGAATGACCCAACAGTTAGTCATTCTATTCTAAGAAGATAAGAACCTCATTCCCAAGTGTAAAACCATATCTAAATATATTTAAAAAGTATGTGGGGTGCTTTTCCTATACTTCCTTGTACATTTGCTCTACATTACATCATATGATATTCCCTGAAAATTGAACATTTGATGGCAATATTTCATCCTGAAATAGGCAAATATATAACTTTCTCTCACTTTTACCACAAAATATAGGTTTTAGACTGTTACATATCTCAAATTGAGGAGGTTTGGAGTTGGCCCCGGAGTCTTACAGTGACCCCCAAAAAGGGACTTTTTCTGCTGCATCCAACTTTGAAAGGGTTAATCTGAAAAACGAATGATATAATAAGAGGTTTTTTATATTTAATAAAGAGATTCTGCATGAATTCAAAGATTTGTGTCATTAGTTCTTCTATATGTTGTTCCATGATTGAATAACAAGGGTCTCAAAAGTGAAAAAAATTTGGCCACGCTCAAATTTTTGGCAACTTTGAGGGCCCTCTACACAGCAACCAAAGACTTTTTCAGAAACTTCTCTTTTCAGTTCCCAAGACATGGGCCTTGTCCTTCATCATGCTTATTTACAGGCAGTGGCGGGCAGTGGACGGAAAACCGGGGGGGCGGAAAACATCCCTTGAAACGGATGAGATTAGTGACCCGATTTCAATCATTGTTCTTGGTCAACTTGTTAGTTTCCCATATAATGAAATGTTTAGGCAAGTGAATAATAAATTCTATAAAATGTTTAATTCACATGCCTTAATAGGCAACTCTTCACGAAAAAACCACTGTGGATTTTCCGCGTTAAATTTAGTCACATCCTAAGAAAGTCGTCAAACCTGTGTGTAATGATTGTTTAATTGAAAAAGATTGAGCTCTTTTTTACGGTGGCCCTGAAGTGCAAACCACAACAGCAATAACTAAACACAACAACAAATTAAAAAAACACAACCGCAAATAACTAAACACAACAGCAAATAACTAAACACAACCGCAAATTAAAAAACACAACTGTAAATAACTAAACACAACAGCAAATTAAAAAACTCAACCGCAAATAACTAAACACAATGACATTAACCTACCGGAAGAGGTAGGTACTGGTGGGCGACATGAGTCATCACTGATTGGACGAGTGTGCTCCCTTGTGTGTGAAGAGAGAGAGAGAGAGAAGTCCTTGCAGCTCGGTCAAAATGGCATGCCTCACCCCCCAAATCTGCCTCTGTACATATGAGGTGATACTGGATATGCTCAGGACTAATCACGAAATTTCAATCAGTTTGCGCATGCTGAAGATGCATTTACAAGAGACTGGGCTGCACAGACAGCGTAACTATTCTTCACCACCTGCGGTGAGGCATGCCATTTTGAGGTTATATGTTGGAAAAATGCCTTGTCTCTGCGTCCATACGACAGATATTTATTTGGCCAAATTTGCATAAATAATGTAAAAATTGCTTTGGGAGTTCTGTGGCAGATGCATTTTGGGTTAAGGGTCTATCATTTGGTAACAAAAGATTTTCACCAAGCAAAGCCTGAAACTGTTCAGAATCAAAAATGTTCTGTGAGTGTCTGTACGACATAGGTGGAATTGCCCATAAAATGATGGACAAGGGGTTGATATTTTCCATTTGATGTATTGCTGAGGCCATGAATACATGGTGTTCTGGGTTTGTATATTTCTCTCAATAAAAGTGTGATGTTGCTTTAGTTAAGTGCTGCAACTAGCAGATATAAAATATGTATGTGACAGTGTTCTACAACATGGAAAAAAAGCTTTTTCTGACTTTGAACCCACTTGTGGGGAAAACTTGAATGAATAGAAGGATTTTAAGATTCAATTTTTTTTCGGCAGTGTGTTATTGAACTCTTATTCTATAAATCAAAAAAGTGGTGTAATTTTTTATTTGCGTAAGGACATCAAAACAGGAACATAACACTTTTTAGGGCTTTTTTGAATATAAACACAAGTTTGCATAAGCTGCATATGATAAAACATTTTGTGGAATGCTGTTTATTGTTCCAGCCGCAACAGCGATCAAGTGGCAAAGATGACCTGTGGCAATATAAGGAAGGCCAGCATCCTCCTGGTGCGCAAGCTCTATATGCTCATGCAGAACCTGGGGCCACTGCCTGACAGTGTTTGTCTCAACATGAAGCTATCTTACTATGATGAAGGTACAGGTGAAATGGCTGGATTTACTATGACCGAAGTCATGTAAAAGACTTAATTTTACCATCAGGCACTCAATGGTGTTTTTTTTTTTTCTTTTAATTAGGGTGAACAGAAAAAAATCCTGTGTTTCTGGTGAGACAAAGAATTTGAGGTGGGGTCGGTGGGTAGTATTTTATTTTATTTTTCATAATTTTTATACGCCCACTCCACCGGAGTGGCGTATATTGCGATTGCCATTGTTCGTTCGTCAGTTCGTCCATCGATCCATCCACACTTTATTTTCAGTCTATAGACTACTATTTTGTTGGACTTTTTTTTCCATTTTTATTTTATGGGTCAAAGGTGATATGACGAAGATCCCTATTGATTTTGATGAACAGCCCAATGCAATCTGATGCTCGCTGCTCATCTCTGCCCTCTCATTTCATTTTAGGTGTATTTTGCAATGCAACGTATGAAAAATGCTGCTCAAGTGCAATATGACCAATTTCATTCAAATTTGGTATCAAGGTATGTACTGAGGATGCGCAGACCCCTGTTGACATCGGTGACCTTGACCTCACTTCCAAGGTAATTAGGAATAATTGAACAGTTTTGATCTTGGTTTTAACATGATGGGCCCTATTTTAACTATCTTAGTGCATGTTCTGAAGGGCCTGGCGCAAATGCATTTAAGGCGTGTCCATTTTTGCTTATTTAACGGAGGTTATCTGGGCCCGGGGTCAAGCTCATGGGTCAAAGGGGTCGTATTTAATTCCTTGATTAATCATAAGCATGCTTTGGGTATAACTTGAAATAAAGCAAACAGAGTGTCATCTTTCATTTCCTTTAAAAGTCAGTTGCTCTTGCACCTTGGCGAATTTCTATTATACAGGCAGATTTTCCAAATAGTAGGAAAAACACTTCCCTGCAGAGACAGGTCTTCTCCTGCGCAAAATGCTCAAATCGTAATTTTTTTTTCAGCAGTGCTCTAAAAACAACGTTCGGCGGTTTTAATGGAGCATCGGTTGGGTTTTCGGAAATACGGGATTTTTTTGTCACACCTTTTTGTAACATTATGGTCCCAGGTAATACTTTCTGTCTTCATTGTGATTGGCGAACATTGGTTCAAGTAAGTTTTAATTACATTTGTTGATATCTTTGTTCATGGTATTGTGATTTTTAGTTGTTTGTTTTCGATATTAATTCACTTCTGGATGGGGACCGTAGTATCATATTGGCATCTGTTTCAATCCCATTGATGATCATCAGTAGGCACTGTGAAAAATCATTTATTTCACCTGAGTTTTTCCTTCAGTTACACCTCAGGATTACGAGCCCCCTGGCTTCAAGGAGGGAGACAGTGACAGCATGATGTTCGAGAAAGAGCCTGTTAACTTGACCATGGGGGAGATTGTCACCCCTTTTCACACGCTGAAGGTGGATGTGACGACAGAGAGGGAAAGGCTGGAACAGGTGTGCATTGATAAGATGCAGTGTTTGTTACTGAACTGCCTACTCCCTATATTTTCCCAAATTTTTTTTGCATTATTATGCTGTATGTCTGCATTGGTTAACTCTCCCATGTAAAACAGCAGTTTTTGAACCTTAAAATCTCTGTTTCTGTATCATACAAGTGCCACTGTGTTCATGGCCTACAATTAGAGGTCGCGTTAACCGAATATTTTCCGTCATTTACGGATTTTTTTTTTACAATGATGGAAAATTTTGAAGGCCGTCCGTCATTTTGACAGAATGTAATTCACACCCCCGTCCATTTGGTGGTGGGTGTCATATTGTCTCAAGCATTGACTTTGATCTGTATGACAGAGATGCCAAGTCTCACGCATTCGGCGTAAGCGTCACGCATTTTTTTTTAGGCTTATTCACCGTAGTCCGCAATTATTCAATGAACGCTTATTAATGAGATTCTCACGCGGAATTAAAATCCTTGTCTATTGAAGTTTCAGTTTCACTTGTGTAAAGGTGGACCTCACCATGGAAAGCGATTATGACTCCGGACTTCTCGTGCTTCTCTTTACTCAGGGCTTGGAAACAATGCATGTGTTTCATGATTGTTTGATTGTTTAAATGAAATAAGACCATTTGAAACGTCTTTATGCAATTCCATTGCTTTCAATCCCTCAGTAAAGACAATCGTGAGAATTCCCAAGTCATAATCAATTTCCGTGTCACTAGTGGGGAAATCCACTGTTATGCACGTGAAACTGATTAACTCAATGCACAATGACTTGAATTCCGCAAGTGAATTTCTTCAGTTCGCGTTGATTGAGTAATTGCTGACTACGGCACAGGAACGTGCATGTCACTAAGAGGCGAGAGACTCAGGCCGAAAATGCGTGAGACTTGGCATCTCTGGACTATGCTCCTGTATTTCTCATATTTTTATCCCCCGCAACAACGTAGTTGCGGGGGGTATTAAAATGGGGTCCGTCCGTCCGTCCGTCCGTCCGTCCGTAACATTTTGTGTCCGGGCTGTAACTTTCTTCCTAATCACCCGATACTCATCATATTTGGCATGGAGGTGTAGAAACACATAAAGGTGTGTCATGAAAAACAATTTTGAAAATATTTTCATAATTTTTTGCGTTTTGGGGCAAAAAGTGACAAATTCGTGAGATATCTGTAAAGTGTCCTGTCCGGGCTGTAACTTTCTTCCTAATCACCCGATACTCATCATATTTGGCATGGAGGTGTAGAAACACATAAAGGTGTGTCATGAAAAACAATTTTGAAAATATTTTCATAATTTATTGCGTTTTGGGGCAAAAAGTGACATATTCATGAGAAATCTGTAAAGTGTCCTGTCCGGGCTGTAACTTTCTTCCTAATCACCCGATACTCATCATATTTGGCATGGAGGTGTAGAAACACCTAAAGGTGTGTCATGAAAAACAATTTTGAAAATATTTTTAAAATTTTTCGCGTTTTGGGGCAAAAGTGTCAAATTTGTAAGAAATCTGTAATGTGTCCTGTCGGGGCTATAACTTTCTTCCTAATCATCCATTTATCATCATTTTTGTCATGTAGGTGTAGAAACACATACAGATATGTCAGGAGAAACAATTTTGAGAATTTTTTTTTAAAAACTCACATTTATGTAGGAAATTTGTAAGCAATCTCTTATGTGTTCCGTCCAGGCTATCTCAGGTATCTTGGAGATATGTTGTCTTTGTAGTGTAAAAAGACATGTTAAAGGTTTGTGACGATAAACAATTTTGAAAATATTTCATGGTTTTCATTATATACTCCGAAAGTGTTTGATTTTGTTTTTCATAACATTGATTGAATTGCCAAAGTATTATTAACAAAGTATACTATCTAAGAGAAGCTAACAGATGTGACAATCTTCAGGAAAAAATAATTTGTGAGTTGCGGGGGATATTGCTTGACAACGTCAGCAGCTTGTTGTAATATGATCATTTGCTCTTCATTTGTAAAATATGCTGCTCTGCTGCCGGTAGACGATTGGTCATATGCTACAAACGCCGTCTCTGTTATGTGAACACGCAGATATCTTGGTCGGGAAAGCCCCAGTTGACATGAGTTGATAAGCAGCTTCGTAGGACCACTTAGTGAGACTGCAGTTGTTAGGCTTAGTGAAGCCCAGCAATAACTGGAGGCATTGTTCATTTGCACACTGTTACTGTGTGGGGGGAGAAATCATTTATGATGTTTTATAAAGTTCATACAGCAGTAAGTTCAAAAATCCACGCAGTGCTGCATTTAACACAGTGCGCAATGTGTGTCTACATGAATCACTGTCGGCATCAGCTAATGCATAATCTATAAATTATTCTGTTTATTTTATAAAAAAATAAATAAATAAACGATTAGGCCTATCGTTTAAAAAAATAAAATTACAATGACGGATAATTATTGATTATGTCGGAATTTTTATGCCCTTGTCCGTCACAATGACGGACAATCAGAAAGTGCAACGCGACCTCTGCCTACAATCGTCACTGGCTTGACATATATATATGCACACACAAACACACACACACGCACACACACCTATCAGCCGTGATATTGTGACCACCTGCCTAATATTGTGTAGGTACCCCTTTTGCTGCCAAAACAGCCCTTACCCATAATGGCATGGACACCACAGGATCTCTGAAGGTGTGCTGTGGTATCTGGCACCAAGACTATAGCAGTAGATCCTTTAAGTCCTGTAAGTTGCATGTTGGAGTCTCCATGGATTGGACTTGTTTGTCCAGCACATCCCACAGATGCTCGATTGTGTTGAGATCTGCGGAACTTGGCGGCAAAGTCAACACCTTGAATGTGCTGCTGTGTTCCTCGAACCATTCTTGAACCATTTTTGTGGTGTGGCAGGGCTGAAAAGATCCTGATGAAAGAGGTCACTGCCATTAGGGAGCACTGTTTCCATTAAGGGGTGCACTGGGTCAAAAAGAATGTTTAGGTAGGTTGTACATGTCAGATAACATCCACATGAATGGCAGAACCCAAGGTTTTCCACCAGAACATTGCCCAAAGCATCACATTGACTCTGCTGGCTTGCCTTCCTCTCATAGTGCACCTTTGTGCCATATCTTTCCCAGGTAAGCGAATCATACACACCCAGTCATCGACGATATAGAAGAAAATGTGATTCATCCGACCTGACCGCATTCTACCGTTGCTCTTTGGACCAGTTCTTAAAATCATGAACTCATGTGCCCCTTGTACACTACCATACAAAAGTTTTTGCACACCCTAAGTCTATCTTACATGCATGTTCACAACAAAGAAATCACTGGACCCCAATACTTGGGGTCCAGTGACCCCAAGTATTGGGTGTCCATGGTGATGATCAGCGATCCTGTGATCGATCTTGGGGTCTATTTGAGGTAGCCGTGTGCGCGCACTCAGCAGGATCAGCAGCAACGGGCTTCACTTAGCTGATCCTCCTCTACCCGCTGTTGGCTTTGTGCAATCAATTAAGCCAGCGACACGCTGTTTTGGATATGGTATCTGTTTTCTGAATGTGTTTTGTTATATAGGCCTACATGGTTTATTCATTGGGCTTCAGTTTTCCTACCTTTCTGTGATACAACCAATATGAGACTATTACACAGGAACAAAATATAAAAAATTGTAACGATTACTAAAATACTGGGGTGTGCAAAAACTTTTGACCGGCAGTGTTGGTGCTTTTGGCGGTAGACAGGGGTCGGGTTCAGCATAGGCATCCTGACTGGTCTGCACCTTCGCACTCCATACGCACCAAACTGTGATGCATTGTGTGTTCTGACACCTTTCTGTTGGAACCAGCACACATTTTTTCACAATTTGAGCTACAGTAGCTCTTCTACTGGATCAGACCACATGGGCCAGCCTTCGCTCCCCACACATATCAATGAGCATTGGCAGCCCATGAACCTGTCACCGGTGCACTGGTTTTCCTTCCTTGGACCACTTTTGGTGGGCACTGACCACTGCAGACTGGGAACACCCCACAAGAGCTGCATTATTGGAGATGCTCTTACCCAGTTGTGTTGCCATCGCAATCTAGCCCTTGACAAAGTCACTCACATCCTTACATCTGCCCAATTTCCCTGTTTCCAACACATCAACTTTGAGGACAAAATATTCACTTGCTGCCTCATACAGTGGGCTACAAAATTACTGACACCCGTGACTGGCAATGCACCAACAATGCAAAAAAAGAAAAATGAGCAATATAATTATGGAGAAACGGAATATACCATTGTGTGAAATACTTTATTAATGTTTTGATGGAAACAACCCAAATCATAACAGTCATTTAATACAAAATAAATTTCAACAAAATAAAGGTTTCATAATTATTGTTACCCTGCATTTAGTTCTTACAGCAACCACGTCTGGCATGGAGTCTTTTCCTCTAATGTTTGACAACATTGAAGCACACATTTGGGGGGGAGTTCAGACCATTCTTCTAAGCAGATCCTTTCAAGATCATTTGCATTCTTTGGTTGACGTTTTTCAACTGCCCTCTGACAGATTCCACAGAAAGTGTGACCATCCAGTCCCACTGTACTTAACAGGATGAAATAATAAATTAATGGTATACATGTGGTTTATTTCATTGATAACATAAAAGCAAATGTTTACAGGAAGTTTTAGACCTGGATCACCGCAATTTTGGTAAAAAAGTGAATTTAAAAATTTGGTCGTGTTGCTAATGTTACATGGACAGAAAATTGGTTTTCACTGGACGGAACTCAAACGAGGACAAGATTGTCTGAGCCAACACCAATAATGGCACGATGAGCAGAGAAAAGGAAGGCACACCAGTGACCAACCCGCTATTCCACAATAACCAGGGCTTTGTGAAAGCCTGGATACCTACTCTTGAACAGTGACCTGAAATGCACAGTTTTTACCCGGGATTATTTTGTGATAATCCAGTTCATACACTGGATAATTAGTCAATCCTGCCCTCTCATTTCCAAGTTCCTTATCCACCTTGGAGTTCTGAGAGGAAGGAGGGGCAGTTTTTTGGGCCACCCTGTAGTATGGATGTGCCAACCCCTAAACCAAGGTTGGCTTGATCCGTCCAGGGATTGGAGTGAACTCGTCCATATTCTAAACCGCATTGTGAAAATTCAATAACTAATCCGGGTGTACCATCTAGTGATAGAATATTGTAACTTCATGCAGAAATCTGTAGCTCTGTGTCCACTGGCAGACACATCTGCACAAAAGGGTTTAAATACCCTGCCAGCAGCCGCCAAATCTCATTCATAGCAGTGCTGTACTAAGATTACAGATTGTTGCCGACATTATTACTGTGGACAGAAATTTTTACCTTTTTGATGAGGGACACAAACACGAGTTGGTGAAAATTCTAGAAGGCCAGGAAGTAAACATCTGCTTGCGCATGCGCTTTACCCCGCTTTCAGACTAACAGTTGTTATGAAATAGGGACTTCAATGCGGAATGCAGAGCGAACATTACAACCACACACAGGGCAGAAATTACGTTTGCGGCCAAAACTGGCTTTACGGCATGACATAGGGCATAGGATATTTCAAAACGATATCTAGCATGGTAAAATAAAGAATGGGGAACATATTCCTGGCCATACCTTCAGCAGCAGATGTACTGTTCTTTTCACAGTGGCCCTGTTGCTAACGTTACGGGACTGGACAGAACATGTAGTAAAGTTCACAACTGGATTAATGCATTGGATTCATTGACTGGGACAATTTTCCGTCCTGTTATCGCCCAATTGAGGGTATCGCCAATACGCAAAAAATGCCCGGATGTTGCATTCATGCCCCGTTTCAGATGCATTATGGGATAGTTCGGTAACCCAGTCGCTTCCAGTCTCTTTCGCGGCTGTGGGAAAAAAATCGAACGCTGCCTAGGCGTGCGTGCTTCCGCCGACCGCATCGGGTACTTACTTGAAACTAGCTGTGCGCTTGGTGAATGTTTACATTTTCCTCGGCTTGATTTACGTATGCGTGCGTGCACGGCCAAGCCGCAGCTAGCTGACGCTAAACGATAGCCGCGATCTCATTGAGGGTGCGTTCCAGGCAACTCGTAACCCGTGATTTTCCGGTTAAAAGTGGGCGGAACTACCGTCAAACCTGTGAATTCACGCCGGTGAACTCGATTGTGTTCAACGTACTCTGACTTCCTTGTTTGACGTCACGCAGCTCAACTAAAATGGCGGCACCGGCTTTTTTTCAAGTGAAGTCAAGTATGAAGTCGTAACTCGTTCCTTTTGCCTGGAACGCTATGAAGTCATGACTCGTAACTTTGAAGTCGTGATTCACAGGTTCAAACCTCTGCTGGAACGCAGCATAATGCACCGAAGGAAATGGGTTCCGGAAGTAGCAAGATATTTAGCCGAAAGCGCTACATCCTGGCATTGTTTGCGTATTGGCGATACCCTCAATTCCAGAATAAAGTCATCTGTTTAGGCTAAAGTAACAAAAGAACAACAATAGCCTTGCTTTTACAGGTAAAAAATTTAGTCTTTATTCTGTTGACATATTTTATTGAAAATAAAGAGAGATGGTACATTTTATATCGGTTTAAAAATAAAAGTTGTCAATTGGTCACACTTTCTGTGGAATCTGCCCTCTTCAACTCAACCCACTGGTAATCAATTGGACTGAGGCTTGGTGACTGAGATCATCATTGCAGAATGTTGATTTTGTCGTCACACAACCATTCCTATGTGGATTGTGAGGTATGCTTTGGGTAATAGTCTTGTTGGAAAGTCCACCTTTGACCAAGTCCTAGTCTTCTGGCGGAGGCAACCAGATTGTCAGCCAAAATATCCTGATGCTGGAATTCATTATTTCTTTGATCTTAACCAGTGCCGCTTGACCTCTTGAATTAAATCACCCCCAAAACATTACTGACCCACCATCATAATTCACCGTGGGTATGAAGCGCTTCTCCTTGTATGCATCTCTGTTTCAACGCCAAACATACTGATGCTGTATCTGACCGAAACATGCAATCTTAGTCTCATCTGACCAAAGCACCTTGTTCCAGTTATAATGTACAGTAAATGACTGGAACCAAGCGCATGCTTCTGTGTCTTCTTGTCAGAAAAGGCTTTCTTATGGCAACCCTTCCAAAGTGTTTGTGGTCGTGGAGGTGGCGCCTGATGGTGCTTTTCGAAACCTGGTGACCCCAAGATGCCACCAAGGCCTGCAATTCCCTCAGTAATTCTTGGGGATTTTGTTGCTTCTCTCATCTTTGGAATTTTCTTTATAAATGCCCTGACAGTGCTCAGTGGCAAATTTAATTATTCGTGAATCTTCTTGTAGCCATTACCAGATTTATCAAGGTCTATGACCATCTGGCACTTTTGAACTAACAGTTTTCTTGTTTTCTTAATGGTGTTGGATGACAAAGTGATGTAATGGCTCAATACAGTTCCTTAACACTGAGATGAAACTTAAATAAGTGGAATTTAATACCTGGTTTAATTTTGGTAGATGTTATTTACTATAATCTTTAAGGGTGCCATTAATTGTGAACCCTTAATTTGGAGGAAATTGATTTTTAATTAAATCAGTAAATGATTTTGGTTGGTTCCATTGGAACATTAAAGGAGGACTATACTGACCTACACGTTTTGACTTAATCTCATAGTAATTAACTCCAACATAATATCCACGGTCGATTTTTTGTCCATACATAACCCCTGTTCTTTTAAATGACCATTAATTAGCCGGAATTGCTGTTTCCAGGAGGCCGCCATTAACGCCACAAGTGGCATGAGATCTCGCGAGATCATAACGTCACTGCGGCTGCCACATGCATTCATGTGCATGATGCATGCGATGTCAAAATGTCTGAATACTTGGATATCTAAATAAATTAGACTACCAACCAATTTAAATTTGTTCATTGAGCGAATCAACTGTTTGATTGCAAATTGAGCCAAGTAAATGGGAAGGGGGTGAAAGCAATTGTCGAGTAGAGGAGGATGATTTTGAAGACCTCGACTTTGCTTAGTTCTGCACGCAGTTTGCCTGAATATGTTTGCTTGATTATTACATTTGTCCGTTGTGTGCAAATCTTGTTCAATTATTAAATAAAAAATGTTTAAAATTTGCGGCACAGATTTGCCTGAACGTGATTTGTCCATTGCTTGCAATGCGAAAATAATTTCTCTCTCTCATTCACGTTTGATGCGCTTCACACAATGTTTTCTACTTCGCGTATATTTTTAGGCGCTTAAAAGCCAGGGCCATCTTAACATGATTTTATTTTTAAGAAATCTTTTTTAATAATACGTGAAAGTTTTCCGACGATAGGTGGAATTCAGAGGTGTGCTATTTATTCAGATTACTGACATTATTTCAATCTAGCACGGTAGCCTGGTTCAGTTTGTCTGCTTCTCATTATCGCTTCTAAATCATTATTGGCTTTATTTTGGTTTTGATTGGTCAGTTGGCTGAATAAATGGCTTGATTACAAGTTAGGCAAAGAACACGGGAATTGTTTTAAGGTGAGCTAATTATGCCAAGGTGACGGCAGCTGTCCAGCCTCGCTGGTAATTAGCAGACTTCAAATCGCACTTTTCTTTCCGGAAGCATTTCAAATGGCCTCGATGTTAGTTCACCTCTAAATTAAAGTTGTGTCAGATAGAAAAATGTAATAATCAAGCTCGTCTGTCTGCCCCATAGAGGAAGCGGGAATATCTTGGTCATTCAACAATCTCAATGCAGGACCGCAGGACAATGGAAATTCATGGCGCTGACAGCCGCACTGACGTCCCGATTATGGGCGCCCCGAGCGGATCGAGGGTGAATTTTCGTCTGCTGTGGTGAAAATGGCGCGGTCCACTGGTTTTGTAAAATCGCTCATAAAAATTAAAGAAATCGCAAAATAAAGAAAACAGTCACAGGAGCTTTTTTCATGATATATTGAAATAATAACACCCAACTTTCCCATCCATGATAGTCCTCCTTTAATATGATACTGTATTTCTCACGTTGTTATTTAGAGTTTCTCAATAAATGTATTTTTTTTATTATGCCCCCAGAATCGAAGATTCGGGGGCATATTGTTTTGCACCTGTCCGGTTGTCTCTGTCTGTCTGTTTGTCTGCAGCAGCAAAAACACTTTAACCTTGGCCGTAACTTTTGATTGGTCAGAGATAGGCCTTTGATACTTGACATGTGTATCCCTTGTCACGAGACCTTTTGGATGAGGTCATCATTTTTGACCTCGACCTTGGCGTAGGACGCATTTTCCAAAAACTGTAACCTTGGCCGTAACTTTTGATTGGTCAGAGATAGGCCTTTGATACTTGACATGTGTATCCCTTGTCACGAGACCTTTCGGATGAGGTCATCATTTTTGACCTTTTGACCTTGACCTTGGTGTAGGACGCATTTTCCAAAAACTTCAACCTTGGCCGTAACTTTTGATTGGTCAGAGATAGGCCTTTGATACTTGACATGTGTATCCCTTGTCACGAGACCTTTCGGTTGAGTTCATCATTTTTCACCTTGTGACCTTGACCTTGGCGTAGGACGCATTTTCCAAAAACTTTAACCTTGGCCGTAACTTTTGATTGGTCAGAGATAGGCCTTTGATACTTGATATGTGTATTCCTTGTCACGAGACCTTTCGGATGAGGTCATCATTTTTGACTTTGTGACCTTGACCTTGGCGTAGGACGCATTTTCTAAAAACTTTAACCTTGGCCGTAACTTTTGATTGGTCAGAGGTAGGCCTTTGATACTTGACATGTGTGTCCCTTGTCACGAGACCTTTTGGATGAGGTAATTATTTTTCACCTTGTGACCTTGACCTTGGCGTAGGATGCATTTTCCGGTGCAGAGCTTTTGAAAATTTAAGCTGAAAATTGGCCATTCTAGGGGTACCCAAAGGGGATAATTGTTCTTTTTACACTAATATATTCTTGATGGGTAATTGTTACACCTTTGCATCTTGGCAGTGTGTTACAAAGGAAATTGTTAGAAGATATTTAAACTCAG
Source organism: Gymnothorax javanicus (assembly GCA_029692085.1). Taxonomy (NCBI): domain Eukaryota; kingdom Metazoa; phylum Chordata; class Actinopteri; order Anguilliformes; family Muraenidae; genus Gymnothorax; species Gymnothorax javanicus. Next base: position 56,862,824 of record CM056193.1, read on the forward strand.
ACACAATCTAGATAACAGAGATAATGAATGTTTTATTCAAAAGTTTCTGTCCATTATGCACCACAAGCATTTAGCTGGAAGCCATGGAACATTTTACTTCTACCATACACATGAAAAAAAAAACTGCCAAGTCTTCAACCACCTGTCATCTACCAAGATAGCCATAATCTGCCCACAGCAGTACTTGTTCTTCCACTGTTTGGCAGGGTGCCCAACCTGTCTGAAATGTCAAACTTTCTACTAGCAATAGTATTACAAAGGTGATATAAAGGTCTAAAACTGATGAAAGACTCCTGATTTTAATTATCTATCCAGTGGTTACCTTGCTTGAAAAATATCCAAGGAAACACTGCATAGTGTACTGACAATGTTATCCTCCAAGTCCAATTTAAAACTGACAAGTCTCTTGTATGAGAATCAATGGAACACTGCACCTCTTGCACCAGTCCAGCATCCAACGGCAAGCTATAGATCAGAAACCACATCTGAAACCACCATGGAATTGCCTGCCAGCTTGCTCACCATCAGATTCATTCAGAGTGGGACTGTCCGATTTTCTCTGCGAAACAGGTCTGAAATAAGATGCGATACTGCACGTGTGCTTGTAGTTATTTCCACGCTTCGATGCTGACATGATTACAGGAATAATATCGACATAGATCACGCAGTAACCAAGAACAGTACAGGGTACGTTACGAGAACGAAATCGGCATGGCACTGACACTGATGTGCCGGAGGAACAATGTACGCTTGTTTCAGAGAATTCACAGACGCCGCTAGAAAAAAACCCCGAAAAATGTGTCCCACATGTTTGGCAGGAGGGCGATATTGATACACATAACAGTGTATGTACGCTGAGGGACAAGCCTGCATGCGCTGTTGTGTTTTGACAATTCCGATTCCGTCCCAAAACAACGTTTTTTTTACATTTGATCTGGCATTATTGCATAAGTTAATACGGTCAAAATACCGTTACGCTCTATTTAAAATTAGCGTGTCGGTCCTGAATTTGCGTGTCGGCCACAAATTATAGCGTAATGGACCGATACGCCACTTTGCGCTAGCTAGAACCCTGCTTGAACCTTGGCCTTAACTTTCGATTGGTCAGAGATAGATCTTTGATACTTGACATGTGTATCCCTTGTCACAAGACCTTTCGGATGAGTTCATCATTTTTCACCTTGTGACCTTGACCTTGGCGTAGGACGCATTTTCCAAAAACTTTAACCTTGGCCGTAACTTTTGATTGGTCAGAGATAGGCCTTTGATACTTGACATGTGTATCCCTTGTCACGAGACCTTTCAGATGAGGTCATCATTTTGGACCTTGTGACCTTGACCTTGGCGTAGGACGCATTTTCCAAAAACTTAAACCTTGGCCGTAACTTCTGATTGGTCAGAGATAGGCCTTTGATACTTGACATGTGTATCCCTTGTCAGGAGACCTTTCGGACGAGGTCATCATTTTGGACCTTGTGACCTTGACCTTGGCATAGGACGCATTTTCCAAAAACTTGAACCTTGGCCTTAACTTTTGATTGGTCAGAGATAGGCCTTTGAAACTTGACATGTGTATCCCTTGTCACGAGACCTTTCGGATGAGGTCATTATTTTTCACCTTGTGACCTTGACCTTGGCGTAGGATGCATTTTCCGAAAACGTTAGCCTTGGCCATAACTTATCATTGGTCAGTGATAGACCTTTGATACTTGACATGTGTATCCCTTGGCACGAGACCTTTCGGTTGAGGTCATAATTTTTCACCTTGTAACCTTCACCTTGGCGTCATTTTCATTTCACAATAGTTTCCTGGAAAAGTTTTACAAATTTTATTCATTTATTTAACCCTTTGCAAGTCCAAACGATTCCATCTGGTCCTTTTCCATATTACAAATCCAAACTATGCTTATATCTGGTGGGCATCAGTGTTTCACAAACACATCTTGTATTTTTTAAGTATTGTTTGTGCATTGCCAGTCGGGGTTCCAGTAATTTTTGAGCTCACTGTATATCCCATCCACTGACAGGTACCATTGTAACAAGATAATTAGTTTTATTCATTTAAGTGTCAGTGGTCATAATTTTATGGCTTGCATATATTTATATGTTAAATCAAGGAACCTTTAAGGCAGGTCTTAATGAATCGAACTGGTGAGAGGGAGCTGTTCATGGAATGGAATCCTTAAAATTCTAAAGGTTCCCAACCTAAAACATGGTAGCTGTTTTTTCCGCTTGAAATGTTGACATGCTGGAAATCAAAACATGCATCCGCTGAGAGGTCTCGCTCTTTTTGTACTGAAATTCGACCCAATACCCCCCATCTTTTCAGTATGCTTTGTGGAGTATGAAGCCCCATCATTATCAGCTATAGTTAGCGGGCAAGGCAACAATTAACTCAGCCTTGCAGGGATAATTGAGGTCAAGCCAGTCAAAATTAACTAACCTACCTAGTCTTGGAATAAACAAAATCTAAATGGGCTTCTCAGTACCATAGCTCTACGCACTCAGCTTATCTTTGCTATTGTTAAGAGGAGGGCAAGCTCTGTAAAATTACCCCCTGTGTTAACAAGACTTATGTCAACAGGCTAAAGTAGCAGTTTAGTTTTAGTAAACACTCATGTAAGAAGGTAAAAGTAATGTCAGCCTTCTCAAGCGATTAAGTCTTACCTTGTCAGGTTGCCACACTGACTGCATATACCTCGCTAGCCTATCCTAGCCTGTACTGTCACTTACTGATAGAGAGAGCCAAGTATGCAGTAACTTAGCATATTATAATGGCTGGCGAATGATAACCTTGCTGATCTTGTTTGTGGATGATATAGTTAATAACTGAGTAAAGTCATTCTTGTCAGGCGATTATTTACACAGCTGACTGCATGTTACTTTAATGTTAGCAGCTGAATAACCAGCCTGAACAGCTAACATAACAAGCTAGTTTAATACTTTCACCTTTCTTTGAAAAGAATCTTGTAATGTTCTGGGCCCCAGCTCTGCTCTTGCTGGCCTCTCTATTCTTTTCTAGTGTCCAGATTTGTGTGTGGTTTTTTTTTTTTTTTGGGACATCATATTCTTAAGGTCTGTACCCGCTATTTGCTGCTGGAGTTCGTGAACAAGCAAAAACGCACAGACAATTTTCCAAGAGGAGCACGGAATTATGGACCAAACCATTTTTTAAGAAGGGGGTTATTGAAATGTATCTCATCAATATTGCATGTCTTTGTGGCTTTGTTTTAACTCTGATGCATTAGTATGAATATTAGTTAGATCTATGCATGATAATTTAGTCATGGCGGCTACTGTGGGTTTTGTGGGCCCTAATGGACGGTGGGCCCTTTGAATTGTCATCACCTTTCCCCCCTATACGACGGCGCTGGTTGCAGAGGAAGCTTCACACCTCTGGTGCTGTGTTTTCCATGGGAACCAGGGGCCATTGATTATGGTAAACATCAGCCAACACCAGATCAATGGAACCGGGAGTGAGCAATTGGCATCCATTCAAAACAAAGGTGGCTAGACACCACTGGTGTCAGAACAAAGAACGTAATTTACATCTAAAGTATGGGTTAATTTGCAACCATATGATTAATTTGCAACCTCCTCAATGTCACCATTTTAACAAATTCAAGAAATATCTCCCAGATTTTGTAAAATTCAGTAGCTTTCTTCTTAACTATATATGTGAGTCTTTCAAGAGCCAGACTTGATGTTACGTGTTTCAACCATTGGCCAAGGGGGAACTAACCTATTTCTAGCAAAAGGCTATTGATAGTCTAGCTTGTAAAAAGACTCAGGTCAACCATTTTCTTTTCCCTACTAGAAAGAGAACAATTCTCTGGATAAATGCATACTATACACAGTTTAGGATTTAGAGGAATTTGATAAGAGGTAATATTAGAGATGAAACTAATTACCGATCTCTAGGAATTGTTCATCTCCTCACATTCCCACAAACAATGATATAGAGTACCTTGATGATTCTTACACTTATGACATAGGTCAAGAATATGAGGATTACATTTATTTTATTTATCTGGTGTGATATATGTTATCACTATGTTAAGTGCTATGATTTATACCTAACGGATGTTAGATAAATATATAGCATGTACCTTTGGTTTGCTCTATGAAGTTTTGATGGTTACATGCATAATGCCAAGTCTCAAATAAAGCTGGAGCGCACAGAGAGCGCATACCTCCGCCAGCAGGTTTTGATCCTCTAGCTCAAGTTATTGGCTGCAGAATCGGGATCTGTTCCTGGATTGGCTTGGAAATTTAATCATCTGTTCCTATTCATACAGTTGAACTTCCCATAAAATTTTGTGGCAATCCATCAAATAAATTTTTGAGTAATTCTGCTGAAAACATGCGCACACACACACACACACACACACAAACATACAAACACAAAGTGATGACAATACTTCAGGTGGCGGTAATGAACTTTTCGGCATGTGCAAACATTTCACATAAAACATGAAAAAATGACAACTAATGTGCTCTGTATTTGGACTGTTTGAGTGATTGCTGTGATCTTGAGTAAATGTTTTTTGTTCTTTTGACTTGTAATCCTTCAGAGCAGGCTTTTTAATCTGAGTTGGCAGTGTAACTGTTGTTTCGCAATGTATGTTGTCCCTGACAAAGATTTGTGGATGAAAAACTCAATAGGAATGGGGTGCTCGGGTGATATTCTTGCTGTTTTCAATACACCTCTTTTTTTGGTGAATAGATTCCTGAGGATGAACCTGTGTCTGAAGCACAACGAGCAGCCCTTAAGATGGAGGCAGACAAAGCGGCATCCATTAGCAACAGTCGGCCCATCAAACTGGTAACTTTTGACAATCACATAATCACTGGCATTGGCTGTGTAAATCCAGAAAACAATGTGTACGCAAAAACTGTTTCTGTTGCTGGTTTTCTAATTTATCTGCTCATGACCTTCAAATTAATACATAAACATAATGGTATTTGGTAAGGACAAACTGTTTGATTAATGATGTTCTCTCTAGCTTTTAAAACAGGGCAATAAAAATGGGCACCCTAAGCATATGCAAATGACGTACATTTCCAACTGCAGATGATTTTCTTTCTTTAGTTAGTGAAGTAAACCCTGCTGAAGAACATTTGAGGAGTCCACTTGCAAGGGCTCTTCAGTCAAGTTGGTCCATTTTTTAGAAAAATCTGATTTATTGGTAGGCATAGAAATTATCTTCCATAGATAGCAATTCTCACTGTACTGAAACTACTAGCCTTGCAGACATAATCCATGAGGCAATTCATTATTTTTTTTTAAGAAATGACTTTGATTTTGCAACACAAAGTTTTGACTTAGCAGGTTTTGAAAGTGGAGTGGAAATTTAGCAGGTTTTGACAGTGTTTAAACCAGCCCCTTTGCTCAATAGGTGAAGGTATTTGACTCAGGACCTACTCTACATGCAACTCAATGCTACAGACAGCACAGTGGTTGAATAGCTGCTATGACAATGACAACATAAACATGAGTCCATGGGTTCAAATCCCTCTTTTATGGTATCACTGTCATCACACTTTTCTGAACTACCCAAACCAACAAACAAGAACCCAATGTGTTACCATACTTCTAGTGAACAAAAACGTTTCCACATTGGCTGATGACTTGGCAGAATTTGACTGAGTTTTCCTCCTTGACTTGGCGGGTTTTGGCGGAGTTTCGCTTTTTTTGTTACAATTTAGAACATGATTTAGTAGGTTTTGAAAGTGGAGCTATCAGTGGGACATGCACAGGTGCCTGAAAGAGAGGCTAAGGGAGATAACTCACTTATTTTTGAAACTTGACTTAGCGGGTTTTGCAAGTCGACTCCTCATTTTTTAACTAAATGTAGCAAAATAAGTTCTGGACAAATGAAACAATACCCAGTTTTTTTTCTTGCAGACAATGCTTTGTCATCTGCTGCAACAAATGCTTTTAATTTTATTTTTGAAATATAAAGCATTTATTTTTGTTTTCAGTGTCAGTTACCAGTGCTGAAAGACCGGAAGGATCATAATCACAACAAGGCTGATTATTTGGGTAAGGAACTTTGTGTACAGTAGTATGGCAAAAGAAAAAATAAATAAACTTAGAAGCATTAGCCAGCTACTCTCTGAGGGATACTATTTGTAATAAACTTTCATGCTATAACATTGGCTTCCGATAAACCTGATTATTTTATGATTAATTTATTTTCATGTTATAAAGAAGTGCGATTGCGCAGCCAGAAAGAAATGAAGGTGTGTGAGGAGAAGCTGGACAGCTCACACATCTCTGAGGTGAGTGATCACCAATGACCCCATGTGGTTGTTTCAAACACATTCTACTGCTGAGTCATACCATTTCAGACCAAACAAGATGTTCTTGATTTACATCAGAGTTAAGAATTAAAATCAGAGGGCTTTGTGTTACAGATTGACAGCTTGGTTAAGAAGACTTCAGACCTAGGGGTGACCATAAAGAGGACCAGAAGTGGCCGTGTCATTAAGTCTGCCATGGTAATATTATAAAGATGTGCCTGTATTGGTCTCATTTTACTTTCAGATAGTATTGTGCACTAATTACTGAAACAATTACCTGAGTCTCATTTCTAACATAGCCCGACTGCAAAAAATTTGCCAGGTATCAAAATTGTCAGCACAGATCCTCAAAAGCAGGGTTACAGCACACAGTATTACTTCAGTTTTAATTTTTGGCCAAATAATTGTAGGGATTTTTAACAATACACTTTCCATGGAACTTCAAAATGACAGCTGAAGTCAGCATTCGGGTAAATATTCTGGCTCAAGATCTTCTACCTGCTTTCATCCTGTTATCACTATTGCTTTTTTTAAAGCCATGTGCCCACACAGGGGCTCAGCTTAATAATGCTTCCACACCAGCAACAAGTATTGTGTTTTTGGATTGTCTGTCTAGCTGTACTGTACATCAGTCTTCCATCCCAATCTCTGGAATGCTTGGAGGGATTTTTTTCAAGTTGGCATAAATGTCCATAAGGATAAACTAATTCAATTTTTGGGGTGAAAGGTCGAAGTTGAAGGTGAACTTATGTCCAACCCAGTCTCGGTCCCCATAAAACTACATTGGATCATTGATTAAAGCTGCTCATACTTTTACTTTTTGCAGCCGGAAACATCAAACATCAATAAACTTGCTGTGCAGCTCCATGCTGGGTCTGATTTGTCATATTTCAAGTTTTCTTTTTGATTCCCCCCAGTTCATGCCTCCTCTTTCATTTCCCTTTTGAGCTTGATAGTCTTCCATTCATTTTCAAGAGCCCTCATACTCCCACAATTTGATGACTACAGCCTCCAAACTTTCTATACAGATTGTCTCAAAGGGCGGATGTGGATGTTTCTGTAATCCGCCCCCTTTTTTCCCCATCACTCCATTCTCATTTAAACTTAATTAATTTACCATGTCTTGCAGCTTTCCAGCAAGAGTCTTCAAACTTGCTTCACATTTAAGACATAACCAATTGATATTGATATCTCTGCCCCCCTCATCATATGCATATGCACAGGAGCATGGAGCATCCCTCTTTTTTCATCAATCCATCCCACAGACGAATGGATGATCTTTGATCTTTGTTAACTTTTGAACTGTTTTCAAAGAGAGTTTGGCATTCGGTTGATGAACTCGGTAAAAGATCACATGCTAAATGCTGAAGCCCAGCTCCTTTTCCTAATTGGATGAAACTTGGTTCTTCATAACAAGAGTTGGGGACTGGGTTGTTGGATTTGGGAAAGGGTTACATGTTCATTTTGAAGCGCTGCCTGGGTTTAGATTCTTGGACTCAGAAAAGGATCACATGTTAATTCTCGAAGACAATTGGCTGAGTAGCCAATATTTTATCCTTCTTAACTATTGTACCGTTTGTCGTAGAGGGTGGGGGATTGAGTTTTTGGACTGGAGAAAGAGGCACTCATTAATTACAAAAGCCCTGCCCCCATCACTGATTAGCTTGTCATTTATCCTTCATAACTATTGCACTATTTGTCATAGAAAGTTGGGGATTGGGTTTTTGGACTCTGCAAAAGGTCAAATGTGAATTGACAAAGCCCCGCCCCCATTCCTAGTTGGCTTGGAATTTATCTTTCACAACAATTGCACTATTTGTCATAGAAAATTGGGGATGGGGTTTTTGGACTCAAGAAAAGATCAGATGTGAATTAACAAAGCCCTGCCCCCATTCCCGATTGGCTGATATTGCATCCTTCATAAATATTGAACCATTTAATATGGAGAGTTTGGGGTTGGGTGCTTGGACACAGAAAGAGGTCACGTACTAATCTTTAACGCCATGCTCCTTTCCAGATTGGCTTAGCTTTTCTCCTTCGCAACTTTTAACCCTTGTATGTATGAGAGTTGGGGATCAGGGAAGGGTTATGCTGCGCTCGATTTGGCTTGGAAGTTGGAAGTGGGAGCTGGGAATGACATTATACCCGAGCTGACTGCGTTCCATTAAGTTGAAAAAACTGATTTGGGGTCAGTGGGGTTTCCTCTGGCCAGGATAGCCTTTGTTAGCTATTGTGAGCGATACTGGTTGATACCTACGCATTACGCAGTATTTTGCGTGTACAAACACCACAACAACAAGTCCACAGATAAAAGTTATATAGTGCTATGTGTACAACTGATTTAATGAGACACAAATAAGACAGAAGGGTTAATAAACAGTATATTACTGTATCTTTGACTTTGTTGATACAGGGAGCAGCCATCTTAAACTTGGAACTCGAGGTAGATGAAGTCTCTCCGACTTTCCACGTTGGAAATCAGACTTCAGGGGGCGTTTTAATTGAAATTTCTGACTGGGAGCTCAAAAATTCTAACTTCCCAGTACAAACGGAATGCAGAATTAGATATTAATTTACCTAGCCCTGCCTTCTTTGCTGATTGGCTTAGCTTTGACCTTTTATAACTCTTGAGCTGTTTGTTGTAGAGAGTTGAGAATTGGGTTGTTTTAAATATTAGCAAAAAACTAGTGATAAGTTTCCTTTTGTCAAGCCAGCTTAAAGTTTGTTTGCGCACTTTATATTCTGGTTGGTTTTGTAAAGATTGAGCTTCAGATGATTGTTATTGCACCATGTGACAAAGCTGTCTATCCGTCCTCTGTGCTCCTGTGTAAAAATAGTCTCCCAAGTGAAGATGGCATGTGTTTCAGTAGAAAGAAATCTCCGGAATCTTGCATTTCATTATAGTGATCACTTTCATTTTGCCCTATGTAGAATGCATGCAGTACCTTTTATTAAATTCTGTCCTGGTCTTTTCTACATACATTATATGAGTCTGGACAGACATGGAGGTAAACTGCAACTTGACTGGTTGGCAAAAGCTTAAAACTGCAAGGTGGTAATTCTAGTTTTAAGTGTATACTGTGAAAGTACACCTGTTGAAAGTGCATACACTCTGTGATGGGAATATTTCAAGTTATGTTGCAGGTAATCTACTCCTTTTATTTTAATGCTGTTTATTATTGTATGTTTCATTGTGAATGAAGGAGAAGAAGGACAAAACAGTGTGCAGGACTATTAGGACCAGGTCTGATCCTCAACTGGATAAAGAGGTAATTATTAATAGCCTTTGACCTATGACCGTTGACCAGTTTCACTTGTGACTCGGTCTGGACCCACATCTGATGCCATACACCAGTGGCGCTGCTTTCAGCACAGTTTACAGTTAGGGTGACCAGGTGTCCCGCTTTGTGTTGTACCGCACAGCATTTTCGTCTCTTTTCCAGCGTCCTGCAAATTAAGACTCTGTCCTGCGTTTTTATTTCCTGGAGACACTATTCTAAAGTCAGGCGCTTATTCAGTAACTGATTTTTCAATACCGATCTGGATCTAAGGCAGTATGCATCAAATACGCGGTTGTTTTAATTACGTTGTACATTTTCCATTAGAACTTGTACACTACAAACACAACTTAAACACCATATCAGGGCTCGACAAGTTTTGAAAAATTCACTGGCCCGAATTTTTGATGAGTAGAAAGCCAACCTGCACTCAGAATACGACAAAGTTCACTAACGGTGCAGCCGCCCCAATGAAACACACAAGAAGAGACGCGGGGGTGCGCACTCATAAAGTGCAAGTAGTCGCAATAAGTTTTTCAATCAGTTTTCATTAGCCCTGGCAAAAATACATTCTCAATAGCAAAAAATGGACATGACAGACATGTTTCGGCCAGAGCCGTCCTCAGTATCTACAAATGGTGCGGCACAAGGAAACTCAATTTATAAAGGAAAGAAAAAACAGGTGCAAAGTATAAAATACTGCAATCAATTAAGTCTGTTAATGACCATTAGTGTGCCAATCACCATATCAATCACAAACAACTTTTCAATAAAGATGAGTAGCCCCAACATGTTAAATTGTAACATAATAAATGTGTTAAAATAGACACGACTAAGAAAATAGAGTTGTTCTATGTCAATGGCCCATTAAATTGAAGGCCATTGAAGCTATTAGATTACCAACAATTAAATCACCATATCGATCAGGAACAGCTTTTCAATCAAGACGAACAGCCTCAATGTATTAAAGTGCTATATAGTCGTGTCTAATTCAGACACTTTTAATTAGGGAGACTAAGGATTTCATAAAAATAAATTACAGAAAATGTTTGCTAATGGCACAAAGTTTTAAGCCAGCAAATAGTAGACTGTTTAATGAATCACCTCTCGTTTCATGGGAGACACATCGACGACCATTCAGATAAAATTTACAAGGGGGAGATTTGCATAGAAAAAAAGAAAAGTTATAGAAAACATGACAAGTCAAAGTCTTCATTCATCCCAGAATTTCTTGTGTCTAACATAAATTGCCAATATGCCTCTCTTTTAAGAATACACTTTTTAAGATCACCACCCCTTCTTCCAGTTTTTACATGTTCAATGCCGATACATCTAAGGGATTGAACAGTATGTCTATGTTCAACAAAATGTCTTGCCATTGGTGAATTTAGATCGCCCTTTCTAATTGAACTTTTATGTTCGCTTAGCCTAATTTTGAGTGGTCTTGTGGTTTGACCAATATAACCACGACCACAGGGACAAAGCAAGAAATAAATAACATTGCTCATGTTACAAGTTGCAAGAATAGTAGGTTACCGTCTATAAAATTTATTTGTGAACGTAGTAAGAAGGAAATTAATTTTCTTGATGTAACCTTCTACAAAAGCCGTGGGACATTAAATATCACGATATACCGTAAGCCAACTGATAGAAATACACTTTTATTGGCTAATAGTTTTCATCCAACGTCACTTTAGAGAGGTCTACCCCTGAGCCAATTGTATAGAATTCGTCGGATCTGCAACACAGATACCGATTTCAATAGAGAGGCTGAAAACATGATTAAACGCTTTCAGGAGCGGAACTATCCTGATGAATGGTTAACTAAGGCTAAAAATACAGTTATGTCCAAAGACCAGCATGAGCTTTTCCAAAAGACTCAAAAAGACATGAATGTTTCAGTTGTTTGTTCTCTAACATATGGGACTCTAAATTCGCAGACCAGGCGTAGGCGCAGGCGCGGCGAATGGGGGGAGCGCCGCGCCAGCGAGGTGTGTCCAGGCGTATGTTGCAATTTTGTGCCCGGTGCAGCCTGGCGCAAGTACTCCTCTGTCCTGCCTCGTCCCTCCTGCCAGCGCAAGTGACAAAGAGGGAGGAGAGAAGGCGTGTTTGGGTATAACACAGCCGAGTCAAATCTTCACCAATCAAATGAGCTCCTCTCCTCACCTTTAATGTGTTGGAATATAGAAGCCTCTGTCCTATATCTGCATGATGCGTTAATGTTGCATTTTACTTTGCTGCTTCAGGCATGTCTTCTGTACCGCTTACGTCTATATTAAGCATTACGAATATGAATTTGCTGGCTAGCTAGGGCATTCGCGAATTATTAGCATTAGCAAACTTGAATGGAATTTCAAAACGAAACTACGTCAGATCATTCGAGCTTATGAAGTTGGAATGAAATACGACGGTTGCTCATTTATTTCTTCCGCCTGCATCATTGGGAAGAGAAACAATGGATAGCGTGTTCCTATTATTACACCCTGTTGCTGCTTAAAATTTTGGGATTAACATGCATGGACAACAATACAAAATACGTTCCACATTTATTTTCAATATGTGATCTTAACTCCGTACGAGATCATAGCAATCAGGCTGTATTCCTTTCCCCCACTAAAAACGATGAAACCTAAGGGACAATGATAGTATTAAGCCGCTTGCACACTGGACGCGAAACAAATTTTTTGCATGACAGATTATATTCAAAGTCAATGCAAAGACGGTCTTTGCATTGACTTTGAATGTAATCAGTCATGCGAAAAATTTGTTTTGCGTCCGGTGTGAAAGCAGCTGAAGGACACATACCCACATAGCCTACACATGCACTCACGCGCCCACATGTACATCTCTCTCTCTCTCTCTCTCTCTCTCTCTCTCTCTCTCTCTTTGATCTGACATCAGGACAATCGCTATAGATACTATAATTTATGTGCTGATTCAGATAGTTACATTAAATAGTGGTTGCTGTAATTATTTATTGCATTGAAATGTGCCTGACATTCTGGAAACCTGCCTGTGAGGTTTCGGTGACGTGTGCGCACTGTGCGCCTGTCAGCCAAATTACCACTGCACAGAAAGTAAACCAGGTTGGAGCTGGCGAGCTTTCTGGGCAACTTCAGCGGAGACTTTTGCTACGAAATTGTCACTGCGTCTTGATGAATATTTCCCTATACCCTCGGGTTGTTTTCCATGCTATAATTGTGCCTCCTGTAACAATTTAATCAAAACTGATACATTTAAACACCCTATGACGGGCAAGAAATACTAAATTTCACAAAGGATAACTTGTAACACGAGCAATGTTACTTATTTCTTGCTTTGTCCCTGTGGTCGTGGTTATATTGGCCAAACCACAAGACCACTCAAAATTAAGCTAAGCGAACATAAAAGTTCAGTTAGACGGGGCGATCTAAATTCACTTTGCACCTGTTTTTTCTTTCCTTTATAAATTGAGTTTCCTTGTGCCGCACCATTTGTAGACACTGAGGACGGCGCCGGCCGAAACATGTCTGTCATGTCCTTTTTTTTTGCTATTGAGAATGTATTTTTGCCAATGCTAATGAAAACTGATTGAAAAACTTATTGCGACTACTTGCATTTTATGAGTGCGCCCCCCTGCGTTTCTTCTTCCGAATTTTTGATGACCCTTTTCTGTGGATTTTTACTTGCAGCAAGGAAATCTTTTTGTTTTTCTATAAGGAAAACACTTTTTTCCGTGGATTTTACACAAATTGCCTTGACAAACATTCATAGCTTATTGTTTATAAATTAAACTCATTAAAACTTCCATATCGTCACGATCGCTCATTTTACAGAATTGAGTTAAGCAGATGGGCGATAAGCAGAGCTGCACTCTCGGTCACACACAAGCACCACGAATATGATGTTTTATAACCACTGAGGACCATGCCGAGACCGCTCCTAAGGCAATGTCCCATTAGTGTTCACATAGCATGCATAAAAACACAACTTCTTGTCGCACTGGAGGATAATGGTACCATGGATTTAAAAGTGAAATCTTCTTGCGTTGTTAATAAATTATGTGTAGTTGTTAGAAAAATTCATTCACAGATTTAACAGAGCCCTTTTTCTGGGTATAGGCTTTCGCCCATCAAAAGCGGCCCATTCTCAGTAAGCGCAGATCAGCCAGAACATTACGACCACCTTAATTTTTGCGTCTTTTGGCCACCGGTGTAACTTGAAGTTCAAGTTACACCAGTGGATTTCTTACAGCATCAAGGTATATATTAACGTTTACATAGGTCTGGCGGGAACATTATCCTTTAAATTTGAGATAGAAGAAACGGCGAACTGCGCGAGAAACCACCTAATGCTCCATTAGCCTGGACTTACGATAGGTAAATTAGCATGCTTCACAAAAGTGTCGTACACAATAAAATAAAAATGTATAAACTCCAAAGTTACCATCGAAGCAATCGTGAACAAAATCTTTGACCTCTACAAAGAAGTATCTTCGACTCCGTTTAGCATTTTACTGCGTTTTACAAAAGAGGAAGTTACCTCGCCAAAATGTCAAAGATCAAACAGCATTAATATAAAAATTTTACTCAACTAAAGAAAACTCCCCAAAACAATGTATGCATAGATAAGAGGAAAAGAATAATAATTTGCAAGCAGAAATTAATTTTTGGTGAAATGTAGCATTGCATGTTCACGCGGGTTACACTAAACATACCTAGAACAAAACCTGAATGATAAAGACGTTGAATTTTTTTTTTTTTTCTCTCTGAATTTTTTACTGAGGTCCGAGATTGCTGGTTAGGGCTATGATGATGGGTCGGATATACCGAACTGAATATGAGAATGCTTCCTCACAGCTGGCACTGGTTGTCTAGATCTGAGAGAATGTTGCGATTGCTAGTTTTGATATGACATTGTGGTCATGATCGGTAGGTGAAATGGGCTAACGCTTGGATTAAATAGTGGCGCGCCCGTGAAGTGACTGACGGGCGTGTTTAATCGCGCCCTTGAGGACGACTTGACGGGCGTTTACGGGCGCCGGCGCAATCGCACCCGTCTTGTGGCATGCACTGATCGCGATGGCCCGATCGGGCAAGCACAGGATGAGGTGCACTGGCCCGATCGGCATTTCTACAGGTCCGGGGCCATCGGGCCAATGTGCTTGTCGAGCCCTGTATATTTGAGTGGTTCTTTAAAGAGAAAAGCTGATAAGGGCTGTTTCACAATCGGGTAAATTCTAAAATATTGAAAAAATTTAGCTTTTTTTCGAAAATTATTAGCAGCAAGGTGACATATATAATTCATTTTAAGTTCTGCTATCATTGACTAATCTACAGAAGCCGTTTATTTGATGAAAAAAATGTCAATGTCGAAAATTTGACAGTACGATATCTATTTTTTTGACATTTTGGTTTCTCATTTTCTTTTAGATACATTTGTATTCCTCACCAATAGAATACCACTGCACCCAGTGGCTTGTGCAATCATTATTTAATTTAAAAAATGGGAAGGTTTTTTAAGATACAATTAATATTTGGGGGGTCAGAAACGCATCGATTCATGAAAACTTGACTTTTTCTACCAAGACATTCTGTCCATCAAAAAATGTCTTCTCCGGAAATGTTTTTTTTTACCTGCGTCGCCGAAGGCAGCAGGTCTTGGAATGGCTTTTTCACTTCTGGACCCGAACTCTGAATAATGCTCAGAGGACAAAAATCTCTTGGGAGAGTGCCAAACTCATCAAATAGAGCGGGTGAAATTTTGTCGTCCATTGTCCGTCCGTCCGTCCGAAGTAATGACGTTATGGAGATAACTCAAAAAATAATTGGCCCAGGAAGTTGTAATTTTGTATGATGATGTATCTTGACCCAAGGCAGGTCGCTATTGAAAATGGCCGCGCTGCGTCAAAATCCAAGATGGCCGAAGCCGTTTATGTAAAAACAACGTTATTAAGATAACGCGAAAAAAAAGTGTCCTAGGAAGTTATAATTTGGTATGCTGATGTATCTTCACCTAAGGCAGCTCGTTATTGAAAACGGGCATGCTTAAATCAAAATCAAGATGGCCGCCGCCGTTTTTTGTAAAACGACGTTATCGAGAGAACGCGAAAATTATGTGTCATAGGTAGTTCTGATTTGGTATGCTGATGTATCTTGACCTAAGGCAGGTCGCTATTGAAAATTGCCACGCTGCATCAAAACCCAAGATGGCCACTGCCGTTTTCGTAAAAATTACATTATCGAGGTAACGCAAAATATAAGTGTCGTAGGACGTTATAAATTGGTATGCTGATGTGTTTTGACCTAAGGCAGGTTGCTATTGAAAATGGGCATGCTGCGTCAAAAACCAAGATGGCCGCCACCGTTTTTGTAAAAATGACATTATCGAGGTAACGCAAAAAATAAGTGTCCTAGGAAGTTATAATTCGGTATGCTGATGTATCTTCACCTAAGGCAGCTCGTTATTGAAAACGGGCGTGCTTCGTCAAAATCCAAGATGGCCGCCGCCGTTTTTGTAAAAACGACGTTATCGAGAGAACGCGAAAATTATGTGTCGTAGGTAGTTCTGATTTGGTATGCTGATGTATCTTGACCTAAGGCAGGTCGCTATTGAAAATGGCCACGCTGCATCAAAACCCAAGATGGCCACTGCCGTTTTTGTAAAAATGACATTATCGAGGTAACACAAAATATAAGTGTCGTAGGACGTTATAAATTGGTATGCTGATGTGTTTTGACCTAAGGCAAGTTGCTGTTGAAAATGGTCGTGCTGCATCAAAAACCAAGATGGCCGCCGCCGTTTTTGTAAAAATGACATTATCGAGGTAATGCAAAAAATAAGCGTCATAGGACGTTAAAAATTGGTATGCTGATGTGTCTTGACCTAAGGCAGGTCGCTATTGTAAATGGTGTGCTGCATCAAAATCCTAGATGGCCACCGCCATGGATCTGCCGGAACAGCGTCATCGCAATAACTCCAAAAATAAGTGGCATAGGAACTTTTAATTTGGTATGGTGGTGCATCTTGACCTATTGCATGTTCTTATTGAAAATGATATCACAACATCAAAATCCAAGATGGCCACCAAACGAAGTGGCTGACCCAAGGCAGGTCATTATTGAAGATGACTGTGCTACGCCAAAATCCTTTCCAGTTTATCTTTTCCATATGGCTGCATCTATCTATCATCATCATCGTCATCATCATCATAACAATTCACCACCACTCAATCAATGCAAATTTTATTCACCACAGCATACTTCTACATAGCACCCACGCAGCGATGCAGGTTCAGTGACTTCACACTTGTTACATTATTAATATTTCAACAGAGGAGGGGGATAAGTTTGGATGTATTGTATGATTTTGATTTTGTATTCATATGATTGCGCATGAGGAATACTGTGTCAGTATATGCACTGGTCATTACTGTGTACCATGTTATGAGTATATGTTTTGTCCGTCATAAATATGTCTTCTCCGGAACTGGTTAAAAAGGTGGAAATAGGCAAATTGTCATTTGTATGAATTTTAGGAGAATCTGTGAACCCAACGCTCCAAAATTTTCAGCATGTGTCCTCAACAACATATATAAACAAATAGGCATCAATTTGATTCTATGTTCCACGTTTGAGTTTTGGGGGTCCGTGAGACAAACTTTGGTCCCTGATTGTGAAACAGCCAATAAGTAATAAATTTAATTCTGAACAATTCTGAACGGTTATGTTATGCACACTTTTTACCCAGTTGTTTGAAGGAGCATGTTTACGCAAAATATGGAATTGAATCGCCCAGTAAATATCGGTAGATTTTGAAAAATGATGCCGTGCCAACAGAATTCAGTCACCGGCAGGGCCACAAACCCAAGCGCCCGTCAGCTTTAGCTAGGCTGGAGAAACGACAGCATCAGTTACAGATAGAACAGGTAGGCGTTCCGAATCTTATGTCAGCTTATAATGTGTCATTGTTGTTATACAGTTTCAGAAATGATTCATCGGATGAACTCTTGCTTACAGTAGCCTTGTTTTATTTAATTTAATACCTCTGCACACTCAAGAGTTCCGAGGTCCGAGTGGCGTGGAAAGCTACCCTGATTCCAACAAACACGGCGCACTACCAACAACTTGTTTATCTGATCTTCTTGAGCTGATTTAGTAGAAAAAAATTCAGAAATTACCCAAAAATATATTTGAATAGCAGGGTTCTCAGTAAGTTTTTTTCAGAGGAGGTAAAAAACAAGAAATAGGAGGTAACTTTGTTACCTGGCCCCCATGTGGGGGTCCAGGGGCAGAGCCCTGGTAGGGTTCCAGGGGGTGAAGCTTGGGTTTTTCTTTTGACATTTCTCATGGCACCCTTTTTCATGTTGAAAGAAGTATATTACCAGGGAGGTTTGAGAGTGTTATGAATAGGGAAACGCAGTCTGCCCTGATGGAAGCTGACAGTGCTACATGCGCTATTGATGACATCTTTTTAAAGTAACAAAGCATAGTGAGGGGCTTGGAGCAGCTGGCAGCTGGGGAACCGGAGGATAAGTGCCGTTGTAATAGCCTGAAATGTTTTTATTTAAATGCTAGAAGCATAAAAAATAAATTGAGGTCCATTAGAATTACAGGCGGTATTTTGGAGTGGATTTGGAACTGGTTACAGGACAGAACACAAAGAGTTGTGGTCAGTGGGATCTCATCTGAGCTAGGCATTGTGGGAAGTGGAGTCCCTCAGGGATCGGTGTTGGGACCCCTGCTCTTCGTCATCTACATTAATGACCTTGAAAGGAATATTGAAAGCGAATTAGTTAAATTTGCAGATGATACTAAATTGGGATGTTTCGCAAACAGTTTAGAGTCCACTAAAGTGATTTGGGATGATTTAAAATCCAGAATTGGGCAGAAATGTGGCAAATGAAATGTAATTCAGCGAAATGTAAAGTTCTACATGTAGGTAATAAAAACATTAGACAGGATTACTTAATGAGAGGTTTAAAACTGGAATGTCCTCCACATAAAAAAGATCCGGGAGTGACTGTTGACCAAACCCTTACAGGTTCTAGCCATTGTGCTGTAGCAGTTAAAAAGGCCAACAGTATGCAGGGATATGTAGCCAAAGGTATTGAGTATAAATCCAAGTAGGTCATACTTCTCTCGTGCAACACATTCATCAGACTTCATCTGGAGTATTGTGTACAGTTCTGGGGACCATACTTTAAGAAAAATATAGAGGCTCTGGAAAAAGTTCAGAGAAGAGCCACTAAGCTAATTCTAGGGATAGAAGATGAAAGCTATGAGAAGAGGCTGAAGATCCTTAATGTCTTTAGTCTTAGGAAAAGGAGACTTCTCCCCTAATCTGGTAAAACCTAGTAACTCACTTTTTGGTGGAAATTGAGTTAGACCCATTTTTGCAGTTACCAGGTTACTAAGCACCAAATAAAGTACCTACAGTTGTCATTGAGAATACCCATTCTCTTTTTTTTTTTTTTACAGCGAGTTTATCCTGAAGGACTTCAGTTGTTTTCAGTTTTCTCCGTTTCATGAAAAAGTGAGTTACTAGGTTTTACCAGATTAGGGGAGACTTGGGGGCAATCTGATTGAGGTCTTTAAATATGTTAAAGGGATTAAAGGCCCAATATGTAATTCTCTGCCGCTAGAGGGCGCTTAACCAAACAATAACAAGAGGCCGAGTGTGGTGACGCAATGGGATCGCGTGGAATCATGGGAGTTGTTGTCTTCATCAATTTACACGCCCCGCTGACAGCTAAATTCTCCGACGTGACTCAAACAGGAGCGGCGAAACTATGTACATGGACGGGGTAAAGTTATATTTCTTTACTTGTATATAACTTCATCTTATTTCATTCAAATATAAAAAAAATGTAAGGGATAATGATTAGTCGGCCGTTTACAGCGCTTATGATGTGCTGCACATCAGAGGCTGAGATATGGGGGCGGGGCCGGCTCATGTTGCCCATCTTTGTAGAGAATAATAACAGATGTGAACACTCTGTTGCTGAATGCAAATGCTAAAGGTAACAGATATCGAGGAAATACCACTGTCAGCTGGTAATGTGTGCTTTCAGTTGCTCCTGCCGCTATTGCTATAGCTTCTATAGCAACGATGTGCTCAACAGACCATCTGGCCAGTGGTTATCTGTCGAGACACGCTGATAGACCAAACTGAATCGAGTATTCAAGGGAGCCGTGTTCTAACTGCAAGTAATGTAGCTAACGTAGCACTGACTTCTCATAACGCACAAACGATGTGCCGTACACATCAGCTTTCTGTTTGTCATGCGGCATCACAAGAAAAATGTTTTGAGGTGGAGTAATGTTACGTTTATGTTACCATCTTGGCTTGAAACTCTTTGGCAACGGCGAAGCATGCGTGCGTGGAGGGTGATTTTCTCGGTCTTGTGCACTCTTTGTGTTGGGAGTGACGTCAAATATGCGATGAAAAGAAACGGCCCGTGTCCCTACATTGATAATACCGATATCTCTGTCTTTGATAATCATTGAATACATCACGGATAATGTAAGTACACAACACCAAAACATATATAACATATCTATACATTTTATAGATCTTTGAATCGGGAAATTTTACATATTGGGCCTTTAACAAAGTGAATTATGTAGGATTACTTAGGCCAAGTTTTGTTAGTAGAACTCAGGGTCCCAAATGGAAGTTGGCCAGGGTGAATTTAGCACTGACATTAGGAAATATTTTTTCACCCAGAGCGCACGCAGCGACTGGCAGTAGTGGCAGAGTTGGCAGAGTGCGACCCTACCAAATCAAACATCGATGGGCAGGACATTGAAATTGTCTAGCAATATAAGTATCTGGGTTCTATAATAGACAATAAGTTGAGTTTTAACTGTAACACAGATATGCTGTGCAAAAAAGGACAGCAGCGCCTCTACTGCCTCAGGAAGCTAGCAAGGTTTAATGTAGACAAGTCCTTAATGACTCTTTTCCGTAGATCCTTCATTGAGTCAATACTTACTTTTTCAGCCATCTATTGGTATGCTCTGCTCAGTGTGAAACAGAAAAATGCCATATCTAAGGTCATTAAGGTGTGTAGCAGTGTTACCGGTGTGCAACAGAAAAGTATGTCCGCACTGTATGAGGAACAGGTGAATAAAAAGACTGAATCAATCCTATTAAATTACACCCACCCTCTGCACTGTGAATTTCAGGCATTGCCCTCTGGCTCTCGCTTCAAATATCCAACAGTCAGAACCAACAGATATAAACACTCCTTTGTACCTTCTGCTGTCCAGTTACTGAACTCATCTAGGAAACAGAGATAACCTCTATACCCCCCCAACCACCATTTATTTTTATTTTATTTATCTACTATATTCTTTTAAATCTTTATGTTTTTGAAATGTTTGTGGAGATTTGTGCATGTGTGTGAATGTAGGTGCTACCTCTGCAAAACAATTGCCCTACTTGGGACAAATAAAGAACTACTACTACGACTACTACTAATCTCCGTGTGGAATAGCTTGCCTGACCATATTGTTGAGGCAGAAACCTTGGGAATTTTCAAGAACAGGCCTGATTTAGCGCAAGATACCATTGAGTCATTGAGTATTTGAAGTGATAGATTCACTATGTAGAAATAAGAAACTGGCAAGCCTAGTTGGGCTGAATGGCCTGTTCTCGCCACTCATTATGTCATGTTATGTCATCTACATTAATGACCTTGATAGGAATATTGAAAGAAAATTAATTAAATTTGCACATGATACTAGATTGGGACGTTTGGCGAACAGTTTAGAGTCCACTAATTTGATGATGATTTAGATGGAATTCAGAATTGGGCAGAAATGTGGCAAATTAAATTTAATGTAGCGAGATGCAAAACTCTACATGTACATTTACATTTTACATCTACATTTTATTTATTGACCTTAACATTGACCTTCATTGATTCGAAGGTCAAACTCGAAATGAAATTTTCATTAACTTGTATCATCACGATAAGATTGCTTTCTGGTAAGCTACTCGTCATCCCTGGACTTTTTGTCCCCAGACTTTTCGTCCCGGAATTTTTCGTCCCCTAGGAATTTTCGTCCTTGGACTTTTTGTCCCCGTGAATTTTTCGTCCCCGGACTCTTCTCCAATGGATTGTTCGTCCCCAATAATGCTTTGCCCTCTTTCTGCATTATAACCCTAACCCTAATCCTAACCCTACCCCAAACCCTTACATCATGGTGATCTGTCCATCATCCATCCGTCCATCCGTCTGTCAACAATGATAGCATGTTTTGTTATCATTAGGGGACAAAAAATCCGGGACGAAAGTCCTTGGGGATGAAGAGTCCAGAGACCAATAGTCCTCGGGGACGAAAAGTCCGGGGACAAAGAGTCCTGTAACTAAGCTACAGGATCCTTGGGCCTATTTTTAAAAAATATTTTCTGTGTGTGTGAAAGGATGTTTCCCCCAGGACGAGATATCTGTGGCTACAACGCTATGTCCCTGGGGACTGTTGTTGGGCATATCAATCTGGCAGCACGGTTACTTCAAAATTATGATGTCATCTGCCATTCAGGAATTCCATACAGATCAGTGGGTGGACGTTGTTTTTGAGACGTAATTTTGAAGGATGAATTGGTCTAAACAAGCAGGATTTCTTCAACACATTATTTATTTTCACAGCGATAACATCTGATGGGTATCTTCACAACATTGGTTGGAAGACAAGCAAGATTAAAAGTGAATGCAATGGGTTTTCACATTTGAACAAAACAACTTTCGTTGGATAATTACTTTGGTACTTCAGTGAAATAGCCGGTAACATTTACTTGAAAAGCAGGTAAAAATAATCGGTTACTGGCTCTTAACAAGAACCCTGAATAGTAGAGGCAGTGTACTTTTATTGAGCATGCGCTGTACTAAGTCTTTTCTTTGCTTTTAGCGGATCATAATAGAAAAATTTTTATGAATTCACAAAAAATTCTATGATTATGTATTCTCCAAAAATAACGCAATTTCATGGATGAGCCATCATATGTCAATCATGACAGGGAAAATAAGCAGTGTCAAAGCCCAATGTTTGTAAACAAGGTCTTAACCCTGGAACACTGTCGTCAGGAGATTTCCACTAATCCCATGGTTGTTGGGTGTGTTCAAACATGAATAAAAACAGAATGCAATGATTTGCAAATCTCATAAACCCACATTTTATTCACAATAGGACACAGACAACATATCAGATGTGGAAAGTGAGACATTTTACCATTTCATGAAAAATATTTGCTCATTTTGAAATTGATGGCAGCAACACATCTCAAAAAAGTTTGGACAGGGGCAACAAAAGGCTGGAAAAGTAAGTGGTACTAATAAAAAATAACTGGAGAAGCATTTTGCATCTAAGGGCATTTTGGAAAGGCAGTGTCTCTCAGAAGTAAAGATAGGCAGATGTTCACCAATCTGCAAAAAACTGCATCTAAAAATTGGGGAACAATTTCAGAAAAATGTTCCTTGATGTAAAATTGCGAAGACTTTGAACATCCCACCGTCTACAGTACATAATATCATCAAAAGATTCAGAGTATCTGGAGAAATGTCTGTGCGCAAGGGACAAGGCCGAAGGGCAATTATGGATGCTTGTAATCTTCGGGCCCTCAGGTGGCGCTGCATTAAAAACAGGCATGATTCTGCACTGGAATTTACTGCATGGGCTCAGGAACACTTCCAGAAGTCATTGTCTGTGAACACAGTTCGCCATGCAATTCACAAATGCAAGGTAAAGCTGTATCATGCAAAGAAGAAGCCATACGCAAACACGATTCAGAAATGCCGCCGTCTTCTCTGGGCCAAAGCTCATTTAAAATGGACTGAGGCAAAATGAAAAACTTTTCTGCGGTCAGATGAATCAAAATTTTTAATTCTTTTTGTAAACCATGGATGCCGTGTCATGCAGACTAAAGAGGAGAGAGACCATCCAGCTTGTTATCAGCGCTCAGTTCAAAAGCTTGCACCTCGGATGGTATGGGGTTGCATTAGTGTATATGGTGTGGGCATATCTGGAAAAAAGGCACTATCAATGCTGAGAAGTATATAGAGGTTTTACAACAACATATGCTCCCATCCAGACAATGTCTCTTACAGGGCAGGCCTGGCATATTGCAGCAAGACAATGCTGAACCACATACTGCATCCATCGCAACAGCGTGGCTTTGTAGTAGAAGAGTCCAAGAGTCCGGGTGCTGAACTGGCCTGCCTGCAGTCCAGACCTGTCACCACTAGAAAACATTTGGCGCAATATACAACCCCAATTCCGAAATAGTTGGGACGAAATGTAAACTGTGAATAAAATCAAAATGCTTATGACTTTCATATCACATGAGCCAATATGTTATTTACAATAGAACATAGATAACATTTCAAATATTGAAACTCAGACATTTTACATTTTTATCCACAAAATGAGCTTATTTCAAATTTTCTGGCTGCGACAGGTCTCAAAAAAGTTGGGACACAGGCAAAAAAGGGCTGAAAAAGCAATTAATATATAAGAGAATCAACTGAAAGAACATTTAGTAAGTAATTAAGTTAACTGGCATCAGGTGTGTAACATGATTGACTATAAAAGGGATGTCTTAGGCTGAGTCTCTCAGAAGTAAAGATGGCCAAAGGCTCTCCAACCTGTGAAGGCTTGCGTAAAAAAATTGTGGAATACTTTGAAAACAATGTTCCTCAACGTCAAATTGCAAAGGCTTTGAAGGTCTCATCATCGACAGTGCATAACATCATCAAAAGAGTCAGAGAAACTGGAAAAATCTCTGTGCGTAAGGGACAAGGCCAAAGACCTTTACTGGATCCCCGTGATCTTTGGGCCCTCAGACACCACTGCATCACTCACCGGCATGATTCTGTCATTGACATTACTAAATGGGCCCAGGAATAGTTCAAGAAACCACTGTCTGTAAACACAGTCCGCCGTGCCATCCACAGATGCCATCTAAAACTCTATCATGCAAAAAGGAAGCCATTGTTGAGCATGATCCAGAAGCGCTGCCGTGTTCTGTGGGCCAAGGCTCATTTAAAATGGACTGTAGCAAAGTGGCAAAGCGTCCTGTGGTCAGGCGAGTCCAAATTTGACATTCTTGTTGGAAATCATGGGCGTCGTGTCCTCCAGGCTAAAGAGGAGAAAGATCACCCCTCCGGTTATCAGCGTTCAGTTCAAAAGCCAGCATCTCTGATGGTATGGGGATGCATTAGTGCATATGGTGTGGGACACTTGCATGTCTTAAAAAGCACCATGAATGCTGAAAGGTATATAAAGGTTTTAGAGCAACATATGCTCCCCTCCAGACAACATTTATTCCAGGGAAGGCCTTGTGTATTTAAGCAGGACAGTGCAAAACCACATACTGCAGCGATTACAACAGCATGGCTTCGTAGTAGAAGAGTCCGTGTGCTGAACTGGCCTGCCTGCAGTTGTGAGCTTTCACCGATTGATAACATTTCGCGCATAATTAAATGAAAAGTCCGTCAAAGGAGACCCAAAACTCTCCAGCAGCTGGAAGCCTGTATTAAACAAGAGTAGGACCAACTTCCAATGGCTAAACTCAAGAAACTCGTCTCCTCAATGCCTAGATGCCTCCACTCTGTGTTAAAAAGAAGAGGGGATGCTACACCATTGTAAATAGGCCCCTGTCCCAGCTTTTTTGAGACCTGTAGCAGCCATCAAATTTAAAATGAGCTCATTTTGTGGATAAAATTGTAAAATTTCTCAGTTTCAACATTTGCTATGTTATCTCTGTTCTATTGTGAATAAAATACTGGCTGGTGTGATTTGAAAGTCATTGCGTTTTGATTTTATTCACAATTTACACTTTGTCCCAGCTATTTCGGAATTGGGTTTGTATATTGGTCTTGATAATTCAGTAAATAAATTGTGTAATTATTGATCAAGCAATCTTAAACAGGGTCAGCTTGAAAGCAATTATGCGTTTAAGGATCAGAGACCCACAGCACATCATTTGAATATCCCGGAACGCCGGCGTTACCGCCAGGGGGACATTAGGCTTTAGGGAGTTAAGATTGTAAATTACTGCTCTAAACATGGAATGCAGCTAATTAAGACAAATTAACACCTTTTAAAATTTTTAAATTGCAAATGTGTTTGGAACAAAAACCAGCATACACAGTGGGGTGCCAAGACTGAGTTTGAGAACCACTGATATAAACAGTGGCGGCAGAAGTACTCAGATCCTTTACGTAAGTAAAAATATATCAATACATGTATGTATAGATTGTATAGCATTTCAGTTTGACCTCTACTAATGTACACGCACAGTCACATTGTGTCGTTTTCATATTTTATGGAGTTAATTAGCCATTGATCGTTTATCTCTCATGCATAATCTGTCTCCCACCGGCTAACTTTCTAACGCGGCAGTAAACTAACAGGCATGCCGTAGTATAGATGGTAGCGGATGGATAGCCCGATTAGTGATATGAATTGCATGTGAGCTGAAGATAACTTCTCCTCTCGGCAATTCATTGAAGCTAAATTGAGTTATCCAGACACGCACAGGCATCCGCGGCCTAACTACACATACATTTAGAAATTCATCGCAGCCCGCTCGCTGCTGGTCTCCCTTTGTCCCCAGACAAAGGAACACGTGCCCGCGAGCACACACACGCATCTGCCACGCATGGAGACGCGCCTGCACACGCCCACAAGCGCGCACACGCCCACAGGCACACGCATACATCCTGCACACACGCACACACACACACACACACTCACACTCACACGCACGCACAGCCAGTATTGGTACTCTCTCATCGTTAGTACATAGCCCTCCCGTAGATAAGCCCCCGTACAGTCTGTGTTTGTTTGTTTAATAAATTTATTTACCCGGTGTCTGTTTTGGTGCTGAAAAATGTGGGAGTCAAAACATCTGAGTCAAAAAAGCCTATGTAGATCTCCAAAAATCCTTCAGATCATTAATTAAATCTTTGATTTAATCATTGTTTATCTAATCATTAATATTGTTTTTTTTAATTATTAATTAAAATTCTATATTTTTGGTTATAATAGTAAATTTATGAGACTGATTTTTAACTTTTCTGGTTTCCTGCTTAACCAAATTGTTATTCCGCGGGAAGGATTACTGGGAAAAAATGTCATAATTATCCATCCTTGCCATTTCATGTATCGTAGAGGCATATTCCCCTTCAGTACTATGAGCTTTGACCATGAGTCACTTTGAAATGCCAAACCTCAAACTGCAAATAGTGCAAATTTTCAAAAAAAAAATCTTTTCCTAACCCATGGAGCATCCAATGTTTACCAATTTTGTTCAAAGAATATGATGTAGATTTTAAAATTTTTTTATGAAATTTTGAATTGTCCTACAGTGTATACTCAATATTGGGCATACTAAAGGGCTGTAGTATGGGAACGATTGGCGAGATTGATATAATTGCTATTGTCAACAGATAGGAAGTAATATTAGGGCTTCCATTTGGTATCGTGACCATTGGCCTTGATTAAGTTTGATGAATTTGAAAATGTTGTTTTTTGAATTTTTTTAATGCATTTTTCATCATGTCTGTTGTCCTCTTTTTTTTACCATCTTCATTGTTACAATTTCTCATGTCTTTTCTTTAGAAAATTGTGCCATGGCCTTATAAAGTCTCTGTAATTTATCACATGGAAGTATTTTCACATATTGATATTATCACCCTTTCATGCTGAACGTATTGACAATATAATTGGTACCATGATCTTTGACCTTGAAAGTGCCATTTGTTGCAAAGCATTTTCAAAGTTCTTTGGCCATTGGACTTCAGGATCCTTGGTCCTATATTTTCGCAGGTGGGATGGGGACAAAAAAATTACTATGATACTGCAGGCAGGATCAAGACAAAATCTGATATATCTTTGCAGGAGCGGGAGACATCCTTGCTAGAGCGGGCATGTGCGAGAGTGAAAAATCCCCGCCATGCAGTCCTTTAGCTCAAAGAGCAGCTACTATCATTTCTCCCCTAATCTGGTAAAACGTAGTAACTCACTTTTTGGTGGAAATTCAGTTAGACCTATTTTTGCGGTTACTAAGCACCAAATAAAGTACCTACAGTCGTCATTGAGAATACCCATTCTTTTTTTTTTTTTTTTTTACAGCGAGTTTATCCTGAAGGACTTAAGTTGTTTTCTGTTTTCTCAGTTTCATGAAAAAGTGAGTTACTAGGTTTTACCAGATTAGGGGAGATTGGAGAATGCAGAAAAAAGTTTAGACATTTGGGGTAGATTTGCTAGTTTTTGGTATGGGATTATATCCTTTAATTTTTTCCAATATCCAATCCATTGTTTTGGCCAGTATCGGATCGATAATGATACTGAATGTCAAATTAGTTGATTCCCAATTTCAACTGAGTATAAGATGTCAACAGCTAATTTCAATGTCTTTAATTTGCAGATGTCGCAGTTTGCATTCCCCTGCAGTCAAGATAAACCATCTGTCCCAAAGAAACGCAAGTTCAGTGAACCGAAAGAACAGTTCTGAAATTAAAAAACAGTTGGAGTTAACACTTGTCAAGCTGTTAACTGCAACTTGGTGGAAAAGAAGCATATGTTCTCTGTTATTTCTGCCTGAGTTACTGCAGTTGACTGGAGGACAAATTAGCCCAGTCAAGTCTCAAATTTTTAGTTGGTGGTAATGGCCTTGAATTTTGTGCATTGTTATGACTGAACTGAAATGCATCTGTTTCTGTAATCAAATGTTTTTGGCCTGTTATTTTTGCCATTTAAAAAGGGAATCTGAAAATGTTCTGAAACCTGAATTACTTCTGGCTTATGGAGTCCTGATTTGTATTTATTAGTTCATTTTTTTATTGTTTATGACTCTTACTCATTAATTTGGAAAGGAGGTTTTCCTCAGTTTGGCTGAAAGTACTGGCCGCAGAAGTGACCTCTCACTGTGCTTGCACGATTCTCTTAATGTTGTCTATATGGGATCCAGTATTGTCCATACAATGCATTCTCACTCTCATTATCTGTGCATTTGGGCTTTAGCCCATTTGAGCCTGTTTGGAAGAAAAAAAAGTAATAATTAACTGCAAAACAGTGCTAGTCTTAGAAAGCACTTTCAAAATACATTGAGCTGTTTTGTGTTTGTGGAGGGAGGGATTTGAAGTTCAGTAGAACCCGTAACATCAATGAGAATGTGAAACGTGATCGAACCTTCCCATCCCTTTGGCCTCGTGGCCCTGCGTGATGCTAGGCCAGACTGTTGGTTTGATGCTTTTTCCCAGGCATTAGGGAGGTTATCAATACACTCTTTTAATCCACTGGCGATCAATTCCTCTTGAAAGTAGTGTGATGCATACTCTACCAACCGGTACTGTAGGGGTGAAAGGGACAATTGAGCTTGTTCTCCAACTCCAAACAAGTAACTTTTGCGGAATGCACCCAGAATTGCTTCCTAGTCGTGGGAGAGAAATCATCAGATGAGATTGATAAAAAGCGTAAATTGGCCTGCGGCGGGGCCTGCTGTTTGGACAATTAAGACAAACTCTTGAATACTCCACAAGGATCTCCTGCAGGTGCAAAGCAGGAATCGTAGAGGATGGATGAAGAGCTGAGCCTGAATAAATGAAGAGTGAGCCTGACACCTCTGTTTTCAGTTCACTAGTTATGCCTTATATGAAATATAACAATATATAACAGATTCTCCATCAGATGGAGAGAAAATGGTTCAAACGCCTCCATGTAAGAACAGAGCATTACACTTCACTACCTGTCAGTTGTATTTCTTGTTTTGTGTTTTGGATTGTATTGAAGATGAAAGGTTCAGAAGGATAAGAGATGATGTATTTCATGCTTGAAGGTGCATTACAATATTTTCCTCGAAGAGAGAAGTGCCAGGACTTCCTCTTTGCGGCTCACAACAGAATTGAATAGACAAATCCAAAATATATCTTAGCATATACTCATTTGGAACGCATCTCTACCTTTTCACTGCTTGATTTATTTGCAACCATTTGTTATGGGCTGCTGTTGAGTCTTTGATTTGAAGTTTCGCTTTTCAGCAATATTTGTCTGTGCTTTTCCGATCTGGAAACAGAAAGCTGATTAAAGATGAATGGTTGTCAAAGAGCGTCACCACTGCAGGCAAGAATGCAAGGGGAAAAAGCTTCATTGATGTTGATTTTTGCAGTAATCAGCCACTGAATATGCTTCACATGTAGATTATTATCAGAACTATTAAAGTCTTGTGGAATACCTTGCATGTGCAGTGTGAAATTGAATGGAATTTTCTAAATAAATGAATAAATATTTATTCTTTAATCAGATCTGGGTCATTTTAAATCATTTGTGAAATTGCATCATCTAGGTATGTTCTCTGTTCATTTAAAAATAGATCTTTTCGGCATTCTGGATTGGACTGGATTTATAATTTTATTCCAGCCACCAGCCTTCCATTTGTGTTCATTTTTGAATGCTAGCTTTCCTTAAATTATGTTGTGAATGGAAAGGTGCATTATTATATTACTCTTAGAATCAGATCTTAAATTCGTCGTCTTTTATTTTTTGATTGCTTTTCCACCTAAGATCAATCTGATGTGTCCCTCTAAAATTCCCTTAAGTTCCCTCGAGAGAGAAAAAAACCTATACCTTGCCTGCCCTGCACACTTCCATCCTGTGAGTTCATAACCTTTATGATCTGTGAAATGAATTGGCTTGACCTCATTCGCTAACCTTATGGCCACAGTTCTCATCTTTTTTTTTATTTGGCCTCCTATGGCTTTGTATGTGTCAACAGATTGTGGAGTTTAGCGGTGAGTAATGACTGTGGATTTGAAGGTATGAAGCATTATAAATAAATGACAGGGAGGTGTATTTAAATCATTCTTTTTTATCTAATTCTTATCTTTGTGCTTCCATATCTCAGGGTGTATTGGTTTAAAAATCCTACAATCCTTTTTATTGTAACAATAACCCAACACTGGAAAAGTTGGCACAATTTTGGAAATGTAAGAAGAAAAGGAGTTATTTGAAAAGTCCTTTCAAGCTCTACTCTATTGAAAAAACAACTCATACAGATTATTTGATCCTACATTATTTGATATTTTAACCTGTGAATACAATTGTTCATTGAAAATATATGCTTATTTCAAAATTGACTGTAGAAGACTCCAAAAAAGTTGGAACAGGAGCAATTTGGGACAAATAATGTGGCAAGTTGCAATAATAAGGTGATGCGAAAACAGGTAATGTTAAATAGGTGAATTAATTGTGCTATAGTATAAAAGGAGCCTCTAAAAAGGCCTAGTTCTTCAAAAGAAGGGCCAAGGCACACCAATTTTTAAACAGATGTGTAAGCCTATAATCAATCACTTTGAGAACAACGCTCTCCAAAAACAAATTACTTGAATTTTGGGCATTCCATCCTCTGCATTGGGTAATATAATTAAGAGATGGAAGTAATCCATTTGAATCTCGATCCGTAAAGGGCAAGGCCTTATGTAAGCCACTTCTGAATGCAAGTGATCACCAATCCCTTTGACTTCACTGTCTTTAGAATCCTATGGTGCCTGGAATGGATATTGTTATAGCTCTCTACGCATGCATGTGATTCTCATTTGCAGGTGCTTGGTGGGCAGAGCCAGGGGTCATTGGCACAATGGAGAGCACCTGTGTCTCATTCACTGAGCTAATGAAATGTGCCCTTTTGTTTCTTTTTGGATAGATTGCTTACAACATTGCTCCACTATTCTTTGCCCTTTATTGTATTCTAATAGAATACAATAAAATGGGGCAAAATAGATGCCTTCCCAAATTGATGACTAATAAGCTTGCAAAATCTCACAAAACAGTATACATCATATAAACTATATCACAATCATAATGTGAATAGTACAGATACCTGAAGTGTTGCTTCAAAAACCAGGCCAAGACAACAATATCCTAGCCAAAAAAATATGAGGAGAAGGCTTCAATATACTATCAACATAGGTAAAATAAAGTAACACACTATAGTGCTGTCGAGAAGGGGGGGGGGCCTGGGTATATCCATGAAGTCCTGCATAAAAACACAATAGGACATATCAAGCAAGCATATAAGTGAGCAGGACATACAAATTGAACTTCAAAAATGGTCTAATGTCAAAAGATTCATTCAGACCCCTTACCACTGTATTCAGAGTAGAAATCCAAAAGGCCTCCCTCTGAAGTAGCAAAACATAATGTCACCTCCCCTAGGTGATGACTGAACTCATTCAATGCCTACATATTTTAATAATGAAATACGATGTTGTGCTTGGGAGAAGTGTAGCGCTACAGGATTTCTAAAGTCCTTTGTTCTAATATCACTTCTATGTTCATAAATTGTATTCTTGAGAGGTCTTGAGATATTAGGTATAGTGCAGGTAATAATGCCCTTAATTTGAAAAAAGTTTTCCTGAAGAAGGATTGTTAAATGTATGGCATTTATAAGTGAAATTGCACTGTGCACACCTACCACATTTATAATTACCATCAGGAATATCATTTAAAAAATGGGAGGGTGTTGTTTGACGTAGTTATGACCTAATCTGAAGATTTTTAAGGTTGTATACAATGCAGGAGGGATCAGAAAATAATTTACCAAGGACTGGGTCAGAGTCCTTCGATAAGTTGAGTGGCAGACCCAGTTTGAAGCAAAAAAAAAAAAAAAATCATGTAACATTTCCAAATTTGGATGTATAGTAGATGTTATGACTTGAAAATCACAAAAATGAAAACCAGCAATGACAACTTAAACAAATTTATTCTTCACTGATTAAAAAAAACTTCTTCAAATAATCCACTGTTTAATCTTATAGTAACACTCTAATGCCACTATGTAACTCTGTTGCCAAAACAAAAACTCTGCTGCTGGTGACCAAATTCACAGCATTTATATAGACTATTTCATCACAAAGAAGGGGGTATTGCATCAGATCATGTTTTGCTGCAGACACACCACCAGAGGGTGCTGATGAACAAAATAAATAGCTGACCAGCAAGGCAGCAAAAACAGCATGTAACAAATCTCCATTGATCATTGATCATTATAACAATCATAACACTTAAGAAAAGAAACCAGCTTTTTTGTTAAAAATGAACAGTTTTACAATCAATAATCTTGAAAAAAAAATTTATCATTTAACAACAATCAAATAGAAAAGTAAATTTTACAATCAAATAGGAAAAATTTACATTTTTTCACAATCAAATAGAGAAGAATAACATCTGGAATTTTCTTTTCCCTGATGTGAGAAATATTCAAATCATACTCTTGCAAAAGTAAACTCCATCTCAGTAATCTTTGATTCTTGTTTTTGATCTTATGCAAGAATGTGAGGGGATTGTGATCACTGAAGATCTTGATGGAAGTAGCTGAACAAGTCAAATAAATTTCAAAATGTTGTTAAGTCAAAACAAGTGCCAAGCATTCTTTTTCAATCGTTGAATAGTTTTTCTGATGTTTATCAAACTTTTTGGAAAAGTAACAAACAGAATGATCTACTCCATCATTGTCTTCTTGCAGTAAAACTGCGCCTGCACCAATATCACTGGCATCAACAGCCAACTTGAACTCCTTTTTGAAATTAGGAGATAAGAGAACTGGTGCATTTTTGAGGATAGCTTTCAGTTGGTTGTAAGGGGGAAGCCAGGAGATAACATGGACATGCGACCAGGAGTGCCTGTTGCCCTCTATTCTTAACATAGTGGGGTAATAAAGGCATAAGAACCTATACTTCCTCCACAGCTGGCATTGTCTCCAGCCAGGCATGGCTGGGAACAGTGGGGTAATAAAGTCACCAGGGTCCAGACATCCTCTACAGCTGCCTCCCCAATTCCACCACAGAGATAAGGGAGCCTGATACTGGACACTTCAGCATGGGTGTGTGTGTGTGTGTCTTGAGCACATCGAAGATTGGGAAGGGAGCACGCCCTGGCTTGGTTGCTGCAAGGAATTTCTCTCACAGCGGGGTGTGACCTGTGCTCTCTGCCCGATTAGTGCCATAGTGACCTCTTCTGGACACACTGTCACTGCACCCTTTCATTTCATCACTGTAACTGTTCTGAGTTGAGAATTTCAATTTAAACAAAACCCACTATTACACTGTTCTAACTGCCCTCATGTCATCACTGAATTACTGTATTATATCTGGGGTAATAGTGATGTGAATTTCATGGGGAATGGTTCTGTTGGGAAGGAATTTCATGACAATTACATCATCATAATTCTCTATGTAATCGTGTTTGGTATGTATCTCTTCAGCTAAATTTAAGGAGTTGAATGAGATGCATTTCGTATCCACTGTATTTCAAGAAAACATAGTTCCCCAGCAATAATTTGTCCTGAACCAGAGTTATCTCTTGAGGTGTATTTAGAATCATCTCTCCCCCTTTGCAGGAAGTGCTTTGCGACCCCCCCTGAGGTCTGTCTCCAAGGTCCTCTCACTTATCTAAGAACTTTTATTATCTTCTTTGAATAATAATTGTTTTCTTACTTCCTCCGAGGGGGAAGTCTAAATTCCAATTTGGGCCATCTGTGCGGGCTGAGCCGCCCTGATCAAAGGCTCCGTCAGCCTTAAATCTAAGAGAGACGACCTAGTCAGGGAAGATCATAAACGACTTCCCACACGTTGGTCAGTGCGTTATTTCTAGCTTAGTGAAGCTTCGTAACTCGAACTTCCTGCACGCTTGCTCCTTGTGTAGCCTTTTTCGCCAGGCATGACTTCACTCTCATTTTCTAAATTGTCTGTAACTTGTAATTGGTTTAACTTTGATTTGTTTGATTTAAGCTCTTGCCTACCTGGTGAATAAATTATTGTTATTCCTTTAAACTTGCGTGGTCTCAGTGACTCTTAACACTTGTACATTCTTTCTAACCACGTTACGACGGAGACTTAAGGGTTAAGCTCAACCAAGGACTGACTGATCAGCGGCTTTGGGATGAGAATTGGTTTTATTAAGTTGGAGAGACAATCATGATCTACTTACATAAAGGGTTTATGTATTGCCGGTTCTGGGATTTCAACCTTAAGGAAACCCATGGACGAGAAGTCGGTTAACTGTTAAAATTCCCTGAAGGAACCCATGGGCGTTCATAGATCTGGGTTCGCAGTAGTCATGCCAAAAGATGCTGTTGCTGTGATGATAGCCTCCCATCCTCTAGTACTACCAATAAACCTAAGCTTCGAAAATAATGCTAAACCCGGGGGCAGATATTTAGTGACGCAGGCCGTCATTTACGAGTCCAGGGATCCACGCATGTTCTCCCTAAATTATAAATTCTAATTCTAAACGGAGTCAGATTTGAAACGAGAGTAAGTACAATAACTGTTAGGATTCTTTTGCAGTGATCGCTGATATGTTTGATGTCCCGCCTCTTTCGGGTGTAATATTCTAATGCTCACATTGGATTGTTCACCGCATGGCGGCAGATTAGATATATCCGTGATTACAGCATGGCCCCGTTTGCGAACGGAGAAAGTTCATTAATATTATTTTAATTTTGCCTCACAACAGCCTGAGTACACGCTTGAACCTTCGCTCCCAGCTCTTCCGTCGTTGGTTTAGCTGTGTGGGTTTTACATGGTCAAATGAATTTTGACATTTTTCATCCCAAACAGATTTTGCTTTTTTCTTCAGAAAATTTGTCAAAGGTTCAGAAATGATAGAGAAATTTTTACAGAATTTTCTGTAGTAGCCAGCCATCTCTAGTAATCTCATTAGTTATAGGCTCAGGAAATTCAGTGACTACTTTTACTTTTGTATCAATTGGTTTGACTTGACCTGTCCTACAATATAACCTAAGTAAACAACTGTAGCTTTACAAAAGTCACTTTTAATAAGTTTGATAGCTTGGCATCACTCACTCTCTGAAAGAAGTTTCTGATGTAGGTGAGGTGCTCTTGGAAGCTGTCGCTGGTGATAATAATGTCATCAATATAGGCCTCACATCCTGGTAGTCCAGCGATCAATCTGTTTACCAGACGTTGGAAGGTGGCCGGAGAATTTTTCATTCCAAAGGGCATGACCTTGTATTGGTATAATCCATCTGGTGTGATGAAGGCAGAGATCTCCTTTGCTCTGTATGTTAGAGGGATCTGCCAGAAGCCCTTGAGGAAATCAAATTTGGTGACATACTTTGACTGTCCAACTTTGTCAATGCAGGCATCAATCCTGGGAATAGGATATGAGTGTTTTTGATAGAGCGTTCGCTTTCCTGTAGTCCGTCACCATTCTATATGTTCTATTGGGTTTCGGAACTAGGATGCAAGGAGAACTCCAGTCACTGTTACTTGGTTCAATAAAGTCATTTTCAAGCAGGTATTTGACTTCTTGTTTAAGGTATTTCTGCTTCTCTGGATTCATTCTGTAAGGATGTTGTTTTACAGGCTTGGCATCATCTTGTAGGATGACATCATGGCAAACCATATCAGTCCTTGATGGAGCATCGGGGAATATGTGACTATATTCAAATATGAGCTGCTTTAGCTGTTGTTGTTGAAAAGGGTCCAGGTGGGACAACTTGCTGTCAATATTTTGAAGAATGTCTGAATTTTCAAGTTTGGCTGGACCAGGTTCATTTTTTAAGGGGCAGTCACAATCTTCTTCAGAATTTTCCAGTTCTATTGTATTTACCACATTGACTGGCTTTTGCTGAGTGTCTCTGTCAATGTATTCTTTCAGCATGTTAATGTGACACATTTGTTTTTTTTTCCTCCTTCCAGGGGTTAAAATTATGGAATTTAGATCACTGACCTTTTTAAGGACAGTGTAAGGGCTGAAATATTGGGCTCTTAGAGGGTTTCCAGGAACTGGCAAAAGCACAAGGACTTTGTCACCAGTTTTAAAACTTCTATCTTGGGAATGAAGGTCATATCTGGCTTTCATTTTGCCCTGAGCCTCTTTGAAATTAGACTTAGCAAAGTCACAAGCCTAAGAGAAATGATTCCGGAAGTCAGAGACATACTGAAGCAAGTTCATTGGGACATCATCTTCCACCAGCAACTTTTCCTTCAGAAGCTTCAGAGGTCCACGGACTGTATGCCCAAAAACAAGCTCAAAAGGACTGAACCCAAGAGACTCCTGAACAGCTTCATGGGCAGCAAACAGAAGAAGAAGGCAGTAGGTCCTTATCATGTTCTTCAGGGCTTGATGGAACCTCTCCAAAGCAGCTTGACTCTCAGGATGGTAAGCTGATGACCTGTATTGTTTAATACCAAGCTCATGCATAACTTGTTGAAATATGCCAGACATGAAATTTGACCCTTGATCAGACTGAATAGACTTAGGAAGACCAACAAAGCAGAAAAACTTGGTAAGAGCCTTGATGATAGTCTTAGCCTTGATATTACGAAGTGGAATTGCCTCAGGAAACCGAGTAGAAGCACACATTATAGTCAGTAGGTACTCACAACCAGATATAGTCTTCGGCAATGGTCCAACACAGTCAGTGATGATCCGACTGAAAGGTTCTTCAGAAGCAGGAATGGGCTTAAGTCGAACCTTTGGAATATTCTGGTCTGGCTTCCCAACCATTTGACAAGTATGACAGGATTTGCAGTACTCCTGTACATCAGACCTCAAGGAAGGCCAGAAGAAATGATTCCTGACACATTGAAAGGTCTTCTTGATACCCAAATGACCTGACGTAGGATTGTCATGGGCCAGACTAAGAGTTTCTTGACAATACGACTTTGGAAGAACAATTTGATGGGTGATCATCCACTCTTCATTTGCAGATACATCAGGTGGACGCCACTTTCTCATAAGCACACCATTTTTGTAGTAAAAACAGACAGGAACTTGAGTAGCCTCTTGTTCACTTGCAGCCTGTGGTAGAAGATGCGCTAGATCACAAGCTTGTTGTTGCTCCTGAATAAGTTGTTTCCGAGACAGTATGTCATTAGAATGACCTGACAAGGACAAGTCTGAAGATTTCCCAGACATCTCAGGACTGGAAAGTTCCTGATGAAAAGACTGCCCAATGAAGGTGTCAGCCAGGTTGAAGTCCAGGTCAGCATCATCTTGAATAGCCTTTTTGGCCATAGAACGAGTAACTGCACATGAAGGATAGAGGTCTGGAATTTCATCCTCTATAGAGTCAGATTCTTGATCAATCAAAGGAGTGTCAGTTACAACGGTAGTGCATAACCTTATCCCCAGCAAGATCATTACCAAGAAGCAAAAGAACACCTTTGAAAGGAAGAGAAGACCTAACATCAACAGTAACAGGTCCAGAGACCAAGTCTGATTTGAGATGAATATTATGGAGAGGTACACTTGTAAAACCACATTCTACTCCTTGAATAAGGACATTAGCCTGAGTAGACGATTTGTCCGAAAAAAGCAGAATATCTGCAAGAATAAGAGATTGGGAAGACCCAGTATCCCTTAGAATTTGAACAGGAGCAGATGAGGAAAAATCATACAAAAGTGGGACAAAACCATCGGTGATGAATGGCTCAAAACCCTCCATAACAGAATCAGACACAGAAGGTAGATCAGGAGAACTGACCTTTGATACAAGAGATTCACTCCTAGTGAAAGCACTTGGCTTGGTTTCTTCTCGTTGTTGTTTTTTCTTGAGAGCATAACACTCAGAAATAAGGTGACCTTGCTTTTTGCAGTATTGGCAAGACACAGAAGGTAAAGAATCAGAGGATTGCTTCTCACTGGAAGGTTTCCTCTCAGGAAGTGGCCTTAGAATCATTAGAAGTGTTATTAGAAGAAGTCTTGGACTGAGACTTGCCTTGAAATTTAGAAAAAGTGGATTTCTGGACAAAATAAGACTTATGAGTCAATGCATAACTATCAGCTAGGGTGGAAACATCTTGCAAAGTAATGGCTTGTTTCTCCTCAAGGAAAGTCTTGATATCAGGCTGGATACACCTTTGGAATTCCTCAACCAGAATAAGTTGCCTCATTCTCTCAAAATCTTTCTCAACTTTCATGGAATTACACCACTGATCAAACAACTGTTCCTTCAACCTGCCAAATTCAACATGAGTTTGACTGACTTCCTTGCAAGAATTCCTAAATTTTTGCCTATAAGCCTCAGGGACCAATTCATAACCCTTCAGAATGGCAAATTTGACAAAATCATAATCAGAACACTGTTGGACAGATAACTGGTTACAGATTTTCCTAGCTTTACCAGTAAAAACACTTTGTAACATCATTGTCCAATACTCTTTTGGCCATTTCAAATTTTCAGCAGTTTTTTCAAAATGGGTAAAGTATTGGTCAACATCATTTTCTAGGAAGGGAGGAACAAGTCTGATGTGTTTAACCACATCAAAATGATCAGAAAGTCCAAAAGATTTTGTAACAGTACCTGCTTCTATTTTCTTCATTTCCAATTCGCACTGCAAGTGCATCCTTCTTTCTTCCAGTTCTCTCTCCTTCTCCAACCTTCTTTCTTCCAGTTCTTTCTCCCTCTCCAACCTTCTTTCTTCCAGTTCTTTCAGGCGTAGCTGAAATTCAAGTCTTTGCAGCTCTGTTGCAGGCACTTCCACATCTTTAATCAATTCTGCTGCTTCTTCCCCAAAGATATCTTCATCGATGAAATGTTGCACCAAAATGTTGAATCTTTCTTGTATCTTCATTGATGATTTCACATCAGATAATCCAAGGGTTGAGGCTATTTGTAGCAAGTCCTTCTTCTTTGCGCGCACAATTGATTCTTGGGTTGGAGTTTTCAAAAAATTTTCAACATCAAAAGTCATTATTGCTGGCTTTTCAAATAGTCACAAGATTTAAAAATGATAGATCAGCTTTAATCTTTGGTGAATCCAATCGTTGATCCAATGAATGGTTTATCTCGGTAGAACCTCCAATTTGTTCTGACTTGAAAATCACAACAAAGTAAACCAGCAATGACAACTTAAACAAATTTATTCTTCACTGATTAAAAAAAACTTCTTCAAATAATCCACTGTTTAATCTTATAATAACACTCTCATGCCACTATGTAACTCTGTTGCCAAAACAAAAACTCTGCTGCTGGTGACCAAAATCACAGCATTTATATAGACTAGCAACATTCTGGAAAGATCTACAGAATTCCTGGGTAATCCCGCCCCCTCCAGGCAGGAAGATGCCAGAAGCTTCTAGAAAGCACTAGTCTATTTCATCACAAAGAAGGGGGTGTTGCATCAGATCATGTTTTGCTACAGACACACCACCAGAGGGTGCTGATGAACAAAATAAATAG
This sequence comes from Gymnothorax javanicus, assembly GCA_029692085.1. Lineage (NCBI taxonomy): Eukaryota > Metazoa > Chordata > Actinopteri > Anguilliformes > Muraenidae > Gymnothorax > Gymnothorax javanicus. The sequence goes on from CM056193.1 coordinate 56,902,606, forward strand.
CTGACCAGCAAGGCAGCAAAAACAGCATGGCTGCGCCCGAATAGTCAAAAAATTGTGGCCTATCCACTAATCCCTAACCACTTTCCTTTAACCTTTGTGGAAAACGTCGTAAGGGAAAGGAAAGGTGTTTTAGGGAATTCCTAACAGCTTAGGAATACAACCACGCTAATTAGAGAATCCGAATGCACTTACACTAGGCAACGTGATCATGAGTCCCCTGCCCATCATATACGTTTGCTTAAGCGATTGGTCGGATGAGTGGTCGCCGCTTTAAATTTTGCAGCTGCGCAGAATTGTGGGATAGCTTTATCTCCTTTCTTGACGAAAAGGATGGTTCTGTGTACCCTATGCTAAAGGTGGTAAATTAGGAAGCACTGAGACGCCTTTCCTTAACATTTGAAGAATTCGAATCCACTTATCATGGCTGCCACGTAATTATTTCCGGATCATTTTTTAGGAGTTAGGAACTTTCCTAAGCAAAAAAGACTATTCGGACGCAGCCAGCATGCAACGAATCACCATTTACAAATGATATACAATGCTGTACATAAAATACTCATACATAGCTTAGAAAATGATTACAATTGGGATTAAGAATAATATGACTCTCCAAAAAACCAACATAAAGATTGGCATAATTTGGAGCAATTTTACTCCCCATGGCTGTTTCACATTTTTGTAAATAAAATTAATTTTCAAAGAGGAAAAAAATTTTAGTAAGTTCAATTTTGTTAAGTTTTTTCAAACAGATAGTGCTCGGATGACTAACATTCCTCTGATCAAGAAAATAAGTTATGGCCTCTAATCCAACACGATGTGGAATATTTGTATGCAAACTCTCCACATCAAAGGGAACTAGAAACAAATCCTTTGCTACTGATTCCAAAGTGCATAAAACTGAATGAAGTCACTCGAATCTCTTATGTACATAAGAGGACAATGCAAAAACGTGGTTGAAAAAAATAATCTATACTGACCAAAACTTCCAACGCAATGCTCAGGTTTATTTTAATACAAGCTATTTTATTATGAGGAATGTTACATTCTCAAATGTGCCCACAAGTTTCAGTTTAATGCCATGTTTTAGAACAATTAGTGAGGAATAACGCAGTCCCAGTTCCAATTTGCTAAGTCACTTTGAAAGGGCATTCCGGATCGCAGAAGTCAGTATCTGGTGCGCCCACCTCTAGAGTCACACACAGACTGAATTCTCCTGTGCATGGAGTCAATCAGGTTCCACATTTCCACCTGTGTGATACGGTCCCATTCCTCAGTGAGAGCCTGGCGTAACTTGGAGGGTTGAGGGTTCTGGATCACGCCTTCTCAACCGACGACCCAGAATGTCCCAAAGAGGCTCGATTGGGTTTAAATCTGGGGAAAACACAGGCCAATCAAGACACTGAACATTGTGCTGCCTCAGGTAATCCTGACAGGCCCTGGCGACATGTGGTCAGGCGTTATCCTGTTGCAGCGTCAAGCGCGTAGCGAGTCACAAGAGGAACAGCCACAGGGGCTAAAAATGTCGCCACGGTAATGGGCCGTGTTCAGGTTTCCATCGATGAAAACCAGCTCTGGCTTGTGTCTGGCACTTATTCCAGCCCACACCATGACACTAGGTCCACCCCAGCGTCACGCCCAAGACATTGGCGTCGGCATAATGTTCCCCTCGCCTACACAAAACGATACTCGGCCGTCACCCACGCTCAGTTTGAACCGGGACTCGTCTGAAAACAAGACCCTGCTCCACCTGAGTGCATTCCAGCCCAAATGTGCCCTTGCCCACTGCAGACGTGCAGGACGACGAGCAGGAGTCAGCACCAGACCACGATGTGGACGCCGGTTGTTCAGTCCAGCTTCACGCAAGTGATTGCGTACAGTTTGGTCGCTTATCCTGTTCTGGTGACGACCTCTGGTCTGAGCAGCAGTAACTGTGGGTGGTCGGAAGCGATCTCGGAGGTGCTGGAGACGAATATGGTGGTCCTGTTGAGGGGTGGTTACACATGACCTGGGAGTACATGGACGGTCGTTTGTGCTTCCTGTGTCATGGAACCGCCTCCGGAGTCGCGAAATGGTCGACACATGGACACCCAGATCCACTGCAACACGTCTCTGTGACATTCCACCTGCAAGCATACCAACGGCTCCTTCTCGCTGATTTTGCTGAAGACATCCCATGGTCTAAAGTTACACCAGAAGAATGCCTAGGAATATTTAAGTTCCCCATTCCTCTGGCTATTTATTGGCCACATTTCATAAGGATTGGTGATTGAGTTCTGCTCAGTCTGAGTGGTGTGGCAAACATCTCAGCTGTGTGCATTCAGGTGGAACGGACTGCCCCGACGAAAAACTAAACAATACTAAATGAGCTTTTAAGGTGCAGTGTGGATATACGGGCTGAAATTTGTTAGAAAATTAAGCATACCAAAAATATTTTGAAATTTCAAATGTTGTGTTGGAAGTTTTGATCAGTATACAAAGGAGGAGATCTTCTCAGTAAGGGAACCAATGCCCAAACCTATAGGTCTACCAGGGGGCACAATAGTATAACTTTTGTGGATTTGAGGTAAGGTGTATATCGAGGGCTGACTGTAATAAACAGTTATGTCCAATATATAACATCTGGACATAACTGTTTATTGCAGTCAGCCCTCGATATAACAGGTGTGATTGGACAGTCAAACTTCATATATAAATATTCATTTTGACTAAATCATAAAATGACCATGAGAGATCAGAAATATACAGCAGGGAAAATAAGTATTGAATGCGTCGACTTTTTTTTCAGTCAATATATTTCTAATGGGGCTGTTGACATGGAATTTTCACCAGATGACGGTAACAACCCAAGTAATCCTCACATACAAAGAAATCAAACCAAATAAGTCCATAAATTAGGTTATGTGTAATATAGTGGAATGACACAGGGAAGAAGTATTGAACACACTTACTGAAATTTAATTAATACTTAGTAGAAAAGCCTTTGTTGGTAATGACAGCTTCAAGACGCCTCCTGTATGGAGAAACTAGTCGCATGCATTGCTCAGGTGTGATTTTGGCCCATTCTTCCACACAAACTGTCTTCAAATCTTGAAGGTTCTGGGGGCCTCTTCTCTGAACTTTGATCTTCAGTTCTTTCCATAGATTCTCAACTGGATTCAAGCCAGGTGATTGACTGGGCCATTTTAGAAGCTTTATTTTCTTTCTCTGAAATCAATTGAGTAGTTTCCTTGGCTGTGCGTTGGATCCACAAATTCAAATTAAAATTCTGCTATGTAAAGATTAAACTGTATTTAAATATCATGCAGAAACTCTGCTGCCTTTTCTGGGCTCAAGCTTATTTAAGGTGGACTGAAGCAAAGGAGAAGACTGTCTTGTTGTCTGACAGATCAAAAAATGAAGTTCTTTTAAGAAATCATGGACAACGCATCATCCGGGCTAAAGAGGAGAGGGACCATCTGGCTTGTTATCATCACACAGTTCAAAAGCCAGCATTCATGATAGTATGGGGGTGCATTTATTGCCCAAAGCATCACACTGCCTCCACCGGTTTGCCCTCTTCTCATAGTACACCCTGGTGCCCAGTCTTCCCCAGGTAAGCAGCAAACACGCACCCGGCCATCCACATGATGAAAAGGTGCTTCATCAGACCAGGCCATCGTCTTCCATTGCTCCGTGGTCCAGCTCTGATGCTCGCGTGCCCATTGTCGCTGGTTTTTGGCAGTGGACATGGGTCAGCGTGGGCACCCTGACCAGTCTGCAGCTATGCAACCCCATACGCAACGAACTGTGATGCATTGTGTGTTCTGATACCTTTCTATCCGAACCAGCATTAACTTCTTCAGCAATTTGAGCACAGTAGCTCTTTTGTTGGATCGGACCACATGAGCCAGCCTTCACTCCCTGCACGTACAAGTGAGCCTTGGCTGCTCGTAAACCAGTCACCAGTGCACTGGTTTTCCTTCCTTGGACCACGTTTGGCAGGCAATGACCACCACAGACCGGGAACATCCGACAAGAGCTGCAGTTTTGGAGATACTCCGACCCAGTCGTCTAGCGATCATATTTTGGCCCTTGTGAAAGTCGCTTACGCTTACTCATTTTTCCTACTTCAAACTCATCAACTTCAAGGACAAAATGTTAATTTGCTGCCCAATATATCCCATCCACTGACACAAGCCATTGTAAAAAGATAATGTTATTCACTTCACCTGTCAGTGGTCATAATATTATAGCTGAGTGGTGTGTGTATTGATTGGTGTGTGAGTGTGCGTGTGTATATATATATATATATATATATATATATATATGAAGAGTTGGAATGCAAAACCAACAAAGTCCACTCAACCTCTTTTGTTTTAAATTGAGTTTTTTTACTTAACATGTTATGTTTTATGTTTTATATACATCCCCAATTCCGAAATAGTTGGGACAATGCGTAAATTGTGAATAAAATCAAAACGCAATGACTTTCAAATCACACCAGCCAGTATTTTATTCACAATAGAACAGAGATAACATAGCAAATGTTGAAAATGAGAAATCTTTCAATTCTATCCACAAAATGAGCTCATTTCAAATTTGATGGCTGCTACAGGTCTCAAAAAAGTTGGGACAGGGGCCTGTTTACCATAGTGTAGCATCCCCTCTTCTTTTTAACACTGAGTGGAGGTGTCTGGGCATTGAGGAGACAAGTTTCTTGAGTTAAGCCATTGGTATTTGATCCCACTCTTGTTTAATACAGGCTTCCAGCTGCTGGAGAGTTTTGGGTCTCCTTTGATGGACTTTCCGTTTAATTACACGCCAAATGTTCTCAATTGTTGAAAGATCAGGACTGCAGGCAGGCCAGTTCAGCACACGGACTCTTCTACTACTAAGCCATGCTGTTGTAATAGCTGCAGTATGTGGTTTTGCATTGTTCTGCTGAAATACACAAGGCCTTCCCTGGAATAGATGTCGTCTGGAGGGGAGCATATGTTGCTCTAAAACCTTTATATACCTTTCAGCATTCATGGTGCTTTTAAAAACATGCAAGTGTCCCACACCATATGCATTAATGCATCCCCATACCATCAGAGATGCTGGCTTTTGAACTGAACGCTGATAACAGGAGGGGTGGTCTTTCTCTTCTTTAGCCCGGAGGGGACAACGCCCATGATTTACAAAAAGAATGTCAAATTTGGACTCTTCTGACCCAGGACACTTTGCCACTTTACTACAGTCCATTTTAAATGAGCCTTGGCCCACAGAACATGGCGGCGCTTCTAAATCATGCTCAACAATGTCTTCCTTTTTGCATGATAGAGTTTTAGACGGCATCTGTGGATGGCATGGTGGACTGTGTTTACAGACAGTGGTTTCTTGAAGTATTCCTGGGCCCATTCAGTAATGTCAATGACAGAATCATGCCGGCGAGTGACACAGTGGCGTCTGAGGGCCCGAAGATCACGGGCATCCAGTAAAGGTCTTCGGCCTTGTCCCTTATGCCCAGAGATTTTTCCAGTTTCTCTGAATCTTTTGATGATGTTATGCACTGTCGATGATGAGACCTTCAAAGCCTTTGCAATTTGACATTGAGGTACATTGTTTTTAAAGTATTCCACAATTGTTTTACGCAAGCCTTCACAGGCTGGAGAGCCTCTGGCCATCTTTACTTCTGAGAGACTCAGCCTCTCTAAGACATCTCTTTTATTGCCAATCATGTTACACACCTGATGCCAGTTAACTTAATTACTTGCTAAATGTTCTTTCAGCTGATTCTCTTATATATTAATTGCTTTTTCAGCCCTTTTTTGCCTGTGTCCCAATTTTTTTGAGACCTGTTGCAGCCAGAAAATTTGAAATAAGCTCATTTTGTGGATAAAAATGTAAAATGTCTCTGTTTCAACATTTGTTATCACATGTTATCTATGTTCTATTGTAAATAACATATTGGTTCATGTGATCTGAAAGTCATTGCATTTTGACTTTATTCACAATTTACCCTTTGTCCCAACTATTTCGGAATTGGGGTTGTAATATTTTTTATATTTCTATATTTTGTTTTAAATTGAGTTTTCTTTACTCAGAATAAAATATGCTAAGAAAAAAAAACTCAATTTAAAACAAAAGAGGTTGAGTGGATTTTGTGGGTTTTGCATTCCAACTCTTCATATTTATATGTATATATATATAAGTACATATACAGTTAACTCCAAAATTACTGGCATCCCTGACTGGCAATGCACAAAAAATATGTAAACAATATAATAACAGAGAAATGGAATATACCAGCATGTGTGAAATACATTACTTAATGTTTTGATGGAACCAACCAAAATAATCAAAATCAGTTCATACAAAAGAAATTTCAACAAAATCAAGGTTTCATAATTATTTGCAATGATAACTGCATGGAGTCTTTTCCTGTCATTTTTGACAAGGTTAAGGCCCACATTTGGGGGGATTATGGACCATTCCTTCGAGCAGATCCTCTCAAGATCCTTCACATTAATTTCACCACAGGTATGAGGTGCTTCTCCTTATATGGATCCGTGTTTCGACGCCATGCCAATGCTGTATCCGCCCGAAACGTGCAAATTTTTTCTCATCTGACTAAAGCACCTTGTCCTAGTGCTAATTTAAATGACGTTTGGCAAACTCCAAGCACTTGCTTCTGTGTTTTTTGGTCAGAAAAGACTTTCTTCTTGCAACCTCTCATTGAGTCTGTGGTTGTGGAGGTGGCGCCTGATGGTGCTTTTTGAAACCTGGTGTCTCCAAGAGGCCAGCAAGGCCCGCAATTCCTTTACAGTGATTCTTGAGGTTTTCGTTGCTTCTCTCACCATCGTCCCCATGATCTAGGGGAGCAAAATGCAGCTGCACCCTCTACTCTTGAGGTTTTCAAGAGTACAATATCTTTGGAATTTTTTAGTAATTGCCCTGACAGCACTCAGTGGCATATTCAATCGTTCGTGAATCTTCTTGTAGCCATTACCAGATTTATGAAGGACTATGACTATTTGCCTCTTTTGAACTGACAGTTATTTTGCTTTCTTCATGGTGTTGGATGACGAAGGGATATTGCATGTGTGTTACCTCATTTTGTACCCTAGTGAAACAGGAAAGATGTAATGGCTCAATATGGCTCTTTAACACTTAAATTGTACTGATTTAAGTTTTATCTAATACCTGGTTTAATTTTGGCAGATGTTATTTAATCTTTTAGGGTGCCATTAATTGGATACCTTGCTGAAAAACAGAACCAATCCACAAATTCATGAAAATTTAGATAGTTGTCCAGTCTTCTGTATTGTAACGTGAAGTGCCACGTCAACCAAACAGTATAGGTCTCCATGCCACTGATGAGCAAATAACACTTAACAACACCAGCCCACAGAGCCCTAAACAAGCAGATATAATAATGCCAAAGAGAACTTTCAGCTCCTGATTCCTGCTGAATTTTTCAACACTGAAGTGAACCAACCATTCCATTTTACATTGAGTCACAACTTTCTTACTTCAGAAACCTAACATCTTTATATCTGTCACATAATCCTTATATTAAATCTGCCATCTTTTTGATGTTCATGACTTGTATCGAAGAGATATTTCTGACTGTTATATCATTGATGGCTTCTCTTTTCAAGTGGGACTGCAAAATAGTACTGCTACTACGCAATGAACTTAACTGAAAATGGTATATTGAGCATAGTGGTCAACTTTCCTCACCTGCAGTCCCTGACAGCGGACTATACTGCTTGTATCAGCGTTTAGAGCATTAGAATGATGATGATGAAAACCCCTTCCATCAGAGTCCTGTCTGTAACACCTGCACTACTGTCACACTCAGCCTGGTTCCATTTTACCCAGGTCTTACCCTATGCTTACTTTGGTTCAGCAATTCTGAGAAGCTGTGGTAGCTTCCAGGTAAGGTGGTAGCATTTCAATGATGAACGTGTTAATTTCCCACGAGGAAGACTGTTGTGCAACATTGTTAAAAGTGTGTGAAGAGAGTCATGTTTGAAAGTAACTAAGTCTTGCCAAATTTGGTATTTCAGTTCAATTACATGTAATTTCAAAGCAAATTTGTGAAATTCATATGTCAGTAGTCTTTTCTAGAGGGCATGCTCTTTTCATTTGAGCATTGTTACTCTTCATTTAACTTGTTTGACCTCTGAAACTGCGATGACTTCAATGGTTTACAGTTACATCACGTGATATATTTGTTATCCTAGGGCAAGTACTTGGTAATACATGGAGCAGTTTATTTTCTCTTGCGGACAACAGCTGTCCATATCAGTTCAGTACGTGTTATAGTGTTGATTGGTATTAAATTTTGGTTTAGCAAAGTGTTGTTATTTTTTAAAATGTCATAGCATGGGGATGGATTTCTTTAGCATTTTTGTTTTACAATATATTAAGAAGCATGAGCCATAATGAACCAACCATTTCAAAGGAGTTATTTTTTACTTTTTCATTTTTTCTTTTCAAAACAAATATAAGGTTTTGATGTACATTATTCTTGCTGCATCAAAGTGTGGATTGTGATATTACGTGAACTCTTTCAAATTCTTCATTCAGATCTTAAAGTTAGGAAGTTAAAATAGCCAATATCTTAAAATATGCTCAATGCAGATTGGTTCCTTCTGGCTGCAAGGTATCCAATTGTGAACCTTGATTTAGAAGAAATTAATTTTTAATTAAATTAGCAAATGATTTTGGTTGGTTCCATTTGAAAATTAATGTCGAACAGTATGTTTCACTTGTTGCTAATAGTTTCTCTAAATATACAGTGCTGTGCAAAAATCTTAGGCACATTTAAAGCAATTTCATAGGGCAAATACACTTACAAAAATAATGAAATTAAAACTTTCAGATAATTGAGAAATGTACGACACAGAGTTGCAAACTCTTAAAAATAAAAATAAAATAAAGCCAATATTTGGTGTGACTGCACTTTTCCTAAAAATTTGGGACACTGTCCTGTTGTAGTATAGTTTTATAAGATGATTGGCCTTTGCTTGTTCCAAGCAGAGTGGAAAACTTGTCACTGTTCTTCTGCAGACTGTCTCACTTGCATCTATCCCTCCAAGTAACTGCAGACAGCCATGATGATGTTGACAAGACTGTGTTATCTGTATTAACTGTTTTTAATGAAATACCAACATTTATTTATGAAACTATTTTTTAATTAGAATTTAGAATTCAAATATACTTTCAATCTTCAGCAACATGAATGAGGATTGTAGGGTGCTTAAAACTTTTGCACAGTACTGTATATTTTTAGAATTTTTAAAAGTATTCTTTGTACATTTGTGCATTACCAGTCAGGGGTACCAGTAATATATGTGAAACCTCCACCAAATAACACGATTAGCGAAATTGAAACCCCCACCAAATGACACAATTAGCAAAATTCAGCTCACATTTGTGAGTGAGCCTGCATATAAATGCTATTCAGACGGGCTAATAGGATACCAGTTTCAGCTAATCAAACATCAAATATTGAGAGATGGCCTCTTATCTTTAAGTGGTTCAACCAAAGTAGAACTGTAGGTGGAATCAGTGGAGGTGTGCCTGAAAGAGGCATCACTCTTCCCATGGGCACAGCATACTGCCTCTCAGGCCGCCTATCACCATTATGCCTCAAGGGCTGTGTCCCGAGGGAAGCACAGGGAATGGGACGGTTAGCAAGGGACCATTACCCCTTCGACCTTGCCAGAAGGGCAGTGAATGTTTAGGATCTGATTAGAACTCTTTCTGCCCGTCTTCCAGGCCAAAATTAACCCTCAGTGCTGGAACATCTTCCCTCGGTATTGATCCCAGAACAGCCGATATACTTTGTGCTGCCAGCCCATAACTGTAGCAACCAAGCCTCGGGGGAATGAAGATTGTTACATTTCCTCTTTGAAGCCAAAAACACATTAGCCAGTTCTGCATTTTATGTGTGAAAGAGACCACTGATTAATAGGCTTTCAGTGCTTTTTTCCAAGTGGTGTATTGTTGGGAGTGGATGCACTGAAGTGGATCTATGGTCAACTAAAAATGTTGAGAAGTTGCTAGGATGTGTTTTAAACTTCATTTAAAAAATGACCTGGTTAATTCAGTCCCTGGAAATATTGCGATTAATGAAGATGGATCATTTTCGCTTATTATTTGAGTACTGTAGCCTATATTGGGAATAAAGTAATGCAAATGCGCTTATGGCAATCTCAATCTGGTTTTACCTCTATCACTCAACTGAGTGTTCAAATGTTGACCACAAGAGGGCACTACATGGATTCACAATGCAGTGGACAGCATATTGGCTAGAACTAATATTTTGCCTTTTTAATTAAGCTCCGGCTTTTTAAATCACTACACCATCGACGCCTCATTACACATACTTGATCATCATCTCAGATTTTTTTCCCCTTCAGACAGAGAGCTCTGTCTCATAGAAAACTGCAGATATTGGGACTGAAGTAGAGCAGAGCAGGGATTGCAGGCTCATGCCAAAGAAACATGCTTTCAAGATTTTTTATTTTTTTTTTTGCTAATTTTTAATATAAAAATCTACCATTCTCATGGCAAGCAGATGTGACAAAGGGCTCAAAATCAATGCTACAGATTTTTTCAGTCTTGCTTTTGTCTGTGGGCTTGTGGTATGTCAAACATCCTCTCGCAGATGTTTCTGCAAGGATTAGATTTTGGAGTTAGGTGCGGCCTGATAATTTCCACTTGTCATGAAAGTGTTTACCACTACTGGAGGTACAGACCAAATTGCCCAAAATCAAGGGCACACTACAAACTATCCTGCATTTTAATGTGCATTTTAACATCAGAAAACTATCCTGAGAGACAATAATCTTCACTATGTTTTAACATCCAGTTGCAAAGCATGAATAAATGGGGTCTGCATTTAAGCGAGAGTCTGCAAGGATCAGCCCAGGTACAATAATAGAGCAATTCATGGAAACTAATTCAGCTAATATCTGCTGACAGAAACAGCAAAAGCTTTAATCCTGACTGCCAAAAGAAGAAAATTGTAATTTGTAACCACTACAAGTGGTGTTCAAAAAGCTGTAAAAAATCTATCCACTTGTCATACTATAAATAGTCATGACACAAGTATTTTGTAGATCTGCATAAATTGTAGTGCAAAGGGAGTGAAATGCACTCCCTAAGTTATCTACTTGCTCCAGGTGAAGGGGTGCCCATGATATGGATAAGACCAAAAACATCACATCCAATAAAATGGACCAGACAGCACATCTGAAAATCCATGGTATTATAAAGAGAGGATATTGTTCATTTTATGCTGCAAAGATCATACAGCATTTTTTACTTTCAGCAGGTTATTGCACCAATCAGTACTATCTTGATCCTGTGATCCTTTGCATTATTTTGCCTGACTGAGGTGATAAGCCATTCTATTATTTTCAGAACGGCGAATGGACCCAGGCACAGACAAAGGTAACAAAAGCATGGTTTGGTTTAATATGCCAAAATCGAGGTCAACATTCTGCCTCGAAAACCAGAGAGAGAAAAGAAGTACAAAAATCACAAGGCAGAGGTGAAGTCAAAAAACAGGCAAAGATCCAGGAAACAAGTCAACAAGAAGGGCAAGAGGAGAAGACAAGACGCAGAGAAAAGGGAAAGTAACGCAGAAATGAAGAGACAGGAGCACAAGGACAATAACTAACTAACTAACTAACTAACTAACTAACAGAAACAGACATGCACAGATAACAGAACAGAGAAACAAAACAAATTAAAAGCACCAAAACAATGGCAGAACAAGGGAATTGTAATGGTTGTACTGCGTGCACAGTTCAGACGCGCGGAGCGCAGGAAGTTGAGGACTGGACTCAGGTGCAAGCAGGGCCGGATGCAGCCTGCTTTGACTGGGGGTGCAGTGAAAATTTCTGGGGGGTATAATGGTACACAGTGGTGGTATAGTTTCTTGTGGTGGGTATACGGAGGCCCGAAGACCCCCCAAACCCATCTCTCCACACGCTCACACAGTCAAGCAAGAAAAAAAAAAATGCTATGACATTTCTTATTCAAAATGTTTAGTATGTTAATACATTTATATTTACATTTAGTCATTTAGCAGATGCTATTATTCAAAGCAACTTACAAAATGAGGAAAACATTTCAAGCTGCAGTGAAGAACCTCGAGTAAACAAGAGTAGCTATAGACCACATGCATGAACCACAAGTAAACAAAAGAGTAGCTACAGACCACCAGAAGTCTCAGTCTGGTTTGGACCTTACAGGTGAGCAATACTTTCTCCAGTTGCCTGTCTCTTTCTCATTTCTGCTCATGAGTATGATGCTTGTATATGGCAATGGCTAAAGGCATGTTTATTGAATCCCCTATCCCTTATGAAAATATCTTATAGTTATTTCATTATATTACTACAGTACACACAGGATAACTACACTATTACTATAGTTTACAAAGTATAACTAAAGTAATACTATAGGCGTCACATTGTAACTATACAACCCCAATTCTGAAATAGTTGGGACAAAGTGTAAATTGTGAATAAAATCAAAATGCAATGGCTTTCAGATCACAAGCCAATATGCTATTTACAGTAGAACATAGGTAACATTTCAAATGTTGAAACTGAGACATTTTACATTTTTATCCACAAAATGAGCTTATTCCAAATTTTCTGGCTGCAACAGGTCTCAAAAAAGTTGGGATACAGACAAAAAAGGGCTGAAAAAGCAATTAATATATAAGAGAATCAGCTGAAAGAACATTTAGCAAGTAATTAAGTTAACTGGCATCAGGTGTGTAACATGATTGGCTATAAAAGGGATGTCTTAGAGCGGCTAAGTCTCTCAGAAGTAAAGATGGCCAGAGGCTCTCCAACCTGTGAAGGCTTGCGTAAAAAAATTGTGGAATACTTGAAAAACAATGTTCCTCAACATCAAATTGCAAAGGCTTTGAAGGTCTCATCATCGACAGTGCATAACATCATCAAAAGATGCAGAGAAACTGGAAAAATCTCTGTGCGTAAGGGACAAGGCCGAAGACCTTTACTGGATGCCTGTGATCTTCGGGCCCTCAGACGCCACTGCATCACTCACCGGCATGATTCTGTCATTGATATTACTAAATGGGCCCAGGAATACTTCAAGAAACCACTGTCTGTAAACACAGTCCGCCGTGCCATCCACAGATGCCACCCAAAACTCTTATCCTGCAAAAAGGAAGCCATTGTTGAGCATGATCCAGAAGCGCCACTGTGTTCTGTGGGCCAAGGCTCATTTAAAATGGACTGTAGCAAAGTGGTAAAGTGTCCTGTGGTCAGGCGAGTCCAAATTTGACATTCTTGTTGGAAATCATGGGCGTCGTGTCCTCCGGGCTAAAGAGGAGAAAGACCACCTCTCCCGTTATCAGCGTTCAGTTCAAAAGCCAGCATCTCTGATGGTATGGGGATGCATTAGCGCATATGGTGTGGGACACTTGCATGTTTTAAAAAGCACTAGGAATGCTGAAAGGTATATAAAGGTTTTAGAGCAACATATGCTCCCTTCCAGATGACATCTATTCCAGGGAAGGTCTTATGTATTTCAGCAGGACAATGCAAAACCACATACTGCAGCTATTACAACAGCATAGCTTCGTAGTAGAAGAGTCCATGTGCTGAACTGGCCTGCCTGCAGTCCTGATCTTTCACCGATTGAGAACATTTGGTGCATAATTAAATGAAAAGTCTGTCAAAGGAGACCCAAAACTCTCCAGCAGCTGGAAGCCTGTATTAAACAAGAGTGGGATCAAATTCAATGGCTAAACTCAAGAAACTTGTCTCCTGAATGCCCAGACGCCTCCACTCTGTGTTAAATAGAAGAGGGGATGCTACACCATGGTAAACAGGCCCCTGTCCCAACTTTTTTGAGACCTGTAGCAGCCATCAAATTTGAAATGAGCTCATTTTGTGGATAAAATTGTAAAATTTCTCAGTTTCAACATTTGCTATGTTATCTCTGTTCTGTTGTGAATAAAATACAGGCTGGTGTAATTTGAAAGTCATTGCGTTTTGATTTTATTCACAATTTTAACTTTGTCCTAACTTTGTTGCAACATCCTAGCAACTTTTCAACATTTTTAGTTGACCATAGATCCACTTCAGTGCAACTATAATTGGGGTTGGACTACAACAGCTTTTAAATGTATAATTATAGTATTACTATAATAATACTACACAGTGGTGGTGAAAATGCCATCCATCTACTATAGGATAACTATAGCTTGGACCTACGGTAATTTTTCAGAAAGGGTCAGACTCTAATGTCATTTTCCAATAGGTAAAACCTTGTCTTGTGAGCGTGATGTCTTTGTCATTTGCAGCCTCAAACTTTCAACAGGGGAAACAGAAACATGCATCTAGCTTTACTGAGTACTCTAACCATGGCCGAGAGCGGTACCAACTTGATTTGAATGCCTTAAGATCTCAGCTAAACATTCGCATGGGGTGCATCTTTAGTGGCTGCGTCAGAGCGCTGTCATTCAGACCATTCAGAAACATCAAGGAGATCCATTTGAAAAAATACAGTTAAATTCTTGAACGATCTTTAGATTTTGGCTGAAGTATGTGTCAATGGGCTGAAGTATACGTCAGTAAGTCAGGAGGAGCTGGGGGGGCATGGCAAAAATATAGGGGGCGTGGCCCAACTCTGCACCCCCCTGGATCCCGCCAGTATAACTGCATGCATAAATAGAGCAGCTCCATGTCTGCTGGCATCTACATCTGCTCAATGAGGTTAAGGAAACAGGCTAACCAGCTCTCGAATCGGAAGTCACTGGGCCCAGACGGATTACAAGGGCATTGGATCAGGAGCATCAGGTTATTACTCCATAAAATGTCAGCAATGTTTCAGCAATGCCTCAATTCAGGTGATGTTACAGGATTGTTGATGAAAGGAACAACTGTCCTTATTATGAAAGACAAGACTAAGGGAAAGGAAGGTACTCAATACAGACCCATTACAGACTCATTACAGACCCATTACAGACCCATTTTTGGCTGGTTCCATTTACTGTGAATAAAAGGTGCCCATAAAATAAGTCAACCAATAAAATAAAGGCTTTTGCTTCCAGGATCAATAATTTTTTTTTCTCATAGTTGTCATAGTACAACTTCTGTGCGAATCTTTAGTCTTTGGAAAAATGCAAGGAGATCGTGTTTTCCTTTAGTTTTTTAGTTCATCAATGGTGTGAAAAGGCCTGAATGCGACCTTGCTTTGAAGTATTTCCTGGCGAGAGGGTTAGCTTTTCAACAAATGCAGTATATCGCCTCGTCCTCCGGCTCAAAGCCAAAATATTCTGATAGGCAATTTATTTAGCTTAGGAACTAGATTCATGGCGTGCGTTGTTGAATTGAATAATGTCAACTGGCTAGTGGCAACTGTATGGGCATTACAACGCAAGAGAAGTGCATTTGCTAAAAACACTTACATTAAAATATAACTTCAACTGTTTACTTTATAATTATGTCTTTGATGTCAGTTTTTTATTAAATTGGATGATATAGGTCCTAGATATCACAAGTATTGAAACATATAAAAAAATTTATTATAACCAGACACAAACAAAGGAAAATCTACCGTATGCTTAAATGACTCTTCACCCTCCTGATGAAGCTGAAATGATAATTAAGGCAGTTCCGGGCACCCATAAGTGAATGAGTGTATTGCGAATTAGCTTGTTAATTAAGACAAATCCAAGTAATTAGCCATCCATTGGATTGATGTGCAGGTTGAAATAATGAATTATAGCAGGGGTTGAAAAAAAATTAACATTTTTGGTGGATTTTAACATCTTGCTTGCAATGTAAAATACACATACTGTAGCCTATATGTCACAATTTCTCCCACAAGTGACGTCACAGCTCTTGGCCCGATTCTCAGTGCTGTTCAAGGATGATATTGAGGGTTGCCAAAAGCCTGTTTAACATTCATAATTACTCTATTCTATTATCATCTCCGAGTGGAAAATGAAGATGGTTAGAGAGAGTATTGCATGCCCTTTCAGATGATAGCAAATACAATTTTTTTAAAATTAAGTTTCAAAACACATACTTTACAAGAATTATCAAAAAATTGCCTTTAACCCTTAACTTCTTTTTAGTGGTTTATTTTAATTAATTACTGATAATTGATCGCTGTATATTTAATTTAAATGTGATGCCAGTGAAGCTTTTCAAGGCAAAGTAGAAAACTGTTAGGATTTTTTTTTTTTCAGGCTGCAATCCAGCTTCATTACAGTAAACTGGCCAGCGGAAGATGGGCCTCCCCACTATAGCCGGGTTCCTCCCACTGAGGAGTTTTTTTTCTCCACTGTTTGAGGATTTACCTCCCTACTGAAAGGTTTTTGCCTCATTTGCTATTTTGGGGATTAGGTCAGGTTATGTACTCTGTAAACTGTCTTTGTGACAGTCCATTGAAAAGTGCTACACAAATAAAATTTTATTTAATTGAGCTGAAGAAATTACACTGCTCATAAAAATACAGGGATATTACGGTTATGTTGTATATAGAATAAAATATCTAAGAATTAACATTAAATGTACCATTTATTTTTCTTCTTAAACATTTCATTGAGCCAATTTAAAAAATAAAAAGTTAGCAAGCAGTCAAGCAGTCCATAGTGAGCAAGCAATGGAGTACCCATATCCTTATGAAAAAGCAGAGGATGGTAATAGGAGTCAATATCAAGTGCGACCACCTATAGCATCAATCATCGCCTGACGACGAGTTCTCATACTGTTCACAAGTCTTCTCATGTGGTCCTGAGGGAAGTTTTGCCATTCCCCACGCAGCACCACCTGGAGTTCATGCACGTTTATTGGAGGCTGAGGGCGATCCTGAATGTGTCTTTTTAGCTTAGCCCACCGGCCCTATGGGCCGATAATCTATGGTCGTGGTGTGGTGTCCATCGTCCAGAATATTTTTTTATCTTTTTTTTGGCCTGATGAATTTTCATGTCTTAGTAGATGCTTTGGTGATCAGAAATCGACGCAATTTTTTCTTATTTCCTTTGAATGAACTTGCATGCAAAGTAGAAAAAAAGTGGTTCTGGGCAACCAAGCTATCAGACTACTTACTTCAGAGCTTGAATTATACCTCGGCCTAGCGGCACTTGCCGTGGTTGCCCCCCTGTGTGGCCGTAATGCCCTACTACTCAAACTGCCAGTTTGGCTTGCCCTTTTTTCAAGTAGCCGTGGTGCCCAACATTCCCCAAAGTGGCGATTTTCGACACAACAACACAGTCACTGAGCTGTGCAGCTCTGGTCATCATGCTGAGCTGGACTTCTGAGCATTCGTGTGACCAATGACACTCCTACATTAATCTGCAAACCCTAAAAGAAGGCAAAGGAAGGTCCTGCCTTGACCATGGCCCAAACAAATTTCACTGGTTTTCCGAACACCTTGTGTGGCATTATATGTGCTCCACCAATGAAATTCGTTCGGAGGTGTGGTGAAGGACGGACCCTCCTTTGCCATCAAAGAGTTCGCAAATCATGCACTCGCACTCACTCAAGAATACGACTACTGTACGTTGTGTGAGGTTGGAATCCCACAACCATACATCCTACTGGCTTGAGAAAAATCAGCTCGCATTATGTTGTAAGCACAAGCAGCAATTAAATACTGTTGGTGTAGGTATAGATGTGTTTTTGGGCTGGGTGAAACAATGGTCGCATAATTTTCCTCGACAAAAACTAAAATTTGAGAGCGAGCTGGATGGAGCTGCAGTGCGTCCAGTGCTGTGCGAGTGACTGCTCAGCAGTAGTGGTCCGTCAGCAGTAACAAAGGCCATCGGAAACCTCATCTTTCAATGCTTAAATACCTAAACCTCTCGTAGTTTACCTCTCCCGGGTAGGAACACTTGCTCAGACTAATTGATCGGACCGACAACAGTCTAATGTATTTTTGATGGCATTGTTATACATTGCATCATAAAACTGAAGCGTTTTCTTCCGCGCATAAATAATGACGTAAAATATCAATATGTCTTTATAATTTCTGCACATGTGTAGCTCGTGAAACAGCTAGCTGAGTGACAATGGTAAGGATGGCGAAAATAAATGCTGCAAAGTCAGCGAAAGTTTTGGATTTTTGCATTTATACTGCCATCCTTACAATGCCATATCCATTATATAAATGTAAACAATAGGCATTCACTTTTTCATTATCATTTCTTATTATAGGTCATGTACTGGTCTTGATTGTTCAGTCAATAAATTGCAGAAAGTTTAATTTAAAAAATAAAATAAAATATTGGATTTTAATGCACTGTCTGGCTCCTAATTATTGATTTTTACTGTTTTATTTTCACACAATGTCATTATCAAGTATTTATCTTGCATGATTGACTAATTTGGTTTTGGCCTTTGATGCCCGACATTTTGGCTGAGCTACCCCAATTTTAAAAGGCCAAGTGGCCTTGCCCTAAAAATAACTTGATTTGAGGCCTGACCTATTTGCCTACCTATTTATGTTAACGGAAAGACTGTATCTATGAAAAGACTACAAATAAAGGTGTAAACTGAAATTAAGGTATGGTATATCAGTATCTATTAATAGAAACTAATTGTACACTTAAAAGTTCATGAGATCCCTGTCCAACACAGCTGACAATCATTAGATACGAGACGAGAGTGGTAAGAAACCCATCAGGGACTGTGGAGGTGGAGCTATGCTTTGCCAGTAGTCAACCAGCCAATCAGAAGCATCAAGGGAATCCATTTGAAAAAAAAAATGCTGTTAAATGCTTCAACGACCTTTGGATTTTGGCTGAAGCATGCAATCAATGGACTGAAGTATACGTCAGTAAGTCTGGAGGAGCTGGGGGGGCATGGCAAAAATCTGGGGTGGCGTAGCCCAACTCTGCACCCTCCTGGATCTGGCCATGGGTGCAAGGATGGACTTGGTTGCATATTTATTATGTCCACTGCACACAGAAGGCACAAAAGTTGCAATACAAAACAAAATGGAAATGAGGTTCCTTAATCACTATTAGTAATACAGACCCTGGGCTTTAGCTGCAGTAACAATGTATTACAAATAGGAAAACAAAAAAGAAATGAGGTTCCTTTAAATAAAGTGCTGGAATATGCATAAACAGCACTAAGCTTAAAATGTTTAGAGTTTAGATATGCAAATATGGAGTATAAGTCAAAACGAGACTAACAGTGCCGCACAGGCGTGGATTTACAAGACTTCACAATGAGACTGAGTGAAGGTTAGTCTTTAAATACACAGTGCTACCACCCAGTGACAATGAGAAACAGGTGCAAGTGATAATTGAATTATGAATGAAGTGGAGTCCGGGTCTAATGTAGACCGGTGAGCTGGATGGCTGGAGGCATGGCCTTACAGGAATACTGACGACTATTTTACTGACAAACCTAAAAGCATGCTAAAGAAGCTAATAAATTGTTGAAACTGGACTGTGATTCACAGTTAATTTTAGTTCATCTTAGAACATTATTTTTTCTTGTATTAGGAGTTCAGTGGTTATGATTAGATCATCTTAAAAGGTATTAAGGAGACTTGCCATCCTCCACACCTAAGTGCTATTTCAATTCTTTCTGTCTTTAGTGGTCAGCACTCACCTGGAGACCAATGACTACCCTCTGCTTAAAAAATTCAGCTCGATTGAGTTCTGCAGTTTCTCTCCAACATTTTCCTGCACTACATCATGAATAAACTGACAGAAATTTGTCATACCTTATCTCATTACAATGACGTTAAACTTGTGGGTCAAACAATTCTGTTGGACGCTAGATGGTTTAATTTATGTTTTTATTGTTTTTTTTTCCATTCCAAAGTTAATATTTGCGAGAAGTGTGTACATAAGTTCAAACTATGTTCTTGCATACACAATGCCAGGATGCGGCTAACTGCTTGAGGGAGGGCAAAGTTTTATTCCTTGATTCTTTTCTCCCACATGCGGAGGCTCAGAGCGGCTGTCTTTTGACCCCGATAGCAGCTCCTTCTCTCCGAGCTGAGGGATTTTCATCTCTGTGGGATCTAAAGGCAGCCACTTCACTCCCTTTCCCCCTCCATCCTTTTCCAGCATACACAATCACAACACGATTTACATTTCCATAGCAGCCTGGTACAACACCTCAGGCTACAGCAGCCAGATAATGGCATTTATCCAATACAGAATGCATCATATACAGTAAAGTTCATAAAAAATTGGACATTGACAAAGTTTTTATTTTAACTGTCTCCCCCAGCATACTGGAGTTGAAAATGAACAGTGACTGTGACCTCAAATTATAGACTTTCTGTTGTAACTTAAGGGTATTAACATTCAAACTGAAATCAGATGAACGCTGTAAGAATTAAAGCACTTTTTAAGTGGAACTTTTAAAAATATTTAAAAATTGGTTGCTTGAATGCTCTATAGCCCGATGTGTGTTGTACCCTCATATTTGATCTACATGTTAGCAGTTATAAGGTCTAGAGTTGATTTCAACTACTTCAAGTGGTCATTGTTTGCAAAGGATCTGCTATAGCAAGTATTAAAAATGCAAATTTATGACATACATTTGTCCAAATACTTTTGAGCCCTTAGAACTGGGGGGATAATAATGTGAAGATGATGTACCCTTCAAGTATATCTTCAGTATTTCATCTAAAATCCATTTTACTAGTTTACAGAGCCAAAATCTGAACATTGTGCCACTACGCAAATTCATATGGACTTGACTATATACAGAGAACCTTAGAGATGAGTTTGAACTCACAGTTGGTTTTACTGCTTAATTGCCCGATGATTCCCATGACTCCAACTTACTTTCACATGAAGCAGTGATAGAATGTGCAACGCACTTCATCATACCTTGGCTTGCTTGTCAAAGTTGAACAATCAATTGCCATTTCCCTCTGTCTTCAGCCCATAGGGATATATACATTTTTATAACCTGTTGATTCATATTAATGTTAATTTCAGGCAGCATATACACCCGCCAAGCACTTTATTAGGTAAACTTAAGTAGGGCCTCTCTTCATTTTCAGAACAGCTGCAGCAAATATTCCATTGAAATTCTGGTCCATGTTGTATTGCATAATTTCTGTAGATTTGTCAGCTGTACATTCATGCTGCAAATCTCCTGATCTACCTCAAGATGCTCCACCTCTGTTGGATTCAGGCATGATGTCTGAGGCCAGGGAACTCTCGTGAACATACTGTCATGGTCATAAAATTAGTTGGAGATGACGATGGTTTGTGTATTATCATGTGGAAAGTACAAATGATAACATTGGTGGATTGTGGCATTGGGACATGGTAAAAATCTACTCATAATACTGTATAAAATTATTCATCTGACACCTAAGGGGCCACCAGGGCAATTAGAGCAGTTTAAACCATTACTCTCAATCAAAATTGTCCCTTTGCTGTTATAAATTGACTGAATTTAACAGTTAAATTAACACATTGTCTTATTATTTCAACTGTAAGTATGTGCGCATTTAACTGTGGTTTACAGTTAACATACAAGGAACCTATGCTATAAACTGATTGTAAAATAACATTTGAAATATCTGGAAAAAAAAGGTGCCAGTTTATTACAGTGTTGTCTTGTAAACCCTGTAGCATATAGGAAGCCAGCAAGCAAGTGACACCACAAAAGCAAACATTCAGCAAAACTTGCAGAATCAGTACCTTTGCATTAAGCAAAAGCTACAATTAATGAGGCAACACATATTTTTCAAAATGCTTTCCTTGACTGTATAAGCATGGTAGTTCACTCAGTAACAAAAAAGATACTTTGAATTAATTTGGCAGTTGATGTTTCTTATGGGCCAAATGAAAAATAAGAATGTACCAATGGCTTAAAAGTTATATATATTCTATTTTCTACAATTCTTCTTTCCTGTGCAGTAAAGGAGGGATTAATAAACTTTTCCTTTTTTAAAAAAAAATAATTCTGCTCCTGCCAAAGGAGTTGACTGCCTAAAATTCAGAAAGATATTACAACAATTCCGAAATAGTTGGGATGAAGTGTAAATTGTTAATGAAATCAAAATGCAATGCCTTTCAGATCACGAGCCAATATGTTATTTACAATAGAACAGAGATAACATTTCAAATGTTGAAACTGAGACATTTTACATTTTTATCCACAAAATGAGCTTATTTCAAATTTTCTGGCTGCAACAGGTCTCAAAAAAGTTGGGACACAGACAAAAAAGGGCTGAAAAAGCAATTAATATATAAGCTGAAAGAACATTTAGCAAGTAATTAAATTAACTGGCATCAGGTGTGTAACATGATTGGCTATAAAAGGGATGTTTTAGAGCAGCTGAGTCTCTCAGAAGTAAAGATGGCCAGAGGCTTTCCAACCTCTGAAGGCTTGTGTAAAAAATTGTGGAATACTTTAAAAACAATGTTCCTCAATGTCAAATTGCAAAGGCTTTGAAGGTCTCATCATTGACAGTGCATAACATCATCAAAAGATTCAGAGAAACTGGAAAAATCTCTGTGCGTAAGGGACAAGGCCGAAGACCTTTACTGGATGCTCGTGATCTTCGGGCCCTCAGACGCCACTGCATCACTCACCGGGATGATTCTGTCATTGATTATACTAAATGGGCCCAGGAATACTTCAAAAAACCAATGTCTGTAAACACAGTCCGCCGTGCCATCCACAAATGCCACCTAAAACTATATCGCGCAAAAAGGAAGCAATTGTTGCGCATGATCCAAGCACCGCCATGTTCTGTGGGCCAAGGCTCATTTAAAATGGACTGTAGCAAAGTGGTAAAGTGTCATGTGGTCAGAAAAGTCCAAATTTGACATTCTTGTTGGAAATCATGGGCGTCGTGTCCTCCGCGCTAAAGAGGAGAAAGACCACCCCTCCTGTTATCAGCGTTCAGTTCAAAAGCCAGCATCTCTGATGGTATGGGGATGCATTAGTGCATATGGTGTGGGACACTTGCATGTTTTAAAAAGCACTAGGAATGCTGAAAGGTATATAAATGTTTTAGAGCAACATATGCTCCCCTCCAGACAACATCTATTCCAGGAAAGGCCTTGTGTATTTCAGCAGGACAATACAAAACCACATACTGCAGCGATTACAACAGCATGGCTTCGTAGTAGTAGAGTCTGTGTGCTGAACTGGCCTGCCTGCAGTCCTGATCTTTCACCGACTGAGAACATTTGGCGCATAATTAAACGAAAAGTCCGTCAAAGGAGACCCAAAACTCTCCAGCAGCTGGAACCCTGTATTAAACAAGAGTGGGATCGAATTCCAATGGCTAAACTCAAGAAACTTGTCTCCTCAATGCCCAGACACCTCCACTCTGTGTTAAAAAGAAGAGGGGATGCTACACCATGGTAAACAGGCCCCTGTCCCAATTTTTTTGAGACCTGTAGCAGCCATCAAATTTGCAATGAGCTCATTTTGTGGATAAAATTGTAACATTTCTCAGGTTCAACATTTGCTATGTTATCTCTGTTCTATTGTTAATAAAATACTGGCTGGTGTGGTTTGAAAGTCATTGTGTTTTGATTTTATTCATAATTTACACTTTGTCCCAACTATTTTGGAATTGGGTTTGTATGAGTCATTGCACTAATTATGGTTATTGGTTTTTTTAGATTAATTATTTTATTGTGACAGTAAATGTGTCACCATGCTTAAAATTCTATGAACTGAATGTACCCTTGGGAAATGATATAAAAGCCAGGAAATCTTCCACCTCTTAACAAAGAAATTGAAGACCCCAGTGCTACAAGTACTTAAGTCACAAAAATGTCCATTCTGAGAAATGTGAGAAAATCAACTTGGGTAACTATAAAAGACATTTTCCCATCCTACCACACAGTGAGTGAAAATGTGACTTAAGTACTTTTAGCACTAGGCTCTTCAATTGTAGTCATCTTAAGGAGTCCAGTTATAGGAGTATCTTGATGCAAAAGTCAAAGCTTTTCATTGTGTAGCTGGACTAATACCTTGCACAGCATGGAGAGTATGCTTTTGCTAAAATGCGCACTGCAATTTCATTTTTCAAAAGGCCAATAAGATAGATCTGGCGCCACCGCAGAGAAACTGTCCATTTTTCAAAGTAAGCAGAAGTGTTACAGTTAGCAAGAATTAACCTCCCTGTGGCTCTATGTTTGACAGAAGGGCTGTAGAACTCCCAGAATATTCAGTGATTTTCAAACTCATTCTGATACATGGAATGCCACACAGGCTCAAAAGCAGCCGGGGATCCCCCCATAATAACTCTCAAAAGTCGTTTTTTTCCCCATCTTTTAATAGGTTTGCATTTTCCAGGTTTTGAAAGTCCTAAGTGTAAATATAATGATTAGATACGTTATGTCAAGCCGTAGATCCCCATAGTTCCATCGGGGTCTCAAAGGGTCCCAGGCACTGGGGAATCCTGGAGCTGATAAATCAAAGTAGGAACAAATGGATTAGAAAACATGGAATTCACGCCTAGTCCCTCTATAATTATGTATTCTATAGTAAAACTTTTAGACTGCGAGCCTGTCCTCTCCTGTACTTCTAACTGTTTAACAAACTCTACATTTAAAAATAACATCCATGTGTATGGACATCTATTGACAGGCCGCGGAATAGTTAAATGTAAATCTTGTATATCTCTGTTTAAATTTCCGACACAACATTAATAGCAGCAGATACAAGTCATATTATTGATTAGCCTGAATTAACATACCAGCCTTGCAAAATTCATTTGGGAGGCTGAAGGTGCAAGGAAGCGCAAAAAGTTGGACATCAGTCTCGGGAGAGACACTGAGGTGTCGAACCATATGAAGCACAATAAAGGTCGGCCCTGCATATTTAAATTTGGCCCAACTTCCCACTCTTTACCACGTTGCACGAGCTTTTTGACGGTTAGTTTGGTCTCCGCAGACACGGAAATATCTACGACCTCTCGATAGAGTGCGAGCACCCAATAATTCAAGCCAGCAGTTTTCTTGTTCTGCTGTTATGACTGACTGGAGATCCAATCGATGATAGCTACCCCCTCTCCTACTTCTGTCAGAGGACTCGCTTCAAATCCGCTGTTTTCACTTTCTAATAATAATATAGACTAACTGATCAAATTTACTCGGACCTATGCCCTGAAAATAAAATACGGATCAAATCACACCCGATTTCCGATAATAGGCCTACTAATAATAATAATAATAATAATAATAAACGATTGCGAAATATTTAACCCAATTTCTTTTTACAGCCGGGCCTATGCCTAGGCTTCTACATAATTAAGCAATCACCTTCGTGTGAGTTCCCCAGTGAAAATTAAAAGCAAATACTCCTACTGCTCAATAATAGTATATGCTTCTGGTGAATGCAGTTCTTGATGTTGTCGCTGTTACATTCATCCTTGCTTACTTGACGTGAGCATTTCAGCAGTGGCGGCAAAAGCAGCGATTCCTCTTGCTTTACGGTTGTAACGCTTTCACCTCTCTTGGACCTGTGACGACTCTGCCTTGGGGCGATAGAAACACCTTAAGGGCAGCCACCTTTGAATGTTGCGTTTTATGACTCCAACCATGACCCCTAGCCAGGGGGATCCTTCGGGCAGAGTTTAAACGAGCTCCCTCAGGTCCGTTTCCGGTTTTTTTCTTCTTTTCTTTCCCCGCTCCCTAAAGTTGCAAGAGGATTAGCCTATATTAAATTTAAGTAGAAGTCGGCTAACTCATGTATAGCCTATTCGAATAATTCGACAGACAACTGAATGGCTAGAATTAGTTCTGAGGAAATACCGACTGTTTGGGCACGCCGTGTAGCTCGTTATTATGGATAAAGCCCACCTTCATTGCATACGCAAGTAAAAACTGCGAATTCTGCGCGCAGCCAACAGCAGAAAAACATATAAAGGTCGAAATCATAACGAATAGCAGGATAAAATAAATGCGGGAAGATATCTTTAAGATATATAGATGAATAGGTTGGATAGCCAAATTGTCTATAAATTCCTCGGCTAAGCCTTGATATAAAATTGCAGCCCAACTCTTAACTAGATTTTAAATGTTTTGCGCAGCTGATAATTTAGCCTTCTCAAACCACAGACCTCGCTGTTTTTATTCAGTTATTTTTCTCAAAGTGGTTTGGCAAAGTTATGAGAGACAGAAGGCGAAAAAAACATACAATATTGGGGTATCGATCCACGCCCATCACAGCAGGAAAAAAATGTCGGTTCAGGGGCAACACAATTCCGACTGGACACCGCGATCGATTGCATACTCCATCAGTCGTTTCCATGGAAACCCGCAGAAAGAGGACAGAGCCTGCCATTATTTACACCTGTCTCTTCCATAGGCCTATCAAATGTGGATAACTGTGGCCGAAGGTCAAGACAATTGATAGAATCGGGGTTTAAAATTTGTCTACCAGCAGACTGTTTTCGGAGGTCACCGTTAGGCTATTTTAATTAATTCAGTTAAGTAGGCCAAATTTAAAAATTCATAGGAATTCATTACCTTGAAAGAAGTCGGCTACGGTGCTCAGAATATAGTTTAGCCATGCTAATTAGCATAAACTTGATATCTTAAATTCGAATCCACGGAATAATTTAACTCCTTCAATACTGAATACAGTAATACAAATCAGAGGTACCCATTATATATAAATATATATATATATATATATATAAAATGGTATATATATATATATATATATATATATGCATGCCATTTTTGTGACTTTTATATAGGATCGGCCCAAATGCAAGGGTATCTGGGACTCATATGTC
Organism: Gymnothorax javanicus; assembly: GCA_029692085.1. NCBI lineage: Eukaryota > Metazoa > Chordata > Actinopteri > Anguilliformes > Muraenidae > Gymnothorax > Gymnothorax javanicus. The sequence continues at coordinate 56,929,333 of CM056193.1, forward strand.
CCAACAGGATATTTGGAAATATTATGGCACATATGCGTCTCGTTAGTACTGAAAGGGTTAAAATACAACACCATTAGCGTCACTGACTTATTGATACTGTTTTCTTGAGGGGTTAAAGCAGTGGTTCTCGACCTTATCCAGAAAGGGCCGGTGTGGGTGCAGGGTTTCATTCCAACCAATTAGTTACTCGCTTGATTGTACTAATCAAGGTTTTATGCAAATAATCAAGTGGTGGATCACTGGAATCCGTGTGCATCCGCTTGACTGGAACAACAGCCGGCACCCACACTAGCCCTTTCTGGATAAAGTTGAGAACCCCTGGGTTAAATTGTGCAACAAGATTATTTATTTGGGGTGGTGCATTTATTTATTTAATATTGTGTTCAAAAGAGAACAATCATGAGCTGCGGCTTATTTGTATAGGCCCTATTTGTGGTTTTTTTGCTTTTAGAAAATTTGACATTTCATCGCAGTTCAGAATGAAGAAGATTGCACCCTCATATTTAAGGAAGAGGGCTGTAGGGGTTGACCCCAATTGGAAGGTCCAGAAAACATGATCAATGCGGTAACCATTAGGTCATCATGAGCGGGAATAGGGCAGGGATGGGGATGCATGAATGACACTGACTATGATTTTAGAAGAATAATTTTCTATATTTTTCCCTCGTGCTCAATAGGGAGGGGATCCATACTGTTATGTTTAAGTTCTGTGTTACACCGGAGTGACTAAGAAAACTGCACTGAACTTCTGTGTGGCATTATAGCTTCACAACTATGTTTTATTGATCAAACGTGGTCAACAGAGCAACTTAAAGCTGGCAGCAATGAAAAGTTTTCCACAATGATTTTGACTATTTCAGTTTCACCAAAGGCAAAACTAGACAAATTCAGCTACTTAAGTTTAATGTTTTCCATGTGTAGATTCCTATCTCTTCTTGATCTTTAGTGAATACTGACATCATACATTCTATATGGCTAGAAATTGCGATGATGATTGATACCTCCCTTCATCATGCACTTCTCTTATGCATTCCTCGCAAAGTAGTGATCGCATCAGTGTGGATTAAATGGGGTGGGGTCAGCATGCTCTGGTAGCACACTTTCCCTTTTTTTCATGAAATGTGACAGAGATATTGATGGGCACGTGTCCCTGCTTCAGTGCAGCTTGACTATAGAGGTTCTGCTGGCCGTCCTACTGACCTTTACTCCCAGCAGCTAATGCAGGGGTCAATCTTCAACTCCCTTCACCCCCGTCCTCCATCCCGCCTTCCTTCCCTCCCACCCCTGCCCTCTGCCAATCAATGGTAGGCTTATGCGGCTTCTCAGACCCGCAGTGACGTGTGTCCTATTGATTTATTGACATTACTCCAGGCAGCCAAACCCAAAGCCCCCGCTCAGTGGGTAGCCAGACCTGCGCCCCCCGAATTCAGCAGCAGTGCTTCCTGTGTTTCTCTGTCCAATGTTGCTCTGAAGATGTCACTTGATCTCACCTCTTCCCCTCTGATCATGGAAGCCTGCAGTTTCTAATCAGTATTTTGAGTCTTTGTAGCAGGGACTCAATGTTTGCACCCTTTATCTTTCCTCCTCCCTCTGCTTTTACCATATTTATTCCCTGTGTCAGGCAAAGTGATCTGATTTCAATAGACCTTGCCATTCCTCATTCAATTTCATATACATTATGACCATGTAAACTGGAATCAAGTGCAAAGCACCACATGAATTTGCTTCAAACATCTTTGCATTTGCATTGCGAAAGGTGTCGGTTTTCTTCATGGCCAGTCACTCACGAAGGATGGCTGCCTTCTTCTGCATTTCTCCTTTGCTTTCTGTGTTATCAGGGGATGAGCAGGTCCATTTGCACAGAGGATGTCCAGAGAAAGAACCAGGGTGCAGCTGGACAGTTAGTATCTCATGCCCTCTCGGGGGGGCACTCAATAATAGCGTTGCCTGCTGACAGCTGTCCCAAAATACAAAGGGGTGGGTGGACGGGCTTGACCTGTCCGCAGGGCCCAGCTGGGGGTCATTCTGCAGCCCACGTCCAGCCACGTGCTGAACAACCATCTGCATCCACAGATCAAGGGCACCATAATGTTATGGAAGCATCACCACAGGGCTTTTCTTATCCCTTATTGCAGTGAGTGCAATAGGTTGCAAGTTTGTGTGACATTGATAACAAAATTTCATCATCCGTACTTCAGTTGGCAAGCATTTTTGACCTTGGATTATCAACTTATTCTAGGACAAAGGTTCTTTCATTGTGTGTCACCTGAAAAAAAATGCCTAATCATTGTTTTGAATTTCTTCAGCAGTCATTTAAAAGTTTTGAAAGTTTTGCTCTTTTTTTACTTTGTGCTAAAAATATTTCAACATGGTGTCATGTACTGCAGATAAAATCAATTTCTCTCATGTATAATATTTCACCAAAGTAACAGATTTAGTACCAATCTTGTCCTCAAAATGTTTAGCTTCGTAGCTGCAGCTTACGTGTGATACTTTAGGTGAAGGCCAAGTCAGCAGAGCAGCCCAAACATAATGCTTCTGCACAGATGGGGTAATATATACTGTTCAGTCTGTAGACTGATCAATACAGCGTGCCAAATGGCAGGCCAAATTTCGACAGGTTTGCAACCGCTCCCCCCCTCAAAATGCTCCACCCCCATCCCTTTCCTGCTCACTCCCTGCTTTCAGCTGCATTAGATTTCTGTATTTGCTCTGTCCTTCCAGCTTAGGCCACAGAGATCATAAGTGCTTGACCTCTGCTTGATGATAATGCCTAAGACTGATCTCTTGAATGGTGATGAGACAGCTTTTATCTATATGGGGATTCTTGTTTATGATTACGGGTGTCCAGAATACGAATCACAAGATTAACTCTCTGAAACTGCATAGACTTTCTAAAACCAGCCAAGTTGTAGAAATTTATTAAAATCAGCGCTCAGTGTTTTGCTGTGTTGCATGGCATATTTATTGTTCTCTACAATCATTAAAGCCATCATAAGGCCAACATGTAAATAACATTTCTCAGTTCATTTAACTTTGCCTCACACTGCAACTGAGTGGCAGCAAAAATACTACCATTATTTTACATAATTAAAGCTTGGGAACATGGCTAGTTTTTATAATTAGTTCACAAGAGTAGTTTTACATCCAAGTTAAAATGAAACCCATCAATATGAGCTACAATAAATGTGCTATGCTTTTGGCAGCCAGCCTTAGTGTTAAATGGTAATTCATAAGACCTTCTCCGTCAGTTTGCCTACATTGGCGATTTTTTATTTCTCTGTCCTCCATTTTTCCTCTCCTCAGCTCCCTCCATTAGTGAAGAGCCGGCAGGATAGTGGTTTGCTTTCAGACACATTGATCTCTAAGGTTCCAAGGCTGAACAAGCAGCTTTCTGGGCCCACTGTCCCGGAACAGGCCGCATGTTTAGAGAATGAATTCTGAAAATAAGAGAATTGCAGGCTCCTGACATAGCTATGAGTGTGCAGGGAGGAGATGAGCTGAGTTTGGCTGCAGTCCATTTATTATCTCAGGGATCGATCGCCCCTGGCCTCTGAGCGGCCACCCTGGTTACTGTTGCTAGGCGACTGCAACATCCAAAATGGAGGCCTGAGTGATGAAGGGCGACAGCCCGAGGGGCGGGGGCGACAGGGAGGGGAGCGAGGAGGGCAGTGGTCATTCGGACCCCCCCAGGGTAGTTTTTGAATCCACAGACTTTGGACCTTGAATCAGTTTTTGGATAGATGTTTTGGGTACATCAAAAATGCCCCTGGATGACAGCCATATCCCTGTCTCAAAGTGTACAGTACGGTTGACACCTCATCTGAAGCTTTTGTGTAAACAGCATAAGAAAGACAAAAGTAAAGTTGATGAGTTTTGAAAGATTTTGGAACCCTCTTCCATTGCACTTGGCCTATGCCCATCAAAATGCTTCTGGCCTCTCTGTCTTTTCAAATATTCACAGTTCCAGTTCTGTCTTAAAATTATAGTGTATTGATTTACTAAGGAATTGAAGAAAGAATTCAAAAAGAATCCAACTTTAGAATCAAAGGGAAATGCTTTCAGTAAACCAGAAGCACCAGAGAAGAGACCCGAGGAAGGAAGTTACTGGGAGGCAAAAAGACACAGACTCATGATCAGACAGATGCTACTGTCATGTCAACCTGAAAGGCCTCCTCATATCTATAACCTTTCCTATGTTGCCTCTGTATGTGTTCTTTTCCTTCATCCTTTGCCACATCTCTTATGTCTGTCTCCTGGTGTCTTTGCCGATGTAGAGCCATATGTTTGTTGACTCCATATCCTGGGGTGGTTAGAAATGTTGAAAAGCTGGGTGGGGGTGAATTGAAGTTGCGAGCGTTGTGTGTGTGTGTGTGTGTGTGTGTGCGCATGTGTGTGCGCGCGTGTTTTTATGCGTGGGTGTGTGTGTGTGTTTGTGCGTGTGTGTGTGTGTGTACGTGTGTGTGTGTGTGCATGTTTACAGGAGGCATTCTTTCTTTCCTTACTGTTCAAGCCCTCAGCTGTGATTTTTTTCCTCTCAGCAGAGTATTCTTCCTTAGAGACCAACATTTGTTGCCCTAAAGGATATTTTGGATTCAAAAGAAGAGGAAGGAAAAAAAAAAAAACAATGCACAACATTGCAGGGACATTGGGGTTTACGGAATTCATCCCTTTCAACAAAACCGTTTTTTTTTCTAGCTGAGAGCAAAAATTTAAGAATAAAAGACAAGAAACAGTGAGTGATGATTGAGCCATCGTCCCAAATTCACACGTCACATTAGCTTTAAAATGTGCATTTAGTTTATTCAGGTCTAAGGGTCTCGATAGTGAAGTGTGCTTCTAGCCTCAGTGTGCATGTGTGTGTATGAGTGGTAGGAGGTGGGGGGGTTGTGCTGAGGGGACTTTGCAAGATGGTATCAATTGCGGGGCCTAGCCATTGACCGTATTGATTAGTTACCTTTCTTATTAACATGCTGATTAAAAAGCAAAGGGAGAGAAACAGAAGGCAGGGGAGAGAGATGCTGGATCTGTCTGCATGTAGTGAAGCGAGAGAGAGGTTGAGAGCATCACAGCTGAATGGCGGGGATGGAAAGCAGAGGAAAGAATGGAGGAAAAATTTCCATCAAGACAAGCAGACGAGGAGGGAATTATTTGGAATGGGGCAAGGGGAGCTTTGTTCCAGCAGCGGGATGGCGGGAGGTCAGAGAGGGGGGCAAGAAGAACTGTGGCTGGGGCTTGCACTGCGCTGTCAGGCAGGGAGATGAGAGCCAGCCGGCTGGGGCTTGGGCCTCAAAGCAAACCCTTATGGACAAAAAACCTGGGAACACAAAGTGTTTCTCAAAACCACAAGGCCTCTAGGCTGATGATCGGAGGACTGCAACATTGTCACGCAGAAGGGAGAACAGTACAGTACGTATTTACCAGCAGGATTTTTTGTTATGAATGCATGCAAGTCATCGTAATCTCTATATGCTTTTATCACTTTAAGGAATTAATCATGAGTGACATGCAAGTTATCAACTTGAAGAGGGGTTGAAAGTGTGGGGCAGGGTAGGAAGTTCTGACCATTTTATATTGTACTAGTGCCATATAAACAAAACAAGGCATTCGCCATTAACTTTGAAATTCTATATTTTAGGTTCAATTAGTTATAGGTAAAATTTTTATGCAAAATAAAATTGCAACGTTACTCCTCTCCTTAAATTATTACTGCACTCCCAGTTTGAGCATAAATTTACATAATATATGTGAAGAGACATTTCTCAAAAAATATCTAGAGAACGCCAAAGGAAACTAAAGGCAAGAGATATTATTTGATTTCCAGGCAAACATACTCACACAGGCGTTTGTGCGTGCGCATGCATACATATGTACACACACCAATGTGCAAACACACATGCTCACATGCACGCTCACATGCACAAAGGCATACACACGCGCGCGCGCGCCCTGCACACATTTATTGACCCACTCTACCGATAATTTGGTGGTTAGTGAGAAATATAGTGAAGGCTCAAACGCAATAGAAGTCGGACATGTCTTCCTACTTTAATAAATACAGTAGATTGTATGTCCACTTTACCTTGAATACACTGGTTTGAGAGGAAGAAAAGGACTGGGGACAAATTTGATTTCAGTAGGTTAAGAAAATATGGGCCCATTATTTTGATCCGTTCATAATCCTTTTTAGTTTGATCATAGAAGTCCGGCATAACCAACAATTTCCTAGGCTTGGAGAGAAATATGGAAATTAAAATGCAAGAAGAACGTATAGACTAACAGCGCTCAAATCCACTATTCACGACCATGCCTCTAGATTTTAAAAATAAAAGGTATATGACTTCTTCTAGGCGCTTATAGCTGGCATGTAGGTGGCACCTCAGAATACTTAAAAGTGGAGGTCGGCTTGATTTCGCAAATTCTCAACCAACGTGGAGAATGCTCTTAGTCACGGCTCGCAGGTCTCACATGTGTAGCAATAGCAATTTTAGCCCGTCATGTTTTCTTTTAATTTATAGTGACCAAGCAGAAATCGTATCAGGCAGATAAATCTGAATCATTAATTTACTGCACAAGACAAAACAATAACTGCTGAGGCGAAACGAGGCACAATACATCGCCTAAATCAGTTTCAAGAATAAAAAAAAAAGCCTTGAAAATATGGAAGTGGGAAGCATGCGCACTCTTTGGTAAATAAGTCCACGTTAATAAACAAGATCTGTATTCTGCGTAATTATTCTAACATTGTTCCAGTGATATTAATTTTTTTTAACCTTTTTCACTACGAGTTGGAACCCTCAACGTAGGCTACAGGTGTAATTCCATGACATTGCAATGATACGCTGTGGCTTGTGATCCGGGATCCACGCATGACAGAAAAGTTGAATAACACTAGAAAAACTCACGCTGACTCTTCGATAGGACCGTTGCCGGAAGACCATATGGCAAATTGCAACTGTCAGAAATTAATTAACATATTGTGGCTCAAGCATCCAGATATTACACGACATGCAATAACACCAATCGTGAAATTCGGAGGCAACCACATTTTTCTATGTATTCCAATTCCCAAAAGTACTTCCTGCGCCTGTGTGCAGGGCTAATCTCGCGAGAGAGTGGGTGGGACCTTCAGAATGTGCTCATTTTGAGTGTGATCGAGCAGCTACGTACAACCAACCCTAATCAGTTGATTAAGCTCTTTTGGACTGTTTTCTCATTATTGTAGTGAAGCCCGTTTTGCCTCCTACCATGTCACTTTAAAGAGTAGGCTGGGTGTCGTATTCTTTTTCTTTTTTTTTCTTTTGTCAAAATGCTATACATTGTTATTAAATATTACTTGCAGTTATTAGTTGTGATTGTTAAAAACCATTAAAATGGTCAGTAAATACTATTCTAATCACATATCCTATTCACATATCAGATTATATGACCTTGTTTAAAGAGTTGCGTAAAATAAACGATCTCATGTCACTATCGTTTCTAGAGTCTGCCTTGCACTTCCCAGTCATGCATGATGGAGAAAATAATATGACGTCCTTTTCACGCAGAACTGATTGTTTTAAAAAAATCATCAATGCATAAAAATGATGTCATTTTATGGGCTGTCATACATGGTGTATTATTCTACAATAGAAAACAGGTGTTCTCTACCAGTTACGTAATACGTCAAGGAACCAGCATATATTATCCATTTGATTCTGAAAGGCAGCCGAATTCGCCAGTTTTGGAATAGGCTTAAGTAATGCATATCGGTGAATATGCCTGACTGATTATAGGCCTATCATTGTATCGGCACATTGCATAGGCCGACGTTTCCTCGTTTAATCTATATTAAATGTTGCTTTTGCTATAAAATGGGTAAATTATGTAATTTCGTGTATGTGTGTGGTTCAGTATTACAATTGCTCATCATATGTATCCTCATGTATTTGCATTATTTATTTGATTAATTCCCCTCCAAGAAGAACTTAAATGATCCTCTGAACAAATCTTTTTGCAGGAGGCCATAAGGGCTATAGTCGCATAAAGTTACAGCTAATTCAAACTCATTGCGCAATCACTCATTCTCCGGTGAATAAAACGGACGTGAAAGTGATTTTAAAATAGATTTTAGAGCTATATTTTAAGATTTAATAATACTGTGTTTTTTTTATTGTAGTCTACAAAGCCAGTGAATTATTACGCTATACCTGTGCACTGCACATGGTCCGCATCTCACCTGAGAATGGCATATTGGCCTGCGTACAGTGCTGGGATATCACAGCAATAATGTAACTGGTAGGATATGACAAGCAAATATTTCATCACAGTTGTTCTGTTGGTTCCGTTGCCATTAGCCCTAACAATTTTACAGATTATGTTCGTATGTTCTTGTTCAGAATGAGGATTGAGCATTTTTGAATTAAATTGAAAAAAAAAAGTGCGCAGCAAAATGTCCATATTTTTTGAGCCCAACTGGGACCAGTAATTGGCTTGGGAATTAACTACTTCACATCTCTTACCGGTCTCAAAGTACATCAGCTAATTAGTCAACTGAATTTGCCACATGCCTATTTTCCTTTACTGGCGTTGAAGAAAGAGTGACTGCGAAAAAGTTTGATGCAAATAGGTCCAACTAAAAAGATAGTATGCCGATGTGACTTTATCACACTTGCCCTTATGCGTTCGGTCTTTGCAAAAAAAAAAAAAAAATTGCCAAGCAGCAAAGACCACGTTTTAAAGGATTTAGGTATTTTTTTGGCCGAACAAAAATTTGTCGATTTTGTACGGACCAAGACATTGCCTCGAAAAAAATTATGTAGCTTATTATACAACCAAGTGCAGTGGTGTCGTGGTATACTCAATTTGGTAAATGAGTGGATCACTAAGTGGTATACTCTCCCATGAATTTCAATGGCTTTTAGCTGATAGGTGATTGAACTGAAATTGACGGAAAAAGAGGTGGGTATTATCCGTACACCTGTGCATGACTTCCACTACGCTACTGACCGAATGCATATGCCCAAAATACGTGTGTTGTTTCGAGCAAATGAACTTGGTGGATTCAGAACGAATTTCAACCTACATATGCGCCTCACTGAAATCTAATTGAAGCCAAAATATAACATATAGTCACTGAATAGAATACTCTCTTTGCGTTTTTTTTCTGATTGCTTAACCAAGTGAGTTACTGTCTGTCATGTAACTTAAAATTACAGTGGCCTAAATAAAAATAATAGCCGTAAGAATAATTTTAGTATGCGTGAGGCAGCAGCCACATATGTAAGAAAAACCGCTTGGAGCCAATGAAAACTACGGCAAGAGCTACTACAGTTACTACTTCTAATACTACTACCAATAATAATATTGATAATAATAATATTGATAATAATAATAGTAATAATAATAATAATTATCATCATCATAATAGTCATAAAAAACGTGCAATGCGAAAATAATTTCTGAAGGCATATTGCTTTTTCATCAAAGATTATTGCTTGAATGCCAGTATTTCTTTATTATTGCATCTAACAATATAAATGGAATAAAAAATTACAATTAAGTTGTTCTTTTAATAAACCAAATACAAGGGGTTTGTGCACAATTGCCTAACCCCCAATCCTATAAAGAATGTATATGGACATTATTGATTTTATTGATTTTTATAGGGCGGTGAATATATCCTGATGGTGCCTTACTATGAATGCACTAAACAGATGTAATCATTTTACGTTCGCGGGCCATTTTTTTGATGTGGTATTTAATGCATTTACAAATGAACTCACGACAAATAGAATGATAATCTAAGTCATAAATGGCAACATAAAAAATGTATTCACTCTACATATAAACATTTATCTAAATTTTTTAATCACGGTTTTTTTTTCCTTTTCATTGCTCAGTACATTAAATTTCTAAATTACAATGAAGTAATTCAATTCTTTATTTAAAAGTGTTAATCTATACCTATTGAATTAGGCCTGAATGATAGCATTAAGATGTGGATAGTTAGGACCGTTTATTGTCATCATAAATCGTTGAAACTATTCTTAATTGTGCTCTAGCAACGACAAAATTATCGTTTCAATATTTTATGTATGATTATTTTCGTTATGATTGTCAACCATGTAAGACCAGCACGTGTTTGCCAACGATTACCGGTAGGACAGCCTATTTAATCTAAAAATATTGTTTTCCTTATTTTATTTCATTTTATTTTAGTAAATATGATTTGTATATCATAGTTCAATTGTAAAGCTGACAGGATGAAAACTGTTTAGTAAATTAAAGCAAGAATGATAACCTTAAAATAAATGAAATAAATTAGGCCTAATTTAAAACTTTTCTAAATCAAAAAGGAGAAAGTTAAGACCCAGCACAAAAATCAGACAACTCCTTAGGACAGAAGCGAAATCATTGAGCGTTAATCCTTCTCACAGGATAAATCTTTTAAAAACCTGTGCATTTAAAATCCACCCCAGCTAGGCCTGCAGTAACGGCAATGGGTCGCTCCGGTCGGTCGTGAAACTACCTTAGCAGTTAGAAAATAAACTTCTCATCAATAGTAGTTAGGATATAGTGAGCATGCCACATGTGAAGTTCCTGTGGAAATGGATATACACGATTAAACTGACCTCGAGCAACAGGTGTTGATTTTTGCGTTTATATCTGATCGAGGAGACGATCCTAATTCCATCCGAGCACTAAAGAGGTCAACGTCACGGACCTATGATGGGCTGAATGTTTTGATCGGATTAATGGCTGCTAAGAAAAAGAAGTAGGCCTAGGCTCTTTCGCATAAATATTAAGCGAGTAAAACAATGCTTTTCCGTTGGTCAAAGGAGATCATTCTGATAATTTTACTCTCGTCGGGTTCATAATTCTATAAATTAAATGTGAAAGTCTGCAATGTTTTGTTGTGATTTATTGTCGACGTTTCTCTTTAACTTTGGACTTAAATGCCACAAAGGTCCCAAACATGCTGCTACTTGCACGCTATGTCGATTCCTGGTGGCATTTGAAGTGGCCCAGACTTTTAAGTGCTATCGCGTCAGACAGTTGACTAAATTATTAATGTACTGGGCATGTCATAGGTTTCGGAAGTCATGTTTTACACCAGAAACTATTCGTACAATCGAATTTGTCCGCGTGTTTACAAGGGTGACAATCTCTCATGAAGTACCCTGCGGTAGGCTTCATGGCATTTGGGACCCCATAGTGGGTTAGTTACAGTTTTTACAATTTAATATCTCAAATGTAGGCCTAATGCAAGATTTTTGTATTTGAAAAATACAAAGGTGAATTTTTGTTTGCCATATAAAATAGTTTAAGCTACACATGTTTTGAGACGTCATTATTTTTTGAGTTCAGATGTTATTTTCATGAAGGAAAAGATTAATTTTTTTTTGTGATAGACCAATGATTCTTTAATTTGAAAATGAAATATTGATATGAATAAAATGAAATATGGCAATATGTGCAATTACATCAGTAAAACAACACTATTATATCAGTCTGTTTTCATTAATCTTAATTTAATCTGCTCTTGTTTTACCAAGGCTACAGCAACACTGCATGTCACCATTACTTCAAGAGCCAGAACCTGCATGCAGACATTACGCCCTGCTTGCCCAAAAGATTAAAATATATAAGTAGCCCAAATTATTACAACTGACTGGACATATGAATTATTTGTCTCTCATTACTTTACACAGTGTGTGTGCGCGTGTGCGTGTGTGCGTGCGTGTGTGCGCGCGTGTGTGTGCGTGCGTGTGTGTGTGTGTGTGTGTGTGTGTGTGTGATGTACACGGGAATAAACACAATCTAGTGACATTTAGACTTTATAATTGAATTGGTACAATAGATCACATGATAATGGTACAGTTAAATCAAATGAGTTGATTTAACATTAAGCATTTAATTGTGTAATTGTACAAACGCACGTACTTGCGCGCGCGCACACACACACACACACACACACACACACACTTTCTCTCTCACACACAGACGTGCACGCACACATGTTGTGAATAAGTTTTGATTTTATACGAAATATTTATACGAAATATTTTAGAGGGACCAAAGTGGCGCATGAACGCATTTAATTATGAATACCTTAACCTATATGGGGTAGCCTATATATGCTCATACAGTTTTGTGAGGGTAGCAGTGCCAATATTACTCAATAATGCGGCTAAAAGCAAGACAAAGAACTGTTCACTACACGTGGTGCTGAACTTAGGCCTTTTTCCAAGAGCTTCCATCGCATATAGGCCACAGCCACGGTCTAATTACAAAAAAAAAGGGAATCAATAAAAGGAAACTGTTGGGGATATATGAATAGATAATCAAGCAAGCAAATAAACAAACAAGCAAACAAATCAAAGCAGAACTATTTGGGTAATTTCCATGTACTATAGGCCTTTACTAATACTACTTCAACTACTACTACTGCCACTGCTACTACTAGCCAACTATTACTACCACTAATAATAATAATAATAATAATAATAATACTTATTATTATTATTATTATTATTATTATTAGTAGCAGTAGTAGTATTACTATTTATTTATCTATTTATTTATTGGTATTTGGTACAATTAGTTTATTTATATCCATCGATTTATTTTTTTTTTTTTTGGTCTTTGTCTGCGTACACATCAGCTTTACCAACTGCTGTCTGTTTTTTATCCATAAAGCCCAGGTTAAGGTTAAAGTATGTCTCCACTGGACACTGAACTGGGGAGATCTTGTGCGTGTGAGGACACATCAATTCAAAGCAATACAAGTCCGCATCCACCAATTAAAATGAGATGTCATTATGATCCTCTTTGTATAATTATGAAAGAGGTTTGAGGCACAATGGTGGGCGTTTTCCAGATTTGTAATATCTATGAATGGGGTGTTGTTTTGAGCACTGCATTTAATACACAAAGCTAAACGGCGAGCTAGGCCGTTGCTTATAAAGGGCTCAAAGTGTAAGTTAAACGGCCATAGTTAATCCCGCGTCTGAGTGCACTTGCTTGGGTGTCAGTCTGTCCGCTTCTAACAACAGCAGAAGGTGAACTTTCACCCCAACGCCCTCAAAACCTTTTACCAGAACCACTGACCATTTTACCTCGAGCTACCCGCCATCCATACATCCACCTCTCCGTCCACCCATTCCTGCCGCAGATCGATATGAGAGCATCTGCTGTGAGAAGACAGCGCTCCCACACCGCAATTGAAATTTTTCAAATGGCAAAACTGCTCATCTCTGAAAATTAAACTGACAGTTAGATATGATGAGGATGCCATGTGCCAACCACCCTCCCTAACGCCAACGTGAAATTCACACGCATCGTCAGCTCCCCCGCCCCCCAAAATGGACTGTAAAAGAAGGACGAAGACCACTTGGGTGTATTTGGCGTCCACTTCATGCTTATATGTAATTGGCAAAAACGCAAATGAATGGTTTATTTATTCTAATCCAACCTCGATTCAGTTCTAAGGTTCAGCTACAATCACGCTACTGATATCCTATTGTGTTCCTCTCCCCTGTGCATTTACAACGACCTTTTCCCCCTGTTAATTATTCTACATAACTCTCGCTAGTTATCACACTAACAATGTATTTAAAAACAATTGAAATAATTTCTTTTCAGCAAGTATGCTATTTTCTGATTTCACTGATTACACAGGCTTATTTATGGCTTGACTTCTCATCACTTTTTCGGCTATTGAAAGAGTACTTGTCAAAACCTGCGTGTCATGGGCTTATAATAGTTTTTCTAATGTCATCAACGGCAATCTGCAGTTTCTACAGTAAAGTAACCGAGTCTGTCCCCCATCATCAGTGGTCCGGTATGAAGATAGAACTCCTTGTACATACTATACTACTAGGCAGTATACTACTACTACTGGTACTAGGTTAGAACTAACAACAACAACAACAATCAGCATCATCATCATCATCATCATCATCATCATGATATAACAACATATGAACAAAAAGCTAAAAATGGAATCTATTTAAAAACAATGCTTCTCCTTTAAACTTAACATGAGCCGACAAACACCTCATAATTTGCCATGCCCTTTCACATAACACAAGCAGTCCGATTGAAAACAGTCACGAAAAGACTCGGGACACGTCTTTCTGCACCCCATTCTTCTGAAAAACCCTCCTCCCCCTTTTTAGCGACGTCGGTACAAGTGAAAGGGTTAATTGAAGTTGGAATTTCATTGCACATCTGTCAGATTTTAAAGCTTGTGACGTACTGGAACGAGCAAGCGTGCAAGCAGGAGAGGAGGGAAAGAGTTGGTGGGGAAATCGATGAAGTGGCAGAATGAGAGAGACTGAGGTTGAAAATCTCTTGAGAGTATGAAAGAGGAAGAGAAAAGGAGATAGGGAAAGAGGAGCAAAGCTACCAGTTTTCAGAAGAGGAGCAAAGAACGGGGTTGGAAAGCAGCGTTTTGAGAGCAGTCGATCGTGGCCTCTCATTTCAATAGATTTGGCGTCTTCTGTACATCTGTTCTTCAAACCCTACGGCTGACCAATTGTATGGCATTGCGCAAACGAGCTGCATGGAGGAGGGGCACGCCGGACACAGGTCCAGACAACGAGGAGCTGAAAATGTGTAATTGATCGAGAAGAGCGATCTATTTGCATGCATTTTGAAAACAAAAACAAGTTGGTTCTCTATTGACGTGGTATTTTTTAAAAAGTGCATTGTAACTGACCTGCGCATCTTCGGTTACCGCGTCCATTACGACCATCGCGCTTCGCCTCTGTTGGGAGGTAAGCAAGCCAATAACTTGAGCAAATATCTGAGGAATAGCCCGCTCATTGAATATTCAGAACTTATGGAAAACGGTGCGTGGCAGGGAAACTTTCTATTGAACGTATCATAGCAAACGTTGAGCCCATGCGCTAAATTCTAGGACTCCATTCGAAGGATTTTTGTGCGAATTTATTTTTCCCAAATGAGAGATGTCGATTCTTTCTTAATTTCACTAAATTGTATTTAGATTTTGGCACTGCTGAAATCAATTAAGATCTTAGCTGAAGCGTACGGGATGGAATGACGTGCTATAGCCTATGCATTGCTTTTATTATACCCAATTAAACAGTAAGTGAGTATTCTGAAAGGAAATTATAACATAGGGTAGTCCCATGCAGTGACGCGACGTTGTTTCGTTAACTTTGATCGTTTTTTGTGTCGATCAAGTTTTAAGAGACGGTCGTGATGGACTGAACATTTGGCAGATTCTACTTCAAATAAAGTCACTGACGAAACCAGAGCCTAAAAGATAATTTTATTATTTATCAATAAGTAATACATTCTACTTGGCGGAATTGGAAACAAAAACTGGTTGGTAGTAGACCAGCCAGCGAAAGTCTTTGAGGTCTTCTCCCGTAATATAGTCCAATATGGATGGACATATTGGAGAGATGTCTATCCAAAGCCCTACTGAGCTGCAGGCACAGGATGGGAGACCAATGCTGCATTCTCGTGACCTCTCCACTGCTTTTCCACGGCCGTCTTTAGGGGGTTCCACTATGACCCTTGAGGCCTCTGAACACCGACCCCTTGGTCTGGACCACTCCTTGTCCGCACTTAGCTATGGGGGTGATTCGCCAACAAGCTGTGCCAGCACCTACACCACACTGACCCCCCTGCAACCCCTGGAGGACAAATTTCACCACCACCACCACCACCATCATCACCATCCATGCTTGCCAGTCAGCAATGTAATTGGGAGCTTCACACTCATGAGGGAGGATAGGGGACTTAGCGGCAACTTCTACAACCCTTACACCAAAGACCTGGGAATGACACAGACCCTCTCCCCACCATCTGCTGGCTCTGGCCTTGGTGCTGCCATGCATGGGTATGGCAGTTTGGGAAACAGTCCTAATGCTGCTGGGGGACAGATGCTGCCTGGTGGGTATGAAGTCCACATCGGGAGCAGCAGCGGCAATATCTTCTGCCGGACCACAGATTTTGGACGAGAAATGTCACCTCTTGAGTTTGGGGATCCTGCACTTGGCCATCAGATTAACAAGATGGAGGTGGCTCAGCATGGGCACAGTCATCATTCTCACAGTTACAGCCATCATTACCAACCCCATCACCAAAGCCAGCAGTCCTCCAAGGTAGGGGACCACCATTCTGGCTCTTTTCCTAATGATGGCTCACCGCATGGCCCTCAGATCAGTGGAGGCGGTGGAGAGGAAATAAACACAAAGGAAGTGGCACAAAGGATCATCACAGAGCTGAAGAGGTATAGTATCCCACAAGCTATCTTTGCTGAGAGGGTTCTGTGCAGGTCGCAAGGCACCCTCTCTGATCTTCTGAGGAATCCCAAACCTTGGGGTAAACTCAAGTCAGGTCGCGAGACCTTCAAGAGGATGTCCAGATGGCTTCAGGAGCCAGAGTTCCAGAGAATGGCATCACTGCGGTTAGAAGGTAAGATTAAATAAATGCTTATAGGTCATTCATCCAGTATGTCTTTGCTTTCCCTTTAACAGGTGTGTTAATTTTCTCAATTGCATGACTTTTCTCTTCAGTGTGCGTGCACATGCCAGTGATTTGCGTTGTTTGTTTGTTTTTTTCTTAAAAAGAGTCTGTAAGCAAAATAGTGAATAATACCAAATGACAAGATCTCTGTGGCACCCAGCCAGCAGATTTTCTTTCTTTGAACCATATTTGAAGGAAGATAAAAATATGTTTTTTCACCAAGCTTTACTGTACACCTAATGTCCAAAAACAAGACTTAGATGTGTTGTTATCTCTGTTGTGAAACATGCTTGAAATTCCAGGCACTGTGTATCGTCACAGTTGATATTTCATTAGTGCTCAATTAGCAACAGAGCACCAGAAGCTGGAACATTATGAAATATTTTTGAGTTCCTACAATGTTTTTGTGCAGGGGTGTGCTGAAGGATGTAAACCAGGTTTTTCCATAATGATTGTTACCTTCTGCCTTGCAAATCCATTAGAGCAGACCAGATCTGAAGTCTCAAGGCCATGTTTATTTTTACTATTTGTCTAGATCTCAATTCTTTGAAGCAGTGTCTTCAGTTATAAACAACCATGATGGCCACAGCAATGGGATATTTAACGAGAATTAGCAAGAGTACCAAGCAAATCAGTGAAAGTGATACTAGAACACTGTAGTACAAGATGATATTGTTTTATATTCTCAGGCAATATCACAGTCCTTATGGGCAGAGTGAATATCTGACATGCACTCAATTTGTAGGGAAGCATCCCAGGACCCATCTACAGTAATCTGAAATATGCTGAGGAGACTGATCTGTAAACTTCTCAGCAGAAGTCTGTGAATTTCAGTGGATTGAGTGTGCTCTATTAGTCTGTGTGCCTCGCAATGTATTTTGTCTTGTATTGAGGGGAATTATTACAGGCACAATACTTAATATCACTATTGCTAAATTTATAGAGAGATAATTAGATAATTGAACTGATTTAGTTTGTTTCATAGACTCTCCAGACTCACTGGACTGGAACTTTGAGTGAGATAATCTTTAATGCTGTTGTTTCACCTTTGTTCCAGAGGAAATATCAAAGTCTTTTTTTATTTTAATAATTGTGCATAATACATACATTCTTGATTTCTAAAATTCAGATAGCATTTGGATTTTTGCATTTAGCCAGCTGAACCCAAATTTGTTAATACAAAGGACAAACCACCAATAACGCATCCGCCGCTCCATTCCATGCTCAGCCTGGCCAGTCAGCTAATTGGGGATGTTTCCATTAAATATGTACTGCTGACAGATGCTGGTCTGAGGCTGATGCTAAACCTTTGCTATCTGTATACAGTCCTTAGCAAATGCAGAACAATACGCAGCACAGTGGCACCTTGGCACCTTCCTTCATAACCCACTTTTCAAGAGGTCGGCTTTTCTGGCCAACCTCTTTTGTTTAATTACTAGCTAGTATTGATTTCCTTGGGAAACGAAAGCACACAAGGCCCATACACATCTCGATCGCATAAGGAAATAATGACTGAAATTATGATGCACAACATCAGGAAGCAGAAAGCTAATTTTACACTAGCAGGCGAGCACGCCACTAGGTTTATGAACACATCTGTTAGATGGTCTTTAATATCACATTCATAGTAATTACATCAGCCTCAAGCCAACAAAGCAGCACCTTTCATGCAGATGTCTTTCGCACAATGTAAGATCAGTCAGTAGGAAATTATGGTTGCTCATGAATCACATGATTCATGGCATTTACTGCTATTCTACACAATACAGTTGTGGGATGTATGGAAGTTTACTCTCCCTGTGCATAGGTTTATTGTACTCTGATGGATTGTGTCAGCCAAAGGCACACTTTCCAGTGAGCAAGAATATCAGCGGTGCTTGTAGTTGGGGAAAGTATCAGGTGAATGATGATCAGTGCTGGAGTCTGCACATTATACTAGTCATCAATTCACTTAATGAAGAGAGATCAGTAAATGCAATTTTTTTTATCCTTATTTGGTGGCATAACGAGGACCTTGATTGAAGGATTAAATGAGCGAGACTGGCTGGCTCATTTATCCTACCTGTATATCTTCATTCGCTCACATTGTTAAAGCTTCTCAATCGAGCCTGATAGCTGGGCATATGTAATGCAGGTAATACAGTGAGAATGAATTTCAAAGTAAGCAAGAACAGAAGAGTTTCAACTGTAAAACCTGCAAACAAACATTATGTTTTCTTAAGGAGCTGAATAAACCCCGGCATAGAAAGGGTTAACCTGCCTCGGTGGGTCTCAGAGTCTGAGCTGCACAGATTTAATCAATAATTTCTATCAGCCCGTGGCCCAAGACATCAGTGGGGGGTGGGTTTGGGATGGGGAGACTGGACGGGAGAAGGCAGGGGGGAGCAGTGTGGATTTGAGGGCTGGGGGGTAGGGAAAGGCCCTTCGATCACATCTCAGCAGCACAAGACAGAAGCATACATCATGATTAGCTGCTGTTCCCACGATCATAAGAACTCTATAGGGGAATATTTATGTTTCTCTGTGTACCCTGGCTCTGGGAATTTATAGCATGGTAATTGCAGGCCTTTTACAGATGATTACAGCATAAGGAAGCATTTAGTTAATGGTCAATGTTATGAACCTGATTCAAAGTGGGAGGGAGGGATAGGAAGAGGGAGACAGTAAAAGAAAGTGGGAGACTTAAAGTGTAACAACATAAATCCATGCTAGAAGCATGAGAAATCCTACCTTGGCACTAGATTCATTAGTGTTAGTGGCTGCGGACATTCTAGAGTGTGTCCTTGGGTAGATCATTTTTCATTTATTTTGATGGGTGATGAAATGTTGCGGTTGAGATAAAATTATGAGTATTGCACTGTAACATGGATGATATTTTGAAAAATCAGAAAATATCACTAAACACTAATCGTGCATGCGACTTCACAATCATCACAAATGCAGCAACAAATTTTAAAAATAATTTTTTACATTGTGAGCACGTTAACATCATAGCAACCCTAATATTGTGAGACAATAAGCACATGGAATTTTGGTAATAGTAGAGGGAAATATTCTGTAAAAATAAATGTTAAAAGTGAATAGATATTGTGACAGGTTTGTATTGCAGAATCAAATGCAGTTTTTTAAGAAAACTTCTCAGATAACAGTGCTGTGTAGTGTGTAGTGGAATTATGGCGGAATACATAGCCTATTATATAACTTTAGATATATTTGATTTCTGGTAATTTATATATATATATTACACAGAACAGTATAAAATTGGGGAAATTGGGCACATTTAATTTGTATTTGAAGGTATCTTTTCTGGGACGATCATGACAGGGTCCAGAAAACAGGCATATTAAATAATAAATACAAAAAAACCTAGCTGCTGAATGAATCATGAAACAGCAATTATTACGCCAAATTCAGAAATTGTCAGAAGATTTTTTATGGAACTGTGCATTAATTTTAGGAAACTCTCTCCTCTCAGCAGAAATTGGTAGTCCATTAAGTGGTGCTGATAAAGACATCTTAAAGAGAGCTTTTAGATAATTGCTGGAGTCACCAAAAATGTACACAAGCCCCCTTAGCCATTTAAATATTCTGGGTCCATGGGTTTTACCCACTCCTGACCTCTGTCTGAATAAAAAAAAAGATAAAGATAAAGTGATGATCTTTCCCTCCCTGTTCAACATGCAAATGACTTTTATGAGGAATAATGAGGGATGGATCATTAAATGTGGACTGGGCATTTCTGCAAGTAGCCCATGGAGTCTCAATTTAAAACAGTATGTCAGGTTTCTTTTTCCACTCGACAGGGCAAATCAAGACAATTTCCTTCATATCATGAATACAGCCCCGGTTTTCTCTGTGTACCTTTAAATGTGAGCTTTACTTGCTGCTCTGCACCATGATCTGCTGTTCACGTGAAGGTTAAAATCACCATTGTCACAGCCATTGACAGACCAGGAAAGCTTTGTCCGATTGCGTTCTGGCAGTGATGGCAGCCACCGTACAGCAAGTCCAAGGACAATCCAAGAGCATGCACAGAGTCATTTATATGGATGTGCAGTATGTTCTTGAACACAACTAGCTTGTCTGTGCAACCAAAGTTTGATACTCTTGCGAAAGTTAAAAGTAAACTAAACACATACACAAAGCACAACATTTATAATTGTGTCAAATCCAGTGTGTAAGTACCCAAACCTATTATGTGCTCACAACAGATAGATAAAGTAATGGTATTGAGTTATGCTATTCATCAAACAGCAATTCAAGGACATTGACGCTGAATTTGATTAAACAGGTCTAACAGTTCAAATTGGATAAAAATGAAATCCAGCATTGCACTGCAAAGATTAGACAAACGCTTAATAGCAAAAGCTATAATGATCATCCAGCTTATCAGTGTGCTTTAATGTATTAACTAAATGAAGCTTCACTCCATTAGGGCGACAGCCATAGTAATTATATCTAGTAATATTAATAACATACTTTATTACTTCATTGATTTTCTGAGTTACTCGCCACAGAGTCAGCTGTGCAGTAGGGCTGGCTGTTACACTCTCCCCAGTGATGATACTCTTGCCTTTCCTTGGTCCAGCTTGCAAGCGGAAGGATCACGAGCAAGGAAAAGTGGAGAGGAACCAGGGCCCTAAACGAACCCGGCTGGTGTTTACGGACCTGCAGCGGCGCACCCTCATGGCCATCTTTAGGGAGAATCACCGGCCAGCGAAGGACCTGCAGGTCACCATCTCCCAACAACTTGGCCTGGAGCTTTCTACTGTCAGCAACTTTTTTATGAATGCTCGCCGTCGCAATCTGAACAGATGGGTGGATGAGGGCCGCCCATCCTCCACAGGTTCCTCCGGGTCCAGCGTGTCGTCTTCGGCTGTGTCCTGCAGCACAGCCTGAAAGAAGATTTTTAGTTTGCTTATGGATGAGTAGTGGAATCTGGGTGCACAGGGAATACAATAAACAAGCCCACTCCTCACCAATGATGAGGAAAACTTGGCGGTAATGGGTAATGATTAGGGCAGGAGTGAGGAACTGGTGTGTTTGGGTATCTGCTTGACTTTTTTTGAAAAACTTTTTTGAATGCAGTCTCAACGCATTTCTGCTCTTTCCTGAATGCTGCCAAGAACCCTGAGACAATTGATCTCCATTAATGGCCCTAGAGCGTTGTAAAATAATCTACTAGTGATTTAGAATGACATTACCCATACTGTCAAGCCCCAGGAGTTTTTTAAATAGGCATCAGTTGTAGGTTCTAACAGTGGGTCGACGATTCTTTTACTTGGCCTCTGTGGCTGGTGTTATGCCATTACTTCATAGTGCATTGTAACTGACACTTCTCAGAGGCTATTGACTCTTCCTTGACATTGCATTCTTACTATGCATTATGACTTCAGCAACATCAGAGATATGGGTTGTGGATACTGCAGGCTTCAATAAACAGCTGGACTACTTACATCTGTGTGTAAGGAGAAAAGGTACGAGCAGTTATATCCAGCGCTTTTTCTGAAAGCATGAGGGTTGATAGTATGTTATGTCCTTGCAAGTTTCTAATATGACAGAATTACAGGAAGAAGTCTCCATTCTTGAAATTGTGAGGTTTAAACTAAAGAGCCCAGAGCTTTAAGTTCTAAACAGAATGTCCTTTGTAAAATTTGCCAATGATCTTCACACTTCCCATGTTAAACTAAGCCACTTTTTGGCTTGGGGAAGAAAGATGCGAAGCCACGTTGATTCTGCATGAAAAACTGTCAACATGAAGGAACCATGTTATGGTATGATGTAATTTTACAATTTTGTTATAGGTGTACGTTTTTTCTTGTGTATGAAAATTATGAAAAGGATACTCATTATATCATTTTTTACAAGATATACTGTATATGGAAGATGAAGGGAAAGGGTTCCTTCTGCCCTTTTGTACAACATACAAGCACACATATGTAAAAAGATAGCTCTAAAAAAAAAATGAGATGTTCAGGGACCATGGTGTTCTAGTAGAGTCCTCTCTGCTCCACAGAGGAAGATTTTAAACATTTGTCCTCATTTCTAGCGTCAATACCCAGATTTGTGGAATTGTAAGGCCAATCAATGTAATTATGATATGTATTTATTTTCGCTTGCTCTACTTATTAAGTAATTTATTCAACAATCAATGTAGTTATTACTTTTGATGCTTTTTATGTCTGTGTGAAATTACAGAATTTAAATATTTTCCAATGGGAGCTTTTAGCTGTGGAATCCCATTGTTATACCAAAGATGAAGATCTCTTTCCCTGAATATACCCTTTCACCCTTGCCCAGCCTGTTCTTTTCCCTACCACGTGATGTAGAAATATGTATTTCTTGGTCAGGCCATTTTGTTGTAGAGTACTGGGAATTTCTTTGCTGTTGGTGAATGTCTCTTGAGTTGGGCCCTGTTTAGAGGCTAGTCTCGTTTGAATGTTTTGTGGGTTGACATTTCACACATAGGCTGCTTGTTGTAAATGGTATCCAAATGTCAGCCAGTGAAAGTGCCAGAGTTCTCAGGAGAGGAGAACTTACTAGACACCGCTTTAACTAAATAATTTAATTTTGTGGAAAAATCTTGTGCTACATTTTAAAGATGTGCAGATGGGACATGAAATCTTGAATTTGCATAAGTTCACTCCAGGAAGTGCAATGCTTCATCTGCCTCCCTTTCAATTTCACCATCTGTGAGAGTCAAGGCATTTACCTATCATGCACTATGCATATAATCATATGTTATCTGCAATTATTTTTTTTTTTTTTTTTTAAATTTAATTTTGGCTGGATTGTATGCTAATCAAGTGTTAATCACACAATGCGTAAAAATGCCCTGGCAAATTGGTGTCCAAAGGATAGACAATTTACCATATATTGAATTTTATGAAAAAGTCGATAAATTCTACAGAGTGGTTGCCTGTAGTACAGGACATTTTTTGTAATGGTGTACATTGGGATGAAGTCTTTTGGCTCCATACTATTCGTTTGATAAGCATACTATTATAGTTCACGTCCACAAATGCAGTGGCTCAACACTCCGTATCAGAGTTTGCATTGGTAGGATGAAAATTTTGAATTAATGCACAGTGGTGCCTGCAATCACATTTCTCCCTTCCTTTCTATTTTGATTTCATGTCCATGCTTGCGGTCAACACAGTCCCCTCTTCCTGTTTCTCAGTTCCTTGGTCACGTGTTAGGCGGCTTTGCCCTTTTCAGTGTGTCCAGACAAGTTTGCCCTCAGTCTTTAACCTTCAGAGGGCATGTTGTGGGGCCTTCTCCAGGCACAGGCTTTAAAGCAGACCATGAAAGGGGCCATCGACTTTTTGTAGGCTTCAAAGTGCACAGAGGACTGTTCCCCCCCCTTCTACCAGTCTCCTCAGTGCATGTTTGGTCCGCGGGCTCCTCCCGTCCAGACTCAGAGGCCTGGGGCATTTAAAGGGGCAGAGATCAGAGAATAAGCTGAATTCTCAGAGAGATACGGGGGGTGAGAGCATGTAGGGAGAGAAAGTTAAAGTTTAATAATCGACAATTGTATGAATGGTGGTTCTTCATTGTTGTCATAACGTAGGGAGATATTAGAGGCCTGCAGTAGATATGTTTCTACACTACAAGTTTTAAGAGGCTCCATTTCCTCAATGTTCATTGGTTTGTCATGTGCTCTCTGACGTGCACCATTTCCAATAATAAAAATGAGGCCAATTAATCACATCTGTAACCAGTGACCTAGCATTATTGCTGATTCTGGGATAGTAGTCCGCAAAATACGTCACGTCTGGCAAGGTCACGAAAGCATTTAGAAATGAGAAAATCAATACTACTAAAGGGAACATTGTTAAATGTTCCCACCCAAAAGACGCTTTAAGGTTTTGCCTCTTATAAATCATTGACCTGATTGTTCATAATTTTACGTTACATTATGAGTCTAGACACATAGGGAGATAAAGTAATATTTAATCCTTTGCAACTATGTATCATGAGCACAGAATGCAGGCTGAGTGCGCAAAGAAAATCTATTCTACAGAGTGGGTCCTGACAGCGCCTCCAGTCTAGACTGAGAACTATATAGTTTATGGAAAAGAGGGGTGCCCTCTAGTGGATCTTAGAGGGAACTAAACAAAACACAGAAATCAGAGTGAGATTAATCCACGACGAGCAATCGAAAGAAAATGTCACCCAATACCCTAGAATAAATTGAATATATAAGCAATGTTACCACTTTAATTTTTTTTCTTTTAGAATAAATGCACCTGCTTGATCAATCAATTGAATGGAGTTGAGTGGAGAATTGCTGGTACAAGCCCCTGTCGGGTTTTTGAGGAGAGATGAAGTAGGGAGGGTCTCCACCATTCGGCTCTTGAGCATGGCCCT
Source organism: Gymnothorax javanicus (assembly GCA_029692085.1). Classification (NCBI taxonomy): domain Eukaryota; kingdom Metazoa; phylum Chordata; class Actinopteri; order Anguilliformes; family Muraenidae; genus Gymnothorax; species Gymnothorax javanicus. The sequence goes on from CM056193.1 coordinate 56,954,188, forward strand.
TCACTCAGAAACTACTCATGGAGTCATTTCTCTTTGTTGCTTTTGCAACTGCTCCATGTGATATTTCTCCTAGGGAATCCTAGAGTCCAGAGTTCTCAGTGGAATGCCCCTGGTTAAAATGAGGCTAGAAAAGTTACGGGAGAACCTCTCTCGATAAGTTATGTTTTCAAAGTTCCAGAATTTTCCCTACAGTATGACCATCTAAATGTGCAGAAAATATATTTTTAATAGTTTGCTGTAGGGGAACTGGTAGGCATTTTTTGAGGCATACTTCCAATTCACTTGTGATCAATGTCAGTGAGATATTTTAAACAGGAACTGAGAAATCATTGGAAAGATGTGTTGACTGTTCATAGAGATGAGTAGCCTCTGTGTTTACAGTCTACCTCAAGTGTGAGATGTGATTAACACATCACAGAACCAAAGATTGAACCTTGCCAATGTGGCTGGCCCCATACCCTTCAAAATGCTGGAATCAGTCTCAACATATTTCCAAATCCCCTTCCTGTCAGTCTTGCTGGGGCAGTACTTAGTCACTTACAGCAGTGGTTCTCAGCATCGCTCCTTAAGAGCCCCTCAGTGCGTGTTGGTTTTTGATTCCACCACATTTGCAATTCCAGAACTGACAAGCTGTTCATTTTTCTTAGTTGCAGTTTAATACAGAAAGCCAGAGAAAATAAAACCTCTGCATTTCACATACACTGGATGGACTTATGAAAGGAGCCAAGAAAGGTTAACAGCTGTTTATAATTGTGACTGCAGTTACTGTTGTAAAGGAACCAGCATGCACAGGGGGGATTCCCACAACCCATGTTTAGAACTACTGACTAAAGAACATTTAACCATGCAAACTAAAAGGTATTGAAATGTCCAAAGATGAAGTGACAATCCAAGTAATGTTATGCATAGTTGCTTAGACCTGGTACCTAAGAGGATAAAAAGCAAGTCTTTAATTCCAGTTATCCCAGCCAAATTTACAGAACATTTAGTTCCCATCAAAACTAAAAATCCAGGTAGCCTTTAAAAATTGAACATGGAAAAATGTGGCCAGCTAAAAGCAACTAAATCAGAGCATTTTTGTACCAACCAAATGAAATTCCTTTGAATACCTCGTGAATTTGTCTTGTGTTGCACTAAACTATTAAAAATCCGAACATTAAAAATGTGATTGTTTCATCAAAATCATTTAAATTAAATGTTTACCATGAAGTCAATTCATTGTCTTTGATCATGCATCAGAACATTTCTGAACCCATGTGCTCAGTGTTTAAACAGAACAGATACTTGGAATGAAAATAGAATCACACTTGTTAAGTCATGGACTTATGCCCAGTATACACTGTGCGATTTTGGTCTGTCCTGGACTAAAGATGACTGTTGTGAAAGAAATGTGGCAATGTCCGGTCTTGGGTCCAAAATGGTGATCCTACGTAGCACTGAGAAAGGTTCAGAGACGGCCATTGTCACAGTCTTGGGACCAAAGATAGCCTGGGACGAAAGACTGACAGTGTCAGAAATTTGGGATAATCCATGATCTCAGTGTGACAGCGCCTACAACCTATGTCCACCAACCAACCAAGAGGAAGGCAGCATGAAATGTACTGATCAACGTGACACTAGTGCTAAACCTGAACACAGGGGGCCTGATCTACTAAAGCTTTGCGTGTATATATAGAAACGCGTGCAAATGCCATATCATCCGCAAATTTCTCTCATCTAAGGGTGTGCACTGAGCTTTGTGTCTTTAAAGTATGCAAATTTGAACATTCTATGCACATTAGTACTTTTGGCCATAATGAATATGTAATAAGGGGCGTACCAATCATAGCGTGCAAAATATGGGAAGAGAAAATGCTAATACAAAATTCTAGCACAAGCATAGTGACTTATCAAGCCTGAAAGCAATTTCAGTGATGGTGATTGCGTTTGCCATTTAATACCTTTGAAGGGTAGGTACTAATTGAAGTCATTTTTTCATTGTGGTCTTCAATTGGCTCCACGTAAATTGCACACAGACATGGCTGCCATTATTGCTGCAATGAGAGAACACAGGCGGCGCATACGCTGAGAACGGGTGTTCTCCATGTGACAATGTTTGGGATGTCAGGAGAGAATAATCCAGACATATCGCTTATCCAGCAATACCATTTTGGAGCTGTTAGAGAGGGCTGATTTGGAGCCAGTCAGTCATGCCATACCTGCAATGACAAAACTTCACTACTCTCCATTTTCTTGCAACTGGTTCATCCCAGTAGCTCCCACTGCTGGGATCTCCCAAAACAGTTTCATGTGTACTCTCAAATACTGGATGCAAAGTTGCACAGGATGGGCCAGCACAAAGTTTACATCCACACGGGAAGCACTGAATGAAACAAAACATGAGCTTCATGCATTTGCTCGCTTCCCGAGTGTAATCGGAGTGAGTGACTACTCATGCAAATTGTTCCCCCCTCAAACACTGAGCATGCACTGTAAACTTGCTACTTTTGCCAGTTATTTTAGTTTCAGGGTATGTTAACTGTAAACCAGTTAAACTGTTCAGAGTCCTGTGCATTTAATGCATTGTTTCCTTGTTTTAACTGTAAAATTCAGTCCATTTATGACAGTGCATTTGCTTCTTCCGCAAGCACCTCCAACTTCATGGAGTCAAATTTCCATCCCAGATAGCAAGCACTCGCTCCGGATCTGCACCAACTCCAGCTGATCCGGCACAGATCCAGCACGGAGGTGCCTGCTATTAGTCTTTTTCCCCTCCAAACTGTCCATGGTGGAAATGGCTGCAGCACAAAATCAATAAATGCTGTTTGCACCAGAAGTCATTTAGGCAATTACGTCGATCACCCGCAAAATGTAAGCAAACAAAAACGTGCAAAATGTTACTAAGAGCACGCAATTAAGCGCCCTTTACCTGGGATCTTAGATCAGGCCCAGGGTATGCTCCACCATGGAAGTGAAACAAGTGGTGGTTTTTGGGACTCTAAGAAATGCTTGTTGAGTTGTGGCAGCTGAAGCCTTGTTTATACAAAGTGTCCTCCAGCTGTTACCATCCAGAAGTAGTCTGGATGATGCAAGGTGTAGACTTTCCCCTGGTATATTGACATGCATCTTTGCCTGCAATTCAGTAGGTGTGCCCAGTCTACATTCAAACTTGGATGTAGTACCCAAGTTTGAGATCCATGCTGCAGTGTGTTTTGCATTAAAACAGAATGCTGAAATTGCATAGCGTAGCCGGTGTTAAAGGAAATGTAAGTGGAGGGCGGCATGGCACCAAACATGTTTGAGCTATTAAAATGGTCAGTAGATATGCCTACAGAGGCTGGAGGGAGAAAGTTGAACAGCAAGTCACTGCATTTGTACACAACTGGCTTTAAAATTTCAATACAAGGGTTACTCTTTCAAACAAAATCCAGTTTCACAACTGGCAGGTTTTAGACCAATGCATTAATGTGAGCTAGTAACAAAGTGAAGCAGCAACTAACAAGCAAACTTCAGTAGTTGATAAGAGTCTTTAGCCAGTACTGTCAGAAGACCTTATACAGATAAGGTGTCAAGTGGGGGAATTTAGAAGCTCACAGGAATGTAGTTAACCTTAACTTATTGCTGTTTAATTCCAAAAACCCTACAGACAGCAAGAACAAGCTGTTAAGAGTCAATTTATTTAAATTCATAAAATTGTAAAATATTAAACAGTACAGATTCCAGTTACATTTTGTGGTCAAATAAAAACATTAAAACTTAAGCCAGTTATAATTTGTTGCACTGGCTTGTCACATAATTGGGTAGCAGGCATACAAGGCAATGCCACACTGGTTATTCTTGTTTCTGGCCATGCGAATGTAGCCCTGTTCTCCAAAATGCTTCCCCCAGCTGAGGGACAAGAAAAACAAGTCTTTGGTCACATTTTAAATGCAATGAAAAACCAAAACATCCCACATAGGCATAGGAAAGTGAGGCCCATGATACAAGCATGTCTCTTTAGCAGTGGATCTCAAATGCAGTCCTGGCACCCCACTTAAGCTGTTGATGTTAGGTGTATTTAAGAGCAGTTATCCTTGAGCCACGTTTGAGAAATACATGCCAAAATATTTACACTTGTCCAAAATATGGACATGGAAATGACTGCACAGGGAGACAGACATGCAATAGCTTCCTCATTAGTTTTTGCAGCCATTTGTCAGTTTCACTAAGTCACCCTTTTCAGGTTTAGCAAAAAAAGACAATTTTGCAAGGATTCAAACACCCAAGTCCAGTAACCCAATTTGGAGTGCACCAATTCAGTCTAGTTAATGTTTTAAATCTGAAAATCTTCAGAGTACAGTGTGTTCAAGGATTTATGTGTCATGGTACGGGAGGAGGAGGAAGAAGTGTCCAAAGCGTGGCTCAAGATGGTAAATTGGCTGCATTCCTTCAGTGCAGTTAGTTTTAATTTATTTTTTTATATATGCGCGCTGTTGTAACAAAACCACCCATTTATTATACAGCTCCCCCAGATTGGAACATACCTGTTCTTCACAAGCCAGTAGTCCTCACCATTGAGTGTACCGTAACCAACTGCTAGAACACCATGGTTCACTCTTTGAGTACATGTTAAGTCTTGGTACACTCCTAGAAACAAACACTGAAGGTCATTTAGCTACAAAGGGGGGGGAGAAGAGAAGAGAAAATCAAGTCAGCCAACATGGCCTTACCACTTCTGTAGAAGTGGAAACGGGGCTGAGCAGCATCAATAGCCACAGAGATTGGCCCCACAGTGGCTAGGGCCTGTTTCAGTGCCACCTCATCACCTTTAGGAAGGAACCTGTAGCTAGAACAGTTGGCAGCACGATCTTCAGCATCATATTTGCATTGTCCCTCCTGGATTTGAGTTGGGGGAGGAGAAAGAAGGAGAGAAAAAAAAAAAAAAGGGTGGGGGGGGGTTTTTCTCTCTAATTCAAGTTTGGTATAGTACCCAATGATACACATCCTGTACTTACCATGCCAGTGTAAGGATAGGACTGTTCGGAGTCAATGCCCTTGTTCTCAATGACATACTGGAAGGCTTGAGTCATGAAGCCACCATGACAGCCCCTGTTGCCATATTTGTATGAACAGTCTACTAGATTTTGAGGGCTGAGGGCTACAAGCTTCCCCCAAGTCTTCATCAGCTGGCCCTCCAGGGCACCTGCAGCACTGAAGGCCCAGCATGACCCACAGTGCCCCTGAAACAAGGTACCAACTTTGGCAATGAAAATCAAAAGATGAGGCAAACTTGAAATGGACAGCTCTGGTCCTCCAGTTATACCTGACTCTTGACCTCAGTGACATAACCCTTTCGTCGCCAATCCACAGTATTAGGGACAGGGGCCCAGGATAGCTCCATAAGGGGAGCAGTACCTCTATTAAAGTCTGGAGGAACACGAGTCAGAGCCAGCATATCCAACACCTCTTCAGTTGTCTAAAGAAATTAATAGAATAAGCCTCTAGACGTCAAACTTAAAAATTTGAGAATTAGATTGGAAAACTAAGGCGATTACCAAGTCCCCCAGGTGGTTCATGGCTAGATCATAAGTGTGCATTCCCATTGATGCCTCCAAATTATGGAGAGAGATCAGCTTAAGATTCTTCTCCCAGATCTGTCGGCGTGCCCCTTCTTCAGCCTGTTGAACAACACTGCGGTTTGTGAACAAGTCTGTTCCCCACCCCCACAGAGCATGCCGGCCCACCAAAGCGTAAACCATTACAAGTTACCTTAAATAAGTAAGTTTTGCCATGCCCTTCCTTCCACATCTTCCAGTGCAAGTCCAAGTCTGGGTTGGTGGCCACTGCTGCCACACACAGCACAGTGAGCAGCAAGCTCCCAAACATTCTTAATGCTGAACCCTTGAAATAAATTCGGTTTAATACCGTTACTGGAGGAGCAGACGACACCAGCCAATAAGTCGGGTCAGTCCGGCAATCTCTGCGTTCCATACGATCATATGAATGGTGGGGGGGGCATACAATAGACTAGCCAGCTCAGGTCTGGCCCTACACAATCAAGAACGAGTTAAATTGATATAGCAGTCCGGGAATATTACAAGCGAGACTGCGAAACAAACTTCAGAAGCCAAAAGAACAAACGGAATTTCAAAAAGCCACAGCGATTAAAAATAGAGTGGTAAGGAAGCCTTCAAAAACACCTATTCTCAGATATTAAAATAAACCAACAAACCAGTGTTAATAAAAACCCATCCTACCTTCCGAAGACTGAAAGACCACGGCTCAACAGACTGACGCAACATAAGATGCAACAGCTGAGCAGCTTAATATATCACAAAACTGCGCGCCTACAAACTAGATTTTTGGCCAGCAGGTGAAAACTATTGGGTAATAGATGATTCGCATTGTTTCACGGTTGCTTCAATTAGCCTGCATAATTAACACTAATCATTGATACCGGACGAGTAAGTGCCGAATTTTCCTCACCTTTCAAACAACGGACTGATATAAAGCGTTTTAATGCAAGTAACTCAGCCCTCATCCTTGAAATCGACTGGTTTTTGTAGGTTCCAATTACACGATTTTGCGGGCCAGGAGACGAGATCCTTTCCCTTCGAGCTGGGATGTATTTAATTAGGCTCCAGGATCTTTGATATTTCTCAATATTTCCTCATGTGCCAGTGCGCTGCACATCCCGAAGATCTTGTAAGTTGCTGGGTGTCCCCCTCACATAACGAGTCCAACTCGTCGGAACAATAGTTTGCTGGAATTTTAAGTTAAGAACCGTAAATGCATATTGATGACCCTTGATTGTATTTCAGTCCTGAGTGTAATTCATTTTATAAAGTTTTTAAAATGTTTTTGTCCATGGGAAAGAAATAGCCCGTCTGACAAGGTAGAATACTTCAGCATGAGCCAGCTGTCTGGATGGGTCATGTTTGAGAGGCATAGGTGTGACTGTAGGTGCTGTCACGCGCAGTTATCATTTTGATTATTACCACTGCATGGCTAAAAATGATCACAATCCACGGATAATCAACCATAGTTTTATTAAGTACAAAACAGGCAGTAGGCAAAAGTCACAAGTTTATCAGAACACTGTAAACCAAAACTAAAATATCAGATCAGAGTCGACATAAAAAAGATCCTACCAATAGGAGTCGTTGTCTCCCGAATAATTACTTTATGCCATTAAATCAGAACCCCTCGATGTCTGCTTAGGGAGAACTCCCACTCTCAGAATACCTGCTTCATGGGAGGGCGGATCGTGAGAAGGAATCGTCCAGAAGGAATGGGAGCCAATGGAACTGTAGCCCCAAAAATGTATGTTTATGGGGAATTTTTTTCTTTTTTCCGGCAGTTGTCATCATGTTTTCGATATAAGGGGTCAAGAAATGTATATAGTTCAATTTTTTCTGGGTTGTCAATTGTAGCCAAGTACGTTTTTTTGTGATTATTAGTATTGTCTTTCCGCCATTTTTAAACATGGTTAACTTTCCAGCAGAAAACCTGCCATGCATCAGTCTTGTGGATCATTCCAGCAATCCATTTCACTGTTAAAATTATGTGCACAGAAACAAAGCTAATCTCTACCTGACTTTAAGTGCCATAAGCTGTATATCAGCATGAGGAATATGAAGACTCTTTCCGATAATGCGACTATTGCACTTCTATATGGCTTTCAAATAAAACAGTGGTGAAGTTGAGGAGGCATCAAACAGACAGGAAGCTGCAAGGTGAAGCTGCAGGCTACCAGGTCACCCTCCAAAAAAGCACTCTGACTTATTCGGAGACATTTTTCCTGTGATGTGCTTGATTTCAGCTCAGGTTAAGTGCAATAGTTTCAAAATAGTTACAAAGCCCCCCTGTAAGATGTGGCAGCTACATGATGGGGAAGCTGGCAAGGTTGGCAATGCCACAGAAGTTGTTACGGTTCCGTGCCATCTGTATGTAGCCTTTGTTTCCCCAGTCTTCACCCCAACTGCAGTGGGAAAGTGGTGAAAGAGAAAGAGGCAGAGACATACATGACTGACTGAGCAATTGATTGACTTAATCATTGCTTGATTGATTGACTTGCAGTTACAACAGGAATAAATAATCTGCTTTTCAATAATTATTTAACTGAAGAAAGTTTCACTGAGAACATGTTTCTCTATTTCAAGGACACCCCAGGAGAAATGCCAGATAGACCAGTTGCAAGTGAGGAGGGATCGAGAGAAACGGGGGTTAAGCCCCTGGAGCAGTTTTGGGTTTAAAGGCCTTGCTCAAGGGCCCAACAGCACAATTCTTCCAAATTCATCTCTCCAGATCAAAACAGAAGCCAAAGCCACATTGGGGGCTTCAAGCGGCAACTCTTCAGTTACCAGTCAAGAGGCCTCCCACAATTAGTCACACTGCCTGGCCAAAATAAGTCAGTTTCAGTTTAACTCAGCAAATACTTAAGAGCCTGTAATTGGATGATAATTGCAGTGATTCATATGTTTCAGTTGGGAACAATTCTTTTAATCCTAACTGATGAAGTGTGTACCTTGTCATTTCTTAGGCCTAGTCACACGTCAGGGCCAATGCCAGAACTGGAAATTGGGGGGAACAGATACATCCCTTTATAGGAACAATTAGTCCTAGCCAGGGGCATGTTTAGGGCCTGGCTAATGGACTATAGCCCAAGGTATTTTTACTTTAGCCCGGGGTCTCTTCTTACGGTTAAAAAATAAGACAAGTATGAACTTTGAGCTCTAGCAACCACTGAGTCTTTAGCCTATATTGTATTTTATTCCCGGCGTGCATTACGTGTAGTTACCGGGACACTTATGTGTCTGTTTCGTTCTCATGAAAGCCTCCCTCCTCCACCTGTATGTCTATGTTTGCACCCAAAAAGTTCATGATGCCTGAAACGTGACATTTGGGAGCTAGCTAGTAGCGCAATAAAAAAAAAAAAAAAAGGATCTGAGAAAAACATAAAACAATAAAGGTAATGTTAACTTATTAGATATAAGCCTTCAATTGTTGATAAAAATTAATACACAAATAAGCCACAAAAACATGCATTATAGGAATGCTCCTACCAGTACCCCTGACCAAGGTACTGGCTTTAAAAAAAAACTGGAGTTGGTCCCCGGGCGCTGCTCTGTATGGCTGCCCACTGCTCCTAACCATAGAATGGGTCAAACGCAGAGGACGAATTTCCCCACGGGGTTCAATAAAGTATATCTTAATCTTAATCTTAATACGTCATGTCATTTGCATCTGGCAAAGTGAACAGTGAACTTTTTCTCATCGTGGCTATCTACCGCTACATCAGATGGCTTGATCAACCCCATTGGTGTACTCCAACATTAGAGGGTTTTCATAGCTTAACGTTGTCAAAATGATTTTAAAAACCTGGGATACCACGACAGATTTAACTGATTTTCAATATTTACGCACACACAGCAGTCGATTCTGCTTATATACCTCTTTAGGAATTATAAAAACGTCAAGTGCGTGGCTTTGACAAATTGTTAGTGTGAGCGATTAAAACATTCAAAGTCGATTTAACCCATTTGTGAAATCTGTCGCTATGTTGGCTGTCTACCACATTTTTAAATTCAGTTAAGTAGTAAGAGCTCTCTGTAGCGGGCACGTGGCTTTGATCAGTGATAGGGACGGCGAACTTTGAAGTAAATGTCATTTTGATGTTTGAAGTCATGAAATTAGAATACGGGATAAAGTTAATTTAATGTCTTATTGAAATAAAGATCCACATCGGGATGAAATGAGCGAGTATGCTGTAAAGCTTTAAAGAGAACAAAAATAAGACGCACGTTTGGCAAAATTAAGTTTCAGAATAATTTTTCTGCCTCAGCATTACATGCCCTCTAATGCCACTTGCCTTTCAAACATATCACAGACTTAAAATTTTTTCATTTCAATTTACAGCAAGGTATACAATTTGAGTAGTTACCAGGGAACAAATAAGGAAGAAATGAGGAATCTACTGCTTGTAAACCATTAGTTAAATGGAAATTCTTGGGCAACTCCTAGTCACCTTAAAAAAGAAGCTAATCATTATTATTTGAGGAACAGAAGAGGAACTATCTGGTGGTACTCCATTAGTTAACAGGAAGTTCTTGAGTAACTCCCAATCAAATTTTATGATCAGCTAACTATTTATTCCTATTTGTTCTTCAATTAACTAATCATTTTATAAAAATCTGATTAGAGTTACTCAAGAACTGCTCATTGTGGTTCACAGACAGTTAGTTCCTCATTAGTTCCTCATTTTTCCCTGGAAACTGGTCAAATTTTGAACAACTTTCTATGAAATGTAACAGATGATTCAGAGTTGTGCTGAAGAAGTCACTGAGAGTATTGTGACTGAACTGAAAGAATCCAGAATGTATGCTATAGGTATGCTATAGTAGCTGATGAGGCCAGGGACAATAATTTAGAGTAACTGTTAGTTTGTGTGCGCTATGCCTCTCAAAAAGATGGTCATGTAAATGAACACTTTTTGGCTTTAAATGATTTGGGAGGGCTTTAATTCAGACACTTTAGCAGGGTCATTAGAGCATACATTAAAAAGACATGGAATCATCATGGCATTTTTCATTTAATGTTTACGTGCAGTACTGTATCCAATATCACATACGGTTTTTGCATTAGTCTTTTCTTTGATATGTGAAATTTTAGGCCAATACACTGAATTTGATTTAATCCAGATTATACCATTCATTATACCATTCACAAATTAATTCATTTCAATCTGCACCGAATCACGTCCTGTCTTTGGGGCTCATCCCTGGTGTTTCAAATGTCTATACACGCCCCTGGTCCTAGCTAGTTCTCAATCATTTTCCTTTATTAACTCGTTTGCCAATTATAGTAATAATCAATTGGCAATTGAAGACACGGCTTCTCTCCCCCATGCAAACTAACAGCGACAAAATAATGGGCTAAATTCAGTACAGAAAAATAATTTACTTGTAAACTGGCCAATGCTTTACAAAAGATAAACTGCTCTTGAACTTCTGCGCTTACCTTCTCGGCACATCAGGCGATCTAATCTGCGCTTATTGATTGTTTAAATTGTTGAAATGAAATGAAAGACTATTTGAAACATGTTTACGCAATTTCATAGCTTCCAACCCCTGAGAAAAGAGAAGCGTGAGAAGTCCGGAGTCATTATCGGATTCCATGCTACTACTGGTAAAATCTACCCCAACGCACGTGAAACTGAAAAACTTCCATGCACAAGGACTTCAATTCTGCGTGAGAATCTCTTAAATACGCGTTGATTGAATAATAACTGATCTACGTTCTAATCAAAATATCGCCTTTTACTCTCGGTACAGCCTGGGTTCATTAAAAAGTGGGACTCGGCAATTATAATTTTGTTTGCCAAATTAAAATTTTCAATCTCACTTCTGTAATTAGTGTGTAAAACTGCTGACTGTGGCGTGAGAATGTGATATGCCACTAAAAAGCGTAAGACTTCACGGGCATGCAATTTTGAATAACGCTGATTTAAATGCACCAAATTAGGCGTCTGAATGAATGATTGTCGTCTTACCTTAACAGGGAGAACTAGCAACGCCTGACAGTGTGGAGTGTTTTCGGATTGATTGTATTGTAAATTTTGAAAATGATGGAGAACAAGTCAGGACTAATAATTGTTTTAAAGGGATGTATCTGAGCCCCCCAATTTCCAGTTCTGGCGCCGGCCCTGTCCTAGGTACCTGTGTAGAAAACAGAGCTGTTCCTCCGTTGTTATTGTAAAAATCTCTGTCCACATAAAGACACAAAAACACAGTTAAAGTGCTCTAAAGAGAAAGCCAAATGAATAGGCGGCAATAATGCAATGTAAGACCATATAGGCCAATAACAAGCCTTAAAAACTTGCCCTAAGGTGCACATGCTGATGCCGCAGGCTAAAAACTTAGTTTTCCCTGCCCAAATGTAAACACTGAAAATGGAGCTTCCAGAAATATTCATCCTGGAAGGCGTTTTCCAATAGGTCTGTTTTCAGTGATTGAAAATGCAGTTTGCTTGTGGATGAAAGGCGGAAATGCGTAGAAAATGCTGTGTTTTCAAAAATATCTACGTATGTGTGAATAAGGCCTTAAACAACTATGTCAGCAGACGTGTCCCGTGGTTGTGGAAAAGGTGTTACTGAGTTTCAGCAGGGATAAATTATTGGCCAACATCAAGCAAAGAAAACAACAGAGGAGACTGCTGAAATAATTGGTATTGGGTTAAAAACTGTCCAGTGCATTAACCCCATGAAAATCTTTGGGATGTGCTGGATAAGACTTCATGGAGTAATTTGGCTTTCTCATCATCAATACCAGATCTAAGACAAAAATTTAAGCAACTCTGGATGAAAATAATTGTTGAGACATTGCAGAAGCATCTAAACAATGTGTGCCATAATCAAAGCACAAGGCCGTCAAACAGAATATTAAAGTGTGCAACTTTTTTAGGCCAGACAGTGCATTTGTGTGCAAACCAGTAATGGCTGTTGTTTCAGGAGGAATCTTCTTCAAACGATTATTAGACTCAACTTGGTTTCAGTGATTTCCCTTGATTAATACTATATGTAATAAGAAAATACCAAGTAATTTATCTTTCATTCTGATAAGCGTAATTAGTGAATAAAACAATTTTCCACATTGAATATACTGTATTGTTTTATCACCAAAATATTTTCAACAAAAAAAGAAAAGCTGTATGTTTACACGTCAACTGACTATTCAAATCATTAAGAAACTTTTCAGGAAAATAAATGAAAACAGGTTAAGACAATATATTGGTTCAATTGCATTTTTCTGCTTCCTAAATCTACAGCTCAGCAGCTGCCACTGGTCTTAAGTGAGAACCAGACAGCCAACATCTAGAGCAGGGCTATTCAACGTTATCCAGAGAGGGCCAGTGTGGGTGCAGGTTTTCATTCCAACCAAGCAGTTACACACCTGATACTCCTAATCAACCCCAAGAGTCTTTACTAAAAAGCTTGATTGGTAGTATCAGGTGCGAAAGTGTTTGGTTGGAATGAAAGCCTGCACTATCAGCGGCCCTTTCTGGATGATATTGAATAGCCCTGATCTAGAGTGAAAGATTAACTGAATGAGTGCAAATTCACACTGTGATAGCCTACCTATTCTTGATAATCCAGTATTTCTTCCCTTTGCCAGTGACTCCATAACCCACAGCCAGTACGGCATGGTTGATATCATCCTTGTTGCAGTTCTTATCATAGTATACACCTGGGAAATACACAGAAGAGAAGGTGCACCACATCGGTTTCTGCCCTTAGTGGACAATAATGACACCAGAAATTGAGTTAACTTTCACTGCGGAGTAATAAAATCCCGCTTATCTGATATGTTATTGCCACTGTACTGCAATATTACATTACACTGGCATTTAGCCAATATTACATACTAGAATTACTAAAATAGCTTTGGTATTTGCTCATGCCACACAAATTTATACAGAAACAGTTAAGTACTCTGAAATTGTTCATGTAAAAGAACAATGTATCAAGGGTACAGTGGCAATGTGATATAACACCCGCTCCAAAAAAGATGGCGCTATTATGGAAAATGCAAATATAATATGATGGATTTGAAAATGCTGCATTGAACAAACTACAACAACACATTATTTGGCACTTGAGAATTCAATCATTTATCAAAAATATATAATTATTTCAAATCTGATGACTGCAACACATTTGGTGCATGGGCAATTTAATTCTAATAATTATGTAACAAGTTGCCACAATAAGGTGAGTTGAAACAGGAGATAAATACATAGGTGACCTAACCGGATTATAGAACAAAAGGAGGCTCCAAAGAAGCCTTGTCCCTCAAGAGCAAAGATGGGTCCAGGCACATCACCAATGTTTTCCAAAAACAAATTGGTAGGATTTTGGGCACGTCATCCTCTACAGTGCGTAATATAATTAAAAAGATTAAAGGAATCCAATCAGATCTTGTTGTGTACAGGGCAAAGCCAAAGCCCACTTCTGAATGCATGCGATCGCTGATACTTGAGATATCAAACACAATTTTTATTTTCCATATCTGTGTGTCTTCAGTCCACTTTGGTGTGCATGACATAAATCTCGTCATTTGCCCATGTCCGCAAGGGTCCACATGGACCCCTATGCGGACGTCTGCATGCATCCCAAAATTTGTGACCGTGTGGACTGTATGCATAGCAAGCACGACGACTGTGCATGATCCAGGTAACAACATGGATATTTGTTATGAATAGTGCATTACTATCACCAACTGGAATGGCTGTGGCCAGCTGTTATTGATGTACTCGTTATTTGGCTGTACAATAACTAATAATTATTCAATAGATCACTGTCATAGTAATTTTATTCTACTTGCTATGTACATACTGTATCTAGCTAGTAAGTTATTTAGCTACAGTTATCCACTGATGTCAGCTAACATTACCTCTGATGCTGAATGCATTAACTTTAGAATTCTGAGCATCTCCTGAGGTCATTTTCACCCCTGCGAGACACTCCAATTACATAGCCATTCCTACACAAAGAATGTCAAGCTGACAAGCTGTTTTAGGATACAAGAGACACAAACCTAATTCTGATGTACATTTTATCTTGAACATTATTACAACCCCAATTCTGAAATAGTTGGGATGAAGTGTAAATTGTGAAAAAAATCAAAATGCAATGAGTTTCAGATCACATGAGCCAATATGTTATTTACAATAGAACACAGAGAACATTTCAAATGTTGAAACTGAGACATTTTACATTTTTATCCACAAAATGAGCTCATTTCAAATTTTCTGGCTGCAACAGGCCTCAAAAAAGTTGGGAAACAGGCAAAAAAGGGCTGAAAAAGCAATTAATATATGAGAGAATCAGTTGAAAGAACATTTAGCAAGTAATTACATTCACTGGCATCAGGTGTGTAACATGATTGGCTATAAAAGGGATGTCTTAGATAGCCTGGTCTCTCAGAAGTAAAGATGGCCAGAGGTTCTCCAACCCGTGAAGGCTTGAGAAAAAAAAAAAAATTGTGGAATACTTTAAAAACAATGTTCCTCAACGTCAAATTGCAAAGGCTTTGAAGGTCTCATCATCAACAGTGCATAACATCTTTAAAAGATGCAGAGAGACTGGAAAAATCTCTGTGCATAAGGGACAAGACCGAAGACCTTTACTGGATGCCCATGATCTTCGGGCCCTCAGACGCCACTGCATCACTCACCGGCATGATTCTGTCATTGATATTACTAAATGGGCCCAGGAATACTTCAAGAAACCACTGTCTGTAAACACAGTCTACTGTGCCATCCACAGATGCCACCTAAAACTCTATCATGCAAAAAGGAAGCCATTGTTGAGCATGATCCAGAAGCACCGCCGTGTTCTGTGGGCCAAAGCTAATTTAAAATGGACTGTAGCAAAGTGGCAAAGTGTCCTGTGGTCAGGCGAGTCCAAATTTGACATTCTTGTTGGAAATCATGGGCGTTGTGTCCTCCGGGCTAAAGAGGAGAAAGACCACCCCTCCTGTTATCAGCGTTCAGTTCAAAAGCCAGCATCTCTGATGGTATGGGGATGCATTAGTGTACATGGTATGGGACACTTGCATGTTTTAAAAAGCACCATGAATGCTGAAAGGTATATAAAGGTTTTAGAGCAACATATGCTCCCCTCCAGACAACATCTATTCCAGGGAAGACCTTGTGTATTTCAGCAGGACAATGCAAAACCACATACTGCAGCTATTAGAACAGCATTGCTTCGTAGTAGAAGAGTCTGTGTGCTGAACTGGCCTGCCTGCAGTCCTGATCTTTCACCGACAAAGAACATCTGGTGCATAATTAAATGAAAAGTCCGTCAAAGGAGACCCAAAACTCTCCAGCAGCTGGAAGCCTGTATTAAACAAGAGTGGGATCAAATTCAATGGCTAAACTCTAGAAACTTGTCTCCTCAATGCCCAGACGCCTCCACTCTGTGTTAAAAAAAGAGGGGATGCTACACCATGGTAAACAGGCCCCTGTCCCAACTTTTTTGAGACCTGTATTAGCCATCAAATTTGAAATGAGCACATTTTGTGGATAAAATTGTAACATTTCTCAGTTTCAACATTTTCTATGAATGTTATCTCTGTTCTATTGTGAATAAAATACTGGCTGGTGTGATTTGAAAGTCATTGCATTTTTATTTTATTCACAAGTTACACTTTGTCCCAACTATTTCGGAATTGGAGTTGTAGTTGACATGAAACTTTCTCAGCCCATTAGTGTGCAATATAGATTTGGAATTTTTAGGGACAGTTTCAGGACCAGCCATACATCAACACTATCCAAAAGCAGCACTGACTGCTTGGGGCTCAGTGTCATCTGATATGGACACAGTGGAAGTGTGTTTTGTAGCCTGAGTTGTCAAAATTTCTATTGGTTCAAAAAAAAAAAAAAAACAGCCACTGTGACCGTAATCACTGAACCAAAGATGACAAGGACTACCCAAGCTGTCATCAGTGTCAAGGCCAAAAGCCACCATCTGTAATGGTATCAAGGTGTGTCAGTGCTCATGGTATGGGTAGCTTGCACATATGCCAGGGCATCATAAATGCAGTAAGATATGTACATAGTTTTGAGCAGCGTATGCTGTTATCTAGATGCCTGTTCTAGGAACATCCCTGCATTTCCAGCAAGACAATGCCAAACCACATTCTTCAGGATTGCAAGTGCATGTCTGCATAAACAGAGGGAGCTGGTGCCAGATTGGCCTGCCTGCTGTCCTGGTCTGTCTCAGATTAAGAATGAATGACACATTATGAAGCAAAATATGCACCAGCAAAGGCCCCAAACAATTGTGCAGCTGAAGACCTGCATAATGGAACAATGCAAGTAAATTGTGCTTGCTAGACTTGAGCAAATGGAGTCTTCACTGCCCAAATGCTTAATGACTGTGATGAACAAACATAGTGATGTTCCTCTTGGTAAGTAGTCATCTACGCAAACTTTTTGGTCTCTGTTGTAGTCATCACATTGCACAGTATGTTTAATAAGCAATTAAATTCACGAAAGTGCATCAAATAATGTATTATTTTACAGGATAGCAGAGCGTGAATGGACTTTTCAAATCTATCTTTTTCGGTTTTATTTGCATTTTCAATGGTATGCCAACTTTTTTTTTCAGAATTGAGGTTGCACCTGGGAATCAAACTTTTTCAGTTACAAGCCAAGCTCTCCAGTACTTAGCTATGCTATGCATAAATAGAACAAAGGCTGACCCTTTCACCGCATACTATAAACACACCGTGATACTGTTATTTGGATTATTGTGTTTTCTCAGTTCAAATATATGTTATGCAAAGGATGGTAGTTTGTTGGGGAAAAAATATAATTGGTGGTTCAATATTAAAAGATAAAATATCTACTCTAATATGATAGAGTAAAATGGGGAATAAGTCTCTGCAGAGGAAATACAGATGGTTCACCTCTTTTGTAGAACTGGAAGCTGTAGAGGCTGGCATCGATTCCCACAGAAACAGGCCCCACTTTGGCCACTGCCACTTGCAGAGCATGCTCATTTCCCTCAGGGATCACCCGGTATCCCCGACACTCACCTGCTTTGCCTGACTTGTTGTAGGCACACTGCTCATCCTAAGGAGGCACATAATGGCTGTCACACAAATGCCTTTACTTAATGTGTATCCCTGATTAACAACTAAATGCAAGCCTGATACTTCTTTCAAATTCTCAAATAGCAAAATGAAATTTATTGATGGCTAACCTGGCCAAGCTATGACTTTACAGAGACTTTGTTACCTGATTTAAAGGACCAGTATTAATTGAAACCCAGAAAATTAAATTGTTCGTAATACAAAGCATGTGACCGCATTTTAGAGCATTAAACTCAGAATTTAAGAGTGTCTGGTTTGCTGAAAGCCCCTGCATACAGAGTTTGGTTTTTACATGCTCTGATTAGGCTCTTACAGCAACCAATGCCTTGAAAAGTGCTTCCAGATTTTCAAGATCATTGCAATTTCAGTGCAGTATGGTCAACAAAAGTTTACCCTTAAGTCTTATGTGGTCAGTGATTAATAATTCAATGAATACAAAAATACTAGCCCATATTCACAAGAGCAGTTTTCACCTTGGAATAACCACAAAGCCTGCTTAGATGTTGACACTACAGTCAAAAATGCGTCCAAACGGGCATCAGTAAAAGTTTCTAAAGAAGTCTTTACCTCTCCAACATAGGGATAACTTTCCTCAGAGTCAATTCCTTTGTTATTCTTGACATAATTGAAAGCATTGGTCATGTAGCCACCTCCACAGCCATTGTTTTCTGTGACACAGTCAACCAGATTCTGAGGGCTGAGGGACAGCAGCTGCCCTGTGGTCTTCATTAGCTGTCCCTCCAGGGCCCCTGCAGAACTGAAGGCCCAGCAGGACCCACAGGAACCCTGGAGCACAACAAATATTGCTTCAGATGTTGCACATCAGCCAGGAGTAGTTGTTTCATTAGCCAATACAAGGAGCGCAGCATTCACTTTCAAAACTTGAATCAAGCTTTAATTACACATTGTCCATCTGTTTATGGTCAAATATCTTATTGAGAATCATTTACATGGCTTAGGTCGAAGTCTATATAAATATTAATCCATTACTTAAAGAAGCTGTGTCACGATTACTGCGCATGCTCAGAACGTTAAAAACAACGCTCATAAGCGCCAGCTGCTTATGGGCGTTTTCGCATTAAGTGACAGACAGGTCAACTGAACCGAAAGCATGCAGCTTACGTGGTGAATGATTTGGAAGCTGCTACCAAATATTAAGTTAAAGTAGCAGACAAATGCAGATCCCCACAATCACCTTTCATTTCACATACAAATTTTATTTGCAAAGTAGCTTGTTACTTAACTCACTTCACTTAAATAGCATCATCAGACAATTAGCCGAATTACCTGCTAACCTTCCCTACGTGGCTATTGCGGCTATGCTACATAGGTAGCTAAACAGATATCCACAAAAACTTTTCTTTTACACATAACTTTGTTTGCAAAATTAGCTAGCCAGCTAGCTAAATGCTTTCTTGATTAATTTTAAAAAATCATTAGACAACTAGCTGACTGCTAGCCACACAGATATCTATGGTAAGTTTTTTTTATTTCACATGCAAATTTTGTTGGTTAATTATTTGCTTAGCTGGCTACTTCATTTAAGACTTCATCAGACAACTAGCCAAATTGCTAGACGATGTTAGCTACGTAGCTACCATAGCAATGCTATGGAGCAAGCTATGCGCAGATCCATTAGGAAGAGATACTGTATTCTTATTCTTCAATGATGTTTATTTGAGGTTGGCAAACAAGCTTACATTTTTCACATCCTTCAGCTACAGCGCAAAATATCGCTTTCAATCCTAAAATGTCCATATAAAACTCATTAATATAAAAGCATAATGCCTGAGTAATGAAAATATAAAAATACAATGCAAAACAAAGACAGATTGACAAGGATGGAATTAGATTATGATTTGCAGTCAAGCAGATTCACTTTCTTGAAATGTAAATTCTGAGCATACGCAGTAATCATGACACAGCTCCTTAAATATAAATCTGAACAAATATTGTTCTCATATATTAAGAGTTTAAAAGCTGTCTATTCCTGAAGCAAAATATCCCCATGTTATTTGGAAACGTAACTCTTTTATCAATTTTATCAACTGGGTCCTAAATATTGCCCCTGACCTGGTTCCTGACTGGGGTAACGTAGCCCAGTTTGCGGTAATCAATGGCCTTAGGCAGTTTCCTCCTGTTCTCATCAGGAGAGAAAGTGTTGTTGGTATCCCAGTAAAGTGGAACTTGCAAACCAGTCATCTTTTCAACCACTTCCTCTGTTGTCTAGGGAGAGAATACAGATGCATTCAGTTCGAGAGCAACTCACACTTTTCACCTTCCACATCAATCAATTTTATGCCTAGATTTTGCATTCTTTCACAAAAATAAATTGTTTCTTACTTTTTCCAAATATATGACTTCGACCAAAGAAGCAGAAGTACTAAGAGTCACTCATGTTGAATAATAAGCGAATAAATGCAAAGAAAATCATCAACACTGTGATTTGTCCAGCCTCTTTTGGCTGAAATAATACATTGTTCCATCCATTATGAGTTAAATTAGATCAGAGAGAACCCATTACCATGTCCCCCAGGTGGTTCATGCCCAGTTCGTAGGAGTGCATGCCCAGTTCATACTCCCGGTTGTGGGCATCAATCAGAAGCATATTCTTCTCCCAGACAGCCCGGCGAATGGCTTCTTCACCCTGCCAGGTTAGAAGTGCAACAACACTTGAAGTGTTTATGTCTAACTCATTCTTATACAGTTTTTTTTTTTAAAGGAAACTTTGTTTCAATTATTCATTTAGCCACAATTAAGGTATATACAGGAAATGGGAAACCCATACTGGAAATAAAAGCATCAATTAAGAGGCTTGTTGTCCCCAAAAACTCACATAGCCAGTATTTTTGTCTGCCTTTTAATTTGGTTAAAATGTTCTCAGAATCACATGACAAATAAAGGTTATCAATTATTTCTTATTTCCAGCATCTGACACAAAGTGAGCAAGGAAAAGAGAATGTAACATCTGATTAAATTAACATCAAGGCAAGTAAGCAGAGCATTGCCATTTCTTGTAATCATGGCCATACCTTAAGACATAAAAAGAGACTCACAATAAAGGTGAAACCTAAGTATCATAGAATATGGTTTACCATATTTTAACAAGAATATTATGCTATGGCATGAATTTGAGATATCTCCCCACTCAGGTACTAACAAGTAAATAATGGGCTTTAAAGTGACTTTTGTTTATTTGGAGCATATGACAATGTTAAAGGAGTCTACTGCAAATTTGGTGCATACAATATGGATGTAAATACCCTAAGATAAAAGTTCACAGCTTCTTAATTCAATTTGAGGGCATGTAAATCCATATAAAGTGAACTGTGCTGAAAGTGGAGCTGCTTTACAGCTGCTTAAAATTGTGTCACAGTTCCTGAAACCATTCTTTTCCATCGCAGCATGAGTTCTTGAAGCATGAGCCATAATTCTAGCATATGCATGTTATACATAGGGGAGGGAAGTTGATCACAAATAGCATGCAGAAGGCTCATTTTCTGAAATGACTCATTTGTATTATTGCTTCCTTTTTTTTCTTTCCAGCAAGGAATGAGCAATGTTTTTTCATTGCAGGCAATGTCAGTTCAATTCATCGACTGGCCTCAATTATTATTTAAATGGCTACTACAGTTCTGATTCAAAGATGGTGTCACGCCATTGCCTAACACTGAGACAGTGAGACTAGAGACTGTTTTGAGACCAAAAATAAAACAATGAATGAACAGGGAAAAGGTTCCAAAGTGGGACTCAGTCAGGCAGTATGACAATAATTTTGCATGAACTTACTAGACCATTGTACTCCTTCCTGTGGGTAGTCTTCCAGCTTTCCCACTCTGAGTCTAATGACAAGTGCTCAGGCGGGTATGCAAGAGCTGAGGCCAGCACAAGCAGCAAAAATCCACACAGGAACATTCTAGGAAGAAACATTAAATGATTATGTGGGTCCAATCTCTCCAACAGATCAAAAAATGGAGACAACAATTGACTGCTGAGAGTGTTGACCTTGCCATGGGGTTCAATACCCTGAAGAAGACGTCTGTCGAAACGTTGGTAATTCAATAAACATTTTTTTTGCATTGTGGCCATGAGTGCGACTGTTTCGCTTTAGATTTGAATTTTCGCTGAGGTCAGAAACCCTCCAACACTGGTGTACGTTCCTTCTCTCCTATCTTGTCACAGGACCAACAACATAACCACCCATTCAACATACCATACATTTCAATACCACACATGGAGATGTGATAATAAGGTGTTTCCCACCTTTGATAACTTGAATTTTATTTTTTTTTATTTTATTTGTTTTTTCATTTCGGCATGATTGTACAGTCATTCCATGACAATTTCAACACAACATGTATCATGACCGAAAGGGTCGCGGGAGAAGCGAAATCGCTTGTCAAAGTCCCGCCCCCAACTCCCAGAAAAACAGTTTGATTATGGGTAAGATATCATAAAGATTTATAAATCACAACAGAGCTGAGTGTCTATTTACACTACGATTTAAACGTCACAACATAAAATCAGAGATTTATGACAGTCATGAAGAGTTTTAATCACAGTATAGCTGAGTGTCTATAAACAACCCCTATTGTTTATGCCCGCTATGGTTCTGTTTAATTTATCCAATGCCATTTTGTTGGATAAGTTCATAGTTATTCAAACATGCACATTTCAGAAGATACTTAAAGTCTTTCGAATTGTCTGCCCTTCTGACCTTGTGTTCAAGTATGTTCCATGCACTGACTCCAGCCACCGATAAGGAGTGCTCACTCCGAGTCGATCTGACCCTTCTAGTTTGCAACAACCATTCTGCCTCTTAGGTCATGAAGGCATTCACGTTGGAGAAATAGGCATTGTATATTTCTAGGCAATTCTTTGTGGTATCCTAAATATACAATTTGCAAGGAGTTGAATTTTATTATATCCTGCAATTTAAGAAACTTTGCCTTAATAAACAAATCGTTTGTATGAGTTCCATAGGGGAACGTTATGAATAATTCTAAGGGCCTTTTTTTTGGAGTTTAAACAATGATTCTATTGTATTATTATAAGTGTGTCCCCATACTTCAGCGCAGTAGTGTAAGTGGGGTGCTATGAGTGCTGAATAGATTATTTTAAGAGACTTGTATTTTAATAATTTTTGCATTTTCCAAAGAATAGACACGCTTTTAGCCAACTTTCTTTGGACCAAGTTTACATGTGGTTTCCAGCTTAAGAGATTATCTAACATAACTCCCATGACTTTATATTCGTTTACCCTTTCAATGCTGGTACCATTTACCTTTAAGTCTATGTCGTCCTTTGCATACATGGTGTCAATATACTCCTCTATTATAGAGCTATTATTTGGATTTATCAAGTCAATATTAAAGTCCCCACACATAAAAACATTTTTCTGGTTCATATTGACAAGTAATTCACCCATACATTTACTAAAAACATCAATTTGCGAATCCGGTGCTCTGTACACACAACAAATAACCGTATTTTTACCTTTCAACCTAGGAATCTCAATTGTAAGGCATTCCATTACATTTTCCACAACAATTGATTTGCATTCTAGTACCTGGAAGTTTATGGCCTCATCAATAAATAGTCCAACACCCCCACCAGCTTTATTCAGTCTGCTCTTACACACGAAGTTGTAACCCTCCATGTAGAAGTCCTTGCCCTTTTCTTCTTTAATCCAAGTTTCCGATAGTGTGATGATGTTGAACGGATTAGCAAATGACAGAAGGTATTCCTTTATTTTTTGAGTCAAAATGCACAGTGCTAAATCCACTCTTACAGGGAACATAGCCCTTATAGTACACAAGTGAATCCTGCGTTGAACTGATATACCTTGTGCCACAGGCAACCAAACGTGGCACTTTCTTTGGATTTATGTCAATGCATGTTAAAATGGCTTTCCTGGTATTCTTTCATTCCCTCTGCCAAGGAGGTTATGTTTTCACCCGTTTGTCCGTTTGTCTGTCTGTTGACAGGGTAACTCAAAAAGTTATGAACGGATTGGCACAAAATTTGGCAGAATGGAAGGAGGCAGTCCAAGGATGAGTTGATTAAATTTTGGAAGTGATCCAGAACATATTCTGGATTCCAGATCTGGAAGAACCAATAATACTGACATATGGTCTGGTGGAAGTATGCGCTCTACCACGTGCCCCTCTAGTCTGAACTGCAGTACTAGCGAGTTACTTCCTAATGCAAGGAACCTTGGAATATTTTATAAGTACCACCTATATAAAGAAATCGCTGACCTTCACTAACGATATGACATGGGCAAATTAGTGACTGCATTTGCCACTACTACTTTCACACGTTTAATTTCTTCATTTCAATTCTAAGTGAAACATGTCTTAAAATACAATGCTACAAGCAGGCCTAAGAAAAGCTATTATGCTTTTTAACAATATTCTACAGTTCTTCAATCACTGCATAGCAAGTTCATTGGAAAACTAGGCCCACCATATTTCCGTCTAGTATGCTCCTCGGCTCATTTATACACTGCGTTCAAACGGTGTAATTGTAATACTCGTGGAATGCCAGGTGGCCGTCTTTCAACAGTAGGCGATTTAATGACTGGCTATTATAATTATTTCTATCATACAATTATGATTTAGTAGAATTTAGGTCATCCAGTTCAATGTAAAGTTAGCCTGCTGCAATTTCCCAGAGAATGCCGTAGCCTACGGAGTATCATTAAAATTACGTATGGACATTTCCGCGTTTGTTCATATCAAACTTAAGCAATAGTAACTAATTAGCTACCTCTATTCAGGCAGCTGTCTTGTTTCGCAACTTGTCGCTGAAAAAAAAAAAAAAAACATTTCAGTGCGCAACCAAGTACTACATTCCGGAGGTTGCAAGAAAACATTCTGCGGGTTGTCCAGAGAAGGACATTCTCGCGATTCATGGACGCCCGTGATGATCACTCGACACTGGACAGTTCAGATTCCCTTTGTATCGAAAGGGCAAATGTATTTCGTTTCTGAAATCTAGCTAAACAATTATCGAATAATGTATTCAAATGAGGCCGTTTGAAAAATACAGCACGACGAAATGCAGATGAATCTTCACGGAGTAGGGCTAATCTTCTGAAAAAATTCTGCTGAAGAATTACAACCATCTATACTTTTCTTCTTAATTTCTTTATTTCTTAATATATTGTGATGAAATTTTCATCCGTTATTCTTGAGATGTATATCTATCAATAAGAAATTATGAAGGAAAGTATAGATGGTTGTAGTTTTTCAGCAGAATGTTTTCAGCAGATTAGCCCTACCCATCTTCACGTGCCTACCTGAAGAATGCCCGTGTCATTTACTGTAAAACAAAGTCTGTTTTTCCAGCTTTGAGCTTAGATAGGCGAACAGCGATAAAGACAGTAAAATGAATACGTATTCTTCTCATGACGAATGTGGCTAACTCGTGAGGCATATCGTGGATGCATTTCTATTATTTAAATGAGTGTACTAAAATGAAGATTCGTAAAAGCGACTAAACTTTACCTCGATATTTGCCGTGGGAAGGACGAGAGGTCTTCGTTGAGCGGGCAGATTTATAAAGTGGGTCAGAGTCAGAGTTTATATACGCAGCACTCTTGAGGAAGTAAGCCGAAGGGCTGGAAAATATGAGGAAGATGACTCCCATATGAAGCCGCTCACAGCGCAATGGCTCGACATTTGTCGGCAAACAGAACGCAACTCATAGATATCTAATATTATGCCTTCAGGTTCCATTTAAAACATAAAGGCCCCTGTATAGACCTAAATATATAGTTTCGTTGTCATAAAGCCATTGTATACTAATTCAAATGATGATATAAGACTTTATTTATATTGAGGGATCATTTTGCAATATTTTATGGACTTAAATACTTATAAATTTCATGAAATTACAAGCTGTAAGGTTCATTCAGCGCATGAGCACGCACTGCAAGAGGCAACTTCGAGCAACAAGTTGGAATCCTGTTAAATCTGCTGTCACAATAGGGAAATGTTAAGGCCGAGGAAAAAGTTCATCTCATTCTAACTGGTCTGAATTTTGGCTCGCTCAAGTAATATCAGTCCCACAACTTAAATGTCCAGCTTAAAATAGGAGAGCCAGCATGTATTTATTTATTTATTTATTTATTTACTTTGAATGGGTTACAGCGAATTGATGCAGGAGCAACACTTACATTCCATTAAATGCTGTATCAAGTAGGATGGCGGGTCTAGAGTAGAGGCTCGGAATGGAGGGTCAGCAGTGAAAAGTAGGGTGGAGGGTCTGAAGTTCATTCACGGCCACTCGCGGTATATAGGGCTCTAAAAATTGTTACTCCATGTCTCCATTAAAGAACCTTTTTAAAATTGTTCTGGATATTCTAAGTGCCCATCATAGAGGGTTCAATAAAGACCTGAAAAAATGTCCCCTAAAAAGATAAACCAAGAAACCTTCTCTTCCCTCAGAGTGTGGGCATGAATAATTGTGGTTACCATAAAATGTGGTTTTTAATTAAACAAATCACATTCTAAAGATTAGTTTACTGAGAAAATCACTTTAATATTGCAGTCTAGAAAGGAGATCGTTCTCTACTCTGGTTTTAAAAAAACTCATTGGAATGTACTGTGAATACGTAACAGAAACCTTTGAAGAAAAAAAAAAAAAAACCCTCTCAAAGGTTTTATTACAATTACGACTCCTCATGTAGCAGCCTTTATTAGGCTCAGAGTCACAGTTTTGAAATATTTATGTTTTTGAATAAAAATGCATTTTGAACGCAATTCGTATATAATGCTGTTATGGGGTTTCCCCAGGTATCAGGTTGATATGCGGGGAATGCTGTACATGTAGACAAGAGACATGAGTCTGAGTTTGGCTCCAGCCAACTTCCCCATCTTACTCAGCCCTCTACGGTCTCAGGGTCATGTGTCAGCTCTCAGTGTATACATGACAAATGTCCCGTGGAGGACGTATATTTACAGGCAGCCAACATTGTCCCTATTGCGGCCATGATCTCCTCACTGCTCTCAAAAGTCCAGAGATGGCTTACCACTTCTTGGTAAAAAAAAAAAAAAAAAAAGTCACTAGGATGTCTAGCATGACGATTACTCATATTATTTTAAATAGCACAAACTCATGAAAGCTTTTGATGAGAAATCACATTCATCTCACTCTGACACACAGTATACAAGGTGGGCTACTGAAGAAAATGTGATGTCACTGCTGCTTATTTCAATAGCTTTATGTGTGATTAAAATGCCTTTACAGGAATCATTTTTAAAAGAGCAATGAGAATTAGATGTACCAAATCTCAGGTGCCTTTCTATTGATCTGTGTTTTATGATTTTGTAAAAACAATCATTGAGGTAAAATACTGCCAAATTATTAAACATGAATCAGAGAGATCATGATGAAGCCAATGCAAATTCTTCTTTTATAGCATGCACAAGGGCCATCCAATTTGCAGATCTTCTCTACAGCATACAGCTTGTAATTTTATCTGTTAATTTCAGACTTGTTTGACGATGGAAACACATAATCATTTTAAAATGTTGTAAACTGAGTACAAACTGTCTTTCTGAGCACATTAATCCAGTTTATCATTCATCCAGAAGGAATATGCCACTTTTTAGTTTTGCATTCAAGCGTGCATCAGTACAAAATGGCGTGAAGCACTAGCTTGTGTCAAAATCCCCTCACTCCCTCTTTAAAGCTGCGAGGGCAACATCTGTTTCCTGTTATTGTGCATACTACAGGAGAATGGACACACTGGAAGCTGCAGTTTTCCCAGAATTCCTTATTCCAGTCATATGATGTGTCTTGTGACACAATAATGAAATCTGAGATTTGGCCATGCCTAATATGAATAAATAAAAAAGCAAAATGTATTGCAGTATGCCACTGTTGCATACAGAATGTGACCAAAGTTTATTTCATGGATTTCACCAAAGCAATACAGAATTTCATCAGATAACACTTACAACTCTTGCTCAGAAAAAGTTGGGATGGTACGGAAAATACAGATAAAATCGGAAAGCAGTGATCTATAAATATCTTTTAACTCATTGCAGACAGTATGAAGAAAAGATATTGTGTTTTGTCTGATAAACTTAATTTTATTGGTAAACACACATGCATTCCTGCCACTCAGGCCTGCAGTGCATTCCAAAATGAGTAGGGACAGGGGCAATTTAGCACCAGTAATGAGGTAAAATTTTGAATAATGATGTGATTTGACACAGCTTACGTTAGCAGGTGATTGTAATCATGATTTGGTACAAAAGCAGTGTCCAGGAAAGGCTTAGTCCCTCCAGGGCAAAGATGGGTTTAGGGTTGCAATATTTCCTACAAATACGAGAAAAATCATTGAAAGGGTTTAAAAACAATGTTCCTGCAAGGAATTTGGATATTTCTCCCTTTACGGTGAATGGAGCTTTAGCGTTACGCAAGTAAGGTGTAATCACAGGCCCCTTCTGTCTAATCATTCTTGACTTCATCATCTCCCACCCAATTTGTGAGCTTTTATACCCACGGCAGGGTTCATTTATTTATCCAGCTTCATGCCTTCTGCACTGCTCCTACTCTGGCCTTCTAAAGATCTGCATCTCATCTCTGCGACCTCCCCAGCCTCCTTCTTTATACAAACCCCAATTCCAATGAAGACGTAATGTAAAACGTGACTAAAAACAGAATACAATGATTTGTAAATCCTTTTTGACCTATATTCAATTGAGTGCACTACAAAGACAAGGTATTAATGTTCAAACTGATAAACTTTAAAGTTTTTTGGGAATATTCACTCATTTTGCATTTGATGCCTGCAACACGTTCCAAAATGGCTGAGACTGGGCAAAGACTGGAAAAGTTGAGAAATGCTCAAAAAACATTTGTTTGGAACATTCCACAGGTGAACAGGTTAATTGGAAACAGGTGAGTGTCATGATTAGGTATAAAAGGAGTATCCCCAAAAGACTCAGTCATTCATGAGCAAGGATGGGGTGAGGTTCACCACTTTGTGAACGACTGCGTGAGCAAATTGTCCAACAGTTTAAGAACGTTTCTCAACGTGCAATTGGAAGGAATTTAGGGATTTCATCATCTACAGTCTATAATATCATCAAAAGATACGGAGAATCCGGAGGAATCTCTAGATGTAAGCGGCAAGGCCAAAAACCAACATTGAATGCTTGTGATTGTCGGTCCCTCAGGTAGCACTGCATTAAAAACTGACATCATTCTGTAAAGGATATTACCATGTGGGCTCAGGAACACTTTGGAAAACCAGTGTCAGTTAACACAGTTCATCGCTACATCTACAAGTACGAGTTAAAACTATACCATGCAAAGCGAAAGCCATATCGACAACACCCAGAAATGCCGCCGGCCTCTCTGGGCCCGAGCTCATCTGAGATGGACTGATGCAAAGTAGAAAAGTGTGCTGTGGTCTGACAAGTCCACATTTCAAACTGTTTTTGGAAATCATGGACGTCTTGTCCTCCGGGCTAAAGAGGAAAAGGACTATCCAGATTGTTATCAGCGCAAAGTTCAAAAGCCAGCATCTTTGATGGCATGGAGATGTGTTAGTGCCTATGGGATGGGTAACATGCACCTCTGTGAAGGCACCATTAATGCTGAAAGGTACATACAGGTTTTGGAGCAACATATGCTGCCATCCAAGCAATGTCTTTTTCAGGGACATCCCTGCTTATTTCAGCAAGACAATGCCAAGCCACATTCTGCACATGTTACAACAGTGTGACTTTGTAGTAAAAGAGTGCAGGTAATAGACTGGCTTGCCTGTTGTCCAGACCTGTCTCCCAAATGTGTGGCACATTATGAAGCGCAAAATACGACAACGAAGACCCTGGACTCTTGAGCAACTGAAGTCGTACATCAAGCAAGAAAGGGAAAGAATTCCACCAAGCTTCTACAATTAGTGTCCTCAGTTTCCAAACGCTTATTGAGTGTTGATAAAATGAAAGGTGATGTAACACAGTGGTAAACATGCCCCTGTCCCAGCTTTTTTGGAACGTGTTGCAGGCATCAAATTCAAAAAGAGTGAATATCTCTAAATAAACAATAAAGTTTATCAGTTTGGACATTAAACATCTTGTCTTTGTAGTGTACTCAATTGAACATAGGTCAAAAAGGATTTGCAAATCATTGTATTCTGTTTTTATTCACGTTTTACACAACATCCCAACTTCATTGGAATTGGGGTTAGTAAATAGTGTTGTTCATCATAAGCAGCATCAATTCATATTTTGTTTATTAATTTTAATGTCCTGAATCTCAGGCTCTGCTAGGGGGCTTGTGATATCAGGGACTGTCTGAGTCATGTTTGCTCAGATTGTTCCAAAGCATTACTCAAGCGGAGTCACCGCCAGACTCAAATGCATGTTGTCCCATAATAAATGGCTAAATCTGACATAAGTATCCCTCCTGAAATAACAAAATTAAATGATTCAAAGAATATGAACAAATTTCTGCACATGAAGGGCAAGGGCGTAAGCCTAAGCTGAATACCCATGATCTCTGATCACTCAGACGGCACTGTATTAAGAATTTATCTTTAAGTGATGTTATCAAATGAGCTCAGGATTACTTTGAAAAACCTTTTTCAAGTACTACAGTACATAGTTACAGTGCATGCACAAATATCAGTTAAAACTTTACCGTGCAAACAAGGAAGCTGCATAAAAACAGTGTCCAGAAGCGCCATTGAATTTTCAGTGCTTAGAGGAATCTGCAATGGATTGTCACACCCTAGAACACACACTGAGGTCAGATAAATCAATATTTCAGGTAATTTTTTTTTTTTTGTAAGAAATGAATGCTGTGTGCTCCGGACTATAGAAGAAAAAGACCATCTAGACTGTTACAAGCAGCAAGTCCAAAAGACATGCTCTGTCATGGCATGGGGTTGTGTGAGAGCCCTTAGCAAGGAGAACCCGCACTTCTGTGAAGACAACATTAACGTTGAAAAGTACACTGAGATTTTGAAGCAACATATGCTAGCTTCAAGATAACATCTTGTCAAGGGACGGTCATGCAATACTGCATTCACCAGGGATTGCAAAAGCAAGGCTGCATAGGACCAGGGTGTCAGTGCTGCACTGGCTTACCTGTACTCCCAACTTGACTACAATTGAGTACGTGTGGCACATTTCAAAAAGCAAAGAGTAATGACAAAAACCCTGCACCATTGCACATCTTAAGACTTGTTTGCGGGATGAGTAGGACAAAATTATACCTGAAACACTTAATAACTCTGTGTCTTCTGTCCGTAAACATTGAGTGTTGTGAAAAGGAATGAAAACATTACAAAGTGGTAAATACTGTCCCAACCTTTTTGAATTATGTTGCAAGAGTCAAAATTTAAATGGGTTTATTTTGAAAAATCAATAAAGGTATCGTGAAACATCAAAAAAATCTGCTGTTGTATTGTTTTCAACGTAATTCACGTCAAAGACAAATAACAAATAACTGCTCTTAGTGATAATTTTAACATAACATCCCAACCTTTTCTGATTTAAGGTTTGACTCAGGTTTAGACTGCCAGGTTTGTATAGGCCTGTAAGATCATCAGTTCAAGGCTCCAGATATCACAAATTGATATTTTTTTAATATCAGAAGATCATCCTGTATTCATCAAATCTAAGCACTTCCATGATTTTCAGATGCAACCTCATTATGTGCGAACAATATCTCTGGCATTGCTCTGGCATTACTCTTAATCAATCAGTTCAACATGAATCTTAGCCATGCAGGCGGAAGAGGAAGTCGGGGGAAAATGTTTCTGGCCATCGTTGGCAAATTGTCAAGCATCAGCTGCTTTCATTCATTTTTACTGTAGGGTAAAACTTTTAACCTTTATTGCAAAGAAAAGGTGATTCAACCAACTAGCAGACATCATGTCTGCCAAATCCCAGATGTTTATAAAATAATACACATTATCCTTTCCAAAGATATGATCAACAGCAATAATACAGCGTGCTTCATTTTTGTATGTGGCACAACTCATACTGGGCACAGCCCTGATAGACATTCCTACAGTCAACTTAGGATGACTGCAAGGGAGGCATGATTCCTACATTCCTTCAGTCATCATTCCACCTGCACAAAGCTTGAGGCATAGTGTCTTCTGACAAAGTGGCACAAATTATTCTCTCCAGCACCTGCATAATAATCATTGTTTAATTTTTGCGTTGATATACCACATCTGTGAAGTGGATGGATTACCGTTGCAGAGGAAAAATGTTGACTAACAGGCATTAAAACACATTCCCACAAAAAATTATTCTGATATACGCCTTCTGAGGCCTGGCATCCCCTGGTTAGTTCGTAAATGTGAATTATTCGGTAACACTTTATAATAAGGGGACATGAATCATGTAGTTATCATGCATTACTTCATGCATGATTCACTCATGAGTTTATCATGATTCATGCATGATTTCATGCATGAATGCATCATGACACATCATGAGTTAACATGAATTCATGCTTGCTCATGTCTGAATTCATGCAATGACATCATATCAACTAAGGTATTACTTACTGTAATTAATTCATTATGAATCAAAAGCAATTAAGCATGATCATGATGAGTTCATAGTTCATTAAAGACAGGCATTTCACTTTTGGCAGAATCAAAATATACGTTTTCATCCATTACTTCATTCTTACTTCATGTATTAGCTTCCCATGAATTAATCATGTTTGTGCCCCCTTAACTAAAGTGGTAGGTATATTAGCTTGTCATTTTTTGTCATTGAATGCCATGAATCAAAGCTTAATTTCTCATGAATTCATCATGTTTGTGCCCCCTCAACTAAAGAGGTGGACATATGGTAGCTATCATCACAACATACAGTATAAATGTACAAATGCTAGTCTATTGGGAATATTGAACAACATGAACTGAAGGTTAGTTGTTCATAAATTCATGGGCCTACAAAGACATGGTCAGTTCACTTTTGGCAGAATTGCAATTGATATTTTACTTGGACTTACCATCACTTTTTGATTATAAAGATATAATATTACAGTGAAGTTATGTACTACTTCATGCATTAGTACATAGTGATTTAATCCATTAATTCATTCTTACTTCATGCATTAGCTTCCCATGAGTTGATCATGTTTGTGCCCCCTCAACTAAAGTGGTGGGTATACATGCTTTTATCACAACAGATGTGAGAAATGCTATTGCAAAGGAATCATTGAATGACATTAATTAAAATTTACTTTCTCATGAGTTCATCATGTATGTGCCCCCTCAACTAAAGTGGTGGACAAACGGTTTTCATTACAACAAATTTGTGAAATGCTATTGGGAAAGAATCATTGAATGACATGAATTAAAGCTTACTTTCTCATAAATTCATCATGTTTGTGCCCCCTCAACTAAAGTGGTGGACAAACAGTAGTTTTCATTACAACAGATGTTCGATTCTGCCAAAAGTGAAACGACTGTCTTTAATGAACCATGAACTCATCATGATCATGCTTAATTACTTTTGATTCATGATGAATTCATTACAGTAAGTAATGCCTTAGTTGATATAATGTCATTGCATGAATTCAGACATGAGTAAGCATGAATTCATTTTTACTCATGATGAGTCATGATGAATTCATGTATGAAATCATGCAGGAATCATGATTAACTCATGAGTGAATCGTGCATGAAGTAATGCATGATAACTACATGATTCATGTCCCCTTATTATAAAGTGTTACCAAACTGGGTCTTCAGTTGCCAATTACGATAATTGGAAAACGCATCAATAAAGGAAAATGATTGAGAACTTGCCAGGACTAAAAGGGATGTGTCTGTGCCGCCCCCCCCCAATTCCCAGTTCTAGAGGCGCCACTGTTGTTATCAGCACTGCTTGTGGTACCAGTGCCGTTGTGTGATACAGGCCTACGTATTGAAAACATAGGTATATTGTGACGGGGTGAATGTTGGTCATCCCTGCCTGCGTTGAGTGAGAATTCACGCCAAAAAGGCGAATACGTGATTGTGTGGCTGTGGCAAGCGTATGTGGGTCGCCCACGGCGCAGACGTGACTAATTATTTTCATGTCTGGATATTAGGTAGAAGGTAGCCTCCCTAAGAAGCGCATATCGTGTCTTTGTTTCCTCGGTTCATGTTCCGGGAGAGTTAGTGTTAGCGCCCCAGACCCAGAGTGAGAGATAAGGAGCGTCTTTCACTTGGGTAGGGGAGACCGGGTCTAGTTGTTACACGTCCATGTTGTTACATGCTAAATAGTTCTGATAATAAAACACAGACGGCACTCAAATCTTTCCTGTTGCTCTGCGAAGGTGACCCACGTCTTTACGTGACAGAAGGACGTACGTCGAAAGTCGCAGGTTATTGTTCCAGAAAAAAATGCTCGAAAAAGTAACTTTCTTGGTGTTTGGGAGATTTCGATGAACATCAAGTGTAATTGATGCATACCCGAGATTTTCTGGATTATGAGAGAGGAAGACATTAGCCACTGTGTCATGACACACCCATGTAAAGATTGCGCTGGAACATTTCAAAATGTTGGAACAATGGCAAAGGGTTGATGATGATACACCCAAGTTGTTACAGTAAGAACTTGCCCCAAAACCTGTAACAACTTGGACAAGATCAAATTACCTCACTGAATGACTTTCGACCTTTTCTATTTCAGAAAGATGCCTCGAAATTACAAACAAATAACGAAATGTGGCAATGCCATTATAGAATGACTCAAGAGGTTCCTTACTGTGGCTTCGTGGGATAATAGTAGTAAGACATCCCCCTTAACTTGCCTACTTAAGTGGGAAACACGTCTCACTTAAGCAAATTCTTAGTGTAACAAAAGGCCCAACAACCTGTAACAGAGTCCCCATATATGGGGTAGTTTGTTACAGGTGACGGCGGTCTATTTTTTCCTCACCAGCATTATGCATGTGCAGAATATAGGGGTTGCTGCAGATCAGTCATGTAGTCTAATAAACTTTCTATCTTTACAGTGCACATTGATAACAAAAACCTGATAATGTCAATTCTACAGGCGTTAAAATAAAAAGTGTAACAACTAGACCCGGTCTCCGCTACTTCCTTGTCTTTGTTACAGGTTGAGAGACAGTGCATGGGGCGCACCTCCAACCCGTCTTGTGGGTATTTGAGAAGCCAACTCGAGCCCGCTGTGAATCTCGTCATTGTCGCATTTTAAGTTTTATGTTGTCCTTAGTCTTTATTGTTTGGTGTTGGTTTTATTCTTGACCGTACGCTTAGTAAGCTGCTGGCTAATAACGCGCTTTTATAAATAAATCAAGGCCAATCTTGACTAGATATTAGGCTATATGGCATGGTAAACATGGTAAACATGGCAAACAAGGAAAATTCAAACGCCCTTAAATACGCCAGGAGTAGGCTACTATTTATTTACTGGAAAAATATGTAAAAGAACAAAGGGAAATGTGTAAGGCTGGTTGGGATCTGAACGGATCCACTCCAGAGCAGGCTTGTCCACAGGATTCTAGAAGGGCTGGCGCCCACATTCATAAAAAGGGCACCTTGCCTGCGCATGGCCCCATGTATTTTTTTACTTGATTTGAAGAGTTTGTGGGCTACTTGTCTACAAGTAGGCTATAATGTATAATATATGTACAACTTTGGTTGAACACACCCACATGACAATGTCAGTAACCCTCCACCCATGTTAACCAGCCCTTACTTCACTCTCACCTCCAGAATCTCAGTACCATTCGCAAAGAGACACATCTTGCCTTCATGACTGCCTCTCTTGCCTCCACATTTTTCTCTTACTGCCTCTACAAGGCACAAATGATTCAGCGATAACATATACAGTGGGGTGCAAAAAATTAGGGCACCCCTGGTTTAAATGTCTGTTACAGTTAATCTCCAAGTGATTGAAAGCAAACCTGAACACTAAATGCTACAAAGTTAAACATGACACCTTTCTGCAAATTAAAAGCAAGGTTTTTTTTATTTGAATTTTTCTGAGTTTTTAAATGTTAAGAAAGGAAAAGGGGCCCTGTGCAAAAGTTTGGGAACCCTTTTGGATTATTCTTTGTTACCTTTTAAGAAGATGATTACTAAAGCCCAAACCCAGGTGATTTACTTGTTAGGGCTTCAGTGAGTCAGGTGAATATAATTCCAGGGTTGAACTGTAAAATCATGAAGTAACTCCATGCCTTCTAAAGTATCCGACTGTGGCGGCTGGTGTGCCTGGTGTTAAAAACCATGCGTTCCTCTAAACAATTGTCCAAGGATACCAAAATCAAGATAATCCACTTTCGCCAACAAGGAGAGGGCTACAAAAAACTCTTGCAATGTTTCAAACTACCCATTTCTTCTGTCAGAAACATTGTAAGAAAATGGAAAATAAATGGAATAATTGAAGTCAAGGCAAGATCTGGAAGACTAAGAAAAATTTCAGATAGCATTACCTGAGATCTGGTGAGAAATGCTCAGAAGAACCCACATATCACTGAAAAGAGCTGCAAAAAAGAGTAGCAGACACAGGTCTAGTTGTTCACAGGACTACAATACAGAGTACCCTAAACAACAAAGACCTACACGTCAGAGTTGCAAGAAAGAAGCCTTTCTTACGACCTCAACACAAAATTAAGTGTCTGAACTATGCAAAAGAAAACCTTGAGAAACCTCAAGCCTATTGGAACAATGTGCTTTGGACTGACGAAACCAAAATTAAACTTTTTCAACTAAGGTATGTTTGGAGAAAAACGGGTAAAGCATTTGTAGAGAAGAACACGTCAACTGTTAAACATGGAGGTGGATCCATTATGCTTTGGGGTTGTGCAGCAGCTGGGGGCACAGGCAAGATTGTGCCGGTGGAGGGAAGAATGGGTTCCACCAAATATCAAGACATTCTAGAGGCTAATGTTCAAAGCTCAGTCCAGAAATTGAAGTTGAAGAGACGTTGGGTACTCCAGCAAGACAATGACCCGAAGCATACCTCAAAATCTACCATGAAGTACCTCCAGGAAAGACGGATGAAGGTTTTGGAATGGCCATCACAGTCCCCAGACTTGAATATTATTGAAAATCTGTGGAGAGACCTTAAACATGCCATGCATGCAAGAAGGCCGAAGAATATTTCTGAGCTGGAGGTGTTCTGTCAGGAAGAATGGCGAAAAATTCCAAAGACAAGAACTGAAAGACTCTTAGCTGGCTACAGGAAGCGTTTGCAAGCTGTTATAGCTGCCCGAGGAGCAGATACAAAGTACTAGCTGACAGGGTTCCCAAACTTTTGCACAAGGCCTGTTTTCTTGTTTTACTATTTTGAAACTGTAAAGTTAAAAATAAAAATGATTCTTGCTTTAAAATGCGATGACATGTGTCATGTTTAACTTTGTAGCATATAGTGTTCAGGTTTGCTTTCAATCACTTGGAGATTAATTGTAACAGACATTTAGTCCAGGAGTGCCCAAATTTTTGCACCCCACTGTAAAAACATTCTGATATTGCATGGCTAATATACAAAACTATATGCCAACTAATTCACATATCATATCATACTGCCAAGCCCGGGAAGACCATCCGTGATCATACAAAAGTCACATAAGTTTTAGACAGAATGTATTAGAAACTGCTTTATTTTTTATTGATTCAAGATAGGAATTCCAGCTGTTTAATTAACATTCCTCCAAATTACTGAAAAAAAAATATAAATAAATAAATAAAGGGCTTGAACTAGGAGGGACGTAAAGTTATGGCCTCAAAGGCCCATGCCCTTCGGTATCAATCCTGATTTTAGTATGCCTCGAATTAAACAATGATTAGGGTGCTGGAGGGCATAAAAGTTACTCTCACAAGTTACAACCAAAAAGGGCACTTTTGTCCGTGAAGGCAAAGGGGCTGGTGCTCGAGCACCAGTAGAGCCCTATGTCTGCACAACCCTGCTACAGAGTCGCTAGAATGGTGGACCAAATAGAAAAATAAGAGAACCGCATGTGGTACGCTTATCTTAGAAACCGAACACAGAGGACTAATTGAAAAATGCGATAAATTACAAAACTGCGTACGAACACAGAATAAAGAACTGGACGAATTGCGTAAAAAGATAGATGAATTAGAAGAAAATTTTAAAAACTCTGAGCTCGCATGTGTCCCGGCTGGAATGAAAGGCGTCCAATGTTTGTTCCCCGATTTGAATCGTCCAACCATTACTGACCTGCGATACTTGGAAAATAAAGAAATGACTAACACCGCCCCCATGGCTCCAATAGACCGATCCAGAGTACAGCCCACCCAGGCCTATCCAGCCAATGAGATCCAGGGCTGCAGTCACGTGACCGCACCCAGCTAGCGCTCGCCATAACCTCTGACAAACAAACACTTATCCGAACTGCTTTCTCGATTGGGAAGGGTACATTCGCGCTTTGTTTTCGCATTTTTGTAATTATAAAATCTCACAATGGCAAAGCGGTGTTGTTACGGTGAGTGTAAATCGGACACGAGATACCCAGACAGGGTCGTAAACACTACTTTCAGGAGGGAGAGGGCTAGATATGGCAATTTACTTGCTAATAATTACACATTATTCTCAAAGCTCAACTCGCTTTGTTTACGAACAATAACACCTCTTGATGGCTTTGCACTGGGCCGTAAAAGGTTCAAGAGGCTGCAGGTTTTCATTCAAACAGAGCAGAAACACACCTGATACGATTAATGCAGGCTTCACACGGAGCTCCGTTTCAATCAAAGACTGTCTTGGGCAATAACACTTGGGTGCTCCGGAAAAGGTTTATGATCTTATCACACCATATGTAAATTTAATGCTACGTACCCTGCTTTGCAAGAGCACTGGCCATGAACAATGCTTCTCTGTTCCTTGTCGATCGTTATTATCAATGAGTGTGGCTTCTGGGACTTCAGCATTGAGCAATAGCATTTGCATTTCGCTTCAACTTCACGGGTGTTTACAACAGAAAATGACGCTTCGTGAATATACCCAGATAAAAAATAATTATAACCCTTGTCTTTTGCTTTTTTTGCATGCGATCCGTTTTTAAAAACTTGAGATTGATGTATTCAGGAAGCGCTTCCAATGAGATTATAAGGGACATTGGCGCCATCTTCAGTAAAGCTTGACCTAGGTCCGGCCGTTGCTATGCGTAGTTAGGGGGTGGGTGGAGCTAGAGGAAGCGAACAGCGGCTTCACGTTGACCATATTCATACATGTCAGCTGACGTCATAGACGCACGTGACCGCTCTCAAACTCTAGGCGCCGCCATTTTGGGTACTGACTTAAAACAGGCTGTCTATCTGTCGCCCCGTGGGCTGTGATAAGAAGTCTCACTAAAAGAGTGGATTAACATTTTTTATGATACGGCTCTTTCGAATGCTGCATTTTGATTAATGAATTACACTCTGATTCTACATTTTACGGTCTTTTATTTCTATATAACAGACTGTTGCTAAGTGAAACAGGCCGTTGCTAGGGACGCTGCTCTGATCGGAGGAGACAGAGGAGAAGAACTATGCAGGATATTTACCTTATGTTTCATTTTTACCTTCATTAAACAGCTTCGGACTAATTGTGATGTTAGATGACTTGTAACTTGTTACAGGGAGAGTGGAGGCTCCTTCCACGTTGTGGCTGGAAACCAAAACTGCGATCAGAGCCTCGGACCCGGTGTCACAGTTCTCGTCTACGAGGCATGCATGTCCGTGTTAATTCTTTATCTCAAAGTTTCAAACACGTTTACGTCAGTAGCGCAGCCAGAACTTAAAATTGCGTGGGCAATAAATATCTCTTCAAAACAATTAGTTCTGCCTCGATCGCAATCATTTTTTTCTGATTAACTATGCCTTCAATACGATAACAATATCAGGTGTTACTTGTTCACCTCGTTCAGGCAAAACGACAATCATTCATTTGGATGCGCAATTTTGTGCATTTCAAATCTCTGTCTTTGGTTCAGTTTGAATAATTCAATCGATCATGAAGCACAGGTTAGATCGCCTGATGAGCCGAAAAGGTAGCGCGGAAGTTCCAGAACAGTTTACCTCTCGAAAAGTATTATTAAAACTAAGCACAACTTATGAGTAACTTATTTTGCTGAACTGAATTATTCCTATTGATTAGTCGCCCTTAGATCGCACCACGAAAGAAGCCGTGTCTTTTTTTGCCAGTTGATTATTCATATAAATGGAAATTGCTTTAACAAAGGAAAATGGCTGAGAACAAGTTAGGTATCATAATTGTAATAAACCGATGTTGTGTGGCCGCTCAATTTTCAGGTGTGGCTACGCCACTGATATGAAAAGCACAAAATTGCGCATCCAAATGAATGATTGTCTTTTGCCTGAACGAGGTGAATAAGCAACACCTGATAGTGCGGAGTGTTTTCGGATTGAATGTATAGTTTTTTAGAAACAAATGACTGCGATCGAGTCAAAACGAATAAATGTTTTAAAGAGATGTTTAGTGCCCATCCAATTTTAAGTTCTGGCTTCGCCACTGGTTTATGTACACTAAAGAAAGAAAGACCGAGAAACAGAAAGATAACTTACAACGAAAAGCTCGTTCGAGGTGGTATTTCATTGTCAACTCACAAACGTGGATGGACTGATCAGGTATTTTTTTTTAAAGATTTTTTTTGGGAATTTTTTTCCTTTTTTTATTTGATAGCTATAGAGTGTAGAGAGACAGGAAAGTTGGGGAGAAGAATGGGGGATGACATGCAGCAAATGACCCGAGTCGGATTTGAACCCAGGTCGCTGCGGGAAGGACACAGCCTTTATGGTACGCGCACTTAGACCGATGAGCCACCGGGGCGCCCCGACTGATCAGGTATTTTACGAATACGATATTTTACTTTCCAAATGTATTTTCCAAATTAACTTACTATATCAAAGTGTACGGATGTCCGACTGATGTCATTATTATCATTAATAGTAAGTACTTCATCATTCCATCATAACAATCCCATCGTCAAAACTCAAAATCATATCTGCACCCCTGAATTTCCCATTTTCTCATTATCATCATCATTTGATAATTATTCCATCAACTTCAATCGTTACCGAATACCGAATCGCCGTATTCATCATCACTATTACTATCAACCGCGACTATCAATCACAACGACAATAAATATATCATGTATTTTGTATCAATATCATCAAAATTCATCATCATAACTATTGAAAAGAAAAAGAAAAAAAAAACCATGACGCTGATGAGATTGAAAGGCAGCTAGCGAGCGCAAGCTGACTAGACCAAGGAGGTAGGGATTAATACATTCTTGATTAAAATCTCCAAATTGACACTGATTGATTCTCCATCTGTTTCCCATTCAAGTAAGTTGATAAGCTAATCGTTGGCGCACGACAGTCGTGAGCTACAGGAATAAATAATGCAGCCTACATAAGCGAATGTCTGGATGATGCCATTAATAATTACCCATCATTTTATCGTGTGCACAATCAATGTACTGATTTTCTGGAAACGGGTATTGCAATTTTCTTCCCGGGACCCGAACCTTTCGGGCGGGACCCCGGGTACCCGGTTTTTAGTCACAGGCCAGCACACATCCGAGGAGGGAGAGCAAAACAGCGGAGAAGTGACAGGACTTGCAGATTTGCCAAATGATGCAATTTATAAATCGATAAAAGTCGTATTTTGATCAACATTACATCTGAAATTAATAATTTCACTCATAAGCCGTGTAATAAGCAGGATAATGTAGAGTTAGTCTGTCGTTATGGAGAAATAAAGACTGAGACATCCTTCATCGTAGCCCATACAGTCTATGGTCGTAGCTGTGCCTCGGTCCCTGGTAGGTACTCAAGATGGCGCTCACAACAAAAACGTCACGTGACTGAAATCCATGAATAGCCAACCGTTAAGCGTAACTAACATGAGGGCATTATTAAAAGACTTTCCAAGTCTGACCGTGAATGACGATAATTTACAATTTTGGCGACAGCTAACAGAGTTGCAGCGAAGTATGTCCTTACACCCGCTAGACATGTTTTCTATTGTACGAGCTAAGTGTCCCACTTTGAGTTGGAATGCAATAGAACCAGAAAGCCTCAGGCAAGATATGTGAGCAGCTGGGCCCTGGGCAACTTGTACTGAGCTTCAAGCTTCCACTGATCATTTCTGTGTTGCTGTAAAAAACGCGTTGGGCAAAGGCACAGCTAGATGGCATTTATTTACGGCAGTGGTACAAGGTAGCCTAGTTTGCCGTTCGCAGAATACGCTGATAGGAAATATGAAGCATTTGAAATGCACAGCGGCCTCCCTAACCCCAATAGAGATGTTGCTGTATTTGTTCAACAGTTGCTGGCGGATGCAGGACCACATATACAGAATGTTTTGGCAATTGGCGTAAACCCAGGTAACACCTTTAATGATATTGTTGCGTGGGCTTCACGCTTAGAGGAACAGATCCGTAAAAATGCGCTACCCCTCATCCCATTGCGGCCTTGCGTGAAAATATTTCAAATGGTAAAATACACTGCGATAATTGTGGAAAAATGGGTCATCGGGCTAACCAATGCAGAGGAAGGGACCACAGGAAAGACAGGCCTTATACTCCTCAAAACCGGTATGACGATCAATGCTTTTGCTGCAGAGAAAAAGGACACCAAGCACCACAATGTCTAGCTGCCCTACCTAAGGCGCACGCTTCCAAAGGCTATTACGCCCACTTGAACAGAGAGCTGCTATTGCCACTGCTCCGTGGCCCCGCACTGTATGAGATGTCTGTAAGAATGTGGAACTTTTTAACTTCTGCTGGAACCGCATACCTGACTCTTCTGTTATTGCAGCACCAATCAATGCTCTTTTGAAGGGCCCATGTCGCCCATTGGAGTCAGTTGATTGGACACAAGTGTGAAGATGCATTTACTGCTCTGAGTCTACTCTTAGAGTTACAGACCAGCCTGGATCTACCACTCCCGTGCTAAGCCGTGGCAATCACCAGCAGACACCACCAAAACTACTGAAGGCTGACTCAAACCACACTGTCTCGGACACCCGCAGCCTTCATTAATAAGGTGCATGCGTTCCTATGCACCCACATAACCAAATTGAATACTTCAGTTCACGGTGTGTGTGTGTGTGTGTGTGTGCGTGTGTGTGTGTTCATCTGTCACTACTAAGCAGGGGCGTGTTTAGGGCCTGGCTACTGGGCTATAGCCCGGGGTGTTTTTTCTTTAGCTGGGGTCTTTTCTTAGGGTTAAAAAAAAAGACGAGTATGAACTTAGAGCTCTTGCAACCACTGAGTCTTTAGCCTATATTGTACTAATTTATTCGCAGCGTGCGTTAGAAAGTTACCGTATTACGGGGACGCTTATGTGTCTGTTTCTTTCTCATAAAACCTTCCCTCTTCCACCTGTATATATGTCTATGTTTGCACCCACAAAGTTCATGATGCCTGAAACGTGACATTTAGGAGTTAGCTAGTAGGCCTAGTGCAACCAAAAAAAAAAAGAAAAAAAAAAGGATCTAACGATAAAGGTAACGTTTATTTATTAGATATAAGCCTTCCATTGTTGATAAAATTAATACGTCATGTCATTTGCATCTGGCAAAGTGAACCGTGAACTTTTCCTCGTCGTGGCTATCTACCGCGACATCAGCTAGCAAAATATTGTTCAACTGACCGCTGGCCAATTATTGGGACCCCAAAGAAAATAGACTATAAATCTAAAACCGCAGCTTTTCTCATATTTATTGTACTCTAATGAAAATAAATAAATCATTTTGCACCTGGACCAAGCAGTCACCGATTTCATACATGCTGCGTGAATAATCCTCAACATGCGGGACTTCAGATCAGAGTGGAAGGGAGCATCCAATCTGATCCATCACGATAGAAGTTAAGAGATTTATGTTGATATGAGCCATGGATGCATGCGTCCAGTGGCAAATGGTATTATTTGGCTAGCTCGTATCAACATCAATCGCTAACCTTCTATCCTAATGGATTTGATTGGATGCGCTCTTCCACTCTGGTCTGAAGTCCCGCATGTACATGATTATTCGCGCAGGGAGCAAGGTGATTTATTTTCATCAGAGTACGATAAAGATGAGAAAAGCTGCGGTACTTAGATTTAAA
Source organism: Gymnothorax javanicus (assembly GCA_029692085.1). Taxonomy (NCBI): domain Eukaryota; kingdom Metazoa; phylum Chordata; class Actinopteri; order Anguilliformes; family Muraenidae; genus Gymnothorax; species Gymnothorax javanicus. Next base: position 56,997,897 of record CM056193.1, read on the forward strand.
GTCTGCTTTCTTTGGGGTTTCGATAATTAGCCAGCGGTCAGTTGAAAAGTATTTTGTCGATTGCAGCAGATGTTCAAAATAGGCCTACTGGTTGAGAAACTAACTACGCTTCCCCAATATACTCCAGTGACGATCATATGCTTATCAGCGCAATGCCTCAACTAGGAGCCTGCGTCACAAAGTCTATGGTCACAAAGTAGTCTGTGTTTTTGGGCTAATAACGTCGCTCATCGTCTTCACTTTCTGACAGTGGCGGGTGGTGGACAGAGAACAAGGAGGGCGATAAATATGTCTTTAAACTGCTTATTAGTCTTGATCTGTTTTCAATCAATTTCCCTGGTAAAAGACACTTTAACCCTCCTCTCTCAGGTGTAGCTAATTGTCTTCGTTAAGACGAGAAATCAAACGCACCAGTTGAACGCAAAAAAGAGCGCATTTCAATCTTTTTCAATTAAACAATCATTACGCACAGGTTTGACGACTTGCTTAGGATGTGACAAAATTTAAAATGGAAAATCCACAGTGGTTTTTTTTGTGAGGAGTTCCCTATTTAGGCATGTGAATTAAATCACTAATCTCACCCGTTTCAAGGGATGTTTTCCGCCCCCTCGGTTTTCCGTCCACCACCCGCCACTGCTTTCTGATATCACGAAATTCGCTCTCTGATCCACAGTAATAGCATGCACTTTTAATTTTTTTAAAATAAACTCAGTGGAGGAGCTGGCCCAGCATTTCTCACCCAGAACTATAACTCGTAACCCCATTAATGATGCCAAACCAATTTTTAGAATACATTTTTAGGACTGAATCTGCAGTACTAAATATCTTGAGCTCCTTTGGAGACTCAAAAGCGAAGGATACTCATGGATTGGATACCTTGTTTTTTAAGTCACATAGGGATGTTCTAGTTTGTCCTATTGCTCATTTGATTAATCTGTCTATCAAGTAAGGAATTTTTCCAAATACCTGGAAGTCAGCTGTTGTAACTCCCATTTTCAGGACAGGTGACAAAACAATGGTGGAAAACTACAGACCGATTAGTATTTTACCCGTAGTATCCAAGGTGGCTGAGGAATGGATAGCACAGCAGCTGACTGCTTACTTGAATAAAGGCCATGCTCCTCGGCACCCTATGCAATTTGGGTTCCGCTCCTACCACTCTACTGAAACAGCCAATTGTCACTTTCTTGAACATGTAAAGCTGAAATTACATGAAGGTGGGGAAATTCGGCGCAGTTTTTCTAAATTTAAAGAAGGCTTTTGACACTGTGAATCATCAGTTACTCCTGTCAAAACTCTCCTTTTTAAATTTTTTTTGATGAAGCGATCAAATTGATGAACTCATATCTTACTAACAGGAAGCAATGTGTACATATTGGTAACACCCAGTCAACATATCTCAACTGTAATGCTGGTGTTCCCCAGTGATCAATTTTGGGACCAATAGTGTTCGGCTTGTATATCAATGACCTGCCTTTAGTTTGCCCATCCGTCAACATACAAACGTATGCTGATGACACAGTTCTCTTATGTACATGCCAAAAACAAACTAGATGCTGCAAGCAAATTAATAGCAACCATGGTTCATGTATCTGATTGGGAAAACAAATCATGCTTACACCTGAATGTAAACAAAACTGTATGTTCTTCTCACGAAAAGCAACAAAATCTCACCTACCTGATGTTTTTGTCAGTGGAGAAAAGCTCAAAGTGGTATCTGATTTTAAATATCTTGAAATTATTTTAGATTCAAATCTGTCTTTCAAAAAGCATGTTAAAAAGGTGGCCAATACTATTAAATTTAACCTGGCCAATTTTAGGCATATCAGACCATATCTAACAATAGAGGCAGCCAAACTCTTTATGCATTCTATGATTTTTTCCCACATTGCATATTGTTTTACCAGCTGGTCACAAGCAAGCACGACAACTTTGAAGCCAATCGAGTCCCTTTATAAACAGACACTTAAAACATTTGATCAAAAAGCCAATAGTTATCACCACTGCCGCATAAATCAAAAGTACAATTTATTTAATTTTGAAAATTTTAAACATTTCTCAGATTTTTAATATTTTACATGGGCATGCACCTCCACCACTGAGTCAGTTTATAACACAGAAGAACAACTGTAGCAGGACAACAAGGGCCACTACCAGAGGGGACTGTGTTGTACAATACAGACGTAGCAAGTTTGGGCAAACAGTCTTCTCGATTAGAACCACCCACTACTGGAATGGTCTGCCAATTGAATTGAGACAGAGCAATAACTACCCAACCTTTAAACACAAATATAAGACATGGCTCAAGGTAAATCAAACTTGTGATCATGAGTAACTACACAAACTCATCTGTGTAGCTGCCCCTGCCTACACTTATTATGTTTATGATATTTCTGTGGCGTGTCTTTGTGTTGTTGTATTATTGTTTTTTTTTTCTTTCCTCTCTTTTCATAACATGACATCATTTTATTTGTAACAACCTGCATAGGGACTACGGACAAAAATTAGCTTAGTAGCTAACTCTGGTACATTTACACCGATGTGTAACTGAAGTGTTGATTAATGTGCACTGTCCCTGATAAATAAATAAAAAGTATTAGTCACTGAAGCCAAGGTCTAATAAACTGTTGGACTTCTGCAGCAGACCGGTTAGTTTACTTGCTATTTAGCGTATTGTGGAGCACTTTAATCGTGATTGTCAGACGGACATTTACAAATTTGCCGCGTACACAGCTCAGCTGACAGAGACAAGGTCGAATGCATTGCCATTCTCATTGATGCATGAGTACGGCCGTGCTGTGCTTGGCTGTTGGCACGTACAATGGTACCACTGCCTGTACCAGAGCTGTGATTGGCTGATGTACGTAATGGTACCAACCGACCTGCAGAAAAAAAATTCTGAAGAGACTTCAACCAGCTGCTGACTGTATCTTGAGTGATTTTAGAATTTTTTTTCTTCATTAAAGGGTGTGAATTTACAAGTGTTCTCCAGTGTCTTTTGTCCGCTTTAACTTGGTGGTAAGTTGAGGGTTTCTGTATCGCAGCTCATGCGCGCACTTCTTTCCTCCCTCTGGGCTAAGCCCCGGATCTCTTACCATCCTAGATCCACTCCTGGTAGTGAGAGATGCTTTACTGAAGTAACGGTGCAAAACACAACCTTTGAGAGTTGTTTTATGTTATTAGGAGCAGTGTAAAAATATTTTCGGGTCAAATTAGACTATGGCGGGCCGCCACAGTCTAGGTAATTAATGGGAAACAAACTGCACTTGTCTTGCACAAGGATCCACCCAAAGCCCAATAAAGGCTACTGATTCAGTATTCACTTGCTACTATATATGGACCATTACTACAAAATATGTAAGGGATAATGCCCGACGAGGTGTCCATTATCAGAAACTAATGGACGACGCGGAGGCGTGAACCGTCCGACGCGAAGCGGAGGACGGTTGCTTCCGCGAAGTCCATTCATTTCTGATAATGGACACCTCGAAGGGCATTATCCCGCTTATACCATGGTCACTTACGAATGAAATAAATATTAAATCAATTATTAATACGTTAATGTTGTTTTTTACCGTTTTACCATTAAAATTGTAAGTTTATCTCTCGTTGTGACGCGTTGCCAAGGTAACCGGCTCTGGCCACAGAACCTGCAGCTCGGTCGGCCGAAGCTTTCTGTTGCCACGGTTACCAACTAGCGTTTGAGCCAGCGCAATAATTTAGAACAATCAGGCTATTTTACCGGAACTTTTTTATAGGTGTCCTACAACACTTTTTAACGGACACCCTGCAGCCAATCAGAATCGAGTATTCACCCAGACCATGGTATAATATTCACAATATTACAACAAAAATACAAATAGCTGCAGATCACGATAACAAAGTAAGTGTGAAGGTGAAGTTGGCTGACAGAAAAGCATGACAGTTTACCCCTGATGGCTGAACTGTGGACTATATAAATATATAAAGTTGCATTTCATTGGTTGTACTTTCTGTCCATCATCTTGTGCAGAAATGCACACAACTGACTTAACATTGTTATGCAGAACATAAAAGATGATGGGCCAAACGTGCCAATATGAGATCAGTCATGAGAAGCCTTACATTTTAAAAAATTACACTATTTCAGTCAGGTAAACTCATGTATTTACGATTGAACAAATTTATTAACATGTAGATGTAATGACATTTGAGTTTGGTGAAAGGTTCTGCTCTGGAGGTGCTCTCTACTATGCATAGCAAGAACATACTAAACAACAACAAAATTAGGTAGGGAGCAGAACTGAAGAATACCCCCCTGTCAGACAGAGCAGAACCAAACAGGTGGAGGCTGGGGTGGAGGTGACAAGCAAAACACGTTTCTCACCTTGCACGTGAGGCATCAGATTAAGCAGCAAAGGTGTTCATGCTGATTGTGCTTAAATAGACCAACATAATAGGTTCTTTGCTGTTGCTGCTCTGTGATTGGAGTACTCTCGCTGACGCAGACAACCACATAGGTAATTTAGAATGACCCGAGTTTCCTGCCTGAACTAGTTCCACTTATTTATTTGATCAATCTCTGCCATTTATGCTGTCTTTCACACCGCAAAATGTAATTATTTTTTAGACAGTATAGAGAGCTGTTTCCAAAAAAATTGAATTGATAAAAAGCAATATGCCAGTGATGAAAAAACATCGCAATAAATTCTGATTCCATGAAAATTTGAATTTTTTTTTTCATCTGCTTTATTTTATTACAGAGTGCATAATCTGCATAAATAGCTCTTTATCAGCAAGAGGAAAAAAAAGAAGTTCTTGCGCAAATACCATGGTAACAACCAAACAGGAGGAAATGAGAAAGGATAAACGTGTGTGTGTGTGTGTGTGTGTGTGAATTATTACACATCCATGATATAACAATGATGCCAGCTAGGCTGATTGCATGAGCTGAAACATAGAATAGTTCACTAAACATACTAGGAGTATGTAATCATCAAATCTGCGACAAACTTTCCAGATGCCAGGACTATAAAAGGAGCGACATTATCATTATGGCAAGTAACGATAATACCTGTGCTAATGTAAATATCTGCCCAATATTATGAGTACAAAAGACAACACTCATTTTAATCACGCATACTTTGCAGAAAAGAATCTTCCAATGAGGTGAAACAATGGATCATAAACAAATTTCCCATTGCTTGACAACCAACACAAAAAGGGAGGAGTATCAGCTTGTGAATTAATCAATTTAAGCTGACAACACTGCTTAAAGTGACTGGGAATTCAGGCCAAAATGAGTTAAAGGAGCTGTGTCATGATTACTGCGCGTGCTCACAACTTTGAACAAAGTAAATCTGCTCAACCACAAGTCAAAATCTAGAAGGCATTTTTTATTCTTCTATGATTATTGGGGATGGAAACCAGCTTAGGTTGTTTGTATCCCTGAAGCTTAAAATAACATTTTGAATCCTTAAATTTCCATAGAAAGCTCCTTAATATGAAAAGCATAATGCCAGAGTAGCTAAAATATATAAATACAATGCAAAACAAAGATGGAATGGCAAGGATGGAATCAAATTACGACCTGCAGTCAAGCAGACTCTGTTTCTTGGGATGTAAGTTCCCAGCATGAGCAATAATTGTGATACAGCTGCTTTACACATATACAGGCTTTGGTTAAGCTATGATCAGTCTATGTCACTGTCATGTGATTGTCAAAGCTCTCCTCAGCCTGTTTTGAGAGATGGAATAATGGTGACCTTCAGTTTTTTTATTGTTTGGTCGCATTCTCATTATTTAAAGCACTGTACCACTTCACAAAATAATGGTAAAAAATCCAATTTATAATACAAACCCCAATTCCAATTAAGTTGGGATGTTGTGTAAAACGCAAATAAAAACAATATAATGATTTGCAAATCCTTTTTCATCTATATTCAATTGAGTACACTACAAAGACATTAAATGTTATATATATAATAATAAAATATTAAATGTTCAATCTGGTAAACTTTATTGTTTTTTTTGGAAATCTTCTCTCAGTTTGAATTTGATGCCTGCAATGCGCTCCAAAAAAGCTGGGACAGGGGCTTGTTTACCATTGTGTTACATCACCTTTCCTTTTAACAACGCTCAAGAGTTTGAGAACTGAGGACACTAATTGTAAAAGCTCCGTGGGTGGAATTCTTTCCCTTTCTTGCTTGATGTATGACTTTAGCTGCTCAACAGTGCGGCCTCTGTTGTCATATTTTGAGCTTCATAATGCGCCACACATTTTCAATGGGAGACAGGTCTGGACTGCAGGCAGGCCAGTCTATTATCCTGCACTCTTTTACTACGAAGCCACACTGTTGTAACACGTGCAGAATGTGGCTTGGCATTGTGTTGCTGAAATAAGCAGGGACGTCCCTGAAAAAGACGTCGCTTGGATAGCAGCATATGTTGCTCTAAAACCTGTATGTACCTTTCAGCATTAATGGTGCCTTCACAGATGTGCAAGTTACCCATGCCATGGGCACTAACACATCCCCATACCATCACAGATGCTGGCTTTTGAACTTTGCGCTGATAACAATCTGGATGGTCCTTTTCCTTTTTAGCCCGGAGGATATGATGTCCATGATTTCGAAAAACAATTTGAAATGTGGACTCGTCAGACCACAGCACACTTTTCCACTTTGCGTCAGTCCATCTCGGATGTGCTCGGGCCCAGAGAAGCCGGCGGCATTTCTAGGTGTTTTTGTTATGTGGCTTTGGCTTTGCATGGTAGAGTTTTCACTTGCACCTGTGGATGTAGCGACACACTGTTTTAACTGACAATGGTTTTCCGAAGTGTTCCTGAGCCCATATGGTAATATCCTTTACAAAATGATGTTGATGTTTAATGCAGTGCCGCTTGAGGGACTGATGTTCACGGGCATTCAATGTTGGTTTTCGGCCTTACCGCTTACGCGTGGAGATTTCTCCAGATTCTCTGAATGTTTTGATGATATTATGAACAGTAGATGATGAAATCCCTAAATTCCTTGCAATTGCATGTTGAGAATCAGAATCAGAATCTTTATTGTCATTATACCGAAGTACAACGAAATTGTGTGAAATCCCAATTCAGTGCAAACAATATAACAAACAATAAAGGTTAAAAAAAAACAAGGTAATGTATATCTATATATATGTATGTGTGTGTATATAAACAAGTATATAAACAAGAAATATGCAGTTAGCAGCAGAAATATACAGTTAGCAGAAACGTTGTTCTTAAACTGTTGGACTATTTGCTAACGCAGTTATTCACAAAGTGGTAAACCTCGCCCCATACTTGCTTGTGAACAACTGAGCCTTTCGGGAATGCTCCTTTTATACCTAATCATGACACTCACCTGTTTCCAATTAACCTGTGGAATGCTCCAAACAGCTGTTTTTTGAGCATTCCTCAACCTTCCCAGTCTTTTGTTGCCCCTGTCCCAGCTTTTTTGGAACATGTTGCGGGCATCAAATTCAAAATGAGTGAATATTTCCAAAAAAAAACAATAAAGTTTATCAGTTTGAACATTAAATATTTTGTCTTTGTAGTGTACTCAATTGAATATAGGTCGAAAAGGATTTGCAAATCATTGTATTCTGTTTTTATTCACGTTTTACACAACGTCCAAGGGCGTAGGTTTGCGTATGAACGGTAGGGACATGTCCCGACCACTATTTTGGGAAGCCAGATTGTCCCTACCAATATTTCAGCAAACTCGTTCTTGTCATCTTTCCAGATAAGCCACATTAGACCCAGTTCTGGAGACTACGTCACCAAGACAACCTATTTACGCATTCTAGCGTTTGATTGGTTGAAAGGTTGGGGCTACCTGAAGGCTACATGTCAAGTGTAAATTGACCGCTCTGTTCAGGTCATGAATATTCATTTTTGTCCAAAGCTGGGCTTGAGAAGCGCAAGTGGATCGCCGGCTTTGATTACATGGTGTTTGCAATGGCTTGCCCGTTGAAGAGTACCGTAATTTGGCATTTGATCCAGATTTTTCTTCATCACGCATCTATAGCACTTTTCCCATGGTCCAAATCATGAGATATATTTGATATTACCTTAGATACGTATCACTTTTACGGAAATTTTATTGTCTGAGAGCGTGAGAAAAAAATATCATTTCATGTAATGCTATCAATATTCAGCAAAACTGAATGCCAAGTGTAATGTTGGGAACTTGAATCGGTGTGATCGGTGTGGGTTAGCAGTGTAGTAGGCTAGCTAACTGCCACTCTCGTAACTAAGTGTGCTTGCAGTACCTTTCCATAGCTAACCATTATATAACATCAGTTTGTTAGCTAGCGAGCTAACGGCAGCTGGCCACTCAGTTGACAGAGGAAGAAAACCAAGAGGCCACATCCAGGGCCATCCAGGGCGTAAGTGATCAAACTAATTAGTCAGAAACAGCTATTTAAAGTGAAAACTTGCCAGCTACCTAAAGTTACTTTTTACTGGAAAATAATTTCAACTAATGTTAGTTAATCGTGTTCGCTAGTTTCAGCTAGTGAACTAAACCTGGTCTCTGACACATGCGGGCTAGTAGTAGCTGGCCATTGTAGACATAACACGGGTGAATATATCAAATTATGAGGTGAATTTCAGTCTAGAAATCCCGCAAAGGTGCTATTATTAATGTATTATTTTGTATACAGGAACCACGTTAGCAAGCTGTTGAGGATACAGGTGTATCAGAGCTTCAGGTGAGGTCCTAAGTACGAATTACAGTATGGAATTATAGGGAAAGCATTAAAGTTAGTTTCATGATGTTCAGCAAATATAACCTTTGAAAGTCAAAATGTCCCAACCAACTTTGCTTCAGTGGGGAAAATGAAAGAAACAAGTTATCGTAAGTCGTAAATCTAACATGATCCAGTCCGATAAAATGCTCGGCTTGCAGCTTGTCCAATTCACAGATAGTCAGTGGTCCATTTTGAAGTGTTTGTCTCGGCCGCAGTCGTCTTACCGCACAGAGAGATGCTTAATAGACATATATTGCCTGTAATGATTTTAACATTCTCTGAAAATAAAACATACCATTATGTAATTAAGAAACTTATGAATTTGTAAGTGTATTTCCATTATTCAATATTGCTAATAAATGTTCATAACATTAGTAACAGTTGTAAACTTGTATTCAAAAATCAAATCAAAAGTATTTGGCTGGCAACAAAATAGAAACTGAAGTTTATGTAAGTGGCATATATCTATTAAGATTATGGAGGCAGTTTGCTTAGCATCATAAAAAAAAAAAAACAAAAAAAAACAAATAAACACTCATTCGGATAATCTCTGTAAACACAAAAGGCAGTATCTGTACTCAGAATTGAAAAAATTTTCCATTACATTTGTGTCCCTACCAATTGTCACATTAAACCTACGCCCTTGACAACGTCCCAAGTTCTTTGGAATTGGGGTCTGTATCTGGCCTCCATAGGGGTAATTCCATTATTTTACATTGGTTTTGTGCAAAAGTTATCTTTCACTTTAATAATTGCCTTGATTGTCAAAATGGTTATTTTCCGCCTTTTGGCTAATTTTCTATCACCACTTCCACATCTGTGAAACTCAAGAACTCTCTTTTGCTGTATAAATGCTGTCATTTACTTGTATTAAACATGGTGAGTATGTTTAAGGGATACTGGTATGTGTATCACATCATATTTGCAGCCCAGAGAAACAGGAAATCATGGTTGTACATTGAGGTTTTCCTGGTCATTATGATGAACATGAACTAAAACAGGAATGGGAATATACTTCAATCAGATTTTTCGAAGATGTTTGTTTAGGTTGAAGATGGCACACATTTTTGGAAAAAAAATTTATTTTAAGATGACAATTTGTTTTCTTTAATTTCCTTTAAATTCAAGGTGAAGTGTTTAAAAATATTTTGAACAAAAGATTGAGAAGATAAACGGTGTATCATTTCTCTTCACCTTTTCAGCTAATGTGTAAGACCACGCCTCCAGCCTTCCAATTCACCAGCCAATTAAGACCCGGACCGCATTCCTCAGTCCGCGATCACTACCTGCATCTGTTCCCTATTGTCTGTATGCAAGAGTATTCCCTATTTAAGTCAGAGCTTTGCACTCATTCGGTGCGAAGCCTCGTAAGCCTCACAAGCCTGTATTCACTCCCTTGTCCTGTTAGACTTTTCTCCCGCATTCGCGTGTATACTTAGCTCTTAAGTGTTGCGCTGTTACTGTTATGTTTACTGCTTTACTTATTATCCAGGAACCTTAGCCCCTTGTTCTTTTCTATTTGTAGTACATAGAACTGCAGTTTTACTCCTAGTTACATGCATCACTAATATCCTCATCCAGGAACCTCGATTCCTTGTTCTTCTGTATTGTGTACTATTGTGCCCTCTGCTGTGCTGCGAAGGCAGTACAATAAATCCAGATCCATCTTCGAACCTGAGTCCAGTCCACTATTCCTGACATCTGTGCCTGACAGCGGTGCTTAGAGTCAAACCCTTACATAATGTTATGATGTAAATATCGGTGGACAGAACTGAATGTTGTTTTCAAACTGTTGATTAATCCAGTCATATAGTTTTTTTTAGAAACTGGCCAGCTGTGACCACTCATTGCTTGGAAACAATGGGGTCTTCTACTCCTTATTTGTCCCAGCATAATAGCATCTCCTTTTCAACAGCAGTACACTTGTTTTTTAGCACTCCAACGCTAGAAGTCTTATATTGCTCCTCTTTGTACTTTTTTTTTTAGAACATTTTGCAGATATCAAAATCAGAGTGAGCATGTACAAGGCAAAGATGATTTACAAATCACTGTTATATTTCTTTCTTAGCATTTTCCACAGCATCCCAACTTTTTCAGAAATGGGGTTGTACCAAAATAGCACATTTGCAGAGTTATGTAAGCATCAGGTGACACAGTGAGTACTTCGCGCACTAGAGTTATGGCCACTGAAAATCAGGCTTAACACTGACTTAAATGACAGTTATTCCAAATAGTAATCATAATTTGTAATATCAACAATGTCTTGCCCATATCTTTCACTAGCTTGTTGAGGAAAAGTATTTCCCTATTTTAAAAACAAAAATATTTTGCAGTGATTCAAATTTCATGTACACAAAAGAATATTTTCATGACCTATACATTTCCCAAATTCAAGGGCATTACAAAGACAATTAAATGTATGACAGGAGATAAGTATAGCTATCTAAATAATCTACAATTAAGAGAAAAAATACTGTAAACACCATTATATATCTTGCAGAAAATGGCCCACTGAAGTTCAGAGACCACATCGGTATTCCTCGGGAAAATTTCACCGAGGTAGAGCAAGGTTTGTCTGCTAGGCCTATGCTCACACCAGAACAAAGGGGAGGTGTGAAGACAGTCAAAACACATGCCTCATTAATGCCTCCCTCCAGTACTGCAGTCCAAACGCCAATTTTTTATGCAAATTACCAGTACTGCCTGTTCAATGAGGAGCAGTGTAATTAAGCCAGGCCCTAGATGCAGTCTGGATGAAGTACAGGCTTACAATACTGGCCATTATATACCGATGTGGTCTCTGAACTTCAGTGTGCCAGACAATCCTAGGTGTGTCTCGGGAAAATTTAACTGAGGTTTACTGAGGTGTTGTCCAAACTTAAGTAAACCGGACAGACTTCGGGATACCTCGGTAAAATTTTTCTGAGGTTTACTGAGTTGGCCTCAAATCTTCAGTAAACCTCAGTGTATTTGTGGGAATTTCTCTGAAAAAGGTGCTCTTTCTCGGTTTTTAGGTGCTAGTAGTGTATGCTTTTGGGAAACGCACCCCAGACTGGGAGTATGCTAGAACAACTCCATAACAGCCCTCTCCAAAACAACAGAAGTCCTTGGGACTTTGTTTATTTGAATTCCTTAGAGTCCAAAAAAACAGCTTAAAATTATCATAAAATTACTCAATAAAGCTCCTGCGGTATAATCCAAGTTTTCTGAAGCCAAATGATTGCACTGTGACAGGAAGTGACAATTTTTTACAAGAAAAAGTTCACAGTTGTTGTCAGACAATGCCTGAATAAGCGTGCAAATGCGAGGCCAGGTTAAACTTTTTTGAAAACAACGGTTGCAGGGAAGATTTACCTCAAATAATGGTATAACTGAGGTGTTTTCCGCACTCAAATGGACAAGTTCCCACAGACATCAGTTGTTCTGCCACAGAGTTGTACTGGCATCCCCAGAGTGCTGTGTGGGCTAACGAAATTCACCCATGTTTTAAATGGCGGGGGGGTTAGGAGATAACGACAGAATTTTCATTTTTGGGTGAACTGTTCGTTTAAGGATATAAAAACATGACAAGGTTCTATAGTTATTGGTCTGCAGTTTTTATATAATACTATGATATACTAAATTAGAGAATTATTTCCTGTCAAGTCTTTTACCTGCCCATAACGTTAATGCAATGAGCCAACTATACCATTTTTCGATATGATGCTTGACATCAAAATACATTAGTTTTACGCCATTTATTTTAACTTATTTCCTACATTCATGGATAAGTTATTTAATGCAAAAGTATAATCAATATTAATCATCAGATTTTTCTTTGAAACAGTATATTGGCTAGATTACGAAATTGACATAACTTTACAAAAAAAAAGGCAAATAATAATCATGTTCAGAAAGTAATTTAAATATATATTTTACCATATATTACAACAAAAAGGGTAAATAAAAAAAATAAGTATATAGAATTTTCACCGATCAATAATAATAACTTCTTGAATCTGTAACTGATTATTTCAATCAAAAATTAATGAATCTAAGAGGAACTTATCTGCTTTCAAAATTGAGAACATAAGTCTTAAAAAATGCCCTGTAGCGAGGTCAAATGGCAGTTAGCATCCTGAAGCAACATCTTGTTTGAAAATGTATCGTATCGTTTAACTGTAGTATGTTGTATTTTAATTAACAGTTAACAGTTGTATTTCTAATTAACAGAGCATGTCACAAACATTTGCGGCATGATATGAGAAATATATAGAATATATACTTTTATAATTTTCTCATTATGTCCCCAGAACTAATACCTCAGCATTTTATCTACAGTATATTTTACAAACTGTTATCACCTTATGGTATATAATCAAGCGTATGTTGCATCAAAGAAGGGATAGGCATGGATGCATGATTTGAAGATGGCAAATCCACAAGAGAAACACCCACGCCACTTCATCAACCACACTGTTCCTCATGAAAATCAACCGTATCTACTGAGTCCAGCTGTGACAAATTCAAATTACAGCAACTTGCTCTTCACTTCTTCTGCAGGTCCAATTTCAGATCAGCTTCATAGTGAACTTGCCTGAGTCATTACCATGTCCACCACCCTTTGAGGCATGGGGGACAAAATTGATGGTCGCGGTATGCTTAATCTGTCCCTGGCTCCGACTCCAGAGGAACATGAAAGCAAAGCAGATGATTACTGAGCTGAGGAAGGACAGGAACCCCATGGTCATGGCGATGATCAGGGTCTTGGCATCGAATGGGAAAGGGTCAGGGGCCTGGGTTGAAGAGTTAGTGGCAGTTGGAATGGAGGCTACAGTCCATACAACTTCCGAGAAGGAGAAAGCAGTGCAATTCTGGGAGTTGGGAAGGGCTGACACTAGCAGACTGACAGAAAAACTATCACTCCCTGCAACGTTACTTGCTGTACAGACATAAGAGCCACTGTCCTGTAGTTGAGCATACCGTACCTCCAGTGTCCCATTAGTTAGAACTCTGACCCTGCCGGTCTTTAAAGGGACAGCATGCTGGGCAGTCATCCAGGTGATAACTGGTGATGGGTATCCATCTGCTAAACAATGGAAGAGTGCTCTGTGGCCCTCTTCTACCCTAACCTCCTGGGGTTTGTAATCCAGAATGTGAGCCGGCCGACAGTTGAAGAGACCTGGCAACTCTGCCTCTGTGAAGTTACAAAACTCACGACCCCGTGCAACATCTGGAGCTGAGCAGTAGGGCTGGTGCCCATCGAAGTTCAGCCTCTGAGGACGTTGTGCCACCCAAAGCAAACGGCAGTCACAGGACAGAGGATTACCATCGAGGCGTAGGACTTCCAGATTCTTTGCAGAGTGTAGAGCTCCCTCTTCAAATGTGTGTAGCTGGTTTGAGGAAACATTCAGCAGCCGCAAATGAGAAAGTCCCTTGAAGGCCTCTGGCTCTATTGTGACTAGGCGGCCACCTACTAGGTGGAACTCCCGGAGATGAATCAGGTCAGCTAGCAGGTTTCCACGCACTACACTGATGGGGTTATAGGAAAAGTCCAAATATCGAAGGAAGACCAGGTGGTGGATAGAGGCATAGGGCACGGTGGCAAGGTTGCATCTGTTTATGGTCAGGGAGGTGAGGTTGAGTCCACTGAGACTTTTGCTAGTCAGCGTGTCCAGAGAAGCCCACTGTGAGATTCTTAGTTCACGCAATTGGGTCAGCCAGCGGAAGGAGTTGCTTGGCAGAATGCTGATGCTTAGCCGGCAGAGGTGCATCTTTGTGAGGCTCTGGAGATGAGACAGAGCCTGTGTGGGAATGGAAGTCAAGTTGCGACTGTCTAGGTTGATTTCCTGCAGGTTCTGGAGGCCTATGAAGGCTTGGTGAGAAATAAAAGCCAGATCATTTTCTCCAGCTTCTAGCCGCTGCAGGCTGACTAACTCTTGAAAGGTGCTGTCCAAGAAGACCAGGATTTCATTCTTGCTGATGTCAAGGGTATGTAGGCTCAGCAGTCCTGAGAAGACACCTACAGGAAGGATCTTCAAACGATTGTTCTGTATCTGGAGGATTCTAAGGTTCTTCAGACCCTGAAATGCCTCAACCTCAATCATGGAGATGATGTTGTTGCTCAAGTCCAGCTCCCGTAGCCTCATCAGGCCGGAGAACTGCCTACGTCCAAGTGTCTTAAGATGGTTGTGAGACAAGTCAAGGCTCTGTGAGTCACCAGAGAAGCTCTTGGGCATGGATGTCAGTTGCCGCCTGGAGCAGTTCACCTCCATTGACTCTAAGTGGCATTCACACGGCTGAGGACAGGGCTGTGATAGCTCAGATCCCATAGACACCCCAGCCATCAACAGAATCAGTAGACTCCATGCCTCCAATGGGACCACAGTCTCAAGAATCATGTCTCCTCCTGCAGAGCAGGACGATAAGAGATTACAAGCTATCAAAAAGTCATTACAAAATTTTGATTTCTGCAATATCTATAATTTTGAATAAAAATAGTTGAAATGTCAGGACCAGTTTCCTAAAATCTAATCAGCCAGATTCATAGGACAGCACAGTATTTCACCTGCAATGCATGGTTGTTTTAATAATAAAAAAAATGAAATAAATCAGAAACATGTATCCAGCATTTTGAATACCACTTTCAAAATTCATTCTATTTTGCATCCAAATAAAGCATATTATTTCTACATCTTAGCATTTTATTTCTCATGGTAACCTTAATGAGGATAACTGGCAACACACCCAGGGACACGGGAAGTAGGGGTGCTGAGGGGGCTTGAGTGCCTCCTAATGGCAAGGGGCTGTAACCAGAAGGCAAACAGCTAACTAAACAAATCAATGTAAAAAATTTTGGGTTTTTTTTTATTTTGACATATCATCAACAGTCTATAAAATGTGTATGTTCATTAAATTTATGAAATCCACCCATTGTTATTTTTTATGATATCTGATTTCATTATAGAACATATCAGGTTTTTTCCTTGTAGCCTATCTGATGCTCAAACGCAGCATGTGACATAGCTAAGCATGGTTCACAGATGTTAGTGACTGGTAATGGTGGATTAATGTTAAATAGACTGTGTTATTATGCATCCATGCCAATGTCTCAAAAAAGGATATTGGATTTCTTTGGTGGCCCTAAAGCCAAATAGCAAAAAAAGTACTGTGCCAGAGCACATTCGTCTCCCTGCCTCCACAGCCCTGTCACTCCAGCAGCCTTGACGAGAGATTGGAGCAACAGCAGCTAAATAACACCAGAGCAGCTAACGTCAGTGCTACTCCCGCTCTGGATGACCCTGTGACAGCTAACTACTCTGTTGGTGAAGTTCCTTTCCAGGTGAAGGAGTTTACGTTCCCAGCCAAGCACTCTGGAAGCGAAAACTTCACCCCATCCTTCAAGTCAGGTTGGTTTTCTCAGTGGACATAGCTTCAAGACATTAAGGAAAGACATTAAGGAAAATGATAAAGTGCGATGCTTTGTGTGCTGTTCTGCTATACAGAAGAACCTAGTCAGTGTGGACAGGATGAGGGATGGAAACTCTGTGAAAAGACAATTCAGTAATGGGAGAAAAGCCAGGGGAAAGTTTTAGGAGCACGATAAATCTCATTTTCACATAGAGGCCGTCAACAAACTGGCAGCATGAAAAAGAACACCAATTAACGCAATGCTCTCACATGCAGTTGCTAAAGAGCAAATGACTGCACAGACTGTCTTGGAGCTGGCCTTTCGGTCTGTGAGGTTCTTAGCCCGCAAAGGGCCACCAATGAAAGGAGATGCTCACTGTGACGATGTATTTTGGCAGCTGATGCTGGAGCGAACCTAAGCCCTGCCTGCTGCTTGCGAGTGGCTTCTCAGACAGGATAACTGGATTTCAGACACCATCCAAAACTAAACTTTACCGGTATGGCGTGGCTGCGGCTCAGTCAACAATAAATCTTCTGATCAAGAATAAACTTGCATTCCGTGTATGAGTTGTCCATAGTTGAATATGGTATATGAATATTCTACTTTGACATACAGCATATTGGTGTTCAAGTTTGCCGTCTTAGTGTAAGATGCTCTAAAACTGGTGAAAAAATGTTTCCCACTCAAAGCAGCCCATCATGAATGTTGCGCTGCAGTGCAGTATTTATATGACATCATTATATAGACTCTCTCTCTCAGCACCCCCTTCTCTGACTGAGTTCTGTCGTAGAACCGAGAGATTACAACAAATAGTCTTTTATCAAGTTTATTGGACTGGTAAAATTGTGAACAAATGGTTAATCATACCGATGAAAACCAACTGCTGAAGTCTGTGGCCCTGTCTGGTTCCAGCAGAGCAAGAGCCTCTAAAGATGGAGGCCCAGAGATTTATGCTGAAACTATGTGGGCTGTTCTTTACAGTAAAGATGGAACTGATTGGATACAAAAGGACAAATGGCAGAGAAAACCAATGAATGATCAACAGAGGGGGGTTGGAGGGACATTCAAAAGATAACAATGGGAGTGGATTGGTTGAATAGCCAGGTACAGACAGAATGATGGGTAAGGGGGAGGAGAAGAGTGCCTTCTACCACAGTTCCCGCATCCCCACACTTAATAGTGTTGAGTGTTTTCAGAGTTCACATTATGTCAATCAAGAAGAATAATAAGGTTAAAACTACTTCTTAGTTTAAGGGGGTGCTTTGGACACCCTCTGTTTTCAACTTAGCAGCCACCAGTGTCCCAACCAACTTATTTTGAACACTCCAGTTATTCTGAACACAAACTACATTATGACGCACACAGAAATATATAAGGCATTTTTATTATACAGTATATCTGATTCATTAATAATAATAATAAAAATAATAAGCGTTAAGTAACTGATAGATAATGAATCATTTTGTAAATAAAAAAATATTTTCATTAAGCCTGGATGTGTGGGCAAGTGCACAATGCAGCTAGGCCACACTGCCTAGGCCCAATAACGGCTTCATGCCTGGTAGAGGGATTGAGGTTTCATTAATATATAGCTAGCCATTTTTATATTACTATCGCTGAATTTAACATTAAGTATTAACATTTATTTGAAAGCAGTTCACAACAACAACATGCTTGATATCAAACCACTCAATTCAAATAGCAAAGTGCCCTCCCCTCCAGCAGATACTTTGCATACTATGCCTGGTCTATCAAAGATGTAAATTCAAAAATGACTCACCAGTTTACAATGGGACTACAGGTTCTTATAGCCAAATTTATTCACATTGAGGAGTGTTTGGAGTCTTCTCCTAGTCCGTCTTTTCACAAAAAATTCTTGCAAGAAACCTGTGAAAGCAGCCCAATGAAAGATTATCTAATACCATCAAGGAAATAATCTGTAAAGCATTAATATGGAAATGTTTAAACAAACAAGAAAGACCATGAAGGAGCAGCTAAATTAGAAGTATTCACCATTTATTTCCCATTAAGCGTATTCAGCCAAGTGGAAATTGGATTATAATTTAGACCCAAAAGTAGAGGTCATTATTAAAATTCATAGCGAAATAACATTTTTTTCAGAATGCTAATCCATTTTATATGAACTGTGCTTACCCTGCAAAAAAAATAAAAAATAAAAAATCGTACCAAGCATTTTAATCTTGTGTTGTATTTAGACTTAAAAGATTTTCATACCCCATAGACAAATCTAGATATGAGTCAAAATAATTGCATCTCAATAGCAGAATTTCTTTCTGAGATACATGGTCATAGAAATACTTGTTTGCAGTGTAAAAAGTTACATTCTTTATTGAGTGTTTTCTTTGGTATCTGAATCTGAAAATATTTTGCATGCCTTCAGTGAAATGATTGTTTACAGATATACAGATCAAAAGTAAATTAATGGACTCTGCTGTATTTCACTATCAAAATAGAATAGGTCCATAAATATTTTGACATTACTTTAGCTGTCTACCTCAACCTTAATTACAACCTAATTTCCTTGAGAATTGGGACAATGAGTCGAATGTAAATAAGAACAGTTGGATGTTGGACTTGAAGCAAGATTCGAGCCTCGGACAATTGGTGCTGCCGCTGTGATAATTGTGCCACAGTTGTGCCCAAAAGTTTGCATACTCTGGCTGAATTCGTGAAATGTTGCCATTTATTTTGAAAATATGACTCATCAGGCAAAAAAGTTGTCTGTTATGTAAGTGATCACGTGAAGCCATTTATGATCACATAGGCATTTGGCTCCTTTTTAAGTCATAATGATAACTGAAATCATCCAAATGGCCCTGTCATAAGCTTACATAGCCTTGGATGTTTGACGTTGTTATATAGACACAAGGTGCCACGCTCAGGTTTAAATGGCTATTAAGAGTTCCACACCTGTGGCTTTTTAAATTGAAACTAGTGTCTGTGTATAGTCATTGAGTTTGTTGGCTCCCGAGTGGATGCATTGGTCTGACTAGACACTGAGCCGTGGGGGGCAGAAAAGAACTGTCTAAGGACCTTCATTACAAGGTAGTTCAACTTTTTAAAGATGGGAAAGGACATAAAAAGATATCCGAAGACTTGAAAATGCCAGTCAGTACTGTTCAGTTCATTTGGGGATATGTTGAAACCAGTGGTGGCTGGTGAACTGGCGATAGGGAAAGCTCAAACCCCTCCCTTAAAAATAATGATTGGTCAAGAGCTGTTTTCAATCATTAATTTAAATTACCATTACAGAAAGTCCAAAAACTCTCAGCATTATCAGGTGTGGTCAGTTTTCATTAATAACCCATACCTGTCAACTCCCACGCATTCGGCGTGAGTTTTAGCGGCATATTTATGTTCCCCTGCTGTAGTCAGCAATTATTCAATCAACGCATATGTAAGAGATTTGCCCGCGGAATCGAAGTCCTTGTGCATAGAGGTTTATCAGTTTCACATGCGATTATGACTCTGGACTTCACACGCTTTTCTTTACTCAGGGGTTGGACGCAATGCATGTGTTTCATGATCGTTTAAATTGTTTAAATTAAATATCATTTGAAACGTCTTTAAGCAATTCCATTGCTTCCAATGCATCATTTTAAATGTCAAGAATTGCTCATTTAATGAAAAGAAATCACAAATAATCTATAGACATATACATTAAGAACACTAGATTTCTGATGACGTCATATTTACATTACCCAAAGTGAAGCCTCTGGCTGCCACATTGATACACCCAACTTCTTCATTAAAATGAATGGCTTCCTTTGATGCCAATTTCTAATAAGTTAATATAATCGTTAAAATGCCAAGATGTTCAGCTGCGTTTTGCAGCAATATTCAATCGAAGGGCTGTAATAAAAGGTTTCATGAGTAAGTTATTGTAGAAAATTGCTTTTGCGTGCCAGCTAGCTAATTAGTCATCCCATTGACTTGAAGAACCGCTGACCGCTCACCAGCTAGCTACCTTGGTCACCTTACCGTTATGGAGACACACCGTTATGCATTGACTTGGCAGTTAAAATCAGCAAGGTGGCCAACAAGGTAGCTACTGGTAATTAGCATTCAATGACAATACTTCTTACCAGCAAAATATTTAAACTAACGTTTCCATTTAACGACATTGGCATTAGCCATATGATTCAATATAAACAATTTGGATAACGGCAAATATGCTCAACCAAGGTACAATGAAGTAAAGAAATGAGAAAGTAATTTGACAACGTAAACAAACATTCATCGATGTTTCTTCTAACCAGGGGTGTCATAGTGGGTGGAAAAATGGGACTGAGTACCCAGGGGCCCAAGGGGCAGGGGGCCCTCAAGAGGCTTGGATTGAAAAGTTTGTTTTTGTTTCTAATGTTTTATTTGGAGGTAATAAATGGCACAAATAACTGGGTGAATAAATCAGTTGAACAATGGAAATTGTGTCCAAAACACATAGTGAAAGCTGTCTAAGTGATGTCATTGAGGACATGAGACAAGGTTAACGCACAGAGGCACTGGAAACCAGGTTGTTTCAAGTGAACATTTTTAACGTATACCTTCCTAATTTTGCAAATTGCCCTAATTTCGTTAGTAAGATTTCAGGTCAGGTCCCACTGGACCTGAAATCTTATCGACTAACAAAATTAGGAGGGTAAAGGCAAGCAGTTTCAACTAGGGGTGTGACGAGACACTCATCTGACGAGACAAATCACAAAATTGAGTTCACGAAAAACGAGAGGAGGTTTCAATGAAAAAAACTTAAAGGAGGAAATATATTACTAGCTAGTCTTAGCTGCTGTGTGCATTGTTTTCTTTCTTTGCCTACATATTGTTTGTGTCTTGTCTATCTATCGCCATTTCTTTTTTTAGCGGGGAATGCAAAATGCTGCCATACAGATGAATCGAAAGTGGTACGGGGATCTTCTAATTTAGCACTGATGTCTGACAGTCTTAATTGTTTTGCTTTTGGACCAATAGGCTTTTCTGTGGGCTTGGATACTAAGATAGTGAAAATGTGAAATTGTTCATACTGCAATACATCGGCTAGCAAATCAAGATGATTTTTTTTTTGTGTTATTGCAAATAAAGTTACTCAATTTAAGTCTTGTTCAGTTGTCTTTTATTATCCAGTCAATGTAGGGGTAATGATATTTTGTAGCTTTCCCTTATACCTTGGAAATGACAAATTGTTAAATAAACAAAGGAAATAATGTTCTCTTAAGCATGGTACTCCAAGCAAATCTCATTCAACCATATTAAAGTAACTGTAGGCTACAGTACGTTGAGAAAAGATGTCATGTGCTGACATTTCAAACTATGCAGACCAGCACATATTATTTCTTCTATTTCTACAACTATGATGACTTTTTCTGCTTTAGTTCATTACTGACTTTCCTAATAACCACTAGTAGAAAAGATTCATGTTTTTATTGAGATGTTAGCTCAAGTATTTGTCAATACATTTCAGATGTAGGAGGGACATGGATGGGGGGGCACAGAGGCTTCTTATGTATAGGGCACGGATTTCTACGCCCCTGCTTTTAACAACAAAAACGTAAAAGTAATTATCTTACCGAGGGTCATTAAAAGCCACGGTCACGTTAACTTCTTAACTTTTCTGGTCACGTTTACGCTGTTGCGTAAGATTTTGGGTCTTCCCTGTTGTGAGTGTGCCTGTTTCCCCCCAATAAAGCTCATATTTAGGGAGACAAAATGTGGCTCTGCAAAGCAAAAGCAGAATAACACTGACTCAAGGCAAAAGTTTTTGAAAATGTGATTTTCATGCAAGTGAAAATGAATGGGAATCTGCGTGCGACTTTTACTTCCAGGTGTATATGCTGCTGGAACAGATGCTTTAGTTGAGCATACCCTGTCAGCAATCTAGTGTTCCATTAATATCTATGGAATAATCTTAGCAACTAATTTAATGAACGATCATTTCCCAAAAGTGAACTGGAACCGAATAAAGCCAGTGGTTTGAACTATGTAGCCAAGTTGCTTATGTAGTTCGCAAGCTTGCTTTGGGGAACATGCAACCCCAATTAAAATAAATGTGAACCTAAGCAATGACAGAGTGCCTAGCTAGCTACAGCTGTTGTGTTCTACAGTTGAAGTAAACATTAATGCTGACTAACTTGTCAGCAAACCTTGTGTCCCTAAATGGGGAACAGTAAGCAAATCTTAACTGTAGCGAGCTAATTGATTAGAAACACAACTCTGGCAGCAGGGAAAGTTTCTCTGATTGCTGTTGATATTGTAAGTCCTTCCCACTTTGAAATTTTGATGTGTCGGTGAGAGAGGAGTCACATTGATGACCCGGCGGTGTTTCAAAAGTTGAACTATATCCAGCTGAGACCGCCGTGGGAAAAAGCTGTGACCTGAGGGCGTTTTGTGCGCCGAAGGTGTTAAGGGCTGTCAATGCTATACTTCATAGAATATGTTTTAGAAATTGATGCTGCCAGCGTAGAAAAACATTTCTTGAGGACACAGGCCCTATTCATCAGGAAATCAGATTGTGTCCATTTGTAACCCTCCAGGCGCTTGTAAGCTTTGAGAGACTCTCCAGAGTGAGATGAGGGAAAGTTGATCAGGTAATTGTACTTGTCTGGATACTGCACGTCTGGAACATTGTCCGATCCGGCTGACTCAGTTCTCGTGAAAAGCCTACCTGAGGCATTAGTAGGATTAATAATGTTGAACCTACAACCCCAATTCCGAAATAGTTGGGACGAAGACCTTTACTGGATGCACATGATCTTGGGGCCCTCAGACGCCACTGCATCACTCACCGGCATGATTCTGTCATTGGCATTACTAAATGGGCCCTGGAATACTTCAAGAAACCACTTTCTGTAAACACAGTCCGCCGTGCCATCCACAGATGCCACCTAAAACTCTATCATGCAAAAAGGAAGCCACTGTTGAGCATGATCCAGAAGCGGTGCCGTGTTCTGTGGGCGAAGGCTCATTTAATATGGACTTAAGCAAAGTGGCAAAGTGTCCTGTGGTCAGACGAGTCCAAATTTGACATTCTTGTTGGAAATCATGGGCGTCGTGTCCTCCGGGCTAAAGAGGAGAAAGACCACCCCTCCTGTTATCAGCGTTCAGTTCAAAAGCCAGCATCTCTGATGGTATGGGGATGCATTAGTGCTTATAGTGTGGGACACTTGCATGTTTTAAAAAGCATCATGAATGCTGAAACATGGGCGTAGGAACCGGCCCGGCAGACCCGGCGATCGCCGGACCAATATTTTCACGAATACGCCCCTCCCCCTCCCCTCTCTCCCTCATGTCCTGTCAACTTAGCATGGGCGTAGGTACCGGCCCGGCAGACCCAGCGATCGCCGGACCAATATTTTCCTGAATACGCCCCTCCCCCTCTCCTCTCTCCCTCATGTCATATCAACTTAGACCGTCTCGCCGATCCCGGCTGCTTATCACCTATCAGATCAATGCACTGCCGCGAGACCAGTGTCATTAGCGTTCGTCAGCGATACTGCATACTCTTATAAATTATGATCCAGTGCAAAAAAACGCTCTTATTTAATATACGTTATTAATTAACGCGCGATTTTAGCATTTCAGGGCTTTTGTTGGTAACCTCACACGGTTGTTTAATGCATACAATTTGCATTGAGAGCGATGGTTTACTCATTTATTTGGACAGTTTTGCCCCTGATATAAGGACTATGCTTGAAGGGCTGTCAGTTTCTCGGGGATCACCTAAAATTGCTAAACTGCCATCCTCACATTGCAGCAGACAATCACAGGGTGCAATGTTATTTTAATTCGAATGTAATGGATTATCTACCAGACCTAAGCAGCGCAAACTATCGCTATCCCCATATTTGCATTTAACTGCTTGATCTGGATGCACTTCGTTGTATGAAGAGCTCCCTTCCCATTTTTGATTTTTTTTTATGACAAATCCTCCACCAAACGTCGACTGGCATCTGTGATTGGCGTATGCCGCTCAGATATTTTCAAATTGCTGGCAATCACGGGTGCGCACAGAAAACCGAATGCTTTGGAGGCTCGCCGTGCTTTTAGAAGGGCCACGTGTCCGAAAGAAATTATTCTTTTGCGAGACCCCGAGTTTGGTGGAGGGTGCGAGTGAGATGGGGCTTGTGTGCGGAAGCAGTGCATTCTAAGTGGGTCTAAAGGCGCTACTCCACCAGACAGTTTTTACTGTTAGAAGTTGCTGTCGGAGAGAAAATCTCTAGTGGATAACGAAACGACAGTTACTTCCGAGAGTGCAGAAAAACTTTCGGAAGTTTGTCGCAGAAGTTATTGGTGTCAAGTGGAAGGACTATTGAAAGAATGTCATAATGACTCGCGAAAGCGCTCTCAGAGAATAGAACCGGTTCTATTTTGGGGAAGCTACTTTCGGGAAGCGCAATAGTCCGTGAATGGTGTGGTGTATAAAAGGGCGTGTTGTGTGGATTTCTTCCTATTTGACAAAATGGCAAGCACTATTGGCCAAGAATGGACGAAATCGGAGACATTTCAGCTGATAAACAGCTACCAAAACCAACCCAGTTTATGGGAAGTTAGCTCATCAGAATACAAAGACAGGATGAAAAAAATCGCTGCTTGGGCTGATGTTGCAAAAGCATGTTCCAGGGACGTCGCTGAGGTACAGTGGAAGATGCATAATTTACGGAACCAGTTCAATGGCGAGCTATGTAAAATTAAAACCAAATCAGGACAGGGTAGGGGAGACCGGGTCTAGTTGTTACACGTCCATGTTGTTACATTCTAAATAGTTCCGATAATAAAACACAGACGGCGTTCTAATTTTCCTGTTGCTCCGCGAAGGTGACCCGCGTCTTTACGTGACAGAAGGACGTACGTCGAAAGTGGCAGGTTAGTGTTCCAGAAAAAATGCTAGAAAAAGTAACTTTGTGTTTGGGAGATTTCATTAACATATATTGTAATTGATACATACCCGAGATTTTCTGGATTATGAGAGAGGAAGACATTAGCCACTGTGTCATGACACACCCATGTAAAGATTGCACTGGGACATTTCAAAATATCGGGACAATGGCGAAGGGTTGCTGATGGACTAGTTGATACATCCAAGTTGTTACAGTAACAACTTGCCCCAAAACCTGTAACAACTTGGACAAGATCAATTGACCTCACTGAATGACTTTCTACCTGTTTTTATTTCAGAAAGATGCCTCGAAATTACAAACGAATAACGGAACGTGGCAAATGCCATTAGAGAATGACTTAAGAGGTTCCTTACTGTAGCTTCATGGGATAATAGTAGTGAGGCATCCCCTTAACTTGCCTACTTAAGTGGGTAACACGTCTCACTTAAGCAAATTCTTAGTGTAACAAAGTGCCCCACATCCGGTAACAAAAAACCCCATATATGGGGCAGTTTGTTACAGGTGATGGGGGGGGTCTATTTTTTCCTCACCAGCATTACGTATGTGCAGAATATAGGGGTTGCTGCAGATCAGTCATGTAGTCTAATAAACTTTCTATCTTTACAGTGCATATTGATAACAAAAACCTGATAATGTAAATTCTACAGCCGTTAAAAGAAAAAGTGTAACAATTAGACCCTGTCTCCCCTACAGAGGTTTCCTCCTTTTTATTATAATGAAGGCGGCAACAACTGCCGCTACCTGTTGTCTCCTCGCCGGCAACATGGTAAATGAGGTCGAGTAGAGCGAGTAGAGACCCTCATGTCACATGATATGGTCATCGATCGATACTGTCAAACTGTAATGATCTCTCAAGTGGAACGTCATGGGAAATTTTATGATGACAGTTGCTTCCAGAAACATAGTTGACAGTCGATCGGAGCTTCTGTCAGAGACTTTTTAATCTGAGGTGGATAGGCGTTTGATATTTCTGTCGAGAGTTGGCTGACAGAAAGTGTCGACATAATCCGTCAAGTGGAGTAGCGCCTTAAGAAAGCTCACGAAATCCTGTCTCTTTTCATTAACTAGGTTAAAAACTAATTGTTGCTAACACGTTTTAAACAGTTCGTACTGTGTTTGTGGGTATCCACCTTCCGAGTTCATAAAGTAATCATCAGGTGTACGCCCTGGTTTGTGCCCCTACATTCCCGGTAAGATTTCAATCGGCACAATATTAATGCAGCTTGTGTCCTGCTTGTGTTTTTACTTCATATTTCTAGAGCGAGGGGTTAGTTACGTGCGTGCGTATTGCATGTCCACATATGATATCTGAATTAGCCTATGATGGGATTTACCCGTTCTTGGTAATCTTGTGTCAATGTTTTATTATTTTTTTTCTTAGATAGGTGGCCTAATTGCATTATATGGAATGAAATAAATAAGGTAAATCAGATAAATCAGTAAATGTAAAAAAGCAAAGGACAAAAAGAACATAAGGAAACTGACAGTCAGTTTCTATGGGTGGATAACCCCTGACACCATTACTCTGGACGTCACCTTCTTTTATATATCTCAATTTATACGGTATTCTGTAAGCCTCTAATTCATTGCTTGAACACTGTCTCAAAGGTTTATATCAAGTTCATGGATGAAATGCTTCAAACTGCTAATGCTGGAAAGTGCATACTATAGACCACAGACTGAACTAATCTGCTGTTGCGAACGTGAAGAAACACCACCCAAAAGTTGAAACTGTTGAGGCTAAAGATGAGTCTCGATGTAACCACAGCTAACGAAACCAATCCCCAGTTTAAAAAAATTTTCCAATGATGGAAGGGGGGACACCCCCCTTCCATACCATTCCCCCGGCGCAGTCTGCCGGACCAATATGAATTTGCTTCCTATGCCCCTGTGAAAGGTATATGAAGGTTTTAGAGCAACATATGCTCCCCTCCAGATGACATCTATTCCAGGGAAGGCCTTGTGTATTTCAGCAGGACAATGCAAAACCACATACTGCAGATATTACAACAGCATGGCTTCATAGTAGAAGAGTCTATGAGCTGAACTGGCCTGCCTGCAGTCCTGATCTTTCACGGATTGAGAACATTTGGTGCATAATTAAACAAAAAGTCCGTCAAAGGAGACCCAAAACTCTCCAGCAGCTGGAAGCCTGTATTAAACAAGAGTGGGATCAAATTCAATGGCTAAACTCAAGAAACTTGTCTCCTCAATGCCCAGAGGCCTCCACTCTGTGTTAAAGAAGAGGGGATGCTACACCATTGTAAACAGGACCCTGTCCCAACTTTTTTGAGACCTGTAGCAGACATCAAATTTGAAATGAGCTCATTTTGTGGATAAAATTGCAAAATTTCTCAGTTTCAACATTTGCTCCATTATCTCTGTTCTATTGTGAATAAAATACTGGCTGATGTGATTTGAAAGTCATTGCATTTTGATTTTATTCACAATTTACCCTTTTTTATCCCAACTATTTCGGAATGGGGGTTGTATTAAGTTTTGAATTACATAGCTCAATTTCCTTGGTTCTAAATTGAGCTGTGAACTCTGATGGCTCGAAATCGGTGCTAGTGCCATGCTTTTTCGCTCGGGCTTTTCCTGCCGAAATAGTGGCGTAAACCAAAGGAGTCACTTGACATCCGGAGATCTATAGCTACAATGTTTTGTTACTAACATGGCGGTGTTATGGTACAAAACCATGCAATGCACGTTTTTATTTATGAGACCCGAATTATATTGATACATGCGCTGCCCCAATCTGGTACCCGGCAGTGCAGTTAGAGTTTAGCCAAACATTAGTAGTTCTGACTAGCTGTTTATAGGTGTTGTGGAGGTTTAATTATACACTTTAACAATAGGAGTGGCCTTAGTAGGCAACAAGCCCAGTGCATTCTGGTTATTGTAGGTTTTATACCTTTTGAGCAAAACAGAATACTGCAGCCCTTTTTCTCTGCTTTCTCTGGTCATGTTGCACTAATTTCAAAAATACACTCACTTTATACTGCATGGACAGCCAAGTTTATGACAAGACTATTATTTCCAGTGGCGAAATACTTCTTTGAAAATACACAGATGGGCAAAGGTGAAATACAAGGGGTAATAGTCTAGCAAAGAGAGGACAAAAACCAGGAACTTAAATACATAAAGAAAACAATAATGTGGGTACAGGCATGCGAGAGCATGGAGGTTGAGCACTAAGAGAGGGGTGAACACATGAGATGATAACTGAATAGGAAACAATTAACAAAACTTTACAGAAACTGACACAAATGACTACACTACTGGGAGCTAATGATTAAAAATCATTCAAGACATGACAGAACCCCCCCGCCCTCAATGGCCAGTGGCCAATCCTGGATGTTGGCGCTGGAATCCCTGGACAAGAGAAGGGTCAGAGATATCGCACTCATAAACCCAGGACCGCTCTTCAGGACCGGACCCTTCCCAATCCATCAGGAACTGACAGCCACAACCCCAGCACCGAACATCTAAGATATCATGCACCGTGTTGGAGGGACCATCATCGATGAGTGGGTGGGATCCAGGGGATGGGCAGAGTGCTGAAATGAGGAACAGACAGGTTTGACACGAGACACATGGAAGGCAGGATGAATGCAGCGAACTATTTCTCACCCCTGGCAGGCGCGGCGCACTAGGGTCAGGGCTGAAGGGACCTCTGCATCCTTCCTTATAGGCTCAAACAGTGTAGGTTGATAACCAAGGCAGCACTCAAAAGGACACGTCACTCAGGGGTGGACCTTACTATCATCTACTTGCTGAGTGAGGACGGCTTTAGCGTCAGTTGGCAAATTGCCAGCTGCGATCAGAGATTACCTCCTGAGAGATCCAAGGCAGCCGTACCACATACTGAAAAAAGGAGCTCAGTCATCTCCTTGGCCGTGGGCAGCTTTGCAAGAGGGAGAAACTATGCTGCCTAACAGTCCACAATGGTGAGAACCACCATATAGCCTTCTGATTCAAGCAGCCCTGTGACAATAGCCATGGCAATGCATGCCCACAACCGATGAGGGATCTTGAGAGGCTGGAGGAGGCCGCAAGCACGCTGATTACTGAATTTTTCCCAGGCGCAGGCATTACAGGTAGCAACATACTCCCAGGTGTCCTGCCTGACAGAGGGCAATGAGAACAATTGGCAGACAAGGGACAGGCTGCAGAAGAATCTGGGATAGCATGCCAAGTGGGTGGCACTACCTCAGAGGAGGACCTTTGCCCTCACCCCTTCCAGGATGAATAGCCGGTATTCCAGACACCCCTGAGGGTTGGGACTGGACTGGAGGGCCTCCACTGTGTGCTCAATCTCCAGCTTGGTGGCAGCACACTGGCAGGGACCACAGTTGCCAGTGTTCCCTCAGGGGTGGGGGAGTGCAAGCATGAGAGGGCATCGAGCTTGAGGTTCTTAGAAATGACATGGTAAGTGACGGTGAAATTAAATCGGAAAAAGAAGAGTGACCACCAGGCCTGCCTGGAGTTTAGCCTCATGGCAGAGCTACTGTACTCCAGGATCCGGCCATCTGTCCAGACATGGAGAGGGATGCTAGCCCCCTCAAGTCAGTGCCATCACTCTACAAATTCCATCCATTCCAGCCAGCAGCTCCCAGTCCCCACTGGAGTATTTCCTCTCCACCTCGGTCAGCCAAAGGGAGAAGGCACAGGGGTGGACCTTGCTGTCAGTTGCCCAGTGACAGAGGAAGGCTCTGGCTCCTGTCTCTAAAGCTTCCACCTCTGCACCACTGGCACTGGGGACCCAGGAGTTGCATGTAGTTGTTGGGCTTCAGCAAGTCCAGAATGGGCTGGATCTTCTGCTCGTCCATGCCA
Organism: Gymnothorax javanicus; assembly: GCA_029692085.1. Taxonomy (NCBI): domain Eukaryota; kingdom Metazoa; phylum Chordata; class Actinopteri; order Anguilliformes; family Muraenidae; genus Gymnothorax; species Gymnothorax javanicus. Next base: position 57,027,786 of record CM056193.1, read on the forward strand.
AGCCAAGAAACTATTCTGAGGTCTGGCGGAACTCACATTTTTTTGGACATCGGGAAAAGCTGGTTCTCCAGAATTCACTGCGTCACTTGGCGGACATGCTGGGTGTTTCTCCACAGTTTGGAGAACACAGAGATCTTGTCCACATACACGTACACAAAGCAGGAGACCACAAGTACATCATTGATCAGATTTTGGAAGACTGTGGGGGTGTTTATGAGTCCAAATGGCATCGCCAGACATTCGTAGCAGCTTAGGGGGTGTTCAATGCAGTCCTCCACTCATCTCCTTCCTTGATGTTAATCAGATGATAGGCATTGCACAGGTCCAGCTTGGTGAGGTTGACTGCGGCTCCAGAGTCAACTAGGGCAGAAACCATCAGCAGGCCATCAGGGGTCTGGATGGTAACAGGTAGTAAAGAATGGGCATCAGGGAAGTTGGCAGTGTTGGTAATGCTCACCTGTATTCTCCTGGTAACAGGTGAGCTTTGGCTTTTAAAGGACATGACGGAATGACGTGCCCTGAATTACCACAGAACAAGCAGGACTGTGACTGCAGCCTACACTCCCACTCTGCTGGGGTCAGGATTGGTAGTTCAGGCAAGAGTGACAACTCAAGGGGTTTCAAAGCTGATTGTGTGACATAACTGCCCCACTCTCCACTGGTAGGCATGCGCTCGCTCTCTGCAATAGGTGGAGAGGTGGTGATCAATGCAAATAGTCATTTCAAATAGGGTGTTGAAGCAGACCGGGAGGCAGCTCCTTTTTTATGTCTTCAGCCAGACCATGGAGGAAGGTATGGTACTGGGAATTGAGGTTCCAATTTGTGGTGGCGGCTAAGGTGCAGAAGTCCATAGCATGATAAAAACTGTGTTACTTACTTGGCAGATCCATAGTATCTCTTGGGCCACCTCATGACCATAAATGACGCGTTCAAAAACCCATTTCATCTCTGCCGTAAAGGTGATCACGGTGGAGCAGACTGGCGATATGGCATCCCAAACAGCATTCCCCATTTTCAAGTTCTGCTGATAAGAAGGGTAAGGGTGCATACAACCTCAGCTCGATCTGTCAGTCAAGTCAGATTTATTTATATAGCACATTAAAAACAACAGATGCTGATCAAAAGTGCTTTACAACATAAGACTTAAATCAAAGACTCAACAGTGTAGTACATATAGTAAGATAAAATAGTGCAGCCACATAATAAAATAAAAACAATAAAAAGATAAGAGAAATATGTTATATAAAAGATATATAAAAGATAGAATAAAAGCAGCAAGAAGGTAAGAACTTAGGTAAAAGCAAAGGAGTAGAGAGAGGTCTTAAGATTAGACTTGAAACATTCAATAGAGGGGCCGGATCTAATGTGAGGTGAGAGGTTATTCCATATTCTTGGGGCAGCAACTGAAAAGGCACGGTCACCCCTCGACTTGAGACGTGAGTTAGGGACAGAAAGAAGATGTTGGGAAGCAGATCTGAGTGACCGGGATGAGGAGTAAGGGGTTAGCATATCAGAAATGTGGGGGGGGGCAAGCCCATTCAAGACTTTAAAAACAAACAATAAAATCTTAAAATCAATTCTGAATTTCATGGGAAGCCAATGAAGTTGAGCAAGAACAGGCGAGATGTGCTCCCTCTTTTTGGTGCTGGTTAGAAGACGTGCAGCAGCATTTTGCACCATCTGCAGTCTTGTAATATTGGACTGAGTTATCAAAGAGTATAATGAGTTGCAGTAATCTAATCTGGATCTGACTGAAAGTTTGACTATTTCAGGTTGAAGATTGAGGGAGCCCTAGGACAGATAGGCATGACAGTTGCCTGGATAGTTGGTATATCGATCCAATGGAGTGGCTCCTTTGTCGGACTAGAGAGCAATCAGAGGGCACTCAGTACTCAGCACTCAGTCATAAGTGCAGCAAATAGGATTTCTGGCCAGGGCTCCATTTGCTGGGGCAGGGTCAACAGGGTGCTCATGCTTGCGATGAAAGCCTCCAGTGTCTTACTCACTGACTCTAACTAGGCTTGATGATGACCCAGAAGTAGCCTCTGGTGATCCAGCATGGCTGAGGTCTGGTTACTGTCCAATGAGTCCATGCTGGTGAGTGAGCTGTGAGGACGAACTCAGGCTTAGTTGCGAACAGCCATTAAAAAATAAACCAAAGTTTATTAAAGCAAAATTAGCAGTCAAAACGTGAAGAGTCTAAAACCAGGCAAGCAGACTGAATTGCCAAATTGCAACCCAAAATTGTAGTCAAAAACAGGCAGTAGATCTACAGCAGGCAGGCGTCAACATACAAAACAGGGCAAATCCAAAAATTAGTAACTCAGCCAGAACAGGATCAAAAACTGGATAGGCAGAGAGACAGGCTCATACAACACTGAGAAGAAATCAACAATGACACTGACATCGTCACACGGAGAGACAGGAACTTAAGTGCAGAGAAACAATGAGTAATGAGTAACAATGAGAAACAAATTCTAGGGGGGCGCTTGGAATCATCGCGGGGAGTAGGGCAGTAACAACCCAATATTTGTAATCAATCAACAAAATGAAACAAACACTAACACAGATGGCTAGTGTGGCGCAGAGAATAAACATTTAGTCACCAGCAACTGTTCACACCCCTCTGACTCATGAACATAGTTTCTGGCATTTGTGGCGTGGAATGTTGATGGGGTCACCAAAGCCTTATCCCAGACATGCTGGCATTAGGGTAGGGCCATTTATCACTTGAGGACGTGTGTTGTCCATCAGGGTCAAGAACATCCCCTACAGCCTTGGCTGACAGTTGAAACATTATTAGCCAATCAGATCTACAAGGACTGCAAAGATCCTTCAATCCACCAATCTGGGTCCGAAAGACCCACGAGGCGTTCCATCACATCAGCACGGATCTTTTTGTAATAAAAGTGTCAATAAACTGTTTGGTCATTGCTCTGATGATTGAGGCGTTTGCCAATACTGTACCAGACACATACAAAGAGCACCTCGGACTTCGTTGCATCCCAACTTGTACATTTCCTATGCATCGAGTTTGTGTAAGCCTGCCTCAGTCTACACAATCAAAACATTTTTGTTTGTTGTCACCGCAACAGTTGTTGTGGAAAAGAACTCCAGAGAATCTCTCTCCCTTGTTGCCTGGACCCAAATGTGAGTGTCTGCAACAGGACAGGACTGTTGCTGTCATAAAATTTAAAAAATAGGATCAAGGGTCCTGTAGCTTACCGGCAAGCAGTCTTATAGTGATGATACCAGTTATGAAAATTTCATGTGAAGTTTGACATTTGAATCAATGAAAATCAATGTCAAGGTCACTAAATAAAAGTTCACATACATTTATAAGACCTCCTGTAATACAAACACAATCCTAAGCTCTGAAGCAGTTTTGGTGATACAAGTCATTGAAAATTCAATGTCAACTGTGAACTTTAAAGGTCACACAAGGTCAAGTTGAGGTCAGCAAATGGACTTCATATATGACTTTCTAAATGTCTCTATACAAACCCTGGCTCAATATGTGACCATTTTGGTGATACAAGTCATTGTACTTTCTCTGTCGAGTTTGACCCTCTGGTCACTGACAGTCAAGTCGAATATCACCAAATGAAAGTTCATATGTGACTTCCTAGATGTCAGTAACACAAATTTAGGCTCCATCTGTGACCATTTTAGTGACACAAGTCATTGAATTTTCACTAGGTCACATGTGACCTTTGAAGGTCAATACAAAGGTCACCAAATGAAAGTTCATACATGACTTCCTATATGTCTCTAATACAAACCTAAGCTCCACCTGTGACCGTTTTGGCAACACAAGTGATTGTAATTGTATTATGTCAAGTTTGACCTTCAAAGGTCACCAACAGTCAAGTTGAATGTCACCAAATGAAAGTTCATATATGACTTCCTATACGTCTCCAATACAAATCTACACTCTATATGTAATGATTTTGCTGATATGAGCCATTGAAATTTCGCTGAAAAAGTCTGGTCTTTGAAAGTCACTGAAGGTCAACTTCAAGGTCACCCAATGAAACTTCATACATGACTTCCTATATACCCACAATACAAACCTAACCTCTATTTCTAATAGTTTTGGTGAGAGAAGTCATTGAAATTTTATCGTGTGAAGTTTGACCTTCGAAGGTTACCGAAGGGCAAGTTCAAGGCCACCTAATTGTGGGCTGAGGATTAACTGGGCCTATCTCCACTTTTCATAAAAAATTATGTTCTACCATAGAAATAATCTCCGTATTAACAGGTACTATGTCCTGATGTAATTTTTGGGCTGGGCCGAGCAGCGGCCAGGCCCCTATAAACGCGAATGTCGCTGAGTGAGTATCTGACTGACTGACTGACTGACTGGCTGGCTGCCTGAGTGATCAAGTTCAACGATTGGCTGGCCGGCGGGGAAGAAGTTCAGTGATTGGTCGGCCGGCGGGGAAGAACTTCAACGATTGGTTGGCTGACGATTGGCTGGCTGGCTGTTCAGCGATTGGTCAGCTGGCGCGGAAGAACTTCAACGATTGGTTGGCTGACGATTGGCTGGCTGGCTGGCCGGGCGTTGACTTCACTCGAATTTACTGGTCTGTGTATTTGCATTATAAATACATGGGTCTTGGAATTTCGGCTTTGAGACATTGCAACAGAAACTGAGTACTTTGCTGTTGTTGGATCTTGGATTTGTGAGATTGCAGCAGAAACAGAAATTAAAAAGTGGAATTGAAAGCGCCATACTCATTTGTGCGTGTGATTATCCCGTCCTTTCTTGTTTTGTCTTTCAGATTGGTTGGTAACGTTACGTTAAACATCCCTCAGTCCAACATAGGAACTTACACGATGTTAGGAAAAATTGATAAATACTGTTACTATGATTATAGCTGGACTATTTCATACACGGTGGAAGTGGCGCCGGCACCATTATGTTTCAGTATTTTCAAGAATACCGGTATGATGCCCCAACTGGTTTCCAAATTAACTTATACCCTTGCGCATTCATGAGTTGGTTCGCTTGAATAGAAGCAGTTGTGGTGGCCGCTTTGATTGTATCTTTGAGAGCGACTTTAACCAACACCAATGAAAACAACAAATTTAAGAAAATATTAAGTTTAAAAGATCGCGCTAAGCTGGATTCGACACCCCATTGAGGTAGCTACTTCTGTTTTCTCCACTACATTGTTGTACCCACTATGCCACTGCAACACTACCAGTATTTGAATCCAGTCTAGTAATGGAATGCAATAATCAGGCATTAATGTACTGTGAAATTAAAACACGTTTTTGTGCATATAGAACGTTCATAAGGTCCAATTTTTGACGCCAATGAATTTTTTTTGGCGATATTGGTCGCCATTTTACAAAAATTATTGCATATTTTCTTCTAATGAACAGCTGAAGGTGGATTAAATATTAATATAGCGGATGAATATGCTGCACTTACCCTAGCTAGCATCCCGGTCTTTTAAAAAGTTCCATTCGATTTTGTTGCATTACAAGCGCAATCCGACCATTATTAGGCTAATCTTCTTTCGTGCTGGATTGGTTCGGTTTGTTTCAGTCCTCCATGCTTCCCACCAAACAAGAATACGTCCAAACGACGTCTTTTCCAGGTCTTCCACAAACGTCTTAATGACGTCCCCTGAGGAGCCAGAGTGAAAGTTTTTATGACAAGTTTTTAATGATGTCCTCTGGACGTCCCGCATCGAAGTCCACCAGACGTCTGCACAAGGTTAAAAATGAGTTCAAATGTGGTCATTCTGGGTGTCTTTTCAACATCAACTGCGCACTTATTTTAGAGATACTTGACAAAATAAAAAAGAAAAAAAACATTTCTGTCTCCTCCCTCGCGACACTTCCCTATTTTTCAGGCAGTTTAATCAGCTCTTAGAAGTCGTTCTTGAGCAGCTGAAGTGAACACTCATCTTATTATTACAAGCAATGTTCCTTTTTTTGCAGTGACGAGGGAAATCGAACCTTCAACCTGTCGATCACCGTGCCATACTCGCAACCGACTGCGCCATGAAGTTAGGTTAAGCGCACTGAGTAGTTAAGATGTGTTTCCCAACCACTACTTTCCACGGGTCATTAAACGAAGTCATAACAACTTGTATCCATGCTATGAAAAATAATGTACAGGACTTACTGTATTATAGTGTTGGGAAAATAAAAACAATAAAGAATTATGTTAACATGCAATTTTGTGTTTTAATGTTATCATAGTCGTCTGTTTTTTGTTTGTTTGTTGAAAGTGGCGACTCGCCCAGCAGGGAGGTTAATTGGGGAAAAGAGATCGGCTATCTGTGGTGCGAACAAGAGAAGCAGTTCTGCTATTGGCACCACGGGGGGGCAGATAAGAGAAGCACTTCTGCTATTTTCCCCACAACTGGGCCAATAAGCGATTTCATTTTATAATCCGCTCCAGTCTTTGAGTGAGCTGAGCAAAGGTTCTATCCACTCTACCATTTCGAAGCAAAATCCCTCTAATATACCAAATTGAAGGTTGTAAGATGATGAAATTTGGGATATTTTAGATAGGTAGATACTACAGCACTTGATTGAAGCATCTATGTCGGGGGTAGGGAACCTTCTCAAGAAAGAGCCACTGTGGGTGCAGGCTTTCAAACCAACCAAGGTGCTACACACCTGATTCTACTAATCAACCTCTGCAATGTTTGTTAAGGGCCTTGATTAGTAGAATCAGGTGTGTAGCAGCCTAGTTGGTATGAAAGCCTGCACCCACAGTGGCTCTTTCTGGAGAAGGTTCCCTACACCTGGTCTATGTCTTAAAGCCCTTCATTTGTCTTATTCCAGGGGGCCATTAAAGATAGTACTACTTGACTTTCAATCTTATATTAAATGCATTGCAAGATGCATGTGTATGCACATGAACAAGTACAATATGATGGACATAGTACTAGTTGAAACCAAGCCCAAGGCCAGAGTTTGTTTACTATGTAGTGTGCATCGTGTCTGCATTAAATGTACTAAGATGAACTTGTACTGGCTATAGAGATATGTTAGATTTCGGGTTTTCTCAGCATGTTCCCCCAATTTGTCTTTCATCTTTCCGAACAGATGGTGAGCTATGAGAGCCAATTGGTTTCGGCCAATGCCTTGATTGCCGCTATACACTATAGTATCTATGCAAATCAATTGGGTGCCGGCGGACGGCCACCATTGATCTTATTAACTTAGGATGAGGTGTTTTGACATCCTGTAGCGAGAGCCGGCTCCTCTGGATGGGCTGGTGGGGGCAGCTTCCTGGCCGAGTGTCATTTGTCACTCCTTCACACTACTTAAACTGCCTCTTTTCCTTCATTCTGTGTGTGATGCTGACCTCTCCCGTGGGCACAACCGTTTTCCATCGCAACTGAACTTTTAATAAAGTGCTTCACGTGTCTCATCATTACCATTGGCTCCGTATACAAGTTATTTCCATCCGGAATTAACAGTGAATTTAACAGCCTGCTTTGGAATCGCCGAATCAGCAGTAAAAGAAGAAACTAAACAACAGAGATTTTCTTCAGATAGGAGCAGTTGACACTGAACACCCACGAGACTCCATAGCTCATTTCAGTGTTACAAGGTTTGTTTCCCATTTATTTTTGACCTTCGAAGGTCACCAAAGATCAAGTTCGAGGCCACCAAATGAAAGTTCATATATGACTTCCTATAAGTGTTCAATACACATATGTTCCCAATCTTCAATATTCTCAAGCCTAGAAGCCTTTGAAAATTGTAACATTTTGCTTGACCACAAGTTTGACCTTTCAAGGTTATCTGAGGTCAACTTTAACACATCCAAAATATAGGTCTTATATGACTTCCTATATGTTGATAATACAAACTTTATCTCTGTCTGCAACCACTCAGCTTCCACAGGCAATTTTGCCCATTCTCCCTAAGACCCAATGTTAAAGTACAGCACCCCCACTAGACCCGCTTCTGTCGATTCAATCAAAATGACACACTGCACATAAAGTGTATCAAGGTGAGTTGATTGCCAGATTTAGGAAAACATTTATCAGACAGTTTTTGAGAAATTATTTTTTTGAAATTTCCAGGCATATCTTTTAACTTGGTCAATATTTTCCCTGACCTCAAGTTTGACCATTCAAAGTCATCTATGGTCAAATTTAATATTGCCAAAATATAGGTCATATAAGACTTCCTACATGTCAAAAATACAAACTTTATCTCTATCTGCAACCATTTGGCCTCCACAGGCCATCTTGCATATTCATTAAGTACAGCGCCCCCACTAGACCCACTTCCGTCGATTCAATCAAAATGGCGCTCGCACTGTACATTGAAGCTACCAAGGTAAGAAGAAAGAAGAGAAGAGAGCTGAGAAGAAACCAAGCGAACAGATATCAAATATAAAATACTTTTTAAATAGCCTGGAATCCATACTGATAAAGTGCTGGTCGCTCCCAACGGTCACTGACTTATCAGTCTGGCTTCAGTCATATAGCCAGCGTTTAGCCCTTACATCACAAATGAAGTGAATAGATGAATATTCATGTTTTCTGCTCTTGGCGAGAACCACCAATCGAATATGAGTTAGCTGGCCAGAAACGGCATTCGTGAATGTTATTTGACATGAGCTTAAAAATTAGATTGTGGTTTGCTTGCGTTTACTCTTGGAGTGGTTGTTAGGTTTTGAACAGGATAATGTTTGGCCATATCTGCATTTTGTTTATTTCAGTGGGATTCCCCGGTATAATAAAGGCTAAATTAAATAATACTCAAATTACATAACGTATTTCACTGTAATTGGCATTACCTATAGCTCGAAGGGCATGATTGCATCAGCTAGATTAAAGTGATACTCCACCCAAAAACTATAATTTGTATATCAATTACTCACCATTAGATGTCTTGAACGGACGAAGTTGTTCTTCACCTGGCGCGACTTTATGGCCACTGAGAGTTTTGAAAAATTATCCAAATTCCTTTTTTGCTGGAAGCAAATGAGGTCACGCAGTAGCAATGGGAAAACTCCACAAAACGTCCGTTGACAAACTTTCAAACCATCGTCCAACGCATCGTCCAGTATAATCCAAGTCAGCTTTGTCCACTCGTATCCTCAGAACTCTTGAAACGCGGTTATTTTTCACTAAAAATAATAAAATACCAGTTATGCTTCAAGTAAGCTCGCGCATTCAACGGAAGTCCCGCCTCCCGGCTCGTTCATTGCCCAGAGACTCTGCTGCCACTCAGATGAATACTCGTATAAACATGAGCCGGGAGGCGGGACTTCTGTTGAATGCAGAACTGTGGTATTTTTATTTATTTTTAAGTCTGTCTAAAGGGGGGAGAGGGGCACCCTTGCGACTGTGAGCTAATCACAGATCTCGCATGGATTTTGTGCGAATATTTGAAAGTCAAACACTGGTCTACCGAGTGAGGCCAGACGTACAAGCAAGTGACCATTGGGAGCGACCAAAGCTTGATACGGATGGATTCCAGGCTACTTTTTAAAAGAAATCCAAAAGAAATCCAAGCCTCTCCTCAGACCTGATTTTAAAAAGTATCTGATTCAGCCAAATCAAACGGAATACAGATACGGTGGACAGCTTAACAGACCTTGAAAACTTCATCGACCACCACTACTATCTGCAAAATAATATGGAACCGGACCCAGAAAATCCAAGCAAAAGGAAAAAAGCAGACTCGTCCACAGACACTGACGACCTGGAGACCACCAACATTGAGGTTAGTGTATTCGCCAGCATTAACAAAAAACTGGATTTACTCATATCGTTACACGAGGAAATAAAGGATCTACGCAATAGCCTGGAATTCGCACACAACCAAATTCTCTCGCTTAATCAATCAAACCAGGAACTGCAATCATCTGTTAAAACAATAAACGAAACAATGCACACCATCACCAAAGAAAATAAACTGATGAAAGAAACCATTCTGGACTTACAATCTCATTCCATGCGTGACAACCTCATCTTTTCTGGAATCCCCGAAAACTCACCCGACAACCCCGAAACACTCATCAAAGATTTCATGAAAGCGAAACTAAAACTACCTCTCGATACTGTTAAAAATATCACTTTCCACAGAGTACACCGCCTCAGTAGACAATCGGACAAAGAACCACGACCCATAATCGCCAAATTGAACACTTTAAACAGAAAGAACTGGTAAAAAGCAAAGGAAAAGAACTCAAAGGGACAAACTTTGGACTAAATGATCAATATCCACGTGAAATCAATGAACGACAGAAAATATTATATCCAATCTTAAAGGAAACCAGAAAGAATGACAAATGTGCAACACTTGTCATTGACAGACTGTATATAGATGGGCAGTTATACCGAAATACAAAAACCACGCCATGGCTTTTCTAAACGGATTACAATGAACTGATCTAATCGAAAACATTTAACACAACATATTCCCGAACTCTCATAAATCTCCTTCCCGGCATAGCTCCTATAGAACTATATTTCAACGCAACTCTCCCCCTACGGCTCTCCCTATGAGAATACTGCTCTCTCGCTTTATGTTGTCACTGCTGTCTTTGATGTTTTTTCATGTCCTATGTGCCCTCTGTCATTCGTATAGTTCTTTGGTATATGTATGGATACACATACACACTCACTCTCTCTCTCTTTCTCTCCCTCTCTCTTCTTCTTATATGCTTATATTCTATGCACGCCCACACATACACACACTCCCTCTCTCTTTCTCTCTCCCTTTCCCCTTTCCCCCTCCCTCTCCATTTCTCAATCAGACCAAGACGCAAGACATTCTTAACATACAACCATGCAAACACTTAACTTAGTAACATGGAACATACGTGGCATCTGAACACACTCTAAAATGATCAAGATTATTATTCAACTTGTAAAATTAAAGGCTGATATATGCTTCATACAAGAAACACACTTAACCAATTCAGAACTACAACACTTTAAATTTAAACAATTCAACCAAATATTTTCATCTACATACAACAGTAAACAAAGAGGTGTTTCAATTTTAATAATAAAAATATCCCACTTGTCCTCAATACATCTATCATAGACCCAGACGGAAGGTTTATCATCATCAGTGCATCTATTAACCACACCACATATACATTTGCAAACATCTATGGTCCCAACATTGATGATCCATCTTTTTTCCACAATTTCTTCTCCCTACTCTGTAATTCAACAAACATTATCTTAGCAGGAGATTTTAATACTGGCAACCTAAGGAACTGGCACTCCTCTGGCATAATAAAACAACACATGGAAGATTATGGACTTACCGATAGTTGGAGAATGAGAAATCCATCCTCACGAGAATACTCACATTTTTCCTCTGTTCATCAATCTTCATCTAGAATTGACTTTTTTCTCACCAGCAACTCCCTCAACCAACATATCAGTGAAAACACAACTCATCCAATTATGGTCAGCGACCATGCCCCCATCTCCTTATCAATAAACGTCCAAAAATACATTAAACCTATCACAAGATGACACTTCAATACATCTCTCCTAGAAGACACCAACTTTAGTCTGATGATCAAGAGAGAGTGGGCATCCTTCCTGGAGATGAATGACTCTCCAGAAATCTCACCAGCAATACTTTGGGAAACAGGTAAAGCAGTAATGACAGGTAAAATCATATCATATTCAATACACAAGAAAAAACAACAACAACAATTGGAAAATACTTTAGAACTAAAGATTAAACAATTAACAAACCAACTTTCCAATCACCACAGTGAACAAATACAAAACGAATTAACCCAACTTAAAACTCAAATGGAAAGCATCATACACAAAAAAACACAATTCATTATTCAGCAACTCAAATATGAAAACTTTCATTATAGTAATAAATCAAGTAAATATCTGGCAAATTTACTACAACACAGGAAAGAGAAAGCAATTATCCCATCCATCCGTAACTCTGCAGGCACAATTACCCATAACCCAAAAGATATAAATAGTACATTTCAAAAATTTTACAGTAACCTTTATTCATCAGAACATGACCCTAACCAATCAGAAATAAACACCTTTCTAAATAATCTTGACATATCAACACTCTCATCAGACCAAGCAAACATCTTAGATGCACCCCTTACCATAGAAGAACTTAGAAAATCCCTCAATAACATGCCCAACAATAAATAACCCGGACCAGATGGATTACCAGTAGAATACTACAAACATTTCTGGGATATTCTATCACCATTATTCTACAGAGTCACACAAGAAATTAAAACTACCTCCAAAATACCCACACATATGAATACTGCAGTAATGTCATTTGTATTAAAACCCAATAAAGATCTAACCCATCCCTCCAGCTACTGCCCTCTCTCACTAATCAATACTGACTTAAAAATTATCACAAAAACACTAACAACAAGAATAGAGACAGTCACCCCTATATTAATCCATCCTTAACAGACAGGCTTCATCAAAAATAGACATATCTCAGATAACAACCGTAGACTCTTTAACTTAATCAATACATCACAGCAACAACAAAACAAAACCATCATTGTATCACTAGAGGCAGAAAAAGCTAAAGTAAATTGGACATTTCTACCCTACATAAATTTGGCTTTGGAGAGTCATTCATACACTGGATAAGAACACTCTACACCTCACCTAGAGCCACAATAACCACAAATGGGATCACCTCACCAAGCTTCACACTCCACCAAGGAACCAGACAAGGATGCCCACTCTCACCATCTCTATTCGCCATTTTCAACGAACCACTCGCATCAGCAATACGACAGAATAACAAAATTGAAGGAATTCAGGACAAAAATTCAGAACACAAACTTAGCCTCTATGCAGATGACCTACTTCTATACTTACAGAACCCCTCCGTGTCACTACAGGAAACTTTTAATGTCATTAACAACTTCTCCAAAATCTCACATTACACAATAAACTGGAACAAATCAACTATTCTACCACTATCTGAAACAGCTTGGAATTCTGCAGCCCAAGATCCACCCCTCCCACTTCACACTGGCAACATAAAATACTTAGGCATCAATATCTCCCCCAGACTGTCAGAGCTCTTTAACCTCGACATCACCCCCTTAATAAAAAAAACTGGAGATGATCTCAGACGCTGGACAAAACTTCCACTCACCCTCATAGGACGAATCGCAACAGTCAAAATGAAAATTCTACCCCAAATAAATTACCTGTTTTCAGTTCTCCCTCACTCCCACTGTCAAATGGTTCCAAACACTCAACTCAATAACAACTCAATTTTATTGGAAAAACAAGAAACCCAGAATCTCACTCTCAACATTACAAAATCAAAAATCACAAGGCGGCCTCGAAGCACCAAATTTCCTCAATTACTTTCTATCAAATCAATTACAATACTTATTCAAATGGACTCAAAGACATAAATACAATACCCCATGGCTACAATTAGAACAAAATCGATGTAAACCCACCTTAATCACAGATCTTCCCTTCCTACCACAATCAATTCAAAAACTTAACTATAGTAAATGTAACACAATCTCCACAACTTTGACAGCCTGGTGGAAAACTCACAAAATTACTAAATCATCACTACCACCATGCAAGTACACTCCAATTTAGCACAATCCAGACTTTCAACTAAATAACACCCCCGCTCATTTTCCATCATGGCAACAAAAAGGAATCACACATCTCCAACACCTATTTGAAAACAACCAACTCATCTCATTTAACACCTTAATCCAGAAGTACGGGGTAGGAAGAAACCAGTTCCTCCGCTACCAGCAACTTAAATATGTAATAAAATCCAAAATTAATATAACCAATAACACATTAGAACCATCGAAACTAAGTTCAGAGATCATGAAAATTACAAACCCAAAGAAAATCACCTCAAAACTATATGAACTTTTATCCATACAAGATACCTCAATTTCACTTCCAACCAAAAAATGGGAAAATGACTTGGATATCTCTCCCGGCCCCGACTTCTGGATACAAATCAATAATAACATCTTCTCTATGTCCAGTAACTCCAACCTGCAACTGATACAATACAAAACTATCCATAGAACCCACATCACCCTAAGTAAAATGTTCAAAATGGGATTAGCAGACACAGACAACTGCATACAATGCACTCTGGACACTACAGACAATTACTTTCACGCCACTTGGGTTTGCCAACCGGTTCACTCCTTCTGGACAACAATAACTGGAAAGCTTTCCATGATTTTTGGCTGCAGAATTCCATTGGACCCATCACTCTGCCTACTAGAAAATACTACAGAAATAACCCTTCCACCAAAATTTAAAAATCCATTACTTATCTCTCTAGCTATCGGCAAGAAAATAATCTTTCAAAACTGGAAATCAAAAAAATCTTGTCATGTCACTCACTGGATCAACCTCCTCAAAGAACACATTTCAATGATCAGAACAACAGCCCACAAACAAAACACTTTATCAGCCTTTAATGAAACATGGAACCCTTTCATAACCCACCTTGAACTCACTCAACCGCCAAACCCACTTCCATGACCACAGACCCCAGTCACAATAACCATCACACCTATCAAAGCACACTACGACTCGTTAATCTTTATATCCTATTTACTGTTTCTTTTATTTATTAGTTTTGTTGCTTATTGGCTAATTTAACAATTTTGCTCATTCTTTTTCCCTTTTTTTCTCTTTTCTTTTTCTTTTTTCTCCCTGTCTCCTAATCACTTTGTGTCCTGTCCATGTCTATGCATATCTGTACTTACCTGTACTGCTATATGCGTCTTGGTTTTTGTTATACCCTCTCCTCATTTTGGGATCATTAATTAAAATAAAAATAAAGGAAAATAAAGCTGACCTCCCAAGGCGGGGGGGGGAATGGTGGTGGGAAAAAAAAGAAGGTACTAAGGTAAGTTGATTGCCTGATTTAGAAAAAAATTATCATGCAGTTTTTCAGAAATGATTTTTTAAAATTTCTCAGTCCTATCTTTAACATTGGGGCCAAAATTTAAAGGGCCCATAAAACGGACAAAAATGATTCAATCAAAAATCTGAAAACAACGTTTGGAGATATGGTCTAGTAGTATGTTATGGCAAATTTACAGGAAAATTCATCCGGCCAAAAAAAAGATGAAAAATGTTCGGGACGACGGACGATGGACGACAGACGACGGACGATGGACGCCACACCACGACGCTAATGAGCAAATATTTCTCAAAAAAAAAAATTCTCAGTTTCAACGTTTTATATATTGTCTTTACACTATTTTCAATTAACCCTTTCGCAGGCACAGCGACATTTTTGTCGTTTTAACCAACGTGTTTTATAAAGTCTTCTTTAAATTCCCCGATTGCGGGAATTCCCTTGTTAGTTACACTCATTACCATTGGCTGTCTCTCAGGTCACCCAGCACTGTATTTTTAGCCGTGAGCGAGGCATGGGATTTCCAAAAACGCTAAATCTGAGACTACTTCGGTCAAATTGTGGGACATGTGAACATGGCATCGGCAGTACAAATAGCCGGCATTCTAGCCGTGTTTCTAAACGTAACTACAACGTGGATGAAGTTTTTGCTTTATTGAATGACTCTGACGATGAGTTTGAATATCCAGAGAGCGGGAGTGACTTGGATCCAAACGATTTTAGCGATTCTGGAGAGGATTAAAACATAAAAACATCAGTTATGGGAAACTTATTATGAGATTTGGTGTTATTTTATTGTTATTTTGAATAACAATCATATTTTGGTAAAAACCCAAAATTAATCCGTCCGTGGGGGTATGCATCTGGGCCAAAATTTGCCTGCGAAAGGGTTAAATATAGGGTTTAAATGATTTGTTTTTATTTACATTTTAAACAGCGTCCCAACTTTTCTGGAAATAGGGCTGTACTTGAGAACCCTTTAATTTGGCTTAATTAAAACAATTTTGCTAAGAAGAGCAGGCAAATTCCTCAACAGGAACATAAAAGACTCATTGCCAGTTATTTAAAATGACTGAATGCACTTGTTGCTTTTAATGGGGGCACAACCAGTTTTTACTTCTAGGGGGAATTATTTTTTTCACTAGGGTGATATGGGTTTTGAATAAATCTTTACTATCTTTACCAAAAATTACTATTTAGAAGCAGAATTTTGTTCGTTGTCTTTTTCTTTCACAGTACAAGTGTTCCATAATCATTGGATCCCCTTCATTGAATACTTTGTGCTGCCTCCCTTTACCAAGAAAACAGCTCTGAGTCTTCTCAGATTGTGTGACACTACATCTCCATTTCAAAAAAAAGTTGGGACACGGTGTAAAATGTATATAAAGACAAAATGCAATGATTTGAAAATTATTTGAATCGTATATTTAATTGACAATAGTACAAAGACAACATATAAAATGTTGAATCTGTGAAATTGCGTTTTAAAAAATATCTATGTAAATTTGATGCAAGCAACATGTTTCAAATAAATTGGGACGAGGCAACAACGTTGGAAGAGTTGTATAATGTCAAAAAAAATCACTTGGTGGAAAATCTCACAGCTAATTAGATTTATCGGCAACAGGACAATAAAATGATAAGGTATGAAAAGAGCATATAAAGGCATAAAGATATCGCTCACTGATATTATTGCTCCCAGATTTATTGCAAGGTTTTGACCATTCTGATCTTTGTTTGCCTGAGGATGACCACAAGAATTGAAATTTTGCAATAAATCTGGGTGAAATAATATTGATGTGCAGTACTTTTATTCTTTGTTAGCTTTTTTGTACCAGTGGAAACCAGCACCTGCACCCATCTTTGGTTTGACATGCGTGTCACCACTTTCCATTTGAACTGTATAAAAGGAGCATCCCAGAAAGCCTGAGTTTTTCAGATGTAAAGATGCCAAGGTCTTCATCACTCTGTGAAAGACAGCATGGGTACGTACAGGTAGTTCAATAATTTAAGAATAAGGATTCTCACTATAAAATTGAAAAGAATTAGGGGACTTACTCATCCACAGTACATAATATTATTAAAAGATTCAGAGAATCTGGAGAAATCTCTGTACGCAAGAGACAAGGCCCAAAACCAATATTAAATGGTTGAGATCTTCAGGCCCTAAGGCAGCACTGCATTAAAAACAGACAGGATTTTTTATTTGAAGTCCATACATGAGCTCAGGAACTCTTCTGAAAACCATTGTCAGTGAACACAGTTGCTCGCTGAATCCACAAATGTAACTTAAAACTCCACAGTGTAATGTTAAAACCATGTATAAACAAGATCTAGAAATGCTGCCACCTTCGCTGGACCTGAGCTCATTTAAAATGGACTACAGCAAAGTGAAAAACTGTCCCGTGGTCTGATCAATCAAAATGTGAAAATCTTTTTGGAAATTGAGGACGCTGCATCCTCTGGGCTTAAGAGGAGACAGACCATCCGGCTTGCTATCAGCACTGAGTTCCAACGCCAGTATCCCTGATGGTATGGGGTGTATTAATGCATGTGGCATGGGTAATTTGCACATCTGTGAAGACACTATTAATGCTGAATGGTATATAAAGGTTTTAGAGCAGCATACGCTACCATCCAAATAAAAGGTTTTTCAGGGACGGCCTTGCTTACTTCAGCAAGAAAATCTCAAACCACATTCTGCACATTACAACATCATGGATCCATAGTAAGAGAGTCCAGTGTTGAACTGACTTGCCTGCAGTCCAGACCTGTCATCCATTGCAAGCATTTGGTACATTATGAAACAAAAATATGATATTGTAGGTTGCAAAGTGTTCAGCAGCAAACATCTAATATCAAACAAGAATCAGAAATGTTTTGCTTTCAAAACTACAGTAGCAGTAGTTGGTCTCCTCAGTTCCCAAACACTTACAGAGATGATGCAACACACCACCATCAAGACTGCCTTAATGCATGGGCTTATCTGGGCTGAAGTCTCAGGACCTATGAGGATCAGGGGACTATCATGAGCCAATAAAAAAGTAATTTTTTTGTAATTTGTTGAATTTTCTCTCCATCACTTGATTTTCATTTTTGTGGCTGCTGAATGGCCAAATTTACAAGTGACCCACGTGGGCCTTGAGACATAACAACCTACCAAAATGTAGAGGGATAGTTTTGGCATGTGACGTAATCAAATGTAGAGGTCCTGATTTTCCATGATCGTGGAATTGTGTACAGAATCACAGAATTGGCATTCATAAACAAAATCCCAGATTTTGCATGGAAATTCCACCAATTAAGAAATGATGTTCCAAATGTCTTTTTCCTCTGGAGAACTTGCCTAACGTACTTAGCTATAAAGTGACAAAAATGTGTCAGAGACAAGAGTCCAAACACCCTTTAATCATTTACAGCCCCAATTTAAGATTAAAGACTGCCATCCTGTTTGCACAGCTGGCCAGGCCCTTTGCTGCCATCCACATTCATTCCCTGCCAAATTAAGCATTGATAAAATCTTTATTGAACATTAAAACACTAACCTCTACTGAAAGCAACTTTGTCACTGATGTTTATGGTTGTAATTTGAACACACTTACACCCAAAACACAAGTCAGTGTGGTGGTGGTGGTGGTGGGGGGGGGGGGGTCTACATAACCCCTCAGCCCCAGGGCCTAAGGGCAGGTTAAGGCAGGACTGACCGCCATGCATTAAAATGTCAATATGCTTCTTTGCAGAATGGCCATATTTATTGAATGATTGATGGATTGCAAAACCTAGATGTCCAGACAGAATTTTGCCAACGCCACAGGCGGCACACCTATTAATTATTGCCCTGATAGTAGAAATGGGTATTTTCAACTTCTTAGCTAATTTCATATCATTTCCACATTTTGAGAGAAACAAAATTGACAGAAACGTTTGAGCCTTTACCAATGGAGTCCGTATTACTGAAGGGAACTGTGTCTCCTCAGATTCAGCCAAATGCTCAAAAACTCATTGGACGTCACTTCACAGTGCATATGGGCAATGACCTACGGCATTATGCAAAAGCAATCCAAGAATTTTTTACGGCAAAGAAGTGGAATGTTCTGCAGTGGCTAGATCAACCATCTGACCAGTATTCAATTGATAATGCACCTCACTTGCAAAAGGTAAAACGCTAAGTGTAGGAATTTATGAATTCATGGTTCACACAATATAATAAAATCAACATCCGTAAATTTAAGATGAAATTCTACACTTCGTGCTCATATTCATTGTTTCATTGCAAATCCATTGCGATGGCGTACAGATCCAAAATACGGTGCCACTGGCCACATGGACCTCACCACATACTCTACTTCGCATCTAAACACTTGAAAAAGATATTAAAAAAAGAGAGAAAAAAGCAAAACAATATGTGTCATTAAGCCACATATTGTGGATCTTTTCGCTTAGTTATTGTCTGTCTTGATACGTAATTATGCTGGGTTTATGCCATAGCCTACACGAAAAAGTATTGGTCTCATAGGCTTCGCCGCCATAATTCTCATGTTGTCCAGGATGATTCAGTAGGCTATTGGCCATCTATTCGTACCAGCGTGTTTTATTTATCTCAAAGCGAAAAGCCGGTGGATGGCAACTTGCTTCAAGAGCAGTAATAATACTGTTGACAGATCCTTAAAACCAGCATGGCAAGCTACAGCTATAAAGGTTTTTTATCCATGTATGACGCTGTTTAAGATTTGTTTTTAGACGTTACTTAATTATGAAATAAAAGAGAAGATGTGGTTGTATAACTTGGCAAAACATGCGATTAATGTTCCTTCTCGTGAAAAGTTCATCAGGATTATGGTTGCCTTATCATTTTAATCCTTCCTTATCTTCATTCCGTTTCGCAAATAAATTCACAGGTTACACAGTGATAGTAAGGTAATATTAGCATTATAATCGCTGCGTACTTTGGAGTAACCTCGATCGATTAGACAATGCCCTTAAACTGGCATTAAGTTCCTAAGGAATTGGCTGCTGCTGCAGCTCGAGTAAAATCAAACCTTCATGTCACTCGAATTTCCTCTTCAAAACCAAAGGCAATGCATCAGAGACTGAGAGCTGCCCAGTTCTAAAATATTAGTCCCCTCGATGATTTCATTTATGCGCCGTCGAAAACGCCGACACACAATCCTCTGCAGACGTTCCTATGTTTTTTACTGGCTCCTTCAGTATACAGCAGTATGCTAGCGAAATACTTTGTACGTACCCGTAGAGTTATAAGATGTGGAGTGCTGATTCCATGGCGATGACTTGAGAGAGACGAAAACCGGCAGGTGCTCGAGATCTCCGTTGTTAGTAGTGTGAATGGTCGGGCTTTCCTGCTCTCAGCGGACACGGATAGGATTCCTTGCCGGATACTGTTTTACAAATACCATGGATTATATCAGTGCCATTGAACTTAATTGTATGAAATAAATGCAAACAGGAGCAAAGGCTCTTTAGAAGACAGAAACTTTTGCAAGTCCGCTTGGAATTCACCCTTTGAGTTGGCAAAAGGCTCTTTGTGAGGAACGAATAAAATTGGTGATGAGAGGTATGGCATTGCTTTGTCTACAAGTATAAGTGTATCAAAAAAATTATCAACATGAAAGAACGCTTTCATGCACCTGTAAGCACTTATTTATTCATCCTTTCCTCTTATTTAATGCAATATATTGAATTTATCATCATTTGCATATGATTTAATATCAAGGATTCAAATAATCTATAAAAAAAAAATATGAAGTAAATTGTTAGATTTAAATAATCAGAATTTCAGATCTTCATACTCCAATTTCAAAACAAATGTCATGTAATATCCACATCGGCAACTCAAACAAAACCCAACATTGCAGCCTGATGTTATCAGATGTTGGCCAATATCAGTTACTCAATACTTTTCCTTGATACTCGGGTCTTCAAATTCCACAGAACATATTTTTCTGTACCCATTAAATGCTGTCCACTGAGAACAGCTGGGTATACCCTCAAAACAATAGCATTTCCCCAAAGGCAGAATACATAGTTTGATCTAGTGCTGGTGCTGCAAGAAAGAGTATTGGATCCAGAAAATCAAGAGGAGCTACTCCAGGCTCCACAAATGTTCACAGCAATATTATCGAATTCCCATTAGAATTGTCTGACTCAGTGAATTTTTGAAAAAGTTAAGTTTGGCCCAAGGGTAGTGCTACAGGAGCAGTCATAATGTCGATGTTACCAAAACAATATTGCTCCTTTATGCACTTTTGAACAGTTTTACTGATTGAATTTGGAAATGTGGTTTCACCTAATAGTGGGGCAACAGTAAAAGTTACAGCGCCATATAATCAGTATGGTTTCTTGTTATGATCCAGAACAGTAATCAAGTGCGGTAGCAGGTTTATTGATAGTAATGCAGTAACAATGGAATGGAACTCAGAAAAAGAAGGCACAGTTCAGTTCAGATGTAGTGAGCAAAGCAGGGCAAAGGCAATCTCTTGCCATTGGCTTTCCGGAATGACTGCCAAGTGGAGTGCACACTTCTCCCGAGCCGAACTGTCCTCAGTGAGGATGGAGTGGCTTGAAAGGAAATTAGTTCCAATCCTGATGACTGTTGAAGGATTGGGAGCTTGTTCCTCAAACTGGACAGTGGAACATACTTGGACATGTTATCAAGAACACGGTCCCAATCCTGGACCCTGAACTTGGCTGGGGAGGTTGTCCTTATTAAACTGGACAAAGGAGCTCACTTGAACTGGCTTAACTTGAACGCGGACCCTATCCTGGATCCTCAGTAGGCTTGGGAGCTTGTTTGAATTAACAAAGTTATGAGGAAGGCTTCCGTAAATACTATCGGAAATACTGACTGATTCTAAGCATGAATAGCAAATTTCAATCCAGCAACTTGCAATTCTGAGCAGGGGGTTTAAATACACTTACATCAGGTAGTAACAATGAAACAATACACAACTGGGGAGGAGAAGAGGTGCGAGACGTAAACCAATCAAAGGAGACATACTTCTAATAGATGCAGAAGTTGCTGAATGGGAGGAGAAACAGACAGCATTCACACAAGGGTTGCGACAGTTTCTCCTCAACGCACCAGGAATGTTAACAGCAGATATGACAGGTTTTCCAGTGAGAACTGTTTGACCATTTTTTAAAAATTTAAAGCTTGGCCTGGTGGTGGTGCTACAGGGAAGGTCATAGAGTCACCAACATCACCTCTATACACCAGGAATAATCACAAGGTTTGACATGATTTCAATCAAAACTGTCTGAGTTATTGCATTTGGAAATGTAAAATTTGGCTTAGTAATGGCGCTAAAGAAAACACAACCGAGCCTCCATAATCAATAATTTCATCCGCCATGCACCAGGAATGTTGACAGCAGATTTGATACGACTCTCATTAAAGCTGTTTGAGTAACTGCAATTTTTTAAAGGATCAATTACCTGGTATTTACACCCATTAAAAATTGGTCTAAAACATAATGTTCTGTGCTTATTTGCAAAAATTAGGCAACATTCATATTTATTTTGCCCTTTTTATCAAGCCAATCTTGGTCTCGCGAAAAATTTTGAGATTTTGACTTGGCCAGAAGATAGAGGCAAGGCTGGGCGGAGGGGGTGGTGTGAGGGAAGAGGGTGGGAGGAGGGAGGAGTGGCTTGAAAACACAGCCATAGCAAAAAGTGCATAGTAACACAACGAGTGACCTCACCATGGCTGAATCTATCAACCATTCTGGGTAGCTGAGATGTGCTCCTTCCGTCTGAGTGTGATGCACTGAGCCCTGCGTGAGATGTACTAGTGAACTAGCCTAAAAACGGGGAATATTGTCACATGCAACCTAACGTTAGTACATCTAAGTTCCATGATCATATAATGAAGAGTAACACGCTGCGTTTGGACAGCATAAAAACACAACAATATATAGCCATCCATCAACAAAGAAACAGAATATGCACGGTTAATGCTGGCCTAAATTAACTTAGCAAGCTAACGTTAGCTTTTTGCTAGCGGAAATTTAGCGTATGTTATGTATGTTTAGCGTTATTTCGCCTGCTTATCAACATCATAGCATAGCGTGTTTGGCATCTATAGATTCCTTAGATTGTCTAGTTTCATGTAATTTGTGCATCTTCACTTTAGCTGAAATTGAGCCCGCTACAGCCTCGGAAATATGGCACGTCAGGCGAGCCCTCAGGCTGTGAGGGTAACGTTCATGTATTGGGTATACTGCCAAGTTTCTTTTGAACTACACCACACTCCATCCAATAGCTTACGGTAATGTAATGATTACATTGAAGGTGGGGAACAAAATTGTCAGCTGATGCCAAAGTTGACATTTAAAGACAATATTAAAGTGGCGCGTTCCGTAGTGTTGGAACAACACCTTTCTGGAGGTGCAGGTTTTTAGCTAATCCAGCTTTGTACTGGGCTAAGTTGGAGAAAGAGTCCGACGTGAAATGCTGAACACATACAAATAGGTTTGAGGCAGGGGCCGCAGGCACATTGTCGGCAAAAATAAATGCAGTCCACTTTTTCCTCTGTGATTCATCGCCCGATGGAATGTTAAAAATATTTTTATGTATATTTTGGCAGCCACCAACAGAGCATTTGTGTGCACCAGAACCTGTGGCTCTTGCCATCTTTGATATTTTTCTTCAGCGTGTTTGCAGAAAACAGTGGGCACGGTTTGGTACTCTCTAGCCACACCTCGACTCCTCCTCTGCACAGGTACACGTCATCAGTATGCCCAAACTGAAATCGCCATTTTTCATGCCTCTGGAGTTGATGAGGAAAAAAGGAAGGAAGGAAGCTGCTTTGACTCTAAAACATCTCAGATTTTGTAAGAGTGAGGAATGACCAATATATTCATGCAATAACTAGGAAAATGTGTTTTCCTGGTAATTGATCCTTTAAAATGAAAAGTTTGGCCTTGTGGTTGAGCTACATTAAAGGTCACAGGGTGACCAACATCAGCACCAGCCCTTATACTGTAGATGCACCTGAAACAATCACAAGAAGTGTGACATGATTCCCATCAAAACTATTGGAGTCATTTTATTTGGAAATGTAAAGTTTGGTCTGGTGGTCGTGCTGCAGGAGACATTACAGAGCCTCCGTAATCACTAATTTCCCTCACTAAGCAGCAGAAATATTGAAAGTAGTATTTACATAATTCCAATTAAAGCTGTTCAAGTTATTGCAATTTTTAAGAAGTAATAAAGAAGTAATAGTTTGGCCTGGTGCTGGCACTACAGTAAAATTCATTGGGTGACCAACATCAATAACACCCCTTCTTTAATCACCAGAAACAATCACAAGAAGTGAGACTTTATTCCAATTAAAACTGTTTGAGTTGTTGCATTTCGAAATTTAAAATTGACCTTGTGGTGGTGCTACAGGAGAGGTCATGATTGGGTCACACAAAAAATGCATTTGTCCTTTGTGCACCAGGAATGAACACAAGTATTATCAGGTGATTCCCATAAAAACTGTTCTAGTTTTCAGGCAACAGAAAGGATCTGTGGTGGCGGCGTCCAAGGTAAATTCATAATATCTCTGAAAACTCTATTTCAGGGATATAATAATACCGAATCCATCCCGAATGAAATTCTGTATCTTTTTTTTTATCTTTGTTGAGTGCCTTATTGCCCTTACTGTAATAAAAGCACCTCTGCAGTTCTTCTTGTTAACAAGCTACACTGCATAAGAATTTATCTTCAGTGAAGGCAATGCATGACTGCATGACAGCCGAAACGATTACAGGACTCTTCGTCCCCCGATTTTTCGTCCCAGGACTTTTCGTCCCTAAATTATTTATCCCTGGACTTTTTGTCCCCATGGACTTTTTGTCCCCGAGGACTATTATAAGGGTTACTGGGGATGAAACATTCAGACACAAAGAGTCTGGGGATGAAAAGTTGGGGGGACAAAAAGTGTATGGAGGAAGAGTCCTAGAGCCATCTGCAACTGGTACAATTCCGTAAAGTGCACTTAAAGAAACTCATAAAAGCAGAGTATTCTCTGCTCACTATAGAAAAGTCAGAACACAATGTGCTAATAGTATGCTTGTATCAAAGCTGTTGGATCTGATACTCATCATTGTGCTATTCTTAGTTCCAGAGTGAGAAAGACCAACAGTCCAGTTCAAATCCCCAATTAAGATTTCTTAAATGAGTCACCATGAGGGAACACAAGCATGTGCGTGTGAGTTTATGACTTCTAGCACCTGACTCTAAGACTTTCCTTTAAAAAAATATAGGGCAGCATCTCAGTCTGGTATTAAAGGGATTCAAAAGAGAACAGCTGAAGTGGGTGCTTGGTTGGTAGTGGCATGTTGGCATTTTGGAGTGTTTAGGTGGTTTGTACTCATAGTCTTGCATGGAAATTAAGTTTATATACAGCAAACACTGGTAACCAGCCACAGCACTCACACAATGTTGTATCAAAGACAAAACAAAAAAATAATGTATTCTAATGATAAAACACTTAAGAAACTGCTTTTGAAAGCCTTGTGTACCAATTTGAAGTTGATACAAATATACAGTCAAATTAGTTCTGCTATACAATGCACGCCATTCAGGGCATGTATGTGTGTGGTGTATGCATGCCTGACTGTGTAAATGTCTACGCATGTATGTGTGCACATACACGCATAGACGTGCAAGTGTAAGAGTGCGTACACTCTTACTCTTTGCCAGAAATTCCACTGAATTCCTCCACTCAATCTTCAAATCATGATTGGCATCTGCTCTTGTTAGAGATTAGATTTTTTTTTTTTTTTGTGGAGCAAATTCCCATAAAGCACACGTGCATTGTGCTGAATTTACACAAAATAGAAATTAGGGGAAATAAATTAGTGCTAATTTACTGGTAATTTAGTTCTGAGGGAAATGGAGGGCAAAAGCTGGACATAGAATCACCAACAGCACTCTCTGAAATGGCAATGATTCTTGTGACTGTATCTGTCACTGTGCATTAGAACAGAAACATGAAGTACAGCATTACAGTACAGCTCATGCGAATTGTCCTCTACACATGTGTAGTCACTCAATCAATCAATTTTCTGGTTGGGTAATGGACCCAAGTGCAGCCTGGAGTAAAGAGGTAAAAACAAATTTAATGAACAGACTCTCAGGGTTAGACATTCCAGGTCAGTAACGAGCAAGGCAAATTGCAGTAAAAAATCAAAAGGCAGAATCAAAGTCGTAAGGCAGGCCACAATTCAAAAATTTGGAAATCAGGGGTGAGAGAGAATCAAACACAGGGAAACCAATACAGGGGACAGACTCACAATGAAAAGTAGAAAACGGGGAACTTATAACGTAAACAAATCACAGAAGCAAACTCAAACCAGGTATGAGGAGAACAAGGAAGCAGGACAGGGGGTGTGATGCCAAATAATACAGTGAACTAATTAATTAATAGGGAGAGTGGGGATTAGTTGGCAGGGAGGGTGAAAGGAAACAGACATGCGGACACCTAACACAGAACTGAAATAATAACAAAGGTAAATGGATAGAGATGACAATTTCAAACCTTTGAAACAATTTCAAAACTTCTGAAACTACCACTGTTTTGAAATGTTACGAAATATTTTGAAAGAACGTAGCCACCAGTTCTGCACTGCATACTGACAGAAGCTTTTATTGCAGATATTTTAAATGTTTGATCTGAAACAAGCACAGATATTTGAGCCTCAACAAGAGATTGCCATTGCTGATGGGTTAACTTCTGTAATGTATAATAGTAGCATTTACAAGGATACAAATTATTTGATTTCATTGAGATTTTGCTGACATTCACTTCGTGCACCTTTGAATCCCATTGATGCGACTGGTATTTTAGTTTCAAAGTATTTGCACGTCAGGTCAGGAACCAAGCTTTGTTTGTTATTGAACAATTCATGCCTTGCAATAGCGTCATTTGGCAAATATTTTATTGGGGGATTGGATGATAAATCAAAATTTTACAGTGTTGCTCTGCTTTGAAGGAGGATATCACAAGGTATAGTTGGGGATCCACAGGCTCAAAAGCTCAATAAAATGGGTTGAACCTGACATAGTCTGCCATACTTTTCGTTTGTGCTTTTTCTGTTTACTTGGACACTAAGATCCAATAATTGAAGGGTCTGCTCTGCCGGAAACATTGCAAAAAAAAAAAGTGGCCATTTCAGTGTATAGACCCTTCATTTTTTGACAGAAAAATGTGTAAAATGAAAATTTTCTTCAATTCCTCTGTGGGTTGAGTAGGCTGCCAATAAATGCAGATACATAGAACACATATAGTGACAATGTCCACAGAAAAATTAACTCTTAAAACTCATTTCTACATGATTTGGGACCAATTTAATGCAAAAAATTTAGGCGTTTTCTCATTTTTTTCCAATATTTTCATCTTTACTTCATTGGCAATCAACTATGGCCCCAAGTTATAACATCAGTCAATATGCCATTCTTTTCACCAAACAGTACACTCATTCCACAGAAAGAATTACAAAAATCTATCAAAAATCATTGGTTCTGTGATGATTTCACTATTAGTTGGCGATCAACAGGCTCAGAAGCTCAGTTGAATTTTGGGTTACCCTCAAAATTACTAAAGACATACTGGATATTTAACATGATTGTTAATGTTCTCATTATTAAACATCATGGCCAAGACATTTTTTTAATTTTAATATAACCCTGTTCTCCCAATGGAATTGTGCAACACAAGAAATATAACACAGCAAAATGATTTTTATTATTTTATTGCATCAGATGACAACTATTACAACTTTAATGGAACAAAATAATTTAACATAACTTAATTAACAAGGTGCAGGTCCCTGTGAGGTGGGATAGTCAGGAGGGATGCACACTGCAGATTCTGCTCTGGGGACAGACCTTCACTCTCACCACTGGGGGAGGCAGCAGCCACACCACTATTCGATCTGCTCCAGCTGCGTGGCTGAAGCTAAGCAGGTGTGGGCTTGGTTAGTGCTTGGATGGGAGACTGCCTGGGAAAACCAAGTTGCTGCTGGAAGAGGTGTTGGTGGGCCAGTAGGTTGCAATCTTTCCTCTGGTGGAATAATCCCCAATGCCCCAGTGCAGTGTCAGGGACACTACACTGAAGGAGATGCCGTCTTTCAGATGAGACGTTAAACCGGGGTCCTGACTCGCCGTGGTCATTAAAGATCCTATCACTCTCTTCGAAAAGAGTTGGGGGTTCCCCGGTGTCATGGCTAAAAGAACCAACCTGGCTCTTTTGTAATAGTTGTCATCTGATGCAATAAAATAATAAAAATCATTTTGCTGCATTATATTTCTTGTGTTGCACAATTCCATTGGGAGAACAGGGTTATATTAAAATTTAAAAAAATTCCTTGGCCATGATGTTTAATTATGAGAACATTAACAATCATGTTAAATATCCAGTATGTCTTTAGTAATTTTGAGGGTAACCCAAAATTCTATTGAGCTTCTGAGCTTGTTGATCGCCAACTAATAGTGAAATCATCACAGAACCAATGATTTTTGATGGATTTTTATAATTCTTTCTGTGGAATGAGTGTATTGTTTGGTGAAAAGAATGGCATATTGACTGATGTTATAACTTCGGGCCATAGTTGATTGCCAATGAAGATGAAAATATTGGAAAAAAGTGAGAAAATGCCTAATTTTTTTGCATTAAATTGATCCCAAATCATGTAGAAATAAGTTTTAAGAGTTATTTTTTCTGTGGATGATGTCACCACATGTGTTCTGTGTATCTGGAATGCATTTATTGACAGCCTACCCAACTCACTGAGGATTTGAAGAAAAAAATCATTTTTCTGTGAAAAAAATGAAGGGTGCATACACTAAAATGGCCACAATTTTTTTTTGCAATGTTTCCGGCAGAGCAGACCCTTCAATTATTGGATCTTAGTGTCCAAGTAAACAGAAAAAACACAAACAAAAAGTATGGCAGACGATGTCAGGTTCAACCCATTTTTGAGCCTGTGGATCCCCGACTAGTAGGCTATGGAATTTTTGAAAGTCCTTTGCTCAAAAATGAACCGTGGTGCTGGAAATGGAGCTCCAAGTGATGTTTATTTTTTAACTTCCATAATTGGAGGAAAGCTTTTGGACCAGTGCAGCAGTGGATATAGACTATTTAATAAAGGTAACATGAACATAGCCAGCATTTGTGTAATATAATTATCTATGTCTGCCTGTATATTTTAATCCAAATACCTATTTAACTAACAAAATTTACAATACGTCTCTCAAATTTTGTCAACAATTGCAAGCTGCCTCTGTGAAGCAATAACACCATAAAACTAAAGAAGCATAAAACCTTCCAGCGGTGCATAAGGACTATATTTTTCTGGAATTGACACTGACCCGATCACATGACTTAAGTCCTGTTGTAAATCAGTGTCAATACCAGAGGAGTCAAATGTGTTTGAAACTGATCAAACTTGAGAGTCAACATTGCAATCACTAGTAATGGATAAAAAGATTCAAAATAAATCTAAAATGAACAGATTCATAGAACACTGACAGGAATAATAAGAAATTGCAGGGCAGGTGAGGAGGCAGGCAGAGAGCTCATCAGGAAACTAAAGCAGGTGAGACACTGGGGACCAGAGCACAAGAGGGCATGGCTACAGATGAGGAACAATGCAAAAAACAGAGCAGGGAGGGCAAGGAAGAGAGAATGTGGAAACACAAAGGAAACAAAATGAAATAAACAAAACAATAAAAATACTCCAATAAATATAATTCATAATATAAGTAAAACATCACTAAACATGACAAAAAGAATACCAACACTGTTATGCTACAGCTTCATTACCTCAGATTTCAAAAGTAGGGAATTTTTCTGTATCATTCCCACTGGGTATACATGCTGGTAATTTAGTTTTATGATACAAACCATTTCTGACTTTAAATGGATAAAATATTTTTACAGATCTGCACTGGGCAAGATCCGTAATTTTCTGCAATTTTCCAAATATCCAGTCACTTTTTGCAATCACCTACAGAGTCACACAACTATTTCCCCTGATATGTTGTATTAAAAGTGCATTGTCATCAGTCTCTTGCCATAGCTTGCATTACTAAAGGTATGAATTTCACTAAATAATGAATTTTCGAGGCAGGTTATTAACCTGAGCAGACATATCTAACTGCAATAAGCATAGGCACTAAATGCCAAAAGTGGTCACTTCAGATGCTTTGTCATCATCTTAGCATTAAAATAGCTTTATCATAACCTTTGGGAGTCAAACTGATCACATCACTCATGAAATATGCAAGTGGCTCACTGAGCTCAGCAAAATGCCAGGCTGGGGAAATGCTGCCCACTGCTGTCGAAATTTGAATGCATTCCATATCTTGGAGGATTATCTTTCCATACATGTTGATCCAGTCCGTGAGCCATTAACCTTTATTTTCTTTTAAATAATGGAACACAAAACACATAGTGATAGTAGAACATGGCAATAGTACAAGAGCGAACAGAGGTCCACAGAAAAACAAATCCCTCAGCTAACATCACTGTGACCCCAACAATCAAAGAGGCCTTGCTGGAGTCACACTGAGCCTAATTTTGGCTAGTGCAGTTGTGTTTTGCACAGAATGTAGATGAGAGGAGAGGGCCACAGTCCAGGGCAGATTTTAATGAGTGTTGCCTTCAAACAGATCCAGACAGTTCCTGTGAGGATTGCCCACATAAAAAGCATCCAAGAAAACCATGTCCTTAGTGTAATCAAGGGCAGAGGAGTGCCCTTGAATGCATAATTCAAAAACGAAGAGAAAGAAATGTCAAGGCTAACCAGAGTCACTATAGGTATGTTCATCTAAAGTTATGCATGTGTGAGTGTTGCAGCGAATATAGTGCAGAGGTATGTGCCTAAATGTCATGTGCAAATGGTGCCTGAAATGAATTATTTAGGTTTTTTTAAATGTGTATGTAAATACATACATATATACGAGGGGCTCCAAAATTACTGGCACCCCTGACTGGCAATGCACAAACAATACTTTAAAAAATTTCAAAAAAAAAAATATTTATAGAGAAACTCCATGTAACAATATGTGAGAAATATTGTACAATATTAGTGTTCCAATTGAACCAAACAAAATCATTTACTGCTTTAATTACAAATCAATTTCCTCCTAGTCAAGTTTTCACAACTAATGGCACTCTTAAAGATTATTATAAATAATACCTACCAAAATTAAACCAGGTATTAAAGTCCACTTATTTAAGTTTTATCTAAGTGTTAAGGAACTATATTGAGCCATTCCATCACTTCCTGTTTCACAAGGGTATAAAAATTAGGTGACATACATGCAATATCCTTTTGTCATCCAACATCATGAAGAAAAACAAAACAACTGTCAAAAGAGGCAGATGGTCATAGACTTTTGTAAATCTGGTAATAGCTTCAAGAAGATTCACAAACGATTGAATATGCCTCTGAGCATGGTAAGGGCAAATATAAAAAAAAATCCAAAGATATGGAACTGTTGAAAACCTCAATCTTGGCATCACCAGGTTTCAAAAAGCACCATCAGGCGCCACTTCCACAACCACAGGCTCTTTGGAGGGGTTGCCAGAGGAAAGCCTTTTCTGAATTTAAGACACAGAAGCAAGCACCTGGAGTTTTCCAAACGTCATTTAAATTATGACTGGAACAAGGTGATTTGGTCAGATGAGACCAAAATTGCACGTTTCTGTCAGACACAGCATTGGTATGTTTGGCATCGAAACAGAGATGCATACAAGGAGAAGCACCTCATACCCATGGTGAAATATGATGATGGGTCAGTCATATTTTGGGGCTGTTTTAATTCAAGAGGTCTAGGGGCAGTGGTTGATGGCATGATGAATTCCACCAAGTATCAGGATATTTTGGCTAACAATCCAGTTGCCTCCGCCAGAAAGCTAGGACTTGGCCGTATATTGACTTTCCAACAAGACAATGACCCAAAGCATACCTCATCCATGTAGAAATTGTTCTGAGACGACACAATCAACATTCAGTCGCCAAACCTCAGTCCGATTGAAAACCTGTGGGCTGAGTTGAAGAAGGTGGTTGATAAACACAAATCCAAGAATGTGAAGGAAAGGATCTACTATGTTTACTATGTCTTGAAAGGATCTACTTAGAGGTCTAAAATTCCACCAAATATGTGCAGTAACCATGTCAAAAATTACGGGAAAAGACTCCATGCTGTTATCCTTGCCAGACGTGGTTGCACTAAGTACAAAATGAAGGGAGCCAATAATTATGGAACCTTGATTTTCTGGAAATTTATTTTGTATTAAATGATTTTGGTTGTTTTCATCGAAACATAAATAAGGCATGTAACACATGCTGATATATTCTGTTTCTCTCAAATAATATTGTTCATTTTTTTTTGTATATAAATACAAGATGAACAATTAAAGTTTATCTGAGTAGAGTAGCTTCTATTCTACTGAACTTGGTCTTGTCAAGATGATGTGTTGATTCCTGTCGGCCGCGCTTCACTTTGAATTACAGTTTAGACCAATATCTTCTGTTGCAAAGTAGACTAACATTAAATCTCTGAGAGACTCTTTTCTGATTGAACAGAATGGTCTTACTCACCTTAGGTAATCACAAATTATGCATGGTGCGAGCGTTTGAGTAATTGATCCTTTCTTGCATACGCTGTAAAGCTGGAGAAGCTGCTTTCAGTTAGTATGCCCCAAGTACATGGAATGCCCTTTCAAGGGATATCAGAGATGCCCCCACACTTAGCTCTTTCAAAAGCAAACTTAAAACATTTCTTTTTAGTGTCATTTTGAGCTAGTTTTTTTTTTTTTTTTGCATGTGTATGTTTCTTTGTTGGAATGTTGTTTTTATATTAATATGTATGCTTATATGTTTACTCCTGTGAAGCACATTGTGTTGCCTTTGGGTATGAAATGTGCTCTATAAATAAATTTTCTTCTTCTTCTTCTTCTTCTTCTTCTTCTTTCTGAGCCTGAAATTACTTCATTGTCTTTTTGGTTTGCTCAGTTTGATGTGTTAAGCTTTTAATTGGCAGTGTGTGTCAGGGTCAGAGAAATGTATTCACAAATATACAATGTCTATGAAATCTGACACTTGTGCTTGGGAAACTTGTGGAAATGTCTGTCTGAAGTTACCACTCTTTATCCCTGAGGAGTAGTGCCCATAAAATATTTAAGACACAAATTCGTTGAGCATGCTCTTACCACAGCAGAGCAGCTGTTGAGAAAATTTGATTGCCCGGCTGAGGTAACAAGAAACATACCGATCTTGAGGAATGTCCTCCATGTTGCAAAGAAGCAATACTATGAAGCTGAACAATAAATCCAGCACTGTTCCATTTTCTAATAACCGTGGGGGTAGGTCATCTCCTTAATTTTCCACTCAAAGTAATACCAGCTGGCTGGTGCTGCAATACGACAGGATAGGGTTACATATCAATGAAGCATGTATGTGGGCTAATGGAGTACTTTTAATCAATTTGGGTAATAATAGTTAACTGTTGTCATAATAATTTGCTCTCCCATAACTAGCTATAGCATAAAATAACTGCTGGAACAAGCACAAAGTAGTAAATACTATTTATTTATTTATTTATTTATTTACATTTCTTCTCAGGGCCATTTATACTTCATTTACTACCATGAGGGAAACATTTACACTGAAGGCAATAAATAATGACAAACAAGAATAAAAGGGTATATTTTGGAATTTAAGAGCCATTCCGTGAGAAAATGGCACTTTTTTAAGAAGTTGAGGAGTTGACCCCCCTGGAATTTAACGAAACTTGGCAGATAGGTAGATATGGTAGACTCACAGAAAAAGCCAAATTTTTCGGTCCGAATCTCAAGAAGTCTGCCGGTGGCGCCACCTGGAAGCCACTAAAGTGGCTCAGTTTTGCTTTCAACACCACATTTTACATCAATTATTATGACTTAAGGGTGCTCAGTACCAGATGCGTTATACTTTTATCATGACCTGTCACACTTCAAGTCTGGATAGACATTAGCACCATATCAGTGCCAAGCTGGGTAACTATGTTATTGAGCCGGAATTATTTGAGAAATCACAGTTGTGCACTCAATCGCGCATCTTCCAGTCTTTGAGTGCTTTGGGACAGAGGAGGGGCTCACGTCAGCACCCGCTGCTCGTTGAGGACTGTAACTGCAGAACGAAACTTGCTTTCACATCAGTCGCCAAAACAACAGAAAAGTCTCCAATAACACCAGAAAAAGTCGCTAGATTTGTCGCTAGGTGCTTTTGACAAAAAAAGTCGCCAAGATGATTTGGAAAGTCGCCAGATTTAGCGAGAAAGTCGCCAAGTTGGCAACAATGATGGAGACAGAATGTATAGTACAAAACTTAAAACTGTTTTATACTTTTCATGTTATCCAAAGTGAAATGATGTCAACACAGCATGTGACTAACTCTATCCGTCAGCCTGTTTTTGGAATTCAATTGTGGGTTGACGGCACCTGGTGGTGCGCACCAGAGGTGCTCCTTGGCCTTGGGTCTCTACAGGGCTGCTTACAGGCCGTTGATAGTGAGCTTCTCTGTCTCTGTATTAAATAGTGGGCTGCAGCCTTTATGGTGCAATAGTTGTGTCAACACCCATGGCTTAGTACGCACGGAAATGGTAAGTCTATAAAAGAAACCCCGCCCTCCCAATCAGTGGGCATCCCATAGGCTAGACATCATGGGCAGGTGTAAGGAATGAAGGCATGCAAGTTACCACTACAAATGAACTGCCCTCTTCTTGGCAAGGTGCTGCTTGCTTGCTAGGATTTCTGTGCCCTTTATCTGGACAACCACTCGCTAGACGCAACTGCTGTGCCCTTTTTCATACCCAAGCACCATACCTTAGGGAAATCCTAGAATTAACACTGAAGCCTGCTCCCTGATTCTAATAATAATGCAAAAATGCTGAGAATTTGTTTTTTTCTGACACTCACCAACACTACAAAACTGTACACTGTACGGACTACTGGTAAAAGTCTTGCATGTTGACACAATGCAACAATCACCGCCAACATTCTTTTCCAATTTACAACCAACCCAGCTTTATACCAAAGAGATTACTAAAATTTAATGTATGACTGTGCATATAGTTTATATATGTGAAAAGACAGAACTTTGGAATATGTCTGGGAATAAGGAATATTAGATCGGTAGAACATTAGCTCTTTAGAGCAGTGGTTCCCAAACTCGGTCCTGGGGACCCACTGTGTACGCAGGTTTTTGTGTCAACCACAGCTCCAATCTTAGAATGCTAATGAGTTGCTCATTGCTCTTGATTGCACTATTCTTGTTCACGCTGATTATTTATCCTTTTAAACCACATGTCAAAAATGGCCATGATGAAAATCATTTCATAGTGTGCTAAATTGGAAATTACTTCTCTAACATAAAAAAATGGAAATTTGCAACTGATGACATGAATCTATAAATGGGCTTCTAGTAGATAAAATTGTGGACCCAAGGTCATTAAAGCTAACAATTATTAGGCAATTAAGAATTCAAAGACAAAGCAAACGATGAGTCAAACCTGTTAAATGTCACTTGATTGGTTTCAGGAAAGAACTTGAGCACCTGCATTCAGAACCCTAATCACCAGATTACTGACTGATTGCAGTCTTGCATTTGATCACATGAAACATACTGCCACCTTTTGATTGTCGTGCTTACGTGGAATACATCAAAATAAAAAATATGAATGTTGGGCTTTGAAATTTCATGGAATGCGTAGCCATTTCTGTCATAATGTGGTTTAGGGGGTAAAATGTCCTCGATATCTGACAAGCAACTGCTAATTAAAAATGAACAGCTTGTTAAAACTCTGGGATCGTAATTGTGGTTGGAGCAAAAACCGACATACGCAGTGGGTCCCCAGGACCGACTTTGGGAACCACTGCTTTAGAGCACCACCTTTGGTCAGATAGCTATCCACCCAGCATAATACCAAGCTTAACTCTTCATTTTCAGAGAAAACTAGCTGTGGGCATCACAATTCAAAACCAATTTCTTCGGCACATTGCTGGGGATGGCCAGTACTTGCATCCAGCGTACAGTGCCCCCTGGAGGTGAATTTTTCTGACCTTTGATGTTTAAAATCATCTACACTGAAAATACTACTACTGAAATTTTACTAATGCTGTAATGTACCCCAAAAGGGACTATGTAACCAGAGAATTTCAGATCTCGATCTTGCTTGGTAAACAAACTAATGCTCCCTAAATATAGGCACAATCTGCTATGAAATGGTCCATTTTGAGTTTTCCTCCAACTTTGGCTCCATCTAGCTTGACAGCATAGATACTACCAAAGAAATGCTTGGTATTCCTGAAAATAGAGTTCTAAAAGCACAACAAACAGCATTTACCCTCACGGTACAAATCTGGGTTACAGAGAAAATATACCGCAAACATGCATCAAAAATAAATTTCGATCATCTTTCTGGCCGTCCATTGCACAAACACAGCAAGATACCGAGGGAATATTAACTGAAAATGATAGCCTTGTTGTGTGTAAACACATAATAAAGCATTCTAGTTTGGTACATGTCTGGAGAATTATTTTATTCCCATTCCCATTTTCAATTTTTATTGTTATTTCTCAAATAATTCTGGCTCAATAACGTAGTTACCCAGCTAGGCGCTGATGTGGTGCTGAAGTCTAACCAGACTTGAAGTGTCACAGATCATGATAAAAGTATAACATATTTGGTCTGTGTACCCTTAAGTCATGATAGTTGATGTAAAATGTGGTTTCAACTGCAAAACTGAGCAACTTAAGTGGCTTCCAGGTGGCGCTATAGGCAGGCAAAGTGAAATACGGACCTAAAAATTCAGCTTTTTCTGTGAGACACCCATATCTACCTTTGTGCCAAGTTTCATTCAATTCCAGGGAGTCAACTACGCACCGAATGTCAATCTCTCGTGGAATGGCTCTTAACTACTACAATAGCATACAGCAAATCTTCGTGAATGGAAAAAAATCTGTTTAAATTTCAAAATATATGTAACTGGTATGTAATTTTCCACATTTAAGGACATGAGTGCACACTGACGAGAGCTGCTCCATTTTGACTTGTTCTTTCCGTGGATCTTGGTTTGCATTGTGAAATGTAGTTCCAGCTTGAGTGGTTGCCTGTGATCCAAACATTTGTTTATTTTTTAGTTTATTTTGAACTTCCTGTATTTATTGCCTTTGTCATTATTATGTCAGTCGCCGTTAGTTCCACGTGTCTTAGTTTCAATTTCACTCTTCTGACCAGCCCTTTCCATTCTATTTGTCAATTAGTTCAGTTCATTGAATCATTTGTAACCACACCCCCAGTCACGCTTCCTTGCTCTCCTCATACCTTGTTTGAGTTTGCTTCTTTAATTTGATTTTAGCTCTGCGTTCACCTTACTTTATCATGAGCCTGTCCCTGTGCAGTACCATTTACTTACAAGTCTTCTGGTTTCTCGTGCAATTCCCCTGTTCTAATTTCTTTTCATCTTCCAGTTTTTCAAGTTTGCCCAGCCCTGTGTGTGATAGATTAATGGTTTCTGATTCATTCTGTATCTGGCTTATGATTCTCTCTACTCCCTGGCAAGACATTCTGACCATATGGCATTAGACCTTTCAATTGATTACGGACAGTGAATGTGATATTAATCTCTGAGCTGCATCCGTCCTTATTAGCTGTGGCTACCCTTGACCTAGATGGAAATGGGTTGTAACCTCGTGAGTACCCTTATTTTCATGACGCAATACCCAAACACTTTCGGGCAAATTCCAATTCTCAACGCCGCCACACAGACAGATAGACAGATAGATAGATAATCATTTCCAGAAAAGTTGAGACATTTTGAAAAATGTAAATAAAACAGACTGCAATGATTGGCAAATCATTTAAACTCTATTAAAAATTGAAAGTAGTGAATAATCAACAACTCAAATGTTGAAACTGAAAATTTTATTGTTTTTTAAAAATATCTGCTCATTTTGAATTTGATGCCAGCAACACGTTTCAAAAAAGTTGAGTCCAGGCCATATTTAAATCATCTCTTCTTTTAAAGTAACTGGATTGATCATTTCAGCTAGATTCCTGTCCGTCCATCGCCAAAGTAAGCAGCCCCCGCCCGCAAAATTTTTTTCTGCAGGTCAGTTGGTACCATCATGTACATCAGCCAATCACAGCTTAGCAGTACTCATTCATAAATGAGAATGGTGACGCATTTGACCTTGTCACTGCCAGTGTAACAGGTTGCATTTTTATGTTGTTTATAATTACACAAAGATTGGGTACTTACACTACTACTTATACTACTTACAGTACAGTATGACCCCTGCGTGGTCTAAGTTTCTGCTCCCCCTCTAATATTCCCCCATGCCGATGACCTCTTCCTTGCCTCTGTCACTCAGGGGAAGAGGTATGCCATCTGTTCTCAACACTTTTCTGAATCTTATTAATATCCCTTTCCTCTACTGTCATCCACCACTTTTGAAGCTATGACTGTAAACGAACTTCTCGACTTTATACTTAGATACCTGTACTATGGTGGTGACTTATTTATTTCCATATATTTCATTGTATGGTAGCATCACATGGTATAACATAAGCCTTTGACTAACCTGTGGCTAGCTAACCCCTTGTTCTCATCATTAATTAGCTTGGGGCTAGAGATTAGTATTTCAGATTATTCACCATTATTGTTGTCATTCATTGTAGGAGTTCGGGAATCAGAGGGAGTGCTGTGACCCAGCAGCTGAAATACGTTTTTCTGCTTGCAGGTTTGTTTTTGGTTATACTGTGATTATGCTTTTGTTTTATCTCATTCCAACCTTGACCAGTTAGCTTCTGGCATGCGAAGTCTCACTAGCATTTATGCAGACAGGTCAGCTAGACTGGCTAGCTTCCTGTATTGTTTCAGTGTGGGGCTAGTCTAGTGTAACAAGGGTTAACTTCCCGATCACTTTAGTATTTCATGGAAGAAGTGAGATAAATTAATGGTAAAATGCGTTAGTAAATTCATGTAAATTCATTTCTCGCGAGAGTTGATGTTGCTCAGGGGGAGAAAAAAAGGAAAAGAGGAGAGGTCATAGTTTTTTTCTTTCAGGAAGGATCGAAACGACAGCTTGAGTTTTGTATGATAAGCAGGAATAAAAATAAAAGCAAAGTCCGCC
Organism: Gymnothorax javanicus; assembly: GCA_029692085.1. Lineage (NCBI taxonomy): Eukaryota > Metazoa > Chordata > Actinopteri > Anguilliformes > Muraenidae > Gymnothorax > Gymnothorax javanicus. The sequence continues at coordinate 57,066,884 of CM056193.1, forward strand.
AACAAGGTGGTAATGCTATAAATGGTTGGATGTTAATAGTTATATACTATCTTAATCCCTGTCACGATAGGACAGGGTGTAAATAGTGTTATGACTTAAAAAATTACAACAAAGAAAACCAGCAATGACAACTTAAACAAATTTATTCTTCACTGAAAAAAAAAACTTCTACAAATAATCCACTGTTTAATCTTATAATAACACTCTAATGCCACTATGTAACTCTGTTGCCAAAACAAAAACTCTCTCTCTACTGACCAAAATCACAGCATTTATATAGACTAGCAATATTCTGGAAAGATCTACAGGATTCCTGGGTAATCCCGCCCCCTCCAGGCAGGAAGATGCCAGAAGCTTCTAGAAAGCATTAGTCTATTTCAACACAAAGAAGTGGTATTGCATCAGATCATGTTTTTCTACGGACATACCACCAGAGGGTGCTAAATGATAACCAAAATAAACAAATCGCTGACCAATCATAATTGGGAATTTAAATAGCGTCTAACAAATCTCCATTTACAAATGATATACAGTGCTGTACACAAAATACTCATACATAACACCTCCCCTCTTTAAGAAAAGAAAGGATTGCTAAAAGCTTTCTTTTGTTAAAATTAACACAGTTTTATAATCAGTATAATCTTGAACTTTACACAAAAGTATCTTTGATTATTATAACAATCATATGCATAACAACCAGTGCAATTTTCACAGTCAAATAGAAAAGTAAAATTACATGCGAGAAAGTGTTATTCCAGATGCACTCTCTTTTCCCCTGATGTGAGAAATATCTAAATCATACTCTTGCAAAAGTAAACTCCATCTTAGTAATCTTTGATTCTTGTTTTTGATCTCATGCAAGAATGTGAGGGGATTGTGATCACTGAAGATCTTGATGGAAGTAGCTGAACAAGTCAAATAGACTTCAAAATGCTGTAAAGCCAAAACAAGTGCCAAACATTCTTTTTCAATTGTTGAATAGTTTTTCTGATGTTTATCAAACTTTTTGGAAAAGTAACAAACAGGATGATCTACTCCATCAGTGTCTTCTTGCAGTAAAACTGCGCCTGCACCAATATCACTGGCATCAACAGCCAACTTGAACTCCTTTTTGAAATTAGGAGATAAGAGAACTGGTGCATTTTGAGGATAGCTTTCAGTTGGTCAAATGAATTTTGACATTTTTCATCCCAAACAAATTTTGCATTTTTCTTCAGTAAATTTGTCAAAGGTTCAGAAATGATGGAGAAATTTTTACAGAATTTTCTGTAGTAGCCAGCCATCCCTAGAAATCTCATTAGTTGTCTTTTAGTTGTAGGCTCAGGAAATTTAGGGATAACTTTTACATTTGCATCAATTGGTTTGACTTCTTGTTTAAGGTATTTCTGCTTCTCTGGATTCATTCTGTAAGGATGCTGTTTTACAGTCTTAGCATTATCTTGTAGGATGACATCAAGGTAAACCATATCAGTCCTTGATGGAACGTCAGGGAATATGTGACTATATTCAATTATGAGCTGCTTTAGCTGTTGTTGTTGAAAAGGGTCCAGGTGGGACAACTTGCTGTCAATATTTTGAAGAATGTCCGAATTTTCAAGTTTGGCTGGACCAGGTTCATTTTCCAAGGGGCAGTCACAATCTTCTTCAGAATTTTCCAGTTCAATTGTATTTACCACATTGACTGGCTTTTGCTGAGGGTCTCTGTCAATGTATTCTTTCAGCATGTTGATGTGACACATTTGTTTTTGTTTCCTCCTTCCAGGGGTTAAAATTATGTAATTTAGATCACTGACCTTTTTGAGGACAGTGTAAGGGCCGAAATATCGGGCTCTTAGAGGGTTTCCAGAAACTGGCAAGAGCGCCAGGACTTTGTCACCAGCTTTAAAACTTCTATCTCGGGAATGAAGGTCATATCTGGTTTTCATTTTGCCCTGAGCCTCTTTGAGATTAGACTTAGCAAAGTCACAAGCCTTAAGGCCCATTCACACCAAACGGGATTTCCATGCGGATTATTTGCGCGGATATTTATAGGAGCTAATTCCATGGGCTCTAATGTAAACTTGCACACCAAGGCGGAATTTCCGTGCGGCAGAAAAATATCCACCTGGACTTAAGCTTCTGCGAAAATCCACCTGTGAATTGAACTTTTAGCCAATGAAATTATTTGTTTTTATTGATGTCACAGCATTCAAACCTTTTGATTAGCTAGATCGCTTGTATTCAGTTAATACTGAAATTAAACGAGACATCTTATAGCTATGTGCGCAGTTAGTTTACTTTTTCATATTAGTTAGAGATCTAGCTAATCAGATTTTTTTTTTCCCCCGATTAACATTTTCATATGTTTAATATTTCTGCACCAAATCACAAAGCTTTATGTCGCTGAGGTGCAAATTATGATGAAGCTTCATCTGGGTTGGACAAGTTAAGTTTATTGAAACAGCCTCAGTTCCGGACATCAATAAGGAAAATGTTCGTTGGCTACGTCAGTGCAAAAGTAGACTGCGAGGCTAATGTTATGGTTCAGATACATACAAACAATGTAATCGTCGCTGCTGCTGCTGCTGCTGCTGCTGCTGCTGCTGCTGCTGCTGCTATCATGGTTCATTTAGGTTAAATTATAACTCACAAATTTGTTTTTCCGCTGTGCGGAATTGGAACAAAAGAGCATGAAATTACGCACCGAGTTCAGTGTGAATGGTTTAACGCGGAATTTTCGTGCTGCGAATATTCCGCAAATCCTTGCCGCTTTTCCGCTCCGCCCCGATGTGAATGGGCCTTTAGAGAGATGATTACAGAAGTCAGAGACATACTGAAGCAAGTTCATTGGGACATCATCTTCCGCCAGCAACTTTTCCTTCAGAAGCTTCAGAGGTCCACGGACTGTATGCCCAAAAACAAGCTCAAAAGGACTGAACCCCAGAGACTCCTGAACAGTTTCATGGGCAGCAAACAGAAGAAGATGGACACCTTATTCCCAGTCTCTCTGTGTCAAGGCAGTAGGTCCTTATCATGTTCTTCAAGGTTTGATGGAACCTCTCCAAAGCACCTTGACTCTCAGGATGGTAAGCTGATGACCTGTATTGTTTAATACCAAGCTCATGCATAACTTGTTGAAATATGCCAGACATGAAATTTGACCCTTGATCAGTATGGATGGATTTAGGAAGACCAACAAAGCAGAAAAACTTGGTAAGAGCCTTGATAATAATCTTCGCCTTGATATTACGAAGTGGAATTGCCTCAGGAAACTGGGTGGAAGCACACATAGTCAGTAAGTACTCACAACCAGACCTAGTCTCCGGCAATGGTCCAACACAGTCAATGATGATCCGACTGAAAGGTTCTTCAAAAGCGGGAATGGGCTGAAGTCGAGCCTTTTGTGAGGTTACGCTCAGGAACCAGACGCGAGAACCAAGTAATCCAAAAAACTTGTGCTTTATTAGGAATGGGGGTGAACCCCCGCAGAGCAGGAAGCACAGTACAAAGTCCACAATCCAAAAATCAGAATCCCAAGGACGTAATCCAAGTTGTAACCAGGGCAGCAAACACAAAACTCGTGGTCGGGCAAAAAAGGTTCTATACACAGATGCAAACAAATCCAAGTCAAAGCCAAAATCAAAATCAGGGACGGTCCAGTCAGAAGAGAATCACAGAGAGTACAAGGCATAAACGATCGCAGCACAGGTAAACCAAGGGAAACGTTCTGACAAAGGCAGGTAGTGAAATGACTGCTTAAATACACAAACGGGAAGTCACATGTTACAATAGGAAACAGGTGAGTTGGATCAGACTAATTACAAAGGAATGAACAAGGGGAAGTTCCTAACTACATGAAATTAGCGAAAGCCAAAACGTGGACAGGGATCACAAAGACAGCCTATTGACAGACATACGGCTCCGGTTAGGGAGTTCTAACGTGCACAGATAAGGAGGCAGAACAGAGTTTAACAAGTGCGAAGGTTCCGCTGAAACGCAGCAAAGTTGATTGAGTAAAGACAAGGGGTGGAGACTAGAATAGGGTGAGTGCTGAGAGGTCGTTAGTCAATTAGTAAAGTGCAGCTACACAATCCCTAGTGCTTGTTAGTAAGTTAGTACTATAAACAATGTTAGTCTTGGTTAGTATCATTAACTAAAAACAAACTGTTAGTCTGGTTAGTAATGATAGAACAGCAAGGCGAAGGAAGTAAATGAGATTAGAAGGAATGATTGAAATCCCAGAAACTATGAAATCACCTGAAAGTGTGGCACGCAATACTGGGACAGTGAGCGATCACATGACATAAGACCAGACAGGGAAGACAAAGTGCAATGCATGGCAAGATACAAAACAATGACCGGAATCTAACAGAGGGAATGAACTAAGGCAGAAATACAGGCAAAAACAGAAACAAAAACATGGCATGGATCAAGACATAAGCAAAGACATGGTTAGGACATGGCAGAATCATAACAGTACCCCCCCCTCGTACGAAACGCCTCCCGGCGTTTCACCTGGAAGGTCTAGGGTGAACAGCATGGAAGTCCGTAATAAGAGTCTTATCCAAAATGTAGCGGGAGGGAACCCAGCTACGGTGTTCAGGTCCGTAGCCTTCCCAGTCGACTAGATACTGATATCCTCGCCCTCTGCGTCGACAGTCCAGCAGAGCGTGAACAGTGTAGGCTTTGCCTCTGTCGATGATGCTGGTAGGTGGTGGGGGATCAGGACCAGAAGACAGGGGGTGGGAAACAGCAGGTTTAATTTGAGACACGTGGAATGTTGGGTGAATATGGCGCATGGAAAGGGGCAGACAGAGGTGAACAGCAGTGGGACTAAGCACTTTCTCAATAGTAAATGGGCCAATAAACTTAGGAAAGAGTTTACCCCCACTCCCCCTAAGGGGATGTCCTTGGAAGACAGCCATACGCGCTGCCCAGGTCGGTAGGATGGGGCGGCAGTGCGTCTCTTGTCCGCCAGGGCTTTCATGCAGGAAACCGACCTGAGCAGCGCCTCCCGGGTACTCTTCCAAGTGCGTCTGCAGCAACGAACGAACTCACGAGCAGAGGGGACAGCCACTTCCTCCTCCTGGCAGGGAAACAAAGGGGGTTGATAGCCGAGACATGCTTTAAATAGGGATAGTCCGGATGCAGCGGAGGTGTGACTGTTGATGGCATATTCTGCCCAGGGAAGTTGGTGGCTCCAGGAGGAGGGTTCTTAAGGCAAATGCATCTTAGGACCGTCTCGATACATTGGTTGGCCCGCTCGGTCTGGCCGTTGGTCTGGGGGTGAAAACCGGATGATAAACTGACTGATGTACCTAGTGAATTACAGAATGCCTTCCAGAATTTAGCTGTGAATTGGGGTCCGCGATCGGATGTGATGTCTGTGGGGATACCGCGTAATCTAATAACGTGTTGGATAATGAGGTTGGCGGTTTCTTGGGCAGAAGGGAGTTTAGTAAGGCGAATGAAATGGACAGCTTTAGAAAATCTATCTACAATAGTGAGGATGGTAGTGAAGTGGTTGGATGGGGGAAGGCCAGTGATGAAGCCTAAAGCAATGTGTGACCAGGGGCGGTGGGGAGTGGGCAGGGGTTGTAATAAGCCGTGTGAGGGTTGATGTGATACCTTTCCCTGGGCGCAGACCTGAGCAGGCAGCCACATAATTCTGGACGTCTTGATTAATACTAGGCCACCAGAAGCGACGTGTTATGAAATCAAGGGTGCGACGGATTCCTGGGTGACAAGAGAAGTTAGAAGCATGCCCCCAGTCCAGGACTCGGGGGCGCAGGTTAACTGGTACAAACAGGCAGTGATCAGGACAGGCGCTGGGTGCAGCAGAGTCATTCTGGGCATTTCTCACCTCTGTCTCAATGTCCATTTCAAGGGCATTAACAAAAGTTTCCTTAGGGAGGATGGTTTCTGGGCTGGGCTCTTCATTATCCACCTCGAAGCAGCGGAACAAGGCATCTGGTTTTATATTCTTGCTGCCGGGGCGATAGGCAAGGTGGAAATTAAAACAAGAGAAAAATAGCGCCCACCTGGCTTGTCGAGGGTTGAGCCTCTTGGCACACTGGAGGTACTCCAGGTTCTTGTGGTCCGTCCAAACGAGAAACGGAAGTTCAGCTCCTTCCAGCCACTGCCTCCACTCCTCCAATGCCAGCTTGACCGCCAACAACTCTCGGTTGCCAATGTCATAATTGCGTTCTGAGGGGCTCAGGCGGGGGGAAAAGAAGGCATACGGGTGGACCTTGCCATCCTCCGGCGATCTCTGGGAGAGGACAGCTCCGACTCCCACGTTGGAGGCGTCAACTTCTACAACGAACTGGAGCTTGGGATCAGGAATGGTTAGGATAGGGGCAGAGGTGAAGCGAGTCTTGAGATCGTTAAAAGCTCTCAGCTTCCTCAGACCATTGGAACTTGACTTTATTGGAGGTAAGAGCAGTAAGGGGTGCAGCTACAGAACTGTAGTTACGAATAAATTGTCCATAAAAATTAGCAAAACCCAGGAAGCGTTGCATTGACTTACGGTCCGTTGGTTTGGGCCAATCGGTAACAGCCTCGATCTTGACAGGGTCCATGCGAATGGTGCCGGGGGAAATGATATATCCGAGGAAGGAGGTGGTCTGGACAGAGAATTCACATTTTTCTGCCTTAACAAATAGGCGATTCTCCAGCAGGCGTTTGAGGACTTGGCGGACATGGCGAGAGTGTTCTTCCTGTGACTTGGAAAAGATTAGGATATCATCAAGGTAGACAACAAACTTGTTAATCATGTCACGTAATACATCATTTACTAGATTTTGGAAGACAGCTGGGGCATTGGTAAGGCCGAAGGGAAGTACCAAATATTCCCAGTGTCCCGTGGGAGTGTTAAAAGCTGTCTTCCACTCATCCCCCTCTCGGATGCGGACAAGATGGTAGGCGTTGCGCTAATCCAGCTTGGTACAGATTTTCGCCCCGTGGAGGAGGTTGAAGGCAGTATTCATGAGGGGTAGAGGATATCTATTCTTAACCGTGATTTCATTGAGTCCCCTGTAGTCAATACAGGGCCGTAAGGATCCGTCCTTTTTACCCACAAAAAAGAAGCCAGCACCAGCCGGAGATGAGGAGAGGCGAATGATGCCAGCCGCAAGGGACTCAGTCAGGTATTTCTCCATGGCCAAAGTTTCAGGGCGAGACAAGGAAAACAGACAACCTCTAGGGGGCATGGTGCCAGGCTTAAGGTCTATGGCTCAGTCATAGGGTCTGTGTGGGGGCAAGCAGGTGGCCCGAGATTTGGAGAACACCTCCTTCAGGTCGGGGAATTCTGGGGGAACCTTCTCCAGGTTAGGAATCTCTTCTGAAAGGGGAGCAGGGACATGATCTAGAGCGTCACTTAGGCAGGACTGAGCACAATTGGGACTCCAACCCTTAATCTTGTGTTTTCCCCAGTCGACCTCAGGCAGATGTTTGGCCATCCAGGGTTGCCCTAGGACGACTGGGGCATGAGGAGACTGGATGAGATAGAGCCTGATTGACTCTTGGTGGTTCCCTGAAATCCGCAGCTTGATAGGACCAGTGACGTGGGTAATGTGACCAATGCTCTGGCCATTGAGGGAGTTAGCAACTCGATTGGGGAAGACTCTCAATGGGAATGCCCCATCTCTGGGCAACCTCCTGGTCAATGAAACTCTCTTCAGCACCAGAATCTATCAGCGCGGTGGTCTTTCTTCCTCCTCCACTCCAGGGAAACAGGAAAACAAGTGCGGTTTTTCAAGGAGTGATCAACAGGAATAACGCCCACTAACGCTCCTCTCCTCGTTAGTGGGCGTGGCCTTTTACTGGGCACCGTGAGATGAAGTGTCCGGCTTCGTCGCAGTAAAAACAAACCCGATCTCTTCGCCTGCGGTCCCTCTCCTCACTCGTGAGCTTAGTGCGACCCAACTGCATGGGCTCTGATTTGAGGGGAGGCTTGGATTTAACATCAGGCTGAGGTAGAGAAGGGGTCATCACTGGAGGTCTTGAGTTTCTGGCACCGTAGGTGGACCGTCTTCGCTCCTCCAAGCGTGCGTCAATACGCATAGCCAGCTCAATAATCCGGTCCAGGTTTTCGGGCAGGTCACGTGGGAGAAGCTCATCCTTTATCCGCTCCGATAGGCCACTGAGGAAGGCGTCATAGAGGGCTCTCTCTTGCCACTTGCTGTTGGTCGCCAGGGTCTGGAACTCAATAGCATAATCGGAGACTGAGCGACCACCTTGGCGGATGCGGAGGATCTCTCTCCCAGCCTCATGCCCATGCCTGGAGCGATCGAAAACCCGCTTCATCTCCTCCTCCAACAGGTTAGATGTTTGGACACAGGGTAGCCCCGCCTCCCAGGCTGACGTAGCCCACTGTTTGGCTCTCCCGGTTAACTGCGTGATGATGTATGCTACGCGGGATCATTCAGAAGGGAAGGTGGCAGGCTGAAGGCTGAAAATTAGCTTGCATTGGGTCAGGAAGGCGCGGCAGGATCCAGGTTCGCCATCATACTTCTCCGGAGGAGGTAGGCGTGGTTCGTGGACCGGAGCAGGTGGGGCAGTATCAAGCACTGGCACGGGAGCAGGAGTGGTAGCTGAGGGTTGTTGGGGAGCGTAGAGGGACTGTGCACCTTGTATGGAGCGGGTTAGGTCTGACATCTGGTGGGACATGGCCTGCGTATGTTGCATCAAAGCCCGCAGCTGCTGCTGAGATTCCAGCTGAGCGCCCTGTTCCTTTACTGCAGCCTGCAGAGGTTGGATACTCGCTGGTTCCATGCTGGTCAGAACGTAATGTGAGGTTACGCTCAGGAACCAGACGCGAGAACCAAGTAATCCAAAAAACTTGTGCTTTATTAGGAATGGGGTGAACCCCCGCAGAGCAGGAGGCAACGGTACAAAGTCCACAATCCAAAAATCAGAATCCCAAGGACGTAATCCAAGTTGTAACCAGGGCAGCAAACACAAAACTCGTGGTCGGGCAAAAAAAGGTTCGATACACAGATGCAAACAAATCCAAGTCAAAGCCAAAATCAAAATCAGGGACGGTCCAGTCAGAAAAGAATCACAGAGAGTACAAGGCATAAACGATCGCAGCACAGGTAAACCAAGGGAAACGTTCTGACAAAGGCAGGTAGTGAAATGACTGCTTAAATACACAAACGGGAAGTCACATGTTACAATAGGAAACAGGTGAGTTGGATCAGACTAATTACAAAGGAATGAACAAGGGGAAGTTCCTAACTACATGAAATTGGCGAAAGCTAAAACGCGGACAGGGATCACAAAGACAGCCTATTGACAGACATACGGCTCCGGTTAGGGAGTTCTAACGTGCACAGATAAGGAGGCAGAACAGAGTTTAACAAGTGCGAAGGTTCCGCTGAAACGCAGCAAAGTTGATTGAGTAAAGACAAGGGGTGGAGACTAGAATAGGGCGAGTGCTGAGAGGTCGTTAGTCAATTAGTAAAGTGCAGCTATACAATCCCTAGTGCTTGTTAGTAAGTTAGTACTATAAACAATGTTAGTCTTGGTTAGTATCATTAACTAAAATAACAAACTGTTAGTCTGATTAGTAATGATAGAACAGCAAGGCGAAGGAAGTAAATGAGATTAGAAGGAATGATTGAAATCCCAGAAACCATGAAATCACCCAAAAGTGTGGCACGCAATACTGGGGCAATGAGCGATCACATGACATAAGACCAGACAGGGGAGACAAAGTGCAATGCATGGCAAGATACAAAACAATGACCGGAATCTAACAGAGGGAATGAACTAAGGCAGAAATACAGGCAAAAACAGAGACGCAAAAACATGGCATGGATCAAGACATAAGCAAAGACATGGTTAGGACATGGCAGAATCATAACACCTTTGGAATATTCTGGTTCGGCTTCCCAACAATTTGACAAGTATGAAAGGATTTGCAGTACTCCTGTACATCGGACCTCATGGAAGGCCAGAAGAAATGGTTCCTGACACGTTGAAGGGTCTTCTTGATACCCAAATGACCTGACATAGGATTGTCATAGGCCAGACTAAGAGTTTCTTGACGATAAGACTTTGGAAGAACAATTTGATGGGTGATCATCCACTCTTCATCTGCAGAAACATCAGGTGGATGCCACTTTCTCATAAGCACACCATTTTTGTTGTAAAAACAGACAGGAACTTGAGTAGCCTCTTGTTCACTTGCAGCCTGTGGCAGAAGATGCGCTAGATCACGAGCTTGTTGTTGCTCCTGAATAAGTTGTTTCCGAGACAGAATGTCATTAGAATGACCTGACAAGGACAAGTCTGAAGATTTCCTAGAAATCTCAGGACTGGAAGATTCCTGATGAAAAGACTGCCCAATGAAGGTGTCAGCCAGGTTGAAGTCCAGATCAGCATCATCTTGAATAGCCTTATTGGCCACAGAACGAGTAACTGCACATGAAGAATAGAGGTCTGGAATTTCCTCCTCTATAGATTCAGATTCTTGATCAATCAAAGGAGTGTCACTTACAACAGGGTAGAGCACAACCTTATCCCCAGCAAGATCATTACCAAGAAGCAAATGAATACCTTTGAAAGGAAGAGAAGACCTAACGCCAACAGTAACAGGCCCAGAGACCAAGTCGGATTTGAGATGAACATTATGGAGAGGTACACTTGTAAAACCACATTCTACTCCTTGAATAAGGACATTAGCCTGAGTAGACGATTTGTCCGAAAAAGGCAGAATATCTGCAAGAATAAGAGATTGGGAAGACCCAGTATCCCTTAGAATTCGAACAGGAGCAGATGAGGAAAAATCATGTGAAAGTGAGACAAAACCATCGGTGATGAATGGCTCAAAACCCTCCATAACAGAATCAGACACAGAAGGTAGAAGAGCAGACGAACTGACCTTTGATACAAGAGATTCTCTCTTAGTGAAAGCAGTTGGCTTGGTTTCTTCTTGTTGTTGTTTTTTCTTGAGAGCATAACACCCAGAAATAAGGTGATCTTGCTTTTTGCAGTATTGGCAAGACACAGAAGATAAAGAATCAGAGGATTGCTTCTCATTGGAAGGTTTCCTCTCAGAAGTGGCCTTAGAATCATTAGAAGTGTTATTAGAAGAAGTCTTGGACTGAGACTTGTTTTGAAATTTAGAAAAAGTGGATTTTTGGACAAAAGAAGACTTATGCATAACTATCAGCCAGGGTGGAAACATCTTGCAAAGTAATGGCTTGTTTCTCCTCAAGGAAAGTCTTGATATCAGGCTGGATACACCTTTTGAATTCCTCGACCAAAATAAGTTGCCTCATTCTGTCAAAATCTTTCTCAACTTTCATGGAATTACACCACTGATCAAACAACTGTTCCTTCAACCTGCCAAATTCAACATGAGTTTGACTGGCTTCCTTGCGAGAATTCCAAAATTTTTGCCTGTTAGCCTCGGGGACTAATTCATAACCCTTCAGAATGGCAGATTTGACAAAACCATAATCAGAACACTGTTGGACAGATAACTGGTTATAGATTTTCCTAGCTTTACCAGTAAGAACACTTTGTAACATCATTGTCCAATGCTCTTTTGGCCATTTCAAATTTTCAGTAATTTTCTCAAAATGGGTAAAGTATTGGTCTACATAATTTCTAGGAAGGGAGGAACAAGTCTGATGTGTTTAACCACATCAAAATGATCAGAAAGTCCAAAAGATTTTGTAACAGTACCTGCTTCTATTTTCTTCATTTCCAATTTGTACTGCATCCTTCTTCATTCCAGTTCTCTCTCCAACCTTCTTTCTTCCCATTCTCTCTCCTTCTCCAACCTTCTTTCTTCCAGTTCTCTCTCCAACCTTCTTTCTTCCAGCTCTTGTTGTTTTTGGAGTTGCTGAATCTCAAGTCTTTGCAGCTCTGTTGCTGACACTTCCACATTTTTAATCAATTCTGCTGCTTCTTCCCCAAAGATATCTTCATCGATGAAATGTTGAACCAAAATGTTCAATATTTCTTGTTTCTTCATTGATGAGTTCACATCAGATAATCCAAGGGTTGAGGCTATTTGCAGCAAGTCCTTCTTTTTTGCCAGCACAATTGATTCCTGGGTTGGAGTTTTCAAAAAACTTTCAACATCAAAAGTCATGATTGCTGGTTTTTTTCGAATAGTCACAAGATTTAAAATGATAATTCAGCTTTACTCTTTGGTGAATCCAATCGTTGATCCAATGAATGGTTTATCTCCATGGAATCTCCAATTTGTTATGACTTAAAAATCACAACAAAGAAAACCAGCAATGACAACTTAAACAAATTTATTCTTCACTGAAAAAAAAAAACTTCTACAAATGATCCACTGTTTAATCTTATAATAACACTCTAATGCCACTATATAAATCTGTTGCCAAAACAAAAACTCTCTCTCTACTGACCAAAATCACAGCATTTATATAGACTAGCAACATTCTGGAAAGATCTACAGGATTCCTGAGTAATCCCGCCCCCTCCAGGCAGGAAGATGCCAGAAGCTTCTAGAAAGCACTAGTCTATTTCAACACAAAGAAGTGATATTGCATCAGATCATGTTTTTCTACAGACATACCACCAGAGGGTACTAAATGATAACCAAAATAAACAAATTGCTGACCAGTCATAATGGGCATTTAAATAGTGTCTAACAAATCTCCATTTACAAATGATATACAGTGCTGTACACAAAATACTCATGCATAACAATAGTGTGAGTAGTTACTAGCCTAGCTAGCTAAAATGCAAGAGTAGCGTATGTTGGTTTCTGCTGCAGTGGTGGAGCTAAACTGGCCTTTGTATTGGTAAGCCGTAGCCTACTATGTATTGAGGAGCAGCCAGCAGTTAGCTGCTGTTTCATAAAGTGTATTAATAGTACTAGCATCTTAGATGTTGCTCGGTTAGCACCACAGGCTACCAGAAACGCCTGTGGTTCCACTGAGCAGCCTGCGAGGGAGCGACACACCCCGGATAGCGCCACTGTGTGACCCAGGTAAAGCCAGTGGTTCCTCCGGGTTACGTTGGAGATTCGTGGGTGGATGACGCCATCATGAGGGTGCGGAGAAACAGTAGCGGTATTGTCTGGACTCCGAGTTTTTACTTCACTGACTGTGAGTAGCCTTCAGTTGGCTCACTCCAGAGTTGGAGAGAGCATCTACATTGGTAACAGGCCAGCAACGTTTGTTATTTTATTCATATAGCCGGCTTTTTGTATTGTATTTTATTTTATTTTTTTGCACCGGTGTATCGATATGTATATTGAGATGGAAACGTGGTGTTGTGTGCCGTAAGCCTGACGAACGTTAGCCGACAGATCAGGGTGACATTTACTTTTGTTAAGGACTGATGTGTATAGCAACAGAGTTAAGTCACGGACCATACAGTGTTTCAGTGATTACTTCTGATAACAGAGGGTAATCAGTGAATTGGTGGTGTATCCAACCAGCTCAGGCATCGAGTTTGCAGCATTTTTAGTAAATGTTATCCTTCTTCCGGTATTGTGAAAGTGCGCAGCATTGATTGATTTACACATGATTGCACAACCATTAAGATTGAGCCAAAAAGGGTTATTTTGTCTGTTTGTGTACCTTTAGGTGCCACGGTTTCAGTGAGTGGCTGGCCCTTGGGCACGTCAGCTAGGCCATATTAGAATTGCACAAAGCCTCATTTTCTCTGTCATTAATAGGGATATATGAAGGTTAAAGCTCTGAAAAGCCCAGGCCTCTTGGTATCACTAAGAACAGATGGTTATATTTTACCATTTCAGTCCATAAAGTTCAAGGACAACGGGGAGGTTAATAAATACTTTCTTGAGAGTGAATTGCAACGTTGTCAGTCTCCACTCACTCCTTTAGACAAGGATTGCTAACTTATAGGTTTACAGTAGTAATCACACAGCACAGTACGAACCCGCTCTGGGTCTGCTTATAAATCAGCCTGAAGGGTGATGAGAAGGGCTACACTAGTTAACTGACATAATTTAACAGTAAGACTAGCGAATGGGTTTGGGGAATTTTACATGATGCTAATTTGCATCGTTGTCATTTTAATTTTATTACTCCTGTGCTTGGGTATTTTGTGTGGGTTACCTGGTTCCCTGTCTCTGTCACTCTGGGGAAGAGGAGTTTGGGAATCTGAGGGAGTGCTGTGACCCAGCAGCTGAAATACTGTTATCGGTTTGCAGCTAATAAAAATCATCTGAGAACAAGCCCTGCTGTCCGGATGTCTTTTAAATCAAATGCAGAGAATAACGTCCACCGCTTACACCAGCTGAGTTGTGCAAGCAGCAAATTTGTAAATGCTCATGTTCCAAAAACCAGAGAAGTGCTCCACATTTCACAAAATGACAAGTAAACTAGCTGGTCTGCTGCAGAAGTCCAATAGTCTATTTGTTAGGACTTGGCTTTGGCAACTAATATTGCAGAACGGAGAGCAAATTTCGTGATCAGAAAGTGAGAACGATGTCCGACGTTATTAGTCCAAAATACAGTCTGCTTCGTGACCATAGACTGTTCGTAATAGAGGCACCTGGTTGAGGCATAGAGCTGAAAATCACATGCTTGTCACTGGAGTACATTATTGGGGAGGTGTTACCAGTTACTTTCTGAACTTATTTTGAACATCTGCTGCAATCGACAAAATACTATTAAACTGACCATGGCTTATGATCGGAACCTCAAAGATAATGGACCATAAATCTAAGAACCACAGCTTTTCTCGTCTTTATTGTACTCCCACGATAATAAATAAATTTGCACCCACATAGTTAGCCCATGCAAAGGACCAACCAGTCACTAATTTCATACATGCTGTGTGAATGCAATCACGATGTTGATACAAGTGAGATAAATAAAACCATTTATCATATACTTCCGTATAAATGCAGGGAATCTGCACCTGTGATACAAGTGCGAGGCACAAGGCTGTATCAGACTGTGGGCAAAATCTTGTATCACCCGTATCTGCCCAAGGGCAAAATCTCATATCAGTGGCAGCAACCATTGCCATAGTTTTGGATGAAATGCATCGTAAATTGGGTAAAAATGAGTATATGATAAATAGAACATCATATGGGCATTTTCATATCACCAGGGGCAGAACCAGGGGGTGGCCAGGGGTGGCCAAAGCCACCATAAATGAAACTTCGGCCACCCCCCGGCCCCCCCACCACCGTTTAGCCGGCAACTTTTTCTGTGCATAAGTGTTCCCACAGGGACGCAATTCAACAGCGCACCTCAAACAAGTAGTTCTCCACCACTACAGATGGAGGCAGTAAAACGCTGAACTTGACTTGTTATTAATCAACATAATTACAGAAGAAGAAGGAGTAGTAGTTGTGGCAAAGACAGTTTAGCAAGACTCTTCATCCCCCATAGACCCCCATTGTAAGAAATTGGTCACACTTCCTGTCTCCTAAGTGGGCGTGGTCGCGGAAGTGTTGTGCGCGTTTTAGGCTATCAGAATGACTGCTGACCGGATTATCCATCGCATCTTGTCAGAAGTGGTAGCTAAGTAGGCGAGCAATTAAACGTTGGGATATACAAGTATCTATCTTATATCTGCATGTTGCGTGTATATTTCATTTTACTTTGCTACATCAGGCATTTTACAACACAGCTAACGGCTATACTCAGCTTTACGAATATGAGTTAGCTGGCCATCTACAGCATTCGCAAATAATTTGACATGAGCTTAAAAATTAGATTTTGGCTTGCTAGCGTTTACTCTTGGAATGGTTGTTCGGTTTTGAACAGGATCATGTTTGGCCATATATGGATTTTTTTTTATTTCAGTGGGACTCCCCGGTATAATAAAGGCTAAATTAAATAATACTCAAATTACGTAACTTATTTTACTGTAATTGGCATTAGCTATAGCTTGAAGGGCATTGCATCAGCTAGTTTAAGCCTATGTAGCTGGTATGTAATACGACAGTTGCTAATTTATTCCTTACCTGTCTACATTCTTTGGAAAAGAAAACATGGCTATCTTGTTCCTATCATTGCAACCTATTGATGCACAACGTTTCGACATTTTCAACGTGGATGGTCAACGCAAGATACGCTTCATTTAATTTTTGCACCTTATTTTGCCGCTTTTCCCCGCTTGTTTAATATCTGATATCAATCCAGTACAAGATCATAGCGATCAAATATATTCCTTTTCCCCTTTAAAAATGATTAAACATCGATGACAATAACAGTATTACTAAACATATAAACACAAGACTTATTTCACTTTGAAATTTTAATTCATGGTTTCCCGCAGTCCATACTGTATTTCTGTATTGCCAGATGTTACGTGACTGCTGCTGAGAGAGACACAGGTCTCGAACAAAGTTCATTTTCTCCTGATCTGTCGGTCTTAAAAATGCCATTTCAGCACTAGAATGTTTGGAAGATATGTGGCCTGTGAAAAATAAGTCCAATATTTAATTCTGTGACAATGGGGCAAAATAATCGGTGATAATCTGTGCTCACGTTCACTTCTCCCCATTGGAATCAATTAATTCCGGACCCGCCGCAAGTCTATCTAAAGGGGCGGGGCACCCACGTGACTGATACCAAAAATTACTCCTCGGTGAGGAGTCTTCCTTCCTCTAGTGTCTTTGGTTGTGGTCTATGTTCTGGTTTATGTGCCCTGAAACATCCATGGCTCTACGCATAAAACATCCTTGGCTCTACGAGTGAAGGTGCCAACTATAGATATCTATATAGAACACTAGATTGTTGATAGGGTTTGCTCAAGCAACGATACTGAGCAACAAAAGAAACGCAAATTAGCTAGTCAGTTAATGTACTCTTATGGTTACTCAGTCAAAGTGACCGCAAAACAAAGAGAAGTTTGATGAGACGAGTGTAAATGTGCACGCGGTAGTAATACATTTTATTTTCTATAATAATTACGCACAAACTTATTTTCCAGTCTGTCTTTAATTAGCTTGCGTTTCTTTTGTTGCTCAGTAGCTCGTTGCGCTCAAGTGAAGCATCTGTTCCAGGAACATATACACCCAGAAGTAAAATTTGCACGTAGACTCCCATTCATTTTCGCCTACTTTAAAATTACATTTTCAAAAACACTTGCGTGCGAGTCGGTGTTATTTTGGTATCGCTTTGCAGAGCGACGTTTTGTCTCCCTAGGTATGTGCTTTTTGGAGGATGGAAAGCGGCACACTTATAATGGGAAGTTAGGTCCACAGCAACTTGCCACATAGGAAAACATAAGATATCAGTTTCTGTGCCACCCCTGTGTGAGCAATGGTCTCAATCTGGCCACCTCGATGAAAACTGTCTGGCTCCGCCACTGCATATCACACCCTGTATTAACCCTTAACCAGCATCAGCCCTTGAGCTTAAGCTCTCGGGCTGATACTGGGGTCCTGGTTGATACAGGGTGTGATATGAATATGCCCATATGACACTCTCTATTTATCACTGGGCACATGCATCCATTACTAGTATCAACATCAATCTCTAACCTTCTATCCTGATGGATTAGATTGGATGCTCTCTTCCACGCTGATCTGAAGTCCCGCATGTATACTGGACAAAGAAAGTTAGGGATCACTCTGATTTTTAATATTGAAATATGATATGGAACATAATTTGAACTATCAAATATTTCAAATTCGAAAATTGGGTGATCCCGAATTTTCTTTGTCCAGTATATATGATTAGTCACACTCCCCAGAGTGGATAATCAAACCTCACATGAGGTATAAGTTATTATCTATGGACCTACTGTGCACCCTGCACATCTGGTTCGGTCCGATCATCGATGGTATTAGTCTTGGAACATCCTCATCAGCGCCTTTGCCACGGAATTTGCTATCCGATCTGCAGTATTAGTCGCCGAAGCCAAGGCCTGATGAATAGACTATTAGACTTTGGCAGCAGACCAGCTAGTTTACTTGTAATTTTGCGTAATGTGAAGCACTTAAATGGTTATTGTCACACAAGCATTAACAAATCCCTAAATATGGTGAGGAGATTGTTGATACAAAAAAAAAAATACTTTTCTGCTTGCCCTTATAAAGCATATATAATTTTTTTGCCCTCATATACACTGCCCGGCCAAAAAAAAAGTTGCACACTCAAATATTTAGTTGGAACCCTGTAGCTTTGATTACAGTGCATATTCGTCTTGTCATTGTTTTGACAACTATATGCAATGCCAGAACATTTATTTTCTATCAGAAATGCCATAATTTTTGGCCGAGATCTTGTCTTCTCAACATAATGGTTGAACCACTCAGTGGTCTTCCTTGAGCACATCCCAATAACTTTTAACGTGTTTAAGGTCAGGACTTTGTGGTAGCAAATTTGCTTGTGAAAATGATTCCTCATACTTGTTGTTGTCATTCATGGTTTTCTTTGCTAAATACAGGCCAATAACTTGCCCGTTCTGAAATACTGTAACATCTTTTCCACCATCAGGGGATGTGTCTTCCGACATGATTTTTTAAGAAATGAGTAGCGACGCGCTTCATCAGTCAGGGTAAAAGTGATTTTTGCCAGCTGAAACATATTAATAACCGCAATAATGATCCAATTATAGAATTTGTTCATTAATTTCCAAACGGTGACCTTTTTTTTGGCCGGGCAGTGTAAATACATGCTGTTGCCATCATAGTTAGAAAACTGCATCCTTTGTCGGAACAAATACCAATAGTTACCAATTCTTGCTGCTGTTGTTACACAGCTAATCGAGCTGTAGTTGGCCACAAACGACGACTGAACATTTATAAACTACCATTAGCAGGATTACAAACCACCAACAGGACTACCCGAGACTAATAACACCGCATATCTGCTGTATATATTGCCCCAAAACCCGTCAATATTGTCCAGCATTAATGCTGTCTTCACAGATGTGCAAATTACCCATGCCACGTGCACTAATGCACCCCCATACGATCATGGATGCTGGCTTTTGAACTGTGCGCTGATGAAAAGCCGTATGTTCCCTTGCCTTCTTAGTCCAGAGGATGTGGCATCCTTGATTTCAAAAAAAAAAAAAAAAAAATCAGATTTTGATTGGTCAGACCTCAGGACAGTTTTTCACTTTGTCTCAGACCATCATAAAAGAGCTTAGGCCCAGAGAAGGCAGCAGCATTCATGGATCTTTTCTTTACATTGTAAAGTTTTAATTTGCATTTAAGGATGCAGTAGCAAATTGTGCTTACTGAGAATGCTTTTCAGAAGTAACAAAAATACGAAAAAAGAGTCTAAGGCACTCTGGTAGTGGAAAAAAGTAAAAAGCCTTTATTGAATGGCTAATGCATCGGCAAGATTAAAAAGCGCACCTACGTGTTACGGCCATACGGACTTCATCAGGGTGACTAACCCGTTTGTGAATCAAGGAACCATTCATATAGATCAGGAAAGGAAATGACAACATTAGAAAAACAGGTGAAACAGGATGTATGAAACATGATAAACAACAATAAAGGACACAATATCGCACATATTAAGGGCAAGGAAAAATAACAAATAAGAAAAACTCACATAAATGTGTGTACCACCCAGAAACACAAACATATATGATAAAAATGGAGAATAGTCTATTTCTTTATTTAAACCTGGAAATTCCATGGCCTTGAGCTGGAAAATCCAAAACGTCTCGCGTGGTAGGAGACGTTTGAGGTGATCACCCCCCTTCGAGATCTAGGGACCACCTCAATAACCATAGCTTTCAAAGAATTTGGGTCGTCATGGCCAGCCATGGGATATTTGTCGTTCGCTGTTCTGATAGCATAAACATGTTCAGATATCCTATCCCTCAGTCTCCGTTTAGTACGGCCTGTATAAAAGCACCCACATACGCACTCCAACCTGTACACGACAAAAGTGGTGTTGCAATTCGCAGATGAGTTGAATGAGTACATACGGGGAACACGAGAATCTGTAAAGGTTTTAGATTTAACTATGTATTGACATTGATTGCAGTTCCCACATGGGTAGTTGCCCAAGGGTTTGAAAAGCCAAGTGGGTTTGGTTTTGGGTGCCAAATCACTGTGTACAAATTTATCTTTCAGGGAGGGAGCCCGCCTGAATGAGAAGGCTGGGGGCTCTGTGAAAACAGCGCTTTAAGTGGAGTCACTCTCAATAATACTCCAGTTGCGTTTTATAATGTCCCTAATTTGAGCTGCCTCTCGACTATATTGTGTGACAAAATAAACTTGTTTGTATTTTTTGAGCTTACGTGACTGTTTTAAAAGACTCTCTCTCTCCAACGATTTTGCATTTTTAAGAGACCGATTTAACAGACTAGGCTTATATCCCCTTTGCTGAAAATGAGCATGCATCTGTAAAGCCTTCTCGTCAAAATCATCCTCTTCGTCACATATACGACGGAGCCTTTGAAATTGTCCAAAAGGTATGCTTTTGATCAGACCAGGGGGATGAAAACTGTCAGCCCTGAGAATAGTATTGCGGTCTGTGCTCTTTCTAAAAATAGTGGTGTGGAGTTGACCATTTTCAGTTTCAAATCCAGGAAATTTATATTAGTTCTGCTGTATTCTATGCTCAACCTTAGATTCTGATTAAGGGAATCGACATATGTATAAAACTGTAGAGGTTCTTCTTCAGAACCTGAAAAAAACATCAAATTGTTATCTATATATCTCCCATACCATTTTGTCATCCCATAAAAAGGGTTGTCAGAACAGAGTATGCATACATTTCTTCCCACAAACCCAAATACAAATTGGCATTGTTCGGAGCAAAACATGCACCCATAGCAGTTCCTTTCTATTGGCAATAAAGCTTGTCCCGGAAAAGAAACACGTTATTTTTTAATGTCCACTCAGTCAGTTGCGCAAGAAAGTCAGTAGGGGGCACAGCATCTCCTGGTCTGAGCTGGAGGTAGTGCTGTAGCACATGTAAGCCCTCTTGGTGTGGAATATTAGTGTACAATGGTAACATCAGCCACATCAGTGAGCTCAGACAGTTTATTAAGAGTGTGGGTAGTGTCTTGGAGAAATGAGGCAGTTGGAACACAAAAGGTTTAATATAATAGTCCACATACGTAGAAGCTGGCTCTGAAATAGTATTATTATTACCAATAATGGGCCTTCCGGGAGGGTCGATATAATCTTTATGCACTTTTGGCAACATGTAAAAAACTGCCCATCAGGGATGAGCTGGATGAAGAAAGTCATGTTCCTGCTTGGAAATCCACTTTCGTTCCAAGGACTTATCTAAAAACGTTCCCAATGCATGTTTCATGGATTCCAAGGGATTTGTAGACAAAGGTAGATAATAGTCAGTATTCTCAAGTTGTCTATAGGCCTCGATCTCATATTTTTCTCTGCCCCATACCACAACAGCTCCCCCTTTATCAGCACAGCGTACAATCAAATTGTCATTACCTGATATCCACTTTATGGCTTCATTCTCAGATTTAGACAGATTGCTTCTGTGTGGTTTTTTTCTATTTTCAAACATTCTGTCTACATCATGAGAAAATTTTTTCGTAAACGCGTTAAGGCAAGCATTATTCATTATTGGGTGAAAGGTAGACTTGGGTTTGAACTTTGGTCGGGGGGTGGCATTTCACTCGTGAGATGCTGAGCTCTCTAAAGTAGACAAAGAATTTTGCTTGTACCACACCTTCAGGTGTAAATTTCTGTAAAATTTTAACAAATCAACTCTAGTTTGGAACTGGTTGCCGCTATAAGTAGACGCAAAAGACAAACCTTTTGACAGCGCTGACACGCACTCCTATTATTTATTGAGGTGGTCCCTAGATCTCGGAGGGGGGGTGATCACCTCAGACGTCTCCTACAACACGAGACGTTTTAGATTTTCCAGCTCAAGGCCATGGAATTTCAAGGTTTAAGTGAAGAAATAGACTATTCTCCATTTTTATAATATATGTTTGTTTTTCTGGGTGGTACACGCATTTATGTGAATTTTCTTATTTGTTATTTTTCCTTGCCCTTAATATTGTGTCCTTTATTGTTGTTTATCATGTTTCATACAACCTGTTTCACCTGTTTTTCTCATGATGTCGATCCTTTCCTGATCTATATGAATGGTGCCTTGATTCACAAACGGGTTAGTCACCCTGATGAAGGCCATATGGCCGTAACGCGTAGGTGCGCTTTTTAATCTTGCCGATGCATTAGCCATTCAATAAAGGCTTTTTACTTTTTTCCACTACCAGAGTGCCTTAGACTCTTTTTTCGTATTTTTGTTACATTCTTTGCCCCTTGCCTAAGAGCACCTGGTACTGTGATTTTGATTTTCTACCCAAGATGCGCTCCTTTTCCCGATTCATTCATTCATTGCTTTTCAGAAGTGTTCCTAAGCCCATGCATTAATTTCCACCACAGAAGCCTGTTTGTTTTTAATACAGTGCCACGTGAGGGCCTGAAGATCGCAGCCATTTAATATTGGTTTGTGGCCTTGTCCCGTGGATACAGAGATTTCTCCAGATTCTCTGAATAATTTTATGATACTAAATACCATAGATGATTAGGATACGTTTCCGCAAAACCAAACCAACTAACAAGTTCATGAAAATTTTGATAGTAATCCGGTCTTCTGTATTGTAACATAAAGTGCCATGTCAATCAAGCAGCGAAGGTCTCCATGGCACTGATTAGCAAATAACACTTAAAAATACGAACCCACAGAGCCCTAAATAGGCACAGTGGCGTGCCGCCAGGTGTTCTGAGGGCATTCAGGAACTGCACCCTTTACTGCTCGATTGCCCGCAAGCTGTTCTCATTTGAGTTTGCCTAATTAACCCTCAATTTATCGACTGAATAACCAAGACCAATGCATGACCTATCTTAAGAAATGATAATGAAAAAGTGAATGCCTATTGCCTATATTTATAAAATTGATATGGCACTGGAAGGATGGGAAATAAAAATGCAAAAAATAATAAACTTTCGCTGACTTCACAGCATTTATTTTCGGCATCCTTACAATTGTCACTCAGCTCTGCATCGTGCCCAACAACTCCCTTTAGCCGTGACAACGTTCAGAATATAGAACGGATTCTCGTGGCATATTGCTTAATGAGCCTCGCAAACTAATTTACGCAAATCTGAGCCGTTTCACAAGCTACATGAGCGCAGAATTTATAAGGACATATTGATATTTTAAGTTGCCATTTAAGTGCGGAAGAAAATGCCAAATAATTTGGTGGTGGAATGTATTATAAAAATATCTGCTAAAAATGCTATAAAAAATAAATTTGACTGTCATTCAAGCAATTAGTCTGAGCAACTGTTGCTAATCGGGAAAAGTAAACTGTGAGAGGTTTAGGTTATTATGTATTGAAAGGTGAGGTTTCTGTAGGCCTTCGTTACCGCCGACGGACCGCCTCTGAATAGGCAGATATAATAATGCCGAAGAGAAGTATCAGCTCCTGTCAAAATTTTTTATATGCTGAACTGAACTGACCATTCCATTCTACATTGAAACACAGCTTTTTTACTATAGGAACCTTATATCTTTGCATCTGCCACATAATCCTTATATTAAATCTGCCATCTTTTTGATGTTCATGACTTGTATCAATGAGATAGTTCTGACTGACTGTTATAACATTGATGGCTTCTCTCTTCAAGTTGGACCGCAAAATATTACTGATCAGTGCTGAGACATCTCAGTGATGAACTTAACTGAAAATGATATTTAGAGCATAGTGGTGAATCTTCATCACCTCGTCCCTGACAGCAGACGATACTACTTGTATCAACGTTAAGAGCATTAGAATGATGTTGATGAAAACCCATTACATCAGATTCCTGTCTGTGACACTGGCACTACTGTCACACTCAGCCTGGTTCCATTTTACCCAGGTCTTATCCTATGCTTACTTTGGTTCAGCAATTCTGAAAAGCTGCGAAAACTTCTTGGAAGGGTGGTAGTATTTAAATGGTGAACGAGTTGATTTCCCATGAAGAAGACTGTTGTGAAACATTGTTAAAAGTGTATGAAGATAGTTATATTTGAAAGTTACTAAGTCTTGCCAAATTTGGTTATTCAGTTTGATAACATTTAATTTCAAGGCAAATTTGTGAAAATCACATGTCGGTGTTTTCTAGAAAGGCATGCTCTTCTTTTTTGAGCATTGTTACTCTTTGTTAACTTGTTTCACTTCTGAAACTGCAGAGACTTCAGTGGTTCACAGTTACATCACAAGATACCTTTGTTATCCGAGGCCAAGTATTTGGTTATACATGGAGCGGTTAATTTTCTCTTGCAGAAAACAGCTGTCCAATTGTAACTCCTCCTACACCGTTTAAGCTATTGATATCGTTCAAACTTTAAAAAAATTCAGCTTGTTCTGAATTAAGTAGCATCAGAACAGTTTTTTTAATTTTTCTTAGTTTTTGAGATATTTAATGTCATTTTTTTGTCCTATTAAATCAAATCATTTTTGTGCTGATTCAGTGGATTTAGCACGGGGGGGGAAGCAATACGCCTTCGCTGCATCGAGCCTGCCAAATCAAGAGAAGAGGAAGAAGAGGAGAATAATGGTAGGTCAGACTTTTCCTGAAGGCATCTGAACGCAGTGCACCTGGCTTAAATGCTGTCCAAAATAAGACTTTTTAATCATTATACACACGCTGAAACTTTTCCTGTGATAGTTGAGGTTTCTCCCTATACATCCCTGTTGGCGTTACTCAGAGGTGATAGGCCAGCTTAAAACGCTGTCAAAGGCTAATGTTAAGGTTGACTAACGTAAGGCTAACAATAGCCAGTCGCTAATGCCGGTTAGTGGCCTTTGGCATTTCTTTAGCTCTATGGTCCATCATATGCCTGTTGCCATTGTTTGGAAGGGTTGACGTTTGCTAATATATTAGCGTTAGGGTTGGTCAATCACTCTGCTGCCATTACGGCTAGCAGAGTTAGCTGAACAATCACTGCTATCATGACGCTAGCTGGAAAGATGCCTAATTAGTTTTCAAGCATGGTTAGTTTATTCAAGAAATATGCTTTGTAACTGTGTCTTGACGGGTTAGCAGATAATGTCTAGTGTTTAAGCTAGTGACTCAGTTGACCTTGAATCTCGTACAAACATGAATAGGTGAGCTGCAATGCTAGCGCATAATGGGAGAAATTAGCATTGCAATAATAACAGTCAAGCCGGTCAAGCCATATACTAGCTAACACTTAGGCTTTGACCTGCCTAGTCATGTTTTGCCAGAGTCAATGAAGGAGACACGTTGATAGGAACAACTTGAGTTCAGTTTGTGAGAATAGTGCAGCCATTACCAAAGAATTGTATGTTAGGTAACAGTTGCTACAACGCCCATGCTACCCACGGATCAAATTTTTAAAACCGTAAGGGCTGTCCTTGCTAAGCCAGCAGACAAAACTTTTCCATACTCATTGAGTAGTTTAATAGATAGCATTAGCTAGCTATTCATTATGTCATCTGCAGTGATGGCAATTTAAACGCTTCAGTTCGAGCCGTTTCAAACACGTTCTGTACACTGTGTGTTCACTAGCTAACTAGCTAATAATAGCACAGAAATAAACAAGGAGCTGTTAATAATATCAAAACATGTGTTAACCACATCTTGCAGCTTGCTATTATTAGCTAGTTAGCTGGCAAACGCAGTGTACAGAAGTAAACAGAGAGCCGCGAATAGTATCTTTTCACTACTTGGCCAGGTCAGCGTTGTACAGTTCAGGCTGGCAGAGACACTGACAATGAGCTAGAGGGCGCTTTCACACTAGGAATGATTGTTCCGTGCCGTGCCACAGTATGACTGTCCCCCCCCTTCTCCCCCCGCTGGTCAGCTTTCACACTAGTAACATCATACCGTACCCGTGTACACTTGCATATGTCAAAATACCGATACATCATGTTGCGGTATGCACCTGGGTGGTTTTAAATGGGGAAATACAGTGCCACGAAAAAGTATTTGCCCCCTTCCTGATTTTTTTTTTTTTTTTTTGCATATTTGTCACACTTGAATATTTCAGATCATCAAATAAATTTTAATGTCAGACAAAGATAACCCAAGTAAACACAAAATGCAGTTTTTAAATGATGATTTCATTTATTTAAAGAAAAAAGCTATCCAAACCTTCCTGGCCCTATGTGAAAAAGTGATTGACCCCCTTGTTAAATCATGAATTAACTGTGATTAACCACATTTTTTAGTTCAATTTCACTAGCCACAGCCAGGCCTGATTACTGCCAGACCTGCTGAATAAAGAAATCACTTCAATAGAACCTGTCTGACAAAGTGAAGTAAGCTAAAAGATCTCAAAAAGCAACACATCATGCCGTGATCTTAAGAAATTTAAGAATAGATGAGAAACAAAGTCACTGACTTCTATCAGTCTGGAAAGGGTTACAAAGCCACTTCAGGGAACCACGGTGAGAACCATTATCCATAAATGGAGAAAACTTGGAACAGTGGTGAACCTTCCCACGAGTGGCCAGCCTACCAAAATTACTCCAAGAGCGCATTGACGACTCATCCAGGAGGTCACAAAAGACCCCAGAACAACATCTAAAGAACTGCATGCCTCACTTGCCCCAGTTAAAGACAGTTTTCATGATTCAACAATAAGAAAGAGACTGGGCCAAAATGGCATCCATGGAAGAGTTCCCAGGCGAAAACTACTGCTGACCAAAAAGAACACAAAGGCTCATCTCGCATTTGCCAAAAAATTATCTTGACAATTCCCAAAACATTTGGGAAAATATACTGTGGACTGACGAGACAAAAGTTGAACTTTTTGGAAGGTGTGCGTCCCATTACATCAGACGTAAAAAAAAAAAAACACAGCATTTCATAAAAAGGACATGATACCAACAGTCAAACATGGTGGTGGTGGTGTGATGGTCTGGGGCTGCTTTGCTGCTTCAGGACCTGGACGACCTGCTGTGATTGATGGAACCATGAATTCTGCTCTCTACCAGAAAATCTTGAAGGAGATGTCCGTGACCTCAAGCTCAAGCGCACTTTGGTTATGCAGCAGGAAAATGACCCAAAACACACCAGCAAGTCCACCTCTGACTGGCTTAAAAAAAAACAAAATGAAGGTTTTGGAGTGGCTTTGTCAAAGTCCGGGCTTAAATCTGATTGAGATGCTGTGGTATGACCTTAAACAGGCTGTTCTTGCTCAAAAACTCTCCAATGAGGCTGAATAAAAACAATTCTGCAAAGAGAGTGGGCCAAAATTCCTCCACAGTGATGTGAAAGACTCATTGCCAGTTATCACAAATGCTTGACTGCAGTTGTTGTCGCCGAGGGTGGCACAACCAGTTAATAGATTTAGGGGGCAATTACTTTTTCACATAGGGCCAGGTAGGTTTGGATAGCTTTTTCCCTCAATAAATGAAATCATCACGTAAAACTGCATTTTGTATTTACTCGGGTTATCTTTGTCTAATATTAAAATTTGTTTGATGATCTGAAACATTTAAGTGTGACAAATATGCAAAAAAAAAAAAAAATCAGTAAGGGGGCAAATACTTTGTCACAACACTATATATAGTAAGAAGAAGCCCTTGCGTGGAAAGAACTCTTTATCCAACCTCCAATTTTTTTCGGCTTTTTATTTGCCAGTACGATTTTAAAAGGAGGCGCCAATATATTTCGAGGGGTTTTATTAGTAAGAAGGAGGTTTCGAATATTAATATTGAATAGTAATATCTCAAATGCATATGCTGCGCGTGCCCTAGCAACCCAATGTATCATCAGGATCATGGATTACCACGTGCAGCAGCACAAGAAATTAAACTCTAAATTTTCTTGACTGAATGTTTTTACACTTTGGAATCTTTCTCTGGGTACCCAAACATCAACGTAAGCCGAAAAAGCACTTATTACATTATATTGGTGGATGATGAATGCAGAATTCTTACGCCCTTGTGTTTTTGGACGATTATGCTGTCCACTGCCTCATACCACGAAAATTGATATTTCTCATAATTTGAGTTGCCAGACTTTTGCACCGCGTCCAGCACTTTGAAATATCGCAGTTGCATTTTCTTTAGTCTGTCATGGCACTGTTCTCTTGATAACCATGCAAATGTAACTACTCACGAATAACTCCATAAATCTGAGTTTTTATGTGTAGTATCCAGTTGTAATTGTAGCCTGTGTTTTCGTCCGCCTAAATTTCGAACAAGCATTGAATTTCTGTGTTTCAATGGAGAGATCCTTTCGCCACTGAGTTTGTTTGAACAAAAGAGCCGAAACACTAATCTTCTGTGCTCAAGTATGGTTGCTTTCACATTTGGTCAGAGTACGGATGAACCGTGCCTGAGGCCACCTCTTCCAAGCGGATTTGCGTACCGTGCCCAAGCATGGTACGGTTGTGTTCACACTTATCAAATGAACTGGACTTTCGGGTCAAGCGTACTCGGATCCATGCCAGAGTCCTTAGTGTGACAGCACCCATAAGCAACAACAGCTGCAGCAGTCTACTAATGTGGTCTGCCATGTTTGCTCCCCCATAAAGCTATTCTCAGCATGCAGTGCATTGACCTAGATACACACAGAGCCATAGAGAGAGAGATGTGTCAACTTCATTGACTCCAATTGACCATTTTTTTACAGCTGTGTTGAAGCAGAGTAGACTCGGTCATGATGCACTTTCTGAGGGTAAGACGTTAAAATAATCACATTGTATAATGTCAGCACACCTGAATCTTATTGACACGTACAAGTAAAGCGTTTTACTGAATTATCCGCACTAAATTAACGATATATTGAGCTTTTACGGACAACAAATTAGGCTGGGATACTAGCAAGCTAGGTAAAGTTAGCAACACATAGTAACTCATGTTAACCACAAGCAGCATAATGGCTAATTGCAAATTACGTTTTCTTTCACCTCAATTACACCTGGCATTAAAATGCAATCTGTATTAAGATAAGTTATCTGGGTAAGGAAAATTGCATATTAATAAAAAGTGTAAAGGTGCTGCGATCGGAATGTGATCAGATCTGTCCAGACCACATCTGGAGGTAATCTGGCTCACATTGTGTCCGGATCTCAGTCAGGTGTAAATGCAATCCATACAACTTTCAGGCATCTGTACCTACGCAAAAAAAGCACAGCTGACTTGCCGCCACTTCAAATTACTCACGCGCAGCTGGAGGACAGAAATCCGATCTCAATGAGGACAACGAGAACGGATTTAAATACCAGATGTAAATGCAAAGTAAGAATGGAATGCTTTTTATCCAGATAACTTATCCGGATAACAGAATGCATTTTAATATCAGGTGTAAATGGGGTGTTGATGTCATTTCATCCACCATTTTCATAAACGTGATTTATTTTTCTGCGGGGGGGGGGGGGGAGTGTCTATCAACTATTCACGCTGAAGCAAGCACACAAATTTAGCCTTTTCTAGTTGGCATTAAATTTTGTTTAGCAAAGCGTTGTCATTTTTTAAAATGTCATAACATGGGGATGGATTTCTTTGGCATTTTCACTCTACAATATATTATGAACAGTAGCATGAACCATAACGAAACAACCATTTACATTTTTTTTTTTTCCTTTCAAAACAAATATAAAGTTTTGATACAGATTGCTGAGCTGCATCAAAGTGTGGTCTGTGATTTTACATGACCTCTTTTAAACTTGTTCATTCAGATCTTAAAGTTAGAAAGTTAAAAATGGCCAATATCTTTAGTTGTTTTTCCATGTGGATTGGTTCAGTCTGGCTGCAAGGTATCCATTAAATCCCCAGTTTTTTTGCAATTTCATTTGTAAATTGTTGAATGATTTTCCTATGCAGGCTGTCACACAGTGATGAAGCCCTCACCATCTTCTGAAAAACTCAGCCTCTCTGAGATACTCTTTTCATACCCATTCGTGTCACTGACCTGTTGCCAAGTAATCTAATTAGCTGTGCGATGTTCCACCAGATGCATTTTTTAAGCATTATAAAACATTTCCAATCTTTTGTTGCCCCTGTCTCAACTTTTTTGAAACATAATGCCGATATCAAATTCAAAATGAGCAAATATTTTTCTACAATCAAGACATTTTTCAGTTTCAGCATTTGATATACTGTCTTTGAACCACTTTTGATTTAATATAGGGTTTAAATAATGTGCAAATCATTGCATTCTGTTTTGATTTACATTTTACACAGCGCCCCAACTTTTCTGGAAATGGGTTTGCAGATAGATAGATGAAACGGTAGACCTAGACTTGAGCTAACAAATGGATAGAGGCTGTATTTTACAAAAAAGTATTA
This sequence comes from Gymnothorax javanicus, assembly GCA_029692085.1. Taxonomy (NCBI): domain Eukaryota; kingdom Metazoa; phylum Chordata; class Actinopteri; order Anguilliformes; family Muraenidae; genus Gymnothorax; species Gymnothorax javanicus. The sequence continues at coordinate 57,097,061 of CM056193.1, forward strand.
GTGCACACAAATGCAAAATAAGAATATCTTGTGTACAGGTAATGTCCTCATGTTACATTCACATACTACAGTGGTAGGACTGCGGTGAGGAGTTGAGCAAGCTCACCTGAAGGACTTCAGACTTTTGACAGAAAGGTTCTCATATATTCCTCCATGGTCCAGGTGAGTAACACTTTTGTGTCTTGAAATTTCCCTGCACGATGTCGAAGCAGCATCGGTGAAAGTACTGTGAATCTGTGATGCTGTCAAGTGAATGAATTGCCTTGAATTTGGTCAACCTATACATTTTTCAGATGGATTTCTCATTAACTTCTTTTGTCTTCATCCGCTTGGGGCCAACGCATTAATTATGTCATTAAAAATAAATTGGGTCAACATTGTCTTGGTCTCCTGGAAATTCAAAATCTCCTTTCTATGTTTATTTTAAGACAAGGCGTCGGCTGACAAGACGTCAGCGAAGAGCTGAGAACATTGAAAAGGCAGAAGCTGATGATGCAGATGAGAGGCTAAAGTTAAAGAATGGCATTCAGGTCAACTTCTTTGTCTCATTATACATATATGGTGGCAAGAGAATGGGAATGACCATTCCTGTGCCTACCTCTTAAAATCCTGACTGCCACGACATGGGTTTGTATGAGACTGAATCCAATCAGCATGAGATACTTTACATTCATGAATCGCTTTTTTTTTTTTTTTTTTTTGTTCTGAGAGACAGCAGCACTTGCAAAGTAATTAATTTTGTGCAGTTACCTGTGATAACCTGCCCTACATCACCCCAGTTTCCATTAAACATAAAAAATAGTATTTTATATAGGCAATAAAATATCTGACTTGAAAGCTGGCTGATTATGACATAAAGCCTTCAGTGCACATTGAGTCACAAAATGGCAGAAACCATGAAAAGGATTATGTGGCTTGTCAGTTTGAATCATTATCGAATAGTTTCTTATGTGCCACTGATTTTTTTCTTTTACCACTATAATCTTATTGAGTTGATGTGATTATGTAAAAAGGGTTTATGAGCAGTTCGGGGATTCTGTAATGCTGTGATCATATACAATAAGATTGTTCAATGGCAGTGCATTCCTCTACCAGTGATTAATTGAGAAATACTCTCTGAACCCTGAATTTATCCACTTCAATACTTTTCCATGTGAAAAGCTTATTTGAAATCAGCATTAAATTTTAAGTTGAATTTTCAATTCAACCAAATTGTATCACCAAACATTGTTAATGCAAGGGATTTGTGTTTGAGTGCTGATACTTTATTGTACAGAAAGCAAGGGAGAATGGCGGCAGCCGTAGCTAATCTCAAATTTAATTAAATTTGGGCTCTGGAGAGAAGATGTCTAAATTGAGAACAGGGAGAGTGTGAGCTACAGTACATTTGTCTTTTCAGAAAAGTTCATCTTTTCTCAGAGGGGAACAGAATTTCTGGGTGGTGTCAGAGCAAAACTGGTATCCTAATTTTTTTTTCTTTTTCTTTTTTTTAAGATTTGAACATAATCCCAGCTAGACAACAGTTTCCAGCTGGTCTGAGAATAGCAGTTCCTCTTGCAGTCAGAATTTCATTTGAATCCATTTGTCTTTTTTTCAAGCAATGCATGCTGTATTTGTAAATTATTACATGTGGGTGTTACCAACAAAATGCACTGTTTCACCTCACCCACGCCTTCTCTTGGTGCTTCCAAGTGCACAGTAATTGCCATTGCAATTCAAAATATAAAATTGCATTCATGAGAAAATTTGACAGCAGTACTTCACATTCCTCCATGCAAAATCTTTGAAACCAGGTTCAACGGTTAGATGAGACCAAAGTTTATTTTTCTGGCCATGTCAATGGTTAAATGGCTAAATACTATACATTTCCGCAGTAGATCTCTGTTGACTAAAAATGTGTCATCACATTGTTCTCAATAATTTTACGGACTTCAAATTACTTGATAGACAAAGGAAGGGCAATAAAAAGAAACTTTTACCCGAAAAAATATTCTCAGCTGTAATGAGAATGGTTTTTGCAAAGTTTTACTACTATGTAAAACAACTATTTATATTCTTATCTTGCATTTATCTACAGATGCAAACGGACTTGGACATAGTAGCAAAAGTACAGTGTGCTGTAGCGAAAGTACGGTAGCAAAAAGCCAAAGTAGCAAAACTGCCATAAACTGTTTAAACTAATTGTAAGAGAGATGCAGAGCTTTTCTGATGAAAGTAAATCAACTTAATTTTATAAAATTGAGATTATTATGACTGTGAGAATATGGAAGTCTAGATTTCTATTCACGCGGATTTTTGCTGCATGGCACGACGCCAAGCGGCATCCCACGCAGCAACTACCGTTAAACGCCTGGCAAATTTCCTTTCCACTTGCTCCAATAGGTCTATAGTAATTTAGCCCCACTAGCCACTAGAATCCAACATCTGACAAGAATGGGACAACATTCCTCTCCCAAAACTTCAGCAATTGGTCTCCTCACCTCCCAGACATTTACAGACTGTTGTTAAAAGAAGAGGCAATACTAAACAATGATAAACATGGCCCTATCCCAACTTTCTTGAGATCTGTTGCTGCAATCAAATTCAAAATGAGATAATATTTTGCATGAAATGGTAAAATGTCTCACTTTCAACATCTGATATGATGTCTATGTTCTATTGTGAATAAAATGTGTTTATGAGATATGAAAATCATTGCATTCTGTTTTTTACATTTTATACAGCATCACAACTTTTTTTGATTTGGGGTTGTATCATTACCCCGCCCCACCCGAATTGTGAGGGCGAGGGGTATTGTTTTTGGTCCGGTTTGTTTGTGTGTTTGTGTGTTTGTGCGTTTGTTTGTTTCTGTGTTTGTTTGATAACACTCTAGCGGCAAAACTAATGGGCACATTCACCCCAAATTCGGTTTAGGGATTGCCACTGACCCAGAATAGATCCATATTGAATTTCGTGCAAGTAGGTGAACGTATATGCGAGGGGCGGGGTTTGTTGTGCCTGGCATCACTTGTTTCTATATGATTTTTTGGTGAAAATATTTTGGTGAAAAAAATCATTACCACGAGTACAAACCCATTTCCAGAAAAGTTGGGATGCTGTATAAAATGCAAATAAAAACAGAATGCAATGATTTGCACATCATTTCCCCTATATTCAATTAAAAAAATGGTTCAAAGACAATATATTAAATGTTGAAACTGAGAAATTTATTGTTTTTAGAGAAATATTTGCTCATTTTGAATTTCATGCCAGCAACATGCTTCAAAAAAGTTGGGACAGGGGCAACAAAAGATTGGAAATGTTTTACAATGCTAAAAAATGCACCTGGTGGAACATCTCACCACTAATTAGATTAATTGGCAACAGGTTAGTGACATGAATGGGTATGAAAAGAGCATCTCAGAGAGGCTGAGTCTTTTAGAGGATAGTGAGGGTTTCCCCACTCTGTGACAGACTGCATGGGAAGATTGTTCAACAATTTAAAAATTTAATTGCAGAGAAACTAAGGATTTAATAATTTATGAAATGTAATATCATAAAATTTTTCCGAAAATCTGGAGAAATCTCTGAATGCAAGGGACAAGGCCAAAAACCAATATTGAATGGCTGTGATCTTCAAGCCCTCACATGGCACTGCATTAAAGACAAACAGGATTCTGTTGTGGAAATCAACGCATGTGCTCAGGAACAGTTCTGAAAACCTTTCTAAGTGTGCACAATTTGTTATTGCTTCCACGAATGCGAGTTAAAACTTTAATATGTAAAGGAAAAAAAACCATACACTGTTATAAACTTGCACCTTTTTTGCCAGTTATTTTAACTGTAAGTGGAGTCCTGCGCGCATTTAACTGTGGTTTACACTTAACATACACAGCAGACTGTTGTAATACTTATTGTAAAATTACAGTTAAAATAACTGGCAAAAGAGGTGCCAGTTAAATTAACTTGCAAAAAAGGTGCAAGTTTAAAACAGTGTAAATAAACAAGATCTGGAAATGCTGCTGCCTTCTCTGGGCCTAAGTTCATTTATGATGGGTTGAGACAAAGTGGAAAACTATCCTTTGGTCTGTCTAATCAAAATCTGAAATCTTTTTTGGAGATCAAGGATGCCTAGTCCTCTAGGCTAAGAAGGAGAGAACATCTGGCTTTTCATCGGTGCACAATTCAGAAGCCAGCATCCATGATAGCATGGGGGTGCACTAGTGCATGTGGCATGGGTAACTTGCACATCTGCTAAGACAGCATTAATGCTGAACACAAGGCTATATACAGGTTCTGGAGCAACACCTCCTGCGTTCACACATGAGCTGTAAACGGACATGTTCCGGACTTGATACTAGGGTCAGCCGAGGAAATTGTCCGTTTAATGTCCTGGCCGTGTAACACGCCTATTTGTTTTCACACATGCTGCCCTACTGCACAATGTCCGGTATTCAGTGCATGTCTGAAAGGGGCTATAGATAGCCATCCAGACAGTTTTTTTCTGGTGAGGCTTTGCTTATTTTAGAAAGATCATAGACCCATGGTAATAGAGTCCAGGTGCTAAACTGGCCTGCCTGCTGTCAGACGGGTCACAAATTGAAAAATTTGATGCACAAATGTGACAAGAGTCTGCAAAAGTGTTGAGAAGCCAAAATCTAAAATCAAGCAAGACTGAGAAAACATTTTGCTTTCAAAACAACAGAAATTGGCCTCCTCAGTTCCAGAACACTTTCAGGGTGTTGTTGAAAGAAGAGATGATTTAACACATTGGTAAACATGGCCCAGTCCCAAATTTTTTTAAACATGTTGCTGCCATGAAATTCAAACTGAGAGGACATTTTTCAAAAATAATAAAATTTCTTACTTTCAACATTTAATATGTTATCTTTGGCCTATTTTCAATTTATTATGGAGTTCAAATGATTTGCCAATCATTGCAGTCTACTTTTATTTACGTTTTACATAACGTCCCAGTTTTTCTGGAATCAAAGTTGTTGAGGTAAAAATATGGGTAATAACCAAAGACACGGAAAACATCAATTTTTTATTGCATTGAAAGGTGTCGCAAATTTTTTTTTTTTTGACTCTTACATTGCATGAATGCATGTTTGAAGGCTCATGCTCTGATTACTGATGCTAAAAAAATCATTTAAACTGGTTTGAGGCAAGCATTACCCTGCAAAATTACCTCTGGTAGACAGTTGCTCTCCCACTTAAGGTGATATGAATTTTGCACAGTGTCACAGTCATAAACACAATGGCATGACGGAAGGAGCTCTCTGAGATTGTCCATAGCCGCATTGTGGCCTTACATGATACTGAAGACGTTAAATGCTGCCGTGGCACTTTAAGAGACACCGTCAAGTGTTTCAAAAGAGACCGGTTCACCGAAAACTAGTAGCAATAGAGGTGCAAAATGGAAGTTAAGTGGCTCTGATGTTCGTTATCTGTGTATGACTAGTAAAAATAAAAATGATAAATTGGCGGTTGACAGCACAACTCCGTGATGATATTGATAGCACCAGCAGTGAAGAGGTGAAAGAATCAAGATCAACTATTTCCAGACGCCTGCATGAAAATGGTCCGAATGGTTGTGTTGCTGCCAAGAGCTGGCAACATCAAAAAAAGGCTTGAGTTTGCCAAGAAATTCAAGGATTGTACATCAATGGACTGGGAACGAGTGCTTAACATCAATGAATATACAGTGCTTAAAAAATTTATTAGACCACCACCCAATGTAGTAAGGTTTATGCCACAGCTGCCCTAAATTAACAGTACTGGTAATTACCAAAATAATATTTATGTTTCTGTAATGGTTAATCCACCAGTGTGCGCAAGCTCTTTTGGGGTCCCAAAGACATCCCATCTACTAAGTCACGATGGGCTGCGATAGCCACTAAATAAACCTTTATTGTAGCTGGTGACTTGCCAGCATCCAAACTCTGAAGATATTCAAGCACTTGGGAAACAGGACAATTATATGGATCCAGAGACCGATCTGAACACCATGCAGAAAAGAGCCTCCACCTATTGGTGTACATGCTGCATGTCGATAGGGCATGGGCATTCAAAACTGTGTCCTGGACCCTCGGTGAACAGTCCATGAGCTGCTGGTTCGACCAGGAGGCCACACCCAAAGATTCAGCCTCTCTGGATGGGGATGCCAGAGGGTCCCTTGCATTTGTCACAACAAATCCTGTCTGACCGGCAGAGGACAAGGTTGAGCTGCTAGCAGGGATGGCAGCAGTGGAAACCACGGCCTGGCCGGTTGGTGAGGAGCAACTAACATGACTCCGCAGTTTATCACCTGGATGCGAGTGAGAGTCATCCAGATGTGAGAGGGAGGCAAAAAGGCATAAAGTAGGTAGTTTGGCCATTCATGAGCTAGGACGTGCCGGCTAAGGGATCCCAGGTCATCCATCTCCGCAAACCAAGATGGGCACAGTGACGATTGCTGGGTGGCGAACAGATCTAGTTCTGCTTTGCCATATGTCCTTCATAACATTTGAGCCTCTTCCTTGCTGAGGCATCAGTCCCCTGCACGTATACCTCCCCGAGAGAGGACATCTGCCATGCAGTTTGTTGACCCTGGAATGTATGCCGCTCTGAGAGACAGCAGGTGCCTGTCTGCCCTGGTGAGGAGCATTTGTGTTAGGGCAAGACACTGTCTGGACCTCGTTCCCCCTTAGTGGTTGATGAAGAATACCACTGAGGTACTGAGGTCCTGTCAGTTTGAACCAACACATGCCTTCCCTTCAGTTTTGCTCTGAAATGAGGGAGTGTCAGCCAAACAGCCATCAGCTCCAGCAGGTTTATATGCTGTGAGCAGAGTTCTGGCCCCCAGCTTCCCCGTGCTCCCTAATGGTTCCAGACCCCTCCCCATCCCGTCAGAGAGGTGTCTGTTGTTACCACTTCCCGCTATGCCAGCGGAGGCCCCAGTGACACTCCGCATAGCAAAAAGCTCTGCTGATGCCATGGCATGAGTGCCCTGATGCAAGTCTGTGAAACACGGACGGGAGTGTACCTGTGGTGTGAGGGAGAGAGCTCTTTGGATTTCAGCCAGCACTGAAAGGAACACAGATGCAGGAGACCAAGTTTTTCAATCGATGTTGCTACAGCTAGAAGCCCTGCAAGGCGAAGCAGGGTCAGATGAGGCAAGTTTAGGTCCCTGTGCACCAGTGCAAGGGTGTCTCTTATGGTCAGCTGTCTGGTTGGGGTTAGAGAAGCCAGCATTTGCCTCGAGTCTAGGCTTATGCCTATAAATTCCACTGACTGAGAGGGAATGAGGGAACTCTTCACCCAGTTGATGGTGAACCCCGGGGCGGTTACATGACCTAACAGTATGTGGGTCTCCATCGCAGCTTGTTGTGGGGAGCTTGCAATCAGCAGTCAGTCGTCGAGATATGGTAACACTAACAGTCCTTGACACTGCAGAGGATCAAGGGAAACCTGAACACGTGTAAACGCACGTGGAGCTAGAGTAAGGCCAAACGGCAGGATGTAATACTGATGGACTATCAATCGGTCTCAGACAGCATCTGAGATGGAGATGGAGTGGATGCATCTGTGTCAGGTTGTCGCAAGACTGGGGGTGAAACATGATGCGCCTCTCCAGTCTGTAACTTGCCAGATGGGGCTGGGTGTTCAGCAGACAACAAAGTCTGCAAGTGCTCAACACTAGAGGATAGCTCAGCTAGTTTGCGAGTTATGTCTTTGGAGGATTTTTTCTTCTTAGTCATAGCACCAAGCAGGTCGAGGATTTTTTCTTCTTTGTCATAGCACCAAGCAAGTCCACAACTTTCCTTTTACCGCCAGAACACATTCCAGAGGGCGGAAGAGATGCATCAAGGTATGGGTCTAGCCGAGCTAAACGCAGGCGGCACACCTCCAACGGCATTGTATTACAGGCTGGACATGGTTTGGTCAAAGCCTCACACAAATGATTAATGCCCAGACGGGTTGGGCAACGATCATGTCCATCCAACACGTCCATGACGCTATGACATTGTACGCACCAGGCAGATTCCATCATACAGTATTGGGTTCACAGTGAGTTGCTAGCAAGTATAGCATCACTGATAACCAGCCAATGAAACTAAGCCAACACTGCAAGTAGTGAGCGGGATTGTCTCAGCAGTAGGCAACTGCAGTTTACGCTGAGCAGAGCCGGTCAAACGCGGGCGCTAAGGTCTCAATAACAAAAATCTGGTGACTGAATCCGGTCAGCTGAACGTAAAATAGTTTAGCCAGAAAACAAAGTCAGCAACTCACACTTAGCATTGTTCAGTAGTAATGCCAAGAGCTAATAGTCAGCTGGGTTGCTAATGGCTTAGTGTCTGTGAGCGGAGCCAGTCAAATGCGGGCGCTCAAGTCTCAAAAACAATGACTTACCTTATTTTCAATTCGGTCAACTGAACGTAAAGTAGTTAGCAAGAACACAACACCAACAACTCACACTTGAGGGAGTTTGGCAATAATGCCAAGAGCTAACCATCAGCTGGGTTGCTAATGGCTTAGCGACCGTGAGTGGAGCCAATCAAAACACGGACATTCAAACTCAAATAATCAGTCAAACGTAACGTACTCATAAGGGATAATACATTATGAGTGGTGCCGATAATACACAAACACTCAACAAGTTTCCAGGTGGGCTTAAGGCTATGAAGAAATAACATACTCAATAAGTTTTCCTCTTAGGCTGGGGCTATGATGGAAAAATAAAAATTAAAGAGTGAGTGGAGCCGATCACACATGGACAGTCAACTTATATTCACGTAAACAACAGAATCCAATCCAACAGTCGTTATTCCAACTCTCAGGACCAAATGGCGAGAATGAGAAAGAGACCATCATGACTAGCGTATTAGTATTTGTACTGTACCTCGCGAGGTCATGGTCACGTGTGACAAATATTGATACATCTTCTCTACCAATGCATGAGCGCATGAGGAATTCCACTAGTCTTCGACTGCCCTCTGGCGGTCTGTAAGGACTGAAATAGAACCACATATTCAAATTTTCAAAGAAGGGGTTACATTAATGTGCGATTTTGGCCCATAGGGGTTACATTAAGGATCGATTTTGTACAAAATATGGCAAAATACGCCCATTCAAATACAAATCTATACATAGGACCATGCCAATCGGACCATTTTTCCCCCCTAATGTGCTTATTGTAAGCAACCGTCGCCAAATAGAGAAAATGGTTCTGATCAGAGATGTCCTTCATAATTAAAATCACAACTTCATGATTCATAACAGCTGATCGACAATATTGATTTGAGAACACAGCCATGATAAAATAATTGAATAAGTATATGCAATTGGATATGAATAACTTATAAGTGGATTCCAGTTGTATAAATAAGTTTATCTCATTTTACTGCATTTCATGCAGAATTCAAGTTCAAAATCCACCATGAGGAATTAAATTCAGTTACGGCACAAAGAATAAGCCTTGACTTGCCTGAAAGACTTATAGTTCTCGGCAGGTGATGTTGCCTACATTTGCATGTGTTTATTTCACTCCTCAAATTGAAGCACTTGAGACCAGTGAGCGATCTGGGCACCTAAGTGTAACTCATCCCTTCGCTTTCTCACAAACGTTTGTTAAGTGTATGAAAATTAATACAAACCCCAATTCCAATGAAGTTCGGACATGGTGTAAAACGTGAATAAAAACAGAATACAATGATTTGCAAATCTCATAAACCCACATTTTATTCACAATAGAGCATAGACAACATATCAGATGTTAAAAGTGAGATATTTTACAATTTCAGGAGAAATATTAGCTCATTTTGAATTTGATGGCAGCAACATGTCTCAAATAAGTTGGGACAAGGGCAACAAAAGGCTGGAAAAGTGAGTGGTACTAATAAAGCGACATGAGGGATGGGAACATCGTCACCCTGTACAAGAACAAGGGTGACCATAGCAACTACAGTAACAATCGCGGCAATTTCTCTCCTCAGCATAGTTGGCAAAGTCTCCGCCCGTGTCATTCTGGTATGCCTGCAGAGCCTCGCTTCAAGAGTTTACCCCGAGTCACAGTGTGGCTTCAGAGCTGGAGGATCTACAGTGGACATCATCTTCTCTTTACGCCAGCCGCAGGAGAAGTGTCGAGAGCAGCAGGTGCCACTGTCGCCTTCATAGACCTGACCAAGGCCTTCGACCTGATGAGCCGAAGTGGTCTTTTTAGTCTCCTACAGAAAATCGGCTGTCAACCCAGTCTGTCCAACATGGTAACTTCCTTCCATGAGGACATGTACAGCATAGTCTGCTTTAATGGTGCAACCTCGGAGGCATTCCCAGTGAGCAGCGAGTGAAACAAGGTTGCGTCCTGGCACCGACCCTCAGGCGGCACTGCATTAAAAACAGGCACGATTCTGCACTGGAATACACTGCATGGGCTCAGGAACACTTCCAGAAATCACTGTACGTGAACACAGTTTGCCGTGCAATCTACAAATACAAGCTAAAGCTGCATCAAGCAAAGAGGAAGCCATATGTGAACACGATCCAGAAACGCCACCGTCTTCTCTCGGCCAAAGTTCATTGAAAATGAACTGAGGCAGAATGGAAAACTATTCTGTGGTCAGATTAATCAAAATTTGAAATTCTTTTTGGAAACCACAGGCGCCGTGTTGTGCGGTCTAAAGAGGAGAGGGACCATCCAGCTTATTATCAGCGCACAGTTCAAAAGCCTACATCTCTGATGGTCTTGGGTTGCATTCGTGTCTATGGCGTGAGCAGCTTACAGATCTGGAAAGGAACTATCAATGCTGAATATTATATAGAGGTTTTAAAACAACATATTGTCCCATCCAGACACCGTCTCTTTTAGGGAAGGTCTTGCATATTTCAGCAAGACAATGCTAAACTACATACTGCATCCATCACAACAGCATGGCTTCACAGTAGAAGAGTCCGGGTGCTGACATGGCCTGCCTACAGTCCAGACTTTTCACCAATAGTAAACATGTGGCGCATTATGAAATGGAAAATCCAGCAAAGAAGACCCAGGACTGTTGAGCAGCTAGAATCCGACATCAGAAAAGAATGGGACAATATTCCTCTCCAAAAACTCCAGCAACTAGTCTCCTCATTTCCCAGACGTTTCCAGACTGTTGTTAAAAGAAGAGAGGATGTTACATAATGGTCAACACAGCCCTGTCCCAAATGTGTTTCTACCATGAAATTCAAAATGAGCTAATTTTTTTTTTTTTAATGAAATGGTAAAATGTCTCACTTTTAACATCTGATATGTTGTCTATATTCCATTGTGAATAAAATATGGGTTTATAAGATTTGCACATCATTGTTTCCTGTTTTCACGTTTTACACAACGTCCCAGCTTCATTGGAATTAGGGTTTGTAAATAATTTGTGAACTAACAAAGTAGTTGACTTCATCATTTAAGATTTTTAAATTAGAATTTTTTTAAAGTATAAGGTCAGATCTGCTTTGCTTTATTTTTTTTTTTTTTTTTTTTGCTTTTGTTGTAGATACAGGCTATTATTTGTTGTACTCTGTTTTAACGAAGGGAGTATTATGCCACATAATGTGCTTTATTTTAACTATTGAATATTTTATTAAGGCTCCATTAAGATTTTACAGAAACATTGAACACTTTTAATGTTGTTTTCAGTAAATACTGCGTGCAAAAGTTCCTTATCCAATGTTTTTGCTGATTAAATGGAGAGAATAGATATAATTGTCTACCCTTTTAAATTTATTCTGTTGAATCAAAAAATGATTTGTTCCCTGACTAAAATGTGATACGATCCTATCCGTGAAGTTTTCTGCTCAGCTGCACATTTTTTGTTCCTGCCAACTGATGTCGATACTGGTTGATGTCGTGGCTTTCCGCTGAAAGTGTTCCGGGAAGGCTGCTCACATGAATCCTCGCTCATCGGCTCGTCAGAGCTCCATCCTACGTCCTCTATCATCTCGCTCAACACAATTAAGCGCTTTGAGCGGCCAGCGAGGAGGGAGACATGGGACAACATCCGGTTCAGTAGAGGATGGAGAATGGAGGACATAACAAATAAGCGAATTGAGATGCACCCCAGGATCGCTGCTACTGACTACTACTTCTTCCTCTTCTTCTTGTTCTTCTTCTTCTTCTTTGGGTTTTAACGGCAGATAAAATCCAAGTTGTTGCACTATACTGCCATCTTCTGGATTCAATTAACTCCGATAATGTCTAATCTGTTAAATTCTTGTCATCAATCCACTTTTTGTTAAAAACAGGAGCAAGCATCTCCTGCCTGGCCCACTCTCCCCACGGTCAAGAATATTCTTTATCCCTGATCTTGATAGCCCTGCCCCCTTCATTCCCTCCAACATGTCCTTTCTCTTTGCCTCGTATTTCCTGCATTCACAGATCACATGCAGTACGGTCTCTTGTACCTGGCACTGTTCACACAAACCAGTAGGATGTTTTCCCGCAATATAAAGTGTACTGTTAAGATTGCTGTATCCTATCCTTAATCTAACAATAACTGTTTGTTTTTTTTCCTGTTGCCTCCCCTGTTTCTCATCGTGCCTACTCTTCTCTGAATGGAGTGTAGATGTCTTCCTTTTGTCTCCTGATCCCAATGCTGCTGCACTCTTTATTAAGAAATTGACATTCGGTGTGCAGTTGACTCCCCTGGAATCCAATAAAACTTGGCACATAGGTAGATATGGGTGTCAAATGGAAAAAGCCAGATTTCTAGGTCTGTATCTCACTTTGCCTGTCGGTGGCGCCACCTGGAAGCCACTAAAGTGGCTCAGTTTTGTCCAAAAGCTGTTGACACCACATTTTACATCAACTGTCATGATTTAAGGGTACACAGTACCAAATATGCTATATATTTTATCATGACCTGTGACACCTCAAGTCCAGTTGGACATCAGCACAACATGTGGCCAAGCTGGGTAACTACGTTATTGAGTCAGAATTATTTGAGAAATAACAATAAAAATTGAAAATGGGAATGGGAATAAAATAATATCCCAGACAAATACCAATCTGGAATGCTTTATTATGTGTTAACGGGCCTTTCAAGGTTCATTTGATTTACCTTGTTCCAGCACAGATATGGGTATAATAACACTACAGTTTATTAGGTACCAACATGTACCATTCCATTGGTTTTTATTTACATTGTTACCAGGAATTGACGTTAATAAGCAAAATCACGGTCCGTATTGTGGCAAGCCTTACTCCCTAACCACCCAACCAAATCACTTAATTCTTTTTTTCCCCTGTTAGATATTTATCATATCTACGCAATCACATGAAGATTTTTCAATATATTATTTTTTTTTTTCTAGCAGTTTTTCAAAAAAATTCCTCAAGTGGGTCAGTTGGATGATACATACATTCCCATGAAATTGATACCTTTGCCCCTATCAGAAAAAGTCAATGTGACTGCATGCAGAATAACCAACAAGTTACAGTCAAAATTTGAGGCAATTTGGTTGAAAAATAAAAAAAGTTTTCAGTGCCACAAGTGTTGAAAGTCACCAGATTTTAGCTGACTTATAAAATTATTTGAGGTGGGAGAGCTTCAACAAAAGTTTTTTTTTTTTTTGACAAGTTGATGAAATTAATGACAAAATGTTTTGATTTTCTTAAAGTGCACATCTTAGTGAACCTTAATGGGAAAAAAAGAGAAAAATGGAAAAAAAATTTAATTTTGAACCTGGGAAGGCCCCTTTACTCACAACACGACTATCATTTTCAGTGAACAGCACCTTAGTATCTTGCTGGGTTAGTGCAATGGAAAGATGGTCAAAATGGATTTTTAGTGCAAGTTTGCGGTATATTTTCTCAATAACCCAGATATGTACTGTTGTGGTAAATGCTGTTTATAGTGCTTTTGGAACTCTATTTTCAGGATTACTAAGCATTTTTTTGGTAGTATTTACCGTTTCAAGCTAGATGGAGCCAAAGGAAGAGGAAAACTTAAAATGGACCATTTCATGGCAGATTGTGCCTATGTTTAGGTGGCATTGTTTTATTTACCCAGCAAGGTAGAGATCTGAAATTGTCTGGATACATATTCCCTTTGGGATACATTACTGCATTAGTAAAATCTCAATGGTAGTATTTTCAGTGTAGATGATATTCAACATCAATTGTTGGAAAATTTCGCCCCCAGGGGTCGCTGTAGGCTGGATGCAAGTACCGGCTATCCCCAGCAATGTATCGCAGAAATTTTTTTTGAATTGTGATACAAACAGCTAGTTTTCTCTGAAAATGAAAGGTTTGGTTTGGTACTGTGCTGGGTAGATAGCTTTCTGATAAAAGGTGGCGCTCTAAGGAGCTAATGATCTGCCGACCTAATATTCCATATTCCCAGACTGGTGTATTAGATGCACTTAGATCTATTATTACAATGGGACTGAAAGTAAAGATTTTGATCAACAGAAAATTCAAATTACTGAAAATTCAAAGAGTGTAGTACAAGACAAAGTTCATGTTTGTTATAAATAATGGAGAATATAATTAATTCATTTCTATTTTGCATTATATAATTGCTTTCATAGAACAATTTAGAGAATCCTTTATAAAATAGATTTTAGATCCCAAAACTACACTGGGGCACTAACTTTTCCTTCTCCATTTGTCATACAGGACAATGGAGGAAAGGGCTTTCCAAATATAGGTGCTGAAGTCCCTGTGGACTTGAAAAATTTTATAAAAGATGTTAAGAGGCATTAACAATGATCCATTCCTTTGATGTACAGAATTAAAAATTATGAAGGTTATTATTTTACAGTCATTCCATGCACATCAATGTAACTTTGACAGGAATGGCTAAATTTGTAAAAATTCAAATTTTGGGACTTTTTTCCTAAAAATGTAACTTTAAAGTTACAAAGGTGATAAAACTCTCTTGTTCTAGATGCTTTGGACATTAAACAATATTGCGGCAACAATGGTTGCCAGTTTGAAGTTTTTAATTTTTACCATTTTTCTCACAGATCGCCCATTACACATCTTCTCTTCTTTTTAAACATTTAAAAAATTTTCCCCTATTCTCCCCCCTGTACACAGCCGAACTGTTGAGCTATCTGCTCCCATTGACTCAGGAGGAAGCAGCTGTGCCACATGATTCCTCCGACTCACATGATGACTAGCCCTTACTTCTTTACACCATGCAGTTGCACCGCCAATTACATACTGCCTACGCCGTTGGAGGATCACATAGTCAGTGAGCGCACAATTTACTTTGCTCAGCTATATGTGCCTGGCTGACCAGAAATGGTCACTACAGAATGGAGAGCTAACGAATTAAAACAACCTTATTATTCCAGCAGGACTGCGCCAATTGTTGCCTTGCCCATGCGGACCTCCAGCTATAGCTAGTAATGCCATAGCTGGGACTCGAACACCCGACCACAGGGCTCACAGGCGAACATCTTAGCTAGCCTAGTAGGGATTGAGTCAAACAAGGCCCCATGCCCTGATGGCTTTAGGGGGTGGGTGACTAAGAGCTGTGTTCCTCAACTTAAATCTGTCATTACTGAATTTTTTAGTTGTTGCTTTATCAGCATTTAGTGCCATAGTCATGGTAATTATTTATAATTAATCCAGTTCAAAAAAAAAAGTGAGTGGGCCATTGATGATTTCTGATTTTAGTTCACTATTTAACGCCATCAAACACCATCAACATACTTATACAAATAGGAAGGGGAGTCCTGGTTCTGCATCTCATTAGTACAGACAGGGCTGTATGTTTACTTTTTCTGCTCATAGCACTGGTGCTACAGAGGTTCATAGTCTTGTAGCACAAGACAAAAACTTGTAGCACAGTAAAAGCATTGGTTACATCTCTAAAACCAACCACAAGTTGTGCAGTTTATCATTTAAAGACATACAGGGCCGGTTTCACAGACACAAATTAAGCTTAATCCTAGACTGAATTCAATTTTCAATAGAGAATCACCATACAAAACTATATTTAGTCCAAGACTATGCTTAAGCCATGTCTGTGAAACTGGCCCATAAATTACTAGATTGTGACTTTTTCTCACAAAAAGACATAATTGTATCCCCGGACGCAGTGTCCGGGGGTACTATGGTTTTGCGGTTGTCACGCATCCGCGTCCTGGCCCAGAACTACCCCTGCATGAGGGAAACAATAGAAGATAGATGATAGTGATAGAAGAATAACAGTATGAATATCATGTGAAATTTTTGCTTCAGAAAACCGATTTTTCGTAACTACTAATTTGAATACCACTTGTTCTCTATAAATGAAGTGGTTGCTACAGAGTACAACAATGTTTCCTGTGACAAGAGAGCATTTTTGGAATTGCTGGGTATATTGTATGGGCAAGTATATTGAGCAGTTTGCACACGAGGCTTAGCTGAGGAGTTTAATTCATGCAACTCTTGAAAAACAGGGTTGGGACTGAACTGGCCAATATTCTTAACTGTGTGGTGAATATTCGATAACTGGTCCGAGTGTGCCATCTAGTGAAAGAATAGTGTAACTGCGTGCATAAATAGAGCAGCTCCATGTACGCTGGCATTAACGTCTGCACAGACGGGTTATAGACCGGACCGTAACGTATATATATATAAAGAAAAGAAAAAAAAACACTCGCACGTACGAACTCAAGCCATAAAAACCACCGTTGAAACCAGTGACCACAAAAATCGCTAAACAGTACAAATCTTATTTCAATTGTATTTCATTGTGATTCCACATTAGTTCTTTGTAAGTTTTCTTGATGCAAATAAAATGACTTCAATTCATTTATTCATTCACTCATTATTCTTAGTAAATTATGTACAGCACGACAGGCTATTTGATTTGTTTAAAGGATTTTTTTTTTTTTTTTACAAGAATAGAACAAAGTTATCAAACACACAATATGAGACAGAGTTGTGAAGGATTGAGAATATTTCAAATATTTTATTTCACGAAATTAACAGAGTAAATACATATCCGCGTTTGCTGATGCGCTATGCAAAGTAAGAGCTACGGGGAATAGAGCTCCTGTCGCTAGCAGTGGCGGCCAGTGGACAGAGAGCTCTAACGTTATCTGCACGATTATTCCTCGGAGGTTCAGTTTATCATAATGGTCATGCTGGCAAACAGATGCTGATGACACACGGCATGCACGCTCACTCACTGCCTTTATATATTGTTTTCAATGTAGAACATTCACAACCATAATGCCCTATATAGTGGGTGAGTGTACATTTCGAGCCTGTATACTGATGACGACAAAAAGATTCATTGAGGTATACGCTTCGATTCAAGACAGTAAGGATGGAAATACGTTTAATCAGTAGACAAAATCTCAGCTCTGCCGATATTTTCGTGTTTCGTTTTTACCTTTTTTTCATCGGATTATGAAAGAAGACTGAAAATAAACGCCCCGTTTTTCAACTGGGGTTAAAAAAAATGCGTATTTAAAGGAGAATAGATTGCATATTGATCAAGCATTGAACTCAGCAAAAGAACTGAATGGCATTGCTTGCTTCGGCTTCCTGTAAGCAAGTACGCGCAAATCTGCAGATTCGTGAGCATTTCAGGTTCAATATACTGAGTAATAACGCCGCGGAAACTTAAACTGGCCCGTCATTCAGCCGAATAGTCTTACTAAATTAGTTAATTGTCTGATTGCTAATCAAGCAAAGGGGAGTAATCGTTTGCTTTACGGTGAGGATTCTGCCTCACCTAACTAACCTCCGAGGTGGCATTGTCTCACGTCTGGCTCTCTCGCTCTCTCGCACATACACAACGCCACTGTCTCTCATCGCACCGGTGCTACAACAGTTCGTTCATTCACATCGCACGGACTAATTTTCATGTCGCACAGTACAGCCCTGATAGATGACAAAAAGCACTGGTAACAAGACATAGCCTTGGAGTGCCCCTTTGTTGAAAACAATTTGCTTTGATCAAATGCCTTTCAAAGACACTCTGTGGCTTATTTTATGGATTTAGCACTTTTTTTGCAATCAGTCCCAGAGAGCGTCTGTGATAGATGGGCGGAACACTTTTCAGGTGGTTGGAGGAAGGCAGTGCAATATGGCTGGAAGCTGCACAAAGACTGTAGGAATGTGAACAGACTCCACTCCAATATAGATCCCGAAGACCAGTTCACATCAGGGTTATGATGTTCAAGCCAGGACCTCCCAAACACCACCTGGGTATGCGGCGACTCAATGATGAGAAATGTCAACTCTTCTATGCAGTTACCAGAGGTTAGCGTGGGCAGCGGTTGAGGCACCTCAGTGAAGTCAGTAAAGACAATACATGTTAGATCCTGGGACTGGAGAAGCACTGGTAGAAGCACTGTGAGAATGAGACCAGGATGGATAAAGTTCCCATCCGCGCCTGAGTCAATTAAAGCCTTGGTGGTCATAGGACGGCCCAGCCAGGTGAAGCTAACAGGAAAAAGCGGACAAGGAGTTGAGACAGCAGCATCCAATTGCACCTCTCTATCAGATGTAACACACTTCCGCCAAACTGGGCATTCAGCAATGGCATGGGTGGTACTTCTGCAATACTGGCAGAGATTCAGCCTTATTCGGCACAGCCGTTCTTCGGAGGGCAGCTTGTGAAGCCGAGCCCGGTCGACAGCCATGGGTACCGGAGGAGCCTAGTGGGAATAAGCTCTGAGTTGAGCATCCTGGGATGCAGGCAGGGATGGCACCTGTAATCTTGCCTACTGGCTGATCTGTCACTCTTGCAACCGAGCATCGATCCTCATTGCCAAAGTCGATGAGCTGGTCCAGAAGGACGCAGGTGGTCAACTCATCCTGGATCTCCTCTGTGAAGCCGAACAGATAAGTATCATGAAGCGCCCAGGAGGTCCAGCGTGTGGACATAGCCAGCGTACAGAAGTCGATGGAATAACCTGTCTTTACGTTGTCTTAACGCAGCTGGAGCAGCTTACGGGCGGTGGCATGGTGAGAGCAGGACCAGTCAAACACCTTCCTCTCGCCTCAGAAAAGAAAGTGAAAGAGGATACTGGAGGATCATCTGCCTCCCAGCAGGCGGTAACCCAGTTCCTGGCACTTCCAGAGAGAAGAGCGATGAGAAAAGCCACCATGGAGCGTTCGTTGGGAAAGGATGATGGCTGAAGTTCGTAGACCATCTAATACTGGGCCAGGATGCTGCAGCAGGAGGTAGGGGCGCCCTCATGGGAGTCCAAAACCGTAAGGCTTCGTTCCCGATTGGCAACCACCTGAGGGAGGATCTGCTGCAGGAAGTTACTGGCTGCTTTAGCGGCAGAGGCAGGGTCCCATGACACATCAGTTACAGCCCCAGGTTGACTGAAGAGAAGGTATCGATGTTTGATTTAACTGGCAAAGCATCTCCTTATGCAGGCCAAGATGCACCCCCTAGTACTGTTATGATGAAGACTAGGAATCAAATGCAGAGGGGGAATAGAGGACAATAGTATGGTTTATTGATAATAATATGGTAACAGTGGGATGGAGCCCAGAAGAAAAAGGCACAGTTCAGTTCAATTTAATCTAATTTGTTTTAGGTATGTTCCCTGAAACCAGACTGTTCAGCTATTGCACAAAAATTTTTTCATGTCACATCTGCAATTTATTTGCAATGAACTAAAAAACCTGGATGAACATCCATCTAAGTGTGGTAATTCCAAAACTGTTGCCAGGGGTTGTATATTGCCTGTCAGTATGAGTGGGTGAATAAATGGTGTGCGAAAGGCGAGTGCACACTGTGATGGATTGGCGAGCTGCCCAGGATGATTCCCTGCCTCCAGCTGCATTGCGACCCCTGTGAGGAAGAAATGGTATAGATAATTGATGGATGAATTATGATACCATCATGATGTGTAGATTTTCATTAAAAAAAACCACAAGTTCTCCGTAATTCCAAACTACATATTGTGTTTACTACGCATTATACACAGGTATTTTGTTGCAAAGAATGAGTCATGAGGGTTGTTTAGTGAGGAAAATGCAGAGTTATGGTATATAATGCATTGCTAAGTTTGAGCAAGACTCTGAATGATTGTACTGATTTATATTTCTTGTGAACCTGTTCTTCAGTATATTGAAAATCATCAAGTCATTTCACTAGTCATTGAAAATAAGGGAAAGTTGCTTTAATTAAGTGTGAATATATCCTAATATTAAGTGTGCTCCCGAAGATGAGCATAATCTCTTTGGGGCTAACTGTCTTTAGCAGTTCATTGCTCACACTGATCATTTAAATAAATTACCTTGTGGTACTTGACCCAACTCACAGTGTTTGCGTTTAATAAATCTTTTCAGTCTGCTAATGCCGTTCACTTTTGGCTCCCCATTTTGAAAAATTAGCAGCTACTAATGATCTTCCAATTTGACCATTCAAATATTTAATGCCTCCACTGGTACCTTGTAAAAAACTGAATGACTCAAATCCAGACTACATTGTGCATAAAAATAACTGCCTTTCAAAGACTTAAGTGGGTGGGCATGTTTGCTAAACAACTAGCCTGGTTTTAAAAAAAAAATTCTGTTTGCTTTTAGTGTTCATATGCATATAGACCATTTAGATGACTTAGGAATCTTGCAATCACCCTCTGCTGCTCTGCCATCAGGCTGAAGATGTCAGGAGGGCAGAAAGAAAATTCTCCCCCATCTTCAGGGAGTGGGATCTTTGCTGAATCCATTTATACGGGCAAAGTCTTCTGTATTGGCCTTTGCTGTGCACTGAGGAAAGGGCACTGAAAAAATGGCATCGTGGAACAGGTTTTATTATGCCTTTTCTGTAGCACAGCAAAGGCAGAAAAGGTAGAATGCAAAAACAACTAGGAAATGAGGTTCCAAATATAATAATAATACTTCACTGAACTTGTAAATAGTATCAGCCCTTTTAGCAATAGGTTTCTAGAGATACACGAATACACTGTTATAATGTCTACACTAGAGTAGCACTAAATAACAGGCTAACAAGATTTCGCACCAAATGAGTGTGAAGCTTGTGGTTATATAGGAGTAGGCAATGAATGACACAATGAGAAACAGATGCAGTGGAGTGTGGAATGTGGGCCGGGACTTAATAGGACAGTGATTGAGAGCACTGAAGGCGTGGCGTTACAGTGGTACACAACACTCTGTGGCCACATTCAAATTATTATTTTTTTCCTTAATATTCACCTTTTATTTAGCTACCTGATGTTTGGCAACCCTAGCCACTGCACTGAACAATATTAGGATTAAAAAAATGTCCAAATAACTTCTGCCATCAATAGTACTCAATTATTTTATTCAACAGCAAAGCAAACCATCCCTTTCACTGATTTAGTCAAAGGGTGGCAGCACATACCGCAAAGTGGGCCTAACTCCTCTATTACTTTAAAATTCTCTGACTTGTGTAACATACTATCTTGATGCTGGAATATTCACGGATTCATGTTGAAAGATGATTTCAGGGTATTCTTTTACAGGAAAACTGTAATGTCTTCTTAACTACTTTGGTGGAAAAAAAAAACTTCCAGCAGTAATAAAAATAAATAAATGAAAGAATTAATAAATAAATAAATATATACATACATAAATAACATAACATAACATAACATAACATAACATGAATGGCGAGAACAGGCCGTTCAGCCCAACTAGGCTCGCCAGTTTCTTTGTACCATCGTGAATATATCACTTCAGATACTCAATGACTCAATGGTATCTAGCTTTAAGTCAAGTCTGCTCTTGAAAACTCCCAAGGTCTCTGCCTCAACAATATGGTCAGGCAAGCTGTTCCACACTGAAATTACTCTTTGGGTGAAGAAATATTTCCGAATATCAGTGCTAAATTTACCTTTAGTCAGCTTCCATTTGTGACCCCGAAGTTCTGCTAACAACACTTGGTTGAAGGAATCCTACATAATTCACTTTGTTAATCCCTTTAACATATTTAAAGACCTCAATCAAATCACCCCTTAGTCTCCTTTTCCTAAGACTAAAGAGATTAGGATCTTCAGCCTTTTCTCATAGCTTTCATCTTTAATACCCGGAATTAGCCGTGGCTCTTCTCTGAACTTTCTCTAAAGCCTCTATGTCTTTCTTAAAGTATGGTCCCCAGAACTGTACACAATACTCTAGATGTGGTCTGACGAATGTGTTGTACAAAAGAAGCATCACCTCCTTGGATTTGAACTCAATACTTTTGGCAATGTATCCCAGCATCCGATTGGCTTTTTTAACAGCTACGGCACAATGGCTAGAGCCTGTGAGGGTTTGGTCAACAATCACTCCCAGATCTTTCTCTTGTGGAGCACATTCCAGTTTAAAACCTCCCATGAAGTAATGTCTAATGTTTTTATTACCGACATGTACTACTTTACAGGACATTAAATTTCATTTGCCACATTTCTGCCCAATTCTGAATTCTATCCAAATCATCCTGAATCACTTTAGTGGACTCTAAACTATTTAAGCCCCCCCAATTTAGTATCATCTGCAAATTTCACTAATCTGCTCTCAATATTCCTATCAAGGTCATTAATAGATGAGGAACAGCAGGGGTTATTTCCCCACCCTACCTAGCTCAGATGATATACCACTGACCACTCTTTGTGTTCTGTCCTGCAACCAGTTATGAATCCACTTCAGAATACCACCTGTAACTCCAATGGAGCTCATTTTAAAAATTAGTCTCTTATGCGGTACTGTGTCAAATGCTTTCTGAAAATCAAAATATATGATGTCATAAATAAGTCTTGGTGGCCTCTCAAAAAAAAATTCCAGAAGGTTTGTCAGGCATGACCTTCCTTTGAAAAACCATGTTGGCTATCCCTCAAGATATTGTTACGTTCAAGAAATAAGTCCAGCTCATCTTTTATGATAGATTCAATACAATGCAAGTTAAACTGACTGGCCTGTAATTACCTGGCTCAACGGTCCCCTTTTTTATATATTGGTATTATATTGCCCTGTTTCCAATCATTTGGTATTTCTCCAGTTTCTAAAGACCGTCTAAAGATGGCAGATAGCGGCTTAAAGATGATCTCACTAATGAGCACTCTAGGATATAAGCCATGCCGCCTTATCTGCCTTTAGTTGATGCAACTTGTCTATCTGACGTTATCCCTAACCTCAATTTCCGCTAAATAATCTTGAGCATTGGACAAGCCCTCTGGCCGAATAAAGACCCGCTCTAAGGTAAAATTCTCAACAAAGTAACTTGTGTTTAACATAATATCCTTATTATCATATAGCAGCGATCCATTTTTACTCTTTATGCACTTAACCTGCTCTTTGACTTTCCTTTTTCTGCTACAGTTCATGCAATTTGTCTTTCATACAGTCTTCTAGCATTCCTCAGCTCTTTTTTGACCACAGCCCGCATTTTACAGAATTCGGCCTTATAATCTCATTGTTATCCTCTATGTACATCTTATAAAGATTCCTCTTTTCCCTCAAACTCCTGTAATAGCTGCTGTCATCCACTGAGGATTCTGCTTTTTCAGCTTACTTTTGGACACCTTTGGAATGAATTTACATTGTGAATCAAAAAAACCCCTTAAATCTTTCCCACATCTCATTTACAGACTCACAGTCCAGGAGTGTCTCCCAAAGATAAATCCTGTAAATGCCTAAAATTAAAAAAAGACACCTTTTTAAATGAAACCTCAAAATTAATAGTAAACTTGTAAATCAACATAATACATTACAAATCTAAATACATAAAAGCAAGGCAATCTAACTAACTCATCCAATTTGGGTTCTTACTACAGTCATAATAGAGTGTAAAACGTAATGCTTGTACATTGGGTGATTTATGATTATTGATTATCATCATGGTTGAACATACAATCAGTAACACTCTCACATCATGAAGACAAATAATACTACTTCTAAAATGTTTTCAATTAATTAATGACTTATTTTGAACATCAGAAATAAGTAAATACCTTCAGTATTTTAATAGTATAATCGATTCAATAGCTTCCTTTCAACTGTAGATTATAGCAGGCAGCTTATAGTTTTAGTCAGTTAAAACCCACAATCTGCATATACAGCAGAAATACTTTGCTGATTCATCCTATTTGTGAGCATCCAACTGTTCATAGACAGATAATGATGGAGCAGAATTTAACAGCTCACCTGGGAGCAATACACACAGGCTACTTAAAGTGATGACCGTGAAATTTTCACCATGCCATGACAAATTTAAAGGGAATGATGCAAAATTTTGGTTTAATGGATTGGCTGTTTTTTTAACATTTCAATTTTCATTCTGCAAGGTTCAGTTTTGTTGCAACTCTGAAAATGTTGGGACAGCATGGAAAATGCACCTAAAACCAGAGAGCAGTGATTTGTACATTTACTTTTGGTAGTATTTCATTGCAGACATTATGAAGAGAAGATATTTAGGCCTCCATCTTACACCCAGCGCAGTGGGGCGCAAAAAATAGGGCAAGTACCTTTGCCACTTTATGACCGACGAAAATACCAGAAAATATTTCCTGTCCAACGTCTTACTGGATAAATAGCTTATTCATTTGCTCCAAATTGAGCACCCATGGACGTGTTGGTCTTAAAATGAGGTGTGGTCAAGCGCATTGCTATCTTGAGACCACGAAAAGTGATTGTGCTATTGACCAACAAAAACCTGGTCTAAAGTCAATGGTCAGTTTTTGACTGCTCATGTCAGGGCGGATAGTCAGATAGTATTAAACGTCTTTATAGGCAAGTGTACAACACACGTACACTCTGCTTGTTGCATTCTACCCATGCAGGGATGAGCAGCGGCACCCACTCATGCAACCGATTAAAAATAAAAAGATTATGGTGTGAAAGATTTTGTCAAGATATTTGAAAAATGCATGTCAGAATGGTTAGTGCGACGGACGTCCGCATACCAGGGCATGCCATGATACAGGCAATTTAATTCGTAAGTGAACTCGTTCCATCAGTTAATTTGCGATTCAACATGAGAGGTTATGGATGTAGGTGTTCACAAATTCTTCTGAATAAAGCCACAACTTCTAGATATTTGCAAGCTCTGTCATTCCTGCTGTTTTCCAGATGATCCCTCCTGGAGGGGGGGCTGTTCGGGTACAATGGTTAGCCTATGTATTCATTACATTACACATTGTCTAAAACAGTGAGCAGATTTTCCTTCCATCACACAAAATACAAACTGTAACAGAATGAACATTTGAAGTGCTGAAAATGCGCTGGGTAAGTCTTGCATGGGATGACCCATTATCCTCAGTTATCTGAAAAATCAATTTTGAATCCGACCTGATTCATTAATACAGTGCCTGCAACCCATCTGTCCCGCTTCTATTATCAAATACAAAACCCTGCATTTCATTTGAAATGTCTTCATTATTATTTAAAGTTTTGCTGAAAAACAAAATGGCCACAAAAACCACCCTATTAGTAGCAGCAAAAGCAATGGAGACATAGTCACCACCGAAATTAATCCAAATTTCTTCCCTGTATCTGACTTGACCTTCAATCGTCAGCCAATCGGAAGCAAGGTCCTCCCACTCCTGTTGGATATTATTCAAGGGGTTACGATGGCATAATCAAAATACATTATTTTCGTCCTTTCTTAATGGCTGTTTTTCTCACTCGTTTTAATTTCTGTCAGTCGTTCCCCACTAGCGCGTAATTGTTTTTTCACCCGCGACCTTGAATTAATATAGTTTTTTTTTCGTTTGCTTGTTTTATCCACACGTTGTAATGCAATTATAAGTTCAAATGCAGCCACGGAAATTCACTATGATGATTTTTAACATCAGGATATGAATAAAACAATTTTGAACAATATTTTAAAAATGTTTTTATTACATTTTTGGAGATTACTGCATTCCTCTTTCCATTCTTTAAATAATAGTTTACTCGGGCACTTCGCAGACCCTTTCATCTGCAGCATACACTTTTTTTCCCCTGCTACTAGGCAAGTATGCCCCTATAATAGCAGTTCACCAAGGTGCAAGGGCATTTGGCTTTTAAAAGACATGGGAGATGACACTCTGATTGGCTTATTTCATGTTACGCCCAAAACGCCCCAATGATTAATTAAGCGATTAAGTGCGACCCCTTTGAACCTTGCGCCTTGCATTGCGCCCAGATAACTTGCTGTTAAACTTGCAAAAATGGATTTGGACACGCCCTAAATGCCATTGCGCCACGTGCTTCTGCGCTCAGATTGTTAAAATAGGGCCCTTAATGATTCACAGTCTTGTCTGGTCAAGTACATTCACTTTGCAATTGTGTATCCATTTATGCCATTCAGGTTTGCAAAGCATTCCAAAAACTGGGACAGCAGCAGTTTTGGACTACATGAGGTAAAAAAATTTGAGTAAGGATGTGATTTTTAGCAGCTGCTGTCAGCAGGTGATTGTAACCATGATTTGTTCCAAAAGCTACATACAGAAAAGGCCTAGTCCTCCAGAAGAAAAGATGGGCTCAACATCACCAACGACACTTTGCAGGCCAAGCTTTTGAAGACACCACTCGTTTTTACCCGGACTTCAAAAAACACAGGCTACTTTAATTTCTGCTATTGCAAGCAGCATTAACAGTGACATGACATACAAGCTTGAGACAGCTCATTTTTTTCACGAGGCAGAATGAAGACACCACAGACTAAAAGCGGTTATGCAAAACTGTCTGTGAATGTGAGACATGTTGACGAGTACGGTGCCATTCAGATATGTTACTTTTTTTGACATGACAAGCAAAGATGGAAAACGTTTTTGTTCGAATTCTTACTCAGTGAAACAGGAAAATAAATTTGAATTTAGGTGAAAAACAAGTGGGTCAAACTTATGACTGCCCTGCAATTATGGCCTCCTACTTAAATGGTTTGCAAGCGACAATACATGTTGCAGCAACAAGTGCTTTTCATTCTGCAACTGCATAGTAATACCCTAAGAACTCTTATTTGTGCTTTACACAATTACTTTATTTGCAACTACCCTACACGTTTTGTCACACAAATGACACATCTTGCTTTCCATGTTGATTGTGTTAAATTTCCGACAATTTTATTGTCTACTGGTATTCAGTGTTTACCCCTCTCCTGCATATTATGAATTTCATTAAGTATGTGATTTAAAGTATCCTCCTTCTCATGTAATGTTACCTGTGGTCTCTGATCACTTAGATGGCACTGCATCGAGAAGCGTTATTTGTCTACAAGCGATGTAACCACGAGGACTCTGGATTACTTTGGCAAACCTTTTTCAAGCGCTAAAATATGCAGTTACATCCACAATTGCCAGATAAGCTTTATTTTGCAAAAGAGAAGCCTTACATTAATGTTGTCCAGAAGTGCCACATTGCTAGACATGCTTTCCAGTTTTGTTCTTGTCTCCAGCATTAATTTTTTTTCCTCGACTCTCCAAGTTCCTGCTTTAGTCCAGGATCTGTTTTGTGGTCGCTCTTGTCTTATGTCTTCGCCCACCCGAGCCCAAACATTCTGGGCTTATGCACTCCCATTCCCATTTGACTCACCTTATAGGTTCTGACCATAGACTGTATAAAAAGATGGATGAAGCTACCGTGACTTCACCCATTGGTTTCAGCATACCATAAAGGAAGCCTCGATTTTGGAAATTTGAATTGTGCCATGTTGTCATTTTGAAGCCGGATGTGATTTCTATTGGACGAGAGCGAGAATCAAGATCTGGGGAGGGACGAGAGAGGTGGATCTGACCGTATCGGACGAGGACCAGAGGATAGCCATGCCCCTAAAGCATATTCTGGCTTTATCCTTTATTCTAGTCTACTTGGGATCATAATTTACAAAAATGAGCATCATGATATATCGAAGGAGAATTGAAACTTGCTATAGCTACCATAAAATAATGTGAAAAATCATTATTTAAATGAAAAATCAGGTGGGAAAGTAGGGTCATTTTCTCACAGACTTCTCTAGCATTGAACTTCTCTCTGCAACCACCGACGTTGCCATCTGCTGGCTATTAAATGGAATGCCATTTTACAGTACTTCCACATGGACTTCATTTTTCAGACCAGGGTCCTGCGTCTATCTTTTTATACAGTCTATGGCTCTGACACCATATGAGACTTCTGACTACAATATGCCTGCTCCCTTGGATTCTGCTAGCCTCCACTTGACCTCTGCTTGGTCCTCGACCTTGCCTTGTTCTCCCTTTTTTTGCCCTGTCTGCAGGCGATAGACCCTGGACTGTTGGGCCAGTTCAGTGAAGCTCCTCATTCCTAGTTTTATTGTTGGTTCTGTCTGCCCATCCAGTCATGACTCATGTTAGTCATTTGCTTGGCTTCTATTGGACTTTCTTTTTTTTTTTTTTTTTTTACTGAATTGGACTTTTTTTCATTTTGAAGGTACTACAATGGACATAACTGATAAATTTTCATTAACATTTTTTTTTCTTGCGCTAAAATGACAAAATCGCAAGTTAACTCTATATTTGTGCATATTTGCTCAAAAAAATTGTAGGTTTTTTTTTCCAACTGAATGATTAATAGTGCAGTAGTAGGCCCAAAAAATTAATGCAGTTATGCAGGAATATTGAAGAACATAGCTGACTGTGAAGAATTATCAGCAACAGTTTTACCGGGCTGTTCAGGGATTGCTGTCTTTACAGTAGTTTAAATACGGATAGGTGTCAATAACGTTGCCACATTGGAAACAAACAAGCATACATTGATGTGAAATCTGAATGTCCTTAACAGATAAACAGTCCATGTAGACCCATGTGTGAAACTGTTAAAAACGTTGACATGCTATCTTAACATCAATTCATCATTCTGGAAAGATGTAAAAGAAATTTAAATAATTAAGCGACGCAGGACTAGTGGAGTTCTTTCTCTGTTTGCTGTATTGCAAAAGGTGTGCTGTATTTACCAGATGGATTTTATAGCAAAGGCCATCTCGTGTAATGATCATAGAAATCTCTGGCATGAATTGAGAAAGCTTAAGGGACGTGGGAAAGCAATGCCACTCTCAGTTGACAATGCTAAAGGTGATGAAAATATAGTGCAGTTATATAGCTCAGATAATTATGACAAATTGTACTACAGTGTTGCCTCACATTAGCATAAAATGGAAGACGTATGATTAAATAACAACTAGGATAGAGTCTACGTCTATTGATGAGTTACAGGAAAGTTTATTTATGGGTCAAGACCTGATCAATGCTGTTCAGTCTATTGCTAATGGTAAATCAGATGTCAGGAATGGGTTATCTCAGATCACATTATTAATGCAACACAGAGATTCTTCTCAATAGTTAAAGATTTCTACAATGGAATGTTAGTATAAAACTTGTCTCCATGTGATTTTTTTGTTTAGGTGTGTAATACCTATACCAAAAAATAAGAGACAACAATGTAACAAGTCAGAAAATTTTATGTCTAGTAAGATCATTTTAGGGCCATTTACTCCTTAGAATGGTGTTCAGCAAGGTGGTGTCGTAAGCCTGACAATCTTCTCTGTTTATGCTAATGGTTTGATTAACAAACTAAGGAGTTTAGGAATTAGGTGTAATGGCCGAAGGAATAGGGAGGCCAATTGCAGCGGCTAGGAGAAAGCAGGACCAGCAAGGACTTAAAATACCCACAGAGAGAAAAATAAACGAAGAAACAGAACAGCTCTCGTGCTTCCAAAACGAACGCCTAACAATATGAACCAGGAAGCAGAGCCAGAGAGGAACAAACAAATAGCAAAAGTAAAAGGAAACTTCCCTGAAGAAATGAACCACAAATATACTGCAAAGAAAATCGCCAAAAATCCATAACTAGAGATATCCTCTGGCTGTAGTGATATCTAAAATCAGGCACTCCAGCAAAGGAGGCGTGGCGGACATCCGGCTTATATAGCCTTCAGGGAAGGCGCCACCCACGCCTGACGAAACAGTTGGGAAAAGAATCCGATAGTTAAAGAAACAGACGTGGTCCAAATATGAGCCACAAAGAAAGTCTTAAACCACACACACAGCCAGAACCATGACAGGACCCCCCCCCCCCCCCTTAAAGGGACGGCCCCAGACGTTTCCCAAAAGAACCTCGCGTGAACTCAGAAATAAGGGTGGGATCCAGGATATCCCAAGAAGGGACCCAGCACCGCTCCTCAGGACCATATCCCTCCCAATCTACTAAAAACTGGACCCCGCGCCCAACACACCTCTTGGCCAGTATGCAATGCATGGTGTAAACCGGCCCCCCCTCAATCATCCGGGGCAGCGGCAATGGTTTGTCGACCGGTGCTAGGATGTTTGTGCTCACCGGTTTGAGCCGAGAGACATGAAAAGAGGGATGAATGTGCAAAGATCTAGGGAGCTGCAATCGGATGGTGACAGGGTTGATTTTCTGCACAATCTTAAATGGGCCAATGAAACGGGGGGCCAACCTCCGTGACTCCACTCTCAACGGAAGGTCCCGAGTGGAAAGCCAAACCCTTTGGCTAACCCGCCAAGCAGGTGCCAAATGGCGCCTCCTATCAGCGGCAGCCTTCTGTTTACGCACCGAGCGCAACAGAGACAACCGGACCTTGGCCCAGACCGACAGACACTGCTGATTAAAACGATTAACCAGGGAACTTCGGAATCCCTCTCAGCCTCCGGAAAAAGCGGTGGTTCATAACCCAGCTGAGCCTTGTACGGGGAAAGGCCTATGGAGGAGTTACATAGCGAATTATGAGCGTATTCAGCCCACACCAAAAAACGGCTCCACAGTGAAGGGTTGTCAGCCGCTAAACACCAAAGTGTATTCTCAAGCGACTGGTTAATCCTCTCTGTCTGTCCATTGGTCTCAGGATGAAACCCGGACGAAAGGCTCACGGAGGCCCCTAGCTGGTTACAGAAAGCACGCCAGAATTTTGCCGTAAACTGCGGGCTACGGTCAGAAACCACATCATGAGGCAGGCCATGCAGCCAGAACGCACGGTCTACAACAAGAAGGGCTGTCTCCCACGCCGACGGCAGCTTGGGAAGGGCGATAAAATGGGCGGCCTAGGAAAAGCGATCAACCATGACCAAAATGACAGAGTTGCTCTCCGAAATCAGCAGGCCAATAATAAAATCTAGCGGGATGTGGCTCCAAGGACGCTTTGGGACGGGCAACGGCCGCAACAAACCAGAGGGGGGGAGGTGGGACCCCTTATTCCGTGCACAAATGCAACAGGCCACCACAAACTCCCGGATGTCCTTATCCTTGATATTTTTAGAGCCGGGGCGATAAGTTAACGTAAAGTTAAATTGATTGAAAAATAATGCCCACCATGCCTGCCGGGAAATACGTTGCTTGGTCTGCTGGATGTATTGGAGGTTCTTGTGATCAGTTCAAAACACGACCCCAGTGGGTCCGTCTCCATTCCCCCATGATTTCATCTCTCTGTCTCCAAATAGTTGTCATTCATGCGAATTACTCTGTGCGAGCCCTTGTTTTTCATTGGTGCCCAACCCAGCCCAGCCCATCACCAGCCTCCTGTCTGCTCCGCTGCCCGCTTGCTGACGTGCCTGATTGGTCCGGTGTTCCTGTCCCTTCAATCCAGGATCAACACATCGCGTTTCTTCTATAAAGCGATCTGTCAAACGCACATTCGAGACGGCTATGATTTAATGTGAGCAGTCCGTCCTGTTCAGTCCGTCCTGGTTTTCTTGATTGTTAAACGTATGAAGTATAATGACTTGAATCTGTAACTTTCACTCTGGTGGTTACTCGTTGTTTTGATTGTTGGATGAAGTCCTGATTGTTTGACAGTCATATGAAGTATAATGACTTGAATCTGTAACGTTCACTCTGGTGGTTACTCGTTGTAAAAGTCAGTTGTATGAAGTACTGATTGTTTGACAGTCATATGAAGTATAATGACTTGAATCTGTAACTTTCACTCCGGTGGTTACTCGTTGTTATTGTCATTTGTATGAAGTACTGATTTTTTGGCAATCATATGAAGTACAAGAACTTGAATCTGTAAACTCGCACTCCGGTGGTTACTCGTTGTTTTATGTGTTGTACGGAGTATCGATTGTTAGACAACAGCAAGAAGTATAAGTACTTGGATCTGTAATTCTGGAGTTTAACTCTGTCAATTGTATGTGTTTTTATTTTAGAGACAAGACTAGATAAAAGCACTTGTTTTGCAATTTGTTAATCTTAGTTTAGTGGTGCTACTCACGCTGTTGTTTATTTTCTCCTTTTTTTTGCACATTTGGTTAAGCCTGTTTTTGGTTCTTTGTTTTATTTGAGTAGCACCATTTCGGTCCTTTGTTTTCCCTTTCAACCGTGTACCAGCCACTCATCTGTTATTCAATTTTCTCAGGAAATGCCTGCATTAAACCAGTACTTTCACTTCAACCTATTACCATCTGGTTATTTGTTACTTCCTTCACCCCTAGACCAATGGGGACGTAACAGGTGTTCAGCCCCCTCCAACCAGTGGTACCACTCTTCCAACGCCAACTTAACAGCTAACAACTCCCAGTCACCAATGCTATAATTTCGTTTGGCTGCAGACAACGACCGGGAGAAGTAGGCGCGGGGGTGCAACTTATTGTCCCGATGAGAACGCTGGGACAAAATGGCACCCACCCCGATGCCTAAAGCGTCAACCTCCACCACAAACAGGAGGGAGGGGTCGGGCATGACAAGGATGGGCTCTGAACTAAAATGTTTCTTCAACTCCTGAAAAGCAGCCTCAGCTGCTGGGGTCCAAGCGAACGATGAGGAGGCATTCTTCTTAGTAAGCGCAATAATCGGGGCAGCCACAGTGCTAAAATTTCAAATGAACCTCCTACAAAAATTAGCAAAGCCCAAAAACTGCTGAACCTCCTTAACATTCTGAGGAGCAGGCCAGTTCCTGACCGCTGCCACTTTGTGTGGGTCCATACGGACCGACCCTGCTGACGCAATAAAGCCAAGGAACGAGACTGTCCTAGCATGAAAAATGCATTTCTCCGCCTTGACAAAAAGTTTGGCTTTCAGGAGGGCCTCAAGCACTTGTCTGACATATTGTTTATGCTCTGAGGGAGTTGAAGAAAAAATCAGAATATCTTCAAGGTGGACAAAGACGAATCTCCAACATCTCTTGGAGGACATCATTAACGTGTGCCTGGTTAACACTTAACCAAACTGAAGGGCATGACCAAATATTCGTAGTTGCCGTCATGGGTATTAAATGCCGTTTCCATTCGTCCCCCTCCCGGATCCGGACCAGATTGCATGCGTTACGGAGGTCTAGTTCAGTGAAAAACCACGCCTCCTGCAGGCACTCAAATGCAGAGTTCATTAAGGGAAGAGGGTATCGGTTCTTAATAGTTATGTTATTCAAGCCCCTGTAATCAATACAGGGCCTCAAACCGCCATCCTTTTTCCCAACAAAAAAGAACCCCGCTCCAGCAGGAGACGTGGAGGGTCAAATAAATCCATTAGCTAGAGCCTTCTGAATATACTCTTGCATAGCCTTGCACTCTGGCCCTGACAGCGAGTATAAGGAACCCCTGGGGGAGTAGTACCAGGTAGAAGCTTGATCTCGCAATCGTAAGCATGATGCGGAGGCCAGGACGAAGCCCGTTGTTTGCTAAAAACCTCTGCGAGATCAACATAGTCATTAGGAACGTTGGGAGGTAAATAAAAGTTCAGAGCAGC
Source organism: Gymnothorax javanicus (assembly GCA_029692085.1). Classification (NCBI taxonomy): domain Eukaryota; kingdom Metazoa; phylum Chordata; class Actinopteri; order Anguilliformes; family Muraenidae; genus Gymnothorax; species Gymnothorax javanicus. The sequence continues at coordinate 57,130,617 of CM056193.1, forward strand.
CCCAAAACTCCGATCCTGTTCAGAGCCCGACGTATCAACAACCGACTCAAAATCAGAAAAATCCTCCAACTCGAAATCCTCCTGTGGCTGCTGCCAGTCAAATTGAGGATCCCCCTCCAACCCTTCCTCCGCCCCATTATCTAAATCTGGTGAATTAAGTGAGACAACTTCCTCGACATCACTCCAGGTGTCAGCCTCCCCCATAGGTTGACGTCCGGGACGACACACCAGAATCTCACTACAGTGAGACCTACAGTCAGAGCCCCACTGGACAACAGGATTATTTTGACTGCCCCAAAAGATGTGTGGCCTATGTTCAAGCAGCCAAGAATGTCCTAAAACCACAGGGAAAACCGGGGAATTGATCAGAAAAAACCGAACTTCCTCCGAAAGACCGCCAAATGGGACGAACATAGTCAATAATTCAGAGGCCTCGGTTATGAGTCCAGTTCCCAACGGGCGGACTATCCAAAGATCTGACCGTGCGTGAATGTAAGAGAGGGCGGATGGGAATGGAATGTTTCCTAGCCCACTCCGCATCCATAAAACAATCTACAGCCCCCGAGTCCAAAAAGCCCTCAGCTAATACAACCCCAATTCCGAAGTAGTTGGGACAAAGTGTAAATTGTGAATAAAATCAAAATGCAATGACTTTCAAATCACACCAGCCAATATTTTATTCACAATAGAACAGAGATAACATAGCAAAGGTTGAAACTGAGAAATTTTATAATTTTATCCACAAAATGAGCTCATTTGAAATTTCATGGCTGCTACAGGTCTCAAAAAAGTTGGGACAGGAGCCTGTTTACCATGGTCTAGCATCCCCTCTTCTTTTTAACACAGAGTGGAGGCATCTGGGCATTGAGGAGACAAGTTTCTTGAGTTTAGCCGCTGGAATTTGATCCCATTGTTGTTTAATACAGGCTTCCAGATGCTGGAGAGTTTTGGGTCTCCTTTGACGGACTTTTCGTTTAATTATGCGCCAAATGTTCTCAATCGGTGAAAGATTAAGACTGCAGGCAGGCCAGTTCACCACATGGACTATGAAGCCATGCTGTTGTAATAGCTGCAGTATGTGGTTTTGCATTATCCTGCTGAAATACACAAGGCCTTCCCTGGAATAGATGTCATCTGGAGGGGAGCATATGTTGCTCTAAAACCTTTATATACATTTCAGCATTCATGGTGCTTTTTAAAATGTGCAAGTGTCCCACACCATATGCAATAATGCATCCCCATACCATCAGAGATGCTGGCTTTTGAACTGAACGCTGATAACAGGAGGGATGGTCTTTCTTCTCTTTAGCCCGGAGGACACAAGCCCATGATTTCCAACAAGAATGTCAAATTTGGACTCGTCTGACCACAGGACGGACACTTTGCCACTTTGCTACAGTCCATTTTAAATGAGCCTTGGCCCACAGAACATGGCGGCGCTTCTGAATCATGCTCAACAATGGCTTCCTTTTTGCATGATAGAGTTTTAGGTGGCATCTGTGGATGGCACGGCAGACTGTGTTTACAGACAGTGGTTTCTTGAAGGATTCCTGGGCCCATTTAGTAATGTCAATGACAGAATCATGCCGTTGAGTGATGTAGTGGCGTCTGAAGGCCCCAAGATCACGGGCATCCAGTAAAGGTCTTCGGCCTTGTCCCTTACGCACAGAGATTTTTCCAGTTTCTCCGAATCTTTTGATGATGTTATGCACTGTCGATGATGAAACCTTTAAAGCCTTTGCAATTTGATGTTGAGGAACATTGTTTTTAAAGTATTCCACAATTTTTTTATACAAGCCTTCACAGGTTGGAGAGCCTCTCGCCATCTTTACTTCTGTGAGACTCCCCCTCTCTAAGACATCCCTTTTATAGCCAATCATGTTACACACCTGATGCCAGTTAATGTAATTACTTGCTCAATGTTCTTTCAGCTGATTCTCTTACATATTAATTGCTTTTTCAGCCCTTTTTTGCCTGTGTCCCAACTTGTTGCAGCCAGAAAATTTGAAATAAGCTCATTTTGTGGATTAAAATGTAAAATGTCTCAGTTTCAACATGTGAAATGTTATCTATGTTCTATTGTAAATAACATATTGGCTCATGTGATCTGAAAGTCATTGCAGTTTGATTTTATTCACAATTTACACTTCGTCCCAACTATTTCAGAATTAGGGTTGTATTCTGTTTCCACGCAGTCAATTCTACTGCAATAAATGTTCGAAAGGGAGACTGGATCTGTCCCTCCAGCGCCCCCCATACCACTAGAGGGACTTCCCATTTCCCTTGAGCTCAGGGCAGCGTGGACGGATATGTCCCGGTTTGTTACAATGATAACAAATTATTTGTCTGCGAACGGGCTTACGAGCCAGGCTCTCATATGAGCCATCAACCTGCATGGGCTCACTGGGAGTGGGAATTTCAGTGGGCGGAGTTGGGGCTGTGTACGTTTTGTAAGGAGAATTAACCCCTTTGCTAGCAAGAACCAGTGCAGTACGTTTCTCCTTGTTTCGTTCGCGGATACGATTATCAATTCGCACAGCAGTACGAACCAATGAATCTAAAGAAACACAAGGCTCTAATGTCACCACAGCGTCCTTTACCTCCTCCGCCAAAGCCTGAAAAAAACTGTCATAAGAGGTGCCTCTGGCCACCCTGTCTCTGTGGCCAGGGAGCGGAAAGATATATAAAACTCTGCAACGCTCTCAGAGCCCTGCCTCAAATGCATTAGGTGCGTAGCCGCGTCCTGACCACACACGTCCTGATCAAAAACTGAAATCATCTCCCTCACCAGAGTAACTACCGAATTAACAACCAGTGATCTAGAGTGAATGAGTGGCCCCACCCAAGTGAGAGTTGTACCAGCTAACAGGGATAAAATAAACGAAACCTGTGATTCCTCATTAGAGAACCATTAGGTTGCGTTTTAAAAAATATTTCACATTGAGGAATGAAGTCCTTACATCTCCCTGCCTCGCTTCCATATCTTGGGGGTAACTGAAGTTTAGGCTCTCGGGGAAAGCATGTGGATTGTGCTTGTGAAACATTTTGAGTGATCTGAGCGGTCAATGCTCTAATACTCTCGCTGAGGCTTAATAAGATATTTTCCTGCCCCTGCATAGCATTCTCCTGCAGGCAAATCCTTTCCGCCATCTCAGCTTGCTGATTGCTTAAGCTAGTGAGGCCCTTGCCATAACCAGCAAGAACCGACTGTTGATTGGCAACCACTTTCTCCAGCGTAGCCGTTGCTGGCGACTCCATGTTTGGCTGGAGTGTGCTGTAATGGCCGAAGGAATAGGGAGGCCAATAGCACCGGCTAGGAGAAAACAGGACCAGCAAGGAGTTAAAATACCCACAGGGAGAAAAATAAACGAAGAAACAGAACAGCTCTCGCTTCCAAAACGAACGCCCAACAATACGAACCAGGAAGCAGAGCCAGAGAGGAACAAACAAATAGGGAAAGTAAAAGGAAACTTCCCTGAAGAAATGAACCACAAATATACTGCGAAGAAAATCGCCAAAAATCCCTAACTAGAGATATCCTCTGGCTGTAGTGATAACTAAAATCAGACACTCCAGCAAAGGAGGCATGGCGGACATCTGGCTTATATAGCCTTCGGGGAAGGCGCCACCCACGCCTGACAAAACAGCTGGGAAAAGAATCCGATAGTTAAAGAAACAGACGTGGTCCAAATACGAGCCACAAAGAAAGTCTTAAACCACACACACAGCCAGAACCATGACATTAGATGTCATGTAGGTAACAAGTTTTGTGATATTGTGGGTTATGCATATATCATATTATTGGCAAGTTTGTGAGGAGTATGCCAAAGAAATAAAGATTAAATTTAGTGGTAGTCAGAGCAAGGTTATAGTGTTTGACAAGCACAAAGAAATGAAAAGGATTAAATTTAGTGGTAGTCAGAAAATTCAAAAGGTTGGAACATATCAGGTTACATTTTGGGACAAGATAACACAAGATACAATGTGGTATGAAACCTTTTTGAGGTTAATGGTGAATATATTAAATGTGATTCAGAAGTGCAATACTGAGGTCACACCATTTGTGGAGAGTGAAACAACTGCTATGTAAAACATACATTGTAAGTGTGATGGTTTTATTGGAGGTTTCAATTGCATAAGTTCTGAGGTTAAAGGTGCCTTGCTTAAGAAGTTTTGTACTAATCTATATGGCTCATATTTCAGTAAATTTACTCACAGTGACTATGAAAGACTTTCTATTACATGGCGTGAGGCCATTGGCAGATTGTATACATTACCGTTTGTGATCTATTGTAAGCTTCCGCCACTTTTCTTAAATATCTTACGTGTGGACAGTATCATACAAAAAACATTTATGAAAGTGAATGGGATCAATCATGACAACTCTGTGGTAAGATATCCGTTTAAATGCAGCATACAAAGAATGTTTTTGTCTAGAATGGGAGAAAACGTCAGGTTTACTTGTTACAAATGTGGCATAGGTCCCTATAATTAGGGGTTCAAGCCTGTAGGGCTGAAACCCTATTGTTTTTGTGATGGTCTATTATTATTATTAGGGGTTCAAGCCCGTAGGGCTGAAACCCTATTGTTTTTGTGCTGGTTTATTATTATTATTATTAGGGGTTCAAGCCCGTAGGGCTAAAACCCTATTGTTTTTGTGCTGGTTTATTATTATTATTATTATTATTATTAGGGGTTCAAGCCCGTAGGGCTGAAACCCTATTGTTTTTGTGCTGGTTTATTATTATTATTATTATTAGGGGTTCAAGCCCGTAGGGCTAAAACCCTATTGTTTTTGTGCTGGTTTATTATTATTATTATTATTATTATTATTATTATTAGGGGTTCAAGCCTGTAGGGCTGAAACCCTATTGTTTTTGTGCTGGTTTTATTATTATTAGGGGTTATTATTATTATTATTATTATTTTATTATTATTCTTCTAGGGGTTCAGAAAATTGTTTTTTTTGTTTAGTTTTTTTATTATTATTATTAGATATTAAATGTTCAGAAAGTTTTCTCAGATTCCGTGAGATGGTAAATGGTAAATTTTGCACATTGGTTGGAAGTTGTGTGTAAATGCTGACCAAGGCATTTTTAACTCAGTAGGCCTGATGGTGGCGCTATAATTCAAGTCATAGCTCCTAGGCTGTAAGTCCGATTCACACGAAACTTGGTACAGATATTCTTTGGTCCATTCTCTACAACTTTCCCATAAGGACCTCTAAGATCCGCCATATTTGATTTTCCGAAATTTTGAATTCTTTGAAAAACACATTTTTGACATCTCCTCCTAGGCCGTAGGTCCGATTCCTTCGAAATTTTCTGTGGATCATCAGTTGACCAAGCTTATCAAAGATTGCATAAAGCTTGTTGAAATCTCATTTCTTTTCCAAGATATTGACCAATGAACTTCAGCAGGGGCGTGGCTTTGCACAAAAATGGACAAAATTCAACAACCATTGGGCCAATCATCACAGAACTTGCAGAATATGTCCATATAAGTACCAGGAACATACCTTGACAGTTTCATGCAAATCGGCCAATAGGGGGCGCTATAACACAAATCAGACTATAAATCAGCAATTGTTTGTCCTATAGCCATAAAACTCACAGGATATATTCATATAAGTACCTGAAACATACCCAGCAAATTTCATTTAAATTGACTGATAGGGGGCGCTATAACTGCAAAACAAAGCAGCATGGTATAACACGAATCTGACTATAAATCAGCAATTGTTTGTCCTATAGCCATAAAACTCACAGGATATATTCATATAAGTACTTGAAACATACTCTAAAAATTTCATTCAAATTGACTGATAGGGGGTGCAATAAATGCAAAACAAAGCAGTGTGGTATAACACAAATCAGACTATAAATCAGCAATTGTTTGTCCTTTAGCCATAAAACTCACAGGATATATTCATATAAATACCTGAAACATACCCAGAAAATTTCATTCAAATTGACTGATAGGGGGTGCTATAAATGCAAAACAAAGCAGCATGGTATAACACAAATCCAACTATAAATCAGCAATTGTTTGTCCTATAGCCATAAAACTCACAGGATATATTCATATAAGTACTTGAAACATACTCTGAAAATTTCATTCAAATTGACTGATAGGGGGTGCTATAAATGCAAAACAAAGCAGTGTGGTATAACACAAATCCAACTATAAATCAGCAATTGTTTGTCCTATAGCCATTAAACTCACAGGATATATTCATATAAGTACCGGAAACATACCCAGAAAATTTCATTCAAATTGACTGATAGGGGGCGCTATAAATGCAAAACAAAGCAGCCTGGTATAGCACAAATCAGACTATAAATCAGCAGTTGTTTGTCCTATAGCCATAAAACTCACAGGATATATTCATAAAAGTACTTGAGACATACTCTGAAAATTTCATTCAAATTGTCCCATTGGGGGCGCTATAAATGCAAAACAAAGCAACGTGGTATAACACAAATCAGACTATAAATCATAAATAGTTTTTCCAATCATTACAAAACTCACAGGATATGTCCACATAAGAACCTGAAACATAGCCTGAAAGTTTCAATCAAATTGAATAGTAGGGGGTGCCATAAATGCACAAAATAGCCTAACATAACACAAATCAGACTATGCATCATTAGTTGTTAGTCCAATCATTACACTGGCAAAATAGGTCCACATAAAACCTGCAACACACTCTTAAAGTGGTTTTTGTCCCCTGCCGCCACGATAGCGAAGCGGAGCAGGGACATTATTCAGCTCCGTCCGTCCGTCCGTCATGTCCCGTTTGTTCTGAATGCGATATCTCAAGAACAGTTTGACCGATTCCATTCATCTTTGGTGTTAAGGATATTTGTGTGATATCTCGACCCCAGTACATTTTGACCTTGGCATTATTCCATTCATCATTTGACCACTTACAAATTCCTTGTCAACATGATATCTCAAGAACGGTTTGACCAATTCCATTCATCTTTGGTCAATTATTCGGCGAGGGGGACATAGTATTCATCCATCCATGACCGCCTGTCCGTCCGTCCTGTCCCGTTTGTTGTGAACATGATATCTCAAGAACGGTTTGACCAATTCCATTCATCTTTGATGTCAAGGTATATTAGGGGCGGGGACATAGTATTTAGCTCCATCCATCCGCCCGTCTGTTCGTCCTGTCCCGTTTATCGTAAACGTGATATCTCAAGAACGGTTCGACCGATTCCATTCATCTTTGATGTCAAGGTGTATTAGGGTGGGGACATAGTATTCAGCTCTCCATCCGTCCGTCTGTTCGCCCTGTCCCGTTTGTTGTAAACGTGATATCTCAAGAACGGTTCGACCGATTCCATTCATCTTTGGTGTCAAGGTGTATTAGGGGCGGGGACATAGTAGTCAGCTCCATCCGTCCGCCCAGCCGTCCGTTCGTCTGTCCCATCCCATTTGTTGTGAATGTGATATCTCAAAACGGTTTGACCGATTCCATTCATCTTTGGTGTCAAGGTGTATTAGGGGTGGGGACATAGTATTCAGCTCCGTCCGCCCGTCCGTCTGTCCATCATCTCCCATTTGTTGTGAACCGATATCTCAAGAAAGGTTTGACCGATTCCATTCATCTTTGGTGTCAAGGTGTATTAGGAGGGGGACATAGTATTCAGCTCCGTCCGTGCGTCCATCTGTCCGTCATGTCCTGTTTGTTGTGAACATGATGTCTCAAGAACGGTTTGACCGATTCCATTCATCTTTGGTGTCAAGGTGTATTAGGGGTGGGGGACATAGTATTCAGCTCTGTCCGCCCGTCTATCTGTCCGTCATGTCCCGTTTGTTGTGAGCGTGATATCTCAAGAAAGGTTTGACCAATTCCATTCATCTTTGGTGTCAAGGTGTATTAGGGGAGGGGGACATAGTATTCAGCTCCGTTCGCCCGTCCGTCTGTCCGTCATGTCCCGTTTGTGGTGAACATGATATCTCAAGAACGGTTTGACCGATTCCATTCGTCTTTGGTTTCAAGGTGTATTAGGGGGTGGGGTCCGCCCGTCTGTCTGTCCGTCATGTCCCGTTTGTTGTGAACACGATATCTCAAGAAAGTTTTGACCGATTCCATTCATCTTTGGTGTCAAGGTGTATTAGGGGGGTGCTCACAACTCACTCGATTTACGTGACCTTGCCATTATTCTCAAGGTCATTACGACCATTTGACCACTTACAAATACCTTGTCAACATGATATCTCAAGAACAGTTTGACCGGTTCCATTCATCTTTGGTGTCATGGTGTATTAGGGGTGGAGGATATAGAATTCAGCTCCATCCGTCCGGCTGTCCGTCCGTCCCATCCCGTTTGTGTGAACGCGATATCTCAAGAACGGTTTGACCGATTCCATTCATCCTTGGGGTCAAGGAGTATTAAGGCTAGGGGACATAGTATTCAGCTCCATCAGTCCATCCGTCCGGCCGTCCGTCCATCATGTCCCATTTGTTGTGAACGCGAAATCTTGAGAACGCTTTGACCAATTTAATTCATCTTTGGCTTCAATGTGTAATTTTGTGATACCCCGACCCCAGTCGATTTCCGTCACCTGGCGGGGGACATGGCCACGTCTAGTGGCAACACTTGTTAATTAAGCTGTTAGAGCTTTCAACTAGTAATGGTCTTTTGTGGCTTGAACCCCGGAATTGCCGCTTGCGGCTATATTTATTATTATTTTTCTTCTTCTTCAGAAATGTTTTCGCAAATTCCCTTGAGATGGTAAATGGTAGAGACCTGAAATTTTGCACATTGGTTGGAAGTTGTGTGTAAATGCTGACCAAGGCATTTTTAACTCAGTAGGCCTGATGGTGGCGCTATAATTCAAGAAAAACAGGTTTTCACTTTAAAGGTCATAACTCCTAGGCTGTAAGTCCGATTCACACGAAACTTGGTTCAGACATTCTTTGGTCCATTCTCTACAACTTTCCTATAAGGACTTCTAAGATCCGCCATATTTGATTTTCTGAAATTTTGAATTCTTTGAAAAACACATTTTTGACATCTCCTCCTAGGCCGTAGGTCCGATTCCTTCAAAATTTGCTGTGGATCATCAGTGGACCAAGCTTATCAAAGATTGCATAAAGCTTGTTGAAATCTCATTTCTTTTCCAAGATATTGACCAATGAACTTCAGCAGGGGCGTGGCTTAGCACATAAATGGACAAAAGTCAACAACCATTGGGCCACTAATCACGGAACTCGCAGTATATGTCCATATAAGTACCAGGAACATACTTTCACAGTTTTATGCAAATTGGCCCATAGGGGGCGCTATAAATGCAAAAAATGGGCATGGCATGACACAAATCAGACTATAAATCAGCAATCGTTTGTCCGATAGCCATAAAACTCACAGAATACATTCATATAAGTACTTGAAACATACCCTGAAAATTTCATTCAAATTGTCCGATAGGGGGCGCTATAAATGCAAAACAAAGCAGTATGGTATAACACAAATCAGACTATAAATCATAAATAGTTTTCCCAATCATTACAAAACTCACAGGATATGTCCACATAACAATCTGAAATATAGCCTGAAAGTTTCAATCAAATTGATCACTAGGGGGGCGCCACAAATGCAAAAAAGGGGCATGGTATTACACAAATCAGATTATACGTCAGTAATTGTTCGTCCTATTGCCACAAAACTTGCAGGATATGTCCACATAAATACCTGAAACATACCTGAACAGTTCATAGCAATCAACCACAAGGGAGAGCTAAAATTCACAAAATAGCCTAACATAACACAAATCAGACTATACATCATAAGTTGTTGGTCCAATCATTACACTAGCAAAATAGGTCCACATAAATACCTGCAACATACTCTTAAAGTGGTTTTTGTCCCCGCTGCCGACATAGTAGTGAGCGGAGATATCTCAAGGGACATAGTATTCAGCCAGTAGATTTCCGTCCTTGGCATTATTCTCAAGGTCATTACAACCATGTCCCGTTTGTTCTGAACGCGATATCTCAAGAACGGTTTGACCGATTCCATTCCTCTTTGGTGTTAAGGTATATTGGTGTAATACGCAGACCCCAGTAGATTTCCGTGACCTTGGCATTATTCTCAAGGTCATTACAACCATTTGACCACTTACAAATTCCTTGTCAACATGATATCTGAAGAACAGTTCGACCGATTCCATTCATCTTTGGGGTCAAGGTGTATTAGGGGCGGGGGACATAGTATTCAGCTCCATCAGTCCATCCATCGAGCCGTCCGTCCGTCACGTCCCGTTTGTTGTGAACGCAAAATCTCAAGAACGCTTTGACTGATTTTATTTATCTTTGGCTTCAATGTGTATTTGTGTGATACGCCGACCCTAGTCGATTTCCGTCACCTGGCGGGGGACATGGCCACGTTTAGTGGCAACACTTGTTAATTAAGCTGTTAAAGCTTTAAACTACTAATGGTCTTTCTTGGCTTGAACTCTGGAATTGCCGCTTGTGGCTATATTTCAAATATTAGCTATAGCATTTGATACAATGCCGCATGAGAGACTAATTTTTAAAATGAGCTCCGTTGGGGTTACAGGAGGTATTCTGGGGTGGATTCAAAACTGGTCACAAGACAGACCACAAAGAGTGGTAGTCAGTGGAATCTCATCTGAGCTAGGCATGGTGAGGAGTGGCGTCCCTCAGGGATCGGTGTTGGGGCCCCTGCTCTTCCTCATCTACATTAATGACCTTGATAGGAATATTCAAAGCAAATTAGTTAAATTTGCGGATGATACTAAATTGGGAGGTTTGATGAACAGTTTAAAGTCCACTAAAGTGATTCAGGATGATTTAGACAGAATCCAGAATTGGTTAGAAATGAGGCAAATGAAATTTAATGTAGTGAAATGTAAAGTTCTACATGTACAGTGCCGTGAAAAAGTATTTGCCTCCTTCCTGATTTCTTATTTTTTTTGCATATTTGCCACACTTAAATGTTTCAGATCAAACAAATTTTAATATTGGACAAAGATAACTAAAGTAAATACAAAATGCAGTTTTCAAATGATTTAATTTATTAAAGGAAAAAAGCTATCCAAACCTACTTGGCCCTATGTGAAAGAGTAATTGCCCCCCCCTTGTTAAATCATGAATTAACTGGGATTAACCACATTTTGAGTTCAATTTCACTAGCCACAATCAGGCCTGTTTACTGCCAGACCTGCTGAATCAAGAAATCACTTAAATGGAACCCGTCTGACAAAGTGAAGTAGGCTAAAGGATCCCAAAAAACAACACATAATGTCACAATCTAAAGAAATTCAAGAACAGATGAGAAACAAAGTCCTTGACATCTATCCATCTGGAAAGGGTTACAAAGCCATTTCTAAGGCTTTGGGACTCCAGCGAGCCATGGTGAGAGCCATTATTCACCAATGGAGAAAACTTAGAACAGTAGTGAACCTTCCCAGGAGTGGTCGGCCTACCAAAAATACTTCAGGAGCACATCGATGACTCATCCAGGAGGCCACAAAAGAACCCAGAACAACATCTAAAGAACTACAGGCCTTACTTGCCTCAGTTAAAGTCAGTGTTCATGATTCAATAATAAGTAAGAGACTTGGCAAAAATGGCATTTATGGGAGAGTTCCAAGGCAAAAACAACTGCTGACCAAAAAGAACACAAAGGCTCATCTCACATTTGCCAAAAACATCTTGATGATCCCCAAGACTTTTGGGAAAATATTCTGTAGACTGAGGAGACAGACGTTTAACTTTTTGGATGGAATGCATTACATCTGGCATAAAACTAACACAGCATTTCATAAAAAGAACACCATACCAACAGTCAAACATGGTGGTGGTAGTGTGATGGTCTGGGGCTGCTTTGCCGCTTCAGGACCTGGATGCCTTGCCGTAATTGATGGAACCATGAACTCTGCTCTCTACCAGAAAATCCTGAAGGAGAATGTCCGACCATCAGTTTGTGACCTCAAGCTCAAGCGCACTTGGGTTATGCAGCAGGACAGTGATCCGAAACACACCGGCAAGTTCACCTCTGAATGGCTTAAACAAAATGAAGGTTTTGGAGTGGCCTAGGGAAAGTTGGGACATAAATCCAATTGAGATGCTGTGGCATGACCTTAAACAGGCCGTTAATGCTCGAAAAACTTCCAATGTGGCTAAATTCAAACAATTCTGCAAAGAAGAGTGGGCCAAAATTCTTCCACAGCAATGTGAAAGACTCATTGCCAGTTATTACAAACGCTTGATTGCAGTTGTTGTCGCCAGGGGTGGGTTTAGATTAAGGGGGCAATTACTTTTTAACATAGGGCCAGGTAGGTTTGGATAGTCTTTTTCCCTTAACAAATGAAATCATTTAAAAACTGCATTTTCGATTTACTCGGGTTGTCTTTGTCTAATATTAAAATTTGTTTGATGATCTGAAACATTTAAGTGACAAATATGCAAAAAAATAAGAAATCAGAAAGGGGGCAAATACTTTTTCACGGCACTGTAGGTAATAAAAACGGTAGACCGGATTAGTTCATGGGAGGTTTAAAACTGGAAAGTGCTCCATATGAAAAAGATCTGAGAGTGATTGTTGACCAAACCCTTACAGGATCTAGCCATTGTGCCATAGCAGTTGCCGTAGCAGTCAAAAAGGCCAACAGGATGCTGGGACATATAGCCAAAAGAATTGAGTACAAATCCAAGGAGGTCATACTTCTCTTGTACAACACATTTGTCAGACCACATCTAGAGCATTGTGTACAGTTCTGGGGACCACACTTGAAGAAAGATATAGAGGCTCTAGAAAAAAGTTCAGATAAGAGCCACTAAGCTAATTCCAGGTATAAAAGATGAAAGCTATGAGAAGAGGCTGAAGATCCTAAATCTCTTTAGTCTTAGGAAAACAAGACTTCGGGGCGTTATGATTGAGGTCTTAAAATATGTTAAAGGGATTAACAAAGTGAATGATGTACAATTACTTAGGCTAAGTTTTGTTAGTTCAATCAGGAGAGACTCGAGTGAAACCAAGAAAATATGTATTATGCTTTGAGCATAAAGGAGTAACATGCTTAGAATCAAACAAGTCTTTGGTGCTTGGACTCTTCGGGAAGACTCGTAGAGCAGGAGCTTGCTCAGACCAGCAGCAGGAAATCCCCCGAAGAGTCCAGACACTGGTGGCGGTGGTGGCTGAAGGCTGGTGGAGCTGGAGCGGCAGTACGGGAGGTCCGGTGAGTAGGGTGGCGTTGGGGAGGAGGAGGGTCAGCGAACGGCAGCATGGGTGAACTAAGGTAGAGAGAATGACATTTTTTAAAGACAGCAGCAGATTGATTGGCTAGCGACACAACTGAGGTGTCCCCCGGTTGGATAGAAGAGATCAGCTGCTACGCCAGCTGACAGCTCAATTGACAGCCCTGGACATTGACTACGGAGATTTACGAGAGAACATGCGTGAAAAAACAAGAAAAAAGCGAGCAAAGCTCACGTACCCTCGCTCCCCATTTGTCGCTCAATGAATGTCAATAGCAAATAACGCTTCTATGGAAATGTAATATGCAGTCATATTCAAATCAAGTACCAAAAGGTCCATTTAGTGTACAAACTTGTTCCATTGATGCCTCCCTGTCGATTTTCGTACTAAGTTGAATTAAGATTCAAGGGCAATAACTCCGTAAAAAATACAGTTTCGTAACTCGGTTTCAAACTCGCTCGAGAGTATCGTCAGGACTACCCACAAGAAAAATGTCATTGATCTAGGTGTAGTAATTTCCAAGTAAACTTGTTCCCATTGAACGCCCCAGCCAATTTTTGCAGTAAGTCTAATCAAAGATTCAAGGGCAATAACTCCGTAAAAATAAAGTTTCGAACTGGGTTTCGAACTCGCTCAAGAGTATCAATCAGGAGTACCTACAAACAAAATTTCATTCATCTAGGTGTAATAGTTTCCGAGAAAATTTGTCCCCATTGATGCATCCCGGCGGATTTTTGCACTAAGTCGAATCAAAGATTCAAGGGCAATAACTCCGTAAAAAATAAAGTTTCGAACTGGGTTTGAACTCGTTCAAGAGTATCGTCAGGAGTACCTACAAACAAAATTTCATTCATCTAGGTTTAATAGTTTCGAGAAAATTTGATTGATGCATCCTGGCGGATTTTTTGCAGAATCAAAGATTCAGGGCAATAACTCCAAAAAATAAAAGCCGAACTGGGTTTCGAACTCGTTCAAGAGTACAGAGCAAACAAAATTTCATTCATCTAGGTGTAGTAGTTTCCGAGAAAACTTGTCCCCATTGTCCACTATAGGAAAAATGACGTTTCCATGGAAACGTCAGAAAATTGACATCCCAGAAAGCTGAAAATGACTGGATGCGTAGTTTGTGACATGGTTCACGATTGTACAAAGTTTGGTCGAAATATTTCCAACGGTTTTTGAGATATGACCCCGGACGGAAGGACGGATTTGGCGGGAGGTTGACTTAAGCGGGGGTACAATTGGCGCGAGAGAGAGAGACTTCCTGACTGAACTTTCGCTAAGCTTCATTTCAATCAGGAGAGACTCGAGTGAGAGCAGGAAAATATTTATTATGCTTTGAGCATAAAGGAGTAACATGCTTAGAATCAAACAAGTCTTTGGCGCTTGGACTCTTCGGGAAGACTCGTAGAGCAGGAGCACTGCTCAGAGCAGCAGCAGGAAATCCCCCCCAAAAAAAAAGGGGCAGAAGCCCCCCGGAGGCACAGCCTGATGAATCCCCAAAGGAAAGGAAGGAATACTTTCCAAGCAGGAACAACATAGCAGACGGAGGAGCACGGGCTGCTGAGAGAAGGAAACGTGATGAGCGTGACAGAAAACCAATGAGGTCTAAACAAATGTACAAATCCAGACATGAGACAGCAATGCTAAAGGCTGCAAAGCCCTGCGTTTTTTTTTTTTTTTTTAATAAATATGACGTTAGCCAGAAATGGCTAATAGGCTGCAAAGCCCTGCATTTTTTTTTTTTTTTTTTTTTGCATTTTTTTTATGACATTAGCCAGCGATGGCTAATAGGCTGCAAAGCCCTGCATTTTTTTTTTTTTAAATGACGTTAGCCAGCAATGGCTAAAAGGCTGCAAAGCCCTACAATTGTTTTTTTTTTTTTGCGTTTTTTTATGACGTTAGCCAGCGATGGCTAATAGGCTGCAAAGCCCTGCAATTTTTTTTTTTTTTGGAGCTTGAAGTGACGAACATCAACACAATGACAAATGCGCAGACAGCACTGACTAAAACAGGATTTAGTGGCAAAATAGAGAAACACAAACAAACATTCTCCAGCAAAATCATGTGGGTTTAGAGCAGAGAGAGCTAGACCCTTTCTTACTCAGAACCTAACGGAATCCGAATAAGGCTGCAGGGGAGGCTGAACCTAGAGGGGACTGCAACTGGTGATGAGCTGGCTTTTAGGCCAAGGCTCCTGAAAACCTGGAAGTTAAAATGTGACAAGGAATTTGCGTGTCCTGGCAAAAAAAAAAAAAAAAAAAAATTTGTTTATTTATTTTGGCGTGATGATAGCCAGCAATGGCTAGGAGCTGGAAAGCCCTGCATGCAATTAGCAAGTGACAGCGGAAATACAGATACAAGCCAACCACCGACCAGTTATTTGCAAGCTTACCCTGGACTGTAAAGGCTTCAAGGATCTTTGGGCTTTGATGATTGCTGATGCTTCGGGGCGAACGTAGGATGCGTATGCTGAAGATGACCAGCGGCCTAGTTGTTAGAGAGGCCGTACGTATGCCTTGCATAGCCGCTGAAGAGCGGCACTTATTCTGAACGAATGATCCAGGTATTGCTTGGGGGCCATTATAAATAGACTTGGAAAAGATGGGTCAGAACATCTTGCACCAAACTGAACCCCAGCTATTAGACCTCTTATATAGTGGAGTTTAAAGTGACAAACATCAACCAATGACGAACAAGACCAAAGATTGCAGACCCTCGCCCGATAAGGCATTAGCAGTGGTGACAATGAGTAAAACTTTCAAGTTAAACCGATTTAAAAAAAAAAAAAAAAAATGAAGAAATACGGGCTGACAAATACACACGGAGAAAAATTCAGAAAACGGTTCTCAAATCCCGGTCTGGATCCAGATCCAGATCATCTCAGAGGAGGACCTAGAAACGGTAGACACCCATGACCTGTAAAAATCCAAGATGACCCGATCAGCGGTTGTCGACAGACAAATTATAGTTAGAAATAATTGCAATAGATGCACAGACGGTACTGACTGAAACAGGTTTAAGTGGCAAAAGCAGAGAAACACAAAACATCCTCCAGCAAAATTATACAGTTTTAGAGGAGAGCGCGAGACCCTTTCTCGGTAGAACCTAGCGAAATCTAAATAAGGCAGAAGGGGAAGCTGAACTAGAGAGGGACTGGAGTACCCAGAGGAAACCCACGCAAACATGGGGAGAACATGCAAACTCCACATGGAAAGGCCTGACGCCAGATTCAAACCCATGACCTTCTTGCTGAGAGGCAGCAATGCTAACCACTGTGCCACCCTGACTTTCGACAACAATGCTTACTGCGGCTTCATTGTCGCACAGAACTGCGATACGTTTTTGATGCTAGAACATGTTCCAATTGCAACAGGCTACGGCAATGGTTAAATTTCGTGCAGTGCTGAGAATTAGAGCTTAGGCAAAGACCGAGGCCATATACATGCAAACCACTGACCTTGAAAATAACCACTGAACCCGACGGAAGGGCAGCATCGGTAAAAAAAAAAAACTGAAGAGAATTGGAGCAACAAACCAGATTATAGAAAACATCATGCCAATCCAATGAGTCGATAGTCTTCACCAGAATTTCAGATCGGTCGGCGGCCCTCATCCAGGGATATGACGTCATGCAGTTTAGGCACAGAGGAGGCCGAACGCAGTAGATGGGAATTGGACGCGTGACTTTGGGGAAATACACGAATCAGTTGAAAAGATATATTCAAAACAATAGCGACCTCTTATGACCACGCGCCCCCACACCAAGGGAAATTAATATGAATAATAAATGCAGCACGTTTCCTAAACGCAACATCTTCGTTCGGCATATGCTCAAGGGATGAATTCTGATAAAACTCATCATAACAGTATCCTAAACCGAACACAATCCAATCAAGTACATAAGCATCTAGCAAAACATAGGATAACATAATATTAGAGCTCTTTCGCAAGCATTTCCACTGGATCTGTGTCATGTATACCAACGATACATCAAATGAAAGAGGAAATCCACGGAATCCGACGCTATAAGCCTCGTCATTTTAAACCGACAGCGCACCGAATGAACACCAGGCCTGCAATTTACATGCTACAACGATGAGCATTTTTTTTTTTTTAACTTTGATTGGCCCATTTCGTAATAAAACTGAACGTGGGTAAATCTGCGCAGGCTATTTTTTATCCGAATGTGTCCGTGTTATTTTGAAACTTGACCCGTCATCCTCCATGCATGTTATTTTCCGGTGTTATACCGGTGCATCTCAGCAAACCAGAACATCAAAAAAGCCGATTAATCCCATTAACTCGACTCAAATGCGAAACTCATACGCTACTATACGGATTCACAACAGGCAGACCAGCCATTTCAAGTGTCCACCACTTCCAACTCCGATGATCACGACCGACAGCCAATGAAAACCCAAAATTCAGGATCTCAGAAACAGTAGCAAGTCGGGATGGTCCGTTTGAAGCTGAGGCTTCGGCGCATGTGTCTAAAAATACAACACAGTGCTTTAGAAGCACTGCGCCGAGGCTTGATTTGTTTGGCCGGAGTCACATGATCAATGACGTCCAAAGCTTTGTTCGCGATGTCACTGCTTTGGTAGTAATTCAAAAGGTTTATACGGCAGTAAAGCATTGGCGGCATTTGTGAGGTGTTTTGGTGGTGATTTCGTGCGATAGACAGCGAACTAGTGAACAGCATATTGAGAGACATGTAGCCAGGGAGGAAGAGAGGACGTTCTTCCGTGTGAGAATACTTTATCGACTTGCACTACAGTTTCTGTGCACTCCAGCCTCCTCTGTTCCATTGAGAGGATTTTCTCCAAGGCAGGAGAAATTATCTCCAGGAAGAGAAACAGACTCGGCCCTCGCACCGTAAAACAAATCCTCTTCCGAAACAAAAACCAAATAATATAACCTTATATGCGTTATGTGTTTTTATGCGTTTATACGCATTTTCACTGCCCAGTTCATAAGCACTTCTACCCCTAGGTCAAAAAATACATTAGAAATATGCAATACATAGAAGTTACAATATGATACATATACGTACCTGTTCATTGGTTAATTAATAACATAAGCACGTGGAGGCTGAGACTTCACAGCACAAGCATACTCCAAGGCTATTATAAGATTGTGTTGTACTTTTTTTTTTTTTTTTTTAAATCTATGATGTTTACAAACATCAAGAAGTCACAAGCAAAGAGAGACCACACCATGGCACATGTTTAAACAAGGAAAGTTCATTCATAAAAATAATTTATTAATCAAATAAACATAATATTATTTTTTCACCCCCAAAAAACATGTTCAAAGCACCACAACTTTAATCCAATATCAGGCGGAGTTGTCACATGATATTAAAAGGATGCTGTCAACTCAACTAGTGTAAAGTGGGCAACCGTAATGAAGCAGTTCATTTCAATTTGTAGATTCAAGCTGCTCTTCATACTTTTGGCCTCCAGATGCCATCAAAGAGGAGTGCGTTGAAAAGCTTCGAGTAATGAACCCTTTTTCGATACAAGCTTCAATGTTTCAGAAAGCTTCATTTGGCCATCACCAGTAGCAAGAGCGGAGCTAATCTCAGCGAACGGCGACATGGGTGAACTAGGGTAGAGAGAATGACATTTTTAAAAAGACAGCAGCAGATTGATTGGCTAGCGACGCAACTGACGTGTGCCCCGGTTGGATAGAAGAGATCAGCTGCTATGCCAGCTGACAGCTCAATTGACAGCCCCGGACGTCGACAACTCAGATTTACGAGAGAACATGCGTGAAAAAATAAACGGAGTTGACGTGCGCGCGAGAGAGAGTCATCCTGACTGAACTTTCGCTAAGTTTCATTAGATCTCAGGTCACAAATGGAAGTTGGCCAAGGATGAATTTAGTTGGCTACTGATATTAGGAAATATTTTTTCACCCAGAGAGTAATCTCAGTGTGGAATGGCTTGTCTGATATGGCACGCCGTTTTAACATTTAATCAGTGGAGGTAATTGCAATTGTAAATATCAACAATTGTTTTTGACTAGTTAGAATTCCAAGCCAACATATCCATAATGTAATTTTGACTAGTTGCAATTCTAAATAATGATATCTACAATTCTATTCTCACTAGTCACAATGTCACAATTAATTTTTGATATCAACAATTGATTTCTTACTAGTGGAAATTGTCATTGTAGATATCTGTAATTTACTTACAACTAGTCAACTTTTACCATTGACTTCTATTCAAATTCAATTACAGATATATATAATTCAATTTTGACATGTTATAATTCCAAATGGACATATCCATGATGTAATTTTGACTAGTTGGAATTCTAATTAATGATATCTGTGGCTCAATTCTCACTAGTCAAAATGTCAATTGTTGATATCAACAATTCAATTCTCACAAGTGGAAATGTCAATTGTTGATATCTACAATTGTTGTTACATTACAGATATCATAAATGGAATTCTAGATATCTAAAATTTTATTCTGACTAGTCAAAATTAAATTACTGATATGTCAGCTTGGGATTGTAACTAGTAAGAATGTAATTTCAGATATCTAGAATTGCATTTCAGATATCTCAAATACAATTGTAACTAGTGAAAATTAGATTCATACTAGTAACAATTTTATTTAAGATATCTACAATTCCTTTTATAACTAGTCAGAACTGAATATTAGATATCAAAAAAGGAATTTCCACTAGTCAAAATGTCATATCTGATTAAATGTTAAAACGGCTTGCCAGCAAGCCGTTTTAACATTTCATCGGATATGTCAGACATATCCGGAATGCAATTGTTGATATGTGGGACATATCCGAAATGAATATGCTAATTTGGGCTACATATCCGAAATGAAATTGACCTATGGCTAAGCCCCTCCCCCTCCACTGACTTGGACAAACAATCGACATTTTAAAACAGGCGCTAATGGCTGGTATCACAGTGGGAGATATTTTTCAGGATGCTATTGATGATTTTTGGCGATGGAAGACATAAATATCATCAAGAAGTCTGCAAATAGGGTTACACTATGCATTGGAGGAATACATTAATGAATTTAGAGTGGAGAAGGTCAACGAAAAGTTTAAATTAGAAGCTAAAATTAACCGCATCTTGTTTCCGTCACCCTCTCACACAACAAGATAGAGGATCAGCATTGTTCGTGCACCGCAGGATAATAAATTTAATTTACGAATTATTATTGCTAGCTACATAAATATAAATATAAATCTAACCTGACGTGACTGAACGCCTAAGTAAACAAGGTGACGTGGTGAACAACGCAGCCAGGAGCTCACGTTAAGCCAACGTCCGTCAACACTGAAGTTACCCATAAAGTTTACTAACTTTAGCTAACGTTAGCTAACTTCGCGATGTAAAAGATAATTATAAATTAATCTCCAGCGGAGTGACAAGATGTCGCCTTAAACACGATGTTGACTTAGCTTCAAACAAATGTAGACATCCTCGTTGACCTTCGTTAGCTACGTTAAGCTGATAGTGGGGTCTTCCACAAAGCTTTCAGCTGCTTTCACACCGGACGCGAAACGAATTTTTCGCGCGACAGATTACATTCAAAGTCAATGCGGAGCGTCTTTGCCTTGACTATGAATGTAATCTGTCATGTGAAAACTTCGTTTCGCGTCTGGTGTGAAAGCAGCTTTATCCAGAGGAGACACTTCTCTCGGTTATGATGTGGCTTTGGGAAGGGTATAAAATACACCCCATCGCCCAGCCTCTTGGGATACCTCGTATCGGAGTTAAATTTGCCCCAAGCACAGCGTTTGACCATTTTTTTAAACTTGGAAACATTTTAAAACCCCATAAAAGTGAACGTTTTGCAGTTTCCATAATGCATTTCAATGGAAGTTCAGGCTCAGAATGTCCGAGAATATGGGGAGAGAATACGCACTGTGATTGGCTCATCGCATTTGAAGGCGGGGCTTAGACATAGGTCAATTGTTGATATGTCGGACATATCAACAATTGGCTACATATCCGAAATGAATATGCTAATTAGGAGACATATCCGAAATGAGTATTCTGATTTTGCTACATATCTGAAATGCAATTGTTGATATCTGAAATGGGAAAATACATTTCCACTAGTCAAAATTCTTTTTTGTAGAAATTCAATTGTAGATATCTATAATTGTTATTCTTACAAGTGAAAAAGGAATTACTGATATCTATAATTAAATTAAAAATATCTGTAAATCAGTTTTGACTAGTCAAAATGTAATTATTACATGTGAAAATATATTTGTAACATGTCAAAATAGTTTTACAGATATCTTGAAATGACATTTCCACATGTCAAAATTACATTTTGACATGTCGAAATGTAATTTCCACTAGTTAAAACTAAATTGCAACTAGTAAGCCCTACTGATTAAATGTTAAAACGGCTTGCCATATGTCTGATCACATTGTTGAGGCAGAAACCTTGGGAATTTTCAAGAACAGGTCTGATTTAGCGCAAGATATCATCGAGTCATTGAGTATCTGAAATGATAGATTCACTATAGTAATAAGAAACTGGCGAGCCTTGTTGGGCTGAACAGCCTGTTTTTGCCACTCATGTTGTGTTATGTTATGTTATGGTGCAATCAATTGATGTTTATTCACAAAATTTGGTCACAGAGGAGGAGAATAGAATTGCTTGTCAAATTTAAGAGCCAATCATGATGAGAGATGTGCCTGCAATAATCTGGTTTTCTAAACCAAATTGAAATCTGTGACTCAGTTAATCATTCAGCTCTGGTCTGATATATATTTACAAAATTATTTTTTATTTTATACTGTTTTTTTTAACTCACTTGGTCCAATGAACCAAAGGGAGCTTATGTGATCACACCGTGGCGTTGGCGTCTGTGTTAACTTTGATCATCTTCTGCCAAACCACTGAAGGGATCAACGCGAAATTTGGCAGGGAGGTACACATGGATGTAGAGAATATAAATTGTTTGATTGGAGCAAATCTGTCCCTAGGTGGTGCTATAGAGATGTATAAAGCATTTCAGGCTATATCTTCTGAACCGTAAGTCGTAGAAACAAAATTTTTTTTTGTTGGATTTTGTGGATCAAGACATATCAACCTATATAAGCCCCCCCCCCCCCATTTGCATATTTGCACACTTTCCACCATTTTGAATTGGTTGTAAAAACTTTAATTTCTATCTCCTCTTAAATGGTGCAATCAATTTGCACAAAATTTGGTAGGCAGCATTTTCAGACCAAGATCTAAAATCTCAGAGTAAAGAATTTTGCTAAGTGAAAGGAATTAGCGGCAGTAAGCCAATTAATTTTGAGGGCGTGGTCTCTATGGATATAATTAGCTGTAAATCCTAAATGCATGACCAATCCTCACCAAACTAGAGATCTGTCCACAGGCCAGGTCACTCAAACACACCGAATTTGGCATGACTCTGTCAGTAGGTGGTGCTATAGCAAACAAATGGTCATAACTCCTGAACCATTTATCCAATAAACTTGAAATTTTGCATGCTTCATGTTAGTCAGGGTATCTATGTAAATCTAAATAACGAATTGATAAATGAAACAACATGGCCAACATCAGCCAATCAAATTGTTGGCATCAGCGTCAGTGTCGGCGTCTGCGTTAACTTTGATCTTACTCTGCCAAACCACTGAAGGGATCAAGGTGAAATTTCGTGGGGAGGTATATATGGACGGACAGATTAAAAATCGTTTGATTGGTGTAAATGCGTCCATAGGTGGCATTATTGCAAACAAATGGTCATAACTCCAAATGGTCTTTAACCCTCATATTGTTTTGTACAATTTTGAGTGCAAATTAAGATATTATACAGTATATACACTAATCAGCCACAAGATTAAAACCTCCTGCCTAATATTGTGAAGGTTGTGCTGCAAAACAGCTCGATGAAACTGATGTCACTCGAATTCTCAAACTTGGGGTGGGTTTCCGAGCAGAACATTTCCCAGAATAACGCACTCCCTCCACAAGATTGTCTTTTTCCTTTAGTGCATCCTAATGCCATCTCTTCTCAGGAAAATGATGCACAAGTACCCAGCCAAAGTACATGATGTTAAAGAAAATGGGGCAAAGTCTAGTTTTGAAGCTCAGGTACCCAGTTCGGGGTGCTTTTAGAGGTGAACCGGGATTATAGTGGGCACTTTGACTAGTCTGCATGCTAAAAAGTGCAGTGCACAAGGTATGATGCACTGTGTGTTGTGACCCATTTCTTATGTAAATATTATTGTAATTTTCAGTGACTTATGCCACAGTCACCCTTCTATCAGTTTGGACCAGACAGGATAGCCTTCATTGCCCTCGTGCATCAATGAGCGCCTTAGGCGCCCAAAACCCTGTCATTAGTTCATGGTTTGTGCCTCCTTGGACCACGTTCCCCAGAAGGCTTGCCACTTCAGAGATGCTCCAGTCCAACCCAATCATACAGCTATAACGATTTAGCCCTTGTCAAAGTCGTTCAGTTCCCATGTGTCCCACATCCAAGACTTTTAATATGAGAACCAACTGTTTGCTTACGGTCTAAGATCTGTCTGCAGACCTTGACATGTGCCATTGTTATTGGATAATCAACATTATTCACTGCATCTGTGAGGTGTTTCAATGTTTTGGCTCATTGGTGTACAGGCTTTTATTCTTTGAAGCTGGCCCAGGCTATTCACTCCTGTTGGACGAGCACCGCCCCCCTTTTTTTTTTTTTTCGAGGTGGAGCCTGTCCCCCCACCCCCACTTCTTCACAATTTGCTATGCTTGAAAGACACTAGATAGGCTACTCATTTTAGGGCACTACACCCCGCAGTTAATCGCAATTCCGTACGCTGACATCAATTCAGCGCATCAGAACCACCTCAAACGCCTTCTTGCGCGGAATATAGCGTCGTGAGCGACCGTTATCCAAGTTCAAACCGCCTAAGAAAATAGACTACCCGACGAAAAAATATGAATTTAATCATATTAGCGTCGCTTTTCTCTTTAGTATTTGCTGGGAAGTCACCAAGGCTAAAATTCACTGTTCAAGGTAAGTCTTACAGACATGCTACTTTAAGGGACAGGCTACCAAAAAAAAAAAAAAAGCCTTCTTTACCTTCTGACGTTTGTTTCTTGGCTTGTATACCACAGTACTCTTCCTCTCAAAAAATGGCAAAATGATTAATGGTGGATTCATCTAGTTGAGACGGCCGTATGCACCTAACGTAAAATCTGAACTATGGTGTGTGTTGCAATGGACGCATATTGCCGAGATGCGGTGTTCGTTATTGGTTACTTGGCTTGTAGGGAGGTGAACATGAGAGGAATCACATATTATGGCTTGGTATCCTGTGCGTTGACTCCTGCAACAATTATGGGAGACAGATAGGAAACTTGGCATTGCAATTTGTTTTTGAAAAGACAAATTATTTAATTGACCGAGACCTTATCTTTATTTTCTTTTGTTATCAGCTGCAAATATAGGAAATTCTACTTGTCTATCAATTTAATTAAATCCTCAGGTGGTGTCTGCAACGGGCAATATGTGTAACTTGTGGAAAATGGTAACAGTTTCAGGTGGTCCACAAATGTGAAAACTAGCTTCCATATTTTATTGAAACCCATTTGCAAGCGTCAATTTACCTAAGTGATTTTGACATTTCTGAGTCACTCTGCGAAACATTCTCTGTGATTTTACTCGCCTGATCAAGCTACATTAATATCGGATATTTTAGGTCGAAATGAAGCCCTATGTAGTGAATTCATTATTTTCCCGATGAAAACAAGTTGTTCTCTTCATCGTTACGTTCGTTTCTGACTGAAACAGCTGTATCATTCAGCAGCGCAAACAGTACATGTGATGGAGCTATACAAGCTTGCGCTGCCGCATATACATTTACAGACACATACATCCACTCTCACTTGAGCGTGTGTTGTGTAAACCTATACACAGTATAGCCTATAATTGCCAGTTATTATCATATGACGTGCAATGAAGCTGGTTGTCCTTTTTCAGTTATTTCTGCAGTATTGTTGTCATGGAAACAGATTATACTCCCTCTCAACCCTTATAATTGTTTTGGAATGTTTTCCTCCCCCAAATTGCAGAATTCTAGAACGCCACTGCTTTCAGTTACAAGCAGCAAATCGTTTATTATTATCAACATTCTAATCGAATATAACCAGGAAAACCACGTTTCGTTTTGGTGTGCATCTTGTTATTCACCATTTGTGGCTCAATACGTATGGCCTAGCACAGGAAATAATCAAAACTGGCAGTTCCAAGTGGCAAGTTCAAAAAAGATAATCGCCCATAGCAGACGTATAATGTAAAAAAAAAAAAAAACAAAAAACAAAACAATCGTTGTAAGACGATCATTTCTGTCGTTGGCAGCAGTCAAACTAATTTAATTAAATGACTGGAAAACAGTTTTATTGAAAGACGTAGCCGTCTTGAGTTACGTAGTTCGCTCTGCAGAACTGCAATGCAGTTGCTGGTTGGTGGTGCTGCGGTGGCAAGGATGCTGGAGCATAGAGGATGGAGCAGCAGCAGCATGTACGACCTCGAACGTACATAGAGACACGACAGTGGAAAATTCCACCCTTCCAACAGATGCGAAATTAACAATTCAGAGCATGTCTCAAAACCTTGCAATTTCTAGAAATGCATTGAGATTCAATGGGATGATACATTTTTCATATTTAGATACCAACGTTATATTAATTACACATATTTCGAATTGCGTTCATCCTCAGTGGCTGTTTTAAAATTAACAATAAACCCGTTTCATTGCTTGCTAAGACGAAGATCGTTACATCAATATGCCTCGCAGGCTTCCACGGCATTTTGTGCATGTCGGCCTGCGACTGTTACAACAACAACAACAACAACAACAACCACTAATACTAATAATTTAACAACAACAATAAAAGAACAGCAGCAGCAGCAGCAACAACAACAAGAACAACACCAATAATAATAATAATAATAATAATAGTAATAATAAAAGCTACATGCAGTGCATGTTGCATTAAGATTTTCTGGGTCCTGGGCCAAAATCTGCTTTTGGGGCCTCCTTCAGAGCTGTGTTATTGAACTGAAGCATTAATCCTGAGAGAAAGATGAGACACTATTTTATGAAACCAATCAGTAACTCCTTGTGACCTGCAAGGCTTGATCCATTCTCATCCTGGAAAAGACCATTCCCATCATGGTAGGAATGCTTCATCATAAAGGTGGTCGCACAGAATAACTTTGCATTGATTTGCAGGGTCCCACCTTCTAGGGGACAAGTGCACC
Source organism: Gymnothorax javanicus (assembly GCA_029692085.1). Taxonomy (NCBI): domain Eukaryota; kingdom Metazoa; phylum Chordata; class Actinopteri; order Anguilliformes; family Muraenidae; genus Gymnothorax; species Gymnothorax javanicus. The sequence continues at coordinate 57,157,148 of CM056193.1, forward strand.
CAAGCCTAGCTTGCAAATTGAACCAAAGCTTCAGCATTTATTATCTTTGTCCATGCATTTAGTCAGGTTTTTCCTTTTCTTTTTCGCCTGTGTGTAATAACTGAAATATAGACTAGAAATGCCCAAATATTGTTACAATGTGCATTCATTTATCATGGATAATGTTACCTTATTGAACTCATTGGCTGTCAACATTTATTTAAATGTTGATGGCCAGTGCACATAAACATTGTTTATACATCCCTTTATGTAGGAAAATGATATTCAACTTTTTTATAGTTTTGTGCTCATCATTGCATATATTTTCAGTAAACATATGTAACGTTAAACGCGTCATTTGACCCCATACATTAAGCACCGAGCTGAGATCAGTGGAGGTGCCAGAATTGGAAATTTGGGGGCTACAGAACATCGCTTTATATTAACAATTAGTCCTCGCTAGTTCTCAAATATTTTGCTTTATTGACACATTTTCCAATTATAGTAATAATCCATTGGCAATTGAAGACACAGCTTCTCTCCCCATACGATCTAACAGTAACAAAATAACGGGCTAAATTCAGTATAGAACAAATAATTTACTTATTAACAGGCCTATGCTTTATGAAAGACAAACTGCTCTGAAACTTTTGCGCTACCTTTTCTACACACCAGGCGATTTATCTTCCATTTCATGATCGTTTAAAATTGTTTAAATGAAATAAAAGGCCATTTGAAACATCTTCATGCAATTTCTTATCTTCCAACCCCTGAGAAAAAAAAGTGAGAGAAGACTTCAATTCCGCATAAGAATTTCTTATATGTGCTTGATTGAATAATGACTAATCTGCATTCCAATGAAAAATCGCCTTTTACTCTCGGCATGGGTTGATTAAAAAGTGGGACTCCACAATTAAGTATAATATTGTTTGTTGAATTAAAAAATTTAAATCTTCACTTTAGTTAGTGTAAGATTGCACACTACAGCATGAGAATGTGATATGCCACTATAAAGCATTAGACTCATGCCATATGCATGAGAGTTGATGAATTTTGAATAACGCTAATTTAAATGCCCCAAATTACACTTCTGAATGAATAATTGTCAATGTCATGCCTAAAGGGGGAGAATTAGCAGCACCTGATAGTGTGGAGTGATCTCGGACTGAATCTATTGTTAATTATGAAAATGATTGAGAACAAGTCAGGACTAAATGTTGTTATAAAGGGATGTGCTGTAGCCCCCAAATTTCCAGTTCTGGCACTGCCACTGGTTGAGATGTAGGCACTACTTTTGTTTTCTGTCTTCACCTCTTACTATCTCGACCTCCTACCACATTTAAAAAAAAAATACAACCCCAATGTCCGAAAAAGTAGGGACGAAGTGTAAATTGTGAATAAAATCAAAATGCAGTGACTTTCAGATCACATGAGCCAATATGTTATTTACAATAGAACATAGATAACTTTTTCAAATGTTGAAACTGAGACATTTTACATTTTTATCCACAATATGAGCTTATTTCAAATTTTCTGGCTGCAACAGGTCTCAAAAAAGTTGGGACACAGGCAAAAAATGGGCTGAAAAAGCAATTAATATATAAGAGAATCAGCTGAAAGAACATTTAGCAAGTAATTAAGTTAACTGGCATCAGGTGTGTAACATGATTGGCTATAAAAGGGATGTCTTTTAGAGGCTGAGTCTCTCAGAAGTAAAGATGGCCAGAGGCTGTCCAACCTGTGAAGGCTTGTGTAAAAAAAATTGTGGAATACTTTAAAAACAATGTTCCTCAACGTCAAATTGCAAAGGCTTTGAAGGTCTCATCATTGACAGTGCATAACATCATCAAAAGATTCAGAGAAACTGGAAAAATCTCTGTGCGTAAGGGACAAGGCCGAAGACCTTTACTGGATGCCTGTGATCTTCGGGCCCTCAGACACCACTGCATCACTCACCGGCATGATTCTGTCATTGACATTACTAAATGGGCCCAGGAATACTTCAAGAAACCACTGTCTGTAAACACAGTCTGCTGTGCCATCCACAGATGTCACCTAAAACTCTATAATGCAAAAAGGAAGCCATCGATGAGCATGATCCAGAAGCGCCTCCATGTTCTGTGGGGTAAGGCTCATTTAATATGGACTGTAGCAAAGTGGCAAATTGTCCTGTGGTCAGACGAGCCCAAATTTGACATTCCTGTTGGAAATCATGGGCGTCATGTCCGGGCTAAAGAGGAGAAAGACCACCCCCCCTGTTATCAGTATTCAGTTCAAAAGCCAGCATCTCTGATGGTATGGGGATGCATTAGTGCATATGGTGTGGGACACTTGCATGTTTTAAAAAGTGCCATGAATGCTGAAAGGTATATAAAGGTTTTGGAGCAACATATGCTCCCCTCCAGATGACATCTATTCCAGGGAAGGCCTTATGTTTTTCAGCAGGATAATGCAATACCACATACTGCAGCTATTACAACAGCATGGCTTCGTAGTAGAAAAGTCCATGTGCTTTCACCGATTGAAAAAATTTGGCGCATAATTAACAAAAAGTCTGTCAAAGGAGACCCAAAACTCTCCAGCAGCTGGAAGCCTGTATTAAACAGGAGTGAGATCAAATTCCAATGGCTAAACTCAAGAAACTTGTCTTCTCAATGCCCAGACGCCTCCACTCTGTGTTAAAAAGAAGAGGGGATACCACACCATGGTAAACAGGCTCCTGTCCCAACTTTTTTGAGACCTGTAGCAGCCATGAAATTTGAAATGAGCTCATTTTGTGGATAAAATTGTAAAATTTCTCAGTTTCAACTTTTGCTATGTTATCTCTGTTCTATTGTGAATAAAATACTGGCTGGTGTGATTTGAAAATCATTGCGTTTTGATTTTATTCACAATTTACACTTTGTCCCAACTATTTTGGAATTGGGGTTGTAAATAAATAAATAAATAAATAAATAAAATAACACTGTGCTGCCCTTAGTGAGAGGCCGTCCTCAGAGGTGATACTGATGATTGAATGGCTGATGTTGTAATGGCTGGTAAAAGTGGAGTTTCAGATGCCGTGGCAGGCGAAGGTGCACCAAGCACAGAGCCGGCGCAGCTGAAAGTGATAGAGCGAAAATAGGAAGGGAAAAGAGCTCGCGTTTCTGAATACACGAAAGACTTAAGTGCCAGAAACGAAGCGAGCAACCACAGAGGAAAAGAAATCTCAATAAACGAGAAACTAACAAGGCACTAGACAATTGTGCCATAAAAAACCTAAAGAAGCAAAGCTTCCCAGAAATAAAGATAATATATATACTGGCAAACCCTGACTAAAGATTTCTCGAGGCAGGCGAGTAACATAACATCAGGCACTCCAGCAAAGGAGGCGTGGCAACCTCCGGCTTAAATAGACTCCGGGGAAGGACCGCCCAGGAATAATCAGCCAGCTGGGTCAAAAATCCGATGGGGAAAGAAAACGATGTCGTCAGGGACGAGAGTAACAAAGAAAGCAAAAAGCACATACACAAACCATGACAGGACCTCCCCATCTAAGGGACAGCCCCAGACGTTCCCAAAGAACCCCTTGCACGGAACTCAGAAATAAGGGCAGGGTCCAGGATATCCCGAGCAGGGACCCAACAACACTCCTCGGGACCATATCCCTCCCAATCTACCAAAAGCTGGAATCCCCGACCCACACGCCTCTAAGCCTGTACGACGTAAGACGGTGTACGGGCCCCCCCTCAATCATCCGCGGCGGGGGCGGGGATTTGTCGGTAGGTGCCAGGACGCTGGTGCTAACAGGTTTAAGCCTGGACACATGAAAAGCGGGATGGATCCGCAAGGATCTAGGGAGCTTAAGACGCACAGTGACAGGGTTAATCTTCCGCAAAATCTTAAACGGGCCAAAAAAGCGAGGGGCCAATTTCCGAGATTCAACTCTCAAGGGGAGATCCCGAGTAGAAAGCCAAAATCTCTGGCCCACTTGATAAGATGGGGCCAAACAGCGCTTTCTGTCAGCCGCAGATTTCTGTCTACGCCCAGCCCGCAACAAGGAGGAACGAACCTTAGTCCAAACAGAGCGGCAGCGTCGAATGAAGTGTTCAACAGAGGGAACTTCTGACTCCTTCTCAGACTCCGGAAACAGAGGAGGCTGATAACCCAACTGGGCCTCGAAAGGAGAAAGACCCGTAGAGGAGTTACACAATGAATTATGGGAGTATTCAGCCCATGCCAAAAAACGACTCCAGGACGCAGGATTATCGGCCGCTAAGCACCGAAGAGTATTCTCTAAGGACTGATTAGTACGCTCAGTCTGCCCGTTAGTTTCAGGATGAAACCCTGACGACAGGCTCACCGTGGCCCCCAACTGTTTACAAAAAGCACGCCAAAATTTTGCCGCAAACTGAGGACCCCTGTCAGAAACCACATCAAGGGGGAGACCATGCAGCCAGAACACGTGATTAACAACTAGGAAGGCTGTCTCCCGCGCAGAAGGCAGTTTGGGCAGCGTGATAAAATAAGCGACCTTGGAAAAACGGTCGACCACGACTAAGATGACAGTATTGCCATCAGAGACGGGCAGGCCCGTGATAAAATCAAAGCAATATGGCTCCTAGGGCGTTTGGGTACAGGCAACGGGCCTTAACAGGCCAGCGGGGGAGATGGGACACCTTATTCCTGGCACAAGTGCTGCATGCTGCCACAAATTCCCGAATGTCCTTCATCATACTGGGCCACCAAAATCGTTGGGCCAAGAACTGCTTGGTTCGATGGGCCCCAGGGTGACCTGCCAGACGGGAAGAGTGTCCCCACTGGAGAACCTGCGAACGAACCGCAACAGGAACAAATAAACAACCGGGCGGTTCCCCACTAGGACCGGGATCGGTTATTAAGGCCTCCTGTACCACGGGTTCCACGTCCCACTGGACGGGTGCCAAAATCTGGTCAACCGGAATGACCGGCTCCGGCATAGGATCACGGTCGGAATGATCGTAAATCCGCGATAAGGCATCCGGCTTAATATTTTTTGAGCCAGGGCGGTAAGTTAACGTGAAGTTAAAACGGTTAAAAAACAACGACTACCGCACCTGCCGGGAATTACGTCGCTTGGTCTGCTGAATATACTGGAGATTTTTATGATCAGTCCAGACTACAAACGGATGTTCAGATCCTTCCAGCCAATGGCGCCACTCCTCTAATGCCAGTTTAACAGCTAGCAACTCCCTGTCACCGATGCTGTAATTTCGCTCAGCAGCTGACAATGACCTGGAGAAGTAGGCGCATGGGTGTAGCTTATTGTTCCAAAGGGGGCGCTGGGACAAGATAGCACCCACTCCGACCTCCGAGGCATCAACCTCCACCACAAATGGGAGGGAGGGGTCGGGCAAGACAAGAATAGGTTCTGAGCTAAACAGTCTCTTTAGCTCTTGAAAGGCAGCCTCGGCTGCTGGCGACCAGGCGAAAGAAGGGGAGGTCTTTCTCTTAGTGAGGGCGATAATGGGAGCAGCTATCCCGCTAAAATTGCGGATAAACCTCCTGTAAAAATGGGCAAATCCCAGGAAACGTTGGACCTCTTTGACATTTTGGGGGGCAGGCCAATTCCTGACGGCTGCCACCTTGTCAGGGTCCATGCGGACCGACCCCTTAGAAACAATGAAACCAAGAAATGAGACCGTCTTGGTGTGAAAAACGCATTTCTAGGCTTTGACAAAAAGCTTAGCTTTGAGAAGGGCCTCCAGCACCTCTCTGACGTGTTGTATGTGCTCGGAGAGAGTTGAAGAAAAAATTAAAATGTCGTCAAGGTAAACAAAAATGAATTTCTCCAACATCTCTCAGAGGACATCATTAACGAGTGCCTGGAATACAGAGGGGGCGTTAACCAATCCAAACGGCATTACCAAATATTCGTAGTGCCCGTCATGCGTATTAAACGCCGTCTTCCACTCGTCTCCATCTCGTATCCGAACCAAGTTATACGCATTCCGCAGGTCCAGCTTAGTAAAAAACGACGCCTCCTGCAAGCGTTCGAATGTGGAATTCATCAAAAGAAGTGGGTATCGGTTTTTAATGGTAAATTATTCAGGCCCCTGTAATCAATACAAGGTCTCAGGCTACCATCCTTTTTTTCCACAAAAAAGAACCCCGGCCCAGCGGGGGACGTGGATGGTCGAATAAAACCATTAGCCAGGGCTTCCTGAATATATTCTCGCATGGCCTTCCGTTCAGGACCTGACAGTGAGTACAATGACCCCCTGGGGGGGTGGTGCCAGGGTGTAGATTGATCTCGCAATCGTAAGGGCGATGAGGAGGTAAAGTAGAGGCCCGTTGTTTGCTAAAAACCTCCGCGAGATCAGTATAAGCAGTAGGCACGTTTTGAGGCAAACAAAAATTCAAAGCAGCCCCTAAATTCTCAACCTGTTCGGACTCAGCCGCATCAATGACAGTCTCTAGATCGGAGCTGCATTCGGAATAACAATCATCCTCTGGCTGTCGCCAGTCAAATTGAGGGTCCCACTCCAATCCCTCCTCGGCCCCCTTCTCTAGATTGGGAGGGCAGGGTGGGACAATCTCCCCTGAATCACTCCAGGCGTCACTTTCTCTCATGGATTGACGTCCAGGCCAACACAGAGCTATCCATACAGTGGGATCTACAATCAGAACCCCACTGCGCAACAGTGTTATCCTTATTCCCCCAAAGGATACGAGGCTTGTGTTTTCGTAACCAAGAATGTCCTAAAACAACTGGGAACACGGGGGAACTGATTAAAAAAAAATGGATTTCCTCAGAGTGTCCACCAAGGGAATTGAACATAGACAAAGGTTCAGAGATTTCGGATATAACTCCATCACCCAACGGGCGACCATCCAAAGTTTTAACAGAGCGTGACTGCAAAAGAGGGCGACCCGGAATGGAGTGTCTTTTAGCCCATTCCCTATCCATAAAACAGTCTACTGCCCCAGAGTCCAAAAAACGCATTAATAAAAATTCTCTGTGTCCCCTTAGTCAATTCAACAGGAATTAAAGTACGATGGGGAAATTGATTCTGACCCTCTAGTGCTCCCCATACCACTAGGGGGACTTCCCGTTTCCCTGAAGCTCAGGACAGCGTGGACGGATATGCCCTGGTTTACCACAATTATGGCAGATTATATGTCTGCGAGTGGGCTTACGAGCCCTGCTATTAAATAAGCCATTAGCCTGCATAGATTCATCAGGAGTGGAAGTATCTGTGGGTGGAGTTAGGACTGTGTGAACGCTACGGGGAATAATAACCCTGTTATCAACAGTACCCAATGCATAATGTTTCTCCTTTTTACGTTCACGGAGGCGATTATCAATTTGCACAGCCGCACGAAACCCATCGAATCTAGGGAAACACAAGGCTCCAATGCCGCCAAAGCATCTTTAACATCCTCAGCCAGAGCATGAATAAAAACTGTCATTAAGGGCGCCTCCGCCCAGCCTGTTTCAGTAGCTAATGAACGAAATGTGATAGAAAAGTTAGCGACACTCTCAGATCCTTACTTAAGATGCATTAAACGCGTTGCCGCGTCTTGACCACGAACATCCTGATCAAAGACTGATTCCATAGCACTAACGAGGGCTTCAACAGTATTCACGACCGGTGAATTAGATCGGATTAGTGGACCCACCCAAGTCAGTGCAGTATCAGTCAACAGGGATAAAATAAATGACACTCGAGACTCCTCATTAGCGAACGGTGAAGGTTGGGCTTCAAAGAAAATTTCGCATTGCGCCACAAAGTCCTTACATTTCCCTGCTTCACCCCCATATCTAGAAGGCATTTGCAGTTTCGATTCTCGGTAGGAGCTCAAAGATTGTGCTTGTGCGACGTTTTGTGTAATTTGAGCCGACAGGGCTCTAACACTTTCCGTGAGGGAGAGTAAAGCAGCCTCCATTCTTTGAGTGCTACTTTCTTGTAATCTTAGTCTCTCTGCAAATTCTGTTTGTTGAGCATTAAGAGCCGAGAGACCCTTGCTATGGCCAGAAAGGACAGCCTGCTGGTTAGCTACCACTTTCTCAAACACAGCCGAGGCTGACGACTCCATGTCTGGCTGGAGTGTTCTGTAATGGCTGGTAAAAGTGGAGTTTCAGATGCCGTGGCAGGCGAAGGTGCACCAAGCACAGAGCCGGCGCAGCTGAAAGTGATAGAGCGAAAATAGGAAGGGAAAAGAGCTCGCGTTTCTGAATACACGAAAGACTTAAGCGCCAGAAACGAAGCAAGCAACCACAGAGGAAAAGAAATCTCAATAAACGAGAAACTAACAAGGCACTAGACAATTGTGCCATAAAAACCTAAAGAAGCAAAAGCTTCCCAGAAATAAAGATAATATATATACTGGCAAACCCTGACTAAAGATTTCTCGAGCAAGCGAGTAACATAACATCAGGCACTCCAGCAAAGGAGGCGTGGCGACCTCCGGCTTAAATAGACTCCGGGAAGGACCGCCCAGGAATAATCAGCCAGCTGGGTCAAAAAATCCGATGGGGAAAGAAAACGATGTCGTCAGGGACGAGAGTAACAAAAAAGAAAGCAAAAAGCACATACACAAACCATGACAGGACCTCCCCATCTAAGGGACAGCCCCAGACGTTCCCAAAGAACCCCTTGCACGGAACTCAGAAATAAGGGCAGGGTCCAGGATATCCCGAGCAGGGACCCAACAACACTCCTCGGGACCATATCCTCCCAATCTACCAAAAGCTGGAATCCCGACCCACGCCGCCTCGGCCTTACAATACGACGTGACGGTGATCACGCGGGCCCCCCTCAATCATCCGCGGCGGGGCGGGATTTGTCGGTAGGTGCCAGGACGCTGGTGCTAACAGGTTTAAGCCTGGACACATGAAAAGCGGGATGGATCCAAGGATCTAGGGAGCTTAAGACGCACAGTGACAGGGTTAATCTTCCGCAAAATCTTAAACGGGCCAAAAAAGCGAGGGGCCAATTTCCGAGATTCAACTCTCAAGGGGAGATCCCGAGTAGAAAGCCAAAATCTCTGGCCCACTTGATAAGATGGGGCCAAACAGCGCTTTCTGTCAGCCGCAGATTTCTGTCTACGCCCAGCCCGCAACAAGGAGGAACGAACCTTAGTCCAAACAGAGCGGCAGCGTCGAATGAAGTGTTCAACAGAGGGAACTTCTGACTCCTTCTCAGACTCCGGAAACAGAGGAGGCTGATAACCTAACTGGGCCTCGAAAGGAGAAAGACCCGAGAGGAGTTACACAATGAATTATGGGAGTATTCAGCCCACGCCAAAAAACGACTCCAGGACAGGATTATCGGCCGCTAAGCACCGAAGAGTATTCTCTAAGGACTGATTAGCACGCTCAGTCTGCCCGTTAGTTTCAGGATGAAACCCTGACGACAGGCTCACCGTGGCCCCCCAACTGTTTACAAAAAGCACGCCAAAATTTTGCCGCAAACTGAGGACCCTGTCAGAAACCACATCAAGGGGGAGACCATGCAGCCAGAACACGTGATTAACAACTAGGAAGGCTGTCTCCCGCGCAGAAGGCAGTTTGGGCAGCGTGATAAAATAAGCGACCTTGGAAAAACGGTCGACCACGACTAAGATGACAGTATTGCCATCAGAGACGGGCAGGCCCGTGATAAAATCAAGCGCAATATGGCTCCTAGGGCGTTTGGGTACAGGCAACGGGCGCAACAGGCCAGCGGGGGGGAGATGGGACACCTTATTCCTGGCACAAGTGCTGCATGCTGCCACAAATTCCCGAATGTCCTTCATCATACTGGGCCACCAAAATCGTTGGGCCAAGAACTGCTTGGCTCGATGGGCCCCAGGGTGACCTGCCAGACGGGAAGAGTGTCCCCACTGGAGAACCTGCGAACAAACCGCAACAGGAACAAATAAACAACCGGGCGGTTCCCCACTAGGACCGGGATCGGTTCTTAAGGCCTCCTGTACCACGGGTTCCACGTCCCACTGGACGGGTGCCAAAATCTGGTCAACCGAATGACCGGCTCCGCATAGGATCACGGTCGAATGATCAGAAATCCGCGATAAGGCATCCGGCTTAATATTTTTGAGCCAGGGCGGTAAGTTAACGTGAAGTTAAAACGGTTAAAAAACAACGACTACCGACCTGCCGGGAATTACGCGCTTGGTCTGCTGAATATACTGGAGATTTTTATGATCAGTCCAGACTACAAACGGATGTTCAGATCCTTCCAGCCAATGGCGCCACTCCTCTAATGCCAGTTTAACAGCTAGCAACTCCCTGTCACCGATGCTGTAATTTCGCTCAGCAGCTGACAATGACCTGGAGAAGTAGGCGCATGGGTGTAGCTTATTGTTCCAAAGGGGCGCTGGGACAAGATAGCACCCCTCCGACCTCCGAGGCATCAACCTCCACCACAAATGGGAGGGAGGGTCGGGCAAGACAAGAATAGGTTCTGAGCTAAACAGTCTCTTTAGCTCTTGAAAGGCAGCCTCGGCTGCTGGCGACCAGGCGAAAGAAGGGGAGGTCTTTCTCTTAGTGAGGGCGATAATGGGAGCAGCTATCCCGCTAAAATTGCGGATAAACCTCCTGTAAAAATGGGCAAATCCCAGGAAACGTTGGACCTCTTTGACATTTGGGGGGGCAGGCCAATTCTGACGGCTGCCACCTTGTCAGGGTCCATGCGGACCGACCCCTTAGAAACAATGAAACCAAGAAATGAGACCGTCTTGGCGTGAAAAACGCATTTCTAGGCTTTGACAAAAAGCTTAGCTTTGAGAAGGGCCTCCAGCACCTCTCTGACGTGTTGTATGTGCTCGGAGAGAGTTGAAGAAAAAAATTAAAATGTCGTCAAGGTAAACAAAACGAATTTCTCCAACATCTCTCAGAGGACATCATTAACGAAAGTGCCTGGAATACAGAGGGCGTTAACCAATCCAAACGGCATTACCAAATATTCAGAGTGCCCGTCATGCGTATTAAACGCCGTCTTCCACTCGTCTCCATCTCGTATCCGAACCAAGTTATACGCATTCCGCAGGTCCAGCTTAGTAAAAACAGCGCCTCCTGCAAGCGTTCGAATGTGGAATTCATCAAAAAGAAGTGGGTATCGGTTTTTAATGGTAAATTATTCAGGCCCCTGTAATCAATACAAGGTCTCAGGCTACCATCCTTTTTCCCAAAAAAGAACCCGCCCCAGCGGGGACGGATGGTCGAATAAAACCATTAGCCAGGGCTTCCTGAATATATTCTCGCATGGCCTTCCGTTCAGGACCTGACAGTGAGTACAATGACCCCCTGGGGGGGTGGTGCCAGGGTGTAGATTGATCTCGCAATCGTAAGGGCGATGAGGAGGTAAAAAGTAGAGGCCCGTTGTTTGCTAAAAACCTCGAGATCAGTATAAGCAGTAGGCACGTTTTGAGGCAAACAAAAATTCAAAGCAGCCCCTAAATTCTCAACCTGTTAGGACTCAGCCGCATCAATGACAGTCTCTAGATCGGAGCTGCATTCGAATAACAATCATCCTCTGGCTGTCGCCAGTCAAATTGAGGGTCCCACTCCAATCCCCTCCTCGGCCCCCCTTCTCTAGATTGGGAGGGCAGGGTGGGACAATCTCCCTGAATCACTCCAGGCGTCACTTTCTCTCATAGATTGACGCCCAGGCCAACACAGAGCTATCCATACAGTGGGATCTACAATCAGAACCCCACTGATCCAACAGTTATCCTTATTCCCCCAAAGGATATGAGGCTTGTGTTTTCGTAACCAAGAATGTCCTAAAACAACTGGGAACACGGGGAACTGATAAAAAAAAAATGGATTTCCTCAGAGTGTCCACCAAGGGAATTGAACATAGACAAAGGTTCAGAGATTTGGGATATAACTCCATCACCCAACGGGCGACCATCCAAAGTTTTAACAGAGCGTGACTGCAAAGAGGGCGACCGGAATGGAGTGTCTTTTGGCCCATTCCCTATCCATAAAACAGTCTACTGCCCCAGAGTCCAAAAACGCATTAATAAAAATTCTCTGTGTCCCCTTAGTCAATTCAACAGGAATTAAAGTACGATGGGGAAATTGATTCTGACCCTCTAGTGCTCCCCATACCACTAGGGGGACTTCCCGTTTCCCTGAAGCTCAGGACAGCGTGGACGGATATGCCCTGGTTTACCACAATTATGGCAGATTATATGTCTGCGAAAGTGGGCTTCTGAGCCCTGCTATTAAATAAGCCATTAGCCTGCATAGATTCATCAGGAGTGGAAGTATCTGTGGGTGGAGTTAGGACTGTGTGAACGCTACGGGGAATAATAACCCTGTTATCAACAGTACCCAATGCATAATGTTTCTCCTTTTTACGTTCACGGAGGCGATTATCAATTTGCACAGCCGTACGAACCAACGAATCTAGGGAAACACAAGGCTCCAATGCCGCCAAAGCATCTTTAACATCCTCAGCCAGAGCATGAATAAAAACTGTCATTAAGGGCGCCTCCGCCCAGCCTGTTTCAGTAGCTAATGAACGAAATGTGATAGAAAAGTTAGCGACACTCTCAGATCCTTACTTAAGATGCATTAAACGCGTTTCCGCGTCTTGACCACGAACATCCTGATCAAAGACTGATTCCATAGCACTAACGAGGGCTTCAACAGTATTCACGACCGGTGAATTAGATCGGATTAGTGGACCCACCCAAGTCAGTGCAGTATCAGTCAACAGGGATAAAATAAATGACACTCGAGACTCCTCATTAGCGAACGGTGAAGGTTGGGCTTCAAAGAAAATTTCGCATTGCGCAACAAAGTCCTTACATTTCCCTGCTTCACCCCCATATCTAGAAGGCATTTGCAGTTTCGATTCTCGGTAGGAGCTCAAAGATTGTGCTTGTGCGACGTTTTGTGTAATTTGAGCCGACAGGGCTCTAACACTTTCCGTGAGGGAGAGTAAAGCAGCCTCCATTCTTTGAGTGCTACTTTCTTGTAATCTTAGTCTCTCTGCAAATTCTGTTTGTTGAGCATTAAGAGCCGAGAGACCCTTGCTATGGCCAGAAAGGACAGCCTGCTGGTTAGCTACCACTTTCTCAAACGCAGCCGCGGCTGACGACTCCATGTCTGGCTGGAGTGTTCTGTAATGGCTGGTAAAAGTGGAGTTTCAGATGCCGTGGCAGGCGAAGGTGCACCAAGCACAGAGCCGGCGCAGCTGAAAGTGATAGAGCGAAAATAGGAAGGGAAAAGAGCTCGCGTTTCTGAATACACGAAAGACTTAAGTGCCAGAAACGAAGCGAGCAACCACAGAGGAAAAGAAATCTCAATAAACGAGAAACTAACAAGGCACTAGACAATTGTGCCATAAAAAACCTAAAGAAGCAAAGCTTCCCAGAAATAAAGATAATATATATACTGGCAAACCCTGACTAAAGATTTCTCGAGCCGAAGCGAGTAACATAACATCAGGCACTCCAGCAAAGGAGGCGTGGCGACCTCCGGCTTAAATAGACTCCGGGGAAGGACCGCCCAGGAATAATCAGCCAGCTGGGTCAAAAATCCGATGGGGAAAGAAAACGATGTCGTCAGGGACGAGAGTAACAAAGAAAGCAAAAAGCACATACACAAACCATGACAGATGTACTTTTTTATATTTAGAATGGGACTGGATGGACATGATTTACTCAAGCAGTCACCAATTGTTCAGGCCACAATGGCAGTCCGCCATAGATACATTGTTACAATGTTTCAGAGACGAATCAAAGCAGTCAGTTGTATTTTTTTCTTTGAGAAAACTACTGATTATGCAACAGGAGAAACCTTTATGAGCACTGTAGGCCTAACAAGTTTAGTTTAGTTGTTATTGTAAATCAATTCATAATTAAGCTCGCGGCAGGGGGTCATTTAGTGGCCGGTGCCTGGGGTTGCAGCCCCAAAAGCCCATTGAGATGACGCAGCCTTGTGCAAGCAGCTTTTGAGGGGCTGAGTAATGGCCTTTCTGACTGCAGAAAAGTTAATTCTTCATTAAAGAGTTGATCCTAAAGTATTTCTGCATGTTTGAAGAATTTGCTATGTGAATATGAAAAAGGGCATTTTCATTTTTCTCACAGCTTTAGGCAGCTTGCTGTGGCCCATGTGAAAACAGGAGCCTTGATTTTATGGTTAAAACTTGATTAGAAGGTTGTTTCTAAATATTAGTGAATAAGGTGCCATTTCTATATGAACATTCTGCATTTACATTTGACTTCTTAGATGAAATGACACTCATAAACTCTGCCCTATCAATGTTATTCTTTATATACTGTATTAAGTTAATGCCTTCCAGAGAATACACAGCAAATTTTGAGCAAATCAGTTGAATAATGTTGGAGGTATGAAAACCGTAACAAAGTTTTTCAGATTTTTCAAAAGGGCTCAACTGTATCATAATTACTTGTATTACTTATAGTGTGATGCCTGAGCCCAAAAAAAAGATTAATTTCTTTGGGTCAGATGAGTGTTTAGATATTACATATATCCCATGTTCGTTCATTTCAGCACCACATATTGCATGGCAAATATTTTCAGAACAACGTGCTTATTTCATGTGAGAGGTTGTATTATGATAAAACATTCTAATCACTGGTAATGCTTTACTAAAATGTACACAACATTTGAGTTGTTATTGAGGAACAAATTAGGGAAAAATGTGGAAGTAACTGCTGGTAAACCATTCGTTACCTGGCAGTTCTTGAGTGATCCCTTATCAAATTGAATTAAGTAGCTAATGATAAGTTAACCCTTTGATGCATAGAGTACATACAAATGCCTTGAACCATTTGTTGGGATTTGGTGCAATATTTTGTGTGTGGGGGGGTGCAAGTGGGTGGTCAGTCTGTCCATTATTTTGGACATTATGCTTGTGGGATGCACACTGCCATCCAGTATTTTGGACATTATGCATGCGGAGTGACAGAAATAATGTGAAGTTGAAGAAACCTGGTCATTGATATGCATGATGATCTATCTGTATTCTGGACATTGCTTATTTGAGCTATTTACCCGGCATGCAAAATGTCCAATATTTTTGATAGAGCATAGACTCAGATGTATTCCAACAAATAGACACGTATTACATATGTTATGTGTTTTCAGTTTGTGCTAAATAATGTACTTTTCATCCCCCAACAGAAAAAAGTCTGATCAAAACTTGAACAATATAAGACTATTTCTGACTTTCGTCAACTTACCTCTTACTTGTGGATGCAGCCATTGTGATTATTTGTGGTAAATCATGTGACTAATCAGAGAGGCACCTATTGAGGAAATTATTATTTGGAAATGTCCAGTAAAATGTACATTTTGTGTTTTCAGGGTATCTATGAGCCTAAAGAAAATAAACCCCACTTAGCTTATGTCCAAAGCATTGGACAACATGCAGCAAAAGGTTAATTGAGGAATGAATGAGGAACTAACTGCGAGTAACCTGTTGGTTAATGCGAAATTCTTGAATAACTTTATGTCAAATTTTATAGACAGGCTAATGATTAGTTAACTGAGAAACAAATGAGGAACCAACAAGGAATCATATGCAAGTAAACCATTTTTTGCATCTTATGGGGAGAGAGACACTTTGTATTTGGTTCGGTTTGCATCAGTGTTGGCATCTGCACACCTAAAGTGTTTCCAGACCATAACTCAGAAATAGCTCATTGTTTCTTTACCAAATTTTGCAGGTACATTGATCGGCTACTAAACTGCTACTTTTGCTATTTAGGGGTTCCTGGGGAAGTGAAGGTTTTTGGTAAATGCTCCTAGTCCTTGAGATTTGTGGATTGTTTCCAAATTGAAGTCACATAATCATTTTTGGGTGGAGATGCACAGAGCTCCAAGATGTTTTTATTACACGTC
This sequence comes from Gymnothorax javanicus, assembly GCA_029692085.1. NCBI lineage: Eukaryota > Metazoa > Chordata > Actinopteri > Anguilliformes > Muraenidae > Gymnothorax > Gymnothorax javanicus. The sequence continues at coordinate 57,172,974 of CM056193.1, forward strand.
TGTCTGTTTCTCTGTCCTTCTGTCTATTTATGAAGTGTTCATGTACAACGTAAATGCAATTAATTCCAGAGTTTGTTTGGGGATTGTTTCCAAATTAGTGCCGCATAATTGAATATGGATAATGGCTCATGTGTGCAAATTTAGGAACTCTGGGATTTAATTAGCGAAGAGCCATTCCCCTTTCCTTTATTAACCCTGTTAACACAACAAATCCCTGACTTCTTTGTGGATTCACTCCAAATTGAAGAGCCTGATACTAAAAGTACTTGAGTCACATTTTCACACACTGTGAGCTAAGGATGGGAAAACATCTTTTATAGTTAACCAAGTCAATTTTCAGAATTTTTTCAAAATGTATATTTTGTGATTTAAGTACTTTTAGCACTGGGGTCTTCCATTAGCAGATTTTATAGATGTATTATGTACAGATCCTTTTGTTTTTCAAAATAGACACTTTGCGATGGAAGTTCTTTTAGCACTGGAGTCTTCAATTAAGGTTACATTCTTCTCAATGGGTAAAGTCACGCATCAATATTTTTAACCCAACTAGTCGTTGAATGGCTTGATTTATTAACCCTGGAAAGCCTGAACCATGAAATAATAGCCAGAAAATTTGAAGTTTTTGAAAAGGAAGTATTTTTTGGACTGTTAAATAAATGTTAAAAAAAAATTAGAAAAACCAATTTGCATATATGAAATTCATATTGTATCATATTTGATGTTTTTGATATATTTGATATATTTTGATTTTTTTGAGGTCAGGTTTCAAAAACTGGTCTCATTGCAATGAAATGGCAACTTTGTGGACTGCAGTAACATCATCATACTTTAATAACATTGGGCTCACTGAATCCACAAGAGTTTCAGTTTTTCAGTCATACCCAAATTAAGAAATTCAAAGACTGTTTAGGGACCCCAGTATGCAGAAATTTTCAGTTACAATAGGCAAAAAATAACACATTGATATTGCATTCAAAAAATTGCCTGAGAGGCAGTTCACCTCTGTGGCAATCTTCTCGGCTACACTCAAGGCGGTATGGTACATGAAGTACAGAGCGCATTGGAGAAGGAAGCCTTTGCACCCAGTGGGGTTTCCGTCGTAGCGCTCTGGCAGGCACACTGGGGATTCATCTCAGGCAATGGCTGAGGGAGCCTGCATTCCGGCAGGAGAGATAGGGGTTGATGGTGGTGGTAGAGTGTGGGAGATGGTGAGTTCGCAGCTCCCGCAAACCAGTTCATCCAGGGCAGCCCCCAGACGCTTCCTCTGCTGTTCCATCACAAGGTGGTAGAGGTGGAGAGGCTAAGCAGCAAACTCTCCTGACTCTTGGGGCAGAGGAATCCTCGCTGAGTCCATTGGATGGCAAAGTCTTCTGTTAGGGCTGTGCTCTGAGCACCAGTGATGTGCACGGAGGATAGGAAGTTGAGGACTGGACTCGGGTGCGAAGATGGACTTGGTTGTATTTATTATGCCTTCGGCACAGCAAGAAGGCACATAGGGTACAATGGCAAAGAGCAACGAATTGAGGTTCCTGAATTATACTATTAGTAATACAGACTCCGGGCGTCAGCCACAGTATTACAAATAGAAAAAAAGAACAAGGAATCGAGGTTCCTGGATAATAAGATTAAAGTGCTGAAATAAACAACTAACAGCACTAACCTCAAGAGTTAGAATATATGTATATACACAATACGCGGGAGATAAGTCTATACAAGACTAGAGAGACATGCAGGCTTATCAGGTTTATGAGACTTTGCAAAGACTAAGTGCGAAGCTTGGTCTTAAATAACACAAGATTACCACACAGAGGAAATGAACAACAGATGCATGCAATGATTTTGGAGCTGAAGAATGCAGTCCGGGTCTTAATAGACCGGTGAGTTGGAAGGCTGGAGGCGTGGCCTTACAATGACACTGACCAGGGAGTGAGTTCTTATGTGAAGCATTAAACTGAAAATAGCTTCGGGCAAGGACACATTGAACAGAAATCATGGGTTTATGCGGGTCAACTTTGGCTCCAAATCAGAGAATGTACAGTGAACTACAAGTTTTTAACATGACTTATTCAGTCGTCAAGAGAAAATATTTGTTTCCAGTTGACATGGTTTCCGGCCCGTCGGATGCCAAAGGCAATCTGGTGAGCACTAGGACCTAGAAACAGACTCACTAGTGCCAAGGCTGAGGTAAAAGAACTGAATTTAATTTGAGCAAAAACAAACAAAACAGCAGTCATAAAAAGGAGAGACAGAATGATTTATTAATACTTCTAAACAACCCATCCCAATCGATACCAGCCCTGTTGGAGAATCTTAAAGAATATGGAGAAATTTCAGGATATTTTACAAATGAAAGCAAGTCAGTTGCAATGATGATCTCTCTGCGCCGAAAGTTTCTCACACGTTGGCTTATTCCAATAACAATAGAAGATCTGCCATTGTCAAAATGTGATCATGGCCAAAGTGTCCGTAGGCCTATATATACTGAGCAACAAAAGAAACGCAAGTTAGCTAGTTAGTCAATGTACTCTTTTGGTTACTCAGTCAAAGTGACCGCAAAATAAAGAAAAGTTTGATGAAACAAGTGTAAATGTGCACGCGCTAGTAATAAATTTGCTTTTCTAAATCTTGCTTTTCAGTCTGCCTTTAATTAACTTGCATTTCTTTTGTTGTTCAGTATATATCTGACTGGATGAGCATCTGACATACCACACTGCATATCTGTCAAGCCACGCATTGCGCTTAATCAAATTGATTGTAATTGTCAGCCGTCTGGCCTGACAAGCAGGTTGTCTCAAAATATAAGTTTAATTAATTTCTCAACACAGGTGTCTTATTTATTTATTTATTCATTTATCTATTCAGCCTATTTATTCATTTTACTAATAAGAGCAACAACAGCATGACGTCCACATCGCTGCATATGGTTTATTACTCATTTTGACAGCTGCACTCCTTCCTGCATGTTGTTCGCTGGTTTCAAATTTGCGTACACCTGGTCAGACCTGGCGTGAGATTTTTGTGGACCGTTCGCTCACGTTCAGATTGATAAATGCCGATCCTTGCGGGGGATTTGGCGTACACCCATTTTTTTGGTGTACACACGTTTGATAAATGAGGGCCATTGAGTGGGAAAGAATATGCAAAGAACCAACCAAAGTTGAAGAATTGCTCATGTCATTGACAGAGGAAAAGCCAAAAAAAAGGGCTGATTTCAAAAATCTATAAAGCACTACAATACAAATCCAAATGACAATAATATGGATGTTAAAGAAAGATGGGAATTGGAAGCAAATGTAATAATAACAGATGATTGGGAGGAAAAATTTAGATCTGGACATAAATTAACTAACAGTCCAACATGGAGGGAGTTTGATTGGAAGGTGAAGATGCGTTATTTTAAGACCCCATTTATCACCTCAAAATATTGTAAAACATCGGATTCATGTTGGAGGAATTGTGGAATGGTGGGTGATTTCACTCATATATTTTGGGACTGCCCAAAGACCACAGATTTTTGGAAATATGTGCAAAAAGAAATACAGAGAATTCTGGGTATTGGACTACATCGTGACCCAACCATATACATACTGGGGATATTATCTGAGGATCTGATAGACAGAGAATGTAGCTACTTACTAAGAGTCCTGCTCCTCATAGCAAGGAAAATGATTACAATTCCTTGGATGAAGCCACAACCCCCCAACATAATGCAATGGAGAGACAGGGTAAAAAGTCTTTATTATGGAAAAAACTACTGCAAGACTACAACTGAAACTAGAGAAATTTGAGAGAACATGGAATCCAATAACACAAGCGATATCAGAGCTCTAAACTCCTCTTTTTGTTTTTAATATTATAGTCATCAACATGTTATTTTGGGTTGTTAATTATTTTGTTTTATGTTTTTTTTCCCCACTAACATCTGTTTCAGATTTGCGAGTACATCTGTACTATTGGACTGCCTAGGAAAAGTCTAAGAACTCAAATGACATGTTGATATCTGTGTAAAATATGTTAAGATGTGAAGGACGGTGGTACGGTATGTAAGGGGATGGGCAATATGATGTGGATTTGAGTGGATGTAACTGAGGCTGGTATGATTTTATATGCATCTTCATATGTTTTCTGTGTGGAATAAATAAAAGTTCTAAAAAAGTCATAAAAAGGAGAGACAGAAAACATCCCCACTGACCAGCCGTGGGAAGAGAAATGCAGAGGCCCCAGGGCTGGCACCTGCCAACCCTAAATACCCTGCTAACACCTCCACCTTAATGAGCTCCACCTGTGGCCCATTAAGGTGGAGGTGAAAGAATGAGAAAAGGGAGGGGCTGTAAGGACCAAACCCGTACAGTACCCCCTCCCCAAGGCACAACTCCAGGCGGACCAGGAAACACGGAGGACTGCTGCGCTCCGACAGGCCCGGGCTGGACTGCTGCGCTCCGACAGGCCCGGGCTGGACTGCTGCGCTCCGACAGGCCCGGGCTGGACTGCTGCGCTCCGACAGGCCGGGCTGGACAGGCTCCGACCGGGCTGGACTGCTGCGCTCCGACAGGCCCGGGCTGGACTGCTGCGCTCCGACAGGCCCGGGCTGGACTGCTGCGCTCCGCAGGCCCGGGCTGGACTGCAGCGCTCCGACAGGCCCGGACTGGGACTGCGCTCCGACAGGCCGGGCTGGACTGGACGGGCTGGACTGCAGCTCTCCGACAGGGGCTGGACTGCACTGGACTGGACTACTCTCCAACAGGCCCGGACTGGACTGGACAGGCCCTGACTGACTACAGCTCTCCAACGACTGGACTGCTGCTCTCCGATAGGCCCGGGCTGCACGACTGCTCTCTGCCTGGCTGAGTCTTAGGATGGCCTCTGCATTCTGTCATGGTTTCCGGCCCTTCGAATGCCAAAGGCAATCCGGTGGGCACTAGGAACTAGAAAAAGACTCACTAGTGCCAAGGCTGAGGTAAAAGAACTGAATTTAATTCGAGCAAAAACAAACAAAACAGCAGTCATAAAAAGGAGAGCCAGAAAACATCCCCATTGACCAGCCGTGGGAAGAGAAATGCAGAGGCCCCAGGGCTGGCACCTGCCAACCCTAAATACCCTGCTAACACCTCCACCTTAATGGGCTCCACCTGTGGCCCATTAAGGTGGAGGTGAAAGAATGAGAAAGGGGAGGGGCTGTAAGGACCAAACCCTAACACCAGTCAGTATTGGAGGAGCAATGACCCCCCCAACGTGCCCTCACTCAGTAGATGGATAATCTGACAGGATTAACGTTACCTACGGTGGAATGGATGGACAGTTATTCCAACCTGATAGAAAAACCAAGCGTAAAGACAAAATGAGGATGTACACATCTTTAGTCCCGAATGCCCAGGTACAAGACTTGAAATACAAAAATTTAACTTGTGAGTTTTGTGTTGTGCAGTCTGAAGTTCTGCCTCACCAATGGCATGCTAACAAAGCTAGCTAGCATAGTACGCTAGGAGAGTTATGAGATAAATCTTAAAACTTCCACCGTTTCTGATTAATTTTGGATGGGCATGACAAATCTTTGGACATGTAAGATATATCCTTACCTTCAACTGACAACTTTATTTAACCTATGGACATGAGCATTTTTTGGTGCTCGCCTCTGTCCAATCCTTTTAGTTATCTAATCGTGTTTTATTATAGCTGTCCATGAGTTTTTTGACTGGCAGCTACAGCATGAGATAAAATTGAAAGTTGGAGCCATTATTCCTCAGATTCAGAAAGATGATATTTTCAGTAGGTTATGCCGCCTAACACACTAATGTGAATCGCGTTTGGCTAGTTTTTCTGCCTCCAGCTAACACCGCCATGTCATCATGACGTCGGCTGTAAAAGGGTCCATACAGATAAAGAACTTAAACTTGGTGTGTAAACAGTATACAACATATCTCAACATATGACTTTTCATGATTTATGAAAAATGGCCATTTTTTTTAAACCTTTGACATCCCTTCTCCCAAACTCATATTTCAAAGACCTGTAACCTCTAGTGGTCACAATTATTGATCAAATTTTATCAAACTTTGCATATAACATCTTTAGGACATAAACTACTTTGGTATTGTATTTCAGCCTCGTACCCCATTCCCAAATGGGTATGGCTGGGTAGCAAATGAGTTGAATTTCAGGTTCACTTGAACTTTTAGTTACCTTTGCTAGCCTGTGGTTACCTTGGGTGGAGGTAATGTATTCTCTCATGTCTCTGTTTGATTGTCTGTTTTTCATTTTGTCCAGACGATATCTCTCATCTCAGCCAATTTCAATATTTTGTTGAAGTGTGGGCCATGGCCTAAGGAACAATCTATTAGATTTTGTTGGTAATCATCTTCAGGATCCAGGAATTTTTTTAAAGGATTCTTCACCATTACAGGATTGGAATGAATGCTATCCATCCATCCATTATCTATACCACTTCTACCTCACTAGGGAAGCAAATGAGCTGTGGCCTATCCCTGCTGACAATGACCAAAATGCTGGGACCCACCCTGGACAGTTCACCAATCCATCCCAGGGTGCGCACACTATTTACAGACGCATTCATACCAATGGGCAATTTAGAGTCTCGAGTTAGCCTGACCTGCATGTCTTTGGACTATGGGAGGTAGCCCATGCAAAGATGGGGAGACCATGCAAACTCCACAGAGAAAGACCCCAGGCCACATTTTAACCCATAACCTTGCGGTGAGGCAGTAGTGCTACCCACTGCACCCCTGTTTAGAGTTCTGCTATGTTCTCGCCATAAGTAATTTGTCCTTTTAACATCAACATTATATATATATAATGTTGACGTTAAAAGGACAAATTACTTAGGGCGAGAACATTGCAGAACTCTAAACAGGGGTGCAGTGGGTAGCACTACTGCCTCACAGCAAGGTTATGGGTTAAAATGTGGCCTGGGGGTGCAGAAAAAAATTGAGTGGTTTGGCGTGGAATGACCCATACACTCTCAGAAAAAAAAGTACCTATTTGTACCTTTAGGGGTAAAAGGCTTGTCACTGGGGCGGTACCCTCGAAAGTACTGCTGTTGTTCCCTCAGAAGTGGGTACCTATTAGTTTTGGAACATAAAAGTACCTTTTAGACCCTAAAAAGGTTCACACAGGTACCTTGAGGTCCTATAATTAGCCCTTGGGGGTACATAAGTGCTGAATGTACCTCGGGGAACAGAAATGGACTCCTGCTGTACCCCTATTTCTGAGAGTGTATGCAACTAGTTTTACAGTTCTTTATGGATTCTTTCCATATTAAGGTTCATTTGGATGTTATTTGTATTTATGTGGTATACCATGCAAACGTCAGTGGAGTACGATGGATCAAAAAAGTAGTACAAAGCAGTGGTGAACACTGCTGAAATGGGCTGGTAGAATGTGGCTTATAATTTATTGCTTTACTGTTGCCTTCTGATGGATTTTATATAGCTAAGAAGGGAAAACACTTTACTATTCAGCAATCATCAAAAATATCCAGTTATTTTGTTTTGATTAAAGTTTTTTAATAAATAAGTGCAAATAAGGAAATAAGACTTCGAACAATCAAGTTATATGAGACTTATTGCAATTTGATTCTGTTAAACCCATGGGTTTCTTATGCATTATGTCTGTTGTTGTTTTTATGCTCAATTTTTTTAAAGTAATAATTAAAAAAAACAAGACAGGACAGTACAGTACAGGCTGAGATTGCGACCATAGGGGGCTAACATTGACAGGAATCAGACTGAAGAACATGATTGCACAGATATAGACACTGTAAGAAAAAAAGGAAGGGACAATTCCAATCTTCGAATGAAAGAAATGGTGTTTATTCCCAGTAAACGGCAGTGAACAGAAATACGGATAACGTACTCTGGGTTCAGCGGAGTCAAAGTGAACCCCGAGCCTCCCCAACATACATTTCTTATACATGATAAAACCTTTGAAGTTGGCCAGACATGTTGATTGTATTCATTACTTAAACAATGCTGATCACGGTCTCTTTGGGTGAAACCGGTCTTCAATGTATAATGGTGAGGTGTATCATGATTAAGTTAAATGGTCAGAAGACCATTGTTTACTCAGTAGTATAGGCGCGTGGGTGCTAATTGCGTTTGGATGGTCTCTGATTGACTTAGGATGCTCACAGTACGTCTCCTCCAACAGTTGATGGCCGTCGTTGGCTTTTCCTGTCTCCAGGTGTTACCATGAGGCCAGGGTGTGAGCCTTCTCTTTGTTATATTGACAAGATTACCATTTCAGTGTTATGTTTCTGTCATGCCTGCTATGTTTCTGCCATGTCTGTTCTGTTTTTTGCCATGCCCTGTTATGTTTCTCCCATGCCTGTTCTGTTTTTGCCATGTTTCAGTACTTTGCCATGTTTTTGTTTTTGCCATGCCTGATCCATTATTCTGTTAGATTCCGGTCCATGTCTTTGTTCATACCCTGCATTGCACTTTGTCTCCCCTGTCTGGTCTTTTGAGCTTCAGCTTCTCCCCAAGTCCTGCATGTCACATGTTTAGGTGATTTCATGGTTTCTGGGTTTCAAACATTCCTTCTAATCTCGTTTGCTTCCTTCGCCTTGCTTTTCTATTTTACTAACCTTACTAACAGTTTGTTATTTTTGTTAAGATACTAACCAAGACTAACATTGTATATAATACTAACTTACTAATGAGCACCAGGGATTGTATAGCTGCACTTACTAATTGATTAACAAGTTCTCAGCACTCGCCCTATTCTAGTCTCCGCCTCTTGCCTTCTCAGTCTTTGCTGCAATTCAGCGGATCCTCCGCACCTGCTCTACTCTGTCCTGCCTCATTATCTGTGCACAGATTAGAACTCCCTAACTGGAGCTGTATGTTTTGTCTATAGGTTGTCTCGTGATCCCTGTCCGCGTTTTGGTTTTTTGCCAATTTCATGTGGTTAGGTTTTCCCTCATGTTTTGCTCCCACGTAATTAGTCTGATCCCATTCACCTGTCCCTGATCATAGCATGCGACTTCCCTTGAGTGTACTTAAGCAGTCTTTTCACAGCAGATCCCTGTCAGAATGTTTCCCTTGTCTACCTGTGCTGCTCTCATTTTCGCCTTGTATTCATAGTGTTGCTTTTCTGACTGGACCGTCTGACTACTGATTTTTGGCTCTGATTTGGTATTGTTATCTGCTCCTGTGTATCGAACCCTTTTTGTCTGACCACGATAACTGGCCTTCGGCCCTGCGGGGGTTTATCCCTCGCTTAATAAAATCACATACTTTGCATTTCCTGGTTCTCGCGACTGGTTCCTGAACGATACCTCACATTCCGGGCATGTGGCAGTTCCATGCTTGTTGATTGCCGGGGCTAACTAAATTATGAGTCTCCCGCTCTCCAGCAGAATGATTCACAATTCCTTACAACACACACAACAGACTTAGGCAGGACAAAACATGAAGACTTTGACAGAATATGAACTGAGGGACCAAAAAACACAGGCATACGCTGAACAAAAAAAGTTTAGCACAATTGCCAGATTGGGTTTTTCTTTGAAATTAAGTATTAGTCTTTTTATATAATAGAGTCCAAGGTCAACAATTGCTTTTGAACAAAACTCAAATGTTTCATTTTGAGTCTGCATGTATGCTTCCTGCAAAACAGTGATTTTTTTTTTTTTTTTCAAATGCTGCAATGCACGTGTGGAAGTCAGGGAAACGAAACCACTTTACAATCACCAGATCCACTTCATTTAAAATCCGAAAAAAAATTTTCTCATGTTAAACATGGGACGGCGTCCAGGACTGACGGAAAATCAACATGATGAAGCCGTGGGAAGACTGGGTGCTAGACAGAGCATTGCAGTTATCGCACAACGTTTTAATGCTCACAGAAGCACCATTTCACGTCTCCAACAAATTTCAGCGAAGAGGACATGTTTGGGACAGACTGCCTTCTGGCAGACCAAGGTCAACAACTACAAGAGAAGATCGATACCTGGTGACATCATTCCGCTGGCTCAGACTTGAAAGTGGACCACATTTGGCGGCCAGGTTTCATCAAGCATCAAGTACCGAAGACTTTTGCACAGTACTGTACCCACATGAAAAGAAATAGCTAATATCAGGCAGGGCCTGCCATCATTTCAGCCACACTTTGTTACGATTGTTTAAAAATTGTTGGTAAAACTAATTTGGCTGAAAATGACACTTCAAGGTGCAATGGACTCGGCTGGACTGAAGAATTCTATGCATCTAAAATTTTTGAAATTCCAATAAACGGTTTGGAAGCTCCAACCAGAAATATAAGGGCTCTTTTCACCTACAACTTCTCAAAAAAGATGTGCACATGCATATTTCAGGTCGAAGATTACATGCTGTTTATTAGTACCATCTTATGGACTAAAATTGTGTGGCGCTTGCCATCTCAGGAAATTTTCTCATTAAGGCTAGACATGGTACAGCATGGTGCAGATTAATTTTCATGTGACAATGAGGATTTTTGTTGTAATTCGCTTTTGTAGGGACAGGTACTAGCATACTATATATGTAATTTCATGTCAAGCCATGTAAATAAATAAATAACCACCATCACATGCATTAGGAAGAAGAGATATAAATATGCAGTATTGCGACAAAAAAATAGAACGAACTTTGGTTCTTCAAAAACAATTTTTAGCCTAGAAAGAAAATGTAACTTAGCAACTGTTAGTAAATGTGGGAGCATATTTCTGGGGGGAAAAAAAACTATTTTTATTATTTATTATTTTTCCTGAAATATGTGGCACCCCCAAGAATAACTCTCTCTATGGTGCATGGTGTTCATATCCCTGCTGAAAAATGCACTGAATGCACATTTTTTTCATTTCAAGACAGCTTTAGAACAGAAATATTAAGTTATGTAATGTGGTTGGGACTGGCTGGATGCCATCTGCACACTCAAAAAGCAGGAGAAAATATATGCAGCTCATTATAATTTGAAGAATCTTGCTTTGCTTGAAGACCAGATAAAGTAAATGAGATAATTTGCTGAAAAAACGCTCTGTCTCCTGTCTTGCAGCACCAACACGGTTCAACTTTACAAAGCCACAATACTACGTGACCCTGTATCACCAGGAAGGAAGCAATGTGCTCTATGTGGGGGGCCAGGCTGCAATCTACATGCTGACGTTCACTGGCAAAGGTGTCAGTGACACTCAGGTAAGCAAGCATGGAGCAAGGTGGTGTCACCACATGATACTGCTGTCCAACAGTTGACCTCGTGAATGGCAGCCAAGGTGCGCAAGGTTGTTAATATTTATGAAACATTCAATCTCCTTAATCAGTAAATTTTATCTTGTAAAATATTCCTGACTCTCGCATAACAGGAGATTAAAGGAACAAATTGTAACACAGACAGCAAGTGTTTAAAATGGGTACTGCATTCCGAACTCAAAATGTTGGTGAGTGTTGTCTGCCTTTTACCCCTTACTCCACAGAATCATATCGAATCGTAGTTAGCCAGGTTGAGGACACTGACCCTACATGAACAGGGGCAAGATGAATACAATATTGGGTCATTCCACGTGGAGTCAACCAGGGCTCCCATGGGCATAGTCATGGATTTTCTTCAAACTTTGGTAGAATGTTGCATTGGGTGCCAAATTAAGACATATCAAGTTTTAGCCCAATTGGCCCACTAGTTTTGATTTTCTGGTTGGGGTTGGGGGGTTGGTGTCAAAAAAGTGGGCGTCGCACCCCGGTTGGCAAAATGAGCATTTTTTCCATGTTTAACAGGCTGCAACTCTGGAAGCAATGAAGCTAACCCCATGATTTTTTTCAGGACTGGATCTCTAGGTACTGTACTACCCTTTATTGCCCATCAAAGTAGTTTTAACCCTTTTATTAAGGTTTTATAGGCTCTCAAAAATGCTACTTTAGCAAACCGGTATCAAAATATACACATTTAAGGGTACCATTTTCATACCCATCTGATGAAATATGTGGATTTGTGGTAATATCAGCTATTAGTAATGGTCAAGAGCTTTCTATCGCCACCAATTAATTGTATATTTCTTTGAAAATATTTACCCTTATTTTACCCCCTGTGGGGGGTGACTCTTTTTCGGCCCCTTTTTTCAGAATGTGGATATCCTTCAATTTTAATGAAACCCATATTTTTGAAAAACTCTTGATGTGTACTGCCACCAAAATAAATTTCATTATGGAACTAGCATACCTTCATTAAAAGAATGTTTAGTCATTTTCTTCTATTTTTGTCCTAAAATTAACCCCCTTTTAGTCGTTCACAATTCTCAACATTTTCACAAGTGCACAAAGATTAAAATTTTTCAGATCCTCCTCCCCTAAAAAATGTACCGTAAAAATATTCAGTTTTACCTCAATATTTCCTCTTTTTTTAAATGTAAGAAGTGTACGCAGATAACACCACCCCACGCCCGTCATGTTGAAAATTGTGAATGGCCCCTTAAGCTGTTTAGTTCTTATCAGTACCATTACAACAGCAAAAATAAAATTGAAATAAAGATGGGTTTCAGACTGGACAGATGATGGATGCTGATCACAAAGAGCAGTCAACCCCTTGAACAGTTTACTCCAGGACTTTATGTAGCCTGCATGTATGATGGCTACTGGTGGCTGGCAATTGTCTTGGATACATCCGAGGAATATCTGGACGTCAATGTCAAATTCATGCATCCTCACGGACCAACATGGAAGTTTCACTGGCCCCAGAATAAATATGACATTTGACATGTTCCCCTGAACCATTTCTTAATCATCTCTGCACCAAGTACCGCAGGATCTGGAAGGCAGTACAATCTTTCTGATTAGGAGTTTGACAGAATCATCAAGTGGTTTAGGAACCATTTGCTCTTGTAATTGTACATTTTTTGGGGAGGAAAATTTGAAAGAAATGTGCTTTTTCTACACTAGTGAAAATGTTGAGAATTGTGAACGACCCCTAAAAGGGGGTTAATTTTAGGACAAAAATTGAAGAAAATGACTCAGCTTTTTTAATGCAGATATGCTAGTTCCATAATGAAATTTATTTTGGTGTCAGTGCACATCAAGAGCTTTCAAAAAATATAGGTTTCATTAAAATTGAAGGATACCTTCATCCTGAAAAAAGGGTTGAAAAAGGGTCATCCTCCACAGGGGGTAAAATAAGGGTCAATATTACCAAAGAAATATAAATGCCACAGGATATTAATTGGTGGCTATGGAAAGCTCTTGACCATTACTAATAGCTGATATTACCAGAAATCCACATGTGTCATCAGATGGATGTAAAAATAGCATCCTTAAATGTGTATATTTTGATACCTACTTGTAAAAGTAGCATTTTGAGAGCTATAAAACCACAAGAAAAGGGTTAAAACTACTGTGATTGGCAAAAAAGGGTAGTACAGTGCCTGGAGTACAAGTCCGGAAAAAATCACGAGGTAAGCTTAATTACTTCCAGAGTTACAGCCTGTTAAAAATGGAAAAAATACTAATTTTGCCAACCAGGGTGCCACGCCCACATTTTTAAACTCCCAGAAAATCAAAACTAGTGGGCCAATTAAGCTAAAACTTGGTATTTTGTCATTTGGCACCCAAAGCAACATTCTATTAAAGTTTGAAAAAAATCCATGACTATGCCCATGGAACTTGTCTGAAAATTGGTTGATTTCATATGGAATGACCCTATTCCATATGAAAACGCAGTGAACAGTGTGGATTCGGGCTATAAAGAGGAAGAATTTTTGTTCGTAAGGAACATTATAGGGTGTGCAGCATTCATTTTATGTCCGGTTGCCCAATTTTGTAGACCCTGATGACGAAAGAATTCTGAATTCAACCTCCACCAATATTGAATAAAAATCAATACTTTTTTTGGCTTGCCTTTATGTTTGGGTACCCAGAGAAACATTGTGTGTAAAAATCCAGTCAAGAAAATGTAATTTATTTTCTAGTGCTGCGCGATATGTGGTGATACATTGCATATAACGGCAGTAGCCATGTACTGATGACACACCGGGTTGCTAGGGCATATGCAGCATATGCGTTCGCGATATTAAATATTAATAGGCCTATTAAATTCTAAACCCTCTACTCACTAATAACCCCCCCCCCCAAAAAAAAGAAAATAACCATTCTGGCAAATACAAGGCTGAAAAAACTGGAGGTTGGATATTGAATTCTTTCCCAGCAAGATATAGTCAAGGTAAGTCTTCGACGTTGTTGTTTTCAGCACAAATGAGAATCCAAAATCAAATCTGTTGTGGTCAAGTCAAGTAGTAATCATTTTGTTGTTTCGCTGTGTCTAGGCCTTGTATTTTTCATGTGTACCCGCGCAGTTACCGCTTTGAGAAGAGGTAAGGATAATGTGCGCTTTCCGGCTGTTTTGAATGGTGCGAATTTGTTGCAGGAATACCGTAGCTATATGCTGACTAATGGCGTGGCACCCAGTTATCGCGGTGTTAATGACATTATTTCACGTCTGCAAAACCGACTGGCAAGAAAATTCAACTTTATTGGCTCCATATAACAAGTGATTATGTCATCGAAATCACTAAGAAACCACATGACTATTGCAAGAAATCTGTGCTGAAACAGCTGAAACGAAAAGCATGTCAACCCAGTTTTCGGACGTTCTAAGTGCCCCAATTATCTTGGTAGTTGAGAAAGAGCAAGCAGGACTTAGGGATGGTAAGCCTGTCCTGTGCGAATGTTTGTTTTGACAGCAGACATTTTTCAATTATTGCTTCAACTAATTCTCCCTCTCTGAGCTTTGAGCATGGTATATCCAAATCTTAGCGTATCTGTCTCAATTCACGAGCCTTGAGTCGAGAGATCGCTCTCCTCTCGCTGACTGCAGGTTTGTTAACGGTCTCCAGTTTTTCTTCTGCCATACACAATGTTCAGTGCTCATGCACTCTCCAAATCTCGCTTTTTCACACCCTTAAACCAAAAGGGTCTATGGTAAGCTACGACGAACCTGCGCCGTAGGTTGATCTGCTAATGCATACGTTTGCCGTTCCTATATTGTTTGCAAATTATAAACCAGCTTGTTACGACCTGCACAAAAAGGAATCATAAGCAGATCAACAGTAAGTGCCTTAAGATCAAGTACTGAGCCGGAACACAAGGTATGAAAAGCTGAGGAGGGCACAGACGACCTGTGAGTGGCAGTCTGAGTCAGGCGATTGCCAGCTGAATTAAAGGAGCAATTCTAAGCCATGGTCAGGGACTGTCAAATATGGGGTGGTCAAGCTGGGTGCTGCACTTGCAGAACTGCTCACTTACAGAATTACCTGGGCTATGCCCATGGGGGGGAGGGGGTTCTACCCCTCCTCTGCTGACCGCAGGAGGGCAGGGAGAAGGTGTCCCTAATAAATGGCTTAAATGCTTACCTTTCGTTTTTACTTAGTTTACTGACACAGAAGAGAGCATAAAGTTGGGGAAAAAGGCTCAAGGCTAGAAAGCATCAAACAGGCAGAACAACCACAGTGACAACAATTAGACACAAAGGCAAGGACAACATGAGAGCACAAGACGGACAGGGAGTGAAACAAGACAGTAAATCAATTAAAGGAGATAACACTGCAAAACAGACACAAGGCTGCCGGAACAAGGAGTACCAATTAAGGATACAATTGGGATGTGACACGAGCTCATGTAGATTTCTTTAACCCATTTAATCCGGGGCAGCATGTGCGCATTTTAAGAACGTGTCATTGCCGACACAGATATGCGCGTAATTTTGAAAGTACCATAATTGCTGTAAGTTTTGCGCAATAGAAAAAAATTCCAACTGTTCCTGAAAGCTGAGAAGCTGTGCTTCAGCCCAAATACAGGTTACTATGGTAAACATGGCAGCATGATTCTCTGCTGGGATTTTTGCATTAGGCCTTAAAGGGTTAAAACTTAGGCAATGTCAGCGAGATGTATGACTGGCCACCTGCGGTAGTCGCTGCTAAGCCCCTTATCTAGAAAACGTACTCTGGAGTTGGAGTTACTATTTTCCAGACACCAATAACATGTTTGTCAATTAGACGTGATAGATTACGTAAGGGTACCTTACATTAGCTGAAGCTCAATGCTTGCCTGTTCAGGAGAAAATGAGCCAATTTGGTGTCTGTCTTAAAATCCTTCTGGGCTCTACGTTGTCTTCATCTTTCAAATGCATCTTATATACTTATCCACGTTTTACTATGTCTCTGGTCATAGAGTTTTCTAGAGGGATGCTCAAGCTTTTAAGCTCAGCTAGAATCTACTGTAGTCAGGTCAGCAGAAAATGCGGACAAGCCAGTATTTCAACTTAGCATGTTTCCTTAATGACACATCATGGTCATTTTATGATTTAGCTCAGCAAATATATTACAGATTGCCCCTTTAAATATAACTTTGGCTGACCCTCACTTTGTTGCATTCTCTCAGACATTTTATTATGAATGGAAACACCCTTTTCTAAACTTTTCTTGTTTGCCTTCTGAAATTCACTTTCAAAATAACATATTGCGGAGTTGGAAAGCTTTTCTTCTCAAAAATACTATTTGCCTCACCTGTTGAACAACTATGGTGATCAATAGTGGCAGACTGTTTTCTCTTTTTTTCAGATTACAGTCCCAGCAGAGGAAAATGCAAAGGAGATATGTCGTTACAAGACTGCGGTGCCTCAGGTTGGACCAACAGCAAAATACACACTGTACAAAATTGTGGCTGAAAAATTTCCCTGCTGCAAAAAACTTTAACCAGCCTAAGCTGTTTGCTGGTTTTAGCTGAGTTTTTGACATTTTTAGCAGGTCGAATAACCCTTCATCAGCTGACTCCACGTTATTCTACCAACTTAACTCGCTTTGGTCACCTGTGCCTTGCTATTGACATCAGCTTTAACCACATTCAATCAGCTATGACCAGCTGATGGTGTCAAAAACACAGCTTAGACTGTCGCAAGCTAAGAATTCTAGTTGGTCTCAGCTGAAATTTTCAGCAGGTTTGGCTTGTTGGCAATCGTTTCAAGAATAAGATCCCATTAGGTTCGAAACTTTTGTACTCTGGCCTCTGTATTCCACTACACAGATGGTGTGAAAAGATTTAAATCATTTAAGTTGCTCTTTAAGGTTCTGCCAGACCAGCATTAATAATTAAAGGTCCCCTTTATGCCACCAGGTGCACAGCTAGTTAGCCATTATGAGCCAGTTCAAAGTCTCCCCTACCTGACATCACAAGGGGGAGTGACCACTCAGAATAATGAATTCTGATTTGACTGCTTGGCTGAAGGTGATCAGTTCTTCTCGCCTCTGGTTGGTTACTTCCCCATGTGAAGTCAAGAGGGAAAAGACATTGAAATGGCTTGTAATAATTAATTAGCTGTGCACCTGGTGACATAATAGGGGACCTTTAATATTGGCAAACCTTTAATATTGGTAGTTGGGGACTTCAGGAAGTGCAATGACATGGAAAAAATATATTTATGGCCATGAGATATTAGTGGCTCCCACAATTTAGCTATCTTGTGGCCACAAGATATAACTCTTTCCCATCATTTAGTTAACTTGTGGCCACGAGATATATCTCATTCCCATGATTTCAGATATTTAGATATCTTGTGGCCACGAAACTTAACTATTCCCACAATTTAGCTATCTTGTGGCCATATGATATTAGTTGTTCCAACAGTTTAACAGTCTCATGGCCACAAGATATAACTCATTCCCTCAATTTGACAGTTAACAAAATTGTGGGAAAGAGCTAATTAAATTGAGGGAACAACATATCTTGTGGCCATGAGTAAGCTAAATCGCAGGAAAGAGTTATACCACGTAGTCACAAGGTAGTTAAATAGTGGCAACTAGGTAATTAAATTGATGGAACGTGTTATATCTTGGGCCATAAATTAACTAAATTGTGGGAATGACTTATATCTCGTGACCACAAAATATATTTTTTTCATGTTATCGCACTTCCTGGACTCTGCAGGTAATTGCAGGGTTGGTCTGTTTAAAGAATATACCAAAAAACATTAATGCCATGTAATAGGAGGGAATGTGAGGTAGACATCTTCAAATTCAAATGCAACCCCAATTCCGAAATAGTTGGGACGAAGTGTAAATTGTGAATAAAATCAAAATGCAATGACTTTCAGATCACATGAGCCAATATGTTATTTACAATAGAACATAGATAACATTTCAAATGTTGAAACTGAGACATGTTATGTTTTTATCCACAAATTTAGCTCATTTCAAATTTTCTGGCTGCAACAGGTCTCAAAAAAGTTGGGACAAAGGCAAAAAAGGGCTGAAAAAGCAATTAATATAAAAGAGAATGAGCTGGAAGAACATTTAGCAAGTAATTAAGTTAACTGGTATCAGCTGTGTATCATAATTGGCGATAAAAGGGATGTCTTAGAGAGGCTGAGTCTCTCAGAAGTAAAGATGGCCAGAGACTCTCCAACCTGAGAAGGCTTGCGTAAAAAAATTGTGGAATACTTTAAAAACAATGTTCCTCAACGTCAAATTGCAAAGGCTTTGAAGGTCTCATCATCGACAGTGCATAACATCATCAAAAGGTTCAGAGAAACTGGAAAAATCTCTGTGCGTACGGGACAAGGCCGAAGACCTTTACTGGATGCCTGTGATCTTCAGGCCCTCAGATGCCACTGCATCACTCACTGGCATGATTCTGTCATTGACATTACTAAATGGGCCCAGGAATACTTCAAGAAACCACTGTCTGTAAACACAGTCCACCGTGCCATCCACAGATGCCACCTAAAACTCTATAATGCAAAAAGGATGCCATTGTTGAGCATGATCCAGAAGCGCCGCCGTGTTCTGTGGGCTAAGGCTCATTTAAAATGGACTGCAGCAAAGTGGCAAAGTGTCCTGTGGTCAGACGAGTCCAAATTTCACATTCTTGTTGGAAATCATGGGCATTGTGTCCTCCGGGCTAAAGAGGAGAAAGACCACCCCTCCTGTTATCAGCGTTCAGTTCAAAAGCCAGCATCTCTGATGGTATGGGGATGCATTAGTGCAGATGGTTTGGGACACTTGCATGTTTTAAAAAGCGCCATGAATGCTGAAAGGTATATAAAGGTTTTAGAGCAACATATGGTCCCCTCCAGACAACATCTATTCCAGGAAAGGCCTTGTGTATTTCAGCAGGACAATGCAAAACCACATACTGCAGCTATTACAACAGCATGGCTTCGCAGTAGAAGAGTCCGTGTGCTGAATTGGCCTTCCTGCAGTCCTGATCTTTCACCGATTGAGAATATTTGACGCATAATTAAACGAAAAGTCCGTCAAAGGAGACCCAAAACTCTCCAGCAGCAGGAAGCCTGTATTAAACAAGAGTGGGATCAAATTCCAGCGGCTAAACTCAAGAAACTTGTCTCCTCAATGCCCAGATGCCTCCACTCTGTTAATTAGAAGAGAGGATGCTACACCACGGTAAACAGGCCCCTGTCCCAACTTTATTGAGACCTGTAGCAGCCATCAAATTTGAAATGAGCTCATTTTGTGGATAAAATTGTAAAATTTCTCAGTTTCAACATTTGCTATGTTATCTCTGTTCTTTTGTGAATAAAATACTGGCTGGTGTGATTTGAAAGTCATTGCGTTTTGATTTTATTCACAATTTACACTTTGTCCCAACTATTTCGGAATTGGGGTTGTATTTATGTGAAAACTGATTATTCGGCATTAAAAATGTTTGTTATGGATTGGAAACTTGGTTCGACAATGCTGCAACGTGTATGTAATTTCAGACTGATGTTATATCTCTCAAATGAGTCATGTATAGCATTTTACTGTTTATATTAAGTTGCATATTATAGTGCATTAAAGTATGCTCATTCTTTAAGGGACAGAATTATCTACCCTGCATTTGTTTTCTCCCCTAGATTGAGTGGTGTGATAATTTCATCACTGTTATTCAGAAAGTGAATGAAACCTTAGTGGTGTGTGGTACAAACGCAGGCACCCCAAAATGCTGGAAACTGGTAAGATGTTTAGATTAAATTAAGCATGTTGATGTTTTGTTCAAATCCATGCTCGTGTTAGTTTAAGAACCAGAAAAATCTGTGCACTCACTTTTATGTGCTCGCGTACATTTGCAAAATGGTTTGTCAATGCCAAACTGTACAGTTATTGCTGAATGCTAGAATTTTTATTTATTTATTTATTAATTTTACTGCTGAGAACAGACTAGACTGAGATTACTCATAGTTGGTCCTAAAAGTCAGAGAGTGAAAATATATCCACACCTGGAAATCTCTGAAATACAGTGTGCAAGGCAACGTTTTTGTTGGATACTGATCCTAATTTAGAAAATCGCATTACTAATAAAGCCAGAGCAGCTCAGAGCATTCACATCTCAAACTGGTTCATGATTTAATCTCAAGTATGGAAGTAACAAGGTCTTTCAACCTCACGGATAACTCCTGCTCCCACGGCAGACTGACTATCGAGAGAGAGAGGGTGAGCTCAATCATACCAATTAACAAATTATAACTGAGTGGGCATGTTCAAGTCCAATCAAATGCTTAAAAAATTTGACAACTTTGTCTCACATGCAAGCAACTTTTATAAAAATTGCTACGAGCTGCATTAACACTAGAACCGCCAAGGGGTTATTTTTTACCCTCATGGCATTTTCAAATGCACGTAACTCTGTCAAAATAAAATCCCTACATCTGTCAGTTCATGACTTTTCCTAAAAATTCTTTATTAATCATGTAGTAAATTCTGATGGGTGTTGGATGGACAGAAAAAAAAAATATGACAATTTATACCTACAACCGCCAAGGGGGGTAATTTTTACCCCTCATAAACAGCTGCGCTCAACATTAGCGCCACAGCTGTGTTGCCAAGCAACGCCAATCGTCTAGATTTGATACATTTCATTTTTAGGCGGGCATATCATATCAGGAGCTAGAGCTGATCAGATCGGAGATAGATAGATTGCAAGAGAGATCAATATATAAATATAGAGAGACAGAGAGCGCACGTGAGAGTAAGAGTGAGAGAGAGAGAACGGGAGAGAGAAAGAGGTTTGTTTGTTTGTTGTAGTCCACAGCTTTTTAGTTAGTTTAGTTAGTTAGTTTTTTTCTCGATGTTATGACATAAACTAAAATTAACAAACAGTGACCACTTTGTTTCTTTATTGCCATCAGCGTAACATCTTATCAAATCTGTATTCGTCAATGAATCCAAGTGCAAGACAGAGAGGCAAGGAGACTGTTGTTATATAAAATATGAATATTTATTGTAAGGACAGGATAGGATAGGATATTGAGTCTGGAAAAAACTGGGCAAAGTGGATGACTGGCTGCATAATGCGCTGGCTGTGCAGCGCAGCCTACAGAGCAGAATCCGGGGAGTAATTTCTTTTATCCCAGCCTGAAGCAACACGTTATTATTCAAAATTCATTTTATTCTTTTAAAATAATTGAATTGTTTAAATGTGTAAATTACTTTGATGTTGTTAGTGTGTATGCATGAGTGTGTTTGTCAGAGAGAGATTGATAGCGCTCCATTCATTTCTAAATACCTTATCCAAAATTTGTTGCATTGTTCTACAAAAAAAAATATGTGAAATCATTTTGTTTGCTTGCTGTAGTCTACAGTTTGTTTTTTTTTTAATGATTTTAAAATCAATTTGACCTTATTCCTGATGTTATGAAATTAAGCTATTGTAAAATTAACAAACTGTGACCACACCATTTTGTTTTTTATCACCATCAGTGTAACATCTTATCAAATTTGTTTCCAACAATGAATCCAAGTGCAAGACAGAGAGGTTAGGAGACTGGTGTTACATATAATATGAAGATTTATTGTAAGGACAGGATAGGATATTGAGTCTGGAAAAAACTGGGCAAAGTGGATGACTGGCTGCGTAATGCGCTGGCTGTGCAGCGCAGCCAAAAGAGCAGAATCCGGAGTGTGATTTCTGTTTTCCCAGCCTAAAGCAACACGTTATTATTCAAAATTCATTTTATTCCTCTACAATAATTGAATTATTTAAATGCGTTGATACTTTTTTGTTGTTTCTTAAAGCGTACAGTTCATTAATTAATTTTAAAATTTATTTGATCCTTTCAAATTACAATTAAAATAGTATAAAGCCATTGCAAAATTAATAAACCCCATTAAGTGAATTTTAAATAGTTATTTTGTTGAGTCTTACTATGTTAAAAATAGATGAAAATGAACAACTTTACTGCTTCAAAAAAAATCGATCTTTGGGGTGTTGCGGCAGGGGGTAAAAATGACCCCGCCTGGCGGTTCTAGGGGGTATTGGAATTCTGGCGGTTCTAGGGCCCTATCTTATGCCAGAGTCCCTAAACCCGTTATTTGGGGATTTAGCATTGCGTAAGAGCCGTTCCCCCGCAAAAGTTGCTACCTTGCACACCTGCCTATATCCCTAAAACACGTGCGCTACCCGTTATATTATGCATAGGCGTGGTTTGGGCATTACGCCAGTTAAACCAATCAGTGTGCCAGGTGCCATTGCCTTTAGGAGCAGGCTGCGCTATCCCAAATCCTCAAACAGAAACCCGTGATGGAGAGAGGAAGGTTGCCATGTTTCTCCGAAGACGAAGTTAAATTGCTCGTGCATGAGGTCAAATACAGACAGGGGAGGATCTGTTTTTGTTAAGTTAATCATGAATTGTATTATTTTATTATTATTATTATTATTATTATTATTTGACATTGACATATCATTTAATGATTGGTATGTAATAGAAAAAACATCAAGCCTACCCCTTTTGTGATGGAAACTTCAAAAAAAAGAAAAAGAAAAACATGCATTTTGCCATTCACTTGCAACTCCCTCTCCAGTCTGAAATGAAGCATAGAACAAAATCCCGTTTTAGAAAATACCCACAGCCAAATAAATGTCTACATTGACTGCAACCATTTACACTTTTTTCTTCATAAAGCGACTTTGAGTATTTAGTAAAACGCTATATGAATTACATGTATTATTACATTATTAGTAACCTACTGATTGCACAAATTACTTACCAGGCAGGCTGCAGATGACATGACTAGTGGTGTCGCAGCTCCGCTGCCAGCTGGTCCCTCATTGCCCCAGCTACTGCTGGCACTATATCAGCATTTGGAGTTGGCACCTGCACTTCAGCTTGCCGCCCTCTATAGTCCGGTAATAATCTATCCTCAAACTCCAGCATGATTCCATGGTGTAGGGCAATGTTGTGCAGCACACAACATGCCACAAAGAAAGATACTACTTTCTGAGGACCATACTGTAAGACCCCACCTGACCTGTCCAAGCAGCGGAACCGCATTTTGAGCACGCCAAATGTTCGCTTAATGACAACTCACGCGCGTGAGTGTTTTCTATTGAAAGCGAACTTGCGCACACTTGGTGGCATAATGTATGTCACCATGCACCACGTCTTTAATGGATAGCCATTATCACCCACCAGCCACCATCCAGAGGGGGGGTCCCTCTGGAAGACTGCAGGAATGACCCACTGTTCCATTATAAAAGCGTCGTGGCTACCTCCAGGATGATTTGCGTATACATTCAAGATGTAACCCCATACATCGCAAATCACCTGGACGTTGATTGAATGGGTTCCCTTCCGATTCACATAGGCGCCACTGTTCAGAGCCGGAGCCCGAATCAGAACGTGTGTGCAGTCGACGGCACCCAGAACCCTAGGGAACCCATATCTTGCCAAAAAATCCCGCTTTACCCTGCGTTGTCTCTCGGGTGTAACAGGGATGCCAGTAGTGTACCTACAGGCATGTCGGACAATCCTGGCAGTGACTGCAGTTATAGCCGAGCTTACGGCAGATTGGGTCATGCCTCCAATTGAGCAGAGTGGGTGTTGGAATGACCCACTAGCATAGAAAAATAGTGCCACAGTAACCCTAACAGCAATGAGCAAGGCATGCGGACAGCTGGCAGCGGTGTCTACATCATCTGCAACCAGGTGACATAATTCCGTCACTGCCTGATGGGAGAGGCGCAGTTTTGTCACGCATTCTCGTTCTGTGGGAAATAATACTTGTATTGTATTATTATAAGTTTAGAATATTATATATAATATATATCATTAACCCCTTTGCGCAGAAGCCAAATTTGGCTATTTATTGGTTACCCAATTTAATGCTTTATAATTCAAGATCTAAGCTTCATAAAGAGGAAAAATGTGGCTCAACTCAGAAAAGACACTTACAGCATTTAGAATTACATTGTATTTCAGTTTATTTTCATGATTTTGGTAGAGAAAATGGGCTGCAAACATAAAAAATCTTCATGAGAATTCACCATTGAAATTGCAAAAAAAATAATACTGAGAATTGAAAAACTGCTGGGGCTTAAATCTATACATTTCTGGGATCATAAACTCCTTGACCACAAGTAGAATTCATCTTCAACATTACATTCTAGATTACCTACATGCTATTAGTTAAATTATACAGCTATCCAATTGGCTCCCCAAAGTCTGAGATCCCTCAAAATGGTGCACAGTCAAATCATAAAATAATCATGTATTTAACACAAATAAAGTTTTGAGGCATGAAACTTAATATGAACTAATGATTTTCTGAATGAAACTAATGAGTTTAGCTCGAATTTATCAAATTTATCAATTTATCAGTGCAGTTGAACATCAGTGGTCACCAGTAACCTCTCCAAACACAAAACATGCCTTTTCTCCATAATAAAGTTTAGAATTTTGTCCATTTTTCTTCAAAGTCCCCCAAGCCAGCACATATACTCATTAAATAAACTGCTGATTAAACAGTCAGAACATTCACCCTGCAATGAAACTAGCAGTTCCGACTTCCGAGGTCACAAACTCATTTCAACACTTATGAGGAACAAGTACAACTCACTTACTCTGTAATATCTAAATTCTGAAATATACCTTATTTTAACAGAACAGACATTCCACTTTCAGGGAAGATCAAACAATGTGTGCCTCCCTAGATTCAACAGAATGGTGCAAGGAACGTACCAGGGGGTCCACCCAAATGCATGGGCAGTTCATGTTTTAAACAGGAAAAAAAACCTCGGCATTCGACTTTGTTGAATACGATATACATTCCAAAACAAAAAGTAGCAGCTGAACCTTTTTCATTGAATCCCTCCTCCAGAGACCGATGTGTCCAGTAGAAGGAACCCTCCGGTGCTGTTTCATTCGAAATAATTCCCACTGACCATGTCCTTATCTCATTTAAATCCTGTAAATGTAACTGAACACTTCAAGGCCAGTTTTGCAAGTCTTTTTTCTATAAATTGCGTCTATTTCAGCCGTGCAATGTGCGCAACGTAGACTGGATACAACCGAACCTGCTGATATGCATAGGCTTGTATGCTCTTATGTTTGTCCAATCAATATGTTTCACTTACTGCGGAACGTTTAAACACTCGGGAATTGGATAAGAAACGAGTCAATCAATCCACCTTATTCCTGAGGGTGGTACTGTAGTTATGATGAGGGGTGCAACTTCCAGCGGAAGTAGTTTTTTAGCGAGTGGCTAGTCAAGAACAGCCCCGTTTCTTTCAGTTAACTTAGCGATTACAGCTCGTTTTTTTTAACAAATTAACTTGCTTTTCTTAAAATGTCCCTTCAGAGCTCCGGCATCTATTGTGCTGTTCGAGGCTGAACTAACAACCAGAGGAAGCTAAATTTATGGTTTTATCAACAGAGTTTTTTGAACACGCACCCAGAACATAGGGGATTGTCCTTGTGTTCAGCGAAACGGTTTCCATCGCCTACCTACAGAAGAGGAAGCCAGAATTTGGCTGAAAACCTGAATTCGAAAAGACCCCCGAAAACATTAGGTGCTCATTTCATTATGTCGACAAACAACGATTCCTACTTTATGGCTAGGCTCAGACAGACAGCCGCAGAGGAGACGCCGGGTCCTCAGAAGCATTTTGACAGCAGTGCCAGGAGAGCACAAGGTATGATTTCACGTGTAGGGAGGACAGAAAATTGTTGTATTCGTCCAGTAATGCCAGTCAGTGTAACTAACGTTTCATCCTGTACAGTTTAAAATGAGGCGGTAGAAGTAGCAATAGTCTACTACAATTTGAAAATAGCCTACTCTGTTCCAAACAATAGTCTTGCACTCCAAACCTCATTTCACTAAAATTAAAAGTGTGGGAAAAATGGATTCACTGTGTTTTACATGTTATAGTATTGGATTAGCTAGCAACTTAATACCGTATAATGTAGTTGGCTGGAGTAGAGCTAATTTGACTCGCACTGTCGGATGGCTTAATTTAATCTGTATAAAAATCCATTACGTTTCATCTGTAGAGCAATATTTACTGCTGAAATATAGTGTTTCCTTCATAAATATTCTCAGAAAGTACTTGTATATCTGTTTTAAGGTACATAAGGTCGTATACTACCTCCTTTAACAAAACGCGACTGACCTTGTTGCTGTGGAAGTACTGCATACGCTTTGGACCTTTGTAGATTGTTCATAGCTTCGCAGTCTGCAGTCTATGGCAACGGAGTCGCTAATGTAGCCAAATGTTATGATTCTGCTATGTCTGTCATGTTTCTGCCATGTCTGTTCTGATTTTGCCATGCTCTGTTTAGTTTTTGTTCTTTGCCATGTTTTTGTTTTTGCCATGCCAGATCCACATTTCTGTTATAGTCTGGTCCATGTCTTTGCCCATGCCCTTCATTGCACTTTGTCTCTCCTGTCTGGTCCTAAGCTACAGCTTCTCCCCAAGTCCTGCGTGTCACATGTTTAGGTGATTTCATGGTTTCTGGGTTTCAAACATTCCTTCTAATCTCGTTTGCTTCCTTCGCCTTGCTTTTCTATTTTTACTAACCATACTAACAGTTTGTTATTTTTGTTTAGATACTAACCAAGACTAACATTGTATATAATACTAACTTACTTATGAGCACCAGGGATTGTATAGCTGCACTTACTAATTGATTAACAAGCTCTCAGCACTCGCCCTATTCTAGTCTCCGCCTCTTGCCTTCTCTTAGTCTTTGCTGCAATTCAGCGGATCCTCCGCACCTGCTCTACTCTGTCCTGCCTCTCATTATCTGTGCACTTTAGAACTCCCTAACCGGAGCTGTATGTTTTGTCATAGGTTGTCTCGTGATCCCTGTCCGCGTTTTGGCTTTTGCCTATTTCATGTGGTTAGGTTCTCCCTTGTGTTTGCTCCCACGTAATTAGTCTGATCCTCTTCACCTGATCCTAATCATAGCATGTGACTTCCCTTGTGTGTATTTTAGCAGTCTTTTCACAGCAGATCCCTGTCAGAACGTTTACCTAGTCTACCTGTGCTGCTCTCGGTTTCGCCTTGTATTCATAGTGTTGCTTTTCTGACTGGACTGTCCGACTTCCGATTTTTGGCTCTGATTTGGTATTGTTATCTGCATCTGTTATCGAACCCTTTTTCTGCCCGACTACAATTACTGTTTTGCTGCCCTGGTTTTTCGATTTTGGATTCTGTCCCTGGGATTGTGATTTTTGGATTGTGGACTTTGTACCATTGCCTCCAGCTCTGCGGGGGTTCGCCCCCTTTCCAAATAAAATCCCATTTTTCTGCACTGCTCTGCTCTCGTGTCTGGTTCCTGAACGATACCTAACACCAAATGCGCTAGTGTGGCCACTGCTTCAGGTCGTTCTCGCATTCTTCGATAGTAGAAGGCAGCGGTACCGTAACTTTATCCCGTCTGAGGGCTAAAGGTGATGTTCCCTCATTATTTTCCAATCGCTTAAAAACAGGATTTGCATGAGCCGCTACCATAGTAAACAGTTCAGTGACAGGATGCAGCGGAAGTTACGCCCAATATTCGCACAAGGGATCATGGGACGTGGGAATAAAGTGGATACATTGTTACCGGGGAAGTTTCACGAGGGCGTGAACTATAACTGTGCAGTTACGCAGAAAAGCCTGAGTGTATAATTGGGTGATTGGCTATCAACAGCAGTACTTGGGTGGATATAAGGAAGCGCTGAATTTTTCAATGAAGGAATCTACACGTAAATCCACGGTACGGAACTACGCATTTTTTTTTTTTTTTGTATGTGATGACTGTAATTGACAGTAGAATGTGAGAGAATCAATACCATGTCGAATTTTTTGCTTCAGAAAACTGATTTTTCTGAACCACTAATTGGAATACCGTTGGCTCACTGTAGCTAAAGTGGTTGCTACCGAGGACAATTATTTTTTCTGTTGCAAGAGAATTTTTTTAAACTGCTGGATCGATACTATGGGCAAGGATATTGACCAGTTTGCACATCAGGCTTAGCTGAGGAGTTTAATTCATGCAACTCTTGAAAAACAGGGAGTGGAGTGAACTTCCCCATATTCAAAACCGCGTTCGAACTCTGCTTGCTTGTAAATATTCAATAACTGATCCGGTGGTGCTATCTAGTGATCGAATGCAGTAACTGCGTGCTTAAATTTGCAGTTGCATAGACACAAGCGCCTACGTCTGCAGGAAGGGGTTGATATATATTATATATAATTATATTATTAAAAAAGCGGAAAAAATGATTGATACAAAATACAAACAATATAGACTGTTATGACTTAAAAATCACAACAAAGAAAACCAGCAATGACAACTTAAACAAATTTATTCTTCACTGATAAAAAAAAAAAAACTTCTGCAAATAATCCACTGTTTAATCTTATACTAACACTCTAATGCCACTATGTAACTCTGTTGCCAAAACAAAAACTCTCTCCCCACTGACCAAAATCACAGCATTTATATAGACTAGCAACATTCTGGAAAGATTTACAGGATTCCTAGGTAATCCCGCCCCCTCCAGGCAGGAAGATGCCAGAAGCTTCTAGAAAGCACTAGTCTATTACAAAGAAGTGATATTACATCAGATCATGTTTTGTTACAGACACACCACCAGAGGGTGCTGATGGACAAAATAAATAGCTGACCAGCAAGGCAGCAAAAACAGCATGTAACAAATCTCCATTTACAAATGATATTCAATGATATTGATAAAATACTCATACATAACAAGACTTACCTGAAAGGCCCAGGTAGCTGGTGCGCTGGCGGTACACGCGTTCTGGGCGTCTTCTGGCGATCAAGGCGATTTAGTACTATCTCTGCCATTTTCTCAGGGGTTCAACTGAGGCTAAAGCAAGGTGGCTTTTTATAGGCGAGTTAATTCGGGAAGTGGAGCTGCATGTGCACATCCACATGTGTCCAAGTGGACGCGCATTGAAGCCACCTGGGCGCGCTCTTGTAAAAGCCCAAATGGGTAGCGGGTGGTTTGAGGACCCGCTATATGCTTTCCCTAACGTGTGTGGTCAAGATGGCAATTGTTGGGAAAGCGCATAAACATGCCCACGGGCACACCTCCAGGTGCAAATAAGGGAGTCGGCATAATGCGTAGTGGGTAGTGTGGCTGCAAGATAGCGTTTAGGGATAGTGGAAGCTGCTAAATGTGTAGTTCACGGGTAGCGGGTAGTGGCAACGGGTAGGGCAGTGTGAAAGATAGAACCCCAAGTGTTAAAGGCATAGCTTTGGAAAAAGAGCAAAACTTAAAGCTGCTGTAAGTGACTTTTTTATTTTTAAAAAGAGTTAAATAGCTCCACATTCCGATAGAGATCATTTACTTAGCGTATCTGGTCAATAACACAAGTCTCTCAGTCACTGTCTTCTGCAGTAAAGCAGCATATAAAATTCTGGACTCACCGACTGCCTCTATCCAATCAGGCGAGAGAACGCCATCAAGACGTGTATCTCTCTGCTTGTAAACGTGCAGAGCTGAATCTGCGTTGTTAGTGTGCTATCTGCTGGAAAAATAATTAAAAAGACGAATAAAAATCTGGCTTGTTGGCAATAGCAGAACAGATGAGGCTTCCGATCCCAGCACTACCAGGGACGGCGTACACAATTAAATGGTAAGTCCTGTTGGTGGTTTTTAATCCTTCAAGTATCAGTTTATAAATGAACCATCATCTTTTGTGGCAGACTACAGCTTGTTTAGCTGTGTAACGATAGCATGTGTGGCTATAGGACACTAGCTAGTTTTAGCTAATACCTTCAAATAGCCATTAATACTGAAGTTTCTGCATGGCTGTGATGTGTTGTTGGGCCATGTTTTCAATGTGGCTTTCACATGACAATCACTGAGAGTGTCTGTTTTGTACTCATATTGCACGTTCCTGTGCCTGGCTTGGGGATGGAGGGCGGGGACTGCTTACATAGGCTTTGGACAAGAAGTTAAGAAAACGATCAAATCAGTTACAGCAGCTTTAATTTTAAAACTCCCCCGAGAGTTGGTTTCGCCCATTTATGCCTGGGAATGGCCATCTCCTTAATTACAGGGAACAACCATAGACTGTATAAAAAGATGGACGCAGCACCCGGGTCTGAAAACTTAGGCCAATGCGGAAATGTCTAAAATTTGCATTCCATTTAATAGCCAGAAGATGGAAACGTCAGTGGTTGCAGTAAGAAGTTAAATGCTATAAAAGTCTATGAGAAAATGACTGGACTTTCCCACCTGGTTTATTATTTCAATAATGATTTTCCACATTACTTTATGGTATCTATCGCAAGTTTCAAGTCTTCTTCGATATATCATGATGTTCTTTTTTGTAAATTATGGTCCCAAATAGACTAGAATAAAGGATAAAGCCAGAATATGCTTTAGGGGCGTGGCTATCGTCTGGTCCTCGTCAGATACGGTCAGCTTCACCCGTAGACCCACCCTTCGCTCCTCCCTGAATCTTCAATTCATGCTTTCGTCCAATAGGGAATCACATCCGGATTCAAAATGACAAAATGGTGCTGTTCAAATTGCCAAAATTGAGGCTTCCTAAATGGTATGCTGAAACCAATGAGTGACGTCACTGTTGCTTTGTCCATCTTTTTATACAGTCTATGGGAACTACAAGGCAAAAATGGTGAAAGAACTGCCCCTATTGCTGAGACTTGATGGAATTAAAAACCGCCCTGTCACACTAATGTTAACTATGGACAATCCTTGTAAATAATTGTCATATTAAAATGATACGATTTGGTTTTGCCCTAACTTTACTAACATAGCTGGCTGTAATAGACATGAACTTCTCAGATATGTTGAACTGTATTTTCAAATTTTTTGGATTGTGGCTAGCTAGCTAGCAAGCTAGCTCAAGAGCAATCACTGGTACATCTAACTAGCTAGTGAAGTTCAGGCAAAAACAAATGACACCACTTAATTATGATGATTATTTACAAAGATTTTCCATAGTTAACGTTAGCTAGCCAGCTAGATGGCTATATTATCAAAAGAGTAACGTAGTTTAATGAGCAATCGTGCACACAGCAGCATAGCCAAAAATACTGCAGTATCTTTGGGGGTGGATCTGCCTCTGCCTCCACGGTACGCTGCATGAAGTTAAACGAATGGGCCTGCAACGAGGCAGCGATAATTTTATTGGACAACACAGAACCTGGCATTCTGTTGGATGGTGAATTTTGACAGGGATGTACCGCAAAAAAAAATCTGAGTGTGTGTAGAAATATTTTGTGTGCAAGCAGAAATGTTTCTAGCACGCAGAGGCAGTTTTGAGCGTGAGGAGAAAAGGTTTGCAGAGAGAGTTTTGTGTGCAAGGAGAAAAGGCTGAAATTCGCGCACAAAAAAATCTGTCCACGCAGCAGCAGATTCAAGCGCAAATGGGGGCTATTTTAATCGGAGAGCCGGATTTTGGGGGAAAACTTTGCAAAATCTACGCATGAAATTGATATGTCTGCTCTCAAGGCGAAATACCATGCTCTTGAAGTAAAGATAGGGATTTACCTCCATATCGAGTAGGTTATACAACTGTATAGCTCAATTTGCAGGATTATGCAAAAAATCAATGGGACGGCTCTAGCTCATTTAAAATGCAGCAGCCAAAATCCTTATAACTGTAAGTGCTTGAAAATTTGAGCAAATTACTCCAGTACTGAAGTCACATCATTGGCCTCTGAGACAAAAGAGAATCACCTTAAAAATCCTGTTAATAGCCCATAAACAACTTAATGGTTTGGCACCTGAGTACATTTTGGACTTGCTCACTGATTACAACCCAATCAGGCCTCTCAGGTCATCAGGCAGATCTGTTCTTGCTATACCCAGATTTGGATCCAGGTACAGTGTGGGTGCCTTCAGTTACTGTGGTCCTACTCTCTGGAACAAGCTGCCTGTTGAGTTGAGGTCCCTTACAACAATATCGGCATTTAAATGCAAACTCAAACTCCCGTTCTCCCAGGCTTAAGTTTAGGATAGGGTTAGGCATAATTTGGTTGATGTTTTTGGGTTTTTATTGCTGTGTGGCATGTTTACTGTAGGGTGGGTGCATGGTTCATTGATTCAGTTCCAGGGCTCCCACTGAGTTTTGAAAAATATTCTTCACTTTTATCCTCAAAAAATAAAATCAAAGAAGTATTCTTCACTTTATCTTGGTCTTTATTTTTTTTAGTCACTTATGGACTTTACATAACTTCAAAAGGCCTTTAAAGCAGACAAAGTGCTGGTAGCATGTACAAGGAAAAAGGTCAAACCTCAAATACTTTAGCACAAACAGGCTTCTGCATTATACATTCGATGTATATATAATTTAGGCCTCCACTCTGGTCCAGCCTCTAATAATGGGTACTTTGTGCACCATTAAAGCTAAATTAAACCTCTTTTGAGCTTTTAGCATGGAATTTATTCAAAGGCGTTAAAAGGAATTTGTTTAAACCCTTTACTTCTTGATTTTTTCTGAACTGTTTTATCAATATAGCCATTTTGAGCATCCCAAAGTTAAATATAGGGCACTGCCGGCCCCAGAAGCTCCCGCCGCTAAGATAAACAAAATGTCAAAGTTTTTGTTGACGGACGCATGCATGGACGGACGAACGCATGCACGGATGGAGCCCGATACCATAGCTCCCTTGCCACTCGGGCGGCGAGAGCTAATTAGGAGCCTGTAACTGAAAATGTTGATAAGATAAAGCAAATTGTCGCCATTTGTAGGCCTTTATGAAGCATGTCCAGTAAAAAAATTAGAGCCTGTAACTGAAATAGTTTTTGGTGATATGTTTTAGGCCAGAGGCCAGTGTGACCTTGAAAAAAAATAGGCCAAGGTCACCTTTAGGCGCGTCATTTGTAGGCCTTTATGAGATGCATGTCCAGTAAAAATTAGGAGCCTGTAACTGAAATAGTTGATGAGATAAAGCAAAATGTCAAAATTTTTGGTGATATGTTTGGGCCAGTGACCTTGAAAAAAAAGGCCAAGGTCACCTTTAGGCAGGCCTTTCATTTGTAGGTCTGAAATTTGATGAGAGATGCATGTCCAGTGAAAAAATAAAATTAGAGAGCCTGTAACTGAAATAGTTGATGAGATAAAGCAAAATGTTGAAGTTTTTGGTGATATTTTGAGGCCAGTGACCTTGAAAAAATAGGCCAAGGTCACCTTTATGCACGTCATTTGTAGGCGTTTATGAGATGGCTGTCCAGTAAGAATTAGGAGCCTGTGACTGAAATCGTTGATGAGATAAAGCAAAATGTGTTGACGGACGGACGCACGCATGCACGCACGCATGGACGGAGCCCGATACCATAGCTCCCGCACCGCGAGCGGCGGGAGCTAATAAGGGACACACTTTATAAGTGTATTTACTGTGTATCTACAGGCTAGCTATTGCATTGGTCTTAACATATTTTTACAGTGATGAGTTCAAAAACAACTGGGAACTATTTGCTCTCAGTATGTTTTCTTTATTGAAGATGAGACTGGTATGGCTTAGCACTGTCTTGTGCCATAACAGCTAACTTTGGAGTACTTCCATTCGCCTAGCAGGATAACATGGCAGCAAATCAAATTTATTGCGTGGCATGGTGGCGCAGTGGGTAGCACTATCGCCTCGTAACAAGAAGGTACTGGGTTTGAATCCAGCCCGGGGCCTCTCTGTGCAGAGTTTACATGTTCCCCTCGTGTTCACGTGGGTTCCTTCCTGCAGTCCAAAGACATGCATGCCAGGCTAATAGGAGACTCTAAACTGCCCATTGGTATGAATGAATTGTATGTTGACATTAGATTGCTGAAAAATTGCTGAAAGTGTTGTTAAACAATAAAGAATCAAACTTACATATCACTTGCGTGATATAGCGTGGTGCATCAGTAGGTAAGCGAACATGTGGCCCCTAAAGTTGGGTCACACACCCACTGGAAAGGACAGACAATCTAGATTAGATTAGAAAGCTTTATTAATCCCAATAGGGAAACTGGTTTGCCACCAGATCAGACCATACATCCGACAAACAGCACAAACACAAGAGATAATACGACCTCAAGAGACCATCGAGCATGATTAAGAACCCATAGGACATGATCGCAGGCCAATCAAACACAATCAATTACATAATCACAAGAACAGCCAGATAATGATGAAAGTAGCCAAATAAAATCAATAAATAGATACACAAAAAAAAAGCAGCAGGCCAGCTTTAACGGTGTTCATTAAAATATTTAACTGCAGCAGGAACAAAAGACCGTCTAAGTCACTCAGTACAGCACCGAGGCATCACAAACTGCTCAGTGAAAGAGCTGCTGAGTCCCTTAAAAACACTGTGGAGTGGATGGCCCTCATAGAGCAAAACCATTTTAAGTTTAGACTTCATTCTCTTCTCCACAGTGACCTCGAGTGAGTCTGGGGTAAAACCAATCACTGAACCAGCCCTCTTGATCATCTTATTGATCCTATTTTTATCCTCCACAGATATGCTAACATTATTTTAACATTAGCTAGTAATTTATTCAGATTGCTTAACATAAGTTTTCCTTCAGGCATATTTTTTCTTATGAGGACAATATGGAATCAAATTAGGGCCAAAAGTTTTGTGCGTGTGCAAAAAAAGTTTTGAACTTGTAGAAATATTTTGTGTGTGTAAAAAAGTTTTGAGCTTCTGAAATAGTTTTGTGCGTGTGTAAAAAAGTTTTTCAACTTGTAGATATATTTTGTGGGTGTGTAAAAAAAGTTGTGAGCTTGTGGAATAGTTTTGTGCATGTGTAAAAAAGCTTTGAGTTTGTAAAATGGTTTTGTGCGTGTGCAAAAAAGTTTTGAGCTTGTAAAATAGTTTTGTGCGTGTGCAAAACAGTTTTGAGCTTGTGAAATAGTTTTGTGTGTGGGTGAAAATTTCCTACCTTCCTGTGTGACATTGAAGTTACGGATACGCTCAAATTTCCTACCTTTGCGTGCAACACTTTTTTTTTACAAGCACAGATCAGATTTACGAACCTCGAGTTACGAAATAATGTCCTATTTTTACTCCTGTAGGGTAGACTAGCCAATCAGCACGTTGCCCACTGAATAGCCAATCAGAATGTTACTCACCGTCACAGTAAGTCAAACTGTCCAATCAGTGGCCAAACGGTTCTGACGCCATTTTCCCCTCATGTCTATGGTGAAATCCATAGCTCATTGATTCCGTTTTTAGCTTACCGGCCCTATGGGCCAATAAGCTATTGTTGTGGTGTGGCGTCCGGCGTCTGTCGTCTGTCGTCCGGAACATTCTTTATCTTTTTTTTGGCCTGATGAATTTTCGTGTAAATTTGCAATAACATACTGCCAGACCAAATCTCCAGACGTTTTTCTCGGATTTTTGATTGAATCATTTTTGTCCGTTTTATGGGCCCTTGAAATTTTTGCTCCAAAGTTAAAGATAGGACTGAGAAATTTAAAAAATTATTTCTCAAAAACTGCGGGCTAAATTTTTTTCTAAATCAGGCAATCAACTTACCTTGGCACCGTCAATGTACAGTGCGAGCGCCATTTTGATTGAATCGACGGAAGTGGGTCTATTGGGGACGCTGTACTTTATGAATATGCAAGATGGCCCGTGGAGGCCAAATGGTTGCAGATAGAGATTAGGTTTGTATTATCGACATATAGGAAGTCATATATGACCTATATTTTGGCAATATTAAATGTGACCACAGATGACTTTGAAAGGTCAAACTTGAGGCCAGGGAATATATTAACAATGTTAAAAGATATGACTTGAAATTTCAAAAAAATTATTTCTCAAAAACTGTCGGATAACTTTTTTTATAAATCTGGCAATCAACTCACCTTGATACACTTTATGTACAGTGCGAGTGCCATTTTGATTGAATCGATGGAAGTGGGTCTAGTGGGGGCGCTGTACATTAACATTGGGTCTTATGGAGAATGGGCCAAATCGCCTGTGGAAGCTAAATGGTTGCAGATAGAGATTAAGTTTGTATTACTGACATATAGGAAGTAAAATATGACCTATATTTTGGCTGTGTTAAAGTTGACCTCAGATGACCGTGAAAGTTCAAACTTGAGGTCAAGCAAAATGTTACAATTTTCAAAGGTTTCTAGGCTTGTAAATATTGAAGACTGGGAACATATGTGCATTGAACACTAATAGGAAGTCATGTATGAACTTTCATTTGGTGGCCTTGAACTTGACCTTCAGTGACCTTGAATGCCCAAACTTCACAGTGAAATTTCAATGACTTATATCAGCAAAATGGTTACAGATAGTTTCGGATTATATTGGAGATGTTTAGGAAGTCATACATGAACTTTCATTTGGTGGCCTTGAACTTGACCTTCGGTGACCTTCGAAGGTCATACTTCACATAGTGAAATTTCAATGACTTCTATCACCAAAACTATTACAGATAGAGCTTAGGTTTGTATTGTGGCCATATAGGAAGTCATGTATGAAGTTTCACTGGGTGACCTTGAACTTTACCTTCAGTGACCTTCAATGGCCAAACTATACAGTGAAATTTCAATGAATTGTATCAGCAAAATCGTTACAGATTGAGTGTAGGTTTGTATTGGTGACGAATAGGAAGTCATGTATGAACTTTCATTTGGTGACCTTCATATTGACCATCAAAGGTCAAACTTGACCAAGAGAAAATTCAATGACTTCTGTCACTGAAAAGGTCACAGATGGAGCCTAGGTTTGTGTTACTGACATAGGAAGTCACATATGAACTTTCATTTGGTGACATTCAACTTGACTGTTGGTGACCTTTGATGGTCAAACTTGACATAATACAATTACAATGACTTGTATTGCCAAAACGGTCACAGATGGAGTCTTGGTTTGCATTAGAGACATATAGGAAGTCATATATGAACTTTCATTTGGGAACCTTCATATTGACCTTCAAAGGTCAAATGTGACCTAGTGAAAATTCAATGACTTGTATCACTAAAATGGTCACAGATGGAGCCTAGGTTTGTGTCACTGACATCTAGAAAGTCATGTATGAACTTTCATTTGGTGACATTCAACTTGACTGTCAGTGACCTTTGAGGGTCAAACTTGACAGTGAAATTACAATGACTTGTATCACCAAAATGGTCACCGATTGAGCCAAGGTTTGTATAGAGACATTTAGAAAGTCATATATGAAGTCCATTTGCAGACCACAACCTGACATTCTGTGACCTTTAATTTCACAATTGACATATTGAATTTTCAATGACTTGTATCACCAAAACTGCTTCAGAGTTTAAGATTGTGTTTGTATTACAGGAGGTCCTATAAATGTATGTGAGCTTTTATTTAATGGCCTTGACATTGATTTTCATTGATTCAAATGTCAAACTTCACATGAAATTTTCCTAACTTGTATCATCACTATAAGACTACTTGCCGGTAAGCTACAGGACCCATGGTCCTATTTTTATTCTACTGTAATGTTGTAATCATATATTCTCGCTAGCAATAGCCAGATGTGGAAACAGTGATATGTCTCGGGCAATTGATGAGCGCGCTTTTCACCAACTCGGTTCGATTGACTCACGTTACATTAATTAGCTGATTAGCAGGCTAGCTAGCTACTCTACTGCAAGTTGGCGAACATTACGAACAACCACTATATTAAACTTGACTCCAGTTCATTAAACCTGATTAGATTGCGATCGGTCACCAGAAACTACCAGCCAAGTATCTTTCACATGGTTCGTAACGGTCTTATTAACCTTGTGTTATATTGGAGTCGATCGTAATAACGGACTGTTTCTCAGTCTGCACAAAAAGTGCAAGGAACAATTTGGCTGCTTAAGAAACGGGTAGCTATCGCAATCAAGTCAGCAAGGGCAAACTGGATGCTCAAAACTTCAGTTCAATAAAAATGAAAACAGCAATGGATTCCGCAGGTCTCTATATTGTAGCAGTGCGATGCTAGCAGTAGGATATGTGTTTCTAGTCTTCTCCCAGCTTACTCATATGCTGCCTGCGATTCACCCACTTGATTGCGATAGCTACCCGTTTCTTGGATAGCTGCTCACCTGCAAGCTGGCGAACATTAAGAACAATCGCTGAATAAAAATTGCTTCAGTTTATCTCATTTCTCAGTTTTCTGCACAAAACGTGCAAGGAACAATTTGGCTGTTAAGGAAACGGGTCTTTTTATTGAAGCAGCGTGATGCTAACAGTAGGATACCTCTTCCAAGTCTTCTCCCAGCTTACTGCTATGCTGCCTGCGATTCACCCACTTGATAGGGACAGCTACCCGTTTCTTGAAGAGCCGAATTGTTCCCTGCACTTTTTGTGCTCAAAACTTTTTTGCGCACGCACAAAATTTTTTTACACATGCACAAAACTATTTCACAAGCTCAAAACTTTTTTACACACACAAAATATTTCTACAAGTTCAGAACTTTTTTGCACGCGCACAAAACTTTTGGCCCTAATTTGATTCCATAGGACAAGGTACAGAAATAATACAACCTTGCTGAATTCATTTTTCTTGCTTACTAGTTTCTTTTGTCTGAAACATCCATTTCGGAGCACCAGTGGGCAACTATTTCAATTGACTGCTCAGGTATTAATGAGGGGCCCAGAAAGTTCAATGACATAAAAAATATATTGTGGCCCTGAGATATAAGTCATTCCCACGATTTAGCCATCCTGTAGCCATGAGATATAACCTGCTCCCTCAATTTGAGTTGCCAAAATAGTGGGAACAAGTTAATCAAATTGAGAGAACGACGTATATCTTGTGGATACATGTTAACTAAATTGTGGGAATGAGTTATATCTCGTGGCCATGGGATAGCTAAATCTGGGAACAATGTAATTAGATTGAGGGAACAAGTTATATCCCAAATGAACTTAATTGTGGGAACAACTTGTGGACACGAAATGTATATTTTTTCATGTCATTGCACTTCCTGGGCTTTACATTACATTACATGTATTTAGCTGATGCTCTTCTCCAGAGCGACGTACAAAGTGCGAAAGTTTGGTGCAAAAGTGCTGAGCTCCAAGCAGACAGGTTAAAGTGCTAATAGATCAAGTGACAAAAGAAACACTAAGTGAAAATTACAGAACTAGAACGAACCGTAGCCAACCGAAAGAAACCAGCAAAGTTAACAAAAACCAGCAGCACAATTAACAAAAATAACCAGCACAGTTAACAAACGAGACTCAGTCATCGCGGCACATGACATAAGTAGAGTTACACTGAGGGCAGTCAAGTAGTGGAAAGGTGGAGCCTGAAGAGGTGAGTGTTCATGCTGTGCTTGAAGATGCTCAGTGACTCTGACATCCTGACCTTGATAGGTAGATCATTTCACCAACAGGGAGCCAGGACAGACAGCAGTTTTGAGCAGGATGAGCAGGAGCGGAGAGAAGGAGGAGCCAAACGACCCGAAGTGGCAGAGTGAAGAGGCTCTGTGTATTTAGCCAGGTTAAGGGGCACCGAAATGTGGTGCCAAAATCTGTGTTACTACTCTGTATTAGGGGTGGGAACGTGTACAAAAAAATTCTAAACGTGTAGACGTGCCGTATAATTGCATGTGCACGTGTCTCCAGAGTTTGTGGATTTTGACCGCTATACAACCGTTAGAGGGCACTGTCACCATTCCAATAACACAGTCCACACATCCATTAACGCAGTTATCAGCCAGATACGTTTATTAAATCAATAGACGGTAACATTGAATTTGTAGGCTACTCCAATGCAAAATTACGGCCTACATCAGATAAGCATAAAATCACAACTAAATGAATAAT
The DNA here is from genome assembly GCA_029692085.1 of Gymnothorax javanicus. NCBI lineage: Eukaryota > Metazoa > Chordata > Actinopteri > Anguilliformes > Muraenidae > Gymnothorax > Gymnothorax javanicus. Next base: position 57,212,971 of record CM056193.1, read on the forward strand.
GTTAGGCCCTTTCACCATTGTAAATGAATTAACCATGAACGAAAATCATCATTTTGACAAGCAAGAACATGAACATGAATGAATTCTAACAATTTAGCTCTGCTTTTTTTGTCATTGTCCTTATTATTGTACCTTGTTTTTTGTACGATTTGATTTGTAAACTTAAACAGCGAACTGCATCCCTCACTAACAGCGGGAGCTGCGTCTCACTATCGTTACGTTTCATAGCGTCATTAAAGTGAATTGTAATTGAGGAGGAAACACAGCTGATAAAGTAAAACTAAATTGAGAAACACTTTTTACATCCACAAAGCTAAAACAAAAAGAAATGTAAACTGCGTTTTACGTGTTCTCATTCAAATAACAAAATGAATATGCTTCTCTTTTAACGAGCAGACGCGAGGATGACATTGTGCATGCAAATATAGGCGGCCGACAGAACGTCCACCAAAAATGTAAAAAACACACAGTGAACAATATGTGAGATAAAAATAATGAGCTATTAACCAATCGTGTTTTAAAACAACATAAAGAGGAATTGAGCGTGGAGACGATGGCTGCGTCCGAATAGTCTTTTTTGCTTAGGAAAGTTCCTAACGCCTAGAAAACGATCCGGAAGTATTTACGTGGCAGTCATGATAAAAGTGTTTGGATTCTTTAAATGTAAAGGAAAAGTGCTACAATGCTTCCTAATTTATCTCCTTTAGCATAGGGTACACTGAAGCATTCTTTTCAAAAAGAAAGGCGGAACTGCTATTCCGCGATGACCGTCCATCCGGGCAATCATGAAAACAAACAAACATGACAGGCAGGAGGCAGGTGATCACTGTGCCTAGTGTGTGAATTCGGATTCTCTTATTAGCGCGGTTCTCTTCCTAAGCTGTAAAAGAGTCCCCTTTACACCTTTCCTTTACCTTATGACGTTTTACACAGGTTAAAGAAAAGTGGTTAGGAATTAGACGATTGGACGTAATTTTTTTAACTTTTCGGATGCAGCCGATGAGTGTGTGTACACGGTTAGTGTTTTATTTTTTTTTTAGAAACGTTTATGATTTACTAACCGTGTACATGTGTGCACGTTTACAAGTCCCACCCCTACTCTATATTGTAGATGAGGATCGTATACAGTAGTGTGCAGTGATGATTATACACCACTACTTTTGTCTAAAAGGGGTCCTAATGTATAACTTCTCTACAATTTTTTTGTGAAAATGTATTGAAAAATACTATTGTTGGCTATGAGAAAAAAAAAACATTCACATGAGTATTTTGAGGTTTTTTTTTTTGACTCTTGCATTGCATGAATGCATGTTTGAAGGCTCATTCCATGATTATTGATGCTAAAAGATTTGTTTAAACTGGTTAGAAGCAACATTATTTTGTAAAATTGCCTCCAATGGTCAGTTGTTCCAGTATATAAGGGGACATGAACTTCGAGCAGTGTCACAGTGTTAAACATGATGGCGCGACGGAAGGAGCTCTCTGAGATTGTTCGTGGCTGCATTGTGGCCTTACCTGATGCTGATTGGTCACTTAGAAAAAATTCTGAAGACGTTAAATGCTGTCATGGCACTGAAAGAAACACCATCAAGCATTTCAAAGAGACCGGTTCCCTGAAAACAGGTTGTGATAGAGGTGGAAAATGGAAGTTAAAGGTAGGGTAGGAGATCCTGGAAAAATGGTTCGAGCTAGCCACATTTTGAAAATACACAATTCAAAAGTCCAAACCCCTTCCTCAGACTTCCCCCCGAAGCCACGCCTCCAGAGTACAGGAACGCGCAATGCAATACGCGCAGAGGGGGGAGGGGGGAGGGACAAATGGCAGTTGAGTTTGATAGACATATCACCATTCAATCATTTAGATAGGGCCGCTCAAAATGATTGGATGATGTTTTTTCAGTCCTGTACGCTCCACAGGTGACTAAAATTTTTTATTTTTGTGTTAGAGCATTTAATTAATTGGTTGCAATTGGGGTGTGAAGGGGATTTTAAGCAATATAGTAAAAAGGCAACATTGTCACCAATATCCCCCGCCACGGTAAGAATGGTCACGGGGTAATGGGGAAAACTTGTCCCCATTAAACACCCATACATCAAGTTCAGAGTCAAGGGCCATAACTCCGTTAAAAAAAATTTCTCGGAAGCAATTGTCAAACTCATGCAGTAGGGTCATTAGTACTGGCCACACACAAAATTTCACCCATGAAGGTGCAATATTTGTCGAGAAAACTTGTCCCTATTGCAAATCCCATACACAAAGTCGACGAACAGAAACAAGGACCATAACTCCGTAAAAATAAATTTTTCGGAATCAACTGTTGAACTCATTCAGTAGGGTCATCAGTACTGGCCACATACAAAATTTCATTCACGTAGGTGCAATAGTTTCTGAGAAAACTTGTCCCCGTCGAACCCGGACGGACGAGCGCCATTCCAATATCCCCCGATCCACTTCGTGGCGGGGGATAAAAAGTGCTCCAAGAAACCATCTCCTACCTTACCTTTAAGTGCCTCTGATGTTCGTTATCTGCGCATGACAAGCAAGAAAAATCAGCAGTTGACAGCATGACAATTCAGTGATGATATTAATAGTGCCAGAAGTGAAGAGATCAAAGTATCAAGATATACCGTTTCCAGACGCCTGTGTGAAAATGGTCAGATTGGTCGTGTTGCTGCCAACCGCTGGCAACATCAAAAAAAGACTTGAGTTTGCCAAGAAATTCAAGGATTGGACATCAACCGACTGAGAACAAGTCCTTTGGACCGATGTAACAAACTTAGAAGTTTTATCATCCAAACGCAGAACTCAGGTGCGCCGTAGAGTTGGAGAACGTTTCAAAAATTAGTAAAAAAATTCAGTAAAACATGAAGATGGTAATATTATGGTTTGGGGTTCAGTCTGCTCAAAAGGAGCCAGTGGTCTCATAAATATCGACGAAATTATAGATCAAAAGCTGTTTCACAGCATCCTTGTGAAGCACACATTGGGTCTGGAAAGAGTCTGATTGGTCGGGGATTTAATTTTCGACAAGATAATGACCCTTAACACACTTCTAAGTTGTGCAAGAATGATCTCAACCGTTCACACATTGTTCACAAACAGACAAACACAGACAAACAAACAAACGGGGCGAAAACATAACCTCCGCCCCAACTTCGTTGGCGGAGGTAACTATTTGAAAACTATGCATGAAAGATTAAATGTTATAATCAAAGCAAATGGTGGTCACACTAGATATTGACTTTTTCTTTCTAAAGACATTATTTTTGTTTTTACTATATATTGTTAACTGTTTACTTATTTTCATCTATATGATCCAATATTGCATTAAATAAATACTTGAATAGTACTCGGATTTATCTTCATTTTGTTAAGTGTTTAATCATCACTGCGCACTACTTTACTTAATACAGGTCAGGATTTGTTTATGACCTGTACAATGTTTCAATACAATAAGGTTTTGCTTTGTTACATCATTTGCTCTGTGCAGGTAAATGACACTGTACTGGCTGATATGACCACTGGGCAGATTTCACCTGCAGATGTGTCACCACCCTACCCTTCTCAAAGATCCATCAGCTTGTCTGCAGGTATGACCTAAAACCCATTCCCAATGCTAAGTCCTGACTTTCATTATGACTTGAAGTAATGCAGCCCTACCATGACAAAATAAATATGGATTGTCAGGTTGGATAGTCAGGGAAAATGTAAACTGTCTGTTTACTGACGCACCATATGTACTCTTTGGCCCATACATATTTGGACATTGACAACGTTACAACTATTTTTACTGTCAACCATAGAATATAGAAGTTGAATTTAAATAATAAACATGGGTTCATAGCGATGACATTCTGCTTCAGTGTGGGGGTTAGCACATCAGAAATTGGTTGGACAGTGTAGGAAATGCCGCATTTTTTATGAGATCCTCCCGTTTTAGGGACCAAAGGTATTTGGACAATTGCTCAGTTGTTCCATAGCTAGGTGTGTTTTATTCCCTAATAATTTCATTTAAAAGTGAATACATAAAAGGTCTACAGTTGATTTCAAGACATTTTCATTTGGAATCTGTTAACCCTCGTTAACCCTCTATAACTCCATTTCCAAAAAATTAGGGATACTGTGCAAAGTGTGAATAAAACAGAATGCAATGATTTGTGAATCAATTAAAACCCTATATTTAATTGAAATAGAACAAAGACAATGTATCAAATGTTGAAAGTGATAAATTGCATTATTTTTAAAAAAAATGTCTGGTCATTTTGAAGTTGATGACAGCAACATGTTTTTAAAAAGTTGGGGCAGGACAATAAAACACCTGAAAAGTTGCATGATGCTAAAAAAAAAAAAGACTACTGGCAGAACATCTCACAGCTAATTAGATTATTTAGCAACAGGTCAGTAACATGACTAGGTACAAAATGTCTTTCATAAGTAAATATGATGAGGGCTTAACCACTCTATGAAAGACTGCATGGGGAAATAGTTCAACAATTTAAGAATAACATTTTCAACTTAAAATTGCAAAGAATTTTATCCTCTATATTACATCATATCATTAAAAGATTCCAAGAATCCTGAAAAATCTCTGAACGCATGGGACAAGGCTAAAATCCAATTTTGAATGGCTGTGATTTTCAGGTCCTCAGGCAGCACTCCATTAGAAACAGACAGGATTCTGTAGTGGAAATCACTGCAGGGACTCAGGAACACTTCTGTAAACCACTGTCAGTAAACACAGTTTATCACTGCATCCACAAATGCAAGTTAAAACTGTTATGTAGAGACTAAACCATATATAAACAAAATCCAGAAATACTGCCTTCTTCTCTGGGCCCAAGCCCATTTAAAATGTGCTGTGGCAAAGTGGAAAACTGCCCTGTGGTTTGACAAATCAGAATATGAAATTCTGTTAATAAATCATGGATGCCACATTCTCTAAGCTAAAGAGGAGAGGGGCCATCCAGCTTGTTATCAGCAAACAGCTCAATAGCCAGCATCCATGATACTATGGGCGTGCACTAGAACACATGGCATGGGAAACTTGCGCACCCGCGAAGTACACCATTAATGGTGAACGATATATACAGGTTTTGGTGCAACATTTACTGCCATCCAGAAGCCTTTTTTTTAGGGAAGGCCTCGCTCATTTCAGCAACACCACGCCAAACACCATACTCGTATTACAACAACACGGCTCAAAGAGTCTGGGTGCTAAAGTTATCTACCTGCAGTCCAGACCTGTCACACACTGACAATATTTGGCGCATTATGAAACGAAAAATATAACAAAGGAGGCTGCAAACTATTGAGCAGCTGATATCCTAAATAAAGGAATAATGGGAAAACATTTTGCTTTCAAAACTACAGCAGTTGGTCTCTGTAGTTTCTAAACGCTTACAGAGTGTTGATTGAAGAAGACGTGATGCAACACATGCCCCTGTGCCAACTTTTTTGAAATGTGTTGCTGACATCAAATTACAAATGAGCACAAATTTTCCAAAAAGCAATACAATATCTCGATTTTAACATCTGATAAATTGTCTTTTTACTATTCTTAAATAAATATAAAGTTCAAATGATTTGAAAATCATTGCATTCTGTTTTTATTTCCATTTTACACAGGTACCCAACTTTTTTAGAAATAGGGTTGTATATCAAATCCAAAGAGCGGTCAGTGCTAGTAAAGCAAGCCATTTTTATGCTGAAAATGATGGCAAACCCACCAGAGAAAAAGAGAAACCATTACGCGTGGATAAACTGACCTTTTTTGTTTATTCTTAAAAAGAAAGAAAGCACTGGTGAGTTCAGGAATTCAAAAAGGCCAGGACCCAATTTTTTCACAACATCCACTCTTTTAAAGTTTACCAAAGACATTGTATCCTCATTTGATGATTATATGCTTTCTGGTGCCAAATTCATTGATCTCACTAAAGTTTTTCATATGATCAATCACAACCTCCTTTTAGACAAAGAATGCCATTGGCCTCTCAACGCAATCTCTGCCCTGGTTCAGTTCATATCTTCATGGTAGACGGCAATGTGTTTCCTATCAGGGCGGCCAGTTAGATTTTAAAACTATAGACCAAGGTGTACCTCAAGGTGCACCTCTGGGCCCATTGCTGTTCTCTATATTTGTAGTCCCCAGACGAAGTTGGGCAGCTACTCTGGATTCATGCTTGTCCCGTCTCTGCCGCCACTGCGTCCACCTCCATAGACACTTTCTTGTGGACGCTGAGCAGGCAGTCATTTTTGACTGATTACTTACATATTTGGTATGGACATGTGATATACTTCACCTATGACACCTATCGATTTTGGTTGCCATGGCAACAGTTTTGGCCAAATAATGTACAAATTTGTGCTGAAACATAGAGATCTCCTTGTGGACGCAGTGCAGGCTGGAGAAGTTGCCTTCCGGGGTCTACACCCATGCGATCGCGGCGACCAGACTGTCTAGTTATGAAGAATCTTCCGATAATTTGTTGTGATTGTCATATTCAATGATATGCAGATGACATTGAAATTTACTCTTCCAATTCCAATTTTTTTTCATATTCAGCGTTTATTACAGTACGATTTTAATGCGGTTCAAAAATGGTTTTTATTTTAACAAACTTCCGTTGAACAAGAAGTCTCACCACATGTTGTGTTGCTGTTGAGCTGATTCTTTTACCTTAACTAATGATTGTGCCATTAATTTCCCTGATGGATCACCTATGGTGAAAGTTGATGAATTTAAATATCTGGGTCCCTGGCTTGAATCTCAACTCTCCTACAAGCCACACATGGACTGTTATTTAACAAAAATATACTGTCGTCTTAGAATACTTTATCGTTCTATTAACTGCTTCACACTTCAGATCCGGAAAAAAAAAAAAAGTTTTACTCAACTGATATTCCCAGTACTTGATATAGTCTACCAGAACACCTCTGTTACAAACCTTTGCCCTCTAAATGTAATTTACAGCAGTCTTTGTAGATTTGTCTTGAGATGTCCTTATAAAACTCATCATTGCTTAATTTGCAAGCCATTGAATTGGCTAACACCTACATCAAGAAGACACTACCATTGGCTGCAATTTATTTTCAAATGTCACTTCTTAAATTATCCTCCCTAGTTAAAACAATTCCTAATTCCATTTAGGTCCTCATATAATCTGAGGCATACTGAGCTGCTGTTTTTCTTTATTCACAAAATTCAAAGAGAAATTGACTGTTGTGCATTTAAATTAAGAGCTCCATCTGACTGGGACAACCTGCCCTTCTCAATTACATCTATTCTCCTCACCTCTTCAAGGCATCTCTACTTAACCATCTTCAAACAAACTGCTCCTATTTCTAATTATTAATATATTTTGTCTCCTTTCGTCAATACTGAAACAGTTTGTCTATAACTTCATCCCTCTTTTGTGCCTGTACAATATGTATAGATGCTTATACACAGATTAACATGTATGTGCGTTCATTCACTGAAAGTATTCAAATTTCTCTATTCTTATGGGCATTATTTGGGGAACTGGTTGTTCGAGGATAAGCTAGGCTTAGTGGCTTTGTGTGTGTGTTTCTGTGATTGTTTTTTATTGGCAAGGTTCTTTTTCTGTGTTGTATTCTCAGTTTTTGTATTTTTGGTTTGTTTGTGATAAGGACCCCCTTGAAAACGAGATGATGCATCTCATGGGATTATCTACCAATAATTTTGTGACATACCACAGATAACTGTGGCAACTGACAGAAGAATTCTCTTCCTCATTCAGAAAAACTCTTCTCAACAGTTGGTCAGATAAAGATTATTCTCTAAGGGGTAGGGGTATCAGAGCCAGAGAGTAAATACAGAGGTTTACAGAATAAATCAGAGTAAATACAGATGCTTGATTTTAACATGTAAACTATTGGTTATGCTCAGGAAACTTGCCAAAAAAATCTAAAAATGCCTCTATATTTCTGGAATGACATCCTATAGACAAACGAGGGAAAGGTCAACTTAAAGATATAAAAAGAAGGATGTGGAGAGGGGAAGGAACTGCTCATGATATGAGGCAAACCACTTGTCATGTATGGGCATGTATGGTTGCTAATTGAGCTTGGTCCCTGGCGTCTAGTAGTGATGAGACTGTTGACAAAAGCTGGAGGATGAATTCTGAATTATATTGGGCTATATTATGTGCTTAGATTCTGCCAAATGCATCAGAACTAATCGCTTTGTATCGCAGATGGACAGTGACTTTGGAGCACACTGCAGAATCAACCCAAGATTTTTTAAAGCAAAGAAATGGAATGTTCTACCATATAGATAACTCAATCATATTACCTGAATCTAACTGAGCTTGCATTTCATTTGCTGAAGGCAAAACATCCCCAACAACAAAGCATGAACTGATTACAGCTTCACTGAAGGTCAGTAAGAGCATCACCAGGGAAGAAACCATGGCTGTATTTCATTCTGTAGGGTTAATCTCTATGCCCTACCCCCTGCAAAGTCACCTCCCTTCGTAGTGAAAACTCTGAAGGGCAGCAGGGATTAGGGTTTTCAAATAATAGTCGTTTGGACGCATTTCGGGGCTGCCGCATTTTGCTAAGCAAGTGTAAACAAATGCAGCCAGTTCACGGGAGGACTGCTTTCACTGGCCATTTATTGGTTTCACAGTAGCTTTATAACCAACTGCATAGCTTTCATAAGGCGACAAATAGCTGCGGGTAAAAATAAAAAACATAACTGGCGTTATCCAGTCGACTGTAGTAAGCCAGCAAGCTATGTTCATCAGCTTTCTGTGCGCTAGCTCATAGCCACCGTTTTTGTCATTTTCTTGAATGACGTTGAATCACACACGTCACTAGGCTCGGGTCGTCGCACGGCATTGTGGGAGCAAAGTGACCATCGCCTGCTCACTTCGGAAACGGCTGTTTTGTAGGGCCCTTCGCAGGGATTAGTTTTGCACACTTTCGATTGGAATGCCCTTTAATATGGCTTCGGTGGACACGGCCCTCTTTATGTGCACTTTGAAGTGAACAACCCTAGCTTTTGGAATACAGCCCATGTGTTTGGTGATGTCTATGGCTTCCTTACTGAAAAAGGTTTGCCCCTGAGTAGTAAAAATGGCAATTTAATTATTGATTATGTCAGTTTGTCCAATTACTTTTGAGCCCCTAAATCTAGGGGGCCGTGCATAAAATGGGTGTATTTCGTACAAGGTTCAAACAATATTTTTGAAAAACTACATTGTATTAAATTGAAGTTGAAATTCTGCACTTCAAGCACACCTTGATTGTATCTTCTCACATCCATTGTGGTGGTGTACAAAACTAAAGCAACGAAAATTGTGTCTCTGTCCAAATATAAATGGTCGTCACTATGTATGTATAGAGTGAAACTACATCTGTATGCCTTAGAACCTGAAACCATCACAACACCATTTCATTCAGAGCTGACATGATTCCTGAAAACTTGATGGATGCTTTACAGTGCGAGTGCGACCAGAGTTCTTTTTGCAAAAGAAAGGAGGATGATGCATGGACATGTCTTTTGTTTGTTTTGTCTAGATGGAAGTTTATACACTGCTTTGTCAGCTGTGGGGAATCAACCTGGCTCGATTCGCAGGACCTTTGGCTCTCGCAAGTTGCTGAATACTGACAGCAAATGGTTGCATAGTGAGTGGAACATAGTGAGGGGTGGGTGGAACAGCGTGGGATGGAAGTGAGCAATAATGAAAAGGGAGTAGATTTACTTGAGTTTGGGATGTTGAATAAATAAATTACCAGGTGCCTCAGATACGAAGAAAGAAAGAAAAAAAACCTTTGCATACATTCAGATGAGAGAGCTCGTAGGGTCTATTGATGAGAAAATTCCAGCTAAAGTTCTTTTTGAAAGTCAGAGCACCAAGCATAATTAATGAGTCATTTGATGCTGCACCACATTCACGACAATGAAGTCTCTTAAATTCATTCATCTTGATTAGAAACATTAATCAGATAAATTGGCTTCACAATCACATATAGTATTACGCACCATGAATAATTAAAAAACCAACTCTGATTATCTTTTATTCAGTTCAAAATGAATGAATGAGTCAAGTTAGAACTTAATAAGAAATGGTTTAACAGTGTTTTTGGAGTCACCTTCTAATGAAGTAGTGTGTGCAACTACTTAGTTCCTGACAGATTTCCATAGACTCTGATAAAATTTTATGCTTAAGTTTGTGAAAATGCTGAAAAGCTTACCTGATACAATGTTCGTCTTCTTGTAGATCCCATATTTTCTGGTGCGGCAATGATCCCAGGGTCCCAAAAGCACCAAGAAGAAATCTACTTCTTCTTCAGTGAGATCAACAAAACAGCTGGAGTTGATGAGCAGTCTTATAGGGCCCTCATTGGACGTGTCTGCATGGTACTGCACTCAAAGTGGAATCTCATTAAAATCATCCCGTTCCGAACAAGCACATTTTGAATGCTGTGATGATAATGTACAAAGTATAACCATGTATCTGTCTGACACTAGTGCACATGGATACATGCCACCATCTCTTTACATGGTTTGAATTCAGCTTGATTGTTTTAACTGTTAGGTTTGGGCCTGGCCATGGTCATTTGCACTCACACACTGTACCTGCTCCAGGTCGATGAGGGGGGGATTAAGGGCATGCTAGCAGACTCCTGGACCACCTTCCTGAAGGCACGGGTGATGTGTGGCGTGGACAACACCCCTCAGCAGTATAACAACCTGCAGCAGGCTTTTGTGGTAACTGCACAGGAGAGAAGTGGTGTGATTTACGGGCTGTTTTCCAATGCGTGGTGAGCATGTTCTTCAGCCCCTATAGGGCAAGTGAGTGTTTGGCTGGTAAGAGACGTAACCATTGTTAGGCCCAATGTACACCAGTTGCAGTAGAGTCGTGGACCGGCCGTGGCAGGGAATTAGAGTGACTTTGGCATGGAAAGCAATATACGCCACGCTTGTCACTACCATGTGGCAGTTCTGTTCTGAAGTTTCATGGTTGTTAACAGGAGATAATAGGCTTGACGCCATTAAAAATGCGCGTGTGAGGTGTCTCACTCGTGGCTACCCTGGGCGGGGTCGGTCAGCGACAGTGCCTGTCTCCCTTTCACACAGACGATTGTTGACCAGTGACAATGCAGACAGTGTGCCACTTCCCCACGACTGAGACCTGGCTGAAATGTGCCAAGGGCTGGGCACTGCCCTTATTGCTCTGTGAAGCATCTTTTTGACAGTCCGTCTGTGAAAAGCACTATACAAATAAAATTGAATTAAACTGAATGGCTCTTTCTTTCATCTATGTTGTAAGCCGTACCATTTTCTCGAAGCAGTGGCATTTTACGTTATTTTATTGGCTTTTAAGAGGCTTTTGACCTCGCCCAAAAGAACAAGTCAAGCTTCACTGTACACATTACAAACAACTCAATGTTTGTAATTATGCAAGTGCTCGGCGCATCCAAGTGGCGTCCGTCGGGATTACAATACCAAGCGTTTTTCTTTATTTCATGCATAGCTCTCTGGAAAAACAATAAAAACTGATTTGATTCTTCAATTTGCTACAAATACAGTACATACCTCTCACGTGCATTTTTAATGGTGTTGAGAATGTTTATCTGTAAAACTACATTTGGCTATCTTTCTCGTAGCTTACTCATTCAGTGTTTCTATTGTTTGTAGAAATGTAATATGATATCGCTGATCCATTACATCCAAATAGGCAGATAGTAATCGGTCGGCATTGGTCTGGTAAGATTCAACATATTTGGGCTGACCGACATGCAGCTAGATAGTTGTCCATTGATGGATAGATATATGTGTCTCAAGTCAAAAAATAGCATTTCACTGTTGTCAGATGCAAGCAGATCCAGAAAAAATTGACCTGATACGGAAAAATAATGGAATGGCAGAAACTGCCACATGGGGTCTGAAGGGCTTCTGCATGTAAACTGAGCGGCAGCTGTACCCGGTGGACATTGGAGTGTTGATTAACATAGTCACGCATTTGCTTTGGCAGACAAGTCTCCCGTCCCTGAGCCCTCACGCCTTTGGTGTACATTGGGCTTTAACCTGCTAGCATGTGACTGAATATTCTTGGCCCTGAGAAATATTAAGTTCTAGTTGCAAAGAAATCTTGATGGAAAGCTGAGGAAAACCAGACCAAACATATTATCTTTCGGTCTATAGTATGAACAGGATAAGAATCAAATCTTTTTAAATCACTCTATAAGCTTAAATAGGATTTTTTTATATGTTGTAACTTGGTTGAGCTGTACTCTGGAGTTAACTGTCTGATAACAGTTTTAATTTCTGCACTCCATTATGTTTTTTCTTTCTCTCAGGAATACCACAGTGGTGTGTGCTTACTCTATTGAAGACATTGATCAGGCTTTTGCCACCTCTAAACTGAAGGGCTACAGCAGCCCCCTGACTGGGCACCGCCCTGGGAGTGTAAGCCTACATCGTGCAAAATAGACTGAGACAGATTTGCACACGATAAACAAGGTCCATCAGGGAGCACTTAAGCAACATCACAGACAGTTATTTTGAATGAATTTGTCGTAAGATCCAAAAGTCATGTAAGCCTTAGGTCTTATCCCAAATGTAAGAAAAAGTTTCAGTTCAGAGTTTTCAGTATTTTTTAACCTTATTTTAATGCTATTTCTTGAGGAGTGTCATTCATAATTTTGACTTTCATTTCCCACCCTACTTCAGTGTGTCCTCAAAAACGTAACATCATCACTCAGCATCAAAACCCTCGGGGTGATTAAGGACCATCCTGAGATTGAAGATGTCATCACTCCAGTAGGGAGAGGACCGTTGGAGCTGCCCATTGATGATCAGTTTACACAGACGGTTGCTGAAACAGTTCTGGCTGTCAATGATGAGCATTACAGTGTGTTGTACCTGGGAACAGGTGAGCAGCCGAGCCGAAGCCAGAGACCCATGGGTCCTGATTAGGTGATCAGATCATTTAATACGGCTCAAAAGCAACTATTAGACTAATGAGGTAACCAGTGAACATAAATTTGTTAGGAGTCCCTAGAACTGCACAAATGAGGATGTCGAGCACCGGTGAAAAAGCCCAATAATAATAGACATTGCAACACTGCAGCTCTTGCTGTGCTTGCACCTTTATTAGTTAATGACATTAATGCAGACTATTTCATGGTGCTCTCAAAGCACATCAAATTAACAAGCTGGAACCTAAAGCATATTGAAACATGAAAACATCAAAAAACAAATATCACAATCTGAAAACAAAACAATGTATTGAAAGACAGATCATGTCAAATAAACAGTCCCAAAACAGATTTAGAAATCAGGAAACAAAATCACAATTCCTGAAGCAACTTTAAATGGAATAAATAATTGAAGAGTTTGTTTTCAGAACTCAATAAGTCCCAAAATCACAAAAATTGAGATAATACCAAAGAGCGATAGCCCTGTGCTTCTTACACATGGTGCAAAAAATCTGTTTTTCATATCATAAGGTGCATTTTTTTTTCTGGTCAAAGTTTGTGTTTTTCTATAAAATGCAATAGGCGCCAGCATAGAAAAAGCTGATGGATATATTACGTTTTGGACATAAACTCTTCAATTTTACCATCATCAAGGTAAAATTGGCGTGATTACTTGCAGGTTTTGGTTAAATTTGGCATCGGTAATAATGTAATTTCACTTTGGTACCTGTTTGCAACTAACACTGCAGATGCACATAACTGCAGGGTTAAAGATACTTATAGGCGAGGATACATGCCAAATCATCTCGACTAGAACACAAGTTTCGAGGCACACCTCTCAGAGGTAACCCCAACTGACTGATGCAATTGAATCTAATTTGAGGATTTCAAATATACAGTGCTTAACAAATTTATTAGACCACCAACCAATGTAAGGTTTATGCCACAGCTGCCCTAAATTAACAGTGTTGGTAATTACCAAAATAATTTTTATGTTTCTGTAATGGTTAATCTACCAGTATGTACAAGCTCTTTAACTGAAATGATATTTTTAATGCTAAAATATTATTATTGTTGTTATCCATAAAATTTCAAATTTACCGTTTTACAAAAAAAGCAGAAAAAAATAGTTAAGCACATTATTATTTTTTGATTAAAATGCCAAATAACAGTTATTTTCTTGCATTCCTGAACATAAAAATTAGTTTTAGTGGTTGAATGCAAGAATTCCAAGCTGTTATCAAGGCCAAAGGCGGCCATACAAAATATAGGTTTTTTTTTTGTTTTTATGTGTGAATAAGGAATATTTAGTGGTTTCAGTTAGTTATTGCCAAAGAAATAACAAAAGAATTTTTAGTTTTATACAAATTTTTGACAAATTTCTTAAATATTTATGTTTTCTCATTTTTTTTATGACAGGTGGGTTAATAAATTTGTTAAGCACTGTACTTGTTGGGGCTTTCAAACACCTGCTGTTTTTGACATATTTTGAATTTAAGTGAACACTATGTACTAACTAAATCTGCACAGCAAATGATTTAGTTTGCACCTGGTCCATTGTACATCTACATGTCTAAAACTTACGTTGCTGATGTAAGGAAAATACTTCAGGGTTTTCCAAGTTGTCGTGGAAATATGTATTCGTTGAAGGCAAGATTTTAGCTATGCCACATAATGATTGACTCATATACTTCTTTACTCCCTGCACAGCCCTAAGGCTATCCCAGTTAATTGATGCGTGAGAAACCAGAAGATATTCTAAAAATGATAAAATATTTTGAAAGGATTCTACACAATAAACATTTGGTGCTTGAAGGAGACATTTAGAGAGAGAGTAGATGCACCCAACTCAAATTTAATATTCAAGTTCTATTTTCCACTGTGGAAGCATTGCAATAATTACTCTATTGAAACAGAACGGATGTTTAATGTAAGAATGAGGTTTGAGTCACAGATTGAATCGACCACTTTGTGCAGAAGCTGAATTTGGCTAATAATGCGTTACCCTGTTTAAAGCTGTATAATTCAAGATTTGAGCTTCATAGAGAGATGGAAATGCTCAAATGAGACAAGGTCACTTGTAGCATTTAGAATTCCATTGTATTTCAGTTTATTTTCATGATTTTGGTAGAGAAAAAGGGCTGCAAACATAAAAATTCTTCATGAAAATTCAGCAATGAAATTTAAAAAAAAATACAGAGAAATGAAAAATGGCGGGGAGTAAAAACAATATATTTGTGGGATCATAAACTCCTTCACCACAAGTGTACTTCTTCTGAGTCTGAAATTCAAAATTATCTACTCTATAGGAGCCAAATAAGACAGCTGTCCAGGTGGCTTCCCATGCTGTCTAAGCCCTCAAAACTGTGCATTGTCAAATCATAAAATAATCATATATTTAACACAAATCAAATTTTTTCGCATGAAATTAATTGTGAATTAATGATTTTCTGGTGGAATTCAGCATGAGTTTATCAATATGGGTGCAGTTGGAAATCAATTGTCACCAGTAACCTCTCCAAACCCAAAACATGCCATGATAAAGTTTAGAATTTTGTCCATTTTTCTTCAGAGTCCCACAAGCCAGCACACATACTCATTAAAGGAACTGCTTATTTAACAGTCAAAACATTCACCCTGCAATAAGGCACAAGTATAAATCACTAACTCTGTAATATCTGTAATATAGCTTATTATAACAGAACAGACATTCCACTATAAGGAATAGCAGGCAATATGCTACCCTACATTGAACAGAATGGGGAAAAGAACGTAGCAGGGAGTCTACCAAAGTGCTTTGCAGTTTAAATGAGCCAAAACCTTGGCATTCGATTTTGTTGAAGTCAAAACATGTGTTTTCTCCATGATAATGTTTAGAATTTTGTCCATTTTTCTTCAGAGTCCCGCGAGCCAGCACACACACTCATTAAGGGGTGATCTGGGGTTAAATGAAAAATGACGCCAGGAAACAACTCTGAATTAATCTAGAGGTATATGTAATAACCACCAAAAAAGATACAAGTTGGCATTTTTCTGTTTATGCAGTTGCTATGGTAACCAAGCAAGCTCATTAAATATGCAGAAAACTTCTGGCACCAATTCCTCTTTAACTCTTCGATAGAATTCAGTTTTTCTTTCATCATTTAAAAGCCATTGCTTATCCAAATGCAATGACATAGCCATTCTTTGCCCAATTTATCAGTTTTGTGATTTTGGGGCATTTTACTCAAATTTTGAAATTATTTTGCGCAGAATCTGGCGAATACTCAAAATATTCAAATTATGTAACAGATAGGCAAAATTTCCCTACGTCATAACATTTCTAATGAAGTAAAGTACCTGCAGCCCAAATTTCATTGATTTTCAATGATAAATAAAAAAAGTTATGGCTGCCACAAACATGAGAAACGTGGAAAAAGTAATACCTTAGGAAATCAATGGAAAATGCATTAGACCGCATTGAAAAGTTGAGTTCAGTCTTAGTCTGTGGCTTATACCCATTTTTCAGACTGTATTATCTGATTATTCAAATGTTTATCACTTTCCTGGAGAGAAAAGCATAAATTTCATCATCACAGTTGCTTTTAAATCATGATTTTATGGCAAAATCCAGTTTTTAATCCTTGTAGCAATTAGTGATTATCAAAGGTGGGTTGTTATGGAATATTTTTATTCAAAAAAAAAATTTTGGAAAAATAATCAAATTTTGCCCATTTAACCCCAGATCACCCCTTAAAGGAAATGCTTATTTAATGGTCAGAACATTCAGTCTGCAATGAAATGTTAGCAGTTCCCACATCCAAGCTCGTAAGCTTGTATAAACATTTTCCATGCCTTATAAGGCACAAGTATAACTGACTAATACAGTAGTATCGGAAATACACCGTATTTTAACAAAACATGAATTCCACTGTCAGAAAAAAATAGGCAATATGCTAGATTAAATTCAACAGAATTGGTGCAACGAACATAGCAAGGGTCTATTGAAGTGCTTGAGCTGTTTGCATTATTAATGAGCCTAAACCACAGAATTCTATTGAATTGAATTGTTGAATGTGGTATAAATTCTAAAACAAAAAGCCTCATTGAACAAAATGCCACCACGTGCAGTATTATTAGTAAATACTAACGGTTACTCTTATTATCCAATGTGGCAAATAATCTGTGTGATCATCATGGCTATGGTAAACTGAGAATAAAAAACAGCTGGCCAATCACCCATAAGTAAAAAAATATACAATTGTACTCACTCATAAAATGAAGAAAAACTTTTCTTCATTGAATTCCTCCTCAAGACACAGACCTATCTGGCAAAAGGAACTCTCCAGTCTTGTTTCATTCTGAATAATTCCCATTGACCATGTCCGTACCTCATTGAAATCTTGTGAATGTAACCTGAACACTTCTGGCCAGTTTTGGAAGTCTTTTTTTTTCCTGTGCAATCGCATAATTTTCAGCTGCACAAAGTTGAGAGAATAACGCCTAAGTTGCTGTTACACAAGGGTTTTAATACTTTTTTGATGGTCCAATCAATATCTTTAAATTACTGTGAAAAGGGGTGCTCCGGTGGTTCATTGGTCTAAGCGCGCGTTCCATAAAGGCTGTGTCCTTCCCGCAGCGACCTGGGTTCGATTCCGGCTCAGGTCATTTGCTGCATGTCCTCCCCCATTCTTCTCTCCAACCTTCCTGGCTCTCTACACTATAACTGTCAAATAAAGGAAAAATTCCCAAAAAACTATCTTTAAATTACTGTGAAAAGTTTATACTCTTTGGAATTCGATAAGTTTCAATCAATAGATAGTTACCGGGCAAGTTTCAAGTGGGCATGAACTATAATTGTGCTTTACGCAGATGAGCCTGAGCAAAAATTAGAGCGACTGGATATCAGTGAGAGTTGTTATTAGGATACAAGTGAGCACTAAATTCTTCGAAGGAGGAATCTAGGTGTAAATCCATGATAGGGAATTACGCGTTTTTTATACATGATGACTATAATTGATTTTAGAATGATGTAGTATCAATACCATGTTGATTTTTTGCTTCAGAAAACAGATTTTTTAAACAACTGGCGCATTATAGCTTAAGTGGTTGCTACAAAGGACAATGATTTTTTTCTGTTGCTAGAGATAATTTTTTTAACTGCTGGATAGATACTATGGGCAAGTATATTGAGCAGTTTGCACATTAGGCTTATCTGAGGAGTTTAATTCTTACAACTCCTGGGAAACAGGGATGGGACTTAACTCGTCCATATTCTAATTTGTGTTCCAGTATGGTTTCCTTGTGAATATTCAGTAACTGTTCGGGGTGTGCCAGCTACTGATAGAATAGTGTAACAGTGTGCGTAGATCGAGCAGCTCCATGTCCGCTGGCGTCTACATCTGTGCAGAGGAGTTGAAGGAGAAAATCAGCCATTACACTGTGAAAAAACCAACAAACATAAAAAAACTTGAAATTGATGAAAATATTTATTGAAATACTGTGGAAAATGTTTTAATTCAAAAATATATAATGCTGCCATATATTAGATATTGATAAATGGTGGTGACTATCTTAAGTAAATAGCAATAGCTGACCAAGCTCTTTTCAAAAAGACAAGTTTTTTGAAGAACACTAGTCATAAAGGGTTGGGAAATTCATAAATACAAGAGGACAACCATGAAGGGAAGATGTATAAAAACCCTCAGGGGCTTGAAAGGGGGCATTCTCCGAACACATTTCAATTTAATCTTCAAGTAATTTAGAATAATTTCAATCTGAGCATAGAATACAGGATATAGTTTTGAAATAATTATTTCATTTATTGAAGGGCAGCATTTCTCCAACACCAATTGTCCTGTGTATAAATTTAATTCTATGTGAATTGATAATTTAATTGATAATTGGATTAAAATAGACAAGACACGGTCAGGCTTATTTATTGCCAGCCCTCGAAACATAAACCTGATAGAATCCACCGGATTGCTGGCATGCCCGCAAAAAAGTCTTGTTCTAAGACTGATAAAAGACGTCTGGTAAATGGATTCAGAGAGAAAAGTATAATGCTTCAACTTGCTTTACTCAAATTAAATGTTCTTTTCAGTGTTTGAAGTTTTGATAGGTTCTGGAGAAAATGGTAAAATGGTACCATAAAATGGTATTTTATACTGTACTATTGTTCCTAATTAAGCACTGTTCTGCATGTGGCAGGCTTTCACATGTGGCCACATGCATGCACGACGAAGGAATTGCTCACTGCTTTACCCCCACTCCCAAGACCTTCTTAAACCCAAACCAAAAGCATGGTTCAGAAAGGAATGATCGCTGTGTAAATTCGACAGCCCAGTTTCCCAGGCAGGCCTGACGGGTTAGATATGGGTTTCTTTTGTTTTGTAAGCATGTATAGACTGGACAACTGGGTTTGCAAAACACCAGGATGAAAAGCAGGTATACTCAAACAGGCACCCACACTGTGCCAGTGAGCTGCAGTATTAACACCAAAAAGTTGGAATTACTCCACACTGATACTGAAGTTGAATAGAGTTGAGTAGCTGTTAATGCTAAGTGGTATTTCTGGGTATTATTGTGCATAAACTGTTTATTGTTTTGATTGACTTGAAGGATTAAAATATTCCTCCCTGTGCTTATTTCTATTTCCACAGAAAAGGGGAAAGTCCTAAAGGTCCTTCACACCATTGAAGAAGCTTTCATTATCTCGCAGTATTCTATATTCCACAATGAGAGTCCTATCACAGCCATGGCTATTGATTCCCAGAGGGTAAAATATTAACATACTGTTCCCCCATACCATTCACACCACATGCTTTGGAAAAATGAATTCCCATTGTAGTTGCCACTGTGGTGCCGTAAGCAACCACCTAATGCAAACAAGAGCACAATTGTTGCGATTGTTTTTTCAGGGTCATCTCTATGTTGCCCAAGCCATGGAGGTACAGCGACTCCCACTAGCTGACTGCAGTCGCTATGGTGACACTTGTCGGGAGTGCGTTCTTTCACGTGACCCATACTGCGGGTGGGAGCCAGCAAAGAAGAAGTGTACCGCCATCCCTGCTGGCTACAACATCAGCACAAGGTATGGTGCCTGGCAATTGTAATTTCCTACCAAAACTTAAAACAGCTGCAAAAAATCAGTTTGTCCTTTTGATGCTTTGCAGAGACAGCCAATACAATCCACATTTGCCAAAATTTTTTTTTTTTTAAATTCTCTATTGTATGATCAATGATGTGTGCTGGCACAAATTCTTTTTTAAAGCACAGCGAATGAGGTGAGGTTTTCCTTGCCTTTATTGAGTCAATAAGAATTATCTAATTAAATACAGAGATAAATTTGATGGATATCCCTTGAATATCATCCTGTTTTTGTTTTCAATCCACAGAGCAATCGTCCAGAGCCTTGATCAGTCAAATACTTCTGTTTGTGGAGAGGCCACAGGTGAGTGTAGCTGAATAGCATTGTGTCTCTCTCCTTTCATTTCACTTTACAACTAGGGATGGGTATTGTTATGATTTTTTGGATACTGGTATCGATTGCGATACTGCTTATGGATACCAATACTTATTGATACTCTTATCGATTCTACTCTCCATTATATGGTGCAAAAAATAAAAGCATGACATGAAAAGATGTTAAAAGGTTAAGCTTTTTTCACTCTAGCTGCTTTGGCCGCTAAATTGGGAAATCAATCTGGTGTGGGCTCTCTCCTGTATGACCTCCCATGTGGCTATGGCTAATCAAATTTTTTTTCATGGGACATACAACAAAGAAATGTCTTAAAAACTTCATAAATAAAAGTAAAGATATGTCAGGTTGTACTAATCTGTTAGGAAAACTTGGCCAATATGATAAACAGAATGATTTACAGGAACAATTTACAATTATTTGGCCCACCGTTTGACAATTTTTGTTGAGGAAAATTAGCATCTTTGCTTTCTCAGGGAGAATCCTTAATTGCTCTTTACTGACACTGTCCCCAGCTGAACAAAAAACCCTTTCAGCTGGTGTTGAGGAGGCCTGGACTAAGGAGGCTATTAAAATTAACTCTTCTTTGCTTTCCGAAGTGGTTATTTTCCATTTTTCTGCCTACAGTGGTGACAATTTCTTTTTAACATAAACCCCACTGGTTACATACACTAAAATTTTCATTCCCATTCCACTGTATGGTTCGCAGCCCATAGTCGTATTACAAAATGAAGGTGAATGCATGCAGCCACTTCATTCATCTCGTACTTCAACCTTTTAAACTCCCTAAAACTTTATAAAACAAACACCACCAAATTGTGTACTTTCCATGTCATTGTAGCTCTGCAACTTCTAACAATCGGGTGCAAATATTGCATTTAATTGGTAGGGATGAACGCTGTGTAGGTGGTTGTCAATGGAAATCTATATGAGATACGGCGGAGTTTATACCCCCAGCCGAAAATGCGTAACGTCACGCGCAATGGATAATGGGTATTGCAAGCTAACTCCGATGTCGTCTATTCAATTCAACGATTGAAATGATTCAATTAGTCGATAAAAATCAATAACATCAATAACAGTTATCCAATGATGTTGCAAAAGGTGACAATTTAACATGATCACCAAAACCTGACGTGAACATACATACCCTAGGTCAAGAAAAACATTAAAGAAAAGCTAAGCAAATTACAAAAAGACCAACAAATCAAATTCTTCATTAAGGTTAACAGGTGCCATTGCTTGTCGTACATGTATTAAAAAAGCCTCACGTTTTAACAGTTCCCTGTGAATATTGCCACCCCTTTGAGTTATCCGAACTGACTCAATACCAAGGCATATGAGATGGTTCAAAGTATGGTTCATCTCCAAAAAGTCCCTACCAACTGGTGTTCTGAAATCCTGTCAATTTATATTTGTTAAGTCTCTATTTAATTTGGCGAGAGGTTTTTTCAACATAAATTTTAGGACGCGGACATTTCAATAAATAAAATACATTTTTCGTTATACGGGGTATACAAGATTCAATAGCATAACTTACTTTGCTCCAGTGACAAGTAAAACAGTACATTTAACCTAGTAGCCCACTGACATGCCACGCAGTTCCGGCAAGGAAAACAACCCCGAATAAAATGATTTTTATCCATAACTATGTCAGATCTAACCAATCTATCAGAGGTTACGTGCTCATTAATAAGAAATGAATGGGCGGTGTTCAGAAGCATTATTCAAAAAGAAGCACTGGATAAAATATTCCAATGTTTCAAAATAATTGACTTAATTAAATTGCTCTTATCACTATAAGTTAAAGCACAATCGACTGAAAACTTTCTCTCTTTTTTCCCACGTTCATTATGTAACAAAGCCGATCTATCGAGTGTCCGAACTTTTAAAATTGGATCCTCTAGCCACTCATCCCGGTAACCTCTTGAATGAAACCTTTGTAACATCAAATCTGCCTGTTTATTAAATTCATCCTCAGTACACGAATATGTGGAATCCTATGCAATTGACTAAACGGTAACGGTTTATTTGTGAACTAATCAAGACAAAACCACTGTGTCGGGACATTTAAGCAACAAACGTGTGTGCTTTAAAAAGAGTTATGCACGTAACTAAAACTTGGCTCTTCAAGCTAATGATAAGGTTTCATCTAGCAACTTGGGTTATGACAGCCCTACCTCATATCTAAGAACGCTGGATCTTGTCAATTTGAAGGCGCACTCCTTGCATTGTTGGATACCAGAAAAGCCCAATTCAAACCTGCCAGAAATCTTCTGTACAATCAATTCTAGCATACAAGAAGTCCCCACTTTAATCAGTTTATTGTTTGTCAGTTTATATTACAATTACAAATATATTACAATTCGGGAATTGTACTAAGGATGAGTCGGATAGCAACAGCAACTTTGAAGAGCAAGAACAAAAGGAACAGTTGAAAGTATTCCATGACTTCAATGGCTGTAGGAAAAAAAATAGCCCCGTAAAGTAGGCGTTACCCCTCAGCCCATGGATTATTTGGAATTAATATAAATTCACAAAAGCATTTGCAAGTTACGTATCTTACGGAGTACATAATACAAGATGGCGGCTGTGGGGGCCATACTGGATTTTCATCCAAGCGCCGTGAAAATCGATAGGCTTCTGTAGGTACACAAGACCAAGCAACACAGCAAAAATGGCTTTGATTGACAGACGGGGTTTTGAGTTATCGTGTGGAATGGAAGTTGAAGGTGGCGGCTGGGGCAGCCATATTTGATTTCGGTCAGAATCCGAATGTGTAGTAACTGCACCTAGATGTCCTCACCAAAAATCGTGATGATCGGTGATGGCGTTTTTCAGTTATCGCACGGAATGGAAATTCAAGATGGCGGCTGTGGCAGCCATATTTGATTTTGGATCGCACCCGAAATCAATAGGCTTTTGTAGTAACTGTACCCCGATGTCCTCACCAAAAATCATGATGATCGGTGATGGCAGTTTTCAGTTATTGCACGGAATCAAATGTGGACGGAGAGACAGACGGACAGGCGGATGCCGTGCGTGATGACAATACCTCACAGCTTCTCTCAGGGCTGAGGGGTAAAAATTTATTCTTCATGAGTATTATCAATTCTTGCATACCAGAACCATACAATTCCAGGTGACAAAGAAATTGCAGTTTTATATTTGCATCTTCTGGTATATGATTAATTGACATTTCTCATATATACACGGGGACAGTCTAAAATATGAGGAGTGTGCCTTCAAATTGACATGATCCAAGAGAAATCCCTCCTTTTCAGAAATTGCCACTCTATTGCTGGGACTAATGCATGTCCATCGAGAGTAAAGAGTACTGAGTACTGAATAGCGTTAAACATTAAAGCTAGAGCAAAGGTCTTGATTTGGATAGCAGATGATTTTGACAAGCAGTTCAGCAGTGGGCTGTAGCAGTGGGCCAGCTGACGTTAGCTACTATTTGTACCTCTGTTCCCGACAGCCTACTAAATAGCTTAATGCTATCTTTATACTGCGCTAATCAGAATCAGTTTTTAGGTCACCTGAGACGCAGTCTCAAAGTGACCTATTCTAATCGCCTTTTGCCCGTCGTCGTCCGTCGTGCGTCGTGCGTCGTCCATCGTGCGTCCGTAAACAATTAACATTTTCGACTTCTTCTCAGAAACCGCTGATCCGATTTCAGTAAAATTTTGCAGGAACCTTCCTTGGTCAAATATGCACCAAAATTGTGAATTATATGCTACCCACCCCCAGGGGCTCTGAGGGGCGGGGCTAAAACTGGTCAATACATTTTCCACTTCTACTCAGAAACTGCTGATCCGATTTCAATTAAATTTTGCAAGAACCTTCCTTGGTCAAATATGCACCAAAATTGTGAATTTTATGGTGCCCACCCCCAGGGACTCTGAGAGGCAGGGCTAAAAGTGGTCAATACATTTTCCACTTCTACTCAGAAACTGCTGATCTGATTTCAATAAAATTTTGCAGGACTCTTCCTTGGTCAGATGTGCACCAAAATTGTGAATTATATGGTGCCCATCTCCAGGGGCTTTGAGGGGCGAGGCTAAAACTGGTCAATACATTTTACACTTATTCTCAGAAACCGCCGATCTGATTTCAATAAAATTTTGCAGGGATCTTCCTTGGTCAAATATGCATCGCAATTGTGAATTATATGGTGCCCACCCCCAGGGGCTCTGAGGGGCGGGGCTTTAAGTGGTCAATACATTTTCAACGACTTCTCTGAAACCGCTGATCCGATTTCAATTTAATTTTGCAGGAACCTTCCTTGGTCAAATATGCAACAAAATTGTGAATTTTATGGTGCCCACCCCCAGGGACTTTGAGGGGCAGGGCTAAAAGTGGTCAATACATTTTCCACTTCTACTCAGAAACTGCAGATCCGATTTCAATAAAATTTTGCAGGAACCTTCCTTGGTCAAATATGCACCAAAATTATGAATTATGTGCTGCCCACCACTAGGGGCTCTGAGGGGCGGGGCTAAAACTGGTCAATACATTTTCCACTTCTTCTCAGAAACCGCTGATCCGATTTCAGTAAAATTTAGCAGGAACCTTCCTTGGTCAAATATGCACCAAAATTGTGAATTGTATGGTGCCCACCCCCAGGGACTCTGAGGGGCGGGGCTAAAACTGGTCAATACATTTTCCACTTCTCAGAAACCGCTGATCTGATTTCAATAAAATTTTGCCGGAACCTTCCTTGGTCAAATATGCACCAAAATTGTGAGTTATATGGTTCCCACCCCCAGGTGCTCTGGGCTAAAAGGGGCGGGGCTAAAAGTGGTCAAATTGGCTGACATTTTCAAAATCTTCTTCTCCAGACCCAGATATGCTGGAAAACAATACTTGTCATACATGGAAGGGTCTTCAGGTGCTTTATCAAAATTGTTCATTTCATGGCCCCCAGGTTCCATGTTTGCCCCTGGGGAGGGGGTGAAGTTTACCATACTTTATATAGGAAAATGATACTTTTGGGTATATTTGGTTCATTCACATCAATAGCATCAGTTTTTATACAACTCTGGTGACCGTTAAGGCCCATGGGCCTCTTGTTCATATCCAACCCGTGCTGCAACACATGCTTAAAATAATATCCTCCAACGACTCCAGTATAGGTACTGGATCTGCATGTTTGGAAGCTTGATAATGAGCTCCTACAATGCCGTAAGTTATCTTGCTACAGGATTTCAAGTCACGGTAGCGTTTCATGATTTTTTGTTGCTCTATGGCTAGCAAGCTTGGCTAAACTTTGATTTCTAGGTTATAATGAATATTTGATCGAGTTATGCGTTAGCCAGCTACCTGGCTTAACTTATGTCAACTTATTGAACCGGCAGTGTTCAAACCATGATTAGCTAAAATTCTCAGATTTAAGTAAAGATAGCTATATCCCTAACGTCGTCTGTGCTTGTGCTCCCGTACTCTCACTGCCCATAACCATCACCCAGGTTTGTGTGTCTGGAGCTTTTGCCTGCTACAACAAAGAATATGTTAGGCCAGATTTTCGCCATAATCAACTGACCACCTGCCACATTGAGCTGCCTATCAGAGGTAATGCCCTGAGGAGAGAACCTCTTCCTTGGAAAAAAAAAAACCACAATTTGGAGTCAGTCATCCTAGCCAAAGTCATTTCAGTAAGGCTATGAATACAGTTTTGTGATAGACTGACTTATTTGTGTAATGAACGAACGCTGCCCACTCTGCTGTCTTGCTCCCAGTGCCCCCCAACGCTCTCAAAACACCCCCTGGGAGGCGGTACTGCCCCTGTTGAGAAACTCTACTCTAAACTCAACAATGCAATG
The DNA here is from genome assembly GCA_029692085.1 of Gymnothorax javanicus. Taxonomy (NCBI): domain Eukaryota; kingdom Metazoa; phylum Chordata; class Actinopteri; order Anguilliformes; family Muraenidae; genus Gymnothorax; species Gymnothorax javanicus. The sequence goes on from CM056193.1 coordinate 57,239,204, forward strand.
TCATTGCCTGATGCCCGCAGCCCTGTCATCACAAGGGGATGGATGCCTGCTATGCTAGAATGAAAGGACTCAATGAAAATGATTTTAAGTAAAATGGAATGTTACATTAAATTCTAATTTTAATAATAATTCTAACCGTTTGTCCATGAGCTTATTGATACTTTATGTACTGACCAATCATGTACCAGTACCAAAAAATACCAGTTCTCAATACCCATCCCTATTCACAACTGACATTTAACCCGATACTGATAAACATTCAGGGATGCTTTTAAGTATTTCTTAACATATGGTCCAGTGTCATTAAGTTGGCTTGACAAAGCTACTGATCTATATCTTGTTTTTGTCATCCTTCTTCTTCTTCTTCTTCTCTTTGTCTTATTATTATTATTATTATTGTTATTATTATTTCATGTCAAATTTGCCAATACCACTCCTCCCACAGCCTGAAATTACATGCTTAGAAGTAGAAGGGCAGCTTCAGGGTATGCCAAGTATAGTTACTAGTGCTTTATGCTTGGACAGTTCTCCTTTCATCTCTCTGTTACTTGTTGTTCCATACCTTTTACCGCATAGACTTACAGTGGGCTATTTATTAGAACTGCTCATGCAATTTCTCTGCTAGAAACGTCACACTCTCTATGTGGCATCATGTTGGGTCAGATTATCCATTTTCAAGTTTTTTTATGATCCCCCACTTCCTTTGTCATCTTTTTCTGGTTCATTGATTCCATTTATTTTCAAAAGCCCTCATTCTCCCACAATTTGAAGACTACTGCCTCAAGTCTAAACATATACAACGTATTATACCATATATTATTTTATTTATTTAAATTATTCATCCCCTCATTTTTGTTTTACAATTTCTACCGACTGTCATTTTGTTTGTTTATACTGTTACTGCTGCCGCAAATATCATTAAGGATTCAAAGACTTTTATGCCCAAATTAATTTCACACTGCTGTTTCTCTGCAAAAAAATTCCCTACACATCTTACAGAATGCTTATCTACAGTTAATCTCTCGATTCCAATATTCTACATGTTGTTAGCTCGTATCCACCCCTGAATTCCTATCTCTATGTCATCTTTGTTTCTTCATTATTGTAAAAAAAAAAAAAAATGTTGAAATGTCTTATGCTGTCATTGTTTTTTTTTTTTTGTCCTCATTGTCCTTATCCTGTGTGGTCTGCTTCTTGCCCCTCTTCTTTTCTTTCCACTTTTGCCTGAATTTGAGTTGATTTGACTATTTTGTTTGCGTATGTGTCCCTTTATTTTGGATATTTACTTAAGGCAGCAATCTTCCCACCCATTTGTACTCTGTAGAGAATTTCTTAAAATAAAGTTGCCTTCCAAAGCGGGGTGGGGGGTGTGGATGGTGGACTAGAAAAAAAAAAACTGCCTAGCTTCACACAGCCCCAAAGGATGAATCCGTTTGAACCGTTTGTCATTGGGAGGTGGAGATTGGATCGTTAGACTCAGGAAACAATCATGTTAAGTGGTCCAGCTCCACCCCCTTTTCTTTTGGTCGATATTTGATCCCTTGTGACTATTGAACCGTTGGCAGTTGAGTTCGGGGTTGGGGTGTTGGACTCTGGAAAAGGTGACATGTCAATTGACGAAGCCCCCACCCCTTTCCTGATTTGCCAATAAATTGATTCTTCATCACTATTGAATCGGTTATCAGAGAGCTGGATGTTGGGTTATTGGGCTCAGGAGAGGGTCACGTTTAATTATAAAAGCCACACCCCCATTCTCGACTTGCTTAGCTTTTCTCCATCGTAGCTATTGATCTCTGTGTCATAGAGAGAAGGGGCTTAGATTGTTTGACTCAAGAAAGGGTCATATTAATTGACAAAGGCCTGTCCCCTTTGCTGACTGATTTGGCTTTTACCCTTCATTCCTGTTGAACTGTTTCACATACAGAGTTGGGGATTGGGTTTTTTGAAGTGTTAGCCTCATTCTGATAACAGTTTGGCTTTGTCTAGCCAAATTAAAGTTTGAAATTCTAGTCTGTTATATTTCTTCTGGAGCTAAATCAGATTATTTCATTGCCACCATACTAGTAATATTTACCTCCACAGCCCTGAAAGTTCGCAGCACATCTCCAAAAGAGGTCGTGGTGAACCCTGATGGGCCGGTCCTACTCCCCTGTCCTGTGCGTTCGTATCACGCCACCTACCGCTGGGAGAAGGACAACTGCATTAAACATTACCCCTGCTCCATCTCTGGGGGCTCATGCGTGCTCGCACCCACCCCAGATCTGCCCCTCAAGGCGGGTGTCTTCCGCTGCATGGCCCTGGAGAATGGCTATGAGGAAGAAGTGGTCTCCTATCGCCTGATCATCAATGGCGGTTGCCTCCCTGCCTCCTTTGCTTTTACGCTGGCTCCCTCCCTCCTGTTGGCTGCTGCCACGCTCTGGCTGATGTAGGCCTTCAGCATCCTCAGTTCTCCCTACCTTCCCCCTTACAGTATGTGCCGTCAGTGGAGTCATGATGCCTAAGTCGGGTTCGCGGAGCACTTAAACCACAACACTGGGAAAGATCACAGCAAAGGAAAACATGCCTGTTGCATGAGTTTTTATTACCATAAATATAAACCCTGTCTCCTTTTCCAGTACAGCCAGTTGTTATTTAACAAGGACGTATTTTTACTTAATTGCCTTAAGAGCGAATCAACCCTCAGAATAACATAACTGTATGAGCAATAGAGCAGATGTGTGAGAGTGTGTGTGTGTGTGTGTGTGTGAGTCAATACATACAAATACACTGGGAAAAAACTAATACTAACAGTTATGTCTTCAGACACTTCAAAATAGTATTCTTAAAAATTAAGGTTTTGATCATATGAACTCTGCCTTCTCTGACAAAAGTTTTGAGAGGCTGGCTTCAGATTTCGATAGGAAGTGTTCTGAGTGCTTTGCGAACCAAGGCTTTCAGACTAAAATGAGCCAGTTTTTTTTATTTTAATTTTAATTTTATTTATTTTTTTATTTAAGTTTAGCGAGGCAAGTCCCAGATTGATTTGTTTATTTATTTGGTTGTTTTGTACAGGATTAAAGCTGATTGTGTCATTCTGTAGAAAATTTACTGCTGGAATGTTGCTCCAAGGTGGAAAAAAAATCCTGTTGAAATTCATATAGCTAAATACCTACACACAATGAAAAATGTTAGAAGCCTTAATTTGTATGTCACATATCTACAAAGCACAAAATGTAGTATACTGGCTGTGGATGTTGCTCAAGGCCTAAACAAAATCATGGGCAAGGGTCTTATCATGAAGGATTACTGACTGAAATTTGAGAACTCACTCTGTGGTTGCAATCTGTCAGCCTATGGCCTGTGTCTGTGCCTGCAATGCACCATCTTTTTTATGAAAATGTGCTGTAATTCATACATTGATGCATTTCAAATTATTAACATGAAATCACTGGGAAGAGGCAGCTGAAGCCAAATAGGTGTTGTTAACATACGAATGTGCATTTTGTTGTCACTGTGAAAAGTGACTAACAGCTATGTGCTACTGACACAAAACAATTCATTGCAATGCAAATGCTCATATTGACTCATTGCTTTATATACAGTACATGTTATTGTTTCAGCGATTAAGGAGACATGAGGGGTAGAAAACATTATACAGCTGAATGTGAGTAACTGGAAAAATCAGAAAATAACACAATATTACTGAAATGGTGATTTTTGAATCATGTCTGTTATAAGAGGGAAAAAGCTTTATGGGCTAACTGTTTCAACAGGATTTTTTTTAGGAGGAGCATGGGAAATAGCAGCTGCACTCTGGGGAGAGAGACTACAGCCAGGCACATTTGCGTATTAGCTGGATAAAAATGGAGCAGTACTTCCATTTGCTAGTTATCTTCTTATAGTATCAGTCCCCAATGGTCTGTGTTAATTGTTTGACATGATAACCCATTCTTTCATTGGGCAGACAGCAGCTGTTTATCCTACGGGCAGCGGTAAATGCAAGGCTGTGCTGAATTTAGAAATTAATAAAAGGTTCTAATTTATTGATGGACTGGTGCTGTAGTGCATCAGAAACATACTCATCAGTTGGTATCTCTTGCTTGTCCAAAAGCCAAACCAGTCAGCCCAGACATTCATAGAAAAAAGTGTGATCTTACGATGCGTGTCTTGAATTTTCCAACTTTCTTACTGTATACTTAATGTAAATTGTTCACTCTAATATGTATGTGCCGCTCGAGAAGATAGAATGACCCAGCTAGTCCTAAAAATGACCAGCAGTCTTGAAGCTGTATTGTTCATAATGAATAGGCACAAGGCACACTGACTGTCTTTCTCTTTGGTTTGGGCCTTGTGTTGCTATCTCCCTGGTGTGAGTTTTTAACACAGTTAACTGCACCGCTTATAGGCTGCCAATTGATTGTGCCAAACTCCAACTATGCTGTCTCATCTGCCTCCAGCTTCCTCTCACTTTGCCTTCTGTGCTTGTTTACCAAATTGCTGTCATGCTTTTGACACACACACACACACACACACACACACACAGATAGATATATATATATATATATATATATATATATATATACACACACATCCATGCATGCATTAATAAATTACATAAACATGAACACGATACAAAAATATACACACAAGCAAATACACACATGCACACACGTGTTCCAACCCGCAGTTTGCACTTGCACAAGTGTGCTTCAGTTTTGCTTCCACTACATCCAGATAGCTCAATGTTGTTGGTGCTATTTCACCTTGTGTCGCTAGCCAGTGTTTCTGCAGCTGTGAAAAGAGCTCACTGCAAGAGATCTGCCAACATGCAGATTGCATAGTGACTTACAGGTCAGTTGCATAGCATTATACACTTAGATGCAAAATAATGATAACCAGTTTCTGGCATTACTGCACAGAATCATTTACATTACCACTAACCTCAAAAAAATGTAGCTATGGTTTACCTGATTTAATTTAATTTGACAGGATTTTGAACAATGTGGATAAGTGTGCTATTCAGATGGGGCAAATCTTCTGTGAGGACTTGCGTCATGTGCAGATCAGCAAAGATGGCTGCATATAGCTATTTACTTGGTCAGCACCCTTCTAAGTTTCCATGCAGCTATGCCTGGCAAGTATCCGAGCCAAAGGTCATGCCCAAGCCCAAATTTGTCAACTTGAGGGGCATGTCAGATCAGAGACAAACATACAGTGAAATGGTCTACTTAATCAATATTTATAGACGAGACTGAAGAATGTCCTTAGAGAAATGGTCTATACTTGAATGCCAATCTGTGTTTTCCCTTCAGTAGGCCAAAGTCAAGATGTGCTACCGGCCATATTTGCGCCCTGGTCAGAAGAAGTACATAAGGTTGGCTTTTGAAGATATTTTATCGGTCTCTTCATAGGCCCTGCTTTTTCACAGTTAAGTCTGATTTATCATATTTGCCTTTGAATGGACATGTGTAACAAGATATGGTTTGTCATGCTTGATATAAGTGAGCTGCCGCTTCAAACCAAGAGGTGCCATGGGCCAAATTTGGCCAAGCAATTTTTGTATTATTTATTTATTAAGGTTTGCACTTAATGGTATGTTTATGCTGCCTATTAAGAAGCTGGTTGTTTGCAATATGAGCAAAAGAGAGTGAAAGTCCCTGGCTTTTCTTTTGCTGAATTGAGTTCAAAGGCTGGAGTCATGTCTGGCATAGGAAGCCTTCGAAACAGTATGCGCCAAAAGCTTGTGATATTATATTGCAACACACCTTCATTGCACATATGTATGTTTGTTTTTTTCAAGAAAAGATCTATCTATACAATATAAATATGTGTACATGTACTGAGTCAAATTATGCCATCTGATTCCATTTACTGGATATTAAAATTAATTAAAATGAAAAACATAAACTGTGGATGGAGTTACGGCTGTTTTATTGTTTTGTCTCTGCTTTGTGTTTTCGATAGGTCAAAATTTTCTATGAAACAATTATACCAAGAATACATGTCTGTGCCCTGTGCATATGAATGGCCTCATGACCTTTTTTCATATATATTACAAAATGTGTACCACTCAATACCTGTCTATAAAATCCCCTTCAGGGCACTATATCTGGATTTACCAGCGGGAGAACCAAACTCACCTGACGAATACTGACATATCCAAATGGTTGACTATCTACATGTTTATCCTCTCAATATTTAATTTAAAATGCTCAAAAAAGTATTGCCTTTCATTGACATACAGTGATTCAAAGAAAAAACTACATAACTTTTTTGTTTTTTCTTCTGCTATATAAAATGTAGTTTCAGAAGACATGGCAAGGAATCTGAGACCATTTTTCCATGCAGATTCTCTCCAGATCCTTGTGCCACTGGTTTTCTTCTGGATTTTAGTCTGGGATGGCCTTAGCAACACCTTGATTCTGTGGTTGAACTGTTTGCTCCTCCGCAGCTACCTGCTCCCATCGAGTCAAGAACATGATTCTGTGGCTCATGATTCCTCTGACTCACATAACAACTAGCCCTGGCTTCCTTTGCACCATGCTGTCACATGGCCAACGTCTTTGTTGTGAGCCACTTGGAGGCCCTCTCTGCTGGTACTTGGTGGAATCCATTATAACATGAATCATAGCAAAATGTCCTGTGACTTTGAAAGAAAAACAGTGTTTGCTGCCAAAGAACTTGATTTTGGTTTCAGTTGACCATAGAGCCCAGTTCCTTTGGAAGTTTCAATACCGTTTGGCAAACTGTTGCCACTGAAAAACAAATTCATTCTCCTGCTGTAGCATTTCTTCTGGCAACCCTGGTTGTGTAGATCATAATTTTGGAGACTTTCTGACCCCGAGGCATAATTGATGTCTGTCATTCCTCAATCTTGAGGTCCTTTGCCACTTGAACCATCCTCACAGTGTGTGCAATCATGATGTGGCAACCAGGAACCATTGCAAGAGCCAGGAATTGCAGAAACAGGCACTTTAATGGATGGTTGACAGAGAAGGTTTGGTACACTGTAAGCAGAGCAATGTAGACAAGGTTGAGGGATAGGCATGGCTGCCAGAAACGTGTGGGGCAGGCAGGACAAGATCAGACAGGCAGGTGATGGTTAAAATCAGGAAATCAGTCCAAAAGGGGCAGGGAAGGAGAAGGGCGATGCGGGGTAAGCAAAGGTGCATGGAAAGTAAGGCTGGAACACTGGAACAGACAGGAACAAAGCACATGAGCTTGGAAATAGGCACTGGGAAATAATTCTGGAAAGCATGATAATTAACATGAGGCAGGAGCAAGGCATCTGGCACAAGCCAGGGGCAAGACAACCAGCAGGGGCAAGGCAGTCTGGCAAAGACACAAGAAACAGGCATGCATAAAAACATAAATGTAAGGAAAAACAATGGCAAGCAGGCGCGGGGAGTGAAACCATGGGAACGAGGAGCATGTGCCAGTAATATGCAGGCAACAGGCAATGAAAAAAACAATCAATGGAAAGTGTCATGAGACAACAGATGCAAACAAACAAAAAACACATTGCAGTAATTTTGGCTATGGTACATGCTACATGACCGCGTGCATTCAAAATTGGCGCAAATACTCTTCCAGGCAGATTGTTTGACATTGCCAAATCCAATAAACCTCTTAATCAATGCCCTGATAGCCATTCCCTCATGTGCTGCACTCTACAACCTTCTGATGTATACAACTGTAATACTCTTTCTGAATTACCATACTGATGGAAATTAGCCTGCATGTCACTTCCTCTTTATACCCCAGGGAAATAGGGAGTCAAGGTTGACCATGTATGTGTTCAGTGTCATTATGGTGAATTTATAAAAGTAAAATATGAATGGGAGATAATGGGCCAAATTTTTCCGATCATATGCAATATATGCAAGGACCATTGCTACCTCTTCCGCAATCTGTCAGTGGGAGTGGTTCTTCTGGGTATAAACATAAACATATTCATAGACTCAATAGCCACAAGTGGGCTTGATATGAACAGCTGCAGCCCATAAGAAAAGGCCAAATCAATTTCAGTACCTATATTTGCACCCTATGCCATTTTTCTGGTGTATGCACAAGAGGAAGGTGCTTACATAATTGACTTTGCCTACTTTCATTAAGGCAGCTACCTGTTGTGATTTTCAGAACAAAGGAACCAGGCACAGATAACAGAAAAGCCTATTTTTCATGTGTAATATACAGAAACGGCAAGAAATCAAAGGAGATCCTGTGGCAGGAGAGGAGACTCTCTGTGGCAGAATATTGACAAAGGAGGTTTTGCAGGGTACAGGCAAATTTGCCCACTGCCCAATTTGAACCATCTTTTGGTTATATGTACCTACTTGTGGGATTGTCCAGAAAATAGATTTGAAATGTGAAATTTGCATACAGGAAGTGAACTGTGACCTATTTAGTGATTTCAAGATTTTTGTGGGGCAAGGCCTCGAAAAGTCCATATTTAAACCCATAAATGATTGTTCTGAAAAACCAGATGACTTTTAATGGCTACAAAACAACATGACGGACATTTTTATACCAAACATAAGTATATATGTGAAAAACTGAAGAAGTTTCAGACAATTTTCCATTGAAAAATGCATCTGTCTTGATGCAAAACGTAAAGTTCATCTTGAAAAACAACCAGGTTCCTATGAAGACACACCTAAGATATTTTCACAAAAGTTGCCTCATATAGTTGGCTAAATAATGTGCGAGTGTCGTTAAATTGCGAGATCGGTAACATGATGTATTCAAGCCATTTTTATTATATACTACATATTTCTCAGAAAAGCCATTTCTGCAGCTATTACAACAGCATGGCTTTGTAGTTGAAGAGTCCACGTGCTGAACTGGCCTGCCTGCAGTCCTGATCTCTCACCGATTGAGAAAATTTGGCCCATAATTAAACGAAAAGTCCGTCAAAGGAGACCCAAAACTCTCCAGCGGCTGGAAGCCTGTATTATACAAGAGTGGGATCAAATTCCAATGGCTAAACTCAAGGAACTTGTCTTCTCAATGTCCAGACGCCTCCACTCTGTGTTAAAAAGAAGAGGGGATGCTACACCATGGTAAACGGGCTCCTGTGTCAACTTTTTTAAGACCTGTAGCAGCCATCAAATTTGAAATGAGCTCATTTTGTGGATAAAATTTCTCAGTTTCAACATTTACTATGTTATTTCTGTTCTATTGTGAATAAAATACTGGCTGGTGTGATTTAAAAGTCATTGCGTTTTGATTTTATTCACAATTTACACTTTGTCCCAACTATTTTGGAATTGGGGTTGTAAAAGCTCCGACTTTAATCTAGTTGGGATGCTGTGGCATGACCTTCAACAGGCAGGTCATGCTCAAAAAACCTCCAATATGTTTAAATTTTACAAAGATGAGTGGGCCAGAATTCCTGCAGAATGATGTAGAAGATGCATTGCCAGTTTTCACAAATGTTTGATTGCAGCTGTTGCTGCCAAGAGTGGCACCACCAGTTCTTAGGGTAAGGGGGGTCAATTGGTTTTTCTTACAAGTAATATAGGTTTTGAAAAACTCTTTACTATCAATAAATGAAATATCATTTAAAAGATGTATTTTGTGTTTACTCATGTTGTCTTTGTCTTATATGCAATTAGGTGGATCTAAAATATGAAAATATAGCAAACAAGCAAAAAGAAAACAGGAAGTGGGAAAAATATTTTTGCATAGCAATATATACATGTACACATATATACACAATCAGCCACAACATAAAAACCAATTGCCTAATATTGTGTAGGTCCCCGTCCTGCTGCCAAAACAGTTCCATTAAACTGATGTCTAACTGAATTTACAGACCCAGGGTTTCCCAATACAAGATATCCCAGAGCATCACATTTGCTCAACCAGCTTTTTGTCAACCCACAGTGCATCCTGGTGCCATCACTTCCCTGGATAAATGGTGCTCAAGTACCCACTCAATGCATATGATGGAAAAGAAAATGGAACTGACTGGACCAGGCAACCCTCTACAATTGCTCCAAGGTCCTGTTCTGACTCTCACATAGCCATTGTAGGTGCTTTCTGGGCTGGACTTAGGTCAGAACCGGCACAACGAATGGTCCATAGCTAAAAAGCACAACATGCAGCAGAATGCAATGCACTGTGCTGTGACACATTCCTCACGGAAGTATACATTTCTCAATGGCTTTGCAACAGTAGCCCTTCTGTTGGTTCAGACTAGATGGGATAGCCTTTGTCGCCCTTGGGCATCAATGAGCTTTGGGGATTGGGAGGGAGGACCGCTATGAGAAAGAGACAAAGGTTTAATTCCAGAAGCATGAAACACAGGGTAAATTCTATAAAGAGGGGTGGAAGGATGAGCCTGACAGCAGGTGATGATAATACTCATGTAATGGTGAATGGACCGATGGGAACTGGGAAGTGAGGTTATTTGACATTTCCTGGAGAGGGATGTCCTTCGTTGCCAGTCACACCATCTGTCCCCCTTGGTCGGCAGGAGCTGCATGGCGACGCAGGTGCCTGGAACCTTGCCTGTTGATGCAGTTGCCTCTTCTCCGGCCAAGCATCTATCCGCACCAAGTCGATGAGGTCGGCCAGGCTGGGGGGGAGAGGGGAACGCAGGTTGTCAGCTCATCCTGGACTTGATCCAACAGGCCGAACAAGAGGGTGTCATATTTAGCCCGGCGGTTCAAATGCAAAGAGGCAGCCAGCGTCCAGAAATCAATGCTGTACTCCAAAATAGACAAGCTGCCTTGGTGCAGCTGGAAAAGCCCCCAGGCAGTGGCATGGCCGTACTGCGACCAATCAAATACCTCCCTCATCTCCTCAGCAAAGGCAGTGAAAGTTTAAACTGCAGAGTCCCCTGCCTCCCAATAGGTGGTCGCCCACCCAGCTAGCAGGGAACGTTCCCACAACATTGGCTAACATTCCCTACAAGTTCTGATTATGTTTTAAAGAAAATATTTTTATCTAATGTTCAAAGAATGTTACAAGGATGTTTATAATGTCAAATAATGTTCCTAAAATGTTATATGTTAACAAAGGGAGAATGTTTTTGGTGCAACATTCTGAGGATGCTTTCGGGATGTTGTTGAGGTAACATATGATAGAATGGTCTTCTATAAAACATTCCCACAATGTTACATGATAACAAAGGAAGAACAATCTCAAAGCAACATTTTGAAAATGTTGTCAGGATGTTATTGATGCATCACATCACAAAACGTTTTTCATAAAACATTCTTGTATTATGATACGTTAACAAACATAGAACATTTTGTCTGCAACATTCTGAGGATGTTTTGGGGATGTTGTTGAGGTAACATGATAGAATGGTCTTCTATGAAACATTCCCACAATGTTACATGATAACAAAGGAAGAACAATCTCAAAGCAACATTTTGAAAATGTTGTCAGGATGTTATTGATGCATCACATCACAAAACGTTTTTCATGAAACATTATTGTAATATGATACGTTAACAAACATAGAACATTTTGTCTGCAACATTCTGAGGATGTTTGGGGGATGTTGTTGAGGTAACATGATAGAATGGTCCTCTATGAAACACTCCCACAATGTTACATGATAACAAAGGAAGAACAATCCCAAAGCAACATTTTGAAAATGTTGTCAGAATGTTATTGATGCATCACATCATGAAATTTTATTCATAAAACATTCCTACAATGTTACATGATAACAAAGGAAGAACAATCTCAAAGCAACATTTTGAAAATGTCAGGATGTTATTGAGGCCTCAGATCACAAAACGTTATTCATAAAATATTCTTGTAATATGATACGTTAGCAAAGGTAGAATATTTTGTCTGCAACATTCTGAGGATGTTTTGGGAATGTCGTTGAGGTAACATGATAGAATGGTCTTCTATAAAACATTCCTACAATGTTACATGATAACAAAGGAAGAACATTCTCGAAGTAAAATTTTGAAAATGTTGTCAGGATGTTATCGATGCTTCAGATCACGAAACATTTTTCATGAAACATCACTACAATGTTACATGATAACAAATGAAAAACATTCTCGAAGCAACATTTTGAAAATGTTGTCAGGATGTTATTGATGCATCACATCACGAAACGTTTTTCATAAAACATTCTTGTAATATGATATGTTAACAAACGTAGAACATTTTGTCTGCAACATGCTGAGGATGTTTTGGGGATGTTGTTGAGGTAACAGATGATAGAATGGTCTTCTATAAAACATTCCCACAATGTTACATGATAACAAAGGAAGAAAAAAGTAACATTTGGACAACCCACACCCAACCCAACCCACACCAGCTCCAGGGAAGCAGCCTAACCCACCTCCACAAAGCCAACCAAGACACGACCAAACACAGCACAATAACATCTGCTAATCCATTCAGACTCCCAGCCATCCTAGGGCTGATAAACTGGCACGCATGCACGCATGCACAAACACACACACACATATACATGCATACATACATACATACATGAATACAATTAGCCCCAAAATATGATAATTTAGGTGCGTATTTTTGTCCTTACCCTTGATGTTAAAGGAAAGAAAGGTGGAAAATGTTGACAATAATCAGTGTAGGGCCTCATCTTCCATGGGGGGCCACATTTTGCGCGAGGGGACGCATTTGCGCATATTGCGCATATGCGCATCCATTGCGCATATGCGCTACCATGAGGCGTACGTAGAGCTCAATCAGCTCGAAGAAGGAGAGAAAAAGAGACCTGTGATCTGATCGCGCATGGGCCGCTGCAATGATTGACAGCACTCGACATCTGACTAATCAGAGGGCTACGGCGGCAGGCACTTGCAGAGCTGCAGCAGGTGAAGAGATGTCGACATGTCGTCTTAAAGACAAGTCAAGAGCATACATCTATGGTCAGGAGCGACCAAGAGAGAAAAAAAGGCAAAACAAGGAAACTCGTGCTTCACTTGAAGGTGGGTATGTTGTTGAAATAAAACTTTGTGGCACAAACACCTAAGCTGCAACGCATTAGATAGGATCTCTGTCTCCAGTCTCTGTCTAGACTGGAGAAAGAAAAAAAAAATCAGCGGCCCTGATTAACATTTATTGAATGTCCTGTTAACGCCCAATGCATTCAACTCTGTTGAAAAGGAGGTAAAATGACCAGTTGGTGGTCGTATATATTGATAGGCTATAAACTCAGTCTGTTTGATCCTGAATTAGTATGTTTTCTTAGGACTGTAGACTGTACATACAACAACAATAGTGATAATAATAATATAATAATAGATAGCAATAGTTTTTTGTTAATATTAGTAGTAGTAGTAATAGTACTACCAGACCAGTAGGCTACTAATAGTAGCAGTAGTAGTAGTAGTTGTAGTATTTTGCATTACAGTCTATAATAATAGATAGTAGTGGTAACAGTCGCCTAGTAGTTTATTATTATTATTATTATTATTAGTTGCTGCTGTAGTAGTATTTGCATTGATTGCATTTTATTCTTTTTGAGGCTAGTATTTACATTAATTTAATTTTGTAGTTACCATTACGACCAAAACATATCTTAATCTGCTTGTATGATGGATTTCTTGTCTGGCTTTCTTACCATAACAGGGTCAATGCTGAAAATTGTCCGCACATTGCCAGGGCCAAGGTACTAACTTTTTTTACTTTTATGTTGTAAAACCTCTTTTGTACCTTCTGAGCTCCCGTAGTTCTGTTGGGCTTCCGTAGCCCCTCCCTTCTTTCCCTCACTGCGCTGTTAAGCACTGTGAAGGGTAAGTAGTGTTCCAAACGTTGCTCCGTAATTTTACTGTTTTCTTTGAAATTTAAATCATTTATTTTAAAACGTTTGATGCAGGTTGTTTATTATCATTTCCGATACATCACCTGGCCATTTTTGTGCCGTTTTTAACCACTAAAATAAGTTTTGTGGATGTTTTTATTTGTGTGTGTTAGGAACTGGGATTTAAGAGCCATTGTCTGTAAGGTTCAGGCAGGTGGTGATAGTCACCTTCTTCAATTTTGCTGAATGTCAAATTACCAAAATTAGATTTTTGGGTTGCTCTTATTCCCTGCGCAAACTTTATCCCAAAGTAAAAGTTGGAAAATTGAATTTTAGGGGGGATGGTCAGTGGAAAGAGCGATTTTCAGCGGGGATCTTCTTCGCGCAACATATAGGGGGCGCTCCAGTATGGCCGCGATCCATTTTGGGGCACTGATCGCGCACAGAGTATAAGGGGTGCAAACTAGTGACGAAAATGGATTGCGGCCATATTGGAGCGCCCCCCCATATGTTGCGCGAAGAAGATATCAAGCCGAAAATCGCTCTTTCCACTGACCATCCCCCCTATAATTCAATTTTCCAACTTTTACTTTGGGATGAAGTTTGCGCAGTGAATAAGAGTAACCCAAAAATCTAATTTTGATAATTTGGCATTTTAGGCCCTATTTCGGCTTGCACTTGATTGACCCCTAAAACCCAAACTGGCGCAGATAGGGCCAAAAGATTTGGGGAATTTTCTAGTTAGGGTAGGGACATAAAACCGCCAAAGTTTCAGCAAAATTGAAGAAGGTGACTATCACCACCTGCCTAAACCTGCCTGAACTTTACAGACAATGGCTCTTAATTAACCAGTTATTCTCTTATTCTCCCCTTTAAGAGTGCACACCGTACTGACGCTGTACTTTTTGTGAGTGATAGAGAGCAAGCCTCCATCAGTGTCCGATGGTAATGTCTGAGACTTGATGGTTCCAGTGGAGGCTGGCTATAACAAAGCCCTACTGGATTTATATTGACTGTGATCAATCTTGTAGACTAATGTTGAACAGAGACAAATTTTCAGACTGATCTATACAGATTCCCAGAAACACTCTCGAACCTGCTTTGCTCTTATACTACAGCTCATTCTACTACTATCTTAGTACTACTAATACTACATGTGCACATTTTCGTAAATTAGTTTGATTTTAGGACATTAGCAAATAAATGGGTTGATCTTCAAATTAAATTGGTTTGTCTTCACACTATATTCAAACTACTACATCAAATACTGGTTGAAATACTTAGGTTACTGACTCAGGTACCTCAAGTACTGTTCTGTCAACAGCTACAGATTAAGCCATCTTGAATTTCCTGCTTTTCCCTGACTGATCTTTGACAGATCCTTGGCATGTTAAACAAAGATAACAGAAACGTAATACCCTCAACTTCTAACTCGAACCAGTTCTTAAGGAATTTCTTTAGCAAATCCTTAAACAGTATAGATGTACTTAGTTTTTCTAAAGCAGTGACCTTTACGGTGTAATAAAGTTCAGCCGACTGGCAGCTGAATGGCTTTTGGCTGGGAGTGGCAATTGAAGATGACTTCTACAGTACTGCCTCAGGTATTCATTTCAGATACTGCTTCAGCTAATTCAACTATGGCCTAAACAACTTTTAAGTCCAACTTAAGCTACATAAAGTACTGCTTAAAATAAGTCGACTGATCTGCTTTTCTATATATTTTTTTCTATCTTCATCTTTAGAAGCCTGCTTGAAGTACCACCCCAAGACCCAGGAAAAAACCATCGAGATGTGCATGTCGGATACTTTAACACGTTGACTGCCAGCTAATGGCGGGTCAGGGCCAGCGCCAGACTTGAAAATTCGGGGGAAATTATCCATCCCTTTATTGACAACAATTGGTCCTGGCTAATTCTAAATGGTTTTCCTTTATAAGCACGTTTTCTAATTCAAGAATAATCAAGTGGCAATTGAAGACACGGCTTCTCTCCCCCATGCGATCTAACAGCAAATAATGGGCTACATTCAGTGCAGAAAAATACTTTAATTATAATTAGGTCTATGCACAGGCACTCCTTAACGTTAATTTTTTTCCAGCAAGAGCGGCATTTCAGAACTCATTTGCGAATGAAGGTAATTACGGCAAGTACCTACACCTGTTTTTGCAGCACGGTCACGCAACTTGCTGTAAAAAATAGCCAGCTGTTAGACTGGAAAATGAAAACGGAGGAAACCACGTATACTTGTCACCAGAATTACCTTCATTCGCGAAGAGTTCTGAAATTCCGCTCTCGCTGGAAAAAAATTACATAACATAACATAACATAACATAACATAACATGAATGGCGAGAACAGGCCGTTCAGCCCAACTAGGCTCGCCAGTTTCTTTGTACCATCGTGAATATATCACTTCAGATACTCAATGACTCAATGGTATCTAGCTTTAAGTCAAGTCTGCTCTTGAAAACTTCCAAGGTCTCTGCCTCAACAATATGGTCAGGCAAGCTGTTCCACACTGAAATTACTCTTTGGGTGAAGAAATATTTCCGAATATCAGTGCTAAATTTACCTTTAGTCAGCTTCCATTTGTGACCCCGAGTTCTGCTAACAACACTTGGTTGAAGGAATCCTACATAATTCACTTTGTTAATCCCTTTAACATATTTAAAGACCTCAATCAAATCACCCCTTAGTCTCCTTTTCCTAAGACTAAAGAGATTAAGGATCTTCAGCCTTTTCTCATAGCTTTCATCTTTAATACCGGAATTAGCTTTGTGGCTCTTCTCTGAACTTTCTCTAAAGCCTCTATGTCTTTCTTAAAGTATGGTCCCCAGAACTGTACACAATACTCTAGATGTGGTCTGACTTAATGTGTTGTACAAAAGAAGCATCACCTCCTTGGATTTGAACTCAATACTTTTGGCAATGTATCCCAGCATCCGATTGGCTTTTTTAACAGCTACGGCACAATGGCTAGAGCCTGTGAGGGTTTGGTCAACAATCACTCCCAGATCTTTCTCTTGTCGAGCACATTCCAGTTTAAAACCTCCCATGAAGTAATCCCGTCCAATGTTTTTTATTACCTACATGTACTACTTTACATTTTCGCTACATTAAATTTCATTTGCCACATTTCTGCCCAATTTTGAATTCTATCCAAATCATCCTGAATCACTTTAGTGGACTCTAAACTATTTGCCAAGCCCCCAATTTAGTATCATCTGCAAATTTCACTAATCTGCTCTCAATATTCCTATCAAGGTCATTAATGTAGATGAGGAACAGCAGGGGTCCCAACACCGATCCCTGGGGGACGCCACTCCCCACCATACCTAGCTCAGATGATATACCACTGACCACCACTCTTTGTGTTCTGTCCTGCAACCAGTTATGAATCCACTTCAGAATACCACCTGTAACTCCAATGGAGCTCATTTTAAAAATTAGTCTCTTATGCGGTACTGTGTCAAATGCTTTCTGAAAATCCAAATATATGATGTCATAAGCCCTGCTCTGGTCATAAGTCTTGGTGGCCTCTTCAAAAAATTCCAGAAGGTTTGTCAGGCATGACCTTCCTTTACCGAAAAACCATGTTGGCTATCCCTCAAGATATTGTTACGTTCAAGAAATAAGTCCAGCTCATCTTTTATGATAGATTCCAATATTTTGCACGCAATGCAAGTTAAACTGACTGGCCTGTAATTACCTGGCTCAGTACGGTCCCCTTTTTTATATATTGGTATTATATTGCCCTGTTTCCAATCATTTGGTAAAATTACCATTGCTGAGTGCCAGTGCATTGACCTAATTATAATTAATTATTTTTCTGCACTGAATGTAGCCCATTATTTGCTGTTAGATCGCATGGGGGAGAGAAGCCGTGTCTTCAATTGCCACTTGATTATTCTTGAATTAGAAAACGTGCTTATAAAGGAAAACCATCTAGAATTAGCCAGGACCAATTGTTGTCAATAAAGGGATGGATAATTTCCCCCGAATTTTTCTGGCGCTGGCCCTGACCCGCCATTACGAGTTATCTCGTAGTTGGCAGTCAACGTGTTAAGATATGCTCCACATAGAGCAACTCAGGTCATTAAGAAAAATTGCGATGTCACCCCATGCACACAATTTGTGATGAGCTGTGAGCAGATATTACATGTTTGCTAGAGGTTAGGGCTGGGTTTAAAAAAATCCACTTACAGACATTGCAGCAGTAACATCAACTCTTAACATCAACAAGACGGAGCAACATCATGAAATACAGAGAGTGGAGTTATTGAGCTACAGGAGCCTGACTGCACCGCTGTGTCTGACCCACTGACTTCAGCATCCCCCCTAAAACCAGTGGTAGGGGAAACACTGAAAAAGTACATGATTAATGCAACTGCTTTGGGGTAAATAATTAACATAAACATTGATATTTTTAATAATGCACCAGGTTAGAGGGTTCCTTGCACAATTTACGGCACAATTTGATGAGAATATTTCATATTATATATATATATATATATATACACACACACACACACACACAATACTTACAATAATATATAGATATATATATACACAATACTTACAATACTATACATATATAGTATTGTAACTGAAATATCCCTAATCGAATCAATCAATTTGGGAAATCTGAGTCAATACCCTGCCCTACTAGAGGTGGTGTGTGTGTGTTATGATGCACATTGAGATGTCTTTCTGTCATTAGGCTTATGTTTGGGCTTGTATTGTATGAATTCTAGTTAAAATTAGATATTTGAGCATATTGATGTGCAACAAATAAGAATGTATGCAATGGTGCAGTCGAGTTATTTGTTTGGAGGGAAGTTGTGTGTTTGCGGTATCATTGCTGCTTCACTTGCTCATAATTTCCAACGAAACTACTCCATATTCATGAAAATTTGCATCAAAGCCACCTTGCCTGGGACTAAAATGGAGTTACTAGTTTTACCTGAAGTAATCAAGACAGAATCAAATAATGACGTGGTCTCCAGGCTTTAGCTATGGATATAGCAAATTACTAGGTGTGTAGTATGTGAATGAAGTGAGCCTGCAGGGGGAGGTCACATTTGACTGTCTTGTTTACTTGAATATTATATACTAATTTTAGTGCTATTACAAGATATTACATCTATTTTACTTGGATATTCCTTGGTTATTTCCAGTGATTACAACCTAATTAATGGCCTGTAATTTAAAGGGTTACCAAAACAACTTCTGATGAATCCGAGACAATTCTGGTTTTAAGTACTGTATTTGTTATAATGCAGGTGGACCCTCACTGACTGAGGACACAAGTCTGTCAACTGTCCAGAGGGAGGGAAACAGAAGCCCCACATTGTTGTCTGAGGACTGGGTCTAAATTTTTTTTTTTTTTAACTTTACTTTGAAAAAAAAAAAAAATAATATATATATATATATATATATATATATATATATATATAATTTATTTACAAAACTGAAACACTTGTTCACTTTGCCAGTTTTTGTTATTTGGATATTTTTGTTTTTGTAACAGAATGTTGATTTCTTAAGTTGGTAAAAAAAAAAAGTGTTAAAGCGATAAATAAATGAAGAAGTAATTCTGCTGAAAGACTGTTGAATATTGATATCACTTTTACATGTGGTAATAGTCAAATTCCAATAGTTAAATAAACTATCAGTGATTCTAGTAACCAGTGGTCAGTCAAGAAATTTTAGGCTTAAGATGGAATGGGAATGTTGCCGTAATGTTTAAATATTTTGATGAGATGTTATTACAAAACATTTATAGATTTTTTTAAAGCATGTTATCCAAAATAAAATAGCATTATTCTGGGAACATTAAAAACTTTCAGCTGAAAACGTTTCAAAAACGTTAGAGGAAAATGTTCTAGCAGGGTTTTCAGTAAACATTTTAAGGAGGTTATCACACAACATTTCTCGAATGTTTTTAGAGAATGTTATCCTAGAACATTCTGGGAACTTAAAAAAACCTTCCTGCTGAAAATGTTTCAAACACGTTAGGCCGTAATGTTATAGCAATGTTGTCACTTAACATTCTAAGGAGGTTATCACACAACATTTCTCAAATGTTTTTAGAGAATGTTATCCTAGAACATTCTGGGAACTTAAAAAAAACTTCCCGCTGAAAAAGTTTCAAACACGTTAGGGCATAATATTATAGCAATGTTGTCATTTAACATTCTAAGGAGGTTATCACACAACATTTCTCGAATGTTTTTAGAGAATGTTATCCTAGAACATTCTGGGAACTTAAGAAAAACTTCCCGCTGAAAACGTTTCAAACACGTTAGAGCGTAATGTTATAGCAATATTGTCACTTAACATTCTGCGGAGGTTATCACTCAACATTTCTCAAATGTTTTTAGAGAATGTTAGCCTAGAACATTCTGGGAACTTAAAAAAAACTTCCCACTGAAAACGTTTCAAACACGTTAGAGCGTAATGTTATAGCAATGTTGTCACTTAACATTCTAAGGAGGTTATCACACAACATTTCTCGAATGTTTTTAGAGAATGTTATCCTAGAACATTCTGGGAACTTAAAAAAAACTTCCCGCTGAAAAAGTTTCAAACATGTTAAGGCATAATGTTAAAGCAATGTTGTCACTTAACATTCTAAGGAGGTTATCACACAACATTTCTCGAATGTTTTCAGAGAATGTTATCCTAGAACATTCTGGGAACTGAAGAAAAACTTCCCGCTGAAAACGTTTCAAACACGTTAGAGCGTAATGTTATAGCAATGTTGTCACTTAACATTCTGCGGAGGTTATCACTCAACATTTCTCAAATGTTTTTAGAGAATGTTATCCTAGAACATTCTGGGAACTTAAAAAAAACTTCCCGTTTCCTGAAAACGTTATTGCAATGTGGTCACTTAACATTCTAAGGCGTAATGTTGTTTTTAGAGAATGTTAATTCTGGGTGGTCACTTAACATTCAAAAGGAGTAATGTTATCACACAACATTTCTCGAATGTTTTTAGAGAATGTTATCCTAGAACATTCTGGGAACTTAAAAAAAATTCCCTCAGAAAACGTTTCAAACACGTTAGAGCGTAATGTTATAGCAATGTTGTCACTTAACATTCTAAGGAGGTTATCACACAACATTTCTCGAATGTTTTTAGAGAATGTTATCCTAGAACATTCTGGGAACTAAAAAAACTTCCCGCTGAAAACGTATCAAACATGTTAGAGCGTAATGTTATAGCAATGTTGTCACTTAACATTCTGCGGAGGTTATCACACAACCTTTCTCGAATGTTTTTAGAGAATGCTATCCTAGAACATTCTGGGAACTTAAAAAAAAAAACTTCCCGCTGAAAACATTACGAGAACATTCAAAGTAACATTCTCAGAACGTTTTGGGAACAAAAAATTGCTAGCTGGGCAGTCTCGTGCTGGTCAGGAATGGCGAGTGATGATAAACGCCACTCTGGAAAGTTGAGTGGGGAGTGAAGAAGGTTGCAGCTCAAAGACCATCAAACATTGTGCTAGGTACTTTCGGCATGGGTAGGATGGGTGGATGTGTTGCCATCATGAGAGGCAAAACAGCTAAGTTGGCTTCCTGTAGGGTGACTGCCTGAGGGAGATTATGCTGCCAGATAGAGATGGCTGCTTCAGCGGCAGCTGAGGAATCCTGGGAGATGTTAATGACAGCCATAAGTTGATTTGAGATGGATTGTCGTAGCTGGCCAAGCTCAGCCTCTTACTGACCTGCCACAACCCCTTGGTACTTCCGGGCATAAACCGAGCTTGGTGAATCTGAAGGTTCCATTTTTCGGCTGGATTGTATGGTTATGATACAAATAAGGAACCAAACACAGATTCAGCATACAATCCATAAGGCAGCATTTATTAACAGGAATATGGTATTAGAAGAACAAAAGGCTGTATCCCAGAAAAGTAGAGGGGCAGTCCGGCTTAGCTGGTATTGGCTGGAGAGGGTAGAGGCATGTCTGTGCCCAAGCCAGTGCCCATTCCAGGGCAAAAGCCAGGTGGTGAATCCCTCTCGCGGAAGCAGGACTGTTTGGCAATCAAACCGAAGGGTTTAGCAGGAACGCAGTCCCAATCTTGAAGATAGGTGAAGGCTTAGGATGCGTAATTAATAAACTGACTCAAGGGGACAGACAAGGACAATGGATCAAGAAGAATGCGGTCCTAATTCTGGATTCTGATATAAAGGCTTGGGAGCTTGTTCTATAAATAAGCCTCTGAAGAATACTAACGTCTTTCTCATTAATTTTCCAAAAACACACGAAAGAAGAGCTTAGCTCAAGACTAGAGGACACAAACTGACTGACAGGCTTTGTAGGGTATAAAGCATGACAGTTCAGCCACCATACTGAAATCACAATGAACTTACATTGACAGGACATTCATAACAGGGGCAAGGCATACAACTGATAACACCTGGGAGCAAGAGAGGAATTGAGACAGCAAATTAATAAAAGGAGACCAAACCACAAAATGACATGCAGTCTGCTGGAACCAGGGAGGAACCACTTAAGGACACAAGTTGGTTGTGACACTATTCTTCGAAATGATTTTCTCTAGAAAACAATTTGTGGGAGGGGGATGATTGTTGCACACATGTATTTAAAAAAAAAAAAAAATTCCTTTTTAGATGAGGAAATCATTTCATTCAATCATTCATTCATTTTTTATTCAAGGTAGGATTTTTGTGATTTTGAATAAAATATTGGGAGGTTTGACAGACTTCCCTTTTATGGTAGACTTCTCAGAAAATATTCACCAAACGTGTAAATAATAGTGGAAGGCCCTGCATAAATGGTTGTTTCAACAAAGCAATTCAGGATAAGCTCCGAGCTCAAGGGTGCAGTAGTCTCAAACCAGAAAATCAAATTACAGCCGAGAGGATGCAGGCCCACTGCCTAAAATTTACCCCAGACAGCTATCTTAAATTCCTTTGAATAATATTCATTTGTAAACCACTTCAAGAATCTCATTGTACTCTTAGTCATACTGAACATAATCACAGTGGCCCAAATATGGACCTCATCCCAAGGGTAGATTGGTTAAAACTTCAGTTAAATCCATAGGCCCCTATCATTACAGTCACCGAATGACCAAACACACCAAAAAGAATCACTGGGACCTTCTCGGCAGATTCCGCTACTCTTCACCAAGCCTCGGATGTATGACAGAAAGTTGATATGCTGCTCCGCCTGACATTTTTTCGCTGGAAGACCAATTTACGCAGTTGTCTAAATCCACACACTACATCGCCACCTAAAAATGGAGGCAAAACTAATCTTCGTGTGGTGACTTCTTCCTGTCATGACACAAGAGGAAACAAGATGTTTTCACCAATTTGACATAGAACCCAGCGCTGCTGCCACTGGATGCTGCCATGTTTATCCATAAAAAAAAGTACCGGCTAACGGCTTCCGCAGTCACACATCCAAGGTTTGATGAAGAACGAATCGGTCAAGCTTTGCAGAGTGCCAAAAGAACACATCAATAACAACTCAGTGTTCATTATTACTGAAGTGCTTGGCGTGTCCTTACAGCGCGCATCGGGATTACAATACCACTCGCTTTTCTTCGTTTCTACTCTTATCTCACTGGAAAAGCAATAAAATTCGATTGATTCTTCAATTTGCAGCAAGTCCATTACATACCTTACCTGGGCGTTTTAAATGGCCCGGAGTATATTAACAAAGATAGAGACAAAGGAGTAATAATAATAATAATAATAATAATAAATGTACAAACCAAAACCAGTGAAGTTGGCACATTATGTAAATCGTAGATAAAAACAGAATACAATGGTTCGCAAATCCTTTTCAACTTATATTCAATTGAATACACTGCAAAGACAAGATGTTTAATGTTCAAACTGAGAAACTTTTTTTTTTTTTTTGCAAATAATCATTAACTTAGAATTTAAAGGCAGCAACACATTGCAAAAAAGTTGGCACAGGGGCCTTTTTACCACTGTGTTACATCACCTTTCCTTTTAACGACACTCAGTAAACGTTTGGGAACTGAGGAGACCAATTTTGAAGCTTTTCAGGTGGAACTCTTTCCCATTCTTGCTTGATGTACAGCTTAAGTTGTTCAACAGTCCGGGGTCTCCGTTGTCGTATTTTACGCTTCATAATCGCCACACATTTTCAAAGGGAGACAGGTCTGGACTACAGGCAGGCCAGTCTAGTACCTGCACTCTTTTTTACTACGGAGCCATGCTGTTGTAACACGTGCAGAATGTGGCTTGGCATTGTCTTGCTGAAATAAGCAGGGCGTCCATGAAAAAAGACGTTGCTTGGATGGCAACATATGTTGCTCCAAAACCTGTATGTACCTTTCAGCATTAATGGTGCCTTCACATATGTGTAAGTTGCCCATGCCTTGGGCACTAATACACCCCCCATACCATCACAGATGCTGGCTTTTGAACTTTGCGCCTATAACAGTCCGGATGGTTCTTTTCCTCTTTGGTCCGGAGGACACGCGTCCACAGTTTCCAAAAACAATTTGAAATGTGGACTCGTCAGACCACAGAACACTTTTTCCACTTTGCATCAGTCCATCTTAGATGAGCTTGGGCCCAGCGAAGCCGGCGGCGTTTCTGGGTGCTGTTGATAAATGGCTTTCGCTTTGCATTGTAGAGTTTTAACTTGCACTTGCAGATGTAGCGACGAACTGTAGTTACTGACAGTGGTTTTCTGAAGTGTTCCTGAGCCCATGTGGTGATGTCCTTTACACACTGATGTCGGTTTTGATGCAGTACCGCCTGAGGGATCGAAGGTCACGGGCATTCAATGTTGGTTTTCGGCCTTGTAAACTACGTGCAGTGATTTCTCCAGATTCTCTGAACCTTTTTGACGATATTACGGACCGTAGATGATGAAATCCCAAAATTTCTTGCAATAGCTCGTTGAGGAATGTTGTTTTTAAACTGTTCGACAATCAGCTCACGCATTTGTTCACTAAGTGGTGACCCTCGCCCCATCCTTGTTTGTGAATGACTGAGCATTTCAGGAAGCTGCTTTTATACCCAATCATGGCACCCACCTGTTCCCCAATTAGCCCGTTCACCTGTGGGATGTTCCAAATAAGTGTTTGATGAGCATTCCTCAACTCTCTCAGTCTTTTTTTGCCACTTGTGCCAGCTTTTTTTGAAACATGTTGCAGGCATCAAATTCCAAATGAGCTAATATTTGCAAAAAATTACAAAGTTTACCTGTTCGAACATTAAGTAACTTGTCTTTGCAGTGTATTCAATTGAATATAGGTTGAAAAGGATTTGCAAATCATTGTATTCTGTTTTTATTTACGATTTACACAACGTTCCAACTTCACTGGTTTTGGGTTTTGTATGTGTGCACTTAAAGGGGCTATGTCAATAGCTGGGCATGCGCAGTTTGATCGTAAAACTATCTAAATGAATCCAGCTTTCTTTCATGTTATCTGCGCAAAATATTTATAAAAGAAGAGTGCTGCATTATTAGGCAATGTCGTGGGAAGGAAATTTTGGTTATTTTTAATTTCCCGCGGCCAAAATACGGCTTTGAGGAATCCAAATGTGAGACAGGGCATTATCGGTAGACCGATGCTTTCATCCGATGATTCATTTAAATTGTTGTACTCCCCCTTTGTAATGGCAAATGCTAGACTTTTCCGTGGCCCACGGAAAAGATGTTTTGCAAACTGCGCGTGCCCAGCTATTGACATAGTCCCTTTAATCAAAAGCTGCACTTTGTAGCATACTCAGGGCTTCTGGTAGACGTTTAACTCCAGGGGTGTTTTTCAGGGCAGAGTTTTTCCTAGGACATTATTAATTTTATTAATTTAGTATTAATGTCCTAAGACATTATTTTATGAAGGGTGAACCATCAAGACGGTGAGTGAAGGATCAAAACATTGCCATAGTCATCCTTTTAAGGAGAAAAATTAGGAATCCAGCACAATGAACCCCAGGAACTATGATAGGCTTGAAGTGTAACACAGTTTCAACACTACATTGTGATCAGCTGTAAAATCAGCTGTCTTTTCAAAACTGGAATCAGGCCAGATTAGTGACAGCAATAGGGTGAAGAAATAAATGGGATGAACAAGTCAGTCAAATATCTCAAATTCTGATTACCTAAGCCAGATATTTCGACAAAATATTAAATTCAGAAAAATAATTTTATCCATAATTTTAACAGCAAAAACAAAGCTGTTATTTATTTATTTATTTTCATTTACTGACTAACTTAAAGCATTGTAAAGCATTGCTGACCATCAGGCCTTCAGATTCCGCAACCTATGTAAAGACAGGGGTCTGCCAATTGCGAGCTAAATTGGACCACTTATAACCACTTTTTCTTTATTTTTTATTTAACCCTTATGTAACCAGGAAAGTCCCGTTGAGATTGAAATCTCTCTTTCAAGGGAGCCCTGGGGGTTGGGGTGGGGAGGGAGAGGGAAATTTGCACAGCCAATTAGATCAGGGGATGATTAGGTGGCAGGTTGAAAGAGCCAGGTTGAGACTTTAGCCATGACACCGGGCAACCCCCTACTCTTATTGATGAGTGTCATAGGATGGTTAATGAGCACAGTGAGTCACCTTTAACGTCTCATCCGAAGACGGCGTCTCCATCAGTACAGTACACTTAAAGGTGGTAGACTGAAGATTAGGCAAGATTTAAATTGTTTTTCTCCTATCTGGTGTGCCTTGGGAGAATTGTAGTGGAAAAGTCCTTGAAGCATTCCTTCAAGACATGATTTTTAGTATTTGAGTTAATATTTTTCAAAATCGATGGAAATTACCGGTCAAGAAGTTGGTTTAACGACGTAAGTGTAGCAGGACGATTTATGTCTCATTCCTGCTTCATATTGGTTTGCTGTGCCCCTTATGTGGCTGGACCCATGTGGCCAATCACCACATGAGGGCAGTCTATTTAAGGAGGCAGCAGCTCTTGCCCTCTGTTTCCCGCCCCTGGCTTTGTGGTCCGCCTACTTCCTTATCACCTCATAGCTGGTCTCCTACGTCTCCCTGTGCAGATTTATACATTGCAGAGTGGTATTTCACCACTCTGCAATGTATAAATTCACCACTCTGCAATATTGCCAGCAGCCATACCACTATTCGATCTGCTCCAGCTGCGTGGCTGAAGTTAAGCAGGTGTGGGCTTGGTTAGTACTTGGATGGGAGACCACCTGGGAAAACCAAGTTGCTGCTGGAAGAGGTGTTGGTGGGCCAGTAGGTTGCGATCTTCCCTCTGGTGGAATAATCCCCAATGCCCCAGTGCAGTGACGGGGACACTGTACTGAAGGAGACGCCGTCTTTCGGAGAAGACGTTAAACCGAGGTCCTGACTCACAGTGGTCATTAAAGATCCTATGACACTCTTTGATAAGAGTAGGGAGTTCCCCGGTGTCATGGCTAAAGTCGCTACCTGGCTCTTTCGACCTGCCACCTAATCATCCCCCGATCGAATTGGCTGTGCAAATTGCCCTCTCCCTCCCCACTTCAACCCCCAGGGCTCCCTTGAAAAAGAGATTTCAATCTCAACAGGACTTCCCTGCTTAAATAAGGGTTAAATAAAAAAATTAAATTAAATTTCTGCGGAACGCAGCCTGTCGTCCCACTGGCTTCTCACTGCGATACGCGAGCTTCGTCTCTTTGTCTCCGTGTTTGCTGCTAATGCCTGATTGGGACTTGCTCATCAGGTGGGTGTGTGGCTGGATCAGCGGCGGTGCTGATATAAATGAGTGGCCCTGCTGCTTTGCCTAGAGACCTGTTTTGCTTTACCTGGCGGCCTGTTCTGCTTTGCGGCCTCTACAACCTGCGTGACTGAACCTGTGCTCTGCTTTGCGGTCCACTTTGCGGTGCAACCTCTACAGATGGCGTGCTTGCCTGCTTCGCTCCACAGCCTGTGCCGGCTTTTGGTGTCGGCTTTGCTTTTCTTCGCCGCTGCACGTGGACTGGATGAATGAGTGTTATTGACTTTGTACTGCCAGTACTGCTAGCCGCTATTTTAAATGTATTCTAATTCTATCGGTGTATGAGTGGATTATGGGTCAATTTTTCATGTTGGTAATAATCTTAATGTGATTTGTTTGTTTTTTTCTCTGTTTTGATTTGTTGACCAGTATTGTGAATTAATAGAAATTGATTTCGTTAATATTGATTTTTCTGACAGTTAATTTATGTTTGTTTTAGACATCAGTATTGGTTTTTTTTTTTTGGGTTTGTCTCCTTTTGGAGAAATTATTTGAGTTAGTTTGGTTGGCAGTATTTATTTAATTTTGTGTATGTTGTGAATTGAAACTGTAAACCATTTAATTTGGGGTATTATTGTTTATTTGTTTCAATAATTGTGACCCTATTCATACTCCCCCTCTGCTTTCTCCTGTTGCTGAGAGCTGACAGTGGTGGTGTGGTGTCCTGGTAGTGGTCTCTTTTCTTAAATGTGTGCCGTGATTCTCTGGATTTGGTTTATTCACAAGTGTGTGGGTGCGTCTGTGTGTCACGTGTGTCGGTGTTCCTGGATCTTCATTGACCCCTCCTTGACACATCCCCTCAGTGGTAAGCCTCAGCACATGTAAGTGTTCCCCTTTCTTATGTCCTGGTCTGAGCGGTATTGTGGTACTTTTTTTAATGTGTAGTTGTGAGTAAAAAAGATATATATTTTTTTATAAACTCGAACCACGTCTTCTGCTCATCAGTAAAACGAACCTGTGTGTCTTGTGGGATAACTTATTATAAATAAATTCCCTGGGTGAAATTCCCAGGGTGGCGCTGTCAGCTTTTGGGTGTCATTGAATAAAATTACATCTAAATAAAATTTACTCTGTCTTCCCCCTCTTGTGTGTCCGCCACATAAGGAAAGTCCGTTCTTGTGTGGAGCTGCAGTACATTGGAGCAGCACCTTTCACTAAAGACCTGCTTACCGTGGTAACTGTCAACTGAACAAATTAATGCACAACCCATAATTGTAAAATAACGAATACATTTGCCTGTGTAAGCAATTGTCTTAAACTAGCTAGCTAGCTACTTCATTAATCTGTACAGCAAGCAAGCTAGCTAGCCAGCTAGTTAATCAGAGTAGTAAAATTGGGTCGCAAAATGTGTATTTTTAGCTAGTTAGCTAGATCATCGCTGCACAAGAGAGTACAACTAATATCATGAATTACTTACAAATAGTCATTAACTTCACTATTTCCATATTGCTAGTAAGCCAGAAATTAGGCAGTGGCTATTTTTACATCAGTGATGATCATACTCCAATGTGCTATTCTTACGAATGTCCGCATGCACAAATGCAGGCAATCTGACGAGCATCTCAAAGCGTAGGCTGCATCCTTCGAAGGCTGCATTTTTAGGGGTTGTCACTTAATTCCATCCGCTAAGCTAACATGACAGTGTTTCATCTCCGTTTAACAGCTTTGGTTTAGCTGATTTTTTTTGGTTTAGTCGTCTCTGGTTTTCCTAACTTAACTCTAACCCCAAACCCTAAAGTTAGCCCAAAACCTAATCGTAACCCTAAATTTAACCTTATCCCTAACCCTAAATGTTAGTTTGGCAGATGGAAGTAAGTGACGATCCCTATAAATGCAGCCTTCCAAGGATGTAGAGTGCATCTTAAAGCCTAGGCTGCACCCTCGAGGGCTGCATTTTTAGGGGTCGGCACTTAATTCCCTCCACCAAACTGACTTAACTTCATTTCACATCCGTTAAACAGCTTTGGTTTAAGTGAGCCGTCACTGGTTTTCCTAACCTTAACCTTAACCTTAACACTAACCCCCAACCCTAAACCTAACCCTCAACTTACCCTAAATGTCAGTTTAGAGGATGGAAGTAAGCGATGACCCCTAAAAATGTAGCCTTCGAAGGATGCAGCCTCCGCTTTGAGATGAACCTGTAGTCTACACTTTGAGATGCACCGAAAGCCTAGGCTGCATCCTTTGAAGGCTGCATTTTTAGGGGTCGTCACGTAATTCCATCCACCGAACTGACGTAACATCATTTTATCTCTGTTAACACTAGAACCGCCACGGGGTAAATTTTACCCGGTGCTGGTTTTAAAATGTGTGTAATTATATATCAATAAAATATTAAAGCCTGTATTTCTTTGGCTTTTCCTAAAAGTGTGTTGTGTAGGCCCAGGTGTTGTTAAAAACTTTTTACATTACTCTGTATTCTAGAAATGACACTCTATACCTATTACCGCCATCGGGTAAAATTTACCCGATGCTGACACTCTAAATGTTTCCCGCTGTGGATTTCGCGCCAGTGTAGAACAAATGACGTTACTATGGCAATGCCACCTGTCACCTGCGGCGCGGTAATCTTATATCACAGACCGTCAAAAAAAAAATGGCTCACAGAGGACAAAGAAAGCGATTTATGAATGTACAGCAGGAATTAGAAATGCTGAACGCACTCAGTGATGAAGACTCGGATGGTGGGGAAGTTTCAGGACTGAGTGATCACTCCTGGGAAGACTCTGGATCTGAGGGATCATCATCAGACAGCGATCCAGAGCCTCTGCGAAAAGTGAGGCCGTTTCCTCCGTCCCATGGAGACGGCCCAGTCACGGTACCCACAGCTGGTAAGAACAATAATTTTTTTTTCAAGTCCCCCCAATATCCCCACACTTATTCTCATACGTATTTTGAAGCTCCACCAAGGTGGGGGTTGATGTGCTGGACCTAATGGCTCGGCAGTACTCTGTTAAAGGTATGTTGCTGGAAAAAATGTTTCGTTTATTTTTTTAAAATTGTGTATCAGCCCATAGTATTTTATTATTTTATGGTTATGCATAAGCTGCCTTGAGTAAAATGTCAAGTATTTATATTTTATATTTGTCGTCTGTGTTGTTTTTGTCACGTTGCCAGCAGCCTGCTGTGTTCGGTGAGGTGTGCGCCTCTCGCTTTTTGCAGGTTTTGCCCTGGAGAGTTTGACATGGCAGTCTGGCTTGTATTGTTGAGCAAAGATGATAAAAATATATTTTTTCGTTAGTTTAAAATCTTATCTGCATTTTGGATTCTATTTGAATATGATTTTATCATGTATTTTACCAATTTTCAGTATCTGTGTTTGTTCTTTGGTACGCGCCATATGCGCGTCTATAAGTAAACAACGGGGAGAAACACCTTATATTCTCCTTTTGCATCAATGTATGTCTAATTTTTCGTTAGATAAAATAAATGTATTGGACTTTGTTAGTGTTTCTTTGTTTGAAATAACTAACATAACTTTGTTTGAACTTTTACTCCGTTTGAAACACGCAAATATGAACGAGCAGGGACAGCACGTTAGATTCTCGCTCTGCATGATGATTATTTTCAAACTATTGATACACAGCAGGCTAGTGGCAATTAAACTAAATGGCTGAAAAGAGACTATACAACATCTCTCCTTTTCTCTCTCTCTCTCTCGACCGATCCCAAGGTGGCACACGGAGATGGCCTGTTGCTGTCTTTTATAACATGCTTGATCTTGCAGCAATCAATGCATGGGTGCTGTATAGGTGCTGCATGAAAAGTGAAGTCTCCAGACGAGACTTCATTCTTCAGCTTGCTGAGGAGCTACGCGAAGAGTGAATGGCGTTGAGAGCGTCACCGCGTGTTGTCGTCCCAGACGGGCCAGCGGACACAGACGTAGAAGCACAGAGAAGGATGACTTGCGCTGTGAAAGCTTACTGCAAACTGCAAACAGAACAAAACGTTCTGCAAGTGCATCAAGTGTGGGTCTGCAGTTTGCGGGAAATGCACAGCCAGAGTGCTGAATGTTTGCAAGAAGTGTGTGTAACAAAGGAGCGGTAGTTTTGTTTTCACCTGATGAGATAAACGCCCTGTTCTAACGTGTGGTTCTGCATCTGTTTATTTTCTGCGAATAATCTTATTAGATATTGTAGTTGTGATGAAATTTATTTTGTGGTTAATCATCCGTTCTTAGTCTGTTGTCTTTAAATTTCCATCTTCTCTGGATAACTACTTTTTGATCATCGTTTTCAATTGGCTGTTCTTTTTCGGTTATTTCTGAATTAACTGTTGGATAAAACGTGTTGTATAAATAAAGAATGTTGTTGAATTATATTTTTGTTTCATTCTTTTAATCCATAAAGATTCTATAGACAATATTCTCATACAAGTTGAGTTACAGAATTATAAATGAGCGAAAGTGACGCTTGAAAATCAATGCACTCTAATGACGGGTAAATATTACCCGGTGGCGGTTTTAGGTATACAGCGGCCCCCGGCGGTTCTAGTGTTAAACAGCTTTAGTGAAAGCTACTCATTACTGGTATCCTTAACCTTAACCTTAACTCTAACCCCTAATCCTAAACCTAACCCTTAATTCAACCTTATCCCTTATCCTAAGCGTCAGTTTGGCAGATGAAAGTAAGTGACGATCCCTATAAATGCAGCCTTCCAAGGATGTAGAGTGCATCTTGAAGCCTAGGCTGCACCCTCGAGAGCTGCATTTTTAGGGGTCGGCACTTAATTCCATCCACCAAACTGACTTAACTTCATTTCACATCCGTTAAACAGCTTTGGTTTAAGTGAGCCGTCACTGGTTTTCCTAACCTTAACCTTAACCTTAACACTAACCCCCAACCCTAAACCTAACCTTCAACTTACCCTAAATGTCAGTTTAGTGGATGGAAATAAGTGAGGACCCCTAAAAATGCAGCCTTCGAAGGATGCAGCCTACGCTTTGAGATGCACCCTGAGAGGTACCCCTGGACTCAAACAACTGCATTAGCTGTAGTATATCCGCTGACGTGAGCTAGCGGGATGACATAAGGTAGCTAGTTAGGTACTTATGAGAGTGTAATTTTCTGTTCAGCAGTAGCTAACTACAACCCCAATTTCAAAATTGTTGGGACAATGTGTAAATTGTGAATAAAATCAAAACACAATGACTTTCAAATCACACCAGCCAGTATTTTATTCTCAATAGAACAGAGATAACATAGCAAATGTTGAAACTGAGAAATTTTACAATTTTATCCACAAATTGAACTCGTTTCAAATTTGATGGCTGCTACAGGTCTCAAAAAAGTTCGGACAGGGGCCTGTTTACCATGGTGTAGCATCCCCTTTTCTTTTTAACACAGAGTGGAGGCATCTGGGCATTGAGGAGACAAATTTCTTGAGTTTAGCCGTTGGAATTTGATCCCACTCTTGTTTAATACAGGCTTCCAGCTGCTGGAGAGTTTTGGGTCTCCTTTGATGGACTTTTAGTTTAATTATACGCCAAATGTTCTCAATCGGTGAAAGATCAGGACTGCAGGCAGGCAAGTTCAGCACATGGACTCTTCTGCTACGAAGCTATGCTGTTGTAACGCTTTACGTTTGGGATTAAAAAGTCTAACTGTATGGCTGTTGGTAATAGTTTGCTCAAGAATGAACCCGTTTGGCATCTAGAAAATGATGGACCGACGGTGATGGATTCTCTTGATGTCCTGGGGGTGAGGTTTTGCTGCACAGGTAAAGCGAGCGTCCATGTAGAAAACAGGGTAAGTGCCGGGCGTAAAGTTGCCTTTGGGTTAGCCCAGAAAGAGTTTGACTTCCCTGGTCTTTCCTGTGAAGCAAAGGCTTACCTCTTCAGTTCTGTCATTGAACCCACCGTCCTGTATGGTACTGAATGCCTTAGTCTTTCTAAAGGTGATTTGAAGGTGTTGTATTCTTTTCAAGGGTCTGTTATGAAACGAGTATGTGGACTTCCTAGGAGATCCAAGCATGGCAGACTTCTGTCTGCACTAGGCATAGTTACTCCTGCCAAGAGAATCCAGAGTCGAAGCTGTAACCTGTATAGGAACATATGCCGAGTCCCTGGCTAGAGATTTAAATTGTACACTCTTGGCAAACTTCTTGAATAGTGGGACATTAGTCCCTGGCACTCTTCTAGATAGGATTGTGTCTGTTGGTTACAACCCCACTGTTC
The DNA here is from genome assembly GCA_029692085.1 of Gymnothorax javanicus. Taxonomy (NCBI): domain Eukaryota; kingdom Metazoa; phylum Chordata; class Actinopteri; order Anguilliformes; family Muraenidae; genus Gymnothorax; species Gymnothorax javanicus. Next base: position 57,272,862 of record CM056193.1, read on the forward strand.
TTGCGCTTGGGCTCTATAAAATGTGCAAGAAAGTCCCCAGCCAGGAAGACGGTATTACCGACTCACTACAGGTTTTATTGCACTCCTCATCGTTCAATAGTCATAACTCTTGACCATAGGATGGCGGGACTTCTAGTGCAATCTTTCTGACTAAGGTGTGAAATCCTCATCGGTGCGGTCACAACTGTGCATGTTAAGGGGTTAAAGTTATTTTATAGTTTTCTTTCTGTATTGTTTTATGGTGTTGTGTATGTTTTTCTTCGATGTTTTAATATTTTTATGTATTCTCCTCTTCTGGACGTTTTAAATAAATAAATAAATAAATAAATAAATAGCTGCAGTATGTGGTTTTGCATTCTTCTGCTAAAATACACAAGGCCTCCCCTGGAATAGACGTCGTCTGAAGGGGAGCATATGTTGCTCTAAAACCTTTATATACCTTTTAGCATTCATGGTGCTTTTTAAAACATGCAAGTGTCCCACACCATATGCACTAATGCATCCCCATACCATCAGAGATGCAGGCTTTTGAACTGAACGCTGATAACAGGACGGGTGGTCTTTCTCCTCTTTAGCTCAGAGGACACGACGCCCATGATTTCCAACAAGAATGTTAAATTTGGACTCCTCTGACCACAGGACACTTTGCCACTTTGCTACAGTCCATTTTAAATGCGCCTTGGCCCACAGAACATGGCGGCACTTCTGGATCATGCTCAACAATGGCTTCCTTTTTCCATGATTGAGTTTTAGGTGGCATCTGTGGATGGCACGGCAGACTGTGTTTACAGACAGTGGTTTCTTAAAGTACTCCTGGGCCCATTTAGTAATGTCAATGACAGAATCATGCTGGTGAGTGATGCAGTGGCGTCTGAGGGCCCGAAGATCACGGGCATCCAATAATGGTCTTCGGCCTTGTCCCTTACGCACAGAGATTTTTCCAGTTTCTCTGAATCTTTTGATGATGTTATGCACTGTCGATGATGAGACCTTCAAAGCCTTTGCAATTTGATGTTGGGGAACATTGTTTTTAAAGTATTCCACAATTTATTCCGGTACGCCAGAGGCAAAACCCACTTCCGGAAAAAAGTAACTTCCGGTATAAACGTCAATGCTACGTCACTTCCGTCAAGCCAGGGGCTTGTGTCATGTCAGGGGCTTCTGCTCCGGGGCTGCAGCTGGATAGTGTTGGACTCGCCAGTCTCCTACTTCCTGTCGAGCTGTTGCTTACATCCGTTTTCATTGAACCGAGTAGTCACTTGCGGCTAGCGTCTGTGGGACAGTGGGATGTGTACATACACATACATACAGTGTATATTCAAATGTAGAGGCTAGCTAACCTATTTTTCATTCGGCAAAAACATTCTTTAGTTTGATGAAGACGTGATATTTATTTGAGTGGCTACACACGTTCCTACAGCTAAAGTAAAAAAAGCGTGAAAGACGGCGAATTGCAATTCATATACAGGAAGTGATTAGCTAGCAAGCTGCGTATCAAAATGCTTTTGATTCAGCAAATAGTCTGGCGAGCAGTTTCTTTGTTTACACAAGGGTAAAAACCCAGCCGTCACCCGCTCCACTACTGAATGATATCACATTAGCTGTGGGCAACAATCATCATTCAGAGCACGGAAGTACAGTCCCCAAGCTTCACTTCGCATGCTGGAAATCAGCAATTCACGGAACGAAATAAAGATCTCAGTCCAATCCTTCACAACTGCTGTAGCTGACAAGCTAAATAATTGCCACAAGAATATAGTCGGCTAAAGCTAAGGTTTTAACAGAAGCCAGGATTACGATTGCACCTTTCAATTCACTAACGCTACTGGTAAACTGGTAAGCCCCTCCACTGCTCAATGTAGCCTGTATAACAGCTAAATGTTTGGGTTTCAAAATGCATCCCGCGTGTGACCATAGATGGCCACTAATTACATGGCAAACGCTGGTTGCTTCACAAGAAAACTAAACTGGCCACTGGCTGACAATACTGCTTTTTGTCGGATTTAGAAAAAAGGATACTTGTTGTACGAATGTTTGAATTAACGTATTAGGGGACTGTATAATGTATCATACAGTGGGATCGGGATGATCATCAGTCAGTGGCTTTTTTACGAAAGGCAGTGTATATTTTGCCTTGAACCGTTTTTACATTTCTACTGCTATTTGGCCAAGACCTCTGGTACACCTGCACAGTTGCAGTATTTTTGGGCTTAAAAACAGAAATCAATAGAGTATCTTTGGCCAACGTTAGCGTAAAAATTCGGTAGCTAGCGAAAAACTAATCAGCCTCGTCAATGCATAGGCATAACTGACCTAGCTACACAGCTAATGCGAAATAATTGCGATTCACTATTTTTTATTGATTTACATGCACTGCAAATAGATAGCTGAGCAGGCAAACTAGCTTGCTAGCCTAGCGTGCAAGCTAGTTTGTTGGTTTCTTGGCCAATGTTGAGATGCTTTCACACCGGACACGAAACAAAATTTTCGCACGACAGATTACATTCAAAGTCAATGCAAAGACGCGAATACGCGCGAAACGCGTGTTTTCGCGTCTTTGCATTAACTTTGAATGTAACCTGTCGTGTTTCGCGTCCGGTGTGAAAGCGGCTTTAGCTGGCAACCTTTTTATTTGGTGCATTTTAATGCCAGCTAGCGAGCTAAATGCTCGCGGTGCAACTCCAGCCAAATTAGTTTGCATAATAATGGCTATACGCAGTTTAAATTGACCAAATTTAAATGCATGAAATATAACGTTAGATGGCTAGCAGAGTCTTTCTGCCAACTTAGCTAGCTATATTTAATGTATGTATATGCGAACTCGGTGCCTAAATGGCGAAGTTGTAACTATTCACTATTATCCATTGACTTCTATGAGCAAGTCCAAAAATAATACAACGGCGCACGTGTACCGGAGGGCACGGCGAAATAGCCGTTCAAATGTAAAAACGGTTCACGGCTAAATATACACTTCGTTCACGAAATGGTGTTAGCATATGTATATCCTCTTGGGTGGATACTTCAGTCTTAGCGCGGCTAGCCACTCCATGCGCCTACTCACTGGCATACCGTAAGGTGCTGGGCAAGGGCAATCTTTCCTAAACACCTTGCAAATAAAGCACTCGGTTTCCATAAAAAAACGTTTATGTTTTTAGAGTTATTGGTACAACTAACAATGGAACAAGTGGAGCCTGAACGCATTCTGTCTGCCAATCTCTCTTCAGTACAGCAAGCAATGACCGGAAGTAGGAGACTGGCTGGGTTCTCATGGCGGCGCGCATCGTTGGAACAGGAATCAGATGGATACTTACCGAACCTGCCTCAAATGATTCTTGCACATTCTAGGTGTATTAGCTCTCGAATGCAGCTTGAATGTAGTTGGAACACAGTAGGAATATGAATATTTAGAATGCTGTTAGAATTCTGTCAGAATATTTAGAATACACTTCGAATGCCGTACGAGTGCGGTTCAATTGCTGCTTAAACACCACCCGAAGTCTGGTTGGAAGGTGCCTCGAATGCTTTACGAATTCACCTCGAATGCAGTCAGAACTCTCCTGGAATGGCCGCCGAATATGGTCGGAACGTCCAAGAATTCAAACAGAATGCAGCTCAAATACTCAGAATGTACATAGACTGTAACGCGAGTGTCCCATATGCGTTGATTGAGTAATTGCTGACTGCAGCAGGGGAACGTAAATATGCCGCTAAAACTGACGCCGAATCCGTGAGAGTTAACAGGTATGCATTATTAATGAAAACTGGCCACACCTGATAACGTTGAGCGTTTTTGGAGTTTCTGGAATGGTAATTTAAATGAATGATTGAAAACAGGTCATGACCAATCATTATTTTTAAGGGATGGGTTTCAGCCTCCCCTATCACTAGTTCACCAGCCACCACTGATTCCAGCAGAAATCGAAAGATTCCAACAGCATTCGAATTGCATTCCAGCTGAATTGTTTTAATATTGAAATAAATTCCTGCAGCAATCGAGATGCATTCTGGCTCATTCGAGGCGCATTCAGGACATTCTGGCAGGATTTGACGTGGCTTGCCGATTTCGATTCTCCTTTGAATGCAATCAGAATGTTTTGAATGCTGTTGGAATGCCGTAAGAATATTTATAATGCAGTCAGGGCGCAGTCAGCATACACTTCGAATGCCGTTCGATATTTCTCCACTTCGAATTCACCCGGAAAGTTTTGAGCATGAGCAAAACATTCGGGCTGGCCACAAGAATGGGCCCGAATCTTTGGAATGCACTCAGAATGCAGTCAGAATTTTTAGAACGCACTTCGAATATCCAGGAATATACAAAGAATTTTCATTCCGACGGCATTCCGGCTCATTCCGCCTCTAGTGTGACTTGGGTTTTAGAGAAGCTTGATCTTTTTTCCTTCACCCTGAAATTAAAGGCCTGCCTTGATATGTGAAGACACTTAGAGCCCTGACTTGGAATGTGAAAACAATTAAATATATATGGAGATGGTTTTTGGTCAACTTCTCAGGGAGGGCAAGGTCATCTGTTTGGGCCAGACCAGTGTATCTGTGATGTTTAACGTAACATAACGTAACGTAACGTAACGTAACGTAACATAACATGAGTGGCGAGAACAGGCTGTTCAGCCCAACTAGGCTCGCCAATTTCTTTTTACTATTGTGAATATATCACTTCAGATACTCAATGACTCAATGGTATCTAGCGCTAAATCAAGCCTGTTCTTGAAAATTCCCAAGGTTTCTGCCTCAACAATATGGTTAGGCAAGCTATTCCACATCGAAATGACTCTTTGGGTGAAAAAAAATTTCCTAATATCAGTGCTAAATTTATCCGTGATCAACTTCCGTTTGAGACCCCGAGTTCTACTAACAAAACTTGGCCGAAGGAATCCTACATAATTCACTTTGTTAATCCCTTTAACATATTTAAAGACCTCAATCAGATATCCCCTAAGTCTCCTTTTCCTAAGACTAAAGAGATTGAGGGCCCTATCTTACGCCAGAGTCCCTAAACCCGTTATTTGGGGATTTAGCATTGCGTAAGAGGCGTTCCCCCGCGAAAGTTGCTATCTTGCACACCTGCCTATATCCCTAAAACACCTGAGCTACCCGTTATATTATGCATAGGCGTGGTTTGGGCATTACGCCAGTTAAACCAATCAGTGTGCCAGGTGCCATTGCCTTTAGGAGCAGGCTGCGCTATACCAAATCCTCAAACCGAAACCCGTGATGGAGAGAGGAAGGTCGCCACGTTTCTCCATTGACGAAGTTAAATTGCTCGTGCATGAGGTCAAATCCAGACAGGGGAGGATCTGTTTTTGTTAAGTTAATCATGAATTGTATTATTTTATTATTATTATTATTATTATTTGACATTGACATATTGTTTAATGTTTGGTATGTAATAAAAAAAAAAAACATCAAGCCTACGCCTTTTGTGATGGAAACTTCAAAAAAAAAGAAAAAAATGCATTTTGCCATGTACTTCCAACTCCCTCTCCCGTCTGAAATGAAGCATAGAACAAAATCCCATTTTAGAAAAATAAAATTAGGTCTATGCACTGGCACTCAGCGACGTAACTTTTTTCCAGCGAGAGCGGCATTTCAGAACTCTTCAGCGATTGAAGGTTGGGGAGAGCTGGTACGAAAGTTACATTTTTCACATGGACGTCATTTTAAAAGATAACGTTACAGACCGAAAAAAAATTTCGGAGCGATTAACTACTTTCATGTGTGCTCTGTCAATATCAGGTGCTAAATCATCACCATATATATTGACTTCGGCATAGTTTGACGTCGAACGGAAGTTGCGGATTGCTTCTTTCGACCCATCCAGCCGGGATGAAAGTAATGCACGGGCAGGGCGAAAGTAACGTGATCAAATTTACTGGAAACTTTTTAAATTTCTGTCGTTAAAACAGAAGCAAAAACAGCCAGACATTTGTTTTAAACATTTTCATTGGCTTCAAATGTTCCAAAAGTGAACGTGAACATGTTTAATGTGCAAGGTCTATTTATAAAAATTACTCATCACAGTTGTGACAGATATAATGAGTGGCACCCTCAGTGCATGCCTCATGTGACCACAGCAGACAAAAGATGCACCGCACCCACACTTCTCTAGGGAAAGATGAGGAAAATGTCTCCCCACAAACAAGACATTCCTCATCGTTGCCCTGAGAAACTGTGGTTGCAGTGTGTCCACTAAGCCTCGTTTTCTTTGGGAGTTTTGAAGAGGACTGTTTTTTCTGGCCCCTCTGCCGACTCTCCTCCTCCAAAGTAGCTTTCACCGGGGTGTCGGTCAGTATTGCTGTTGACCTGCAACATTCAATGAGATTATAGTCAGAATCAGCTTGTTTTTATACAAGCAAGAGAAACAAGACGAGTTAAAAATGACACTATGCTCACCTCTTTCTGCCTCTCCTTTTATTTTCTTTCCTCGAGCCAGCCTTTGGATATAGGCGAACCTTTTCTGGGCTGAACCTCTGTACTGGCGTGCCACTAGATGTTCCTGGAACCACTAGCATACCTGGATAGATGATTTAAAAAAAAAAAATGCTTGGCAAGGCTCAACATGCACATTTAAAGACACACACAGACACAAACTCTCACCATCTACAGGACTGGCTGACTCATGGGGATGCAGCTCAAATGGGCTCTGGCTAGGTTGGTGCCCAGATGGCAAGCACCCGATCTGCCCCGGCTCTGTGCCGACTCCAGCTGATCCGGCTCAGAGCCGGGGCAGATCCGGAGCGGAGGAGCTTGCTTTCTGGGTGGTGTCTCAAGGGAGCAAGCGCTGGCGATGGAGCTGGTGATGGAGCTGGCGCTGGCACTGGGGATGGAGCTGGTGCTGGTGCAGGACGGTCGGTCACAAAAGCTGGAGCAAAGTCTGCCTCACTGAAAATATCTGGATTCAAGGGCCAGATACCGGTACACTCGAACCCAGACGAAATGCTGCTTGGTGTCGCAGCTTGAGGCAGAGCTTTAGCCACAAGACTTGGGATGTTGTAGATGGTCAAAGTTCTTCCAGGGTTCATTCAAGATCCAATTGTCTGCTGCACTGTTAATGTAGTGCTTCAGAGGGCCAAAAACGCTTCGGTCTAGCGGCTGAAGACGGTGGGAGCAGTGGGGTGGAAAAGACAGGAGTACAATGCCCTGTGACTTGCAAAAGTCAATAGCTACCACAGAGAGGTGTGATGCATGATTGTCTAAGAGTAGCAGCAACTTTGACTCCGGGGTCACGTGGATGTGTCCTGCAAAATGCTGTAAAAAGGCCAAAAAATCTGTCTCCTCCATCCACCCCGATCCATTGGCAGGACCAGTGGAGCCAGGGGGACCATCCCGGATGAAGTGGTCATGGAACTTCTTCCTTGGGAAGATGAAGTAAGGGGGAACAAAGTTCCCTTGTGCGTTGGCAGCAAAGGCAACGGTCACCAACGTCCCTCTTTCCCCGGAGGTCACAGCGCCGACCTGGCGCTGGCCCTCGGTGGCAATGACTTTGTCTGGCACTTGAACCGTTGTGGTACCTGAAATAATGAGTGAAATGAATTATTGCTGGTGCAAATCACTGTTGCTTTTAAATTTATCTAAATATAAATTTTTACCTGTTTCATCCATGTTCCAGATGTCATTTGCCTCAAAATTATAGCGGGTGAGGACAGTCTTTAGGTTGTTAAAAAACGCGGTCATGTTGGTCTTGTTGAAGCTGGTGGAACGGGACTTGCTGGTGGCTTGAGGTCGATGGATGGACAGGGTTTTGTTGCGCTCGAGGAAGACGGTGAGCCAATTCTTCCCTGCCATCTGGTTTTTCTTCCATGAACATGGAGTTTTGAGGCCAATATTTTCGGCCAGCTCATATGCAAACTTTCGCACTAAAAAAAAAAAGCATAAAAAGAGGTTAATTCCCAGATAGCAAGCACCTCCGCTCCGGATCTGCCCGGCTCCAGCTGATCCGGCTCAGAGCCGTGGCAGATCCGGAGCGGAGGTGCTTGCTATATGGCGGTAGTGGTGTAGCTCTGTCTGCGGTGTTACTCGCACCTCTTTAGGACTCAGGCCAAAATATATATCGGCTGCTCTCTTTATATATGCCTGCAGTCTCCTCTCCTGTTCTTCTGTGAAGACTTTGTTGTGAGCCGTGTACCCCGGGGCCCTGGTCTGCTGCCCTCTTGCCTCTGCCCTCCTCTTGCAGTACCTGAACAAAGTGACATGACAAACGTCATGCACCGCTGCTGCCCTCCTTATACTATCGCCTCTTCGGACATCAAAAAAGGCCCTTGCGTAAACCTCCGGGTCAACCGTTCCTCTCTGGGTAGTTCTGACCCTAACTCTTGGCATTTTCTGTTGATAAAACATAACACACATTTTTATTGAGCTTTTAAACACAAAATGCAGCTGCATTAGCAGAGAGGGACGAACGTAACTGTTACTACTTCAGTCCCGACGGTGACTCCTGACATTTGAACGAGGATTACTTCCAAAGTGGAAAAATTCTGACATTTCAACCTTCACCATATGTTACGGAACTAAATCACCCATCATTTCATCATAAATATGACACATGGAGCGATAAAGACAATCTTTAAATTGAAAAAGTTTAGCATTCGTCTGAATTAACTCACCGCGGTGGAAAACAGTCTTCTCGGTCTTGTGCCGCGAGGAAGACTGGACGCTTCAAGAATGTTCGCGGTTCTGGAGAGGGGCGCGAGCTGCACGTGCTGACCTAGTATGACGCATCGAAGTGCGGATGGCTGTGAGTAAATCGCCGTGTTACTTTCATCCAGAGTTACTTTCGCACCGGCGCTCCCCTAATTCTGGTGACAAGTACGTGGTTTCATCCGTTTACATTTTCCAATCGGACAGCTGTCTATTTTTTACAAGCAAGTTGCGTGACCGTGCTGCAAAAACAGGTGTGCGTACTTGTCGCCGAAATTACCTTCATTCGCAAAAGAGTTCTGAAATGCCGCTCTCGCTGGAAAAAAAATTACTGTTGCTGAGTGCCAGTGCGTAGACCTATTTATGATTAAATTACTTTTCTGTACTGAATGTAGCCCATTATTTTGTCGCTGTTAGATCGCATGGGGGAGAGAAGCGTGTCTTCAATTGCCACTTGATTAATCTTGAATTGGAAAACGTGTTAATAAAGGAAAACCATCTAGAATTAGCCAGGACTAATTGTAGTCAATAAAGACATGGATTTTCCCCCAAATTTTCAGGTCTAGCGCCGGCCCTGATATTATATATAATATATATCATAATTATATATATTATATATAATAATTATAAACTATTATAAAAGCAGAAAAAATGATTGATACAAAATACAAACAATATAGACTTACCTGAATGGCCCAGGTAGCTGGTGCGCTGGCAGTACACGCGTTCTGAGCGTCTTCTATTATTTAACTGGCGATCAAGGCGATTTAGTACTATCTCTGCCATTTTCTCAGGGGTTCAACTGAGGCTAAAGCAAGGTAGCTTTTTATAGGCAAGTTAATTCGGGAAGTGGAGCCGCATGTGCACGTCTACATGTGTCCAAGTGGACGCGCATTGCAGCCGCCTGGGCGCTCTTGTAAAAGCCCAAATGGGTAGCGGGTCGTTTGAGGACCCGCTATACGCTTTCCCTAATGTGTGGTCAAGATTGCAATTGTAGGGAAAGCGCGTAAACACGCCTACGGGCACACCTCCAGGCGCAAATAAGGGAGTCGGCATAATGCATAGCGGGCAGTGTGGCTGCAAGATACCGTTTAGGGATAGTGGAAGCTGCTAAATGCGTAATTCACGGGTAGCGGGTAGTGGCAACGGGTAGGGCAGTGTGAAAGATAGAGCCCTAAGGATCTTCAGCCTCTTCTCATAGCTTTCATCTTTCATACATGGAATTAGCTTAGTAGCTCTTCTCTGAACTTTTTCTGGAGCCTCTATATCTTTCTTAAAGTATAGTCCCCAGAGCTGTACACAATACTCCAGATGTGGTCTGACGAATGTGTTGTACAAGAGAAGTATCACCTCCTTGGATTTGTACTCCATACTTTGGGCAATGTATCCCAGCATCCGATTGGCTTTTTTAAGTGCTACGGCACAATGGCTCGAACCTGTGTGGGTTTGGTCAACAATCAGTCCCAGATCTTTTTCTTGTGGAGCACATTCCAGTTTTAAACCACCCATGAAGTAATCCCGTCTAATGTTTTTATTACCTACATTTACAACTTTACATTTCGCTACATTAAATTTCATTTGCCACATTTCTGCCCAATTCTAGATTCTATCCAAATCATCCTGAATCACTGTAGTGGACTCTAAACTATTTGCCAAACCTCCCAATATTGTATGATCTGCAAATTTAACTAATTTGCTTTCAATATTCCTATCAAGGTCAATAATGTAAATGAGGAACAGCAGGGGTCCCAACACCGATCCCTGAGGGACGCCACTCCCCACCATATCTAGATCAGATGAGATTCCACTGGCCAGCACTCGTTGTATTCTCTCCTGTAACCAGTTTTGAATCCACTCCAGAGTACCTCCGGTAACTCCAAGGGAGCTCATTTTAAAAATTAGTCTCTTATGCGGTACTGTATCAAATGCTTTCTGAAAATCCAAGTATATGATGTCATAAGCCCTGCTCTGATCATAAGTCTTTGTGGCCTCTTCAAAAAATTCCAGAGGGTTTGTCAGGCATGACCTTCCCTTAAGGAAACCATGTTGGCTACCCCTCAAGATATTATTACGTTCAAGAAATAATTCCAGCTCGTCTTTTATGATAGATTCCAGTATTTTGCATGCAATGCAAGTTAAACTGACTGGCCTGTAATTTCCTGGCTCACTATGGTCCCCTCTCTTATATATTGGTATTATATTGCCCTGCTTCCAATCATTTGGTATTTCTCCAGTTTCTAAAGACAGTCTGAAGATAGCGGACAGCGGTTTAAAGATGATCTCACTAACTTCCCTGAGCACTCTAGGATATAAACCATCAGGACCCGACGCCTTATCTGTCTTTAGTTTATGCAACTTGTCTAATACTTCATTATCCCTAACCTCAATTTCCGCAAAATAATCTTAAGCATTGTACATGGCCTCTGGCCGAATAAAAACCCGCTCCAAGATAAAATTCTCAATAAAGTAACTGTTTAAGGTGTCCGCAATATCCTTGTTATCATATAGCAGCGATCCTGTTATGATTCTAATCTGTTCTGTCATGATTCTGCCATGTTTGTTATGATTCTGCCACTCCCTGTTATGTTTATGATTATGTCTGTTAGGTTTTGCCATGTTCGGTTAGTTTTTTTGTACTTTGCCATGTTTTCGTTTTTGCCATTCCCAATCCACTATTCTGTTAGTTTCCGGTCCATGTCTTTGTTCATGCCCTGCATTGCACTTTGTCTCCCCTGTCTGGTCTCTTGTTAAGTTACAGCTTCTCCCCAGTCCTGCGTGTCACATGCTTAGGTGATTTCATGGTTTCTGGGTTTCAAACATTCCTTCCAATCTCGTTTGCTTCCTTCGCCTCTCTTTTCTATATTACTAACCAATACTAACAGTTTGTTGTTTTCGTTAAAGTTACTAACCCAAACCAACATTGTATATAATACTAACTTACTAACGAGCACTAGGGATTGTATAGCTGCACTTACTAATTGATTAACAAGCTCTCAGCACTCGCCCTGTTCTAGTCTCCGCCTCTTGCCTGCACTTAGTCTTTGCTGCAATTCAGCAGATCCTCTGCACCTGCTCCACTCTGTCCTACCTCTCATTATCTGTGCACATTAGAACTCCCTAACCGGAGCTGTATGTTTTGTCATAGGTTGTCTCGTGTTCCCTGCCCGCGTTTTGGCTTTTGCCAATTTCATGTGATTAGGTTCTCCCTCATGTTCCCTCCTTTGTAATTAGTCTGATCCTCATCACCTGATCCTAATCATAGCATGTGACTTCCCTTGAGTGTATTTAAGCTGTCTTCTCACTGCAGTTCCCCGTCAGAACGTTTCCTCTTGTTTACCTGTGCTGCTTTCTTTTCGCCTTTGTACTCATAGTGTTAATCTTCTGACTGGACCGCCCGACTTACGATTTTTGGCTCTGCTCTTTTGTACTTTTGTCTGCATCTGTTTTCGAACCCTTTTTGCCCGACTACGAGTTTTGTGTTTGCTGCCCTGGTAACGGTTTGGATTTCGCCCTCTGGATTTTGGCTTTTGCTTCTCTGACAAACCTGTGCCTGTGTACCGAACCTATTTTTGCCTGACCACGAGTACTGTGTTTGCTGCCCTGGTTTTCGACTCTGTTTTTGCCCTCCTGGATTGTGATTTTTGGATTGTGGACTCTGTACCTTTGCCTTCTGCCCTGCGGGGGTTACCCCCCTCGCTCAAAGCCACTTTACCAGCAATCCTGTGTTCTCGCAACTGGTTCCTGAACGATACCTCACAGTTCCATATTTATTCTTTATGCACTTAACCTCCTCTTTGACTTTCCCTTTTCTGCTACAGTACTGAAAGAAGCGCTTAGGATTAGTTTTTGCCCCTTCTGCAATTTGCCTTTCATACAGTCTTCTAGCATTCCTCAGATCTTTTTGACCATAGCCCGCATTTTACAGTATTCAGCCTTCGTATTCTCATTGTTATCCTTTATGTACATCTTATAAAGATTCCTCTTTTCCCTCAAACTCCTACGAATAGCTGTGGTCATCCACTGAGGATTCTGCTTTTTCAGCTTACTTTTGGACAGCTTTGGAATGAATTTGATTTGTGAATCAAGTAAAACCCCCTTAAATCTTTCCCAAATCTCATTCACAGACTCACAGTCCAGAAGTGTCTCCCATTTTATTTAGCTTAGATATGAGCGCATCCTGTCAAAGTTTGCTAGCCTAAAATTGAAAATTTTGGTTTTCAAAGACACCTTTTTAACTTCCTATGAAACATCAAAATTAACACTCGAGTGATCACTAGTCCCAAGTGGCTCTAGTACCTCAACATTGCTAATTCTATCAGGGTCATCACAGAGCACTAAATCTAAAATTACCTTCTTTCTTGTTGGTTTATTAGCATACTGCACCAGAAAAATGGTCATTTTTTAACATCTACAACGTTTATAAAGGTTTTAGAGCAACATATGCTCACCTCCAGACAATATCTTTTCCAGATAAGGCCTTGTGTATTTCAGCAGGACAATGCAAAACCACATACTGCAGCTATTACAACAGCATGCCTTCGTAGTAGAAGAGTCCGTGTGCTGAACTGGCCTGCCTGCAGTCCTGATCTTTCACTGAGAACATTTGGCACATAATTAAACGAAAAGTCCGTCAAAGGAGAATTAAAACTCTCCAGCAGCTGGAAGCCTGCATTAAACAAGAGTGGGAACAAATTCCAAAGGCTAAACTCAAGAAACTTGTCTCCTCAATGCCCAGACGCCTCCACTCTGTGTTAAAGAAGAGGGGATGCTACACCATGGTAAACAGGCCCCTGTCCCAACTTTTCTGAGACCTGTAGCAGCCATCAAATTTTAAATGAGCTCATTTTGTGGATAAAATTGTAAATTTCTCAGTTTCAACATTTGCTATGTTATCTCAGTTCTATTGTGAATAAAATACTGGCTGGTGTGATTTGAAAGTCATTTTGTTTTGATTTTATTCACAATTTACTTGTCCCAGCTATTTCGGAATGGGGGTTGTAGAAATTCTTCCCCTTTACCCTGTCCTTTCGCCATTTCCCAATCGATACCAGGATAATTGAAGTCTCCCATAATACATTTACTGATATGTCTCCCTAGATAGAAAACTGCCTCACTTAGCAGGACGCAGTTTAGTTTCATATGGACTCCTGGAGCCCTGCCCTAAAGGATGACCTAAGTTAGAGAAAGAAGTCGTTGAAAGTGAACTCTGACATTTCAAAGTATATCCTATGTTCTTGGAGAATTTGCTAATCTAGTTGTCGGCTTGATAGATGTACAACATGTCTAGTATGCAGAATGTTAAAACCCATGAGAACGGACACCCTGTTCTGGCACACCATCTGTTGTTCATTTTGCCATGCCAAACTGAGAACATTAAATTTTTCTGAATCAAAAAGGGAGTTATCTCCGATCCAAGTCAGGATGCATCTGTAAGAAGATAATTTTAATTTAGTGAAGTAGACTGACTCCCTACCTTCCACTGAACTTTTGGCAACTTCCTCTAAACCTCTGGAAATTTCTGTAGTCAAAAACATGATGTAAATCTATTGTAAGCATTGTTTGTGCTCCCTTGTGACTTGATTTTTCAGCTATAATTTTCAGCTATCTGACTCTTTCTACCTTATCCAACATGATTAATTCTGATTGGTACATTGTCATATAGAAACCCTCCACCCTTGGTTACAAGTTTGTCATTACATCATTGTGTAAATTCATTTTAGGCCTCCAGGGATGCTCAAAGACCACACCTAAGTCTCCCAAACCTTGGGTTCAGCTGAAGGTCAGTTTCGCACTTAGATCCTTATGCCCAAGTTAGCTGGTCTTGGATCTTTCCAGAACACTGGAGTACGCATGCTCAGGTAATGGGGACTGCCTACCGATATGGTCATTCCGGAAGACTTGCTCATCTAGCCGGCCTTTAGTGGCCTGCAGGAGCTTCTTTCTCAGGTTTTTTGACAGATTGATGAGTTTTTGCCTCTTCTCAGCTCCATACTCTTACAGAAGTTTTAAAGGGCCATTATAACCTGGCTGAGTTCTCTCTGTTGAACTGCAATTATGGTAATATTTTTCTCACCGCACTATTTCTTCTTCTTTTGGGTGCTTGACACATTGGCATATAGGAGCAGACAGACTGGTGGGTCGAGTACACGATAGACGGGAAGTGTTGTTTGTTGGATCCTTAGGGAGGACAAAGACGGGAGGTGTAGATTGCTGGGTCCCAGATAGATGCAGGCTGGAAGCATATGTTCACTGAAGGGTGCGGTGCCCATAAAGTGATTGTGGCGTAATTGTTAGCAGTGACTTGCTGCGCGTATTGGTGAAGTGTGCATTAACGGTACCATCATAGTGACCTTTAATTTACATAGATTGTGGGTTGATTATTGGTAATTAGAGTTATTATTATTATTATTATTATTAATATAGTTATATTCCACTATAGTTGCAACCTAGAAGTTATATTTAATTGCATGCATTGTACATTGTTATATTTGTTGGTGTTGCATAGAGAGCAGGTTTTTGCATATTGTTGAGAGAAAGGCATAAGAGTTTAAATGGGAAAATATCAATTTGGGTTGGTGTGGCTATATAACAAATTGTTGATGAAGCGGTGTAATTACCTCTGCCAAACAAAGTTGGCAGGAGGTTATGTGATTGATGGTGTTTGTTTGTAAACAAGATAACTCAAAAACTAATGAAGGGATATCTCTGAAATTTTGTGGGTAGGTCGCTATTACATCAGGGATGGACCCTATTGATTTGGACCACAAACAGTCAAACAATATGGCTGCCATCTTGACATCCTATGACCCTCGATAACTGAACTTTGCTCCCACTCACCAAGATTTCAGCTGTGCTGCCTTGGCAGAGGTTTGCACTCTAGGAGTGTCTCTAGTTCTAATTGCGCCACCTAATATATTGCATTTTGAAATATCATTGTAATTGCATACGTGAAGAAGAACTTATTCAGCAGATTAGTGACAATTTGGTAGGAAAAATAAAGCAATGACCGCAGCAATACCAATTGATACGAGAGGAGAGCAATTTCCCATATTTCAAACAGATATGAAAGAAATATCAAATAAGTGGGCAAGTTGTCTAGAGTCTGAAGTTTGATAAAGAGGGAATCAGCTGAATATGGAGATATAAGCTGTAATGTTTTGTACTGTTTCTTGAAGAAGTAAGAACAAAGATTTTGCTTACAGGGCATCAGCGGGTTATTGTCATCAGAGTGAATTTGGCAGTTGGTAAGCATGTCGTATAAGTGCAAGATGATTGATGGCTGCATTAAACCTGCATCGTGAAGTGGAGTTAATTTGGGTGGTAAACAGAGCAGGAGTTTAGCAATGTTTTAAGGCTGTGGAGTTGTAACAGGATAGGTTGCTAGATTGTGCGCTTATGGTTAATTGTGTGTTTGTCATTAGGGTGGTGGCTAGACTGAGTGTGACCATATGTGTGGGAATCTAAGAATGTTGGAATGAATGTGAGCAAGGAAGTGCACTAATGTGTGTGTTCTGAGCTCAAAAATTGTACGAGTGGAAACTTGATGTGCACAGGTTGAAGTGTGTGAATCTGCAAATCTCTGTATTTTCATGTTGGATTGTGTGTTTGTTTATACTCTTGTTAAAAGGTGAAACCAATGGTGATTCTAGAATATGAATGTCCTCACATAATAGAATAAAAGTAATTACTGAGGTAATCTTGAAATTACGTATTCGTTCTAAACTTAGAAAATATGCTTGGGAGTGTAATACTTAGTTTGAATATTTTACGTCTAATAAAATTGAAGTACTTATGAGGTGAAATATCAAAAGGAAATGCAAATAATAGAAGCAGCTTCCGCAAATCTAAAGTGATCCAATTAAACAAACATATGACAGCTTGAACAATCAGCGAGTATGCACAGAACAAAGTTTAGAAAGAAATAACAATTGAATGTTATTTGCTGAAGGGTAGACAAGTGTTTCAAATGTTGTTTGTGGCTAGTTCTTTAAAATAAAGCTATTCCATGTACTGAGAGCTTCACATGAGAAAGAGAAAAAGGAAAAAACATAGACTGGACATAAATGAGATAACATGGATAAAAACTCAAAATTGCAAAATTTGAGGTAGGAATGTAGCATGATAAGGGGGGTGGTAATTTGCCAATAGTGCCCCAACAAAAATGCCTGAGTAAAAGATACAAGAGCTCCTACACTTGGCAAGGATAATATACAGGAAGCCTTCAGTCATATCCTCTATGGGTTTTAAGTAATTGCACCATTTGAATTTGTTAGATACTTGTAAAATTCTAATGAGCTAGGAAATCTAAAGCAGTTTTTTGTAAATGGTTGTTCTGTGTGAAATTGGTGGGGTAGAAGCATACCTCTGAGGAGAAAATGAAGAGAAAGAAATACAGAAAAATAACACAAAAAAAGTTGTCAAAGTACTGCTAAACACTATGTATAATAAGGGACTGTATGTAGCAAATTTAATTGATACAGAGGTGTCTGTTTCAAGCATTGGAAAATTTTAGTCGCTAGTTTGAAGGTTAAAAGTTAGGATTAAATAATTGAAGACCACAATGAAAAAATGTTCAGAGTCACATTTTCACGTTGTGGAGAAATGATGAATTAAAAATTGAAAATGATCTTAGAAATAAAGTACTGAAAAAATATGCAAAAAATATGAAATATATAAAAATATTATTATAAATATTATAATAATATATCATATATAAAATATACAAAAATGCTAAATTTGGACTCTGATCGTTTTTCCTTTGTGGTCTTCAATTAGAAAAGCAGCGGTAAATTTTGAATATCAGATATAATATGAAATTTAATGGTACATGCTTAAGTGTGAAAAGTATAAAGTAACATTGAGTGAAATATTGATAGAATGGATGGGTTTTTTTAAATAAAAGTGCATTGCTCAGATCGCAGAGTGAAAACAATACAGCCAGGAAAAATAGGAAATCAAATAGGTGAATGGTCGACAAGCAGAAGACAGAGAGGGGGGGGGCAAGCAATGCGCTTGCATATGGAATTTTCTTCATTTATTTAACAAGAGTAGGCTCTTCCAAGCAAATGCGTAATGTGAAGAATCAAGTTTTATTCCAAATGATGCATTGCAATAAAAAAAGGTGATTGAAAGATTTCCTGACCAAAGAAATTAATTGAATGATTAATGAAAGATATTTGCTCTGTTTTGAACAGGAACTAAATGTGTCAACCAATGGTTGTACATGCCAAAGTTGCAAAATTGAGTTGCTGCCGACCAACTTCCCTATTTTTGAACTTACAGGAAAGGATCCTGAATGAGTGGAAGAGTGACAAAAAAACGCTGATTCAGTTTTTGTTTATTTTTGTATCTAACTGATTCTTTAGAGTTATTTCCACAGGGAGTGCACTGAAGAAGTGAAGAGATGAAAATGACTTTGAATAAAAGTAATTAGCTGGCCAGCTGAGGTTTACCATTTAAGAACTTACCTTCTGAAATAGATCTAAGTGAAATTCAATCTGAAACTATTGGTGCAAATTAACTAACGGAAGGTGGTACCACCATGTAATTGAACAAGTCGACTACTAAAGCTAGGTTGACATTATGTTCCCGGCGGCCAGGGCAATCACCTTTCAGGCCACTGAGGACAAAACGGGATGGACGTGAGACAACGCGGGGGAACGGGATGGGCAAACGTGACAGACTGTGATTGCCGTGGATGCCGGGCCAGACTTTTAAACTGTTCACATTATGTTTCCGGCAGCCACGGCAATCACCTTTCAGACCACCGTGGACAAAACGGGATGGACGTGAGACAAAGCGGGGGAACGGGATGGGCAAACGTGACACTGTGATTGCCGTGGATGCCGGGCCAGATTTTTAAACTGTTCAAAAATTTGCCACGGCAGTCATGGTGCGGAGAAATCTAGTGAGCCGTAGTAAAACGGGATGAATGCAACAAAACATGACTGTACATAATAGGCCGAACCAAAACTTCGAGGCAGTCCGTAGTGGGACGGGAAGCATGTGTATTTCCCGGCATCTCACGGTCTTTTCAAGTTTTGTCACATTCTGCCGCGTTTAGTGCGCGTTTTGTCACGGTTGCTTCACGGTCGCTGCGTGTTTTGTCATGTTTTGCCACGGTTCTCACTGCAAGCTAGGGTGTATGGTAGCCGTTTCGTCGCATTCAATCACGGCGCATCCCGGCTTGTCACGGTTTGTGGGCCTGGCGCGCTACGGCGCGTTGTGTTCTACTACGGTCTGACACGGCGCGCACAGTCTGGGAAGGAGTATATAGAAGCCGGGCCGGCAGGGGAACTTCATTTGTGTGGATTTGTATATGCTATTTTTGCCATAAGGCAAGGTGCTATTTTTACCCCAAGTACCAAGAATCACAAAATCATGAATATACTGCTGAAAATATTAATGCAAAATTGACTGGAGCTTAATAGCAAGTAGAAGCAATTTGAAAATGAGGAAATATAAATGATATTAATTTATCAAGGTGGCAGATGTACTGTGATCGACAAGGACTTGTGTTCTAAGTAACTAAGATGGAATGAATGATTTTGCAAATCACATTCAGACCAAGGGGAATAAAATACACCAAACAAATTTTTTTAATTAGGACTTATTCGGCAGGTTAAGGAATGGCCTAGGAGGCATCAGAATCATAATTGCATCGAATCTTTCACTTACCTATTTCGTATTGTTACTGATGAGTTGTGACTTTAATTGTCTCATCCAGTGTTCAATAGCAGCTGGTACGATGACTGAAAGCCCAGTCCAACAAATGCCATCTCAGAACAATCTGTTGTGAGGGGTGAGGAAACCTGTTCTCTCCACAGTATTGAGATCAACGCTTCAACCTGAGTGCATGTTGTGACTCACTCCAGAGACGGGTAACATCTCCTAAAGGAGACTACTTAAAGGTGACATAGAATCAAAAACCGTTTTTACCTTGTCTATGTTGGATAACAGTAGTCTACCCACATTCAAGAACATACGAAAAGTGCTAGACATTCTGAACATCTCCGTTTCATAGAAATTCCACTTTTAAAAATGACCGCCAGAAAATGAGCCAATCTAAACAATGAATACATATGATGTCACATGTATCTCACTGCCCCCCCACTCTCATTCTGTTTCCTCCCTTTCAAAATAATTTGCATACACGTCTTTATGCAATTCCATTGCTTCAAATCCCTCAGTAAAGACATGCGTGAGAATTCCAGAGTCATAATCGATTTCTGTGTCACTAGTGGGGAAATCCACAGTAATGCACATGAAACGGATTAATTATTGCACAAGGACTTAAATTCCGCAAATTTATTTCTTCAGTGCGCTTTGTTTATATACTTGCTGACTATGGCACAGGAACGTCGATGCGAGAGACTCACTCCGAATGCGTAAGCCTTGGCAGCTCTGAAGTAGCCTATCTAGCTGTCTCCGAGAAAAAAAAAAAACATTCAAAAATACTAACCATTCAGAAACGCTTAAATCTAGCCTTTGCTGGACTGGATCTTCCTCCAATTCTGTGCCCTTATCCGATTCGGGATCAAAAACATAAAAGGCTGAATCTCTGAATATGCCATAGCTGCATCAAGTTGGTCTTTCCGTGTTCCGAAGCCGGCGAGTGTTTTCCATTTTCCCTACCGCTTTGGGCGAAGTTACACTCTTTTGAGTGGCAGCAAAGCCAGCCAATCAGCGTCAAGTGCTTGCATTTCATAATGAAACTGTCACTTACTCGCTACTGGAAAGCATAAGGAACCGATCGAATTACCCAACACAAAAAGATCATTCCCTTGCTATGACCGAATAATAAAATGCGAAAACATAGCAAAATGTCATGTTAGAAATTATGGAAAATAACTTGCGACTTACCCGACAGAAAGTGAATAGTACAAACACGCGAGTAGGTCGACGGCACCCACTTCTTTCGTCGAATTGAATTGATCCAAGCGGATTTTTAGGTTCTTGTTCAGGAATACGAAGGAAACGTATTCCTGAGCCCTTAACGAATCGGTTTGTGCAGTTAATTACGCTGCAACTAACTGGTATTATTACAGAAAGTGGAAGACAACTGTACTTCGCCTATTAAATCAATTGTAATGTTGATGCTTTTTGCCAACCACGCTCATCAACAAACCCACATAACCAGTTCCGTGACATCACGAGAACTACTGATAATGTTCCTGAATGATAAGGCCAAACGTACTGTCAATCCCACTTGTATCCCAGTACATGATTATCTGACTTTTTTGGGTGTTAAAAATTCAACCCTCCCTTCAGTCCATAGTATACTCTATTTATGATAAAAATATTTAAAGAGATTGAACAGGATGTGATCAGATGGGGCAACTTACCAGCTTCCCTCCAAACTAGAATTGCCTTGGTCAAAATGAATATTTTACCATGAGTCAATTTCCTAAGTATGATGATACCATTGCCCCCACCTATCGGATTTTGGAAGAAGATGGCCAGATTGCTGCGAAAATACATTTGGGACGGGAAACACCCAAAAATAAGATTTGCCACCCTACAACGTCTTAAAAAAGACGGCAGACTTGCCTTACCTCATTTTCAGTCATATTATCAAGTATTCCAACTGCGTCCAATCAAAACTTGGCTAGGCCAATATCCTGATGTTTCATGGAAGGCAATAGAGGATTTGATAGTCCATCCTAACAAATTGAAAGATATTATTTTTTCTGGCATATCCGACAATAAATGTAGACTTCGCTTTGGTCCAGTTATTTCAAACAACATCATTAATTTTAGATGGGTAGAGAAACAGAAGTGCGGAAATGTGAAATGGCACACCTGCACACACTTATGGCAAAATAACTGTATCCTTCTAGGAAAAAAACCATTTAAATCTGAATCTTGGTCTGATAAGGGCAGCAATGTGATAGGAGATCTATTTGACTCGAGAGGTATCCGAAGTTTCCAGGATATGCGGCATCTATTTGATATACCGGCTTCCACATTTTTTTTATACCTGCAACTGAGATCAGCACTCCGAGCATATGGTGTCCCCTGCGACACAGCCTTGAAATCACATCCGTTGTGTAACTGGATATCGGATATATCTTCTAGAGGCTTTGTCACTACTTTGTACATGTACATTCTACCAACTATGTACGAAAGTATGAGTGCTATACCTGCGTGGGAGAAGGATTTTTCATCTGATGGGGAGGTAATTGACTGGGATGTTACATGGGAAAATATACTTTCATATCCAAAAAACCCAAATCATCTACTTATTCATTACAAGTATTGTCACACAGCCTTTCATACCACAGTTGCAAGGTTCCATATGAAAAGATTCTTAAGCCCAATATGTGCTTTCTGTGTAAATGGTGTTCCGGGTACAATGAGACATAATATGTGGGAATGTACAGATGTCTTAGCTTTTGGAGAAAGGTTTCTTCCATGTTATCTGGCTTAATTGGGAAAAATATTCCCTTCAACCCAATCCCCTTAGTCTTGAGTGACGATTCAAATCTGCTTCTAATGGCAAATCAAGGTAAAGTATTTCTGGCTGGTTTAACTGCAGCCAAAAAATTGCTCGCACAACGCTGGTTACCACCTCATAAGTTGCATATTAAAAAAATGGTTGTTTTATTTTTTATGATGTAGTCATGATGGAGCTTTCTACTGCCAGGGTTAATGGTGCCAGATTTAAAACGTTAGAGGTATGGGAAAAGGCTGCTTAAGATATAAAGAATTTAATTTCACATTAATTTTCTATTTTTATTTTTTATTTACCTTTTCAGTAACTTTTGGATGTTGATGTGAGGGGCCAGTTTGGGGGTGGGGGGGGGGATGGGCCGCCGGGGGGAGGGGTTCTCTTTTCTGTTGTTTATTACTGTCCTTGTTGATATTCTATTTTTTATTATGCCCTCGGAATCAAAGATTCGGGGGCTTATTGTTTTGCACCTGTCCTGTTGTCTGTCTGTCTGTCTGTTTGTCTGCAGCAGCAGAAAAGCTTTAACCTTGGCCGTAACTTTTGATTGGTCAGATATAGGCCTTTGATACTTGACATGTGTATCCCTTGTCACGAGACCTTTCGGATGAGGTCATCATTTTTCACCTTGTGACCTTCACCTTGGCGTAGGACACATTTTCTGGAAACATTAACCTTGGCCATAACTTATCATTGGTCAGAGATAGGCCTTTGATACTTGACCTGTGTATCTCTTGTCATGAGACCTTTCGGATGAGATCATCATTTTTGACCTTGTGACCTTGACCTTGGCGTAGGACGCATTTTCCAAAAACTTTAACCTTGGCCGTAACTTTTGATTGGTCAGAGATAGGCCTTTGATACTTGACATGTGTATCCCTTGTCATGAGACCTTTCGGATGAGGTCATCATTTTTGATCTGTGACCTTGATCTTGGCGTAGGACGCATTTTCCAAAAACTTTAACCTTGGCCATAACTTTTGATTGGTCAGAGATAGGCATTGACACTTGACATGTGTATCCCTTGTCACAAGACCTTTCGGATGAGGTCATCATTTTTCACCTTGTGACCTTGACCTTGGCGTAGGACGCATTTTCCGAAAACGTTAACCTTGGCCTTAACTTTTTACTGGTCAGAGATAGGCCTTTGATACTTGACACTTGTATCCCTTCTCATGAGACCTTTCAGATGAGGTCATCATTTTTGACCTCGTGACCTTCACCTTGGCGTAGGACGCATTTTCCAAAAATGTTAACCTTGCCCATAACTTATCATTGGTCAGAGATAAGCCTTTGATACTTGACATGTGTATCCCTTGTCACGAGACCTTTCGGATGAGGTCATCATTTCTGACCTTATGACCTTGACCTTGGTCTAGGACGCATTTTCCGAAAACTTTAACCTTGGCCATAACTTTTGATTGGTCAGAGATAGGCCTTTGATGCTTGACATGTGTATCCCTTGTCACGAGACCTTTCGGATGATTTCAGCATTTTTCACCTTGTCACCTTGACCTTGGAGTAGGATGCATTTTCTGAAAATGTTAACCTTGGCCGTAACTTTTGATTGGTCAGAGAGAGGCCTTTGATACTTGACATGTGTATCCCTTCTCATAAGACCTTTCAGATGAGGTCATCATTTTTGACCTTGTGACATTGACCTTGGCTTAGGACGCATTTTCCGAAAAAAACTTTAACCTTGGACATAACTTTTGATTGTCAGAGATAAGCCTTTGATACTTGACATGTGTATCCCTTGTCACAAGACCTTTCGGATGAGGTCATCATTTTTGACCCTGAACTTGGTGTAGGACGCATTTTCTGAAAACGTTAACCTTGGTCATAACTTATCATTGGTCAGTGATAGTCCTTTGATACTTCATATGTGTATCGCTTGACACGAGACCTTTCGGATGAGGTCATCATTTCCAACCTTGTGACCTTGACCTTGGCATCATTTTAATTTCACAATAGTTTCCTGGAAAAGTTTTACAAATTTTATTCATTTATTTAACCCTTTGCAAGTCCAGGCGATTCCATCTGGTCCTTTTCTATATTATAAATCCAAACTATGCTTATGTCTGGGGGCATCAGTGTTTCACAACACATCTTGTTTTTGTAAAAATGAAAAAATTCAATAAAACAATTGATAAAAAAAAATAAGGGTTGCGGTTAGGGTTAGAGTTAGGGATAGTGTTATAATACAGGAAGAGGGCAAAACATTATTGGGGTTGAACCATCCAGGGACAAAGAGTCTGAGTACGAAAAGTTCATGGCGACAAAAAGTCTGGGGACGAAGAGTCCTGGAATGAAAATTTCTAAAGGACGAAAATTCCAGGGACAAAAAATTTGGGGACGAAAAGTGCGGGGACAAAAAATTTGGGGACAAAAAGTCCGGGGACGAAAAGTCCTAGAGACGTTTTAGGGTTAGGCTAAATGAACAAAATGAGTTAAGCAAAGAGGAGTAAGCTGACATGTTTTCAAAAGGAACTCAGACAGCTTTGATAGGAATAATGTGCATTGATGCACTGGTAGTCTCTTTAAATATTTCTTTGCTACTTTACATCTTTTGGTAACAATGTTCTCAAGTCAATCCAAGCGTGATTTCATTCATTTGGTTTGGTTTGATTATAGATCAGCATTTCAACTCTTCTAACTCGGGACCTATTCAAATTGTTGTTCTTGCCACTGTCACAGACTTGCAACAGCACACTGTTTCATGCCTCTTTGCGTCTCAGCGGTATACTGAAAACATTGTTGTGAGTCAGCTAGTTATCTTATCTTGTATTTCACCACAGTTACAGGATTACAGCCTTTGTTATACGTTGCATCTCTTTGTGTTGGTGTGTCTGTTTTTTATGTCTGTCACTCATTTATATTAAGGTCAACATCATAAGCATTGATGACTGAGTGAACATTGAAATAAAATGGCTAAAACTGAAGGGATTTGGTTAAAATACCTGTGCACTTGACTAACAGAAAATGCTAAATGTTTTCACTGGCAGAGCTGGCCCTGTTTAGCATGATTATTGTAGTTTTAATATGATTATTGGAAACATGCAGGCATGTTACTTGTAAGAAGGGAGCATAGTTATGTTAGACTGTTGCAAATGTATACATTGTCTATCACATAAGGAAATACAAAATATTACAACACAGAAATGCATAAGAGAAGTTGCCATATATATATATTCCATTCAAGAGCTATCATATGGTTATGAGAGTTCACACCAACATGGCTGTAGATGTTCCTTGTGATATGCTGCACATGTGGTTTGCCTCTCCTTAACCGTTTGTCCAATAATTCCTAAATAAACTTGATCTCAATTCATCGGTTAGAACATGAAAATAATTAATTATATTTATTTGTTTATTTTGCCCAATATGGCATTTTTAAGAGCTCCAAGACTTTGGACATTACTTTGTTAAGTAAGTTATTCTTTTTTTAACTCCTGACTCTTAACCTCTCAGCATGTGCCATTTGAGATTATTTACAGAAGTTAAAACATTTAATGCCACTGAGGACAGAGTATTATAACTCAAATTTGCACTGAAAATACTCACTTATGTGTATGCCAATGTCTCACAGAAGTTGATTTTGACAGGACCATCAAGGTTCACAATTGTGCAAAGCAGGATCGCACCCTATTCTCATTGTCAACACTTAGAAACAGTTTCATTGTTATTGAACTTTAAGATTTTAAGGATGTGCATAACCATAACAAAAGTGACAGAAATAGGGCATTTTTTTTGCATTATTATCAATGCCTGAGTCACAATGCTACGTTGCTCAACTGGCCTTAAAAAATAAATGAAGGAGCTTGTTACAGGAAACAGCTTTTGTTGCATACTCATGAGGAAAAATAACCCCTTATCTCTTTTCTACAACCCCCGTCATGGGCAGGTTGTTTTTTTTTTTTACCGTGTTCTTCCTTGAAAACAAAAAAGCCCACGCGACTAGACATATTTTAGGCATGTCGGCATGTGAATGTATGGTGTATGTTTAGAATGCATGAATCTCTCCTCAACATCTAGAAAAATGGGCTCATATACTGTTTTATTGTCAAATTGTCTCATTATGACATTTCAAAATGTCAGATTAGCAAGAACAAAAGACTAAAAGTACATCCTCCTTTTTGATGATAGCTAATGAAGTATGAAATCCTATAACCACACTAATTATATTAGTGAATGTACGACTGACTAGTAAGTGGAGTAAACAGTATAAATTGACTGGCCTTAGCCATTTACACTGTCATAATTTTTCTATCTAATCTGGGACTATGCGTACAAAATGAGCACACACCAACCTGTTACTTTCAATGTAACAAAAACAGCCCTAATGCTGAAATAATTCATTAGATTTGTAAAGTGTATGTTTCTCCGAGTCTAGGGTAAAGAGCGTCTTTCTTTATCTTTCACAGAGCCCCAAAGAATGGCATGAGCAATGTCTACACACGCTGCATCGTAGAGTCTGGCAAACAAATCACACACACACACACACACACACACATATACTGATGAGCCAAAAACATTAAAACCACTCACAGATAATGCAGTGAATAATGTTGATTATTTCATATCAATGGCACATGTCCAGATCTGTAGACAGACGGGAAGTGAAATCGGTTCTCATATTCAACCTGTTGGGCGTGGGAGAAATAGGAACTTAGTGACTTTGAGAAGGGCCAAATAATTATGGCCTGACAAGAGGGTTAGAGAATCTCTGAAGTGGCAAGACTTCTGGAATGCTCCCAGTTAGCAGATGTGAAAATCTACTGACAGCTGACAGTAGTCCAATGAGGAAACAGACCATGAACCGGCGACAGGGTTTTCAATGCCAAGGCTTATCGATGCACAAAGACTATGAAGGCTATCCCGTCTGGTCCAAATAAAAAAACCCAAATGATCATCAAAGAAAGTTGACCTCCTAAAATAAAATTCCTTTTTTTTTAGGAGGTCAAAGGGGAGGTGGGGGGGGGGTTTGCTTGTCCCTACATGTGTCGTAAAAGATGAGTAATTGAAGCCAAAAGTCTTTTATCAAATTTATTGTACGGATTAATTTTTGAACAACTGGTTGAATAATACAAACGAAAACCAACTGCTGGCGTCTGTGACCCTGTCTGGTGCCAGCATAGCAAGAGCCCCTAAAGATGGAGGCCCAGAGATTTATCTTGAAACAAGGTGGGCTGTTCTTTACAGTAAAGATGGAACTGATTGGATACAAAAGGATGAATAGCAGAGAAAAAAATAAATGATCAACAGAGGGGGGTTGCAGGTACAGTCAAAAGATAACAATGGGAGTGGATTGGTTGAATAGCCAGGTACAGACAGAATGATGGCTAAGGGGCGAGGAGAAGAGTGCCTCCTTCTACCACACATGCAACATGGTTCAATCAAAGTCTACTTTTCAAAAGATAAGCTTTGTTTCATTTCAAATCAATTGTTAGCATACAAAGTCAAAATGATTTAAATTGTGTCGCTGTCAATATATTTATGGACCTGAGTGTGCATTGCCATCAGTATTAACCTCATTAACCCAAACACAATCAATAAACATCATAAATGCAGCATGTTTCCAAACAGCAACATCATCATGCGGCACATCCACTTAAAGAGAAGAAACTCTGCGAAAAGCTCATGCTGACAATTTTATCTCAACTCAACACAATTCAGGCACCAAGCAAGTAAATAAGCATGTAGCAAAACAAAAAATAAAATAATATTGGTGTTCATTCGGTAGCGATTTTACTGAATTTATGCTATGCATACAAACGATACATCAAATGAAAGAGGAAAGCCCACAGAATCCAACGATATAAGCCATGTCATTTTAAACTGACAACACACTCAAAGAAGAGCAGGCATGCACATTACATTCTACAGCAATGAGCAATTTTTAACTTTTACCATTTTTACCTTATCTTTGTTTTTATAATTTTTTTTTTTTATTTGCTTGTTTTATTGAAAATAAGTCTGCTCCAGTGGAGTCAAACTTCATCTCCTTTGTATGCATTTTCTTTGAATGGAAAAATGTGTACAGGACTGGTTGAAATAAAAATAGTTTAAAAAACATTTAAAATATAAGAAAAAATGATTGTATTTGGATGGGATGTATGCCTGTAGTTTCATATACTGTAAGTTAAATTAAATGAGTTTTACAGTTTGGTACCTGAGATATCTCAAATGGCACACAGTGCCCAAAAAGATGCCCAAAATGCCAATTTGGAGGTGCCACCTAGACATTCCTGAACTAAAACCTCTCTAATTTTGCTTTGATTTACTTGATTAGAATAAGCTTTGGAACAGCTAATGGTGAGATTCTGTGCTGTAATTCTTAGAGGTTTCAGACTGCAACTAAATAATTTCAAAAGGGATAATAGTAAAATTTTGTTACGTGGAAACGAGATCTTTCATGTATGCTATGTTCCATCTTCATTTCCTCTGACCCAGTGATATATACACTGATTTTTACACCATGACAAAATCCCCAAGGTGTAACCTTTATTATGATACTAAGATTATTCAAATGGATCAAGTCAGTAGTTGCAGAGATAAACTCATTTCACTTTGGGCATGTCATTTTCGAGCCAGAGGCTCAGGGCTTAAAAGATTAAATGATTGCAAACAGGAGAAAAAATCATATTTGTTCTCCTCATAATTTTTTAGGTAAACACTTTTTAAAAATTTGTGCCCGCTCTCCTCAATTTTTAATTTGCAAGTGAAAAAAATGTGCATATGCATTGAATACAAATGTGACTACACAGGTCAGGTCAGAAATACAGTGAACGTGAATCCACTTAAATAAATTCTTCTGTAGGTATAGTTAAAGACACACAGGTGTCCTGTATGTACGTTCATACATGCATAGGCACATACACACAAAATAGATTATTCTCAGCTGTTATCAATGAATACGTGAGAACAAAATCTCTGGAGATGTTCTTGATTAATCAGTGCTATTCATCTGCGTCCTAAGTGGACGCAGCATAAGTTATCACCCAAACTCCCGAAGTT
This sequence comes from Gymnothorax javanicus, assembly GCA_029692085.1. Taxonomy (NCBI): domain Eukaryota; kingdom Metazoa; phylum Chordata; class Actinopteri; order Anguilliformes; family Muraenidae; genus Gymnothorax; species Gymnothorax javanicus. The sequence goes on from CM056193.1 coordinate 57,301,981, forward strand.
AGCATATTATGGTAAAATGCAAATAATATCAAAAAAGAGTTATTTAAAAACTCTATTCACCCTCGATTGAAAACATTACAATACATTATTTGATCAGTTTAACTTGATAATTAAATTGATTATTGAAACTATACAAAATTTCAAATCTAATGACCGCAACAGACTCCAAGAAAAATTAGGGGAATTTAGGACTGACAACAATGTGACACATTGCCGTAATAAGGTGGTGAACTAATTATGTAATAATATAGAAGGAGCCTCCAACAAAAGTTCCTGTAGAGCAAAGATGGGTCAAGGCTCACCAATTGGCCAACAGACATGTAAACCTTTAATCCATTACTTTGAGACTAACAGTCCACAAAGACTAATTAGCAGGATTTTGGGAATGTCACCCTCTACAGTGGGTAATGTAATGATGGAAGGAATCAGGGCAACTGTGTACAGGGCCAGGCCGAAAACCACTTTTGAATATATTTATTTTATTTAAACTTTATTTCAGGCACCTGGCCCATATCACACATACATACAGAAATACTAAATACAGAACAAAAACAGAACAGGATAATAAAAACCTAACTAATAAAGAACTACATTTTAAACACAAGATTAGCATAATGCCTCCAGAACGGACTGAAATAAAACGAATCGGCATGAACAAGGGTGTGGACAATGGAATTCTCAGAGCACAACTATCGGGTAACAAATGAATGAGACAGTTTACGTAACTTGGCGTCGAGAGTATCAATCCTGTTACTGGCAAATAGTAAACTAGTGCTTGACTGCCTGCTCATCCCAAGTAGCAGCTTAAGGGCGCCATGATAAGCCACCCGTAGCTTAGACATAACGCCTACACTGTAGACAGACCAGATTTGTGCACAGTACAGAGGGGAGCAGTAACTTCCGAACAACATTCTCTTCACCTCAACTGAGCTATGGCGGAATCTGCGTATGAGCGAATTCGCTCTAGAATATATACTTCTAACCTGACCTTGGATTGCTGTGTCATCAGATAGGTCAGGTGTGATAAGATAACCAAGGTAGTTTACAGAAGAAACGTACTCTAAGGTGGATCCGTACAGCTTCAGTTGTGGAGGTGAGTTATGCAAGCAAAAAGCGGCGACATGGGAAGAACATACACATGGTTTTCTTTTCGTTAAACAAAATGTCAATGTCCGCTCCCGCGAGCTCACAAAGGTGAATTAACTTCTGCAGTGCTTTGACGGAGGGGCAAATAAGGCATATATCGTCCGCATACATGAGATGGTTAATCACAGTGGTATCCACAAAACAACCCAGTCCCGTCCTTGACAATTCAACACTTAAGTCTGAAACATACACATTAAACAAAATTGGTGATAAAAGACTGCCTTGTGGCAGTCCATTACACGCAGTAAACGTGTCTGATAGGGTTAAACCCCAGCGGACAGAAAAGGACAAGGTATTGTACCACATAACAAGGAATCTTACTAAGTACATAGGTACACCACAATCTATGAGTTTCTTAAACAGTGTCCAGTGGTTCACCCTGTCAAATGCCTTCGAGGCATCTAAAAAACACACAAACACAGGGGAACCTCTCTGACGATAGTAGTGAATGATTTCCTTTAAGGCAAATACACAGAGGTCTGTACCATGATGCGATTTAAAACCGAACTGGTTGCTGGGAGAAAGTAAATATTCTTCGAGGCGCTTCAATAGGACAGATTCAATCAGTTTAGATATAGGACTCGCGATGGCAATGGGGCGGTAGTTGTCTTTGCTAGATGCATTGCAGCTGGGCTTCTTTAGGATAGGAATAAGAACCACATTAAGGATAATAGGCAGAACATAGCCATGCCTAAGCATCGAGGTGATTAAAATCGAAAACAAAACGGGCAGTCGGGCCCCGGCATACCTAAGATGCTCAGCTGAAATGCCCTGCACATCGCAAGCCTTCCCATTGGTCAGACAGTTAATGGCATCGCATACCTCACCTATTGTAACCGAAATTTCGGCACTAACACCTGACTCAATTGTTTGCGTAACAGATTGTTTATACTTAGTGGAATCAACAGAATTAAACAATGTACTAAAATGATTCTTCCACATATCAGCAACTTCTGGGGCCCCCGTGTGGCCATCAATAGAATGGGGAAGGTTTGGCTTGGAGCGATTTTGGGAACGCAAGGCATTCCAGAAACTCTTACAGCCCCCCTGATGAAGATGCATGGCTAGTGCGTCCGCCCTAGACTGAGCCTCCGAGCGGCGACACTGCCTAAGTAAAAGCTTAAATTTAGCCCTAGATGTTCTCATAAGGTTCCAAATAGCTCCATGCCTAGGCCGGCCCATCTGCCGCCAGAGAGAGAAGGCGTCTCGGGCGGCATGATGGGCCTCCTTCACAACAGCGTTCCAACCAGGTACAGAATGGGGAGAGGAGCGTTTAGTGGTGGGAAGAGAGGCGGTAGCAGCTATCTGGAGAGAATTTATTATCTTGTTGGAGACATACAGAATGGCGTTCTTATGGGTATTATCTTTACAGTTAGAGTCGTTACAATATAGAACATCATTATGCAAGGATATATCCGACAGGAGTGATTCAGATAAGGTGTAGTAGCGGAGTAAGTCGGCAGGAGTCGCACGCTCCCAATTAATGGTATTAACAGATGGAATGTCAACCTCAGGTGTGTTTGTAAACAAAGATTTCCAGTCAAAAGAGACTCGTAGAGGAAAGTGATCAGAAGACAGGAAGTCATGAAGAACCTGGATGTCAGCGATGTGGTTGTGCATAGATTCAGAACATACGCAATGGTCCAACCAGGAAGTGGTCCCATGAGTGTCACTAACGTAAGTAAAAGTATCACTGGGAAGCAAAACAACATCACTGACATGCAGGTTGTTATCCTCACAAAAACTGTACACCAAAGGAGCAAACCGCCCGTTGGGACGGGTGTTAAAATCACCTAGGATACATACATTGGAGATACCTAGATCATTAATTAGCGCTTCGAACTTACCCAGTTTTTCGGTGAATAATTCAACATGGTCAGCACAATCAGTTGGCATATAAATACAGAAAAGGAGCATTTGTCTATCCCCAGAACTGACTCTGGCGGCTAATATACGGTCATCATCAATGTTCTCAAAACTAACCTCCAGACCAATATTCTTTCTCCAGAGGACAGCTACTCCGCCGTAAGGGCGACCATGTAGAAAACCCTCATCCGTGTTAATGGGTGAGGTACCAAACGCTAGAAAGTCAACATCAAGTCCGGATAAAAAGTCCAGATCATGCAGGAGGAGCCAATGTTCCTGTAGTAGGACAATGTCCGAGGATTTGCAAAGGGCTTTCACAGTCTGGACAGAGTTCTTGATAGACCGACAGTTGTACGACACAACGATCAATGAACTTATCTGTCCTTGGTGTGTATCCATCAGGATTCCTGGGGGGACTTTCTCGGGAAGAACTTCCTCACCAAGACACCGTTGGGCCAACAGTCAGGGGACAGGATCCTCTCAGAGTCTGCTTTCTCAATCGCGACCTTAAAGGACGCGTAGGAGTCATAACGGGTCTTCAGCTTCTCACATCCTACCAGCACCGTGTCGTTGTCATGGAGAAACTGGGTCAGGGAATCAACGGATGTTTCCGCACTGAGTCTAGAAACAAACATCTCGACTGGTCTAGGCTTCGCTACTTGGAGGGTTCCATTGCAGGATGCCCTACCGACGATAGCATTTCCGCGATGACGACGTCTGACTTGGGTAAAACCGCTGTTGTCTTCAGATTCACTGGGCCCAGCGGACGGGGAGACCGAAGTAGCTGATCCATCCGGAACTACTGTTAGCTGAGGCTGTGGTAATCGAGGGGTGAGTGAACGTGCAGGCTTACCCTGGCCTAACACCGATGCATAAGACTTGTGACGTTGGCCGTTAGGACCCTCGAACTGGTGAACAGGCTTATTATCGCAAAGAGATTGCACTTCCATTCTGAGAGAGACAAGTTCGGATTCAAGGTTCGCGACCATCCGTACGTTGTCCGCCATGGTTTTAGAAAATTCAGATCTGAGCCCAAGGTTGTCCCGCGAAACTGCCCGTATAGCAGCCATCTCCTGTCTAACCATCCTGAGTTCCTGTAGACACAGGGACACGTCAAAGTTGGTCAGATCAACAGCTGGGAGATGAAGCATTACCGAGGCAAACATCGGCACCTCTGTCGGCGGGGTTGAGTGCAGAACCTTGAGGATATCCGACATATTAGACGAACTCTTGTTGGCACCCTGTCGTTTCTTGTATCTATCCGAGGGGTTACATAGACCGTAGACTAGTTTCTTGCTGGTCTCAATTTCCTCCTCAGTATAAGTCTCACAGCAGACTTTGACGATGAGGTCGTTTGGCATGGTATCCATCTTGTTTACCACGTAGCACAGTAGATCATTCACAACAACACTAGAATGCAGCTCCACTCCACAGGGCGCTGCCATCTTGTTGCAACCCGCGTCATTATAATTAGGTCTATGTACTGGCACTCATTTCAGAACTCTTCAGCGAATGATGGTAATTTTGGTCTCCAAAATTTGGTAATTTAGTCTCTGGTAATATATATGGTCTCCAGTCCCTCAGATGTCACTGTCTGAAGAACCGCCAAGTGACTATAAAAGGTATCTTGCCATGGGCTCAGAACTGCTTTGGTAAAACTTCGTATATCAACAACATTCGCAAATGCAACAACAGATGGAAGTTGAAGGTTTACTATGCGAAGTTGAAGCCTGGGCATTAATACTTTCGAAACGTGCAACTGACTTCTGGGGCTCAACTTCATGTGACATAGAGAGTAGCACAGTGTGATCTAGTTTTGTGGTCTGAGTCAACCTTCTGAGGGTTTTTTTTTTTTTTTTTTAAATAGCTACTGTGTTTTCTAGACCAAAGACGACAACAAGGAAAAACCAAGCTGTTATCAGCCTCATGTCCAAAAGCAAGAGACTAACATGGTATGGGAGTGTTCACTGCATGTATGACTTGCATTTTTGCAAGGGCACCAATAATACAAAAAGGTAAACTTGCTTTTGAGTAATACATGTAATACACATAGTAATACACATCTTGATGCCATCAGTTCCAGGGACATCCCTGCATTTTCCGGCAAGAACACGCCAAATCACATTCTGTGCAGCTTACAAGTGCATAACTGAGTGAGCAGAGAGTGCAAGTGCTTTCTTGGCCTGCCTGCAGTCCCGATCTTTCTCTGACTGAGAACGTATGGCACACCATGAAGCAAAATATAAGACAACAAAGGCCCTGTACAATTGCCCCGCTCAAGACCTGCATAAAAGGGGAATGGGGGAACATTCCACTCGCTAGATTTTTCCAACTGTGTGTTTAGTGCCCAAATGCTTAATGAGTATGATTAAAATAAATAGTAAATAATAGTAATTTCACCATAGCAAACAGTTGACTGTGCCAACTCTTTTGGACTCTGTTGCAGGCATTACAATTTATATTTTTAAGAACAATTAATAGCAAGTTATAACATCAAATGACATGTTGTGCTTTTTTACCCCTCTGCCCCTTAGTCGGCCCCTATGCAGATGGGTGGGCGGGAAAATTTTGTCCAGACTACTTCTCTGTAACCGCTTGGGTTAGGAACTTGATTTTGCATGTGTGTACTCGCTATAGTGGGTAGGCATGCCTCGACGAGGTTTCGTACCCGAATGACCTTTGACCTTGCCTCACTGACCTTCACATTTAAAACTTTATCTGGGCCATTTCTCTCAAAGTGCTTGGGTTAGGAACTTGATTTTGCATATGTGGACTTGCCTTGGTGGGTAGGCATGCCTTGTCGAGGTTTTGTACCCGAATGACCTTTGACCTTGCCTCACTGACCTTCACCTTTAAAACTTTGTCCGGGCCATTTCTCTCAAACCGCTTGGGTTAGGAACTTGTTTTTGCATAAGTGGACTTGGCTTAATGGGTAGGCCTGCCTCGTCGAGGTTTCGTACCCAAATGACCTTTGACCTTGGCTCAGTGTCCATCACTATTCAAACTTTGTCCGGGGCATTTCTCTCAAACTGCTTGGGTAAGGAACTTGATTTTGCATATGTGGACTTGCCTTGGTGAGTAGGCATGCCTCGTCGAGGTTTCGTACCCGAATGACCTTTGACCTTGCCTCACTGACCTTCACCTTTAAAACTTTGTCCGGGCCATTTCTCTCAAACCGCTTGGGTTAGGAACTTGTTTTTGCATATGTGGACTTGGCTTAATGGGTAGGCGTGCCTCGTCGAGGTTTCGTACCCAAATGACCTTTGACCTTGGCTCAGTGTCCGTCACTATTAAAACTTTGTCCGGGGCATTTCTCTCAAACTGCTTGGGTAAGGAACTTGATTTTGCATATGTGGACTTGTCTTGGTGGGTAGGCATGCCTCATCTAGGTTTTCTACCACAATGACCTTTCACTCTGGCTCAAAGACCTTCACCTTTGATTCAGTATGTCGGGGCTTCACCCCTGCAAAGCACATTTTTCAATATTGTGGAGGATGAAATTACTTTTAAAATCAGTCCTTCTTGATTTTATGAACATTTTCGATGCTTCATCAACTTCTTTGGAATTAGGGTTGTTCACAGTTAAGTGTCAAAGGACTGTAATAAATAAATAAATAATAAAAATAATATCCACAAATGAGTCAAAACACTGAAACCATACAGAGGTGGAGCAAATATCATTCATTATCCGCAGACAGACCTTTGATAGGTAAGCAGACAGTCCATTGTCATAGTCGATATGTTGGAAGTGGGAGAAATGAGAACTGAGCGTCTTTGGCGAAGGTCAAATTGTTACGGCAAGACAAGTGTGTCAAAACAACTCCAAAGCGGCAAGTCCTCTGGAGCGCTCACAATCAACAGTGGCAAGAGCCTAATGACAGTGCTACTTCATAGCAAATAAACCAATCGCAGTTAAGACACAAAACAATTTTTGTATATAAGCGAAGCATTCTGGCTTGATGAAACACACCTCAAACAAATTATTTTAAATAATGACATATTTTTTTTCCAGATAAAGTTGAGGAAAAAATGTGGAAATACTCAATGTTGAGGAAGAATTATGGAATCACCATGTAATAGGCATTTCTAAAGGAAATACCGACACAAATCTGAATATGCAAATTATTCAGCAGTTAAAATAGAGTGAGTCATTCAATATTTTTTCATCTACTTGATCCGGAAAAAATATGCCATTAAGTAAAATAATTCAATCTAATTTGTTTGGGGTGTGTTTCAAGAGGTCAAACAGTTCAGCTGTTAAACAAAAATAGTTTTGCCTCATGTCTGCAATTTGTTTACTACCTATTAAGTAAAATAGGTGGATGAACATCCTCGAAGAGTGATGCATAATTTTTGACAGATGTTGTGCCTTAATAAAAATAAATAAATAAATAAATGAAAGCACTGAAGGTGCTGATGCCTCGGTGCTTACAGCAGTGACAAGTATGTCCCTTAATGAAGCTATAAAATTGGGTGTGGACATGTCAGAGTGCCCTAGCTTTGCATCTATCCTTGACATACTCAAGTATTTACCCACCAGTGGCAGTCTGATGAACATTAAAGTACAGTTATGGAGAGAAACACCTTTCACACTATTCAGGGTCTATTTAACACTGACCAATAATTAGTGCAATTCAGACTCTGTGGGAACAACAATAGGTTTTTGGAGGGAAGCACCTTTCATACTATGCAGGACAGAGGTCGTGTTAACCGAATATTTTCCGTTATTGACAGATTTTTTTTTAACAATGACGGAACATTTTGAACGCCATCTGTCATTTTGACAGAATGTAATTCACACCCCCTTCCAACTGGTGGTGGGTGTCCTATTGTCTCGAGCATTGTCTTTGATCTGTATGATCCTGTATTCCTCATATTTTTGTAATATGATCATTTGCTCTTCATTTGTAAAATATGCTGCTCTGCTGCCGGTAGACGATTGGGTCACATGCTACAAACGCTGTCTCTGTTATGTGAACACGCAGATATCTTGGTCGGGAAAGCCCCGGTTGACATAACAAGTTTATAAGCAGCTTCGTAGGACCGCTTAGCGAGACTGCGGTTGTTAGGCTAAGTGAAGCCCAGCAATAACTGAAAGCAATGGGCCTCATTCACCAATAACTACTTAAGAATCTTCTTAGATTCTTTCTCACGGTGTTCTTAAGAAGGTTCTCGAGAAAACTCTACGTCGAATTCATCAACGTGTTCTTAAACTGCAGAATGGTTCGCAGCTGTGTTCTTAAATTGATGAATCCCAACTCCTCATAAACTGAGAGCTTGTGCCAGTTGAGCCTAATTAACATATGATTAGCATAGGTAACCGCCTGTCATTGCCCATAAACGGGCATGATACTGCAGGGCCATGAGCAGGCACAGATGTCATACAGAGGAAGCAGCAACAGCAAAATCTCCAAAGCAAAAAGTAAATCAACTGGAGCGCAGTCGGTAAAGAGAAAAAAAAAACTTTGGTAGTTCAGAGGAGGAGGTGCTCCTGCAAAAAAAAAAAAAAAAAAATAAATATATATATATATATATATTTAGTAGCTTTAGTGCAGGTTACACTAACACTAACAAAAAGGAGGAGGCTGTCACACATGCAGTGAACGCAGTATCTGGAGAAGGACGCATAACAGAGGAGGTGCCTCTCCTCGCCTGATCTCGGAAGCGGTGTTGGACAATCAAGACACGCTCGATAAGATTGCCTCAACACTCGCAACCATATCCAGTACACTCAAATAAATTTAGAATTTAAAAAAATAAAAATGTGCACTGAAACCGGTCTGTCCTCATTTTTGAAGTGATAGACTTAGTTTTTAAAAAAAAAATCAGACTGTTCGATTCAAATTGTAATATTAATGCAACTTTATTCACAAACAGGCAATTAATTGCACCCGAACTTGAACAGCGAGCCTGCAGTCTGGTCCCATCATTGCGTCAGGACGCACATGCTCATGGTGTAGTCAGAGGCGGACTTTGCCATTAAGCAAGGTAGGCAATTGCCTGGGGCCCCCAACATCCAAGGGGCCCCCGGTAAACCCATAAAAATTAAAATAAATTTATATGGTTTCGCTTATTTTTGACTCTTTCTTTATTAATCACATCATTCTAAAATCTATACGCTAAAATTGCGTCAGAGAATTTCAATTATTCACAAATTGCAGGGCTAAACTCCCCCGTCTTATTACAATGGACTATTCCAAGAGCGCGTCTAGGCAATTACACCGGTGAAAACCATGGGCTGTAGGCTGTAAACATCGACCGACTGAGTTTGTTCACACATTCAGCAGCAAATCTGACGCTGATCAAACGTGATGTCATTCACGAAGAGATGGGTTGTGACATCTATGAAATTGACATTCGTAACGAGAGATCATACAAACTTTCTGAGAGTGTGAAGTTTTACCTTATGAAACATGTACTAGAGCTGCTGAAAACAGCCTGGAAAAGACCCTGCCAGTGTAGATATGTAACCAGGGTTCTAACGTTAGCCTCGAACAGCTACGGCAGCCAAGAGAAATAAGAGGAGCGAAGAAGCTCTCCAGTTAGCGTTGCTCTTTGATAAATACAACCTGCCCGATTTCGCCATTCACTAAAATGTTTCCCCAATAACTAAACATGAGATTCCATATCCCTACTCAAAAATGGTAGCGGTAGCTATCTTATGTCAGCTAACTAACAACGAACAACTGCGATGATCATCTAGAGAAACCGGAGAAGAGTAAGAGCACCCTGGTGAACATTGGTCTTTAATTATTACATCTAAACCAAATGAACGACTCGACTTCACAATCCCATATTAGAAGGCTTTTATGCTTTGCCGTTTCTCTTGGCTGTAATGGCTGCCTTGGCTGGGTACCTAGCTAGCTTCCGCCAGAGTTCTGGGATAACGTGATTATAAATCAGGGGAAGTGAGTCGTTCATTCTGCTTGGTAGCATTAATGAAAGACTAATGTTAATAACCAGGGGGCTTTTATCTTTCTCCAGTTTCTCTTGGTTGTCATAGCTGTTCGTTGTTAGAAACCTAGATAACTACCGCTACCATTTTTGAATAGGGATATGGGATCTTGTGTTGAGTTATAGGGTAACATTTAAGTGAGCTAATTCGGGCAGGTTGTGGGGGCTAGTTTAACTGTGTTTTCGGTGTGGAGGCAGGCCTGACCGCAGCTATTTACTTCAGTGGAATGTTAACTAGAGAGCTTCCTCTCTGATTTCTCGTGGCTGCCATAGCCGTTCGAGGCTAACTTTAGAACTGTGGGAACGTATCGATACTGACAGTTCTGGTACTTGTTTCACGCGGTAAAACTCTTTCCGAATGTTTGTATGATCTCTCGTTACAAGCCAGTTACACCGCTGTAACAACCCATTTCTTGTGGTTGGATATCTGGTAAATGGGGTTAATGATGGGTGGTGGGGGAGGGGGAAAGTTGGCTTTATCAAGTCATAATGGTTCAGAAATCAAAATGTGTTATGTTGCTATGCATCTTTTTGTATTACTTTGATAAAAAGGTAAATAAGACTTACTGTAGTTACTTTACTGTGTTTTAGTGCTGTCTGTATTTAAAAAAAAAAGAATTTAAAAACTAGGTGTGAGATATTTGGTTGTTTTTAGTTTGTTTGTTAAATGAGATTTGAAAAAGGTGGAGGGCCCCATGCTTCTGTTTGCCTAGGGCCCCTAAATTGCTTAATCCGCCCCTTGGTGTAGTGGCTGAGGAGAAAATGGCACACCATGCTTCATAGCGATGTTGTGCGGGACACAGCAGGCCATGATTATCCTACAGACTTGTAATGGTGAGGGAGAGTCATAAATTAGAAATGCAAGGAGTTTGATTAAACTTGACCTTAGTCTAAGCGGTTTTTACAAGAATAAAACAAATCTTCAGTTCTCTTTACATACCTTCTCTAGTTTGTACAGCAATTTGCCACCTGCTGTGTCCAAACACATCCAACGTCCCTTTAAAATGCCGATGGTGCCTTCGATGGTGGAGTGAGTGCATGCAGGAATCTGATTAGCTATGTGAAATCTGAGGACTCTGAGAGTTGGTCAGTGGTGTCATTAACCAGGGGGCAGGGCATATCCTCGATCCCCTAATAAAACAAATCAAATCAAATTAAGATCAAAACAAATCAAAGGACACTTTGGTGGGAAATGATAATTATTAAAAGATACGTACCAATGAGCCATGCGTCACCAGCTGCTCCTTGTTCGAGGTGCATTCCCACGCAGCTGTATTGTAAAGTGTTGGTACATTTAATTTACTTTAAAATAAAAAATGCTCTGTAAATTACCAAAAAAAAGAAAGAAAGAAAGAAAGAAAGAAATATGACGGAAATATCACTGTAATATCGCATTTTAATTAACTGTGCAAAAGAAGGCAACACAACCAATGTGCCAACATGTCGACCCTGAAATGTGCGTAAGAGTACTCCTGAGTGTTCGTAGGATTTTTTCTTACTGAAGAACAAATCCTGGATAAGAAAACATTCATGAATGCCACAATCTTTGTAAAAACTTCGTAAGTAGGACTAAAGAACAAATTTGTTCGTAAAAACGGTTCGTGAATAAGGCCCATTGTTCATTTGCACACTGTTACTGTGTGGGGGGAGAAATCATTTGTGATGTTTTATAAAGTTCATACAGCAGTAAGTTTGAAAATCCACGCTGTGCTGGATTTAACACAGTGCGCAATGTGTGCCTACATGAATCACTGTCGGCATTATGCTCCGTTTGTCAAGTTTTGCCATCAGCAGTAACTATTGCTGTGACATAAATCGAACTCACAAGTTGTAAAGCGATCCACGGTGAAGAGCTTTTTCTTCGTTAAAGTCTTGACCGCTCGCAGCAGCCATCGTGGTAATCAAATAGTGCTATAACTCGAAAACAAAGCTCTATCTCAAAAATCTGGCAAATTTAAATCCAAGAGATCATGGCATTTAACCCATAGAGCCATATTCTTGGACTTGATTTTGACCAGCGTAGCGGCTTCCCCGGTAACAGACAGAATGAATGACACACAAACGAACTACCGTTTACCTCGCTTGCGCATGCGCACCGAGGCATAATGACTGAATGACACACAAACGAACTACTGTATACCTCGCTTGCGCATGCGCACCGAGGCATAATAATAATAAATATTCTGTACCAGGATAACGCCGTCCCGAAACACAGCGTCTCCACCATGGTCTCCACTGATTCAGCACTTAATTCTTACTAAATAGCTGCTGCCTCTTTCTTTCTTTTTTTTTTTTTTTTTAAACCGCTGCTCCAAAGCACGTGAGGTATTGCTCGGACTGGAGACTGGAGTATTACACCACACCCCTTCCCGTGCAGCGAACTCGCATGAGCTTCTACACTAGGCAGTCCATAAAGATTGTCTACATTCCTGAAGTGTGCGAGTGACTGTTGAAGTAGTCTGAGCATTTCGAGCCAGGTTGAGACTGTAATATACTAACGTGAATCAGTCTTTTTTTTCCCATTGGCAAAATTTGTTGTTCAAAGTCGGTTTTAATAAATTTGCAGAAGCGGCAACTCTCTCATCCAAAGCAAAGTTAATGAGGTAGGCTATATAAAATGCGAGTTCCATAGCAATCAGCCTTTGCTTTTCTTTTGCCCACTGTCCAATTTGTGTGGTTAGGTACGTGGAAAACTTAATTCCGAGACTGTGATATATCTAAACGCATGCTGCATGTTCCGTTTAGGCCTCTACGAAAAATGTCTAAATGATCTAATGTTAACCTGTTATCTAGTTGTTTATATCTCGAAGTTACCTTTGTCCTACGCATTAAACGAACTAGGTCTTAGCCTACTTTGATAAGTCGATCACTGCTCGAACAGATCAGTATTTCGTTTTGATTCAATTAATGATGGGGGGGGTGGTTGAAGGGGGAAAAAAAGAACTGACAACTTACCTAATTGGCCTTATGATTCTGGATTGAATTTAAGCTATAACAGTACAGATCATTCACCAATTAAAATATGGATTTGTGGAACATAATGCCCAAACTTCGGAATTGGCTATTTGCCTTGCGACACGAAAATTTTCGCTAAAACGTTTAATATTGTTTTACTATTGCATCACATGTTTTTGTTTAGTGTAACCTTTTCGCAGAGAAATCTGGAGAGGCTATTCCAAAAGAGATCTTATGCTGCTTTATAAGCCGTCTCACTGAAAATAACGAGAATGTTTAAAGAAACGGTAGAATGTCCGCGAACTAAAGCTTTTTTATCTGAACATGCAGGTGCTGGATTTCCCTTTGTGGACTTAAGGGGTCTTCAGGGTAAAGTGTAGAAATAACCATAATAATGTAAAAACTAAGAAACAAACATACCCAGCATGATTTTAACCTAATGAAATGTAATATTTTGATAAAAATTTACATGGTTGCCATGGAAACGGCACTCTAATGACAAAATCTGAAAATATTTTGTGGCACTGATATTTAAATAACCCATGGTCAGATTTTACTCAAATTAGTCACATAGACAGTTCTATGAAATGGCATAGGATTTTTTTGTTTGGAACATTTATGAATATTGAATGAGCTCTGTTATGTAACCATAACGAAAATTGCTATCATCAGCTTGCTTCATTTTCAAAATTAACCCCTTAGGGATGCACCTATCTAGAAAATCCTATGTCATTTCATAGATCTCCAACAGATACAACTTCAGTCCAAATTTCACGTCAATAAGATGAATATAAATGACTTTATGAATGCCACAAGGTTGAAATTCGGTAATTTTCGGTAATTTGCATTTAAAGTCGCGAGTAACAGTTGAGGCAGAGGATCTCACTGCATTCCTTTATTTGTTTTATATGAAAATCAAAAATATTGAAATTTTCAAAAAGAAAAAGGAAATTTTTACCCTGAAGACCCCTTAAAAGTTGGTTCCGAAATCAAGAGGTGTCAAGACACTGCCACCATAGTCCAGATGTTGTATTCTGCAGAGAAATTATGTAGTTACTAGCCTGGGCATAATTAGTGTATTGGGATGGAAGCTACTGCGCACGATCAGAAATTTGTGATTTTTAAACAAATGTTGCATCAATCATTTCATTACGTTTGTTACATAAATAAAATTTTGTGCAGTCACTGGTCCATGATTGACTCAGTGCTCTTTCAAAGAAGTAGAGCCCACCGCAAATTAATTATTTGTTTCAGTAGCGCACTTAGCTGAGTCCCAGGTCGATTGGAACTATCATCATACGCAAGAAAAAAAGCACGGTGCGCGGTCCTTCTGACCTAAAAATGTCACGATTTGAGGATCTGAACAACCGCACATTAGGGCGGTGTTAGATTCACACGTATAGACTTAATGTAAAAATCAGTCAATTACTGGTGCATATGGATGTAGGTTAACTTGTCCGTACTTGGATGTGCAAACTTATTTTGGGACCTTAGGATACGGCTAATGAGAATCTTCATCCCTTTTCTGACTGACTCTTATAGATTGATATACACGCACTTGCGGTGTAATACCAGTTCGTAATATGCTGCGTATAGTTCGCGTTCTGCTGTGCCGCCAAAGCTGCCGATTAAGCAATGCCTGGACCGATTTCTGTGATTGCGCAATACAGTAGCCTATGCATGAAGTGGTCGGTGAATTTATTCTTGTTATGGAAATGGCTGCCATTTAGCCAATGAATTGCAATCTCTTCCATTGCTGCTCTGTTAATACGTTGCTTAACAATAGCTTATTCATTCATTCACTCACTCACTTATTGTGCCGGTGTGGGAAGTATGGCCGAGTTTTCCAGCATTAACCATACTGCTTAGTGGTTTTCAAACTTTTTGCGCTAAGGGCACACCAAAGGGTAAGCCAAAGGTCACGGTATGCCTTTATTCATAGCCTTGAAAAATAGCCTCTATCACTTGTGTTATCACTCTTTAAATTTATATTTTTTTATTTACTAATGCCAAACAACTATGTTACATACATATATGTGTGTGTGTGTGTGTGTGTGTGTGTGTGTGTGTGTATAGTGCTGTGAAAAAGAGTTTGCCCCCTTCCTGATTTCTTATTTTTTTGCATATTTTTCACACTTTTGTTTCAGATCATCAAACAAATTTTGATACTTGACAAAGATAACACGAATAAATACAAAATGCAGTTTTAAATGATGATTTCATTTATTGAGGGAAAAAGCTATCCAAACCCACCTGGCCCGATGTGAAAAAATAATTGCCCCCAAAACCTAATAACTGGTTGTGCCACCCTCGGCGACAACAACTGCAACCAAGAGTTTGCGATAACTGGC
Source organism: Gymnothorax javanicus (assembly GCA_029692085.1). Classification (NCBI taxonomy): domain Eukaryota; kingdom Metazoa; phylum Chordata; class Actinopteri; order Anguilliformes; family Muraenidae; genus Gymnothorax; species Gymnothorax javanicus. The sequence goes on from CM056193.1 coordinate 57,317,253, forward strand.
TATGAGTCTTTCACATCGCTGTGGAGTAATTTTGGCCCGTGGACTCTTCTTTGTAGAATTGTTTTAATTCAGCCCCATTGGAGAGTTTTTGAGCATGAACGGCCTGTTTAACGTCATGCCACAGCATCACAATCGGATTTAAGTCCGGGCTTTGGCTAGACCACTCCAAAACCTTCATTTTGTTTTTTTCTTTAGCCATTCAGAGGTGGACTTGCTGGTATGTTTCAGATCATTGTCCTACTGCATAACCCAAGTGCGATTGAGCTTGAGGTCACAAACTGATGGTCGGACAGACATTCTCCTTCAGGAGAGCAAAATTCATGGTTTCATCAATTATGACAAGTCGTCCAGGAACTGAAGCAGCAAAGCAGCCCCAGACCATGGCACTGCCACCACCATGTTTTACTGTTGGTATGATGTTCTTTTTATGAAATGCTGTGTTAGTTTCACACCAGATGTAACGGGACGCACACCTTCCAAAAAGTTCAACTTTTGTCTCCTCAGTCCACAGAATATTTTCCCAAAAGTCTTGGGGATCATCAAGATGTTTTTTGGCAAACGTATGACGAGCCTTTGTGTTCTTTTTGGTCAGCAGTGGTTTTCGCCTTGGAACTCTCCCATGGATGCCATTTTTGCCCAGTCTCTTTCTTATTGTTGAATCAAGAATACTGACTTTAACTGAGGCAAATGAGGTCTGCAGTTCTTGAGATGTTGGTCTGGGTTCTTTTGTGACCTCCTGGATGAGTCGTCGATGTGCATTTGGAGTAATTTTGGTTGGCTGGCCACTCCTGGGAAGGTTCACCAGTGTTCCAAGTTTTCTCTATTTGTGAATAATGGCTCTCACTGTAGTTCAGTGGAGTCCTAAAGCCTTAGAAATGGCTTTGTAACCCTTTCCAGACTGATAGACATCAATGACTTTGTTTCTCATCTGTTCTTGAATTTCTTTAGATCGCGGCATGATGTGTTGCTTTTTGAGATCTTTTAGCCTACTTCACTTTGTCAGACAGGTGTTACAACAGGTAAGAGGGTTGGACAGGGAGCTGTTCGTCCATTGGATGCTAAGGTTCAGGCTATTAGCAACTTCCCACCTCCTAAGACAAAGCGAGAACTGCGACGCTTTCTTGGCATGGCTGGATATTATCGCAGTTTCTGCAGAAACTTCTCTGATGTAGTATCGCCTCTTACAGATCTTCTTCGGAAAACACAGAATTTTATTTGGTCTCCAACTTGTCAGAAAGCCTTTGATGCTGTAAAAAGCCTTTTGTGTAGTGCTCCAGTTCTGTCTGCCCCAAACTTCTCTGCACCATTCAAACTGGAGGTAGATGCTAGTGGCTCTGGTGTTGGAGCTGTGTTGCTTCAGGAGGACCATCTTGGTGTTGATCATCCAGTCTCTTATTTTTTTCGAAGAAATTTGCTCGTCACCAGTTTGCATATAGTACCATTGAAAAAAAGCTCTTGCGCTTCTTCTGGCACTCCAGCATTTTGAGGTGTACCTTGGCTCAAGCTCAAACCCTGTTCAGGTCTATACAGACCACAACCCCCCTTTTTTTTCTTCAACGCATGTGCAACTCTAATCACCGACTCATGCGTTGGTCCCTAATTGTGCAAAGTTTCAATCTGGTAATAATGCATAAGAAAGGTGCACAGAATATTGTTGCTGATGCCCTTTCACGTTGTTAACTTAAGGAAAACCTAGACCCTAGGTTTTTTCTCTTAAGGGTGGGGTGTTACAACCCCTGTCGTACATTTGTGAATCTGTGCTTTGAAATCTGTTATCTTTGTTTTTTTTTTTTTTGGTTCGCCTAAGGTCTGACACTTCCGTTTCCGGTTTGCATCTTGAAAAGGCGCTGGCTAGTGTTAAACCGCGGAGACTAGCTCTTCCGATCTGTAACTAGCGTTCACGACCTGAGAGTATTGTACTGCCTTCTGTGTTGACTCGGACTGCCTTTGGATTTCTGATTCTCGCCGTGCCCTTTATTTGGTTTGTTTGAATTGTGGTGGTTGACCCTTAGCCTGTCCCATTTGACTAGAATTCTAGCCCTTGCGTTTTGGTTTGGTTGCTTGGTGAATTCTCGGTGTTTGACCTCGGTTCTGTATCTGACTACCCCTCTCGTCTCGCCCTTTTAAACGCTGTTAGGTTTACTCTGGTTAGTCAGTGTGCTCCCAGCTGGATCTCACAGTCCTTCCATCGGGGCACTTCTTTTTATTATTTTGCTTTGTTATTTTTCCTTTATTATTTTTGAAGGTGATTCTGGGTGGAAACTTGTTTCCAAAGGGGGTACACTATCCGTTCCTCAGTCTTTATTTGCGGACTGAGAGTTCGGGAGCTCAGTGTTTAAAAGCCGCCCGAGCCCGGCGAACCTTCAAGAGTAGCCGTAGGAATAGTTTAGCTCTGGTTAGGCAGATAGGGACCAGAGTAACTGAGCAGCGTGCTATTCGTGCCTTTTACACTTCTTCCCGCCCGTCCTTCCCTTACTTTCTCTACCTGTTGCTGCCTGCCCTAGACCGGGTCGTAACACAGGTTCTATTTAAGCGATTTCTTGGGACTGGCTGTAATCAGGCCTGGGTGTGGCTAGTGAAATTGAACTCAAAAAATGTGGTTAATCACAATGAATTTATGATTTATCAAGGAGGGGGAATCACTTTTTGACATAGGGCCAGGTATGTTTGGATAGCTTTTTTCCCTTAATAAATGAAATCATTATTTAAGAACTGCATTTTATAATTACTCAGGTTATCTTTGTCTGATATTAAAATTTGCTTGATGATCTGAAACATTTAAGTATGACAAATATGCAAAAAAAAAAAAAGAAATCAGGAAGGGGGCAAATATTTTTTCACAGCACTTTATATATATTTAACAAAGTAATTCAAGAATTCTTCTGAAACTTTAAAGCTACAGTAAAGGAGACGTCTCAAAATTAAAGACAAGGTAATGCAAAATGTTATCACTCTTTACAAAGCTAAACGAAGTCACATAAATAATGTCAAAATTAACCTGTAGTAGTAAGACACCAATGCTGATATTTGCGCGCATATTTGTTATAAGACGTCACTCAGTGAGCATGATCAGAGGATGAAATTGACACCTGTAGTTCATTTGTTGTGCGGGGTAATTAGTGATCATGAACAGGTGCACATAGCATTGTAAAGTATTTATTGTGTTCTTTATTTCGTAAACATGATCTTTAAAAGATGAGAGATGAACGCATAATATTGTTAAGCATTGCGCAATTACCAACTTCCGCTTTCCTGGTGATCTCTGTAGTTCCAAAGCTTTGAATCTTTTTGAGGCAAAATGATGGAGGAGGCTCAAAAGGTTCATAGGACTTTAACTGCCCATCAGTTCTGCTACCAAAGCTACCTTGCTAGCTATCCACTTATCTGGAAGCAAGTCTGCGCCCAGAGATCCTTGGGGACAAATGCTACCTGTTGTGGTCGCAGTCTGCTCTCGGGATAAAGGAAGAGTAGCCGCTCCTCTCTCGAGACCATGAATTGACTAAATTGTGGGTATGAGTTAATTAAATTGAAGGAACGAGTTATATTTCTTGGCCACTAGTTAATTCAGTCATTGTTTAAGATCTGTTTGTTATTCTCTTTAGTTTTCCATATATTTTGTTATTTTTTTGATGTGCGTATACTTATTGTGTTTATTTGTGATTTATGGTCTCTCCCTTTTAGTTTTCTAACGTGCCTCTGTTTCCCCTGCACTTTCTGCAATCTCCTTGTTAAGTCCTCCCTCATTCCCTTGTTTATAGCCACACCCTCGTTCCCTACGCTGCAAGCCCGCACACCAGAGATCACAAGATCACAAGTGCTCGTGCTCGCCTTTCAACGTTATCTTGAATGACACCGCCTGGCAAACTTATAATTCCCAAACTGAACTGACACAAGAATACTCTGATTGGCTCTCACTGAACATTGCTTTAGAGCCAATCAGAATGGACAATTATGTTCCTTTGCAGCCAAACAAACATAAGCCATAGTTTCCTTACTATTTTGTAACAGCTTTCACATCAGATTCAAAGGAAGGGTGGTGCATGAGACAATAATTAAATAATGAGAACTAATTAGGGGAAGCAAGGAAAAACGTGATTATGGCTGGATTGCGGGGGCAAAAATAAAGACTCAGGACCTTAAACCCTGGCATTGACGAAGTACTTAATATTTGAATCCATTTAACAAAATGATGTAGGAATCCTGAAAACTATTTTTACAATAAGTAGATTCATTGTACGGGCTTAACCTGACTGTGCGTCACAACACAGTATTCTATAGAACAGGATGGCTGTGTTTGGAATTGCCTACTACTTGCCATTAAAATACTGATCATGACCGAAGTATCAAGGGGTGTACAGATCCCTGTGTGATCAACAAAACATTGCCAAGATGGAAAAGTTTTCCAGCTGCTATGCTGCTTTGGCCAAATTTCATAGTATACAGCCAAAGCTAATTTCATGGTGGACAGTAAACCGAAATTCAACATACTGAAAGGCATCACCTCACAATTACATAGGTGATCTTACTAGCCTGGTTGTCAACTTACTATGTAGTTCATAATATGATTGTTATCACATTCTGGTTCCTACACTTTGTACTTCTATGAAGCTGAGCATGTAGTATTAAGTATATACTGGTGCATTATGCCGCATTTACAAAATATGCCACATTTACAAAATATGCCATTCCAAACACTGCTGTTGAATCTGATGACCTGGACGCTCAGCATAGCATCCCAGTTTCTGTGTCACCCTGCCTGGCATAACACACGGCTGGCTACCATCAAGTTGATGTCCCAACTCAAAAAGGCTAGCGTCCTCTAACCTCAATAATTCAGGCTTTCCCATTACCTAAAAAAAGAGGACAAATGAAAAAGTCGCATTTATAAGCATAAACAATCATTCGTTATTTCACGGAGTTAAAATCTTGCCTTTAGAATAAAGTTCAAGTGAAAGTTATCCGTCCTCTGAAGTGAAGTGCAAATGGAAGAACTGCCCCTTTTGTGTTACAAAATGTGTTTTAGGTAATCTTAAGGCAAATAAAATGTAAACATCCTGATTGAAACACTGACATAATCCACCGTTTTCCCTTTTATAGTAATGTCTCATAGCTTTTTTATGGCAAGAGATAAAAAAAAGCTCTAGTAGAAGACCTAAGGGTCAGTCCATATCTAAGCATCCAGACCCTCCCAGATGACCCCCTCAGAAATTTCTCCAAAAATTCATATGGGTACCTCTGGCAGGCTTATGAAATAATACCAAGTATTAGACCAATATCCCTAATAGTTTTGAAGTGATGGCCTGTCACAATTTTAAGTATTTTTTTAAATTTTGACGAAATTGTGTTTCGTCCAACTTTGGGCTTCCACTGCTCCTCTATTATTTAACCTACAGATCAGATTTTTGGTTTACCTGGCCAACTTTTCCCCTAGAATCAGAATTTCTGGTCAGATTAGGTGTATCTACCTTGGTTGCTCCACAATAGGGCTCCAAAGTTGGCCCGAAAGCCAAAAATCGCAAAAATTGCTGTACTTTTTAAATGCTACAGATCAGAAAGTTTAGAGAATTCAAGCTTGAAATTTTTTTTGTGACCATTCCTGATACCTCTCATAGGTAATCCACTTTAATCTTGTTTGTATCCTGGCAGGAATTTCATTTTACGGAAAAAATAGCAATTTTGAAGTCCATAGTTCACCATGTGCGCAATTGACCACATCCTTCAAATCTTTACCATAGATTGCTATAGTTGTCAACTTCATCTGACAAAAAAATTGGGATGGTGTTCAGCCTAGTTTATTTTATGTGAATTTTTCAATAGACACACCATATTGGCCATTTAAACGCACCATCGTACATCATAAAATGCTATAGATTTGTTGAAAGTATGAATATTAAGTAATGTTCAGTTCATCATGTTAAAACTTGAACAAATAATGAAATCTTGAGACAAGCACAAACTTGTTTCATCTTACACCATCATTAAATCTGCAATCTGAGGTAAGTGAAGTGTGATGACTTAATCCATAATTCGTCTGAACTCGTTTTGGTATTGCGTAATGATGACCAGTATAAAAGAGCTCCAATGATCAGATTATCATAATCACTCAAACCATGGAGGGTAAGAAGGATTTACCACAGTGTGACTTAGGCACCAAATTGGGTGATGAATGTCACAATACACCTATGGCAAGAAAAAACTGGCTTCTTCAGAGTGGATACCTTAAGCAATTAGGATCAAGAATTGCTCGCCTGGAGATCTGGAGTTATGCTTGAGGAAATTGAGCAAATTTGTTTTCATCATGAGAAGATGTTTTTATCTCGGTTCATGAGTGAACAGCGTACATGTGCAGATCCAGGAAATATTCATACCAAACAGATTTCACGTAAGTGTAATTTCCATGTTTTGGTGTAGCAATTGTATAAGTTTATCCTGATTCCATTACAGATTTGCATAATGTGTGATTTTTAGTCCTCTAAGTTCCTGGCAGTGAATGTAAATTTGATAGTTAACAATGTTCGCAAAAATTACGCAATGAGATTAAAAGCAGCATTCTTATGGTCTCTAACAAAACCACGTGAACCATTCCAATGTAGTAGTCGTACATGTAATCCATTGTTAAGCTTCAAATAAAACAATGATTTTGCTTGATAAATTGTATTGAAGTTATTTTTTGCATGTATTTAGCTGTTTCAAAGAGCCTACAGTAGATGTGGCAAATGTGCTGAATTTGGCAATTGATGCTACACGATGCTGAATTTTCATCAATATCTGCTTGAAATAGGTAACATCATTCAAAAAATTGCAGTAAAAAAACTAGGCTGAACACCATCCCAATTTTTTTGTCAGGTGAAGTTGACAACTATAGCAATCTATGTTAAAGATTTGAAGGATGTGGTCAATTGCGCACAGGTTGAACCATGGACTTCAAAATTGCTATTTTTTCTTCTCATTCCTGCCAAAATACAAACAAGATTAAAGTGGATTACCTATGAGAGGTATCAGGACTGGTCACAAAAAAAAATTTCAAGCTTGAATTCCCTAAACTTTCTGATCTGTAGCATTTAAAAAGTACAGCAATTTTTGCGATTTTTGGCTTTTCAGCCAACTTTGGAGCCCTATTGTGGAGCAACCAAGGTAGATACACCTAATCTGACCAGAAATTCTAATTCTAGGGGAAATGTTCGCCAGGGAGACCAAAAATCTGATCTGTAGATCAAATAATAGAGGAGCAGTGGAAGCCCAAAGTTGGACGAAACACAATTTCGTCAAAATTAAAAAAAAATACTTAAAATTGTGACAGGTCATCACTTCAAAACTATTAGGGATATTGGTCTAATACTTGGTATTATTTCATAAGTCCACCAGAGGTACCTATATGAATTTTTTGAGAAATTTCTGAGGGGGTGACCCAGGAATTTTCTGATTTTCTGGAAGCCTTCACTTGGACTGACCCCTAAATGTCTGCTTTCCAGGGCCGGCCGCTGGCATAAACACTCTATGCGGTTGTTTAGGGCCACAACCGCTAGAGGGGGCCACACGCAGGGCCGGCCGCTGGCGTAAACACTCTATGCGGTTGTTTTGGGGCCACAAACAAAATCTTGCTTAGGGCCACCAAAATCCTTGAGCCGGCCCTGCTGCTTTCCCTTGAGTGTTCTGACACCCAACAACCAAACACACCAGCACAACAAAAAATCGAATCCACCGATACAACAGATGTTGTGCTATATAACCAAAAAAACATGATTGTTGTGTGAAGTAACGTATTATACATGTACAGTAATTTTAAAATGATGCCTGCTAGATTAACCTCATAAGCTAAAACAAGTCATTTGTGGATCACGCTAGCAGAGTGTAATTATCAAATCTGAGGCAAATTTCCCAAATCCCTGAACCATCTCTGATTTTACCTCATGGATTGAATAAATGGTCCTCTAAAGTTATGCTGGTGATAAACATTTAATTGATAAAGTGCCAAATCCATGTCAAAGCACTTTCAATTTTCCTCTCCAGAAAAGGCTGTGACGTAATTTCTGGCTCCTTTACCTTCAGACGATCATAAAAAATAACTCACAATTAAGTAAAAAATTCAAACAGTTTTCCTTGAAGCCCTACTGCTCAAAAAAAATTTTGAAAACCAAGTTTTGTGGACTATTTTGATCTTGGCGTGCTTAACCAGGGCATGCACTTGGGATATGCAATGAATTGCAATAAAAAGCGAGTGAACACCACGATTTTAACATTTTGATTACAGCTGGCATATTCCATAGAAAGTGGGCACATGTAGTCCCATTCCCCTGCACCCAAGTAAATAAAAAATTAACCCATTAATGCCCAAATTTCTTTTCAAAGTAAAAGTTACCTTTTACTATCGGATATGGCGTACAATGAACATTCAACACTTATATTCTGGGGAAAAATATTTATTTTGTCATCGAGACCCCCCAAGTATGTATGTTCTTTACGAATGTACACAGATTGTTGAAAGCATAAAAATCATCATTCTGAGAAAAACATATTTAGACAATGCTATAATCTCCAATTCTTGTCTTTAGTGTGATATAAAAATGTGCCTCAGTCAGAAAAAATGACTTTACACACACCTCTTGGAGCGTCACATAGTGCTGTTACAGATTCGAGAAATTCATGCAAATGGCGGCCCCCCCACCACTGCTGTGTAAGGGAGACTACTCTCATAAGCACTTTTCCTGGATGCGAGTTACTTCCCTTGATTAAGCTACAGCAGCTTAGTCACAGTAACGCATTCACTTGGGTTACAGAGGTTAAAATGTGCCATGTCCCAGAAATGGGACAGTGGTCATTAATGGGTTAATGTCAAACAAATGTGGCATATGAATCTTTGTTGAACAAGAAACCTTCCCCAAAAATATGGGAGCAGTCCATGCCACCATTTCTGAAATATGTGGTTATGTAATTTTGACAATGTTGTGAATGTTATAGGACGGAATAATTTAAAATACAGAGGACGGAAAATATTTACAAATTACATGTCTCGTTATGTCAACTGGGGCTTTTCCCGACCTTCACATAACAGAGACAGCGTTAGTAGCATATGACCAATCGTCTACCGGCAGCAGTGCAGCATATTTTACAAATGAAGAGCAAATGATCATATTTCAAAATATGAGGAATACATGATCATACAGATCAAAGTCAATGCTCGAGACAATATGACTCCCACCACCACTTGGACGGGGGTGCGAATTACATTCTGTCAAAATGACGGACGGCCTTCAAAATGTTTCGTCATTGTTAAAAAAAATCCGTCAATGACAGAAAATATTCGGTGAACGCGACCTCTGATTCCGTCATAAATAACGTTCGCAATTGGCAAATTATGTCCTCAAGTAACATTCGCTGAACACAGCTCCTCTCTCCAAGTGTAACGTTTTCAACAGTATTATCCGTCCAGTCATAACATTCGCACACCAAAAATGAGCCGGTACATGGGGAATCCCCAATCAAAATACATGGCGAGTATCGGGACGGAGTACTCGAACATTTATTACACTATTATTCATCCGATTACCCAAAAATATCCATTAAAATCACATATTTCAACTGTTAAAGACTTTGATCCTTAGCCTGATGCGAATGTTACTTTCTGGACGGAATTATTTGCATGAATTAAGCTCACTTTCCTGCATGCTGATCTTGCTGGCTCAGTCGTCAATGAAATCACCGCTAGTCTGCGCACTGAGCAGTATGATTCACCATCTCCTTGTTCTGGCTTGCAAATGTAGATTGGGGGCCGAATGTTGCGAATGTTACAGACATCCGATGGACGGAATTAACGTTAGCAACCTAAAGATCAATTTATTTCAAGGGGACTGTCAACTGGGATCGAGTTATATATGTCAGCAAAATGTGCAAACAAAAGAAAATAGTTTGTGAGGGACAGCCAAGTTTCATTCCAAGGCACTTGCTTGTCAGGCCTGTTGTTGTGAACGTTACAGTGTTGGACGGAAATAAACTTAACATTCACAACTGCAATAAACCATGGGCTTTGATAAGTGGGACTATATCAGTCTTCTTAATTGCTGACAATTTGAAATTAATTTACAATTACACAAAAACTATGAAGAAAACAGTTTCTGCTCACATAGATACTTTATTTCATACTCTGGTTGATGGATGGGTAACCCACATACAGTTCGCAATAAAAAACAAGCCTACCGATTTTTTTTCTCCAGCACTACCCGTGCCCACTTTCTGTAGAATCTGTCAGCTGTGATAAACATTATTTTTTTGACTGGAGCAAGGACCTGGTCAAGAATGGATGTCTTGAAATAATTCTGTGGTAATTTTAATGTGTTCTGTAATTACATATTAAAAAATTATGACATTGTGACAGGCTTCCAAATCGGAATACAAACTCTTGCTCTTAATTGCACCGTTTACCATACTTGATATACTGGCACATGTCCAGGTGTTCCATTGTTGCTGTTATAAGATACTTTGTATGGCTCAGGATATGGTTTGCAATTTCGGTGCCAAGCTGTTAATCTTTGAACGGGCATTGATATCAGTAGAAATAAATGTGTGTTTGTTTCATCTGGTAAGTTCCAGCTTTTTATAATGTTGGTAATATTGTAGGGTTTACACGCCCTGTTAAGGAGTGACATACAACTAGTAACTGTAATACCTGGGCTATTGTAAATATCTGCTCTATATAATGCAATGAAAGGCAACTTGCTTTTCACTCACACATTCTTTAAGAAACTAACTATGATCGAAAAGAAAATAACCATAATCACATCTCCTGTAGCTAGACAATCAACACAGGAAGGGAGGGGGAGCACTAGCTTGTGCATTAACAACCAGTTTAACCTCTTCCACTGGGGACTTTCCATTGGAGGGATTATTGCCCAGCTTTCACCTGGCCTTAGAGCGCATTTCTTCTCCAAATTTGTTCCCATTTAGGCTTCCTAATTAGCAACTTAGGGCTCTAATTTCTTGGCGCAGCGCAGGATGGCGCAGCGTGGCGTAGCGTGGCGCAGCCCACGCATGTGTGGTAATTTCGTCGGTGCAGCCTGCGCGCAGTGGTAATTACGCGATTGCAACACCGTCTTGCGCAGCCACTTTGGCAATTTGGTAGACGGACGTGCGCCGAGATGGGTGTGGCGGCGTAGTAGGGGAGGTGTCACATATTCATCAAGCGCAGTGACAATTTAGAGAAAAAGTCTCCGCTGAAGTTGCGCAGAAAGCTCGCCAGCTCCAACCTGGTTTACTTTCTGTGCAGTGGTAATTTGGCTGACCGGCGCACAGTGCGACATGTCACCGAAACCTCACAGGCAGGTTTCCAGAATGTCAGGCACATTTCAATGCAATAAATAATTACAGCAACCACTATTTAATGTAACTATCTGAATCAGGACATAAATTATAGTATCTATATCGATTGTCCTGATGTCAGATTAAAAGGCGGTTGGCACGCAGCGTAATGGAAAATCCACCTGGCTTAATCAACGCAGCTGAATCTGTGATGCAAACTAACGACTTCACATCTTTCTCAGCCAACCACAAACTCCCTATATATAATGCTTGTGTTCTATGCTCAGTAAACCCACTTGCACACTGGACGCTTAAACGAATTTTTCCCACGACTGATTACAGTCAAAGTCAATGCAAAACGCGAAAGTCGGACAGGGTTTTAATATATCTCCGTGTCCGAAAGTCATAAAAGTTCTAATTTTTCGAGTATTCCAGGAATTATTAGACGTGCAAACTTGGCCATGTTTGTGTTCGACCTTCACAAAATGCAAATTGATAGCTATCGACTTTTCTTGGTCTTTTTATTTGTGTGTTTCCTTCCGTTGAAGACATACAACAGTCTTTATTCGGTCTCTCTTTTGAAAATTAGTCAGATGGATGGACAGATTCACGCTTTATTTCCACACCAGAGATAAAATAGTGCTTGTAGTCAGTGAGCAAATCAATTCCATGACCGTTGACAGTGTGAATAAATTATCGCATGCACGATCAAGACTGTCGGCGAAATGCAAAATACTCCATGTATGCGGCAGCCAGCAAAAGTAAAAGTATTAGTATGAGAACAGATTTATAATGAAATAAAGAATAAAAATATATCACCAACAAACAGAGCATCCAAAAAGATGGCCCGCAAATAAATAAATCGCTGTGTTCATCGGATGTTCTGTTTGTTGTTAAATGTTTTTTTATTCTTTATTTCGTTATCAATCTGTTCTAATCGTCCCTTTTTTTGGCTGTCAGACACGGAGTATTTTGCATTTTAATGTCCGACAGGCATTGTACATTGTCCGCCGCCAATGTCGACTCACTTTATTGAGCAGAGCTTAAACAGAAACATTGATTGAAATTCTCGGTACTCATCTTGAAGAACTGAGCCCTCTTATCAAAACATTCACCTTTAATATCTAAAACATTCAGTAGATTTGAAGAAATTAAAAACAATAATCGACTGTCGGACACGGAGATATATTAAAACCCTGTCAGACTCTCGGACACGTAGACACTGCGTTCAACGCCAATCTGTCGTCGAAAAATTAGTTTAAGCGTCCAGTGTGCAAGCGGCTTAATACTAGGCTACTATTTATTGTCACTTAGGTTTTATCGTTTTTAGTGGGGGAATGGAATACAGCCTGATTGCTATGATCTCGTACTGAGTTAAGGTCACATAGTGAAAATAAATGTGTAACGTATCTTGCATTGTTGTCCATGCATGTTAATCCCAAAATTTTAAGCAGCAACAGGGTGTAATAATAGGAACACGCTATCCATCGTTTCTCTTCCCAATGATGCAGGCAGAAGAAATAAATGAGCAACCGTCGTATTTCATTCCAACTTCATAAGTTTGAATGATCTGCGTGAATTTCGATTTTGAAATTCCATTCAAGTTAAGCTAATGGTAATAATTCGAGAATGCCCTAGCTAGCCAGCTAACTCATATTCGTAATGCTTAATATAGACGTAAGCGGTGCAGAAAACATGCCTGATGCAGCAAAGTAAAATGCAACATTAACGCATCATGCAGACATAGGACAGAGGCTTCTATATTCCAACATATTAAAGGTGAGGAGAGGAGCTCATTTGATTGGTGAAGATTTGACTCGGCTGGGTTATACCCAAACACGCCTTCTTTGCCACTTGCGCCGGCAGGAGGGACCGAGGCGGGACAGAGGAGTACTTGCGCCAGGCTACGCCGGGCACGAAATTGCAACATACGCCTGGACACACCCCATTGGCGCGGCGCACCCCCCATTCGCCGCGCCTGCGCCACGCCTGCGCCTGGTCTACGAATTTAGAGCCCTTAGTGTTAATTCTTTCAGTTGCGAGGCTCAATCAGTAGAATTACTGTCTATTTCCCCTCAGCTTACATTATTGTTCATTGCAATAGTAATCAACCATTTTCCTATTCACATTAATGGTGACATAAAACGTCAGTGTCTTTTGAAGTTACTGAATTCCTGTAGCTCACAAGACTGTTAATTTTTTCTGCGTCAGTGTCCAATTGACTTGTTATGCCTTAGAAAATGTTTAAAGGAGACCTATTTTGCTATATTTCCAAGGTTATATTTTGATCTTGGACTCCCCTAGAGTACTCCTGATTGTTCAAAGTCCAAAACAGGGTCCTTATTTAGCTCATACTGCCATCCTCAAAAAACCCCATTTTTAGTCCATTGTAGTCTCTGCCTGAAACGCCTCGTTGGGGTGGCTCTTCCGCTATGGCCCCCACTCCCTGTGTGCCCACTTTCTTCTGACTAGCCAGCTCTGTGGAGGGCGGAGTTGGGCGGGACGAGGCTGCAGAACGCAGTTTTCCGGGTCTGCCTCCCCAGAGTGAAACGTGAGACACGTCTGCCATCTGATAAAGAATCGGCGGGGAAATTCCGCAATCTAATGCAGTACATGTGTATAGATCTCATGAAATGAACTTGTTCTACAACGCTGCAGCGAAAGTGGAGGAAGCAGTGCGAAAGTCTGGCAGCTCAAGCGCGAATTTGCTATTTACCTACGGCAACAGTGGTGAGTACAGTGGTTTTTCTACTCTATAGCTAGGATGCAAGGAAAGCTAGAATCCACCCCATCCAGACACATTTGTAGAACGGGTCGACATGCCCAAGTGTAGACTGGAGACTGTAGAAATCCGGTGGGTCTGAGTTTAGAGGGAAACATGGACAGTGAGGAGCAGCTAAAAGTGGACCAACAGCTTATGGACTGCTTAGGTGAGTGTTATAAGGACCTGCTGGTTCGTGTGCATAATTGTGGTGTGTCGTTAGCGTGGAGTAACAAACAGCTTCTGTGCTGGTATATGACGGAGCGGCGAAATCTCCAGGCTAAACGGCCTTTTCGGAAATTGCCCGTGGTAATGGTTTACTTATTGCTTCGGAATGACCAGCGTTTCCTCGCAGAAAATGGGCGCGTTATGGAAAGTGCGTGAGAGCTAGATAGAGCTCCGGTTACATTATGAACATAATACAAGTTTTACAGACCGTAAATTCCGTTTGCGTGAACAGTTGCCTATGTGGAGCTAGCGAATCGATCACCTCTACAGGAAAGAATTCAAAATTCAATCGCTGATTTAATATTCAGTCGACGGCAATTTAGAGAAATGGTTTGTTATACCAGACAGGTTATAGCCTGTGCATTTCCCTCTTGCTTTCACCGGTAGCATCAGAGAGCATCAGAGAAGTATCAGGCTGACCCCTGTCATGGATAAGTATAGCGATCGTTTCACAAGCACCCAAAAAATGCACCCCAAGCTTTGCAAATCCTACGTCTGGTCTAACTGCAGCCTTCGCAGGCCAACTTTGCAGACACATTCAGCACCTCTCCGGTTAGCTTCAACTGTAGTGGCTACAATCAGGCAACGTTATGATGAAACTGCCACATTGATGCTTACCGAAGTAACACAAGCATACCGATCAGAATTACTGCATATAAGTTAACCAGGAGCATTTTTAATTAGCAGAGCACGCGAACTAACATGCAGTAGCTGATAAGTGGTCATAACAACTACAGAGACAAACGTTACCCTGCAATACAGGTTTTACAGACAGTAAGTTACTTACATTACTCACAGCTTGTGGCTCCGAGCGCTTGATCGACGCATCTGCTTCAGGTTTGAGAAGCAGCTGAAATGCTTATCCTGTGTCGAATTATCCTTTATTGACAAAGCTGTCTTTTGTGAAATGCTGAGCACAAACAGCTAACGTTTCCTTTGGCCGTGGCTGTTCGCCGCCAGCAAACAAAAAAAGCTACCCACTGATTTCTGGAGGCATCGTCTTTTGGAGGAGAAATAGATGCTTTTCTTCGCATCCAAAAGTAAACGGACAAGCAGCTTTGGGAGAGATACTGACAAAACTGCACCTCAAATGATCTGCAGTCCTTCTTTTGTATTTCTGGAGGTGTAGATGCTACTAAGGCATAGTATGATCCGCGGTTGTTTATGTCTGCCAGAATATTTTCCGGTGTGGGCAGGTCCAGGGCCGTGATTGGCTTTGGCTAGGTCTGTACCAATTGGATGGCACAACCTGATGTCAGGTTTTGCCCAGATCTCGCGAAGATCTCGGGAGGAGCTGTTCAGAGAGGAAATCACGTTGACGAAATCACGTTCTTGGATTAAGGCAAAACCACTGTATCTTATGTTTAGAGACTTTACAGAGGTTGAGTATGGACAACCAACATTATAACATTACTAATATGTATTAAAAGAAGGATCAGCATAATAGGTCCCCTTTAAAACGAACAGATTCACCTACTCAGGTCTGTGTATGAAGGTTCCTTATGTAAAAATAAAACTCTGTCGACAACCAGTGACATTAACTACTATAATCAGGGCTGTCGTCTCAAATTTTAAAGTAGGCTGTAGGCTACTTTTCAAGCGCTGAAGGTGTGAGCCTCCTATGGGGATCTGAGGGAATGCCAACCCAGAAAAATTTTAAATGTAGGTGCTTGGAAATGCTACTTGCAGTATTTTCCAGTCAGTATTTGGGCCTAAAGAACAATCATTCCTAGCACTATATTTACCACTTTTTTTTGTTTGACTACCATTCTTTTACTGAGAATCTCAATGTCCTCATCAGTAAATCTTTCATATTTATAATTGCGACAACATATGTTGGATTCCGGTGCATTGGGCCACTTTTTGGCAAAATTTTGAAAGAGCCAGAAAAATATAAGGAATTGCACCACCCATATTAGCAACCTTTGTCCTGTAATGACTTGTACTTGTCCTATAATGACTTGTACCCCTTTTGGGAAACAATATTGTAAGATACAGCAAGTCTTCCACATCACATTCAAATGCACTGTCTTCAGGAGAGTATATAGTTACATAAAAAATAGATACTCGATGAGTGCATGTGTCGACTGTGGATCGGTAGTTCACTGCAGGTCAAGAGGTTTCACTTATGGACTTACGGTCTTACAACTTGATAGCAGTGTCTACATGCGCACGTGCAGCAGACACAAAAAAGCATGATACAATTATGGCTTCAGTTCACAGACTCCAGTGATTGGATGGATAAACTCTGAACAACTCAAGAGTTGCACATTAAAAGGTTTATGTCCAAAAGATGAGGCAGGATAACGGACAGAGTTTCTTGGTTTCAACGTTTTATGGCTTTCTTAATCACTTGAATCATATTTCCTCTATCAAATCAGTGGTTATTGCTTTACTGAATGAGAGTTCAGTTCAAAGAAATCTCTAAGTGAGATACATAATGATTTATGGTTATAATGGTTTCAAGCATTGAAAACACAGAAATACTGAGGTTTTCCGTTATGCTCGCAATCCATGCGAGAGAAGAAAGCCAATATAATCAATGCCTGAGAAACCATGCGAGAGAAGAAAGCCAATGTAACCAATGCCCGCGAAACCGTTACACGCCCAGAAATGGCGCTTGTTCATGTCCCGTACGCCAAAATGGATTCAGCGGGCAACCCTGGGGGGCAAAATGAAATTATTCCATAGCAAACCACATGGGAAAAAACCACCGCTTGTGAATTTTTCTAAAAACCACACATAACTGATATAAAATACATATGAATATTTCACTTTTAAATTTTTGGCGCTGGTTTCCTCGGTAGTGACAAAAAGTTGTACTTTTATTTTGACCATGGGAACACCAATGGGACATTGCCTTAAGCGTGCTCTCGGCTTGGTTCTCAGTTCTCAGTCACATTCGTCGTGCATGTGTGACTGAGAGTTGAGCTCTGTTTACCGCCTGTCTTTAACTGAACTTGAGTCTGTAAAATTAGCAGTCATCGCGATATGAATGTTTTAATGTCTCTATGATGAATAGCTTTGTTATATAGCAATTATATGGCTACTCATAGCTTTTAGTATAGAATGCACAGTAAGCTAAGGCTGCTATTGATTAGCTAGATAGCTTGCATTCGGTTAATATTGAAATTGAACGTGACATCCTATAGTTATGTGCGCTGTTAGTTTACTTTTTCATAGTAGTTAGAGATCTACCTAACCAGAGTTTTTTTTAATTAACGTTAAGGTATTTTTATACTTGAGCACCCAATCACAAATCTGTGCGTCACTGAGGTGTAAATTATGATGCAACTTCAGAGGTCGCGTTAACAGAATATTTTTCGTCATTGACGGATTTTTTACAACAATGATGGAAAATTTTGAAGGCCGTCCGTCATTTTGACAGAATGTAATTCACACCCCGGTCCAATTGGTGGTGGGTCTCGAGCATTGTCTTTGATCTGTCTGACAAATATGCCAAGTCTCATGCATTCGGCGTAGGTCTCACACATTTTTTAGGCTTATTCACTGTAGTCTGCAATTATTCAATGATCGCTTATTAATGAGATTCTCACGCGGAATTAAAATCCTTGTGTATTGAAGTTTCAGTTTCACTTGCGTAAAGGTGGACCTCACCATGGAAAGCGATTATGACTCCGGACCTCTCGTGCTTCTCTTTACTCAGGGCTTGGAAACAATGCATGTGTTTCATGATCGTTTAAATTGTTTAAATGAAATAAGACCATTTGAAACGTCTTTATGCAATTCCATTGCTTTCAATCCCTCAGTAGCCTCAAGACAAGCGTGAGAATTCCCGAGTCATAATCAATTTCCATGTCACTAGTGGGGAAATCCACCGTAATGCACGTGAAACTGGTTAACTTAATGCGCAATGACTAGAATTCCGCGAGTGAATTTCTTCAGTTCGCGTTGATTGAGTAATTGCTGACTATGGCACAGGAACGTGAACGCCACTAAGAGGCGAGAGACTCAAGCCGAATGTGTGAGACTTGGCATCTCTGGACTATGATCCTGTATTCCTCATATTTTTGTAATATGATCATTTGCTCTTCATTTGTAAAGTATGCTGCTCTGCTGCCGGTAGACGATTGGTCATATGCTACAAACGCCATCTCTGTTATGTGAACACGCAGATATCTAGGTTGGGAAAGCCTCGGTTGACATAACGAGTTGATAAGCAGCTTCGTAGGACCGCTTAGCGAGACTGGGGTGGTTAGGCTTAGTGAAGCCCAGCAATAACTGAAAGCATTGTTCATTTGCGCACTGTTACTGCGTGGGGGGAGAAATCATTTATGATGTTTTATAAAGTTCATACAGCAGTAAGTTCGAAAATCCAAGCAGTGCTGTATTTAACACAGTGCGCAATGTGTGTCTACATGAATCACTGTCAGCATCAGCAAATGCGTAATCTATAAATTATATTTTATATAAAATAAACAGAATAAACGATTATCATTTTAAAAAATAAAATTACAATGACGGATAATAATTGATTATGACGGAATTTTTATGCCCCTGTCCGTCACAATGAAGGACAATCAGAAAGTGTAACGCGACCTCTGCCTACAATCGTCACTGTGCAATCTGTGCAACTTCGAATGGACAGTGATGAACAATCTGTCCACGTCGGACTACGGTCATACATCCTAGTTTTGTTTTATTGAAACACCTGATGGACATGGTCTGTCAAAGGTCCAACTTTTTGGATGGTCCGATTATGTTGGGCAAGTTGACTTGATAACTGCCCCCTAGGATCCAGTGATGTGAAAATGTCCGAGGTGCGACACGACCCTTCGATTTACCAATGTTCTACTCTGCTGCCTCCATCACGTGTGGGAAAGGTAAACACGTTAAACACGTTAAAAACTCTTGAGATGCATCTTCACATGACTCAGACATTTGAAACGGATGTCTTACAATATTTCATGGGATATTTTCATTTTCATTATTTTAAGTTTCTCATCAAAATTTATGGTAAATTGAGAGAAAACCAGCCGACCGAAGATTGGCCAGTAGCCAGCTGTTTTGGCCGGCTATTGGCCCTGAATGACAGCCCTGCATAATGCTGGTTAACTCTCATCCGGTTTCTGATTAAGAATCAGGCAATTAATTTCTTTATTTACTGAGCGAATAGGCTACCAATAAGCTTCATTGCCATTACTGATTGAGACATAGCTTTGTGTCAGAGGAAGGCTATAATATGAGATTGCATGGACGGCAATACCTGAAATTTCTCAAAATTCCATCTAAAAGTAGAATTTTATGTAGTAAATGCTGCTGAAGATGGTGCAACCCCATTTCCAAAAAAGTTGGGACGCTCTGCAAAATGTGAATAAAAACAGAGTGCAATGATTTTCAAATCATGTGAACTTTATTTGAAAATTGTAAAAAGACAATTTATCAGATGTTGAAACTGAGATATTTTATTGTTTTTGAAAAACGTGCTCATTTTGAATTTGATGCCAGCAACATGTTTCAAAAAAGTTAGCACAGGGGTATGTTTACCACTGTGTTGCATCATGTCTTCTTCAGCCAACACTCTGTAAGCGTTTGATAGCTAAGGAGACCAACTGCTGTAGTTTTGAAAGCAAAATGTTCCCATTATTGGTTTATGTAGGATTTCAGCAGCTCAAAACTTTGTAGCCTGCGTTGTCATATTTTTCATTTCATGGTGTAGCCAATATTCTCAGGGGGTGACAGGTCTGGATTGTAGGCAGACCACTTTAGCACCCAGACTCTTTTACTGCAGAGCCATGTTGTTGTAATACACTGCAGCGTATGGTGCTTGGCGTGGTGTTGCTGAAATTAACAAGGTCTTGCCTCAAGAAAGGCATCTGAATGGCAGTAAATGTTGCACCAAAACCTGTATATATCATTCACCATTAATGGTGTCACAATGGATGCACAAATGACCCATTCCATCTCTATTAATGCACCCCCATACTATCATGGATGCTGGCTTTTGAATTGTTTACTGATAGTAATCCAAATGGCCTCACTCCTCTTTAGCCCAGAGGACGTGGCATCCATGATTTCCTGAAAGAATTTCACATTTTGTTTTGTCAAACCACAGGGCAGTTTTCCACTTCACCTGTTCTTGTGTTTCAGTGTAAGAAGCGTTGTTAATTTAATTAATTATTATAGCATCGCGGCAAGGAGTGTGCAGCTGCTCTTCCCCGCAAATGTAGCGTATTCTTTTAAATGCTAAAAATATTTTGATTAAGTGCAATCTTAAAATAAATTAGGTTGCACTGCTGAAAAAAAAGATTGCTAGCATAGGAGAGGGAATTTTAGAGAAAGTATTTGATTAATTTTTTTTTCATCCCGATAATATCACTCATAAGTATGTTGCCAATGTGGCCCATCTGTGATCGCTGTCATTTCTTAATAATTTCTTTTTAATAACAGGCTTATGTATTGGTCTTGATTATTCAGTATATAATTGTGTTATTGATCAAGCAATCTTAAACAGGAACTGCTTGAAAGCAATTATGCCTATGAGGGTCAGAGCCTCACTGCACACCATTGAAAATCCTGTAACGCTGGCGTTACCGCTATGGGACGTTGGGTTTTAGGGAGTTAAGCTGACAGTACAGTACAAAATCAGTGAGAATTTAGTGCTAAATGACTTCAGTTAAGCTGTGAAAGTGTTCCTCAACCTTTGAAAGGGATGGACAGATGGCAACCTCCTGTATTTTTTTATTGTTAGGTCATGTTTTCTTTATTTGAAGCATTGTACAATTTTACTGGGAAATCACCAAGACTTGCATCATAATATCTGGAGATCATATGGGTAATTCCTCCGTTTAACGGTTTTGTGCAAAAGTTGCCTTTCACTTTAAGCTATTTAAATGGTGCCTCCCTAATTATTTGTTTTAGAAAAAGAAATGTATGTACAATAAGCTAATTAAGGTTAGCTTACAAAACTCCTGATTCACGCTTACAAAGTTCAATGATTTTATATTACTGTCAATGATATATTTGTGACGCCCACGAGATTAAAGATATTCTGTGTGATTAGGGCTGTCGCGGTTAAGGAATTCCCCCCTGCGGTGAGTTAGGGTGGCTCAATAGTGCAGTATGCGGTATTATTGCACCACGCCCCTTTCATTTTTTATCTATCTATTTAGCAAATTTGTTTAATAATTACTAATTTACTGAACTCATTGCAATTTTTCCTCTGAAACTTGGCGCCTACACATTAAAAAGTTATTAAAAAGACATGACAATTTTATAACACTTTTTAGTTTGTTGAATGTCGATCAAAGAGCAGTAATGGTAGCAGTACAGATACATTAGAGATAGGCTACACGTTGTTTCTCCTTCTACTGATTGAACTTTAAATAACTTGAAGTATAGTTGTCAAAATAAAATTGATTCAGCAGACTTTTAGGGCTAAATCTTAAAGTGCAAATAACAGCGTCTTGCTGAAATGAAAAACAAGTGCCCGTTTTTTTTTTTTTAAGACACTACAAAAATGAGATGTACGAGGCACTAGACAATTTAAAAAGAAACAAATATTCTCCTTGAGCCTATATAGAAAATAGCCTATGATTTGTACCTGGGTCATGTCCTTGTTGCGCGCGAGGAAAACCAGCATATTCACCTTATGTGGTTTCAGAGAGGATCGAAGAGGGGTAAAAATATTTCCAGCTGCACTGAAAACTCTCTCCAATGGTGTGCTCGTTGCGCAAATGCACATGTACTTGGGGGTGACTTTAGAAAGGAGAGGAAATTTACCCTGGTTGTCGCGCCACCATGCCAGTGGGTCTGCATTGGAGTCGATGGGGTCCTCCTGGAGGTAGCGTGTGAGTTCAGTGTCGGCTTGAACTCTCTAAAGTGTGGTTGCAGAGGTGGTTGTCCGTGGCTTCAGCAGGTCTCCAAGGGTTTTCTTTTTAGCCACTGGTGGCACCGCTGTTTGCGCCGAGGACTCCTGTTGTGCAGCAGCTGACGCACTGGCGCCCCTCCTTCCATCCTCCATGTCTAACATTTCCTCAGTCAGCGCACACTTTGTCTCCTCCGTGTCATCATCAAAATTGTTGCCCTGATATCTAGGGTCCAGCAAGCAGGCCTTTGCCAAAGTTTTTTGTAGGGCAGCTGGTCTGTACTTCTCCTCGAGAACACAGCACATCTTCTGCTTGATGTCCGACGTCAGAGTGGCGTCCCGTCCGATGGTTTTAAAACATCTTCAGTGAGGAGTTTCAGGAAGGGTTTAACGGATGAGACCGTGACATAGGTCTCGCCAGACAGCAGATCCGTAAATTCAGCCGCTGGCTTAAATGCCGCGTTCACCAACTCCAAAACTGCAATGTCCTGCCGGCTAGGAATGAGATGCTGAATGCCGCCGATCATCTAGAACTCTTTATCGCCGTGGTTTGCTCCAAGACTCGGTCCACCATTTTCTGTTTGGAGCCCCATCTTGTAGGACAGTCCTGCACGGACAGAGTGATGGCCGTTTAATTATTGATCTGAAATTAGGCTGGCTACGCCTGCTTAGTAATTTTTTAAATGAATAGACTACATTTTAAATTATTTTTTGTTTCAGTGTATTTTTTTCTGGACGAAAAATATTTTTTAACCTTCTCAGAAAGCCAGCAACTGGTCATATGGGCTATTTTAGGCTGCATCGATGTTTCATAGAATGAATGAATTTTGGGCAACATATTAAAAGATTATTTATATTCACAGTAGGGGAGACTGGGGTCCGATGAGCCATGGGGACCAATGAGCCATATCACTATTTTTCGATCAATCGATGCCAAAGGTGTTTAAAATTGGCAAAATAGTGATATGGCTCATTTATCCCCATGACTTATCAGTCAATGGTCAAATATTTTGTCTATTTTAAGCAGCTCTGTCATCAGTTGATCGCAAAATAGTGATATGGCTCATTGGTCCCCATGGCTCATCGGACCCCAGTCTCCCCATTCATATTTTTAGTAAACTTATTGGGCCTATCTAATGATTTAAAATAGGCCTACATATAAATAATCCCAGCAAGACAAAGGAAAATTAGAATATACAAAAAGAATAGCCTATCTACTGCAAGGGTGTATTAAGTGTCATTAGGGGTTTATTTTGAGAAATCATTAGAAATCTGGAGGCTTAATGACAATTTTGTTATTAAGTGGGCTATTAATGTAACTTCTGAAGGCTAGTTTACCATCATGAGCCCGTGCTGCGGGATTTGGAGCTCCGCTTGCACTCTCTCCTCTTGATCTCTCCTCTTCAGCTAGCTCTGGGAGAACGCACCCACTAAGGTGTGGCACAGACCCATTGCTCGGGCTGTGCGATCCTTAACGCTTGCCATTGCATTTGTCACTGCCAGGTGTAAATGATGTCCGAAGCAGTTTAGCCACGTCCAGCTCAATTTTCTCACTGCTGCGGTGGTGTTTGCACCGCTGTCCGTCGTTATGCACGCCAGCTTCTTCTCATCCAGGAACCACTCATCAAACGCGCTGCAGAGAATCTCTGCGATGTTTTCGGATGTGTGATTCTGGGGCATAAACACTGTTTCGAGGCAGCGTGATTTTAGAGTCCATTCTGTGGTCAGGTAATGTACATGGAGGTAATATAATAGAACTGGAGAGAGCGAGGAAGTACCACCCCTATTACTTTCAATGAGAGATGCTAGGCTAGCTTCTTCAGCCCAGGAAGTACGGAATTGACCGACGGCATCTACAAAAATGGCATTCCATGGGTGCTTATTTCCGGCACCATTTCATAAGATTGCCAATCTGATTACACAGCACAAATGGCCAAAAAAATGTGTCTTCTGTGCGGATTGGCGAATGTGTTAGAGGGGAAATGACGAGCAACCCTGTTGATCCAGAACGTGCACGCACTATACACTCATTGGCTGAACTGCTGCAGTCAGAGCAACAGCTGGACAACCAAACTCGTGCACGAGCTGTCATCAAGCTCTAAGTAGCAGTTCTTATTTTACAGGCCCACTTGAAAACATTGAACAGTTGCGTCAGACAAAGAGCAAAATAATGAAGGTTTACCGAATACATTTTCTTTTGTTTTTGATTTATTTGGCAAGAAAAAAATGTGCACTTTTCAATTGGTGTCTATGGAGCTGCCGCATCTTTGGCCTCAAAATTGCATCCTTGGGAAACGCGGGAGCAGGAAGCTAACATGCTAACTGGCTGAAGCAAAGGTTCTTCCTCGTTCTCTCTGGTTCTATTATATATCTCTATGGTAATGTACCGTTAGATTCTTGTAAGGAGTCATATTAATGCTTGACCACATGTCAGTGGTGGCAGAGAAATAGTCCACATTTTTGAGCTCACTCTGAACCGATGCTCTGACTGTATTGTACATTTTCGGGACAGCAGTTTCTGAGAAGTAGGTTTTCCCTGGCAATTGATATTGCTTGTCAAATTTCTGAAGCAGAGACTTGAGTGCCGGTTTCTCCACTGTGGTAAACGGCACCTTCTCCTCGATCAGGTACCATGTAACAGCGTCTGTTAGGCGTTTATGTCAGTCACTTTCAATGCTGTACTTGGCAACTCGAGCAAAGGCTTCGCCGACTCCAAGCTGTCGGCTGGCACCGACATGAGCTGCTGTGCGACTCAATGTGGGAGGAGGCAGCCTCGCCTCCATCGCTGGATGGTAGTTTGCTAGGTGAGACCTTAAATTCTAAGTGTTTCCTCGTTTTACTTGGATCTTTTTGCTGCAGATTTTACAAACTGCCTCATCTAAATTAGCTGGTTCCCCCTTTTCATTTGGCTGAAAGCCGAAATGCTCCCAAAGGGGCGAAGTAACATTTAGTTTCGGTACAAGCGCAACTGCCATTGTCTCCCGCTCAACCTGAGGTGTGGTGAGGTCTGGTCACGTGTGGTGGTGACGGCGGCCCACCATGCACCGCGGCGGGCTTTTTATTATCGCGGTAATTCATTTTTGTGGTTACTGCGACAGCCCTATTTGTGATACCTCATAAATTATTGGCGTCACTAATTTTTTTTCTTACTGGACAACTTAAAGCAACACTGTGGTTTTTTCACTCTCAAACTATATTTCCAAGATCATTCCGGTGATACATCAACTCACAATAGGTTGAATGACAGCTTTGTCATGGCTCGATCGCGCCTGCATCGCCTTCACTGGCACTATGTAACTTCGGGTTTCGGGTAGGAACCCAGGCCACCCGGCCCAACAAGAACTACAAAACTTACTTACTGCTTTACGGCATACGTCACACAATCCCCCTCCCCCACATCTCTCAAGACCAGCGAGTGAATGTAGAATGAAGCAGAGTTGGAAGTGTTGTAATGGCTGAAGCGGCGAGGAAACTGAAGAAGGCAAAGGTGTTGTCCGAGGAGACTTTTAAAAGAAAAGGAGAAAGCCATAAAATAAGAGCCAGGACTAGGGTCAACATTGGCCCGGCTTTCACTCGCTGGCGAAAGCTGAAAGAGGAGGAGGGATGTCCGACCGATAGCGACCTGGCGTTGTTACTTTTAGACAAGTAGATACAAATTGTTACCTTAATCCTTCAATCTTGATCTAACTCTACTGCGTTTGAACTTGCTTTGAGTCAGGTTGTGTCATGGAAATAATCTAGTATTCCATTTATGCTCAGTCAAATAATCGTCTGAAGTGACTTGTCTAGCTAGCTGGTATCTGACATGCTAGCTAGTTGTCATGCTATCGCTAGCTGGCAACCATTGCTAAACTAGCCGCCAGTCGAAATGTTTGATCATAAACGTGTACTGAGCTCCCATATGGAGTACTAAAGGTAGAATATTTGTCGTGTTTTATTTCTCTGCGATGTCATCTGCCATGTTGAATGAACGCGACTCCCTGTAAATTCCGACGGATTTTGATTGGCGGTCAGTTTTTCTACCGTGCATAAAATCGCTCGGAAAGTGGCCGTGTAGAGCCCACAAATGTCAACATTGTCCACTAATGTCAAAATACCTGCAAATGTCATAACACATCAACCGCAAATGTCATAATACCCTCAAATGTCGTAACACTTCAACCGCAAATATCAAAATCTGATTAACCGCAAATGTCATAACACATTGACCGCAAATGTCAAAAAAACGTGTCAACTGCAAATGCCAAAACTCATTGCTTACATTTATAATGAGAAAAAATAATAAAATAGAAAAAAGTGAAATGAAATAAAGTGAAATTGAATGAAAAGAAGTACAACCCCAATTCCGAAATAGTTTGGACGAAGTGTAAATAGTGAATAAAATCAAAATGCAATGACTTTCAGATCACATGAGCCAATATGTTATTTGCAATAGAACATAGATAACATTTCAAATGTTGAAACGGAGACATTTTACATTTTTATCCACAAAATGAGCTTATTTCTAATTTTCTGGCTGCAATTGGTCTCAAAAAAGTTGGGACACAGGCACAAAAGGGCTGAAAAAGCAATTAATATATAAGAGAATCATCTGAAAGAACATTTAACAAGTAATTAAATAAACTGGCAGGTGTGTAACATAAAAGGGATGTCTTAGAGAGGCTGAGTCTCTCAGAAGTAAAGATGGCCAGAGGCTCTCCAACCTGTGACTTGCGTAAAAAAATTGTGGAATACTTTAAAAACAATGTTCCTCAACGTCAAATTGCAAAGGTTTTGAAAGTCAACAGTGCATAATATCATCAAAAGTTTCAGAGAAACTGGAAAAATCTCTGTGCGTAAGGGACAAGGCCAAAGACCTTTACTGGATGCCCGTGATCTTCTGGCCCTCAGACGCCACTGCATCCCTCACTGGCATGATTCTGTCATTGACATTACTTAATGGGCCCAGGAATACTTCAAGAAACCACTTTCTGTAAACACAGTCCGCCATGCCGTCCACAGATGCCACCTAAAACTCTATCATGCAAAAAGGAAGCCATTGTTGAGCATGATCCAGAAGCGCCGCCATGTTCTGTGGGCCAAGGCTCATTTTAAATGGATTGTAGCAAAGAGGCAAAGTGTCCTGTGCTCAGACGAGTCCAAATTTGACATTATATTTGGAAATCATGGGCGTCATGTCCTCCGGGCTAAAGAGGAGAGAGACCACCCCTCCTGTTATGAGCGTTCAGTTTAAAAGCCAGCATCTCTGATGGTATGGGGATGCATTAGTGCATATGATGTAGGACACTCGCATGTTTTTAAAAGCACCATGAATGCCGAAAGGTATATAAAGGTTTTAGAGCAACATATGCTCCTTTTCAGATGACATCTATTCCAGGGAAGGCCTTGTGTATTTCAGCAGGACAATGCAAAACCACATACTGCAGCTATTACAACAGCATGGCTTCGTAGTAGAAGAGTCCGTGTGCTGAACTGGCCTGCCTGCAGTCCTGATCTTTCATCGATTGAGAACATTTGGCGCATAATTATACAAAACGTTCGTCAAAGGAGACCCAACTCTCCAGCAGCTGGAAGCCTGCATTAAACAGTGGGATCAAATTCCAAAGGCTAAACTCAAGAAACTTGTCTCCTCAATGCCCAGATGCCTCCACTTTGTGTTAAAAAGAAGAGGGGATGCTACACCATGGTAAACAGGCCCCTGTCCCAACTTTTTTGAGACCTGTAGCAGCCATCAAATTTGAAATCGGCTCATTTCGTGGATAAAATTTTAAAATTTCTCAGTTTCAACATTTGCTATGTTATCTCTGTTCCATTGTGAATAAAATACTGGCTGGTGTGATTTGAAAGTCATTGCGTTTTGATTTTATTCACAATTTACGCTTTGTCCCAACTATTTCGGAATTGGGGTTGTAAAGTAAATAAAATAAGATTTTTCAGAAATTAAATAAAACGAGAGATTTTAATTTGTTGCTGTAGACGAATTAGGTGGTCTCTCGAAGTAAGATTTTGACATGTTGTGACACAATGTTCATGGGACGCTTCAGGTTGAAGGAAACTGCACCCCAAGCATTAACTTAGGTTATTCCAACAAGTTTATAACATCTCTGCCCATTAAGCTCTAAGATTTACAATTAAATTGTATGAGAAAGGTATAAAGCAAGAATAATTACACCTTCTCAACACAAAGTTTTCTTGAGACGTGATGCACAAGGCGGAGTCGATTGCTTTGTTAATGCAAACTTAATATTTAAATTTATGGATACCTCCTCTCGTGTGTGTGTGTGTGTGTGTGTGTGTGGTGATGTACTATTTCATTCACCTGTTATTTTCTTTTGTACTTACAAATGTCAGAATGCAAAATGCGTGAACAAGTAGGGGTAAATGTTTCGCACAAATGAAAATTTATTTGTCAACTGCTACATTTTTAAAAATACTTAAGCTACAATTGTTCCCCTGTGATATAATTTACTCCAAATAAATTCCTGCCTTTTCAGCTATGATTTTCCTGCGTTGAAAAGTAATGGTTTATTTTGCGAATTTAAACTCTTTCCAACTACAGTTTGGTGCATAAACCTTCGTCTACTACGTCACAATCCATGAGGGGACGTGAAACAATGCAAGATGGCCGCATCCTGTGAGAGGGACTTTGCTGATACAATGGTACTAACTGGACCTTACTCAAAATTGAATATTTGGGGCCACGCTTTGGGAGGTATACTATTAAGTCACTAACATTAAAGTCATTAGACCTAATAATGCTAAAGTGGTTAACAAAGAATGTTTCATCATAAAACAGTACACACCCAGTCAGACTATAGTGCAATTCTCAAAATAATTTTAACGGCATTTTCATACTTAATGCTACAACAATGATAAATTACACAGCCTGACACCCTCGATTTAGGTAGCGTAGCCTAGGCTACCATAAGCATTCGGCTTAGGCTAGGCTACTAAAATGGTAGAGTGATATTGGGAAATTCTACAGAAGGTGTGTGATCATAAACCTCATTTGAAGCTAACTTTTAATACTTATTTGTAATTTGGATGCTTGGTACAACTGTTCACAGTAACAGAACTTGCCGTCTGTAAAACCTGTATTGCAAGGGTTTGTCTCTGTGGTTGTTATGACCGCTCGGTTACCAGCTACTGCATGTTAGTTTGCGTGCCGTGCTAATTATAAATACTCCTGGTTAACTTAGATGCAGTAATTCTGATCGGTATGCTTGTGTTACTTCGGTAAGCATCAATGTGGCAGTTTCATCATAACGTTGCCTGATTGTAGCCACTACAGTTAGTGATCGCTTCACTTATCCATGACCGGGATCAGCCGGATACTTCACAAATGTCTGAGCAAGCTCTCTGGTGCTACCGTGAAAGCAATGCGAAACGCAGAAGCTCTACCGGTTTACAAACGATTTCTCTGCACTACAGTGACATAATTTCATCCCCCTTTAGAACTTGTTGTGGCTAATGAAAAGCCGAAAAAGGCAGAGATCAAATAGGTAATTCTTTCCTGTAGAAGTGATCGATTCGCTGGCTCCACATAAGCAACTAGTCCACGCTAACGCAACTTATGGTCTGCAAAACCTGTATTATGTTCATAACATAACCGAGCTCTCTCTAGCTGTCGCGTACTATCCATAAAGCTGCTTTCACATTGGACATGAAACGAATTGTTCGCGGGACAGATTAGCCTACAGTCAAAGTCAATGCAAAGACGCGAATACACGCGTTAAGGGCGCGTTAAGCAGCTTTCACCGGACTTAAAGCTAATTTTTTTGCGCGACAGATTACATTCAGTCACGACCGCTTATCAGCTACTGCATGTTAGTTTGCGTGCTCTGCTAATTAAAAATGCTCCTGATTAACTTATATGCAATAATTCTGATCGGTATGCTTATGTTACTTCGGTAAGCATCAATGTGAGAGTTTCATCATAACGTTGCCTGATTGTTGCCACTACAGTTGAAGCTAACCGGAGAGGTGCTGTATGTGTCTACCGAGTTGGGCTGCAGTTAGACCAGACGTAGGTTTCGCTGAGCTTGGGGTGCGTTTTTGGGTGCTTATGAAACGATCGCTTTCCTTATCCATGACCGAGGTCAGCCTGATACATCTCCAATGTCTGGGCAAGCTCTCTGATGCTACTGGTGAAAGCAATAAGGAAGCGCACAGGCTATAACGTGTCCGGTATGTAACAAATGATTTCTCTGCATTGCCATCGATTGAATATTAAATTCTTTCCTGTAAAACTGATCGATTCGCTAGCTCCACATAAGCAACGGTTCACGCAAACGGAACGAACTACCGGTCTGTGAAACCTGTATTATGTTCATGACTTAACCGGAGCTCTATCTTGCTCTCGGCACTATCCATAACTCGCCCATTTTCCGCGAGGAAAAGCTGGTCATTCCGAAGCAATAAGTGAACCATTACCACGGGCAATTTCCGAAAAGGCCGTTTAGCCTGGAGCTTTCGCCCCTCTGTCATATACCAGCGCAGAAGCTGTTCGTTTCTCCACGCTAACAACACACCACAGCTATGCACACGAACCAGCAGGTCCTAATACACACCGAAGCAGTCCATAAGCTGTTGGTCCACTTTTAGCTGCTCCTCACTGTCCATGTTTCCCTCTAAACTCAGACCCACTGGATTTCTACGGTCTCCGGTCTACACTTAGGCATGTCGACCCGTTCTACAAATGTGTCTAAATAAGGTGGATTCTAGCTTTCCCTGCATCCTAGCTAGAGTAAAAGAACCGCTGTAACTCACCACTGTCGCTGTAGCAAACTGTAGCCGATAGCAAATTCTTGCTTGAGCTGCCAGACTTTTGCAGTGCGTCCTCCACTTTCGGCGCTGCGTTTATTAGAACAAGTTCATTTCATTAGATCTATACACATGTACTGCGTTAGATTGCAGAATTTGCCCGCCGTTTCCTTATCAGATGGCAGCCGTGTCTAAAGTTTCATTCTGTTGCCTCGTCCCGCCCAACTCCGCCCTCTACAGAGCTGGCCAGTCAGAAGAAAGTGGGCACACGGGGAGTGGGGGCTATAGCGGAAGAGCCACCCCAGTGAGGCAGGCAGAGACCACTATGGGCTACAAATGGGGATTTTTGAGGATGGCAGTATGAGCGAAATAAGAACCCTTTTTTTACTTTGCGCGATCAGGAGTACTCTAGGGGAGTCAAAGACCAAAATATATGCTTGGAAAAATGGCATAATAGGTAACCTTTAAAAACTTTAACCTTGGCCATAACTTTCGATTGCTTAGTGATAGGTCTTTGATACTTGGCATGTGTATTCCTTGTGACAAGACCTTTCAGATGAGGTCATGAATTTTGACCTCCTGACCTTGACCTTGGCGTAGGATGCGTTTCTTAAAAACTTTAACCTTGGCCATAACTTTTAATTGCTTAGTGATAGGCCTTTGATACTTGGCATGTGTATTCCTTGTGACAACACCTTTCAGACGAGGTCATGAATTTTGACCTCGTGACCTTGACCTTGGCGTAGGATGCGTTTTTTAAAAACTTTAACCTTGGCCATAACTTTTGATTGGTCAGTGGTAGGCCTTTGATACTTGGCGTGTGTATTCCTTGTGACAACACCTTTCAGACGAGGTCATGAATTTTGACCTCGTGACCTTGACCTTGGCGTAGGATGCGTTTTTTAAAAACTTCAACCTTGGCCATAACTTTTGATTGGTTAGTGATAGGCCTTTGATACTTGGCATCAACTTTCATCAAAATCAAAAACACAAATCGAAATAATGTTTATGTCCGGGGGCATCAGTGTTTCACAAACACATCTTGTTTATCTTTTTTCTTGGCCTGATGAATTTTCATGCTAATTTTCCATAACATGCCACCATATCTCCAGACTTTTTTTTTTTTTGGATTTTTGATTGAATCATTTTTGTGCGTTTAATGGGCCCTTTAAATTTTGGCTCCAATGTTAAAGATAGGACTTAGAAATTTAAAAAAAATTTTTCTCAAAAACTGCCTGATAATATATTTTCTAAATCAAGCTATCAACTTATCTTGGTACCGTCAATGTACAGTGCGAGGGCCATTTTGATTGAATCAGCGGAAGTGGGCCTTGTGGGGGTGCAGCACTTTTACATTGGGTCTTATGGAGAATATGCAAATGGTTGCACATAGAGATTAAGTTTATATTATTGACATATAGGAAGTCACATGACCTATATTTTGGCAATGTTACATTTGATCTCAGATGACTGTGAAAGGTCAAACTCGAGGTCAAGGAAAATTTAACATTGTTAAAATATAGGACTTGAAATTTAAAAAAAAAACTGTCTGCTAGATTTCCAAAAAAGTTATCAATCAACTCACTTTGCTACACTTGATGTACAGTGCAAGTGCCCTTTTGATTGAATCGACGGAAGGGGGTCTAGTGGTGACGCTGTACTTTAACATTGGATCTCTTGGAGAATGGACAAAATGGCCAGTGGAAGCTAAATGGTTGCAAATAGAGATTAAGTTAGTATTATTGACATATAGGAAGTCGTATATGAGCTATATTTTGGCGATGTTAAAGTTGACCTTAGATGACCTTGAAAGGTCACACTTGAGGTCAAGCAAAATGTTACAATTTTCAAAGGCTTCTCGGCTTGAAAGTGTAGAAGATAGAGAACATATGTTTATTAAACACTTAGAGGAAGTCATATATGAACTTTCATATGATAACCTTGAACGTGACCTTCGATGACCTGCGATGACCTTAGAGACATTTAGAAAGTCACATTTGAAGTCCATTTGGTGACCTCAACTTGACCTTCTGTGACCTTTAAAGTTCACAAATGACATAATGAATGCAATGTCAATCCTAAGGAATTCTTACCCGATTTTCAACCAGCATTGTATAATTACAATGTGGTCAGTGTATGCTAATTAGCCATTATTATCTTTCGTCAACGTTGCCTGGACCAAGAATTTTCTGTTTATTAGCCAAAAACTGTCCGCTGATGCATTTTTGATCATCTGGTGCACAGTTTTTGGCACTTGCGCAGTTGAACGAAGTACAGATTGTACTACAGCATTCTTAGCATACTGTTGGATCCCGAATAGAAACCAGAAAAAAACCTAAGCCAGCAGGGCCAAAATTACGTCTCCTGTAGAGTAAGTGCTATAGCGGCAGTGTTACAGTATTGCGATCCAGTTTAGCAAACATTAGCCGCCCTGCCCGGTTGTTTACTGCACAGTTGGCGTCACTTCCCTTTGTGGAGTCATGTGACTTGGTAAGAATGACAGCGCTCATCATAAATGCAATAAAAATTGATTTAGAATGGTAAATGACCTCGGAAATCAATGAAAATTTTAGGATTGGTAGAGATTATGATAATCTAGCAAATAATTGCGCCTTTTTAAATATGATAAATGAGTGGAGTATCCCTTTAAGGATGGTGATCATGTGAAGTCATTTATCATTACATAGGTGTTTGGCTCCTTTTTAAATCATAATGATAACTGAATTCACCCATGCGGCCCTGATCATAAGTTTACGTATCCTTGAATGTTTGATCTTGTTATATAGACACACGGTGATACACTCAAGCTTAAAGGGGACCTATTTTGCTATATTTCCAAGGTTATATTTTGACATTGGACTCCCCTAGAGCACTCCTGATTGTTCAAAGTCCAAAACGGGGTCCTTATTTAGCTCATACTGCCATCCTCAAAAAACCCCATTTGTAGTCCATTCTAGTCTCTGCCTGAAACGCCTCATTGGGGTGGCTCTTCCGCTATGGCCCCCACTCCCCCTGTGCCCACTTTCTTCTGACTGGCAGCTCTGTGGAGGGCGGAGTTGGGCGGGACGAGGCTGCAGAACGCAGTTTTCCGGGTCCGCCTCCCCAGAGTGAAACGTGAGACACGTCTGCCATCTGATAAGGAATCGGCGGGATAATTCCAAAATCTAACGCTAAACTTGAATATAGATCTAATGAAATGAACTTGTTCTAATAAACGCAACGGCCAAAGTGGAGGACGCAGTGCGAAAGTCTGGGAGCTCAAGCTCGAATTTGCTATCGGCTACAGTTTGCTACGGCAACAGTGGTGAGTACAGCGGTTTTTCTACTCCATAGCTAGGATGCAGGGAAAGCTAGAATCCACCACATACAGACACATTTGTAGAACGGGTCGACATACCCAAGTGTAGACTGGAGACCGTAGAAATCCGGTGGGTCTGAGTTTAGAGGGAAACATGGACAGTGAGGAGCAGCTAAAAGTGGACCAACAGCTTATGGACTGCTTCGGTGTGTATTAGGACCTGCTGGTTCGTGTGCATAACTGTGGTGTGTCGTTAGCGTGGAGTAACGAACAGCTTCTGCGCTGGTATATGACGGAGCGGCGAAATCTCCAGGCTAAACTGCCTTTTCGGAAATTGCCCATGGTAATGGTTTACTTATTGCGTCGGAATGTCCAGCGTTTTGTCGCGGAAAATGGGCGCGTTATGGATAGTGCGCGAGAGCTAGATAGAGCTCCGGTTATGTTATGAGCATAATACAGGTTTTACAGACCATAAGTTCTGTTTGCGTGAACTGTTGCTTATGTGGAGCTAGCGAATCGATAACTTTTACAGGAAATAATTTAATATTCAATTGACGGCAATACAGAGAAATCGTTTGTTATACCGGATATGTTATAGCCTGTGCGCTTCCCTATTGCTTTCACCGGTAGCATCAGAGAGCTTGCCCAGTTATTGGAGAAGTTTCAGGCTGACCCCGGTCATGGATACGTAAAGCGATCGTT
Organism: Gymnothorax javanicus; assembly: GCA_029692085.1. Taxonomy (NCBI): domain Eukaryota; kingdom Metazoa; phylum Chordata; class Actinopteri; order Anguilliformes; family Muraenidae; genus Gymnothorax; species Gymnothorax javanicus. The sequence continues at coordinate 57,352,125 of CM056193.1, forward strand.
TCACAAGCACCCAAAAACACGCCCCAAGCTCTGCAAAACCTACGTCTGGTCTAACTGCAGGCTTCGCAGCCCAACTCTGCAGACACATACAGCACCTCTCCAGTTAGCTTCAACTGTAGTGGCTACAATCGGGCAACGTTATGATGAAACTGCCACATTGATACTTACCGAAGTAACACAAGCATACCGATCATAATGACTTCCTATAAGTTACCAGGAGCATTTTAATTTGGACAGCACGCGAACTAACATGCAGTAGCTGATAACCGAGCGGTCATAACAACTACAGAGACAAATTTTACCCTGCAATACAGGTTTTACAGACAGTAAATTCTGTTCCCCGGGGGGGCAGTTGTACCAAGCATCCAAATTACAAACAAGTATAAAACGTTTGCTTCAAATGAGGTTTATGTTCACACACACCTTCTGTTGAATTTCCCCTGATATTACTCTTGCATATTTAGCGCACAAACATTAGCAACAGTAACTTGGCTACGTTAGCCGCAGTGCTACAGCCACATTCAACAGGCCATCAGTTGGGTAGGCTTATGCTGTGAAGCAACTGCTTCCGCATCTTTAGCCATGTTTCCATCCACAGTTCTTATACGAATTAAGTAATATCGAATTAAAAATGCCTCACAGAGATGGTGAATTTAGACTTGATTTCAAGACTATCGACTCATAGTTTGTACGGTCCATCTCATCGGATTTTCTCTTGATCGGTAAAAGGCTTCTGCGATTAATGCTGATGGAAGCGTTATTTGCCGAATAAATCTGCTACTGCATCTTGACGGTGTTTTGATGCCGTCGTTTCCTTCTGATAATGGTCTGCTATGCTGCTAATAGCTGGCACCTAAGCACTACAACAACTTGTGCAATTATCGTCATTTGTTGGTAAACGCGATGCATTTTGGCTAACTAGCTAAATTAGTTGGCAAACAAACTGCTTTTGTTCACTTGAAGGTTCTATGATTCAGTGCGAAAATGAATGGAAACAGCTTAAAATGTCAGAAATGTATTCGATACACCAATTTGATCGCATAACAGCATGTGGCGTCATTACGCACTACTTTTTATTCGCTTTAATGCCGTTAGATGGAAACGTATTTTCACCAGCTTTATTCGCATGAATATTTTTGGCGAACTTCAGATAATTCGATTGACAAGTGGATGGAAACACAGCTTGTGAGTCGCGGACAGTCGCGACCGATACAGGCTTAATCTTCAGATATTTTACAAAGCCCGCGTTTGAGGCCAGTTGTTAGTGCTAACTATCATTAGCGGTCCTGCTAGCCTCCCGTAACTCGTTAGCTTCACTTACATGCGTGAGAAGCGGCTGAAACGCTTATCCTGTGTCGAATTATCCTTTATTGACAAAGCTGTCTTTGGTGAAATGCTGAGCACAAACAGCTAACGTTCCCTTTGGCTGTGGCTCTTCGCTGCCAGCAAACAAAAAAGCTACCCACTGATTTCTGGTCGCATCGTCTTTTGCAAGAGAAATAGGTGCTTTTCTTCACGTCCAAAAGTAAACGGACGAGCAGCTTTGGGAGAGATACTGACAAAACTGCACCTCAAATGATCCGCGGTTCTTCTTTTGTATTTCTGGAAGTGTAGATGCTACTAAGGCATAGTATGATCCGCGATTGTTCATGTCTGCTCGAATAGTTTCCGGTGTGGGCAGGTCCAGCACCGTGATTGGCTTTGGCTAGGTCTGTACTAATTGGATGGCACAACCTGATGTCAGGTTTTGCCCAGATCTGGCGAAGATCTCGGGAGGAGCTGTTCGGAGAGGAAATCACGTTCTTGGATTACGGCAAAACCCCTGTCTCTTATGTTTCGAAACTTTTAAGAGGTTGAGTATGGACATCCAACATTATAACATTACTTATATGTATTATAAGAAGGATCAGCATAATAGGTCCCCTTTAAATGGCCATTAAGAGTTAATTTTCCACACTTGAGGCTTTTTATATTATAATTAGTGTCCGTGCATAGTCATTGAGTTTGTTAGCTCCCGAGCGGATGCACTGATCTGGCTAGACACTTAGCAATGGGGAGTGGAAAAGAACAGGCCTTCGTAACAAGGTAATTACACTTTTTAAAGATGGGAAAGGATATAAAAAGATATCCAAAGACTTGAAAATGCCAGTCAGTACTGTTCAGTCTGTGATTTAGAGGTGGAAAATTAGGGTACTTGTTGATACCAAGCCAAGGTCTGGTGGGCCAAGAATGATTTCAGCCCAAGAGAATTGGTCAGGGCATCAAGAAAAATCCACAAGCTACCTCAAGAGAAATACAGGATCCTCTGGAAAACGATGGTGTGGTCATTTCAAGGCGCACAATAAGGAGGTACTTATCATTGATGGTCGAGTTGCTAGAAGGAAGCCATTATTGCACCAATCCACAAAAAAAGCCCTCCCTCAAATATGCCAGACAACACCTTGACACACTTCACAACTTCTGGAATACTGTCATTTGGAATGACGAGACCAAAGTAGAACTTAATGGTCACAACTATAAGTGCTATGTTTGGAGAGGTCCATGGTGAAAAATATACTATTCCTACTGTGAAGCTTGGCGGTGGCTCTCTGATGTTTTGGGGGTGTGTGAGCTCTAAAGGCACAGGGAATCTTGTGAAAATTGATGGTAAGATGAATGCAGTATGCTATCAGAGAATACTGGTAGACAATTTGCATTCTTCTGCATAAAAGCTGCGCATGGGATGCACTTTGCAGCATGACAATGATCCAAAGCACAAGGCTAATTTGACCCTTCAGAGGTTAAAGAAGAGAAAGGTGAAGGTTCTGGAGTGGCCGTCACTGTCACCGGACCTCAAGATCATCGAGACGCTTTGGGGAGATCTCGAACGTACAGTTCATGCAAGACGACCAAGGAATTTGCAGGAGCTGGAGGCATTTTGCGAGGAAGAATGGTCAGCCATGCACCTGAGAGAATTAGGAGCCTCATTGACAACTAACACAAAAGACTGCATGCTGTTATTGATGGTAAGGGGGGTAATACACAGTATTAAGAACTAAGGGTATGCACACTTTTGAACAGGGTTCATTTTTTTCCCTTATTGTAACGTTTTATTTGATGATTGTGCCATTCTACGTGACCTACAGTTGGATATGAATTCAATCAGAAAAAAAAGAAACTAGCACTCTGCCCGTGGGGATCCACGGGTTCTATTTTATGTAACTTCGTGCAGCATTATGATGTCATCACATGCACCTCTATGATGTCATCACGTTGCTATGGTGTTGCTATGGCGTTTCCATAAACACCAAGGTGGCAGTCACGCGACCGATGTTTTTATAATAACTAAAACTAAGTAACTATCAAGGGGAATACGCTGCGCTGACAATTATACGGCGCGTGTACACGTTTAGAATTTTTTGTACACATTCCCACCCCTAATAAATATATATATATATATATATATATATATATATATACACAACCCCAATTCCGAAATAGTTGGGACGAAGTGTAAATTGTGAATAAAATCAAAATGCAATGACTTTCAGATCACATGAGCCAATATGTTATTTACAATAGAACATAGATAATATTTCTAATGTTTAAACTGTGACATTTTACATTTTTATCCACAAAATGAACTTATTTCAAATTTTCTGGCTGCAGCAGGTCTCAAAGACACAGGCATACATATTACATTTAATAAAAGTTGATTTTTGCAATGAAATGATGAATATTATGGAAGCTTATAGTGAACAAAATTAAAATGAAAATGCAATTTCAGAAATGCATTTTCATTTTCAAGATACAAGCGCATTATTTGTATCATTATGAAAATACAAATGTAATCCTCCACTTTGCATTTTCATTTTCAAGTCCATGTATGCAATTTCTATAACAAATGGAAAATGAAAATACATTCTTCATTTGCATTTGCATTTTCGAGAAGTGCCCCACAATATCACGAACAAAACGAAATCGAAACGCGAATCGTATAAAGCAAATACATTCTCGGAAATGCTTTTTCCATTTCAAAGAGCACGCGTGTTATTTGTATCATCACGAAAATGCTAAAGTAATCCTCCACTTTGCGTTTGCATTTTCAAGTCCATGTAGGCACTGTTTTAATTTGCCCTGCCCTGCCTGGCTTTGCATTTTCGATTTCGAGGTTGCACACGCTTTACCTAACATAATTCAAATGTTAATGCAATCTGTTGTTGGCTGTGTGAGAAGGCAGGACTTCCCTTCTCAATTTGGTACGGATTGGATATTAACAAATACAAGCGATCTCATTGGTTATCAATCAGAGGGAAATTCCTGCTGCACGAGCTTGTTTGCCAAAGCACAAATGCTAACTTACATGGCTGGAGCCACTGACTGTGCATGGATGCACGCCCGGACATTACGGAGTTTCATTGAGAGTGTAGCCAAAGTTTTCCCTTAAAAGATTCTGCTCTCCAACTGAATTAGCCCCTGCATGCGCTTGGATTAGCACTGCTTCCACTGAAACTGTGTGCTTACACTCAGATCTGTTATCTTCGGACGGGTTATCTGCGCATCATCTGTTTAGCAGTTCAGTCGGTTACAAAGCAAGTTCATACGCTCCTTCCCTCTTGAGCTTCATGTACTTCCATTGCTTTCTTCACGAATTTGGAGTGAAAGGACAGTTCATATTAATACACCAGTGCCTATACCTCTCTTTACCTTAATAGCCGGCTACATACAATGGTAGCAGTGTAACACGTCGACCCCCAGTTCACTATATGCGAGTCTGTGGATGAATCGCGGAGGTGGACTGAGCTAAGAAAGAGACAGATTCATCCTGTTCGCTTGCATCCTGCTGCTGCAGAAGAAAGACTGGCAAAATCGATAGATTTTAAGATAATAATAAGATTTCTCTTATTATACCATAAAGTCGCTTGTACAACCCCATTTCTGTAATAGTTGGGACAAAGTGGAAATTGTGAATAAAATCAAAACGCAATGACTTTCAAATCACACCAGCAAGTAGTTTATTCACAATAGAACAGAGATAACATGGCAAATGTTGAAACTGAGAAATTTTACAATTTTACCCACAAAATGAGCTCATTTCAAATTTCATGGCTGCTACAGGTCTCAAAAAAGTTGGGACTGGGGCCATGGGGTAGCATCCCCTCTTCTTTTTAACACAGAGTGGAGGCGTCTGGGCATTGAGAAGACAAGTTTCTTGAGTTTAGCCATTGGAATTTGATCCCACTCTTGTTTAATACAGGCTTCTACTCTTCTACTACGAAGCCATGCTGTTGTAATAGCAGCAGTAGTGGTTTTGCATTGTCCTGCTGAAATACAAAAGGCCTTCCCCGGAATAGATGTCGTCTGGAGGGGAGCATGTTGCCCTAAAACCTTTATATACCTCTCAGCATTCATGGTGCTTTTTAAAACATGCGAGTGTCCCACAACGTATGCACAAATGCATCCCCATACCATCAGAGATGCTGGCTTTTGAACTGAAAGCTGATAACAGGAGGGGTGGTTTTATCTATATTATAATAGCCGAGTGGCCTGTGTGTGTGTGTGTGTGTGTGTGCGCGTGTGTGCGTGTGTGTCCGGCCACTCAGAGCTAGATTCCACCAAGCGCGTATCTGCAGCATAGCGGGAGCGACGCTGTTTGGTTCCGCCTTGCAGGCGACTGTTTCCGGCCAACCAGTGCTACACTCCGCCAGGCGCGTATCTACACCATAACGTGTGCGACGCTATTATACTATAGACATACAGGGGGAATCCCCGGTATCTCCCTCTCCTGGGGATTCCCCTTTTGAACCCAAGCCAATTCATCCACAGGAGTCCCGAATCCTGAGCGACGCTATTATAATATCGACATACAGGGGGGATTCCCCCTTCGTCCTCTCCTGGGGATTCCCCCTTTTGAACTCAAGCCAATTCATCCATAGGAGTCCCGAATCCCCAAAAAAAGATGCCAGACCGCAAGAGAAAGTAGCGCGTAATCTGCAGCATAACGTGAGCGACGCCATTATGCTCCGTCTTGCAGGTGACTTCGTGTTCCACTGAGCGCGATATGTCAGCACAGCGTATTCCCCTTGATAGTTACTTAGTTTTAGTTATTATAAAAACATTGGTCGCGTGACAGCCACCTTGGTGTTTATGGAAACGCCATAGCAACACCATAGCAACGTGATGACATCATAGAGGTGCATGTGATGACATCATAATGCTGCACGAAGTTACATAAAATAGAACCCGTGGATCCCTATGGGCAGAGTGCTAGTTTAACCTTTATTTAACTAGGCAAATCATTGAGAACCAGTTCTCATTTACAGTGATGACCTAGCCAAGAGGCCTCAGCAAGAACACATAAGCACATAAAGTAGCATGTAAAATCAGCATAGTCAAGACAAAGCAAAACACGAAGCAAAGATGGATACAAACAGCATAGGAAATGGAACAGGCAAAAAGGCAAAAGTACATAAAAAGCGAGTAACAGGGTATTATTCATGGATTTTTAAAGGCGAAGAGAGAGGGGTGGGGTCATCATCAGTTACGGCAGTCAACAATGATCTTTTGCAGATTTTACTTGAACATATTAAATGATGTTAAGGCTGTAAGTTTAAGCGTGTCTTGCAATTTATTCCAATCATGTGCGGCAGCGAAACAAAATGAATTGCAGCCAAGGGCAGTACGGACCTTAGGGATGGTTAACAAAATGAAATCAATGGATCTTAAGTGGTAAGTGCTGCCAGTAAAGTGCAAGAGATTTGAAAGGTAATGTGGCGTCATTCCGAGGATATTATAGACCAGTTGCAGCCAGTGTAGCCGGCGCCTGGTGTGAAGGGAAGGCCGAGCCACTAGTTTACAGAGAATGCAGGGATGGATGGTGAAAGGTGCGCTGGTGACAAAGCGAATTGCCAAATGAAACAAGGCGTTGAGCTTACTTAGGGTGCCTTTAGGTGCCATCTTATAGATTGTGTCCCCATAATCAAACATAGGAAGGATAGTCATTTTCACGAGTGCATGTTTGGCAGGGTGTGTAAATGAGGTCTTGTTACGATTCAGAAAGCCAAGTCTGGACTTGACTTTTGCCCGAAGGTTATCGATGTGTGTATTAAACGTCAAAGATGAATCCAACCAAAGGCCAAGGTATTTAAAGGTGCCACCAAACTCCAACTCTGAGCCATCTGCGCAGAAAATCTTAGGGGTACAGGTGGCGTTGAGATTTTTTCGATCAAATAAAATACATTTGGTCTTCTTGGAATTGAGAGACAGGTGGAGGTTGTGGAAAGACTGTTGGACGGAGGTGAGACTTTGCTGAAGAGTAGATGCAGCAGAATGAGCAGAAGGGCCAGTTGAGTAGATGATGGTGTCGTCAGCATAAAGATGTATCCCAGAATCACCAACAGCCTTGGTTACATCATTTATGTAAATGGCGAACAAGGTTGGGCCTAAGATGGAGCCTTGAGGCACACCTTTGGAGATGGGAAGTTGTTCCGACACAATGTTTTCTGCCTTCACCCACTAGACCCGATTGTCAAGATAGCTGGCAAACCAGCTGCAGCAACTACTAGACAGGCCAATGTTGGTAAGTCTTTGTAGGAAGATGTTGTGGTTGACCGAGTCAGAGGTCTGAGCTAGATCCACAAAGGCAGCGACGCAGACAAGCTTACTGTCCAAAGCGCCAATGATGTCATCCAGGACCTTCAGGGTAGCAGTGATGCATCCATGGCCTTTCCTAAACCCAGACTGCGGGTCAGACAGGATGTGGTTGGAGTCAATGAAGTGGGACAGCTGCCTATGAACCAGATTCTCCATAACCTTAGCTAGACAGGGCAGGATGGAGATAGGCCGGTAACAGTTTGGATCAGAGGTAGAGCCACCTTTGAAAAGGGATAGGATTAGGCAGATTTCCAGTCAAGTGAGAATACAGATAATTGGAGGGACAGGTTAAACGAGCTAGTGATCGGGGCAGCAAGAATGTGAGCAGCTGCTTTTAAAAACACCAGATCAAGCCCATCAGATCCAGCTGCCTTATTTGAATCTAGCTTGGTGAGCTCGTCCAGGACTTTTGAGACCGCGATGGGTAGAAAAGAGAGGCAGTTAAAACCAGGTGGGGAAGCTGACATATGAAATGATGTCAAATTTCTAGCAGCAGCGTCAGGGGAATTAAATTTCACAAAGTGATGATTAAATAGCGTTTCCATGCGTGGTTTATCGGTGACAACGATGTCACCGAATTTCATAGAGGTGGGTAGGTGAGAAGAAGCTAGATTGTTTTTCATAAGCTTTACGGTTTTCCAAAACCTTTTCACTTCGGACCCACAAGCTGAAAAATTTTCTTTGAAATAACTCATTTTGGCTTTCCTGATTGCCTGTGTTGTTTTGTTCCTGCATTGTCTGAAAGCCAGCCTATCAGCAGGGGACTGAGAAGACCTTGCTCTTCGCCATAAGGTGTTTTTGAGATGGAGCAGGGCAGCCAAGGGTAAACCAGGGGCTGTAACGATTTTTGGTCTGGAATCTTTTCAGTGAGGCATGTAAATCAATAATGGAACTAACGATCCTTTTGAAATATTACCAGGCATCGTCCACAGAGGGGATAAGGTTGATTCTATCCCAATTCACTGCCGCAACATCGCGTAAGAAGGCCTGATAATCAAAATTCTTTAAAGAGCGTTTGAAAGCAATCACTCGGGGACGCTTAATAGAGAGACCAGAGCGAACACATGCAATGGCACAGTGATCACTCACGTCTTGGCTTAAAACCCCAGTTTGGTAGTTTGATGGAGTGCTAGTAGGGATAATGTCGATCAGTGTGGCGGATGTGAGTGATTGTGGATTGTGTCTAGAAGGCTCTGATATCATTTGAAATAGATTTAAAGCGTCAAACTGCTGTATGACTAAATCTGGGAGATTAATCATATCCCAATTTAGATCACCCAGATGAATGAGCTCGGAAGAGATGAGGTGCCAGAAGTTCACTAAAGGCTGTCAGTGTACATGCTGGGCCAGACGGAGGTCTGTAGCAGGCAGCAACTGAGAAGGTGAAATGTGTTGACAGCTTAAGTTTTAGAATTAACAGTTCAAATTGCTTGAGGACCGACTTAGAAACAAAACTGGCCACACCACCTCCCTTTGTGGGTCTGTCCTGACGAAAGACATTGTGCCCCGGAATAAGAATTTCAAGATCAGAAACACTTTTTTTAAACCACGTTTCAGAAAACATCAGGATTGGCAGTGTGCACCCATGATTTCAGGTAGTCAACTTTTGGCAACAGACTGTGGGTATTTAAATGCGGAAAACCCAAACATTTGCATTCGCAGAAAATGACAGATTGGAGGCGGTAGGACCGTGAGTAACGGGCCCTGGGTTAGGGTGCACATTGCCAGAAACAAGCAGCATGAGAATAATTAATGCACGACAATAAACAAAGCCAAAGCATCGCGGTTGATTAACTATAACCGAGTACTTGATCGAAATTAATGAGCAAGTATCCTGAAGCTGCTGCAATAACATACAGGAATATAAAGGGATAAGACATGTTACGCACCGAGAGGGAAGACCAACCGACTTTGTAATCCAGAGGGAAAAGGCATCCCTGATAGGTAAGCCAAATTCGGAAGTTCCTCCGTGATTGAGGATGAAGGCCGGCTCCTGAGTGTGCCTGCTACCAAGACAGGTAGTTTGAGTCCGTACATGTAAAACAAGGAGGAAGGTCGTAACCCAAAACACCATAGAAGGATTTAAAGAGAATAATATATACGAGAAATATACTGCACAGAAAATCAATGAAAAAAGGAGATTTTTTAAACCTGCAATAAGGCCAGGCACGCGAGGGCCTAGAGCAGCTGTTTGTTGAAGGACCTGAAAGTTATCAGTGGAAGAGTCCGAAGCACAGGCGCCGCAAACTGTCAAAAGTACAACTAAGAGTCGATGGCTGGTGTCCGAAAAGCAGGCAGGCGAAATGTCTGTTGTATGACACCGCTCAGAGCGAAAGATGAGTCACAATCCTTTGACTGCTCGGAGTGGAGTAGTGAATGGGCCAACGAAGCGGGGTTGGATGCGGAACTGATTGCGGTTGGGGTAGACAGGATGGATGTCAGGAAGTGCTGGAATAGGGCTGGGCCGGCGAATCATCAGGTCTACGACCTGCAGGCAACTCAGCAGGATCAAAGAATCGGAGGCTTTTACGAGGTAATCTGACAGCTATTTGTGATATAATGGTGTGTTGCCTCATGGTATAAAAGCACAGATCCACATCCACATTGGGAGAAACATGGTGCCTGCCCTGTCGGCGACTAGCTACCTGGTATTTTGATTGCGTCTATTCTGTTTGTTTTCTGTTCCTCACTGGCGCCATGGAATCACTGTTTAGAGCACAGTAACCGCACGCGTAATGATGGGACTAACACTGCGTACGTGTGGACTTCTATGGCTTTTCGTGTTGATTGGATTTGTTTGTATGGAGGGACAAGGCCTAGGGTGTAACTGGACCGGCAGCGGTTGTATCCTACAGCCTGGGGGAGCTATACAGCATTCAGGATACTATGACGAACTTTGCTGTTCACCCTTGCTTGGATTTACCTCCTCAAATGAAGCGGCGGAAAAGGAGCCGACGGAGCGGCATTAGAGTGAGGAACAGGCTTAGGAAGCATAAGCCTGTCCTACCATCTGTGATTATGGGCAATGTACGCTCCGTGGTCAACAAAGTCGATGAACTTGTGGCGCTTTTGAAGTATGACCGCTGTGGCAGGACGACCGACGGCGGAGCAGACGGACAGGATAAAACTCTCCAGGAAAAGAGATTTTTTTTTTTTTTTTTTTTTTCTTTTTCTTAAAAAGGTGCAAATATTTACAGTGCGCAAGTGGAAAAATGGCAAAACAAAGACTAAACAAAACACAAAATAAACAGGCATGGAAGTTGCCAGGCTATATCAAAGACCCTGCGCTAACTTACAGTACCCACAGTACCTTTACTCTCAGCAGACCTCTCTGAATCTGAGGCCATGGGGCCTAATACAGCCTAATCCTAGCTGTAGCCCCTCCCCCAGGCAAACACCATTTCTAATAATAATCAAATTAATTTATACCAACACCAACCAAATAATGAATCAATTAACCCAACACAAAATAAACAAACATACAAAATAATTTTGGGACACCCCAAAAACATATGTGCAGATAAAATCCCCATATGTACAACAACCCGTGAAACACCCCTTCTAAAATGGTTTGTGCCCCTTGCAACCCGCGAAATCCCCCTATTTACAAAGTGTGGTACAGCCCACTCGGTTTTTCCGGAAGTATACAGAAGAGTGAATGGCTAGTTATTGTGGTGCGGTAATTACGAAATATTTAACCAATAAATGAATATAAAGTAAACAGCCAGTGTGAACAATTGCATTTACGGATACCGAAGATGATACAGATGATGGGGGAACGTGACAATGGATTCGGAACATTGCTGTTTGAGGAATAACAAATACACATTGTGAGAATGCAGGTAGGCCTTTCCCTGCACATTCAACAACGTAATTTGCTGACAGATTTATTGCAAAAGGTGAATTGTGGAAACAATGACCAATAAACCCGAAATATAAAATGTAGGAAACGGTGACAATGTTTTATAAAAATGCCTGCGTCAGTAGCGCCCGGTCAGCTCTCATATACAAATGCCGGCAAAGCCGTCTTCGCACTAACTGTGCACAGACTACGTCATCGCTCACTGCGTGACAACCGCCTGTACAGGCAGTGCAGCCTACTTTGTTTTACGGAGTCGTGGCTGAATGATAATGTTACTGCCACATACACGAATTTGGATGGCTTCACCTTGATCCGACAGGATAGAGACCTAATGAAGGCAGGCAAGAAAGCGGGAGGAGGGGTGTGCATCAATGTCAACGAACAGTGGTGCTCCCCGGCGCATATCACTGAGAAGCAGAGAATGTGTGATCAGAACATTGAACTGCTAGCGGTGAGTTGCAGGCCATATTATCTCCCTCGCAAATTCTCCAATGTTATTGTCATCGTTGTGTATGTTCCACCTTCTGCAAATGCTAAACTGGCGGCTGATTCAATAGTTAAAGTGGCCCACGAACTCCAAAGTCACACACCGGACGCTCTTGTGATAATTAATGGCGATTTCAATCACTGCACCCTCTCATCCGCATTGCCAGCGTTCAGTCAGTTTGTCACCTGCCCGACGAGATGCGATAAAACCATTGACTTGTTTTATGCTAATATCAAAGACCGTTATTCTGCTGCTGCTCTTTGTCCACTGGGCAGGTCGGATCATAACTTGCTGCTCCTCTCAACTAAATACACCGCGCTGGCCTGTAAACTGCCTACAACAACAAAAACTGTGCGCATATGGTCTGAAGAGACACGCGATAGGTTACAGGCATGTTTTGAATGTACGCACTGGTCTGTGTTCTATGAAGATAACCCAAATGGAGCAGATAGCGTGGCTGACTGTTTTACGGAATATGTTAAATTTTGCACTGATATGATCATCCCTTGTAAAACTATCAAACAGTTTTCAAACAATAAACTGTGGGTCACGAGAGATATAAAGGATGCTGTAAATGACAAGAAAACTGCCTTTATGAGTAAAGATAGGGACAGAATAAAGATGGCACAGAAAAAGCTTAAGGCTGCCATTAGGCGGGGAAAGAACATCTATAAGGACAAGGTTGAGAATAAGCTACAGGAGTGTGATACGAAAGGCTTGTGGAGAGGCTTAAAGTCAGTAACAGGGTATGGTCCTGGCAGTAGCAGCTTGACTGAGGGAATATTTACTCCAGACGAGGCAAATCATTTCTATGCCAGGTTTGATCCCACAGTTATCTTACCTAATCATTCATCAACCCAACCCACCCTTTCCCTACATGAGCTTGGGAGCTGTTCTTCTCCATGTCCCGCTATTACTATTACTGTTGAAGAGGTTCGCTCACAGCTCAAGAGGCTCAATATTAATAAGGCCCCTGGTCCAGATGGAATTATACCAAGGGTCCTTAAAGTTTGTGCTAATCAGCTGTGTGAGATGCTCCATTACATGTTCACCCTGTCATTGTGTGTGTCTAAAATACCAGCTATATGGAAAACATCTTGCATAGTACCATTCCCTAAGAAACCTAATGCCAAGGCCCTCAAAGACCTCAGGCCTATTGCTCTTACATCGCATGTGATGAAATGTTTTGAGAGGATTGTGCTGGGCCATTTAAAGACACAGGTCAATGCTTTCCAGGATCCTCTTCAATTTGCTTACAGGGAGGGTATTAGTACAAATGATGCTCTTATATACCTGCTGCATTGGGTGCTCAGTCACTTGGAGCAGTCAGCAGCATCTGTGAGAGTAATGTTTTTTGATTTTTATAGCGCTTTTAATACTGTTCGGCCTCACATTTTAGCCAGCAAGCTGTTCAGTTTTAACCTCAATCTATCAAGGGTTAGTTGGATAACAGATTACCTGATTGGTAGACCTCAATATGTGAGGCTTAACAACACAAAGTCTGCGACTATTTTCGCAAACATTGGGGCTCCACAGGAAACTGTGTTATCACCATTTTTATTCACGTTGACTGTAGACACAGTAGTGCCTCTTGTCATTTGCAAAAGTTTATAGATGACACAGCTCTAGTTGGCTATATTTCTAACAATGACATTGCCGCCTACCAGTATGAGGTAGACAGATTTGTGAGTTGGTGTGATGAAGCCCATCTCATTCTTAATGTTGAGAAGACAAAAGAGCTCTTCATTGATTTTATGAGGAAAAAGGCTGTGGCGGCCCCTATACTGATTAAGGGCCAGCCGGTTGAGATGGTTCACTCTCACAAATACCTGGGTGTACTTGTTGACTCTAAACTGGACTGGAAGGAGAACAGTCATGTTGTTTTTAAGAAGGCTCAGTCTAGACTGTTTTTCCTAAGAAAATTGAGATCTTTTGATGTTAGCAGGCCTACCCTTACTGTCTTTTATCATGGTATTCTGTCAAGTGTGCTGTTCTATGCTGTACTGTGCTGGGGTGGCAATCTGACAATAGAAGACAGGAACGGAATGAACAAACTTGTTAGGACAGCAGCTTCCATTATTGGTACTAGCCCTAGCTCTTTGGATAAAATTCTGGAGCAGAGATCCATTAAGAAACTCAGAAATGTCTTGTCTAGAGATGATCATCCCTTGCACAGTATGTTTTCTGTGAGTGGAAGAAGTGGAAGGCTACTTGCACCTAGATGTATGACTGAGAGGTTTAGGAGGTCATTCGTCCCTTCAGCTGTCAGATACTTTAATAAGAACTATTGACTGAGGCTGTTTTTTATTGATTTGATTGGTAGTACTATTGTTTTTGGTGTTGTTGTTCTTACTTGAACAATTGATCCGTATTTTACTTGTGTTGCCTGAGTGGCATGGATTGGTGCCCGCTCTGTACTGTATATTGCAGTTTGCACATGTGTATTTTGCAATTTAGCACTTTCCTAGACTTCTTTAATAATTTTTATTATTATTAGTATTTTATTATTTATTTATTTATTTTTTTTTACAAACTGGTATGATTATTGTGCTCTCTCAGTGTTATGCCTGGTGCAGATTATTTATTGTTTATTTTTGTATACAGTCTATTGTCTTGTGCCTTGTCACATTGTTACTGTCTTGGTGAATGTTTGGCCTGGTAGCAAACGAATTTCCCCCTTGGGGATTAATAAAGTGCATCCTATCCTATCCTATCCTATTGTATTACCCGTTAATAAGTAAACTGCGAAACGCCGTTAAAAAGTTAAAAGTTAAAAGAAAAAAAAATGCTGAGTTTTACAACGATACAGCATTACATTCAAAAGAGTCGCGAGCAGCGGGCGAGCGTACGTCTTGCCAAGGCGCAATTTTGGAAAGACATGGAAAGACATCTGATGTCTTTTCAGGTGGTGGCCATTCTCGTCTTTAGCCCGGAGGACACGACGCCCATGATTTCCAACAAGAATGTCAAATTTGGAATCGTCTGACCACAGGACACTTTGCCACTTTGCTACAGTCCATTTTAAATGAGCCTTGGCCCACAGAACACAGTGGCGCTTCTGGATCATGCTCAACAATGGCTTCGTTTTTGCACGATAGAGTCTTAGGTGGCATCTGTGGATGGCACAGCGGACTGTGTTTACAGACAGTGGTTTCTTGAAGTATTGCTGGGCCCATTTAGTAATGTCAATAACAGAATCATGCCAGTGAGTGATGCAGTGGCGTCTGGGCATCCAGTAAAGGTCTTCGGCCTTGTCCCTTACGCAGAGAGATTTTTCCAGTTTCTCTGAATCTTTTGATGATGTTATGCACTGTCGATGATGAGACCTTCAAAGCCTTTGCAATTTGACGTTGAGGAACATTCTTGTTAAAGTATTCCACAATTTTTTTACGCAAGCCGTCACAGGTTGGAGAGCCTCTGGCCATCTTTACTTCTGAGAGACTCAGCCTCTCTAAGACATCCCTTTTATAGCCAATCATGTTACACACCTGATGCCAGTTAACTTAATTACTAGCTAAATGTTCTTTCAGCTGATTCTCTTATATATTAATTGCTTTTTAAGCCCTTTATTCGCCTGTGTCCCAACTTTTTTGAGACCAGTTTCAGCCAAAAAATTTGAAAACAGCTCATTTTGTGGATGAAAATGTAAAATGTCTCAGTTCCAACATTTGAAATGTTACTTATGTTCTATTGTAAAAAACATATTGGCTCATGTGATCTGAAAGTCATTGCATTTTGATTTTATTCACAATTTACACTTCATCCCAACTATTTCGGAATTGGGGTTGTAATAATGTATTGTCACTGACTCTGCCCCTGTAAGTGTACCATCTGTATATGATATGGGTGTGTCTGACCATAAAGTAATCTCCATGCAGCTACATTTTTTGTCATCATATACCAAGCCTAAACATGAAATACGTTTCAGAAACCTTAAAAACATTGACACAAAAAATTTGGCTTCTGACCTCCAGCACCTCCACCTTATGCACACGTCATCAGTCACTGAATCTGTGGACTTCTACAATACAACCCTGAGCAATATTCTTGATCTCCATGCACCCATCAAAGTCAGGACAGCGTCATTTTCCAGCTCTGCTCCCTGGTATACAAGCGAACTGCGGAAAATGAAGGCAGCTGGACGTGCCCTTGAGCGCCGATACATGGCTTCTGGACTTACTATGCACAAGCTGGCCTATTGGGACCACCAAAAGACTTATTCCAAGTCTCTCAAAGACGCTCGGTCACTGTTCTACTCTAACATCATCCAAAGCAGACCTGGAAATTCCAAGCAGTTGTTCTCGACTATAAGTCATCTCCTTCAACCTCAAACCCCTCCACTTACGGGAATTACAGAAGATCACTGCACTGACTTCATGGACTTTTTCACAACCAAAATTGATACAATTCGCTCCTCCCTCTCTGTTCCCTCCTCCTCATCTGTGCCAACTGCCAACCCTCAGATTGGTATGATGAAGCCCCTCTGCTGCTTCCCAGAATCACTCAGCTTGAGGTGCAAGACATCATCAAAGGGATGAAACCCTCCACTTGTGCCCGCAACCCCTTTCCTACTGCCCTGGTGAAAGTACACAGCTCTGCCCTCAGTCCTCTGATTACTACGGTCATAAACCAATCTCTTCAGACTGGTCATCTGCACTAAAAACAGCCATTATCAAACCACTTCTCAAGAAACCCTCCCTTGTCCCTCAGCTACTTGCAAACTACAGGCCCATATCTAACCTGGCATTTCTCTCCAAAGTTTTAGAGAAAGTAGTTGCCAGCCACCTTCAGGACCACCTCCAACACAACAACATCTTTGAAAAGTTTTAATCTCGCTTCCGCTCCGCCCACAGCACGGAAACAGCTCTGGTGAGAGTAACAAATGACCTGCTGATGACAGCTGATTCTGGTTCATCATCCCTCCTCATCCTCCTCGACCTATCTGCAGCATTTGACATGGTCGACCACCACATACTCCTCCAGCGTCTGCACAACTCTGTTGGTCATAAAGGCACAGTTTTGAGCTGGTTTGAATCCTACCTCACTGGCAGGTCAGAGTATGTCGCCATGGGAGGATCAAGGTCCCGCTCACACACTGTTGGCTGCGGGGTTCCACAAGGGTCGGTGCTTGGACCCATCCTGTTTACCCTCTACCTGCTCCCCCTCGGTAAAGTCATCACTCGCTTTGGAATATCATTTCATTGCTAGGCTGATGACACGCAACTATACATGAGGGCAGACAGTGACTCAATACCATCAGCAACTTCATCCATCCTCACTGCATGTCTGGAGGAGACAAAGGCATGGATGAGGCATAGCTTTCTCCAGCTGAACAGCTCGAAAACTGAAGCCATCCTCATTGGTTCCATTCATCAGATCCGAAACTCCACCGTAACCTGCTTTACTTTCTCTGGCAAGGACATCCCTCTATCATCAAAAGTCACCAACCTTGGTGTCAGGTATGACCCCCATCTAACCTTTGAGGCATACATCAATCACCTCTGCAAAATATTATTTCACCACCTCAGGAATATAGCCAGACTTCGTCCCACACTCACCTTAAGAGATGCAGAGAGGCTCGTCCACGCCTTTGTCTCCTCCAGACGCGATTACTGTAACGCACTTCTCAGTGGGATTCCCAGCAAGAGCATACAGAAATTGTAATACATACAAAATAGTGTCGCTAGAATCCTGCTGAGAGTACTTAATATGAGCACATCACACCCATCCTACACTCACTACACTGGCTACCCATCTCTGCTCGGATCGAATACAAAGTTTCCCTCCTCACATTCCAGTGCATACATGGCAACACCCCTCAGTACCTTAAAGAACTCCTCACCCCCCAGTCCTCAGCAGCTCACTCCGCTCTACCAACAGCTACAGACTTCTGCCCCCAAGGACTAAGAGCCGCACACTCGGGGACCGAGTTTTCTGCTCCTCTGCCCCTCGACTGTGGAACACACTCCCAGAACATCTGAGGGCTCCACAGACGATCAACTGTTTTAAAAAGGTTCTTAAACCTTACCTTTTTAAAAAATCTTTTAATCTGTAATTGTTTCCTGTTTTACTCCTGATAACTGTGTTTAACTCCTGTTTAACTCTTTTGGTTTTTTTTTTTTTTTTTTTGGCTGCTTTTTGTAGCTCTTTGAGATTTTTTGTTAAATGTAAAGTGTGTTATAAATAAAATTTACAATTATTATTATTATTGTCGCTGGCTTAGATTAGATTACATTACATTACATTACATTACATTTATTGTCCCCAAGGGGGAAATTCATTTTCACAGCACTGTACATATTTACACAGCAACACAGACAACAACAAATCACACCACAAATCACAGGTAAACAAAGATATACACACTCAGTGCAGCCTGTTGTTTAAAGCAGCAATGGCTGCAGGGATCAGGCTTCTCCTGAGGCGAGCCCTTTTACACAGCAGTGTCCTGTATCTTCGCCCCGAGGGCAGTAAGGTGAGGTACTGGTTGAGTGGATGTGTAATGTCCTGTTCTATTGTGGTTGCGATGCGTGAGATGGCCCTATTGTTGAGAGCAGACAGATCGGGTGTGGGGAGACCGATTATTCTGGCAGCAGTGTTGGTGCTGCGAGTGAGTTTGGCCCGGTTGGTGACAGTTAGTAGATTAAAAAAGCAGGAAGAGCAGTACATGAGGATGGGCTGTATGATGATTTGGTATAGTAGTAACAGAAGATGGGGTGAAACATAAAGTCCTTTGAGTTTGTGGATGACAGATAGTCTTTGTTGGCTCCTTCTATAGATGTCGGTGGTGTGTTGGTTGAAACTGAGTTTATTGTCCAGTGTTACGCCGAGGTATTTAAAACTGTCCAGTATTTCAACCGTTTGGTTATTGTTGGTGATGGGGTGCTGGGGTGTGGGGGGGTCAATGATGAGTTCTTTCGTTTTTGCAACATTGAGGTGGAGGTGATTGCCCTCACTCCACTTGGTGAAGTGCGCCATAGTGCTGTGGTGGTCCAGGATGGAGTGGTCGTCTGTCAGCAGGGAAAGGATGGCTGTGTCATCTGAGTATTTGAGGTAGGTGGTGCAGGGTGAAGGGCTGGTGCAGTCGTTTGTATATAGCGTGAATAAGAATGGACACACAGCCCTGCGGTGCTCCGGTGTTAATGGTGTGTGTAGGTGATGTGATGTTGCCCACTCGCACCGCTTGCAGTCTGTCACTGAGGAAGTTGTGCAGGAGTCGAATAAGACGTGTAGGGATGTTGAGGTGGTGCAGCTTCTGGATCATCAGGTGCCTCTGGATAGTGTTAAAAGCACTGCTGAAGTCCACGAAGAGGATCCGGGCGAAGGTGCCTGGGGAGTCCAGGTGCTGGAGGAGGAGGTGCAGCAAGCAGGCCACAGCATCCTCTGTGCCCCTCCTGGCCTTGTAGGCAAATTGAAGGGGATCCAGCTGTGGAGTGACAACTGGGAAAATGATGTTGAGCAAGAGTTTCTCCAGGCACTTCATTATTATGGAAGTGAGGGCAACGGGACGACAGTGGTTGGGTTCTTTGGGACGGGGTTTCTTGGGTACTGGGATGATTGTGGCAGTTTTCCAGAGGGTGGGTATTGTGGCTGTGTGATAGGATTCAGAGAAGAGTGAGTGGAGAATGGGGGCAAGTTCCAGGGCGCAGGACTTCAGCACCTTGGCTGGGATGCCATCAGGTCCTGGGGCTTTGCCAACAATACACCGGCTGAGTTGGTGCTGTACCTCCTCCACTGAGAAGGGATCCGGTTCTTCAGGATCTGGAGGAGGGAGATTTTTTAGCCATTCCTCACTCACTGCAGAGAAGTCCTGGTTGTCAAACCGGGAGTAGAAGTTGTTCATCTCTGCTGCAAATGATTCCGGGTTATTTGTGTCAATGAGTTCGGGTTTGGATTCACCACCTGTTAGCGTTTTTACTTTCTGGAATGCCTGCCTTGTATTCATGCTGCCAAATTCCTGTTCCATTTTTTTTTTGAATTCCAATTTTGCTTTGAACACCTCATTTTTTATTTTTCGATTAGCCATTTTGAGGCCAGTCCAGTCTTTGAGGCTGAAGGCTGCGTGCTTTTCCTTCAGGCACTGTTTAATTTGGGATGTGATCCAGGGTTTAGAGTTAGGATATTTTTTTATCACTTTAGCTGGAATGACAGAGTGAATACAGAATTTGATGTAGTCTGTGATGACATTAACCTTGTCATTCAGCTGTCCATCAAAAATACTCCAGGTGGTGCATGCCAGGGAGCCTTGGAGTTGTATAATGGCATCCTCCAACCACTGTGGGGCACTGTAGCATTGTGGCTTGTGTGTTTTCAGTATTTGTTTGTAGAGAGGAAGTAAGCAGATGACGTTGTGGTCTGCATTTCCTAGCGGTGGATATGGATGGGCACGGAATGCGTCTGTAATATTGCCGTAGCACAAGTCCAAAGTGTTTCCTCTCCGGGTGGGAATATCCACATACTGCTGGAATGATGGTAGAACGCTGTCAAGTTTACAGGTGTTAAAGTCCCCCAGGAAGAACACGGGAGCTCCCGGGCTATAGCCAGATGTCGACACAGTGATATATTTCGGCCAATCGATGTGTTTTTCATGAACACAGCCAGATCGTTTGACTAACGCGATGTTAATTAGCTAGCAAACTACTTTCCTGCAGGATGACGAACATTACGAACAACTTCTGCATAAAACTTGCTTCCAGTCCATTAAACTTGAGCAGATTGCGGTCAGTTTCGCATGTCTGTTTTATGTGGCAACACTATGCTTGTAGCAGGATGCGTCACTCTCCCGCAGCTCAGTAAACACCAACTGGAAGCCGATGTGTTTGTTACCCGGCGACTATTATGTGTAGCAGCTATTAAGGTAGATGAAAAGTATTGGCACAGATGTATTAATATATAAGCGGTCCTTTTATTCCAAAGTCGTGAAGAAAGCCACGGAAGTAGCTACATATGCAGCCCTGGTGGGCAGGACCGTATGAACCTGCTTGTAAAACAGATTGCGAGCTGATCATCCGTCCAATCATTGATTGATGTGACTGTAAGCGCACGGTTTAAGTGGAAGCAGTTCTAATCCAAGCGCACGCAGGGGCTAATTGAGTGCAAGAGCAGGATCTTTTGGGGGAAAACTTCAGCTGTACTTTCAGTAAAACGTAATATCCAGGGGTGCGTTTATCCAGAAGTGCGTCCATGCACGGTCAGTGGTTCCAACTATGTAAGTTAGCATCCGTGCTTTGACATACAAGCTCGTACAGCAGGAATTTCCCTCTGATTGATAACCAATGAGATCGCTTGTATTTGTCAATATCCAATCCGTACCAAATTGAGAAGGGAAGTCCCGCCTTCTCACACAGCCAAAAACAGACTGCATTAACATTTGAATTATGTTAGGAAAAGCGCGTGGGACCTCGAAATCGAAAATGCCAAGCCAGGCACGACAGTCTCTCATGAAGATGAAAAAGAAAAGTGGCAAACTGCGTTAGCGATTTAATTATGAGACAGATATCGCATCTGCTTCTTGAAAAAGAAAAAGCATTTCCGAGAATGTATTTGCTTTATGAGATAAGTGTTTTCGATTTCATTTTGTTAGTGATATTGCGGGGCACTTCTTGCAAATGAAAACCATGCCTACATGGACTTGAAAATGCAAACCAAAGTGGAGGATTACTTCAGCATTTTTGTGATGATACAAATAACGCGCGTGCTCCTCAAAAAGGAAAAAGCATTTCTGAGAATGTATTTGCTTTATACAATTAGCGTTTTCCTTTTGTAAGTGATATTGCGGGGACTTCTCGAAAATGCAAATGCAAATGAGGAATGTATTTTAATTTTCCATTTGTTATAAAAATTGCATACGAAAATGAAAATGCAAAGTGGAGGATTATATTTGCATTTTCATTATGATACAAATAATGCGCTTGTATTTTGAAAATGAAAAGGCATTTCTGACATTGCATTTTCATTTTAATTTTGTTAACTATATGCTTCCATAGAATATGCATACATATTGTGTCATATTATTGGGTTACAAGCATTATTGCAATAATTAGTTTTTGACTGGACAAGAAAATTAAATGTGATTGATTCTACTTAATCTTTTTCAATGCCATTACAAACTGTGAGAAGTGTTGAACGCTGGCATTCTCTATAGCATATGAACATGCTAAAATTAAAGCTTTGATTTTATTTTAATTTGCAGATCCAATGCCGGGGCACAAGCAGATGGTGATAGGACTTTTATTGGTCAGTCTTTTCAGTTATCAAGCCACTCTGACTAGCATTCCTGAGGGAAGCATATGTAAAATAAGCAGTGACCAGCGCTCAGCAGACTGTAAGGGACTGCATCTAGCTAAAGTCCCTGTTCAAGGGCTTCCTGCATTTTTAGAGGAGATTGACCTGTCCCAAAATGCAATACAAATTATTCACCGTGGTGATTTTTCCCATCTTCACCGCTTGCGTGTACTCCAACTTCAGTACAACAACATCTCCCTGATAGAGGATGATGCCTTTTGCTTCAACCCCTTTTTGGAATACCTTGATATCTTCAACAATTCCCTGAGAGCTATCCCTGCTTTAGCCATCAAGCCCCTTTCCAGGTTGGCAACCCTGAAGATGTCCAACAATTTCTACTCTGAAGCCACTCTGGATAATGTCTTTTCTAATTTCACACACCTCAGGGAATTGTCACTTGGAGGTCCTTTAATCCCAAATCTTAAAAAAGGGGATTTTCAGGCCTTGAAAGCAATCTCTTTGGAAGTATTTTCTTTGAAAACTGCATCCAGTCTACAGGACTATGAGCCAGGGTGTTTAAAAGCAATCCAGACCAGAAACCTGTGGTTTGATGTTGCATTGGACCAAAAACCAGACATTCTGCCTTTGATTCTGGGGGATATCGCCAACAAGACGTTTGCTGTTCTTCGGTTCCGTAATCTTTTTGAATTCAAATACTATTCTGGCGAGATGAACATTTTCCAAGGCTTAGCAGCTATTAATATCCATCACCTAATTTTCTACCGTGGAAAATTCAATGAAAATCTTCTGAGGATGGCACTAATAAACATACAGGTCTCCTCTATAAAAGGCTTAGGACTTCTGTACATTGATTTTGCCCGATCACCCTCCTTTGCGGACAGTGGAAAGAATTCCAGTGTGACAAACCTGGCTTTGGATGATCTCGTTTTGGGGTAAGTTATTTTATGTTCCACATTTTCAGAGGTAGCAGAAATACTATTATTGCCAACTGAATTACGTTGCAAGTCTGCATTTTTTAAGGAAATGCAAATTATGTATGATGCGGAGCTCTCAAAACAATGACTGCTTGTATAATAAGTGGCTAAGAACAGTGAAATTTGATAAAATGCAACGTTCAGTGAGCTGCACACAGAACATTTACATGTATGCGGACACTAAGCTAATCTGAGCACTGCTGAAAGATGTGAGTGAATGATTATACGGTAACCAGGAAGTTTACTGCCATATATTTTTAGGCCTATTTTCCTGCTCTTAGAATGAAGGCACAGCACCTAGCAACCAAGTCAGAGTGTGTGTTCACTGGAAATTGCTTTGTGTCTCAGCAATTAAAGGGGCAGTTTCTCAATATTTTACTATGCATAATTCCACAGTTAAGGCTTTGCAGAAATAAGTTGCAAAGACACCATGTACATTTTCCCACAGCAGGTTGAGATATTTGAGTAGTTATCACCTCCCGGGCTTCACTATGCATTTGCCGTAAAGCCAGAAACTACCAAAATGCATTGCTCTAGCTTGCTATCCCAGACACACCCTTGACGCACTATAGGGGTGTGGATTTGTGAAACACAGGTACACAAAGCTGACATAGCATTGCATTGAGAGCAAAGCATCACTCACATTGCTGCAAAGGTGTTAAGTCATAATAATTATGCAAAGTTTGTCCTGTGCCTGGGTCACAAAAAAGGCCAAAGCTAGAGGAGTAATTCTTCTCTCTTTACCTGCCAATACAGAACAGACGATAGAATGCTGAAGGGCCATTGCAAACCCAACAAATAAAGTAAACAAACTAGCAAATAAGTATACAGATGTTACAGTTTGCAGTGAGAATTTTCATCATGAGGACTACAGGAGAGATCTACAATCAGTTTCTAAGTCGACCTTTGAAAATAATTCTGAACAACGTAGCCATTCTATTTTTCTGTCGTGTGACCAAAAATTTAAGGTTAATCAAGATTCACTTTTATCCTCGACGCCCCCACTGCAGAAGAGAGGTTGACCAATGGAGTCATAGGTGAGTAAGCTAGCCAAGTAGCTGTTTTCTTGGATGTCAAGGCAATGATCAGAAAACGGTGCGCTTCCGAACTAATTCCTTGAAAAATTTTCCACTTGCTATTTTGCTCCAGCCTACTCATATTACAATGTTAGGCTAATGTTAACGTAATATAATAGGAATGAAGCTGATAGTGCCAAAACAGCAAGGTTATATTGCCGAAATGACAAAATTTTCCACTTGCTAGCGTGCCCCAGTCCACTACAACCGCAAGTTAACAAAAACCCGACTGGCTGATATAAAGGTGACGTTATTGAAGGCACGTTAATGTATCCTTCTCCATTATATTATCTGCGCTCATATATTAGGGTGTCATTTCCGCTTTTGGAAATGTAGCTAGTTTATTATATGAGTAAAGTTACCATGGAAGTTTTATTTTTGAGTGGCAACTACAGCACGTCCCCTGGCTTTCTAGAGTGGTAGACCAGAAATTCAAGCTGAGCTAGCTTGTAGTTCTTCCTTACCTTCGACTACGTCACTGTACGCATCAAACATACGCTGGAGGGGGGATGTACAACAGATTTTGCTGCTGATTCTTGATAATGGTTTATTTTCTGATTTTTGGAGATACAGAAAACATTGACAAAAACTGCCAGCGTTTTTCACACCATATCCCTGACTACAATATATAGAGGCAAGGATCAAAATCGGCAAAGTGTCCCTTTAAATTTTAGTCATCATTAAAGGGAAATCTAATTTGTTATATTGAAGAAAAAATATATTGGACCTAATTTTGTGTCAAATGTAAATCCATTGGTAAAGATGTACTTTACAAAAAGTAACACCAAAAGTATTTGGCCACTTCTTTGTACTTGCAATGGAGAATTGCAAATCCACAAATCAAAACCTCCTTCGGCTTAATCTTATTTTGTATCACTACTTGTGGTCATTTTACTTAAACTACATGCCTGAGGTATTGGGTCACCCCAGCATGTTCTGCTTTGACCATCTCAGTCAAAATTCCATCAAATGCCCATAGTCTGGATTGAAGAGGGCAGTCCCTAAGTGCAAACATTAAAAATCTTGAAAATCTGCTAGAGAAGTGGTCAAAAATCCCCCCAGATTTTTTTTCTCTAAACTTATTAGACATAGGTCTTTGTCTTCAGCTTTGCCAGGTATGTCTTCAAAACAACTGTAACAAGTCAGGACTGAACATTAATGACTTTTTTTTGTTTTTCATCGAAAATGACATTATTCGATAAAAAATGAATAAATAAAAGACTAGAGCAGATGAAATAAGCTATTGTTCACAAGAAGTGGTCAAGCAACAGAATAATTCTTACAAAATATAAATAATTGTCTTGAAAGAAGAGCGCAAAATAGATATAACTGAAACAGAAAGAGAAGTGGAAAGTCTGAGAGAGTACGTCAGTGTTTCTAGTTTGAGATACTGACACCTCTTTGGTCATCTGCCTACAATTTTATTGAACTGCCATACTTTAGTATGTGAAACACCAAAGGAGACATCTGCAGCTGCTAGTGTCATGTGAGGCAGGAGACTCAAGTGCAGTTGCCTGCTTACAAAGTTGGGCATCTCGGCCTTCCACTTCTCTTTCTACCCTGTTAACAGCCAGTTTGCTCTCTTCATTCAGGGCATATGTCACAAATAGAATACTCATCATCGTTGGTTGTCAGGATTCAACAGAAAGCTGATGTTTATTGCTAATTGTAGCCCCCGGACGAAGTCAGGCGGCTACTATGGATTCATGTGTGTCATCGCCGCCGTCGTAGGCACTTCCTTATGGATGCTCTCCAGGATGTACTGTAATTATTGACCGATTACTTTCATATTTGGTACGGACATGTGTTATACTTATGACAGCAATCGATTTTAGTTGCCATGGCGACAGTATTGGCCGTATAATATGCAAATTAGCGGCAAAACCGATTACTTTCATAGTTGGTATGGACATGTGTTACACTTCCCTTATGACCCCTATTGATTTTGGTTTCCATGGCAACAGTATTACTGCATAATATGCAAATTAGTGGCAAAACAGACATTTCCTTGTGGACACAGTACAAGCTGGATTTTTTTGACTGATTACTTTCATATTTGGTATGGACATGTGTTATACTTTACTTATGACACCCATCGATTTTGGTTGCCATGGTGACAGTGTTTGCCAAATAATCTGCAAATTAGTAGCAAAACAAATTTCCTTGTGGACGCAGTACAGGCTGCAATTTTTTCCCGATTACTTTCATATTTGGCATGGACATGTGTTATACTTCACTTATGACACGTATTCATTTTGGTTGCCATGGTGACAGTATTGGCTGAATAATGAGCAAATTTGCCCTGAAACATACACACTTCCTTGTGGATGCTATAGAGGCTGTAATTTTTCACAGATTACTTTCATATTTGGTATGGACATGTTATACTTCACTTATGACACAGATCAATTCAGGTTGCCATGGTGACAGCATTGGCTGAATAATGTGAAAAAAAAGAAAAAAGGGGAGAAGCTGGCGTTCGGGGGGCTACACCCATGCGGTTGCAGCCGACTGGACTGTCTAGTTTTTTAACCAATGTTTAACTTCATTTATGCTAGTCTACCTGACAGCTTGAGAATTGAGTGAAATATTTAGATAGCTTTTGTTGTTCTTAGTATGCTCCGGGTGGTGTCTCATATATCAATTTAGCACAATAAACTCATTGCTTAAAAATGAGGTAAAAATGTGTTACTAATTCTTGGGTTGAATGGTGGCTGATATTGATGTCATGCAGTCATACCTGGAGGCTGAATTAGAATAAACCATCATTTAAAAAAAATCAGTGTAATTTTTAACATTATCAGCATATTGGTTGTATTGTTAGCTCACTAGGTCCAACGGACCAAAGGGAGCTCATGCGATCAAGCAGCAGTATCTGCGTCAGCGTCTGCGTTGGTGTCAGTGTCTGTGTTAACTTTGATCTTCTTTTGCGAAACCACTGAAGGAATCAATTTGATGGGGAGGCACATATGGATGTACAGATTATAAATTGTTTGATTGGTGTAAATCCGTCCATAGGTGGTGCTATAGCAAACAAATGGTCATAACCCCTAAACCATTTTTGCGATCAATTTGAAATTTTAAATGCTTCATGGTAGTCAGGGTTGCTATGGAAATCTGTAAGAACAAAGTGATAAATGAAACAACATGGTCAACATCAGCCAATAAATTTCAGTAGCCCTTATACTCACTTTAGCTGTCACCTGTCATCATGAAACCTTATATTCTTGTTGAGGATGTGGAAAAGGCATTTTTATTTCAGTTACTTTGATTGGCCATATGGTGGCGCTAAAGAGAGGTACATTATGTGTTGGGCAATAACTTCTAAACCATAGGTTATCGAAGCAAAATTCTTATTTGGTAAATTCTGTGGGTCAAGACGAATCAATCCATGTAACCCACACCCATTTTTGTATTTGTTAACTTGATGAATTCTTTGTGAAACCTTTAATTTTTATCTCCTCCTTGACAGTGAGATCAATTCACACAAAATTAAATGCATTCCCTATATTGATATAAAGAGCTGTAAGTCCTTAATGCAATGTCCAATCATTACCAAACTTGAAATCACACATTTACAGGTCATGCAACAAAATCACACTGAAGTTGGTTTAAATTCGTTCATTTGTGGCACTATAGCAAGCAAATGGTCATAGCTCTTAAACCAATTGTGCAAGCAACTTTAAATTTTGCATACTTCATAATGGTGAAGGTTGCCATGAAAACCTAGAAGAATGAAGTAATAGTTCAAACAAGATGGCCAGCATCAGCCAGTTAAATTTAATTAGCCCCTATGCTGATTTGAACTGCCATCAATGATGAAACTTTATACTATTGCCAAAGATGTGTATAAGAGCAGTCTTAATGCAGATTACTTTGATTGGACAGATGGTGGTGCTATAAAGAGGTACAACAAATTTGATTCCAGTTAGCCAATATGTGGTGCTGTCGTAAGAAAAACAATGTAAAATTGCTATCAGGTAACAGCTGCTGTTTCAAAGACATGGCAGTGACTAATTAACCTGAAAATTGCAGGGCAGAGTATATCATGCCGTTATGTGCCATGAACTGGAAATTATATGAAAAACTTACACAATTTGTGTCCTCACTGCTTCAAAACTGATGATTACCTCACATTGCTTGGACCGTGTAATTACTGCTTGCAGTCATGTTTGTTTCTTTCCTACAGAAATTATAAAAGGTGTCCTCATCCTCCCAATGTTGGACCCAAGCATTAAAAATACTACTACTTGTGAGCTCACTTTACACTAGAGCCTGAAATAAACCAAGTGAGCTACAATGCCCATTACTTTATTTTTTAAAATCAATTTATTCCTACTACAGTGGAAAAACTGTACCAGTTTCTGTAAAGAACATCTAATTTGTTGACACTCCCAAATTTTTTCAACAGTGCATACATACTTGAATAAAAATGGCATGGATGCATGCATGTGTTCATACATGCATCAATAAATTTTACCCCAAATACATATATATAGATCCATGATGTTTCCTTCTCACCTCCATCAAACCAGAATTGCTATTGTTGACCTCCACTCATCTGATGGTGCAGATTAATGTTGTATTTTTGTTTTAATCCATTGGTTTATTTCTGTAACTTCCCAGGGACATCAGTAATCCTGATATCTTGCGGTTTGACTGGCGGTTCACTTGGTTCAGTAAGGTCCGGCGACTGACCATCAAGAATGTCAACTTCAACTTTGTGCCATGCGACGCTTGGAGTGAAATGAAAATGGTTGAGCTGCTGGATGTCTCTAACAACCGAATGCAAGACATCTACCTCTACAACCGGAAATGCCAGTACAGTGGGACAATGAGGTCTCTAAACTCCTTCAACCTCAGCACCAATGAACTGAGCAGCCTGAGTGACATAGAATCCTTAACCAGAGAATTTTGGCAGCTGAAAGTTTTGGACCTCAGCCATAACAAATTTGGTTCGAAAGAAGGTGCCTGTATTTGGAAGTCAAATATAACGAGGATGATCCTTCACCACAACAATTTTATCAGCAGCACTCTCAATTGTCTGCCTACAACATTACAGTACCTAGACCTCTCCTTCTGCAACCTGGACCAGGTGGATATGCTCTACTTCAGACAAGCAACAAATCTTAAAGAGCTCCTCCTCAGTGGTAACAAGATTAAATTCATCCCTTCTGGATGGAGTAACCCAGCCTTGCTATCCTTGACCCTTGATGGGAACTCCTTCGGACTCATCAGCATGAGCTCCTTTGAAAACATGCCAAGTTTATCCAAGTTAAAAGCAGGAAACAATCCTTACCACTGTACCTGTGACCTCCATGCTTTCATCCAAGAGACTACAACTAAGGGAAAAGTCAACATCACAGACTGGCCAGACAATTACAAGTGTTACCACCCAGAGGCGTGGCTTAACACGGTAGTGGCTAAATTCTTCCCTGGCCGCATAGCCTGTGACATTAGACTTGTCATTGTCATTTCTGTGGTGATAACCACTGTTGTGGTGCTGGCTGTTATAATGCTGTGCTATGTTTTTAATGTACCATGGTATGCTAAAGCTACCTATCAGATCCTCAGAGCCAAATACAGGGCCCACAAGGAAGGGCAGGGAGTGCTGCAAACCTATACCTACCATGCCTTCATTTCTTACAGTCACTCAGATGCTGATTGGGTGAGGGATAAGTTATTGCCTTGCCTGGAGAACAGTAAGCCCCCTTACAAAATTTGCATCCATGAGAGAGACTTTATGCCTGGCAGGTGGATTATTGACAACATTATTGATAACATGGAGAACAGCCGGAAGGTAAGGGCCTGAGCATTTTTGTTTGAAATAACGTTAGATAGGGTAGTGAAAACATTATGAAGACTCCGATTTAATTGTTTATGTCATGTCAAGAGGCTCTGAAATGCTTATGCTATTGTTCTGAGAAAACAATTAGACCTATACTGTGCACAAAAGTAATGGACTTTTATGCTTGGGTAAGTACTTTTTAAGTCTACAGTGGAGAAAGGTAAAAATCCAAACATTTTCAACAAATTGCGCAATTGTGGTTAATGAAAGAGAGTACCTTGTTCTGAAGTAGCCTCCAGTGCAGACGTCTTATGTGGTTCGCTTCCTTCACACACCAACATCTGCGCTCTCAAGCCGGGGTTTGAGTTCCGTGACGAAATGGCATTGTTTGAAATAAGCAAATCAGAATGCACATTTAATGATAGTCCGTTTGCGTTTCCCTGTCAAATATTAATAAACAAAAAAATTGTGGGTACAGAAACAATGAAAAACTCATTACAAAACATTTGTTTTGTATGTAAAATAAGAATCGGATTGAAGAAAGAGAAAATTTGTGTATATGGAAAAAGCTAACTTTATGTTCTTTCAACTTGAAAAACCAACTTGATGTTCCTTAAGGTTAGGTTACAGGGAAAACTCAAAAATTCTTATATCTTTATAAAATCATATAATTTGATCATAAAATGATATGTTATGACAAGGAAAGCATATTTCCTGATTTTTGCATAATTATTCTAATTAGGTCATGTAATTCAAGATGGCCGCCACCAAAAAGTGACATATAGAAAATGCAGCATATCTCAAGAAGTATTTGGAGTACAGACTTGGAATGTGGTATATCTATTATGTATATACCACTCTTGATTTTTAATTAAAAAAACTTCACAGATTATACTTAAATATGTAGCCAGGAGAGAGTTAAAGTCAGTTGACACCCCCCTGAAATTGGGTACCACAGAAATAGAGGCAAATTTTTTTTCCATCCTAGGGCCAAGTTTTCTTTTTAATTCAAAACCAAGAGTGCTATATACATAATAGATATACCAAATTCCAAGTCTGTACTCCAAATACTTCTTGAGATATGCTGCATTTTCTATTAGTCACTTTTCGGTGGCGACCATCTTGAATCACATGACCTAATAAGGAAAAAATCAGGAAATATGCTTTCCTTGTCATAATATACATATATATATACAAATATATATGATAATATATATATACAAATTATATGATTTTATGAAGATTTAAGAATTTTTGAGTTTTGCCTGAAACCTAACCTTAAGTCGTGTTCTTTGCGTAAATACTGCTGTATATTCCTCAAGCGAACTGTTGGTATGCCGTATGGGATGCTGCCATTTAATATAACAGTTCTCGAGAATAAAAAGCCCACTAGATGAGAACACAAAGGAAATCAAGCAACTTCACAATGATAGTGACCAGCCCCACATCAAATGTCAAACTCAAAGTGTGCTGGTCTGCTGATGAACTTGTATTCGGGAAACTTTAAACACTGAAGAAACCTGGAGAAAGTCCACCTTTTGAACATTTTCCACATATTAGTTAGCCTCCATTACAGACGTCTTATGTGTTTCGCTTACCTCCCTCAACCTCAAAATTTCAGAGCTTCTCTCTGATTTGTAGAACACAAAACCCCGCTTGAGTGCGTAGATGTGGATGAGTGAGGGAAGCAAGCCGCATAAGACATCTTAAACCAGGCAAGTCCTGCAGTATGTACTACAGCATGTTCAATATGGACCCACATCTCATATTATATTGGGAAAATTAATCTATTCTGCAGCTAGAGAGAAGCTGCACTCGAAGAGCGCAAACATCTGCCAAGGCCAACTGTCCACTCTTCTAAGATGCACAAATGTACAAGCACAACCATCACACTTCAATCGCTGTGTTTTGTCACTGTTGAACTTTACTTCCATCTTCTGGATTTTAAGATGTTATGGCATTTATATTGCATAGGCTAAGTGCTGTATCTCACTGCGTGAACTAAAGTAAAAAAAATAAAAGTGGTGTGGATACCTGTGATTGGAAACCACTGAAAAATTGAATGATTTCTTTGTTGGCCTTTGATACATCCTTCCACCAAGTTCCATGCAAATCAGGCCAGTAGTTGACAAACAAACCAAACCATGAACATAACCTCCTTGGCAGAGGAAATTACAATGTACTATATGTATTGCTGTAAGATAAATTAGTGTTTAGAATATATGTTTAACATTTTGATGTGTCTCCTACCTCACCCAGGTCATCTTTGTACTGTCTAGGCATTTTGTGAACAGTGAATGGTGCAACTATGAGCTCTATTTTGCCAATCAGCGAGCCATCGGAAAGACATTCAATGATGTTGTGCTGGTGGTCAAGGAACCAATTGAAGCAAATTCCTTGCCAAACAAATACTGCAAACTAAAGAAGATGTTGAGTACAAAGACATATTTGGAGTGGCCTCATGAAGCTAAGCAGCAGGTCTTCTTCTGGGCTCAGCTAAAAAGCGTCCTAGGAAAACCCAGTCTCACCAAAGATCATGTCTCCGGCACCCGGAGTTCTCACTCTGAGGCTGATGAGTCTGAGGCCGAGCTCCCTATGGATGACATACAGATATAGATTACTCCAAATGCAGGCAGAAGAGGAGGGATCCTGTCCTGAGGTCTCAGAACAATAATTCATTTTTCTTTCAGTCAAGTCAGGCAGGGATTAAAAAGCAGACTGAAGAATTGGTATGATGAAATATTTCATTGTTTCAGTATCAAGAAGTTTTTCTATGGTGATTTCATCTTGAAATAGTGAAGAGTCAACTTGTTTTCAGTTGGACTGGGGACATTACTGCATTACATTTCTAAAAACTTATTACTGTTTTCACTTTAGGCATGACTGTGAACTTGAGACCTCACTCTTAGTTATGTTGTGAAGAGGAAATGCTTAGAATGCCATGTCCTTCCTGCAATGGAATACTGTGAGCTGAAAAGGGATACTCTAGTCCTCTGAGGACGTTTTGCTCAAAAGCTAATATTTGTACAGTAATGACAAGGAAATGAATGAAAAAAATGAAGAGGAATATTTTTTATAAAAAAACCTTTTTAAAAATTGAAATTTT
Source organism: Gymnothorax javanicus (assembly GCA_029692085.1). Taxonomy (NCBI): domain Eukaryota; kingdom Metazoa; phylum Chordata; class Actinopteri; order Anguilliformes; family Muraenidae; genus Gymnothorax; species Gymnothorax javanicus. The sequence continues at coordinate 57,385,295 of CM056193.1, forward strand.
TTTGCCAAAGAACTGTGAAATTATCCCCATTTTAGGACTGGAATTAAAATCGCCTTTTTGTAGAGCTAGTAAAGATTGACATAGGAAGAGGAACTCGTGTTGACCTTCACTGAAAACAGTTATGGATTCTGGGGATTGCATAGTCCATTTTCTTCCTTAAACGGCAGTATTGATGTAATTGCCGATGATGCCACTTTCTCAGATTGTGAAGGAGCACAGCCCTACTTGTTTGAGCCATAAGGTAGATGGGCCAGATCAGATATGGACTTCACAAATGAGTCCGAAGAACAGCGAATAAAAATGGAGGGATTTCAAACTACTGACTGGTAAGCGATCATTTAGTTGCATATACATGTCTGGCCATTTGAATTCCACTATTTTATTTCATTAGCAGTTAAATAAGATAAGAGTTATAGAGTTTCTTTTGACAATGCTTTTATTGTTTTTTTTTTTTTTTTTGTTTAGCATGCAACCCAATTTCCATGTAAATTTCCCAGGAAATTGCTTATAATTTTACAAAGCCTTCGTGATTGTAGGCTATGTGAGCTTCTATGATTGCTTTTGTTATTTTAGGCATGAATGTGGAAACTGCCAACCTCTGAATTGTGTCCAACCGTATGTCTGCTGTTCTAAAATTGCCTGTATTGTTGCCACACAAAAAAAAAAACAAAAAAAAAAAAAAAAACAGTGGAGCATTTGCTTTTTAACGATGCTTTGTTTCTGAACCTATTGACCTGGCAGCCGCAGTTTGTGGATTTAAACAATCTTCAGTGAAACTAGCACTGCAAAGTCTAGTCTACATAGTGGGGTTAGTAAAGTCAGATTACGTGTCTGACTGAGTTTGTCTAAATTCTTGCAAAATGAGGATCTTCGAGCCAATGATGAAGGCTCAGGTTAATTATATCAAACACACTTTGTCGGTGTGGTTCCCCCTTTTTAGCTCACCGGCCAATAGGCTGTGAGGCGTCGTCAGTTTGAGTCTGTCATCCGTCGGTCTGTTGTCCGTCTGTCATTCATACATTAGCAGCTGGATCTCGGAAACCGCTCCATGGATTTTGGTGGTATGATGCCTTGAGCCTGTATCTCTGGATCATTTATTTTGTTTTTGGATTGGACCATTTTTGACCATTTTCATGCTGAAAATTGGTGTTTTTGCAACTAACATTCAATGAATCAAAAATGGCTTCATAGATTCCGAGATTTTGGTTTAAAAAGTTGAAAAACTACATTCTATATTACCTGCCTTAATTTGGACTCTAGTTTTGTTGTGGACCATTTTATGGGACATATTTGGTCAAAAATGGTCTTCTTGCATTGTTAGGGTCCATCTCTCAGAAACTAGTCCATAGATCCTGAGATTTTGATTTAGAATAATAAATAATGGCATTCAGCAGTGCCTGTGCAAATTGGACCCATTTTATTTGCAAATTTAGGCCATTTTATGGCCCGTTCTTTGGTCCAAAATTAGTCCAAACTATAAAAAATGTGCTATTTCTCCTGTAATATTGCATTTACATCTGAGGTTTGCATTGTTGGGTCTTCGCAAATCATGTATAGGCTTTCTGCTGGTCTGGTCAAAGGTGACCTACCGTGATTTGAAAGGCCAATCTCGAGGTTGCAATGCACTGAATGGCCAATATCATGATTAATATTCCATTTACAGCTTAGGCTTGCATTGTTGGGTATTAGTAAATCATGTATAGGGGTCTGGCCAAATGGTTATGCACTACAATTTTGATGTTCATTGGTCTTTAACTTTTTAACCAGATAACTTATATAAACTTGAAGCACATGTTTCTAAAGTTTTTACAAGTACTTTAACATGGTATACTCAATGGATTGTTAGAATAATTTTTGAATGTGAAATTAGCAAAAATGTGCTCAATTACAGTACTACCAAAAGAGGACATCAGACTTGACAAGGTGTACGCAAAGATGCATAACATGCTGTTTTCATTACAAATTGGAGTCAACCTGGTTTCAATATTGCAATAAACCTATTAAACTATGTTCTCAGCAAAAATTGTCGCAAAATATGGAATTTCTTAGATTTAATAGGGAAAAGAATATGGTTACGTCATTACAAGGTGTATTGGTTACGTCACTACAGAACTAGATGTTCATGAGAAAAAGTAAGGTTTACTTCAAGAAAAGAACTAAAATAGGTAACATAACATACTTTTAGTTACAGATGCTGAAAAATATGAATAGTAAAAGGTAATAAATGTAGAAACAAGTAAATTTTATGTAGTTTTAGATATTTTATTGTTCAGATGAAAATTATGTGAAAAATAGATTTCCGAGTTAGCCTGGAATCCATCCATATCAAGCTTTGGTCGCTCCCAACGGTCACTTGCTTATATGTCTGGCCTCAGGCGGTAGGCCAGCGTTTGACTTTCAAATATTCGCACAAAGTCCATGCGAGATCTGCGATTGGCTCACAGTCGCAAGGGTGCCCCGCCCCTTTAGACAGACTTAAAAATAAATAAAATACCACAGTTCTGCATTCAACGGAAGTCCCGGCTCCCGGCTCATGTTGATACGAGTATTCATCTGAGTGGCAGCAGAGTCTCTGGGCAGTGAACGAGCCGGGAGGCAGGACTTCCGTTGAATGCGCGAGCTTACTTGAAGCATAACTGTGGTATTTTATCATTTTTAGCGAAAAATAACCGCGTTTATAGAGTTCTGAGGATACGAGTGGACAAAGCAGACTTGGATTATACTGGAAGATGCGTTGGACGATGGTTTGAAAGTTTGTCAACGGACGTTTTGTGGAGTTTTCCCAATGCTACTGGGTGACCCCATTTGCTTCCAGCAAAAAAAGGAATTTGGATAATTTTTCAAAACTCTTCAGTGGCCATAAAGTTGCGCCAGGTGAAGAACAACTTTGTCCGTTCAAGACATCTAATGGTGAGTAATTGATATACAAATTATAGTTTTTGGGTGGAGTATCACTTTAATCTAGCTGATGCAATCATGCCCTTCGAGCTATAGCTAATGCCAATTACAGTGAAATACGTTATGTAATTTGAGTATTATTTAATTTCGCCTTTATTAAACTGGGGAATCCCACTGAAATGCAGATATGGCCAAACATTATCCTGTTCCAAACCTAACAACCACTCCAAGAGTAAACGCAAGCAAGCCACAATCTAATTTTTGAGCTCATGTCAAATAACATTCACGAATGCTGTTGCTGCCCAGCTAACTCATATTCGATTGGTGGTTCTCGCCAAATGGTCACCCAATCAGCCAAGAGCAGAAAACATGAATATTCGTACATTCACTTCATTAGTGACGTAAGGGCTAAACGCTGGCTATACGACTGAGGTCAGACTGATATCAGTCAGTGACCGTTGGGAGTGACCAGCACTTGATATGTATGGATTCCAGGCTATTTCCGAGTGTGTTTGTTGCTTTCAAACTTCATGCACTTTAAATGGCTGTAATTTTTTTTCACATCTTGTATTGAAAAAACAAAGTTAGTTCCATAAACTAGACAGATTAAGCTACAAGATCAGCCCATCCAGTGTGTGTTACCAAGAAATATAATTTTCATCACACGTTCACTTTCGCTTGGCCAGACCCATAGCCTTTCTGCTGGTCTGGTCAAAGGTGACCTACAGTGACTTTGAAAGGTTGATCTCAAGGTCATGATGCATTGAATAGTCAATATCTTGTTTAATATTGCATTTACATCTTAGGTTTGCATTGTTGGGTATTAGCAAATCATGTATAGGCTTTCTGCTGGTCTGGTCAAAGGTGACCTACAGTGACCTTGAATGGTTGATCTCAAGGTCATGATGCATTGAATAATCCACATCCTGTTTAATATTGCATTTATAGCGTAGGTTTGCGTCGTTGTGTAATAGGAAATCATACATGGGATTTCTGCTTGAGAGATCGAAAGAGAGCTACAGTGAGCTGCAGTGTTCATGATGCGTCAAATGGTTAATATCATAGTAAATATTGCAACAGTTTTGTTTCTGCCCAACAATTTAAGTTTACATTCAGGGTTCTCTCCAGACATTTTTGACAGCATAGTGGGGTGGGACATCACCCAAACCGGCCGGGGGTTGGGGTCCAGGGGCAGAACCTTGGTGGGGGGCCCGGGGAAATTTGCGGTTATTTGAGGCCTATTTGACAGTCTAGATGGCCCAATTTGAGGATATATATGGGTGCTTTTACAGAAAAGGGCACGATTACGGTAAAGACGGTCCACCCATTTTTTTCACAATGGAACTTAGCTTTCCTATTCATTTGGGGGCTAGAAATATTGGGCATGATATTTGCAATTGGGGGCAACTTTGAAAGGGACACTCATTCCAATGACCTTGACCTCCAAGGTCAGATTATGACGCAAATGTCCATACCGTAATCATTCAAAATTGAGCCAACAGAAAATTAAGTTGAAAATTAAACCCTTTTCACTGATGACTCAGACTTGCCACCAGGAACAAGTCTTCTTTAGTATTTCAAGTTACATTAGAATAGCTATTGGTTCAGGAAAAAAGGGATTAACCCTTTCCCCTCGACCAAAAGCAGATGTCCTTTAAGTTTGGTTTTCCCTGTCTTTACCATAATCAGTCAGCTATTTTAGTTCTACAGCTGTCCACCAGATGTCAATCCTGCTCTAAAACAAAATCAACAACAACACCAACAACAACACAAAAGGAGGCCATTTTGAAACCTGTCGGGTGTGGTGGCTGAGTGCCAAGGCTCAGGTAGTATCCGAATTTTTACTTGTTGCACAAATTAAATGTCTTTGCCGTAATCATGAAAATATGTTGTTGTAGTTGTTGTAACTAGTGCTTCTTTATGAGGTTATGCTTGCATCACCACTGCATCACTCACCGGCATGATTCTGTCATTGACATTACTAAATGGGCCCAGGAATACTTAAAGAAACACAGTCCACCATGCCATCCACAGATGCCACCTAAAACTCTATCATGCAAAAAGGAAGCCATTGTTGAGCATGATCCAGAAGCGCCGCCATGTTCTGTGGGCCAAGGCTCATTTAAAATGGACTGTAGCAATGAGGCAAAGTGTCCTGTGGTCGGATGAGTCCAAATTTGACATTCTTGTTGGAAATCATGGGTGTCGTGTCCTCCGGGCTAAAGAGGAGAAAGACCACCCCTCTTGTTATCAGCGTTCAGTTCAAAAGCCAGCATCTCGGATGGTATGGGGATGCATTAGTGCATATGGTGTGGGACACTTGCATGTTTTAAAAAGCACCATGAATGCTGAAAGGTATACAAAAGTTTTAGAGCAACATATGCTCCCCTCAGGACGATATTTATTCCAGGTAATGCCTTGCGTATTTCAGCAAGACAATGCAAAACCACATATTGCAGCTATTACAACAGCATGGCTTCGTAGTAGTAGAGTCTGTGTGCTGAACTGGCCTGCCTGCAGTCCTGATCTTTCACCGATTGAGAACATTTGGCGCATAATTAAACAAAAAGTCCGTCAAAGGAGTGACAAAACTCTCCAGCAGCTGGAAGCCTGTATTAAACAAGAGTAGGATCAAATTCCAATGGCTAAACTCAAGAAACTTGTCTCCTCAATGCCCAGACACCTCCACTCTGTGTTAAAAAGAAGAGGGGATGCTACACCATGGTAAACAGGCCCCTATCCCAACTTTTTTGAGACCTGTAGCAGCCATGAAATTTCAAATGAGCTCAATTTGTTGATAAAATTTTAAAATTTCTCAGGTTCAAGATTTGCTATGCTATCTCTGTTCTATTGTGAATAAAATACTGGCTGGTGTGATTTGAAAGTCATTGCGTTTTGATTTTATTCACAATTTACACTTTGTCCCAACTATTTCGGAATTGGGGTTGTAAAATTATTTTGTCTTTCTCCACCTCGGACGTGATAATTTATATTTCCTCCTCAGTGAAGTTCTTCTTCTTTGCCGTCTTTCGAGAGTCCATGTCGTAAAGTGGGCATGACTATGCCTCCCGGAGCATGAATTTATAGGGGTGTGTCATGTAAATTACGATGGTTTCAGCTGCCGGATTTATCAACGCCACGCCAGTTCTACACCGAAATCAGCGACGCACACACTTTTAGTAAATCAGACGTGACACCTGGCGAACACTGATATTTACACCAGAATTTACACCAGATCCTACGCAAGTTTGATAAATGAGGGCCCATGTGTGTATGTGAGTATTACAGGTGGCTTTTTTTTCTTGAAGAAGGCTATGCTGGGGATGGATTGGTGGGGGAAAAAAAAGAACGCTTACCTAAGGAACCCCCTCTCGCACAGAGTACGTGCAATAGCCGTCCATAGTTTATTTTCTTGGAACATTGATCAATTCAAAGCGTAATTTCATGACGGGTTGTGCTCGCCTGAAAATACAGCTCAGGGGTACCCATGCCTTTTCTGGGGTAGAAAGGAGTGTATTTCCATAGAGAAGTCTGTCTGCAAGTCTGGGACTCAGCTACGATTCCCCCCCCCCCCGCCCCCACCCCCCCGCATGACTTCATGGTCTGGTGTCACAAGCAAGGTCCAGATGAGGCATTCCTGAAAGAGATGCAATAGGTTCTTTCATCTCATGCTATAATTTTGCTGGTTCACTCCACGAAGCTAACTATTGAACCTAAAGATTTCATTTATTAAGTTTTTCTATTCAAATCTAGAAGCCTATTAAAGCAACACAAAACATCTGTGAAAGTACTATTTTTATACTTGGATTGTTGACCGAATGCAACCAATAAATGCAGATGAGAGGGTGAGCTGGAGATTAAACATCTCCTCCAGTATCAGTGCATTTAGATTTTAACTTGGTGTGGAAAGGAGATGAGCTCCCTTAGAATCATTTGGATGCAAATGAGATTACACGATTTATGGTAAGCGTTTTTTGAAACGTACGAGACAAGCCAAGTAGAAAACAAGGGTAAATCCATACCTGATGACTTTTTTTACTTGCTACTGCCTCTATGGTATACGTATTCAAAATTATGGTAGTCTAAGTCCCTTATACATATTTAAAACATGTTTATAGTCCCTTTAAATGATATTAAACAACAAAGACAAGATAATTAAAGGGGACCTATTATGCTGATCCTTCTTTTAATACAAACAATGTTATAATGTTGGATGTCCATACTCAACCTCTGTAAAGTTTCTAAACATAAGATACAGGGTTTTTGCCATAATCCGAGAACGTGATTTCCTGAACACGATTTCCTCTCTGAACAGCTCGTCACGAGATCTGGCAAAACTTGACGTCAGGCCCAGAAACTATTCTAGCTGGCACAAACAACCATGGATTATATTACGCCTTAGTAGCGTCCACTCTTCCGGAAAAACAAAGGAAGAAGAACAACCGTGGATCATTTGAGGTGCAGTTTCGTCAGTATGTCTCCCAAAGCTGCTCGTCCGTGTTTTTTTTGGATACGGAAAAAAAAGGAACTACTATTTTCTCTTCCAAAAGACAATGCCAGCAGAAATCAGTGGGTAGCTTTTTTGTTTGCTGGCGGCAAACAGCCACACTCAAAGGGAAAGTTTACTGTTTGTGCTCAGCATTTCACCGAAGACAGCTTTGTCAATAAAGGATAATTCGACGCCAGATATGCGTCTCAGCTGCTTCTCAAACCTGGAGCAGTGGCATCGATCAAGTGCTCGGAGCCACAAGCTGTAAGTAATGATATAACAATAAATAACGCAAGTGAAGCTAACATGTTACGGGTGGCTAGCAGGACCAACTGGCCTCAAACGCAGGCTTTGTAAAATATCTGAAGATAAAGACGGTAGCAACTGTCCGTGACTCACAGACATGGAAGCAGTAAGTTTTACCATGTTGTGTTGCTTTACTGCATAAGCCTACCAAACGTGATAGCCTGTTGAATGTGGCTGTAGTACTGCGGCTAACGTAGCTAAGTTACTGTTGCTAATGTTTGTTCCCTAAATGTACAAGAGTAATATCAGGGGACATTCAACATAAGGTGTGTGAACATAAACCTCATTTGAAGCTAACTTTTTATACTTGTTTGTAATTTGGATGCTTGGTACAACTGTTCACGGAAACAGAACCTCCTGTCTGTAAAACCTGTATTGCAAGGTAATGTCGTTATGATGACCGCTGGTTTACTACCGTATGTTAGTTCACGTTCCGTGCTACTTAAAAAATGCTCCCGGTTAATTTATATGCAGTAATTCAGATTGGTATGCTTGTGTTACTTTGATTGGCATCAAGGTGGTAGTTTCATCATAACGTTACCTGACCGTAGCTGCTACAGTTGAAGCTAACCGGAGAGGTGTTGTGCATGTCTGCAAAGTTGGGCTGTTAAGGCTGCAGTTAGACCAGATGTAGGCTTTGCGGAGCTTAGGGTACGTGTTTGGGTTTGTTTAGTGCTGCTGTGAAACAATCGTTTTACCTATCTATGACCGGGGTCAGCCGGGTACTATGCAGTGGTGTGGGTTTAGCTCTCTGATCCTACCGCGGTGAAAGCAATCGCAAAACGCACTATAACGTGTCTGGTATAACAAACGATTTCTCTGTATTGCCGTGGCGGAATTTCACTCACCTTTGAAATTTGTTCTAGCAAATAAAAAGCCGAAAAAAAAGGGGAGATCGGATATGGATTTTTTGGATAGAAGTTATCGGTTCGCTTGCTCCGCATAAGCAACGCTTACACCCTTTGTGTGTTTTTGCTACTAACTCGTTTAGTAGCTTGGTGTCGGAATTGCATTTTGTTTTGGTGGAAATCGTCAAGAGGAGCTTTTAGCAAAGTTTCCTCCGAATAGCTAAGTGGGTATATAACATGACTATATAACAATATAGCTACAGTCGCATGCAAGGCAAGACAGTATGAGCAAAACACTAAAATTTCAACTTGCCACTCATTGAAACCCTGCTGTAAACGTTGCTGCTATACTTCAATTGCTTCCTCCTTCCGTTTGGCGTCCGATTCGGGATCAAACAAGTATGGTCTCAGTAATACACGCCGCGGAGAACTGTCCTGAAATATCTCCCATCTTGGTTTCCTGGTTTTTCAGGTCTGCACCCTCCCCCGGAATTGAAGCGGCGAGGCAGCCAATCAGAGCAGTGCCTCATTAGCATAGCCTCCCCGCCCATTTCAAAATGGCTCGTGTTTCAGGCCGGCACAGGCGGGGTGAGAGAAGAGGACTCACTAGGCCTGGATGTGTGTGGTTTTTTTTGTAACTGAATTCATAACATTATTTTAAAGACCCATTGGACATATTTTAAACAACTAAATACAGCATAATAGGGGACCTTTAATGTTCAAACTGATGCACTTTTATTTTTTTTGGAAATATTCACTAATTTTGAATTGACGCTCGCAACACGTTCCAAAAAAGCTGGAACAGGGGCAACAAAAGACTGGGAAAGTTCAAGAATGCTCAAAAAACACCTGTTTGGAACATTCCACAGGTGAACAGGTTATCTGGAACAAAAGGAGCATCCCCGAAAGGCTCAGATGTTCATAAGCAAGGATGGGGCAAGGTTCACCACTTCGTGAACAACTGCGTCAGCAAATAGTCCAACAGTTTAAGAACAACGTTTCTCAACGTGCAATTGCAAGGAATTTAGGGATTTCATCATCTGCAGTCCATAATATCATCGAAAGATTCAGAGAATCCGGAGAAATCTCTACACGTAAGCGGCAAGGCCGAAAACCAACACTGAGTGCCTGTGATTGTCGGTCCCTCAGGCAGCACAGCATTAAAAACCGACATCATTCTGTAAAGGGTATTACCATGTGGGCTCAGGAACACTTCAGAAAACCATCAGCAGTTAACACAGTTCGTCGCTACATTTACAAGTGCAAGTTAAAACTCTACCATGCAAAGCGAAAGCCAACATCCAGAATATCAACAACATCCAGAAACGCCGCCGGCTTCTCTGAGCACTAAGATAATCTGAGATTGACTGACGCAAAGTGGAAAAGTGTGGTCTAATGAGTCCACATTTCAAATTGTTTTGGAAATCAAAGGACCATCCACATTGTTATCAGCGCAAAGTTCAAAAGCCAGCATCTGTGATGGTATGGGGATGTGTTGGTGCCCATGGCATGGGTAACTTGCACATCTGTGAAGGCACCATTAATGCTGAAAGGTACATACAGGTTTTGGAGCAACAGTTGCTGCCATCCAAGCAACGTCTTTTTCAGGGACGTCCCTGCTTATTTCAGCAAGACAATGCCAAGCCACCTTCTACATGTGTTACAACAGCGTGGCTTCGTAGTAAAAGAGTGTGGGTAATAGACTGGCCTACCCTCAGTCTAGACCTGTCTCCCATTGAAAATGTGTGGTGCATTATGAAGCGCAAAATATGACAGCAGAGACCTTGGACTGTTGAGCAACTGTCGTACATTAAGCAAGAAAGGAAAAGAATTCCACCTACAAAGCTTCTCCAATTAATGTCCTCAGTTCCCAAACACTTATTGAGTGTTGTTAAAAGGAAAATTGATGTAACACAGCGGTAAACATGCCCCTGTCCCAGCTTTTTGCAATGTATTGCAGGCATCAAATTCAAAATGAGTGAAGATTTCCAAAAAACAATAAAGTTTACCAGATTGAACATTTAATATCTTGTCTTTGTAGTGTACTCAATTGAATATAGGTCGAAAAGGATTTGCAAATCATTGTCATGTGTTTTTACTCAAGTGTTACACAACATCCCAACTTCATTCGAATTGGGGTTGGTAGGTTCTGCATACTCACTAATGTTGGTGAATATTAAAACAATTGTTACATGCAGCTCCTATTCCTTAAGTTCTGAGACAATGTGTAAAATATAAGTAAAAATAGCAAGCAGTAATTGAAAAATCCCTTTTCCCTTTGAACCTGAATTAAATTGAAAAATTACAAAGACAAATCAAGTATTGTATTCACTCAATCTTTCTTTTTTAAAAATGGCTATTTTGAAATGTGTTGTCAGCAACAATTCACAATGAAGTAGGGACAAATGCATGTTCGCCACTGCGTAGCATTCCCCCTCCTTTTAATAACACTCAGTTGTCATATTGCAAACGATGGCTCTGCCCGGGCCACACTGCCTGCAGTAGCGATGCAGATTCCGCAAGCCGAGCGCTGCAACCGCTTACCGCTTCTCGGTCACACTACCTGCGTATCTGCTGCGGCAGGTCTGCCGCGGGCTCCTCCTTCCAACTCTGTCTCTGCACGACTTTGCCCAAGAAACCACTATAAAATAATATATACTGAACAACAAAAGAAACGCAAGTTAATTAGAGGCAGACTGGAAAATACGTTTGCGCTTAATTATTTTAGAAAATCGAATTTATTACTAGCGCGTGCACACTTACACTCGTTTCTTCAAACTTTTCTTTGTTTTGCGGCCACTTTGACTGAGTAACCATAAGAGTACATTAACTAACTAGCTAACTTGCGTTTCTTTTGTTGCTCAGTATATTATTTCGTCTCACGTCATTTTAGCCTACTACACGTGATTTATATATCTTGTATTGACAGTAGGGGAAGCATGCTTGAGCATTGTGAATCGTACAAACAATTTAATTACACGATCATATTACAGTATAGGCCTATAGCAAACCGTTCTGAATTGGTCGCGCTCTTTTTGAAGGTACTTTCGGGCTAGGGGAAAGGTATCGGGATGTGGAATGAGCTTTCAAAAGCGATTCAATTTACATTAGTCGAGGCTGAAACCATTCGTATAGGCTAGGCGCCGAATGACCAAAAAAAGAACAGACAATTCAGAGACTGGCTGATGTGCTGTACGTTCGTCAAGCAACTGTATCCAGCTTAGTCTTTTTTTTTTCCCTTTACCAGTGGAAACAGTCACCTGAAATGTTGCTGATACAAGTGGGGGGTCGTATGAAGGTTCAGCAATTGCGTGGGTGTCATGGCCAGAGTGTGAGAAATACGGAAAAATACTGCCCTGCTACTCTTTAATCATCAACATGATAAGCTACGTTCATTGGCTTGGCTCTGCAATTAATGGCATAAAATACGCTGATCCCCCCCGAACAACTAAATCCAAAAGAAAACGAACAACAGCGTATTAAAGATTTCAAAGATAAGTTAGGAATGACTAAATACTTCCCCATATATTCCCTTCAATGACAGCAGCCTACGACGAAAGTCGCAAATTTCCCATTCGGCTACATGTTCCTAACCTGACTCCGCCAGCCTTCGTACTTCCGCTTAATTTCATTTCGCTTCAGTACTCAGTCTGGTCACTCGGAGCTCTGCCTTGTTTACCTCGGCAGAAAGTACGCCGGACCAACCAACGAACTGAAGGCGTGGCCATGATGTAGCCGCTGTGCCGAGTTTGAAATTGTTGTCTCTGAAATCAACAATGGCTACGGACATACACGGGAGGCCATTTGCTCTGTCGTGGTGAAAATCCCGGGTATCAGCGACTGATAGCCACAACAAGATGAATGTTTGGTTAGTTTTTTTAATGGAAATGATGTTGTCGCGCTACTCCCTACAGATTGTCATATCCACTTAATAGCCATCATGAAATAGGCACCCTGTTCATCTCTGTGAGAGACAGCTGAACCACCTCAGCTAGCTTGTAGCTTCTAGTGTTACATTGCCCGCGAGTTTCACACTATTTAAGTTAGAAGCAAACTTTTTAAAAGCCGTGTTTTTGTTCGTATCACAAGACCTATTTGCTGTCACAGTGTTATTTTGTCATTATCCATGAATGAAATGGCCGTCTGAGACAGCCAAACACTTAGAGCCAAACTGTGTTGCTATAAAGTTAGATAGCGAGCTCAGTATGATGTTAGCGCAAGTATGGTTAACAGTTAAGTTTTCGTGTCAACGCAGATTTCGTCCTGATGTAAATGATGCGTTATTCTCGCCGATTCTGCCGTTGGTTTCGGGTCTCTAACGTTTTTTTTTTTTAACAGCAGCAGTATCTGCAGGAAAAACGATAGCTCAACAGTTTGTTTCTTGTAAGGAGAACAGAAAGAGCACCTTTGGTTCTTTTAATTGAATGAGTGAAGGCTAAAATTTGGTAGATGGGCATATGTATGGAATGCATTTACAGCAGAAGTACTAGGCGGCTGAGCCGGCGCATAACACACGTCATCGCCAAACGTTAGTGATTAGTTTACGGTTACACCAATGATTTTAAACTTCAGACAAGCGCCCACCCACCAGGAAGTAAACACTTGTCAATGACGACTGCCCAGACTCTGTGTATGAAGTAAAGCGAAGTAGCAGAGTCTGGTTTTACCAGGCTAACATGTTCCAATATTTTACGAAGCATTGCTGAATTGAGCGAAAGGGATTATGTCCATAAATGGGTTTTTAACATGATAAACATGCCGGAAGTGTTGTTACATTTTTTGTTTGTCTGCTTCATGCTTGTAACAGACACGCATCCTCGGCAGTATAGCGAAATGCATGTATTTATGGCGATATGACTGTTTCTGACAGTCATTTTCGACTCTGCCTTTTTCCGCATTCGTAGCGCGGAAAAATTCGGCAAGAGTCCGAATCTATATTCTCCGCATGGTAGCAGTACAGATTTTCCGTACGTGAGTCGCGCAGCTGCGGCATGCAGTGTGGCCGCTCTCATTGAATAACATGGGAACCAAAACAAAAATATGCATGTGGTATACGGAATCAGCATCAGTACTGCAAGCAGTGTGGCCCGGGCCTTTTAAGTGTTGGAGTTTTAGAGTGGAATTTGTTCCCTTTTTGTCTGGCATGGGACGTAAGTTGGTCAAAAATCTGGGTCTTTATTGTCACTTTGCGCTTCATAATGGCTGCCTCACCCCGAGGACCCAGCAGGGATTTTCACACCACTCCACCCTGGATCACTCCCTTCCTTTTTCACCATAGAAGCCTGGTGTTTATGTGTGCAACAGGTGCAATTCCTGCATTTGTGGTCTTTCCTATGCCTCGCACAAGTTCTCCCCAGCACAAGAGGCCAGTTCGCACTGGCGCAAGACGGCTGGTTCTCCCTGGCATAAGAAGGCCAGTTAGCCCCAGCACAAAAAGGCCAGTTTGCCCTGACACAAGAAGGCCAGTTCGCCCTGGCACAAGAAGGCAAGTGTGCTCCCTGATCCAGTGGTCTGCTTCCCCCTCGGCTTCAGCCGTCAGTCTGGTGCACCCTCAAGGCCACAGCTATCAGTCTGGTACCCCATCGCAGCCCCAGCATTCAGCCTGTGGCTCCAGCGGCGCCAGCAGCAAGTCTGTTATCCTAGCAGTGTGTCTGCGGTTCCAGCCGTCAGTCTGTCTCCCCAGCAGTGTGTCTGCGTCTCCAGCAGTCAATCTGTCACCCCAGCAGTAAGTATGCGGCTCCAGCAGTCAGAACCTGTTGCTCCAGCAGTCAGCCTGTTTCCTCAGCAGTAAACCTGTGGCTCCAGCAGTCAGCCTGTCGCTCCAGCAAGACAGCCTGACTCCGGCCCATGCTGTAGCGCACCGCCGGACTCTGGCCCATGCTGCAGCACACCACCCGACTCTGGCCGGATAAAGCAAATTCACTAATAATTCCTATAATCGTAACTTGCAAATTGTAATGCTGAGTGAACGCGAAAGTCCAACTCAGCCATCTAAAAGTGCCGTCACTGAAACAATAACATTTGTAATGGCCGGTAGTGTAGGAGGCCAGGAGCAGCGAAAAGAGAGAACGTAAGCAGCGAGTAAACAGTACAAGCACAGAGAACAACACAGACCAAACGCAAGAACTCGCGCCTCCAAAGGACGTCTAAGAGTCCGAACACCGGAGGCAACGCGAGAAAGAAAAAGGGAGAAGAAACTCCAAAAATTAGAGAATAGAAAGTCTTTCAAAACCTGACTAAAGATTTCTTCAGCTATAGTGCGTAGCTAAACACAGACACTCTAGCGAAGGAGGCATGCCGGACCTCTTGCTTATATAGATTCTGGGGAAGCGCCGCCCCAGCTCAATCAGCCAGCTGGGTAAAGAATTCGATAGCCCAGGAAACGATATCGTCCTGGGACGAGAGCCACAAAGAAAAGTCCAAAACACACGCACAAACATCCAGAACCATGACAAAATTGTGCTAAGATGCCTTAGATGCCTGGTGAATGATGCGTGATGTGAAGTTTGACATGGTGTAATCTCATTCTGCTAATAAACGAAATAAGCACATAGGCTAGTTCTCTTATGGTTTTGGCTAGTCAGACAGGCTTCGGTGTCAAGAGAATCAGTTGTCACGCGCTCTTTTTCAGAGATACTGGCGTGATCAACCTGCAAGCTGCAGTACTGCACTGCTCGCGATGTCGTGGAGATGCACCTTTTAATTCAGTTTAAAATTAAGTAGCTTAAATAACTATTGGTTCGCATTAGCAATAGCTGTCATATAACAGCTCAATCTTAAAGTTCACCTATAAAGCAGATGAAACACGTGTATACGCGGAGAGAATACAAAGTTGGCAGATTTATTGTTTTCAAATGTTACATGGTCGTTGTTGAGCTAGGTAAGCGAAACGTCACTTGTATGTTCATTCCAATTTTTCGATTATCTGTGACTTAAACGAAATGCTGCCGAACTCCAGATTTTTGTCTTTAACATTGTGTTCAAAGGCCATATTGAAGTGAGCAATTAAATGCGCCTGTATCACTCATCTTAACTGTAGCCTGGGCAGATCTTAAGCTGCAATTACAACACACAGTTGCTTGCCTACATGAGAAGGATATAATGCAGGAATGAAAGGAGGTGTCACCCATGTTAGTTTTACATATTAAAATATTACTATATGTTGCTTGTATTACTTAAGATGAATTATGCGCAACATTAATTTCACCTTAACTTTTCATGAAAGGCGCACATTTCATGATCTTTAACCTTGAGTGACCTTGAAAGGTCAAACCCAAGATCACAAATATCAAAAGAGTGGAGTGATTTAATGTACAACTTCAAATATTTGCAAGGGGCGAGATTTGCCGTGCCTGGCACCGCTTGTTTATACAATGAAAAAGGTCTTGCTGCAGCATTTTTATTGGATTCAAGTCAAATCTTTTATAAGGCCCCTTCAAAATAACTTTGTTTCTTTTCAGATATGGAGCCATTTTTCATTTTTTCATCCTTAAAAATGCTCTGGCATCGAGAAGAATCAATAATTTTTTTTTTCAAAAAATTTGCAAGTTTTCAGCTCTTGAGCAGAAAAAAACATGCTGTCACAATACAAACTCTGTGATTGACTGTTGCCAGGATTTCCCAACTGTGAAATACACATTGGGTTAATGGAACTGCATTGGTTGTCCAAAAAATGCAAAGATTGTACTTTTTATGCAAATGTGACATTACCAGTTTTTACTTCCTAACAGCTCTGACCCATTCTAAACGGTGATGTATACTTTATTTTGTGTATTACTGTCTTTGTGTATTATGTTCCTGTCATATTGCTTCTCCATAAATCTTTTAATTTTACTGTTCCACCTATTTTTGTGCAAGTCTTTTTTTTGTATTGATCTGTATAAATATGAGCCTTCCTTTTTCACATCACAAATTTTGATACTTGTCGTGCCTGTACCTCAGTGTCCATTTGTGCAAAAAAAAAAAAAAAAAAAAAACTTTATAAATGCAGACATTTTCAGAAAATCAATTGTTGAGGTGGTGCAAATTAATTCACTGATTATGTAGATAATAGCATTTAAGTCAGAAGTGTTACTCAGCTACACAGTAGGAAATAAGCTATTGTAATACACTGGAGTTTATTTCAATTCACTGTCCACTGTTACCAGTGATAATGATGCACTGGATGGCGCGCCGCACAAAGCACCAGCTTAGCACACGTTAACCTGAATGGGATCATTTATAAGACTGTGAGTCTTAAGTTATTTCACTTCTCCCATTATTGCCTTGTTGACTGCCCAAATCACTGCACAAGTAGGTCAGATATTTGTATGGATGTATGTCATTGTTATAAAAAAAATAAACTGACTTTTTTTCTGTGTTAATTTGATAATGGTTCAAAAGGAATCCCACACACTAATCAGTGCATGCCATTTGTGCCAAGTCCATGCTGCTTTTTCTCAGCCAGATGTTCTGTATTGTTTATCATACTATTGAAAATAAGTTAATGGTGGGCAAGGGATGAGTGATTGGGAGAAAATGGTTCATATAACAGCTGGAGCAGGAGCATTGTAGCTTTGCAGGCGGTTTTGTTTGACAAGTTCAGCATTGTGCATAGAGGTCACCTCAAATCTTGTGAATGTATACCATAATTATTAAAAAGTTGGCACATTATGGCCAATGCAAATAAAATCATAAAATAATTATTTGAGTGGTCTGTTCTTCACTCTTTAATGTATTGAAAACGCTGCAACTACATAGAGCACTATGCAAAAGTTTTGGGCACCCAAGATTTTTAAAATTTAGATTTGGTGTTTGACGTTTATTTTTCATGTTCCATATGCATGTTTCTTAAGATAAAAAAGCAAATTTGAGACATCAAATATTAATTTAAAAAAAACTTTCAAAAAATGTTTGTATTTCATTAATGGCAGTTGATACAGATAATGTCACCTAGAGAGAGCCCTGATCTTAACATCATGAAGGCTGTCTCGGATTACCTGGAAAGACTGATACACGTGACTGAGTCTGCAGAAGAACTGTGGGAATATGCTCCAATATGCTTGTAGCAACCACACAGCAAATTATTGTGTAAAACAGTAAAACTGAAGGACTGTGTTCCTAATTTTCAGGCAAATGGGTAGTCACACCAAGTATTGGTTTAATTTAGTTTCAAACAGTTCAGAGACCTTTATGGTACATTTTCCAAAATTCAGAAACCCTTTTTTTCATGATTTTTGAAAGCATCCTCACCTCACAGAATTATTTTAAATGTGCTTAAAACTTGTGCACAATATTGTATCTGATGCTCGAACTTGTGAATTCACTTGCTTATTGAAAATATAGGCTTATTTTAAATCTGATGACTATAAATGAAATAAACATTATAATGTCTGGTTTCACAGCACTGTGGATTCGCTGTTTTATGTATCAGAGGTCACCATATCGGGTTTCATTTTCATGAGTTGAAACTCAAACAGTTTGTATTGGAATTCTGCCACATGTATTATAATTATTTCTGGCGCATAAAAAAGGGCTTTTACTTGATGTTGTTGATGTTAGTTACCCTATAACATTTTCAGATGCGATAACTCACTTTTGATGGGAATGAATCGTGTCAAACCATCTGTGACTTTCTGGTGCACAGAAAAGATGTCTGTCCCTGTAGCGCCTACACAAGGTCAGTTTCAAAAATTCAGGATTTCAAATGGTTTTGACGGGAATTCTGTCAGATCTGTTGTCAACATTTCTGACACACTGAGGAGGAACCCTCTTGATTTCTATGGCTGTATTACTTTTCCTGTAGTGCTACCAATAGGTGGAACCTCTTATCCAGATGTAATAAGTCAAGCTGTTTTAATAGGAATCAGATCAACTTTGCAGTGAATGTCTTGGTGCATGATAGGGAAATCTTACTCTTCTGATGACACTATGCCTGTTCCTGTAGCATTAGCTTTAGGCCAAACTTAATTTTTACTTAAAAAAAATGCACTAAGTAAAACAGTTTTCATGGGAACCATTTCCTAGTTGATTTTCTGAACCCTTAACCATTTCCATTAGGGCCACCACTTGTACAAACCTTGAATTTTGCTTTTGAGGAGAATGCAATTTTGTTGTATGAAGTTTTGGTGATAAATCCTGCCTTTGTCCACCGACAGAAATTGTCCAGTTCACCCTTAAATGCCCAACTATAGTAAAAGTTGAAAGAAAAATCTATGTATTCTGTTAATATGCCCTGGGGAGGGGCTAATAACAACCCAATAGCAATTTTTAATTTTTGGTGACCTTTGACCTCATTTTAGTTTTGTGACATATATGTCACAATGGGCATTTCGGGGACCTTATTGCTAAAATGACTTGAATGATAAAACAGTTGACATATAGCTGAAGTATTAGGCATAGCTTATTTTTCATTAGCTTACCTGTTTGTCTACTTTATCCAGTGATGAATGGGTGCTGATCTATCGTGTGGATTCCACCATGGGGGCGGCCATATTGGAAAGGTTAGCTGGTGCAGCCAGTGTAGTGTCAGTTCCACTTTTATGCGTCAGATGGCAGCACTGATGGTCTAAATATGTCACTATGGGCATTAGGTTGCAAAATTTATGTGGGGTCAGTAGTTTTGACAACCCCCAAAATTGTGTGACAAATTTGTCATGGGGCATTTAAGGGTTAATGTACTGTCCTCTCCCAGGAACCAAGTTCTCGAGTAAAATCATGGAGTGATGAAAGAGTAAACACATACAGGCACCAAAGCGTGCCAGACTTGGCATTGTGTTGCCACGGTCTACTGCCATTAATAATAATAATAATAATAATAATAATAATTATTATTATTATTATTATTATTATTATTGCTTTTTTTGCTTTCTAAAGTGAAAAACTGGCAAGACTACTTACTGTTATAAAGATATTGAAATCTTACATGTATGCTGAGTGTATACAGGTTCTTTCCAAAGTTTCACCCTATAGTAATTAGAGATGGGAGGTTTAGTTTCTGAAACAAAAGAGAAGGCTCGGTGCTCTTTAACTAGGTCAAACAGACTGACCTCCAGACAGTTGGGATCACCTAGGCAACGTGTGCGGATGCAGCCCAGCTCACCTGTGACAGGGTCGCGATGAATGATTTCCTCCTGGCCACATTCATGCTCATCATGTCTGGCAACCAGGAAGCTGAGAGGGAAAGATATTCAATTAAACAGAAAGAAAATGATCTGGAAGCAATGCAAGAAAGTCCTATTTTGGAATTAGTCTAGAATAAACTTAATTTACGATGTCAAAATGGCTTTTCCATAGTCCCGGCTGTAGATGTATTTCTCCACAAGTATCCTTTAAGCCAAGTAATAAAGTGTTTGAGTTATTAGAGGTTCAAGCCCTTCCACATACACAGTGGCACAGTGATGCAGTGGTTAGCACTGTTAGCACTGTTTTTGGTGTTATATTGCATGAGGCAGTTAAACTGCATTTCACACTTCGATGATTAAATTTCGTAATTAATTCATGATTTACATGCTTGCCAATTCCTGCGGATCATATTCCAACAGATCCATCAAAACAGACGCGTCGCTTCATGTAATGCAACTGAGGAAAGGACGTCTCATGTCCCTTAAAAAATATGTCCTCTTTTTGTCTGTCCTCTCTCCTGTTTACTCTATGCATGCATCCTTGGTGGGAAGGACTAAGATGCAAGGATGGGACTTAAGTGAAGGGAACCAGGATGCAGTTTAAGAGACTTGAGACGCAGCCAATATTATATGCATATGTGCTTGTGCCAGTGGCCTACAGACAGAAATTCAGACACCATAAAAGTCTGCTGGGCAAACCTTAGCTCGAGAAAAAGGCGTTCTCCTTGATAAATGGTGTACTGCTTCTGAAGTCAGGGATTTTGAGTCCCTTTGTCAGCTAATGCTGTTGGAAGACTGCAAGAGGGTTTAACCAGAAAAAATGGTCATGTTCTTGAATGAAGAAAAGGTATCTAGATTGTCACAAAGCTGATTGGTCAGGCTGGGCCAGGCATCTAATCAGCAGCAAGGCCAGGGCTGTACAGGTGGAACCAATCTTGATCTTGCAGAGGGAGAGAGAGACAGGAAAAACCCGCACAAAGGCCCTGCTCTGGCCAGGCACGGAAGACCAAAATTGAACATTTCAGTCAGACACAGCATCAGCATGTTTGGCATTAAAACAGCGATGCATTCAAGGAGAACCACTACATACCCACAACAAAATATGATGGTGGGTCAGTCATGTTTTGGAGCTGTTTTAACTCGAGGTCCAGAGACACTGGTTAAGATTAATGGCATAATGAATTCCGCCAAGTATCAGGATATGTTGGCTGACAAACTGGTTGCCTCCGCCAGAAGGCTGGTACTTGGCTGTAGGTGGACTTTCCATCAAGGCAATGATCCAAAGCATTCCTCCAGATCCACACAGAAATGGTCCTGTGACCAGGAAATCAACATTCTGTAATGGCCATCTCAGTTGCCAGACCTCAATCCAATTAAAAACAGTTGATAAATGCAAACCCAAGAATGTGAAGGATCTAAGGAGGACCTGCCTAAAGGAATGGTCTGAAATCCCCCCAAATGTGTGCTTTAACCTCATCAAAAATTACTGGAAAAGACTCCATGCTGTTATCCTTCCAGAGGTACTAACTGAGTACTAACTGATCGGTTACAATAATTATGAAACCTTGATTTTGCTGAAATTTATTTTGCATTAAATGATTGTTATGATTTTGGTTGTTTCAATCGAAACATTTATGAAGTATTTTAAACATGTTGGTAAATTCAGTTTATGTATTTTGTTCATATATGTATTTTTTTGTATCGTTTGTGCATTGCAAGTCAGGGGTGCCAGTAATTTTTGAGTCCACTGTAAGCATTTTGGCACACAAATGTTGGCTAACTTAATACTAAGACCATGTGGTTATATCATGCACAGATAAATGACAGTTCTAGATGCGGTGCCATCTGAGTGATAGGCTTGCACTGAGTATTCATCTTTGGTTGCACTGTTACCCTTTCCGCACCGAAATTCCTCCAGATACTTTGAAACTTATAATTAGATTATGCACCATAGATGGTAAAATATCAAGAACCTCTTATATTCTTTCTCTGAGGGCTGTTGTCTTCAAACATTCAAACAATGATTTTCTCACATTTATGGTCAAATTGGTAATCCTCAGCCCATCTTTTATCCTGAGGGACTAGGCTCTTACAACCCACATGTCCACTTAATGGGTTTTAGTTGTCTTGCGGGTTGTTCCCAGTAATCGGTTGATTGGCTCAATATTTCCGAAGTGCAATCATCTTTAGCTACTGATTTGGCAGTGTATATAGATTGTGGATTTTTATCTCATTTGGGGCTGGATTATCATACAACAGTGGTTCCCAATCTTGGTCCTGGAGAACCCCTGTGAATGCTGGTTTTTGCTCCAACCACAATTGCATTGCAGAATTTAATAAGCTGTTAATTTGTCCTAATTAGGTAGATTTTATGTTTAAAGCCACATTATGGCAGAAAAACCCATGATTGGCGTAAAGCAGTGGTTCCCAAACTCGGTCCTGGGGACCCACTATGAATGCTGATTTTTGCTCCAACCACAGTTTAAATCTCAGAATGCTAACAAGTTGTTTATTGCTTTTAATTGCACTATTCTTGTTCATCCTGATTATTTACCCTTTAACACATGCCGAAAATGGCATTGATGAAAAAAAATTTCATAGCGTGCTATATTGGAAAATACTTTTCTAACATAAAGAAGTGGAAATTTGCAATTTATGACATGAAACTATGAATTGGCTTCTAATTGATAAAATTTAGGACACATGCTCACTAAAACTAACTATCAATAGGCAAGTAAAAATTTAAAGACAAAGCATACCTTTATTTATTTTATTTTAAGACAAAGTCAAACCTTTTAATTACTTGTTTGGGTCCAGGAAAGAAGTTCAACACCTGCAATCAGAACCCTAATCAGCAGCTTCTTGACTGATCACAATTTGATCACAAAAAACATATCGCTACCTTCGCTTGGCATGCTTACTTAGAATACATCAAAATAAAAAATATAAATGTTGGGCTTTGAAACATCATGGAATACATGGCCATTTCTGCATAATGTGGTTTAAGTTGGTAAAATGTCCATATCATCTGAAAAGAAACTAATTTAAAAAAAATAATAGCTTGTTAAAATTCTGGGATCACAATTGTGGTTTGAACAAAAACCAGCATATACAGTGGGTCCCCACTGGACTGATTTTGGGAACCACTGCCATAAAGAATAAAAGACCCTAGAACATTTTAGGCCCTATTTTAGTGATCTAAGCTCTCGGTCTGAAACGTGTGACGCAAGTGCATTTAGGGCATGTCCAAATCCATTTTTGCTCGTTAAACAGCAGGTTGTCTAGGCACATAGTAAGGCGATCAGTGCAAAGGGGTTGGAATAAATCTCTTAATATAACATCAGTGTGTTTTGGGCAAAACATGGAATACCATGAAAAACCAATCTGAGTGTCATCTCCGACTCGCTTTAAAAGCTAGGGGGACTTGTACCTTGGTGAACAGCCATTATATGGACGGATTTTCTAAGTAGCAGGAAAAACGGGAAAAAAAGTACTCCTCACTGCATCATAATGAGGGCTGCTCGTCTGCAGAGTCAAAGCGTGCAAGCAAACCTTTGCTGAAAGTATGGAAACCTGATCACAGTGGTCTCCAAAAATGTAATAAAAATATTTTCGAAATATTGCACAAAATTATTTTAATCATATCCAAATGTTGAAAACCATAACAGTGAATCCTCAGGGCTACAGTTGAACTTTATATTACATCACAACTTGCGCGTAAAATAAGCAAGTGGAAGAACGGTTTTAACTCAGGGTCGCCGGAAAAACAAACAAAAAAATAAATAATTACGCACTGGAGGGGAATGACCAAGAGAAATTAAAATGAGTGAGAAAAACAGCCGGCAAAAAAGAAACAAAACTAATGTTCTTTTGATTACGTACCGTAACCCCTTGAATAATATCCAACAGGACTGAAAAGAACTTGTTTCTGCTTGTCTTACAATTGAAGGTTGAGTTGAATATATGGAAGAATTTTGGATTGATTATAGACAGTGACGGCAATGTCATCCATTGTTTCATTGCATCACCAGCAAACCGTGGATTCTGAGCTGAAGTCTGAAACGCACTGTTAGGATCTCTTTCTAATCGTAATGTGCACCTTGGAGTAACCTCCGGAGCATTCAATTAATTTCCATATGGACTTGCATACAGGCCGTATTTGCACCATACAGTTTATTCTGAGTTTTCAAACTTTGTTGAAGGTTTGACTTTGATGGTGAAGCCTCCAAAAATCTTGCTTTTAAACAGGGCTATTCGAAGTATTCGCTGCCTGCATATAGCCTAATCAAATGCTTTGGTAACAGGCGTGTGCACAAGATTTGTAGTCATGCCTGAAGAACTAAGGAATTGTAGCAACTAGCATCTGGTGTTTTATTCAAAGCTGCTGTAACTGGTTTGGTCGTTTTAGCTAGCTTCCTGTCTGTCACACTTAGCTTGGCAATATTCTGTCCTTGCAAAGAACTGCTATGATCTGCATTTGTTATCCTGAAGCTACACTTCAGAAGGCTGGAATTTGCTGGTGTCAAACAATAAATGCTGCCTAGAGGCTTTAAGGATGCATGCTTGCACTATTTTATTGCACTGAGGTTCAAACTGCTGCACACAAATTGGGCTGCGTGCTATATATGTACGACGATTGAGCTGGACTGCAATTAAAATCGCTTATTATTTCTTTGCGCTCGGTCTCAAACATTAACTGTTAACTCATTAACTCTGTCCGTAATTCCTCTTTGAAGTCATATTCTTCGAAGTGTTCGCTGCATATCACACTAGAATCCGACGGGCCCTTCCAGTGACCCCTGGTGAGCTTCACTTTCGAAGTCCAAATCTTCCTCAAATTTGGATCCTTTGGAAACGAATGAAGACTAACACCTTCCTTGGACTTATAGGTATTTGAACAACCAGCCACAATACATCTAGTTGGCATTTTTCCAGTTACTCAATCAACAAAGATACAATTCATTCACAGTTTAAAAGATCGTAGTGTAAACACTAGAAAACCAACGGAGCAATACTATGCGAGCGAGGCGATCGCGACTTTCTCACCATGACGTCAGCGGGTCACGTGATACTCCAACATTGTTTTGAAGATTTTTTGGTGGGCGGGGCGATTGGGGCTGTGAAAAATTCAGTTTTGATGATTAGATAGGCTGTAACTTTAAACAAAAGCATTTTTTCTCAGCATTTTTGACTAAATTATGCTAAGAGTACATACATCTTTTGATAAGAAGTCAATTTCGACGGTTTTTCTTGGAACCTTAAAGGCGTTCCACATTGGCTTCACTTTCCAGACATGGGTGCTGCGTCCATCTTTTTATACAGTCTACGGTCTCAACGCAATGTAAAGCCGGATAGAAAATTACTTTATAAGGCTCAACAATTTAAACGATTAGCTTGTTGCAGCTGAATGACTTCCGTATTCTAACAAAATTGGTTGGCGAGAGTTATTTCATCTGATGTTCGGTGGTACTCCGTCTGTGCTTTGCTCCGGCGGTAATGGTAATCAAACATTTCCAATACAATACTTGAATTACAGTTGATGTTCCCGAAATAGTTGCCTATTTAATTCTATATCAAAACAATTGCGTTTCATTAACCTTCGCCAAACAAAGATGGCAGGAGGTATATGTGATCGGTGCCGTTTGTCTGTGAACCACATAACTCAAAAAGTAATGGATGGATATGTCTGAAATTTTGTGGGTGGGTCGCTATTACATCAGGGATGGACCCTATTGATTTTGACGGCGATGGGTCAAAAAATATGCCTACCACAGCAACCATTGCAAAATCCTATGTTGCAGATTTACAGGATCTTACAAGAGTGGGCGTGTCAGATGACAGCTATGAAACGAGATCAGTAAATTTTGCATTTGTTACAGGCTTTAGTGAGCATCAAACTCAAAATCTACTCAACGACTTTCATAACTTTCTCATTCTGTTAATCACATCACTGAATTGCATCATTTCATGGAAAGCAAATGAAACTTCCCTAACCGCCCAATGTATGTTAGCACTGCACTAACTACATTGCTCTGCTTAGTCAGTCTCTGAGTTACAGACATTCTTGGCTGAACGAGCAACGGTTTGTAAATTCAATCAACTGAGTAGCTAGCTAACATTAGCTGGCTGGGTAACAAACTAATGTTACATACTGATTTTGAAAAAGTATTGCTTGCACACTACCTAGCTAAGTAACCTGAACTTAGTTATGTCAGTGCCACTTAACTAGCCTCCTGCAGCACTGAGCCATACCGATTGAACCAACGTTACACTTGGTATTCAGTTTGGCTTAGTAGAAACAGCGACACGTAACGCAAAGCACGCTCTCAGCCAATGCGATTTTCGCAAAGTGATATATAGTGTAATATCAAAAATATGTCATGAGCTGGGCTATGGGAAAAGTACTTCAGTTATGTGATAAACCTTAAATTCCTTAAGAGCCATGTTCACTCAGCAAGATTACGACTGGGCTGCCTTGGCGGAGGTTTGCACTCTAGGAGTGCCTCTAGTTGGTAAAGAAACTATCTACGTTGATATGTGAATATGTAAAAAAGTGAAATAGAATGATATTAACTCTAAACAAGAGGCCTGTCGGCCTAGAGAGCTCCGCTGAGTATGACTGAAATGTCCGTGTCATAACTTAATTTCAGAAATCCTTGAAAACTACTGCAATATAAACACATATGACACATTTGGTAACCAGAATATGCGATGAACCAGTTTGGTGTATTGTAGTATAACAATAAAACCACACTGCAAATTGGCATTGCTGTGTATGTCCGAAAGCCACATATTATTCTTGGAAAGCTCTCATATTCAACTCCTGAGATAGAGTATTCAATTTTTACGGTCACGAATGTTGAACATGCAATAAAATAGGTTGTACCTCTGTATCGAGGAAGTAAATGCACACATCAGTTGTTGAAATCCCATTTGGAAGATATCATGTTGACCATTGATTTATCAATTCCATACGTTGTTCTAGGGGATTTCAATATAGATTGTAAGTCTGACACAAACAAGTCAAAGATAAATGACATTGAAAAGATCCTAGATTGCATGCAGTTGGTCCAAGAAAATACCACAGTGTACAACACAACCATTGACCTTGTATTTTCCTATATTCCGCACTGTAATGTTGGAGTTACTGTGTCCATTCATTCAGATCATACAATAGTTACATTATCCTAATATAAAAGTATTTAGGTCATGCAAAGGTATCCCATTGGGATGTAACCCTGCTGCTCAGTTCAGTGTGATATTCACAGACACCAAGGACCCAGCCTTTGCATGCCCCAGGATCTGTCAGGCCATCACTGTGACAATCTGACCTAATCTGTATGAGGGGGGGTATTTGTTGGTTGTTAGTATTGCTTGCTGGTAAGATGATTGAAATAAATTATTGCAATTTGTCGTGTGGTTCTATTGTTATACTACATAAATTGAGAAACCAAACTGGTTCACAGCATATTCTGGCTACCAAATGTGTCATATGTGTTCATATTGCAATATTTTTCAAGGATTTCTGAAAGTAAGTTATGACATGATCATTTCAGTCATCCTCAGTGGAGCTCTCTAGGCCGACAGGCCTCTTGTTGAGATATTAATGAAAGACTGAAAAAATGAGCACAAACACTGATTTTCTAAGTCCAAAATGCTGAATTTCTCAAAAACCCGGTCTTAGAATTTTCTCATTTTCACAGTGAATATTCAGTATATTATAAGGAAGGCTCACACCAAATTAGGAAAAAAGTTATCAGACAGTTTTTGAGATATTAATGAAAGACTGGAAAAAATGAGTACAAACACTGATTTTCTAAGTTCAAAATGCTGAATTTCTCAAAAACCAGAATATAGAATTTTCTAATTTTCACAGTGAATATTCAGAATATCATAAGGAAGGCTCGCACCAAATGAGAAAAAAAAGTTACCAGACTGTTTTTGAGATATTCACATTTGAAGTGAAAAGTTGACGCCGGACGACTCGGCATTAGAAAAGCTCCTCTGACTTCTGACTATGGTCACAGCAGAGCAAAAAAGTTATCAGACAGTTTTTGAGATATGAATGAAAGACTGAAAAACTGAAAACAAACACTGATTTTCTATGTCCAAAATGTTGAATTTCTAAAAAACCAGGAAGTAGAATTTTCTAATTTTCGCAGGGGATCATCAGAGCATCATAAGGAAGCCTCACAACAAATTAGACAAAAAGTTCTCAGACAGTTTTTGAGATATTAATGAAATACTGAAAAAATGAGCACAAACACTGATTTTCTATGCCCAAAATGTTGAATTTCTCAAAAACCCAGAAATAGAATTTTCTAATTTTTATAGTGAATATTCAGAATATCATAATGCAGGCTCACACCAAATTAGAAAGAAATTTATCTGACAGTTTTTGAGATATTCAAATTTGAAGTGAAAAGTTGACGCCAGACAGACAGACAGACGGACGTTGGACGACTCGGCACTAGAAAAGCTCTGCTGACTGCTGACTATTGTCACAGCGGAGCCAAAAATTTACCAATAACATCAAACAATGGCTAATGACATCTCTTTATAATAGCAAGTCTAAAATTCTCATTTTGTCTTCAGCTTAAATCATTGAGTACAGCAGTTAAATATGACAGAATCAATATGAAAATAGTTTATTTTTTCACACTAAAAACAAATAGGGAGCAAAAAGGAAACAAAAGCATCGTAAGTGCTGCAGTTTGCTTTTGCATTGCTATAAGATCCACTTCAGGCAATGCAAAAGCAGAGTGCGGGAACAACATTTTTGGGGTCAAAGGTCAAATCAGCCATCATGGTTTTTGGGTGTAAAAATTGCTTCATGAATAAATGTAGGCCTTCAATCAGTGCAGTATCCCTTACCTACCTGTAGTCCCATTTGCCTGGCTAGTGAGAAAACGCCAAAGTGATTTTTCTGAGTTTCACCCATTGCATAGTTATTGCATTTAGCCGAGGTAGAACAGCATGGAGGTGACATATCCTACTCCTTCCCAGTCTTTTTTTCTTTGTGAGGACCATTGTTCTTACTACATCTTTCGATGACTGTCTGACACATTTGTGAGGCAAGTCAGCAACCCTTGGACCATCTTTGCTCCTGATGGACTAGGCCTTTGCTGTTCTTATACCAAATCATGATTATAATCACCTGCTGACATCAGTTATTCATATCATTATTCATTTTATTTTCTTTTGGAGGTTTGTGCTTTCATTCAACTCTGCGCAAGGTTAGCCATTTTTAGTATGCGTCACTCTCACCGCTTTTTTCAACAGACCTTTTCTCCGTTCTTCAGTGGAAGTTGCTTTAGCTAAAATCCAGGTTGATTTCTTGGTTGCCAACGGGAATCAGCAACGCCTGTTGAATTGCAAAGCCTGCTCACGGCCTGAACATTTCTAGTCGTGAATTTATTTTATTTATTGTCTATTTTAATTAACCTTTATATAATCAGGTAATCAGCCCATTGAGATCAAGGATCTCTTTAACAAGGGAGACCTGGCCAAGAATGGCAGTAACACACGTCTATAACACAAGCTTAAAAACAGCATTGAAAAGCAAAACGGTCCATAATACAAACTAGATAACTCGGTCACCACAGGGACCGAGTCGTGTATCTCCCCGATCTGATTGGCTGGCGCTTGCTAGGTCTCTCAAGCACCAGCCAATCAGCGCGTGTGTCACAATTTCATGGTTGTGCTGTGAACGATTCTGGGCAGGAAGTTAGATTTCAGGGGTGAAATTTTGCCTTTTCCAGACTTATTTTTCGGAACGAGAGGGAGTCACGATGAATGGTTGGTGCCGAACGAAACTTTAATATGTTGTTGTTACGCCGATACCAGACACAAGGTAAAACAAAAGAAAGTTTTGACGTTAGCAGCGGTAGAAGACAAGTGGTGTCTGGCGATTTCCATTTTTGCAGGTTTTGTCAATGGCATGGCATGTGACTCCGCTGGGCCAGTAAATGTCAGAATGTTAAAACAAGCCCTCGGAGGCACGAATGGGGCTATGGTTTTATGATCTTTTATTTATTGAACTTGTGTCCTTAATCATCATGTACACAAAAAAATTGATCATCTCTATTCAAACCAGTAAATATTTTTGCACGTCTCAATAAAATTTTCTACTTGTTCTCTCATTTACTCTTAAGCATCGGACCCCTTGGAAATTGTTCTATTTCCAATGATAACCTTATGGTTCCGATGATGTTTATTTTTGCATTTTGTGTCTTCGAATGGTCAACTAAGTGTTTGATTTACAGTTCAACAAATAGCCGATATTATTAAAAATTCTGAATGTGATCCTGAAAGAAATTGTGATAGTGAAACTAGTGGCATTTCTGGCAAGGAACCATTTGAACTGGACTGATATTTCCAAAGAAAAAGTGAGTCCGACTCTGAGGTGAGGTGGGTGCTCTTGCAATCAGATGGCACGTGAATATATTCGTTGCATAAGAACCTTTTTGACAAGTCTCATGCATAGCCTATTTCTTGTGTTGCGTACGGAGCTAGAACTGGGAATTGGGGGCGGGGGCACAGACACGTCCCTTTATGACAACAATTAGTCGTGGCTAATTCTCAGTCATTTTCCTTTATTGATGTGTTTTCCAATTATTGTAATTGGCAACTGAAGACATGGTTTCTCTCCATATGCGATCTAACAGCAATGAAATCATGGGCTAAACTCGTGGAATTTAAAAACGCATCACCTAATATTTCATTAAATTTTTTAATTGTAAGCAGAACTACAGAAAATATGACAACACAGAATAAATGTTTTAAATATTTTAAAATAAAAATATTTTTGGTTGTGTGACATCAAAATGAGAGTAATTAGTGTGAATTACTGATAAAACAAAGTGTGTAGATCAAATTAATGTAGTCAATTGATTGAGCTTTGAGATGATGTACAATGCCGTGAAAAAGTATTTTCCCACTTCCTGATTTCTTATTTTTTTGCATATTTGTCACACTTAAATGTTTCAAATCATCAAACAAATTTTAATATTAGACAAAGCTAACCCAAGTAAATACAAAATACAGTTTTTAAATGATGATTTTATTTATTGAGGGAAAAAAGCTATCCAAACCTACCTGGCCCTATGTAAAAAAGTAATTGCTTCCTAAACCTTGGAACTGGTTGTGCCACCCTCGGCGACAACAACTGCAATCAAGTGTTTGCGATAACTGGCCATGAGTCTTTCACATCGCTATGGAGGAATTTTGGCCCACTCTTCTTTGCAGAATTGTTTTAATTCAGCGACATTGGAGGGTTTTCATGCATGAACGGCCTGTTTAAGGTCATGCCACAGCATCTCAATCGGATTTAAGTCTGGACTTTGATTAGGCCACTCCAAAACCTTCATTTTGTTTTTTTTTAAAGCCATTCAGAGGTGGACTTGCTGGTGTGTTTTGGATCATTGTCCTGCTGCATAACCCAAGTGTGCTTGAGCTTGAGGTCACAAACTGATGGTCAGACATTCTCCTTCAGGATTTTCTGGTAGAGAGCAGAATTCATGGTTCTATCAATTATGGCAAGTCGTCCAGGTCCTGAAACAGCAAAGCAGCCCCAGACCATCACACTACCACCACCATGTTTGACTATTGGTGCGATGTTCTTTTTATGAAATGCTGTGTTAGTTAAATGCCAGATGTAATAGGGCGCACACCTTCCAAAAAGTTCAACTTTTGTCTCATCAGTCCACAGAATATTTCCCCAAAAGTCTTGGGGATCATCAAGATTTATTTTGGCAAATGTGAGATGAGCCTTTTTGTTCTTTTTGGTCAACAGCGGTTTTCGCCTTGGAACTCTCCCATGAATGCCATTTTTGCCCAGTCTCTTTCTTAATGTTGAATCATGAACTCTGACTTTAACTGAGGCAAGTGAAGCCTGCAGTTCTTTAAATGTTGTTTGGGTTCTTTTGTGACCTCCTGGATGAGTCTTCAATGCACTCTTAGAGTAATTTTGGTAGGCCGGCCACTCCTAGGAAGGTTCACCACTGTTCCAAGTTTTCTTCATTTGTGGATAATGGCTCTCATCATGGTTCGCTGGAGTCCCAAAGCCTTAGAAAAGGCTTTGCAACCCTTTCCAGACTGAAGGATGTCAATAACTTTGTTTCTCATGTGTTCTTGAATTTTTTTGAAACATGGCATGATGTGTTGCTTTTTGAGATCTTTTAGCCTACTTTACCTTGTTAGACAGGTTCTATTAAACCCTTTTACGCCGAACGTGTCGTCGCCAACACAGATATGCGCGTCATTTTGAAAGTACCGTATTTACTGTAAGTTTTGCGCAATCAAAAAAATTCCAACTGTTCCTGAAAGCTGAGAAGCTGTGCTTCAGCCCAAATACAGGTTACTATGGTAAACACAGCAGCATGATTCTCTGCTGGGATTTTTGCATTAGGCCTTAAAGGGTTAAGGGATTTCTTAATTCAACAGGTCTGGCAGTAATCAGGCCTGACTGCGGCTAGTGAAATTGAACTGTGGTTAATAACAGTTAATTCATGATTTAACGGGGGGGAATTACTTTTTCCACATAGGGCCAGGTAGGATTGGATAGCTTTTTTCCCCTCAGTAAATGAAATCATCATTTAAAAACTGCATTTTGTATTTACTCAGGTTATCTTTGTGTAAGATTAAAAATGTTTGTTGATCTGAAACATTTAAGTGTGACAAATATGTAAAAATATAAGAAATCAGGAAAGGGGCAAATACTTTTTCACGGCACTGTATAACAATAATAACTTGAATGACACTATGCATAACTTACAACAATAATAACTTAGATGATACTATGCACTAAGAAGTTTTATGCAGGCACCAAAGGGTTAACATGGTTGCAACCAGTCATCTCACTATACCTATTACTTAGCAACTCCCTGGCAGTGCCTGCAAGAGCGTTTTCTGCTCACTCCCACAAAAATGCCCACACTGACACTCAGGAAAAATCACTCAACACGCAACAGGTGAACTGACCACTAGAACACAAAACAAGTTGAACTCACTTAAAGAACATGGCACATAAATAGATAGATAAATAAATAAATACGTTAATAAAAAAAAAAAACAAACCACGAAACCAAACTTTGAAAAGTGGAATGGCAAGGCATAAACTTTAGCAGACATGAAGAAGGCTGCATGGAAAATGTGGCATGAGGTTTGTTGGTATAGTCAGCAACCTTCTTTCTGTCCCATCATGCCATCTATATTGCACATGACCACTATGTTTATAAAAATCGCAAAATGTGGATACCCCGTGCACAGCACTGAGTCCTGGGTGCCGGCTGGTGCAGGACAAATTCATAAACAGTGAGACAAAATACCAGCGCACACCAGGATACTCTAGGCCTAGAGTATCCTGGTGTGTGCTGGTATTTTGTCTCACTGTTTATGTCTATAAAAATATGCATGCAAAAAAAAAAAAAAAAAGCTATAACTCACGTCGTCTAAATTCCTAAAAGGATGCTGGTAGCTTCATAGTGGGATAAGCTCTGCATGAAATATAATTGAAGACCTGGGTGCAAGAAGTACTTAAGTCACATTTTCCAAAAAATGAGCTGACACTACTACCATAAAGTAGAGTGTCATGTGCATCATTTAAAGCCAAAAAATTCCAAATATAAGTACTCAAGTCCTCAATACTGAAATACGGCCTTCCCTGAATCTACTGAATTTTTGTGCAAGAAATACTCAAGTCTTTGCAGAAGTACTCAAGTCCTTGATGTCATCAGGAACAAGTGCCTAAGTCCATGACTGTCCAATCAGCTGCTAGTATGTGTCATGTGACAAGCGTAGCAAAAATGACTGTTTGGCAATCAGAAAATGATTGAAACGGCATTTGTGTGGTAAAAGTACCGAAGTCCATGCATTTTATTGCAATAAGTACCGAAGTCCAGGCATTTTATGGTAAGAAGTACCAAAGTCCGAAACTGATTTTCTTGTTTTTTTTTTTCATAATAAAGCATTATTTTTCCACAAAAACGTGTCCGTCTACTTTGTATAACCCCTGGGACTAGCAGCAGGCGCCATTGAATGTTATCTTTTAAAAAAAGTATCTGCAGCATGTTTTCAAAACTTTGACCCTTAATATCTCAAAAGTGTTATTTTGTGACTAAAGTACTTCTTGCACCCAGGTCTTCAATTATATCTCTCAAGCAATCGATTGGTTCACCAACAACATCACTTAAAATCTTGAGAGGCTCAGTTTATTGAATAGTGAGATGAATTTTCAGAGGGATCTTTGCTGGGCACTGCAGCCTGTTGCACCTCCACTGTGCGAACTAATCAAATGCCAGGCCTTTGGCTTAGGGCCCACCAATCTATTGCATTCACATTACCACCTCTGTGTCATTTTCTATTTCTGTATTTACATTGTGTTGCATATTTATATGAATAATTAATAGGCAACATATGATGTAACACACATTTAAAGTAACAATAAACATATTTAAAAATAAAACTATACAAAATATTCCCAGTTTTGTGCCCAGGTTTTGTACCCATATAGGCAAGTGATGATTTCATCTACCCTTTGGCTCTAAATGACAAAATAATGGATACAAAATATGATAGGCCTATATATATATATACAGTGCCTGACAAAAGTCTTGTCACTTATCCAAGTTGTAGGAACAACAAATAATTACCTGACTTGTAGTTGATCAATTGGAATCAAAAATGGCTTATATGAAAGGCAAAGCCCTCTAGATTATGCGAAATATACCAAAATAGAGTTTTGTGTCATTGATTGAGTTTTATAATTTAATTTGTACAGAAAGGTCAGATTTTCCTTGGACAAAAGTCTTGTCGCATTGAAAAAAAAATGTGGAAATTATACATACACTTTATTTTGAATACACAAATATGCCACTATAATATCAGAACATAAAGCCATGGTGCCTTGGAAAAAATAATTAATATTGCGTATGACTCCCATGAGCTTGGAGGACTGCATCCATACGTCTTGGCAATGACTGAGATAACTTGATGATAAAATCATCTGGAATGGCATAGAAAGCAGTCTTGCAGGACTCCCAGAGTTCATCAAGATTCTATGGTTTCATCTTCCAAGCCTCCTCCTTCATCTTACCCCTGAAATGCTCAATAATGTTCATGTCAGGTGACTGGGTTGGCAATCCTGGAGTACCTTCACCTTCTTCTCTTTCAGGAACTGTGACATGGAGGCAGAAGAATGAGAATGAGCAGCAGTATATGTAGGGCAGCAAGAACTTCTTGATATTTCAGGCTGTTGATGTTGCCATCCACTCTGCAGATCTTTCTCACACCCCCATGCTGGATGTAACAACAAACCATGATTTTTC
Organism: Gymnothorax javanicus; assembly: GCA_029692085.1. Taxonomy (NCBI): domain Eukaryota; kingdom Metazoa; phylum Chordata; class Actinopteri; order Anguilliformes; family Muraenidae; genus Gymnothorax; species Gymnothorax javanicus. The sequence goes on from CM056193.1 coordinate 57,420,264, forward strand.
CTCCACCAAACATGATTGTTTTCTGGGAGAATCTTGGGTCCATGAGGGTTCCAACAGGTCTTGTACGGTGACTGGCATGCAGTTCAATGGATGATTCACCAGAAAAATAAACTTTCAGCCACTTTTCCAGTATCAATCCTTTCTGCGAGCTGTGGGCCTCGGCAAATGCAATGCAGGTTTTTTGTTTTCTGTTTAATGCAGACTTCTGTGTACTAATTTGGCTATGAAAACCACTTTGAGAGAGAATTTGACAAACTCTTCTTGTAGATACAGGGATTTTTGGTGACATTTCCTCATGTAGCTTCGCTGTAGTTGAAGAAGGGCTAGCCTTGTACAGTTGAAGCAACAAACGGTCCTTTCAAACAGTTGTCATAGCGGGGTCTGTCTGACCTGTGCTTGCCATGAATGTCACCAGTTTCTTCAAATCTTTTTCTCATCCCCTCCACTTGACATTTGGATACATTAAAGATGTCTGCCACCTCAGCAGCGGACTCAGTCTTCAGGCTCTTGATGATCAGCACTTTGGTCTGTGGTTGAATCTTTGGTATGTTGTCAGAGGTCTAGTCGCACCTCATATGAAAGTCTGGTGTGCTGGGGTTATTTCTATACACATCTGGGAATGTGTTAATTACAGTATTTGTCATAGGTTAAACTCTAATCTGCGATTTGTTGCATCATCTGAAGAGATGACTAGACTTTTGTCCAAGCAAAAACAGATGTTATGGGCTTAGCCAAGCTGTGAACATCAGAACACTTTTTGACAGTTTCATTTTGCACCAAATTATTAATGTGAAAGCCCTTGACATTAAAATGGACCATTTATTGTAACAATTGATTGGTTAGAAATAAAGTTATATGCTATTTTTAGTTACTATGTCCTTATGCAACAAGACACAAGACTTTTGTCAGGCACTGTGTATATATATATATATATATATATATATATATATATATCCCCCCCGTGCAAGGACTACAATAAAGACAATCAACATCTAATAAAACAAAATCACATTTAATGTCACTACATAGCCCATGTTTTATAAGCCACGATGCACTTAAATGAACGCACCCATCGGAAATTTAAGGTGTTGAATTAATCGACCCCTTGGTGAAGCTCACCAGAGACTAGGGGGTCGATGAAAATACTCACGACGGTAGGCCAGCCATCTGAACATCGCGCCCATATTTGGAACTCCTAACCGGAATAATGGACATGTAAGGTCGATATGTCAAGGAATTATTTAATGTTGCATTTAACCTATTGTTGTAGCCTAGAGAAGGCTTCAAATTCACGTTTAAAGAAAGGATTCAAAGGAAAAACTGAAATATGGCAATTTTGACATCAATGGAAAGCTTAGAACGCAAAGAATGCAATCTAATGTCATTCACATTATCAATACGAGAAATGGAAACACGCACGAAACGACTATTTTATCTAGCGTGAATACTTCCGTGATGCTAGGAATGACGCCCGTTTTGGGTGATGTCACATACGGGTTTTGCAAGCTCTGCTCTGTGAATTTGCGTGCAGTGTACGTCTCTCTCTAAGCTTTATATTTTGTTATTCAAGGTTCAAATTGTGTCATACTTTGCTTGAGATGGATAAATTATAATGGAGAAACATTCATCTGTCTTTTTTTAATTTAAACTCATATTTTTCTATATAGTACATTGAAGATTAACATGGACATATAGGCTAAACGATCTGACTGAAATCGTGTAAATACGGGGAAGGACTGATAACATAATTTATTATGATATTATTTTGATGATTAGGCTTGATAAGAGCGACGACAAAACAAGAAAGGAAGATTTTTAGAATGTATTCTCTCTCTTAACTCGCGCAAGAATACATATTGTTCATGCGCTTGCAGCTGCCTGTCGTCAGATCTTTCTATTGCGTATAGGGGAGAGCTGGTACGAAAGTAACATTTTTCACATAGACGTCATTTTAAAAGATAACGTTACAAACCGAAAAAAATTTTCGGAGCGATTAACTACTTTCGTGTGTGCTCTGTCAATATCAGGTGCTAAATCATCCTAATATACATTGACGTCGAACGGAAGTTGTGCATTGCTACTTTCGACCCCTCCAGTCGGGATGAAAGCAACAAACGGGCGGGACAAAAGTAACGTGATCAAATTAAGTGGAATCTTTTAAATTACTGTCGTTTTTCATCAAAAAAAAAAATCAAACAATGTCTTTGCTAACATGCAATTGTAAATATACAATGCACTTTATCTAAAAAAAATCTTATTTCATTTTAAATGAATGAATTTATTTATTTCAATCATAAAATGACATTAAAACAGAAACAAGAACAATCAGACATTTGTTTAAAAAATTTTTCATTTGCTTCAAATGTTTCAAAAGTAAACGTGAACATGTTTAACGTGCAATTGGTTTATGTATAAAAATTATGAAATTACTTTACTCATTATCACAGTTGTGACAGATACAATGAGCTGCACCCTCAGTGCATGCCTCATGTGACCACAGCTGACAAAAGATGCACTGCCCCCACACTTCTCCAGGCAAAGATGAGGCAAGTGTCTCCCCACAAACAAGACATTCCTCATCATTGCCCTGAGAAACTGTGGTTGCAGTGTGTTCACTAAACAACGTTTTCTTTGGGCGTTTTGAAGAGGACCGTTTTTTCTGGCCCCTCTGCCGACTCTCCTCCTCCAAAGCAGCTTTTACTGGGGTGTTGGTCAGTATTGCTGTTGACCTGCAACATTCAATGAGATGATAGTCAGAATCAGCTTGTTTTTATACAAGCAAGAAAATCAAGACAAGTTAAAAACGACACTCTGCTCACCTCTTTCTGCCTCTTCTTTTATTTTCTTTCCTTGAGCCAGCCTTTGGATATGGGCAAACCTTTTCTGGGCTGAACCTCTGTATTGGCGTGCCACTAGATGTTCCTGGAACCACAAGCATACCTGGATAGATAATATTTCAAAAAAAAAAAATGCTTGGCAAGGCTCAACATGCACATTTAAAGAAACACACAGACACAAACTCTCACCAGCTACAGGAATGGCAGACTCATGGGGATGCAGCTCAAATGGGCTCTGGCTAGGTTGGTGGTGTCTTAAGGGAGCGGGCGCTGGTGATGGAGCTGGTGATGGAGCTGGCGCTGGTGATGAAGAAGGCGCTGGTGATGAAGCTGGCGCTGGTGATGGAGCAGGCGCTGGTGATGGAGCAGGCGCTGGTGATGAAGAGGGCGCTGGTAATGGAGCTGGCACTGGGGATGGAGCTGGTGCTGATGCAGGACGGTTGGTCACAAAAGCTGAGCAAAGTCTGTCTCACTGAAAATATCTGGATTAAAGGGCCAGATACTGGTATACTCGAACCCAGATGAAATGCTGCTTGCTGTCGCAGCTTGAGGCAGAGCTTTAGCCACAAGACTCGGGATGTTGTAGATGGTCAAAGTTCTTCCAGGGTTCATTCGCATCCAATTGTCTGCTGCACTGTTAATGTAGTGCTTCAGAGGACCAAAAACGCTTCGGTCTAGCGGCTGAAGACGGTGGGAACAGTGGGGTGGAAAAGACAGGAGTACAATGCCATGTGACTTGCAAAAGTCAATAGCTACCACAGAGAGGTGTGATGGATGATTGTCTAAGAGTAGCAGCAACTTTGACTCCGGGGTCACGCGGGTGTGTCTTGCAAAATGCTGTAAAAATACCAAGAAATCGGCCTCCTGCATCCACCCAGATCCATTGGCAGAACCAGTGCAGCCAAGGGGGCCATCCCGAATGAAGTGGTCCTGAAACTTCTTCCTTGGGAAGATAAAGTAAGGGGGAACAAAGTTGCCTTGTGTGTTGGCAGCAAAGGCAACAGTCACCAATGTCCCTCTTTCCCCAGAGGTCACAGCACCGACCTGGCGCTGCCCCTTGGTGGCAATGATTTTGTCTGGCACTTGAACCGTTGTGGTACCTGAAATAATAAATGAAATGAATTATTGCTGTTGCTGTTGCAAATCACTGTTGCTTTTTAATTTATCTAAATCTAAATTTCAACCTGTTTCATCCATGTTCCAGATGTCCTTTCCTTCAAAATTATAGCGGGTGAGGACAGTCTTTAGGTTTTTAAAAAACGCTGTCACGTTGCTCTTGTTGATGCTGGTGGCTTGAGGTCGACGGATGGACAGGGTTTTGTTGCGCTCGAGGAAGGAGGTGAGCCAATCCTTCCCTGCCACCTGGTTTTTCTCCCATGAACATGGAGTTTTGAGAGCAATATTTTCGGCCAGCTCATATGCAAACTTTTGCACCTAAAACAGCATGAAAAAAGAGGTTAATTGAGAGTATGTTCCTACAATTAATCTGATTTTTTAATGTGGATTTATTTAAAATTGCTTTTAGTATGACTCTAGCTATACATTGAACTCACACTTCTAATACATAAATAAATAATGTCAATGACATAAATAATGTCGAGTTAATTTAAAAATGAACAGGCTCCCAGATAGTCAGCACCTCCGCTCCGGATCTGCCCCGGCTCTGTTCCGACTCCAGCTGATCCGGCTCAGAGCCGGGGCAGATCTGGAGCGGAGGTGCTTGCTATCTGGGTTGTTATGACTTTGATGTAGGCAAATGGCGGTAGTGGTGTAGCTCTGTCTGCAGTGCTGCTCCAACCTCTTTAGGACTCAGGCCAAAATATATATCAGCTGCTCTCTTTATATATGCCTGCAGTCTCTTCTCCTGTTCTTCTGTGAAGACTTTGTTGTGAGCCCTGTACCCTGGGGCTCTGGTCTGCTGCCCTCCTGCCTCTGCCCTCCTCTTGCAGTACCTGAACAGGGTCACATGACAAACACCATGTACCTCTGCTGCCCTCCTTATACTCTCGCCTCTTTGGACATCAAAAAGGCCCTTTCTTAAACCTGCTGGTCAACCTTTCCTCTCTGGGTAGTTCTGACCCTAACTCTTGGCATTTTCTGTCGGCAAAATATAACACACACATTTTTTAATGAGCTTTAAAACACAAAATGCGGCCGCATTAGCAGAGAGGGACGAACGTAACCGTTGCTACTTCCGCCTCGACAGTGACTCCTGACATTTGAACCAGGATTGCTTCTAAAGTGGAAAAAGTCTGACATTTCAAACTTCAGGATATGATACAAAACTAAATGACCTATAATTTCATCATAAATATGACACATGGAGCGATAAAGGCTGACCTAATTTGAAGCATCAAAGTGCGGATGGCTGTGAGTAAATCGCCGTATTACTTTCCTCCCACGTTACTTTCGCACCGGCTCTCCCCCACTGTAACTATCTAATGTTATTACATTTGCGAGGTTTTGTTTCGTTTTGGCCATCATGGACGAGGAAGGACCAGAAGTTGAAGAAAGAACCATGGGAAGAGGTACAACTTTTAAAAAAGCAATTAAAATTGAACTTCGGTGCATGAGAAATACAGGCGGACGATTCAGGCTGCTTTTGAGGTATTCGGTGGAGATATTTGAGGGGTACGATTGTGTTCTAAATGGCATCGACCTCGTCACTCCATATTTCTATGTCAGTCAATCACTGTTATGAGAGTCCACTTGATTGTGTTCATTAAATACTATCTTTTTTGGAGCCCAGAGCATTGCACAGTGCTTGGGGACGATGGGATTAGGCTGGCTTGGGGCAAAATGCTGTCTGACTGGAGTCATTTATTTTGCACGCCCGATTCACAACTCTTGTAACAACCAAAACACGACTATCAAGGTTAGCTGAAGAACTTGGGTTGACCTCTTTCACACCGAATACCGACTCAATGTTGCCCAAGTCGTAAACTGCTCAAATAATGGTCGTCGTTGTACGTCAGGTCACTTGGAGTCATCATAGCTTTCTGGTCCTTAGTTTCTGCTTCCACAGTGCTCACGGAGGATGGGATTTGGCTGGCTTCCTTGACCTCTTTCACACATGTATCGGCTAGTTTTCTTTAATTTGTCACGGCACTGCTGTATATGTGACTGGCTCATTGGTGATGAGGTCAACGCATTTGCCCCTTTCTGGGGGGTCTGGGGTTCGATTCCCTGCCCGGCTACGCTATTGGTCTGCCACATGTTGTTCTGTGATAACCATGCGAAAGTAATTTTCTCACAAATAATTCCAAAGGACTGTGAGTTTTTGTGCGTAGTACCCAGTGGTGATTGTGTTTTCGTCCGCCTACATTTCGAGCAAGTATTTAATTTATTCGTTTGAATGAAGATATCTTTTCACCGCTGCATTTGTTAGAGCAAGACAGCCGTGACACATAGCGGTAATCTGCCGTGCTCAAGTACAGTTGCTTTCACATTTGATACGAGTACGGATGGATCGTGCCCGAGTCCACCTCTTCCAACTGTACTCGCGTACTCGTGCACACACTTACCAAACGAACTAAACTATCCCTATCCCGGACCCTAACCTTAACCTAACTCATAGGTAATCCTATCCCTAACCTTAACCCAACTCGTACACAAACAATGGTTTGTTCAGCTCAAATTATTCTACCCAGGGTCAACGGATCAGCCAGCTCACCAGCATAAAATATGTCAAAATGGATATTTACATGACGTCTCCTCATTGATAACAATAAATAAATAAAAAGGAAAATGAATATTATTTATAGAATGTTATACCGTTGGTTGTCTTTTACCCTTCAGCGATAAATAGAAACTGATGCAACTAATTAGAAATAAATTCAGCTGGTCTAGTGGTTAAGACCACACTTTGCGATGCCTTATTTGCTTTGCTTTGTTACCAGGTTCAAATCCCGCTGCAAACACTAATGTAATGTCTAACTTATCATGTAAATCTTTTTTCACAGCTTTATCGAAGGAGGAAAAAAACAAGGGTGAAAAAAGGACATAAAAAGTTGAAGATATAGTAGACAGAGGAAGTGACGCGAGGGAGGAGTAAAGATGTGGAAACAGGAATTACCGCAAAATATTTTTTCCTCGCGCCGCATCTGCCCCTTCCTTTTAAAATCGTTCCCCCATGAATCTAAACCCCTTCTCACTTATAAAACCCCCCCAAAAAATATTTGTGCCCCCTTTTAAAATCGTTCTGGCCAAAAAAAAAAAGTGGAGGTTGTCCGTGGTACTCTTGCCCCAAGATGCAGTGCCCCACCTCCTGTCCTCTCAGTTTATTTCAGTAGTCTTGGCAACGTTACGTGATGTCAAGACGACCGTGGTCGGTTTCCAGTGGTGAGCAAGAAACGACCGGATTCAGAGCATAGACTGTATAAGAAGATGGACGCAGCACCCTGATCTGAAAAAAGAAGCCCATGCGGAAGTACCGTAAAATGGCATTCTATGTAATGGCCAGCAGATGGCGACGTCGGTGGTTGCAGAAAGAAGTTCAATGCTATAGAAGTCTATGAGAAAATGACCCTACTTTCCCACCTGATTTTTAATTTAAATAATGATTTTTCACATTATTTTATGGTAGCTATAGCAAGTTTCAAGTCTCCTTCGATATATCATGATGTTCATTTTTGTAAATTATGGTCCCAAGTAAACTAGAATAAAGGATAAAGTCAGAATATGCTTTAGAGGCGTGGCTATGCTCTGGTCCTCGTCCGATACGGTGAGATCTACCTCTCACGTCCCTCCCCGGATCCTGATTCTCGCTCTCGTCCAATAGAAATCACATCCGGTTTCAAAATGACAACATGGCGCAATTCAAATTGCCAAAATCGAGGCTTCCTTTTTTTTTTTTTTTTTTTTTTTAAACATTCTTTATTCAAACAGTCAATTAATTACACATAACATACAAAACAAACAGAAACAGATAATGCCAGGGATCATATTACAGACAGAAAAATTCATCAGCATTAAAGAATACTATATTGGATACATAGATCTATGGTTTTGATGGCCTTCTTATTCTGGGAAAATTTAATTGTTGAAATGTATTGTTTGAGTTCACTTTCAAAAATTAAAAAAGAGGGTTTGTGATTAGAGAATTTGGATGTGTGAATGTGATATTTTGCAAGCAAAAAAATCAAGTTGATGATGTAATATTGATTTGTTTTGGTAGCAGTATAAGAAAGAAACCCAAACAATACATTCTCATACATAAGGGAAAAACCAAAGTCAATATGTTGGGAAATAAAAGAACAAACATTTTGCCAAAAAATACGAGAGAAGGGACAAGACCAAATTAGATGACATAGATCCTCAGGAGCCAATTCACAAAATGAACAGTCCACTATAATGTCCTTTTTGTATCGCTGAAAGAAAAACTTTGCAGGGATAGAAACGATTAATTATTTTATAAGTCACTTCCTTAACTTTATTTATAATAAGATATTTAGAAGGCAGACACCAAATTTTTTCCCATTTCAGGTCTGAAAATAGGTTATTCCAGTAAGAGACAACATTTGGAACAGAGACCACTTCTCTTTGAAATAAAGCACGGATCTCACGGCTATTACTACTCTTTTCAGTAGAGAAACAAATGCGACCCACATTGGTAACATCAGGGTTCAATGGCAGTAAGGGCAGTTCAGATGTCACTGAGTCCCTGAGAAGCATTAAAACTCCTGAAGGGATTGCATCGAAAACTAAAGCATATCCCCTCGGTGGTATAGGAATCCCAAATGTATCTAGCAGTTCAGAGTATGACATTAAGGAGCCACTGGAATTGATGAGCTGATTAACCAGATAGAATCGAGGCTTCCTTTATGGTATGCTGAAACCAATGGGTGACGTCACGGTTGCTTCGTCCATCTTATTATACAGTCTATGATTCAGAGTTAAAGTCTGAAGGCAAGCGTCGGGCGGAAATTAGGTCGTAATTAGGTCTGGATTGTCACATTTCACTACCAGCTTCCGCCCGGTTCACGACCCACACGAAGTTTGCCCAAAATACACGACCCTAACACTGCCGCTTTTTGACAGTGTGACAAACACGACCAACGACCAATTCTTGCGTTAATCTCGATTGATCAACGACCTCCCCGTGCACTGTGTTGGCCTATCCAACCTTCCTCGGAATGGTAACATGACTCCAGTAAAAACATTATTTTCTTTCTAAACTAGACAACGTGTACGTAAAGCGTATAGCCAGCACGGCGACCGAACTTTTTGCAGCACGGAACGAACCAAAATAAGCAGCATAACTAATATGCATCGATTAACGAAATCACCTTTATGCGACATTAGCTTTAAAAAAATAAAGATTTAAACATGGGATTTAAAACGACGAACTACTGGGAGATCTGGAAGAAATCTATTAAGAGTTCTGACTCGTCAGGCTTTAAAAACAAAATTGAAAACAATTTTCACGGTGTTCACTGTATTATAACTATGGAGCATCTGGGTACTTTCAGAGTACACAACCCGTATGGGACGTCTCGGAAAATGAGACTGTCGGCGGACTGGTTACGGTCGAAGAAGAACAACATTTGGAGAGCGAATATCAAGTAGCATGAACCTTTTTTTTTCTCTTGTTATGTGAGTGAATTCCTTCAATATATCATGAAATTGCCATAACGGACAAATTTTATGGGTACTTTGAATCCCTACTTTAAGATACGAAACGTTGCAGTAACTTCAGGCGACGCATGACGGACGCTGTGAACGCACCTGCTTGTTGCATGGTCCAATTTATCATTGATTATGTTGATACACAAAAAGGACAGCACAAACAACATTGCTATCCAAAAGAAAATTAGGGAGCCCACATCAAACAATATAAGGACCAACTGTTTCAAATCGTAAACTAAAATTCGACCACTTCCTGCGTGGCACTGAGATTCAAGTTTAACGGGAGGGAGGCGCCTCTTGCAGGCATTTCAGTGCAGGTGTGCTGTGGCCATATAATGGGTGGGAGGCGTGAGACTTCAGTATTTGCTCTTGGAGGTATCAGCGCTTGGATCGAGAAGTAAGCCGTTGGTGTAATTTGATTGTTAACTGGACCTCGTTAATGTATTTGTTGCGTAACGATCTGGTGTGCTTCTCACAATAAGAGGTGCTATTTGACGGGAAAATGCTAAAAACAGATTTTTTTTTCCCCGGAATTATTTCGTGTTTATGTATGATGGTAGTCTGACTGTTGGTCTATTGTGTGTTACACATACTATCAGATGCTAAATGGGCATTATTATTATTATTATTATTATTATTATTATTATTATTATTATTATTATTATAAACTGTCATGACCTGTCAGCGTCAGCCCGGCTCACTTGGTATAATTGGCCTAAAGCTCTTAATTAGTTGAAGTGCTGGTTGCATTTACAGTTTGTTGTGCATTTTGCTTGGGAGGTTGTGTGTGGCACTCTTACCGGAGTACTATTGCATGAAATAAACACCTGCAATTATTTATTTTATGGTAAAACTGTTTTGAAATGGAGCTGGGGAGCATTGCTCCACGTGAGCCATATCTCTTCTCCAACACGCCTGATTGCCTCGTTAACAACCATCTTTCTCATTATCAAGTCCTCGACAAGCTGTAGTCGTTCGAATGTGGTGCATTGGAGCAGTGAGGCATCTAAAACATACAGGGCTTTGGCCCTTCGGGAAAAAAAAAAAAAGCATGGCAATTTAGCTAGTCTGAATGTTTTGTTATGGCCATGATTAATACTGAAGCCCCTCATAAAGATGAGTTTCTTTCCCTCATGCAGTGTTTTCCATACCTCTCCTGGAGTACCACTAGTCCTGCATATTTTAGAGCTCTCCGTGGTGCTGCACAGGTGATTCAGATGATGTTATCAACCCCTGAGGCTGATAACATGATAATGATCAAGTGGATTATTGAAATTACCTCTGCTGGAAAAGGGATAGATGCAGGACAATTCGTACTCCAGGAAAGGTTTGGGAAACTGCCCTAATTTAATCGATTTGTTTACTTAAGCCAGTTGTGACCGGGGGACTTGTTCAGATTTTATATATATATTTTTTTTTAATCAATCAGCACCTACTTTAAACTTCCAAATGTATTTACCTTTTGGGTAACAATTGATATAAATTAGATTTGCTGGCAATGAGTTTGATAAACTGCATGAGACATGCTCTCGTGTTTGTCGCTGGGAGATAGGATAGCCTATTTGAACCCCTCAACCCTACAAAAGTGATGTACATTATTGATGAAGACAAGTGGTTTTCAACGTCGGTCCTGGGGGCCCACTGTGTGTGTTGGGTTTTTGTTCAAACAAAAATTGCAATTGCAGGATTTTAACGAGCTGTTAATTTGTTGTACAGTAATTCCACGTTCAGAGATGTTGGTTACCTGCGTGAGCCTCATGTTGACAGCAATATCCATGTATGCTGTGAGGAATAAAATTTATCATTGTGGGTCACAAAGTGACACTGGTTAACTCCTGGATAAGCTGTTTGTGAAACTTGCCGCCCATGGTCGTGCTGACGGCAAATTGATTGATTACTGAGTGACGCTGGGGTCTCATCACAACACTCCTTCCTAAGCTTCACTTATCCAGGAGTAAAAACCACAGCATAAAAAGAGGAGAAAATTCAAACTATCGAATTAGAGAATTAGTTGGCTCCTAATTGGTGCAAACAGACACATGTTCACAAAAAACTAATTTGTTACAGCAGCAAATGGGTCTAACCTTTTTTGTCATGTTTAAGTACAACCCCAATTCTGAAATAGTTGGGACAAAGTGTAAATTGTGAATAAAATCAAAATGCAATGACTTTCAAATCACACCATCCAGTATTTTATTCACAATAGAACAGAGATTACATAGTAAATGTTGAAACTGAGAAATTTTACAATTTTTATCCACATAATGAGCTAATTTCAAATTTGAAATTTGCGGCTACAGGTCTCAAAAAAGTTGGGACAGGGGTCTGTTTACCGTGGTGTAGCATCCCCTCTTCTTTTTAACACAGAGTGGAGGTGTCTGGAAATTGAGACAAGTTTCTTGAGTTTAGCCATTGGAATTTGATCCCACTCTTGTTTAATTCAGGCTTCCAGCTGCTGGAGAGTTTTGGGTCTCCTTTGACGGACTTTTCATTTAATTATGCGCCAAATGTTCTCAATCGGTGAAAGATCAGGACTGCAGGCAGGCCAGATCAGCACATGGACTCTTCTACTACGAAGCCATGCTGTTGTAATAGCTGCAGTATGTGGTTTTGCATTGTCCTGCTGAAATACACAAGGCCTTCCCTGGTATAGATGTTGTCTGGAGGGGAGCATATGTTCCTCCAAAACCTTTTTATATACCTTTCAGCATTCATGGTGTTTTTTAAAACATGCAAGTATCCCACACCATATGCACCAGTGCATCCCCATACCAGAGATGCTGGCTTTTGAACTGAACGCTGATAAAAGGAAGGGTGGTCTTTCTTCTCTGTAGCGTGGGGGACACGACGCCCATGATTTCCAACAAGAATGTCAAATTTGGACTCGTCTGACCACAGGACACTTTGCCACTTTGCTACAGTCCATTTTAAATGAGCCTTAGCCCACAGAAAACGGCGGCGCTACTGGACGAAAACGGCGGCGCTAATGGATCATGCTCAACAATGGCTTGCTTTTTTTGCATGGTAGAGGTGGCATCTGTGGATGGCACGGCAGACTGTGTCTACAGACAGTGGTATCTTGAAGTATTCCTGGGCCCATTTAGTAATGTCAATGACAGAATCATGCTGGTGAGTGATGCAGTGGCGTCTGAGGGCCCGAAGATCACGGGCATCCAGTAAAGGTCTTCGGCCTTGTCCCTTACGCACAGAGATTTTTCCAGTTTCTCTGAATCTTTTGATGTTTTGCACTGTCCATGATGAGACCTTCAAAGCCTTTGCAATCTGACATTGAGGGACATTGTTTTTAAAGTATTCCACAATTTTTTTTTTTTTAAAGATTTTTTTTTTGGGGGGGAATTTTTCCTTTATTTGATAGTTATACAGTGTAGAGAGACAGGAAGGTTGGGGAGAAGAATGGGGGAAGACATGCAGCAAATGACCCGAGCCGGAATCGAACCCAGGTCGCTGCGGGAAAGCGACAGCCTTTATGGTGCGCGCTTAGACCGATGAGCCACCGGGGCGCCCCCACAATTTTTTTTTTTTTTTATGCAAGCCTTCACAGGTTGGAGAGCCTCTAGCTATTTTTACTTCTGAGACACTCAGCCTCTCTAAGACATCCCTTTTATAGCCAATCATATTACACACCTGATGTAACTTAATTACTTGCTAAATGTTCGTTCAGCTGATTCTCTTAAATATTAAAGGGGACCTATTATGCTGATCCTCCTTTCAATACATATTAGTAATGTTATTATGTTGGTTGTCCATGCTCAACCTCTGAAAATTAGTACAGACCTAGCCAGAGCCAACCACTGCGCTGGACCTGCCCACACCGGAAATTATTCTAGCAGGCACTAACAACGACAGATCATACTACGCCTTAGTAGCGTCTAAACTTTTGGAAATACAAAAGAAGAACCGCAGATCATTTGAGGTGCAATTTTGTCAATATCTCTCCCAAAGCTGCTTGTCCGTTTACTTTTGGATGCGAAGAAAAACAACTATTTTTCTTCCAAAAGACGATGCCACCAGAAATCAGTGGGTAGCTTTTTTTTGTTTGCTGGCAGCAAACAGCCACAGCCAAAGGGAACGTTAGCTGATTGTGCTCAGCATTTCACCAAAGACAGCTTTGTTAATAAAGGATAATTCGACACAGGATTAGCGTTTCAGCTGCTTCTCAAACCTGAAGCAGTTGCATCGATCAAGCGCTCGGAGCCACAAGCTATAAGTAACAATATAACAGCAAATAATGTAAGTGAAGCTAGCATGTTACGGGTGGCTTGCAGGACCGCTAGTGATAGTTGGCACTAACAACTGGCCTCAAACGCAGGCTTTGTAAAATATCTGAAGATAAAGCCTGTATCGGTTGCGACTGTCCGTGACTCACAGACACAGAAGCTGTAAGTTGCTTTTGCTGCATAAGCCAACCTGACGTGATTGCCAGTTGATTGTGGCTGTAGCACAGCGGCTAACATAGCCAAGTTACCGTTGCTAATGTTTGTGTCCTAAATATGCAAGACTGATATCGGGAAATTCTACAGAAGGTGTGTGAACATAAATCTCATTTGAAGCTAACTTTTAATACTTGTTTGTAATTTGGATGCTTGGTACAACTGTTCACAGTAACAGAACTTGCTGTCTGTAAAACCTGTATTGCAAGGGTTTGTCTCTGTGGTTATGACCGCTCAATTACCAGCTACTGCATGTTAGTTTGCGTGTCGCCGTGCTAATTAAAAATGCTCCTGGTTAACTTATATGCAGTAATTCTGATCGGTCTTTTATTCCCTGCGCCAAGGATGCTATGTTTTTGGCAAAGTTGGTTTGTTTGTCTGTCTAGTAGGAAATTGACTCAAAAAGTTATGGACATGAAACGCACCTAATTAAGACAAATCAACAGCAACAGAGTGCAACGGTGGTTGGGGAAAAAATGGCCATAGTAAGTGCACTCCCCATCCCCCCCCATCCCCCAACCCCCAACCCCCAACCCCCACCCCCCCCCCAACCCCCAACCCCCAACCCCCCACCCCCAACCCCCAACCCCCAACCCCCAACCCCCATCAAGACTGACGTTGAGAACCAGACATGTAGACCAGTGTTTCCCAACCCTGTTCCGGGAGTACCCCTGCCCTGCATATTTCAGATGTCTCCTTGATTTAACACACCTGATTCAGCTGATCAGCTCATTAGTGGAGTACCTAATGATCTGATCTGGGTGTGTTAAATCAAGGGACATCTGAAATATGCAGGGTAGGGGTACTCCCGGAACAGGGTTGGGAAACACTGATGTAGACCATGGCTGACAATAGAAATGTGCAACTTTCCTATGCTACACTGTTTACTCATAGTATATACTTAACAGGTAACCTTGCTAGCATAATAACATCTGACAGGGACAGATGCATGTATCCATAATCAAGCTGCTATGTTTGAGCAAGTGTTTTTTTAATTTTCTGTCCAGGCAATACCAGGAGTGTATATACAATGGTTTCCCAACTGGAAAATGCAATGGAGAGCCTCATAAGAGTATTTCACAACTACTCCTCGAAGGAAGGTGACAAATACAAGCTGAGCAAAGCAGAGCTGAAAAGTCTGTTGCAGGGAGAGCTTTGTGACTTTTTGGCAGTAAGTTAGAAATTCAAAATGAGAATGTTGGTGTTTTTTAGTCTGGAAATTTCATTTTAAAACTCAGCTAAACATATTGTATTTACATTTGTGTGTTCTAGTTATGTATGGCTTGATTGTTTTATAGTGGGACTGAAATTTTATGGATGTCTTCCCAAATCTCCCAGGCCAGCAAAGACCCAATGGTGGTGGAAAAGATTATGACTGACCTGGATGAAAATCGTGATGGTGAAGTGGACTTTCAGGAATTTGTGGTCTTGGTGGCAGCACTGACTGTAGCCTGCAATGATTTTTTTGTAGAAAGCCTGAATCAGTGAATCATCTTGGAATCAGTTCGTACTTTCCCTTCCTCTTTAATAATTAAAAATGAAATTTTCAACTCAACCCTGTTCTGTGGCTTGTTGCTAGAGAGGATGCTCTGGTTGAATAATGCATTTCAAGCCTCTAAGGGGGTTTAATTGCTGAATGTTTGTGATGAAGCTGCCGAATTTGCACATGATCATATCCTTGAGGGACAGCAGTATGGGAAGTCACTGGCTGGAAAATGCCAAATTCCTTATCTGGATTCTTGACAAAATGTCTGCCAAAACATTTGTTTCCCTGCATAGAATGGTCACTGAACATTTATGCAAAATTTTCCATCAATTATTGCTTTCAGAACCTCATTTAGTGTCTCATAGTACTGCCTATTGATCAGTCATGCTGCTGTGAACTGTAATGACAACGGTGATATCAGCTAACAAACTGTAGTATTACTCAATTGAGTGCAAGGAAAGAACTTGAAATACTAAATTGTTCCAAACAATGGGAGACGTTAAATTTAAAGGCATTATAGTGTCTAAAAATAGTTTTCATGAGTGCAGTTTTTTTTCTTGAAGATTTGGTGCACAGCTGATTTTGTTGATTTTACATTATTCCCATAGTCCATTATAAAATGCTTTGCATTATAAAATGACTTCACTTTTTGTGACTGCTGGTTATATATAAATATTATTTTTAAAGCACAATACCCCCTATCTGTAATGCGGACACAGCGTATAACTAGCAAAACGCATATTATCATGCGGAATCCTTTTGAGACCTTTTTTGATAACCATGTCCTTGTTCTGATCAAAATATCAAGTTATAGCCTTAATCATAACATTTCATCAGTGGTGTTCACTCCTGTATATTTATTGAAGGTCCCTGCCTCTCCCTAATACATGCCCTGGTAATTGGTCTAGAGTCATAATAATCTGTGGAATTTGGTTTTGAAAAATTATGTAATTGGGCTTCAAGAAAAAACCCTCTGAATTTTTAAATTACTTTCCACTTAGGATTATATGATTTCCTGAAGGTAACTGTCAGACTCAAGGCAAGTCATACTGAAGATTATGCATCAAGCTTCCACATTGTGTGAACTCACTTTACCTAATCCCGGAGCTTCGCTGGTTTGCACTTTGTCACTAACTGGTGTATTCCACAATGAGCCATGGCCTATTTTCCATCCTATTTGTTTTCAATTACGTGGTTAAAATTGGTGATGTCACTTATCGCAGCCATGTTAGTTGACTTACAAAGCACATATACCATTTAAGTTACAGCAACAGTCTACTCAGACAGCACAGCTATGCAATGCTGATGTTGGTACAATGTCACGTGGAGATAGTGTGCCCATTGGTAAGTCATTGCGGAGACATTGCTTCTGTCTGGCCAATATTTTCCCGCTGTAAATGTGATGTTGATCAGCGACCTCCCAATGTTTATCTTGCCACATCACAACGCATCAACAGAGGCACACTATACCTTTTGTCAATGTTTTCTTTTCAGAGGATAAACACGCATTTTTTTTAAAATCAGCTGGTTACTGAAATAAGTGGTTTGTTGAACAAGTCAGACAAAGGGAACCAAAAGAACAAGCGCAGGCTCATTCTTCCTATTAAGTTTTAATATTTATCTGTCAATCTCTATATTCTATGGAAGCAAAAAGCTAACAGTACTAAAATGAAAATGCATTCTCAGAAATGCATTTTCATTTTCAAGATGCACGTACATTATTTGTATTGTAATGAAAATTAAAATGTAATCCTCCACTTTGAGTTTTCATTTTCAAGTCCATGTATGCAAATTTTAAGGGAGTTCCCGATAACGTAGGTTAACTCTTTCAACCCCAGATATTCTAGCATCACTACACCCTTCATTATCTGGACATTGTATCTTACTGTTATCTCTGGAATCCCATTAAATGTAACCTGATATGTTCCAATCAATTAGTCAGATTGTTTGAATTTTCCCTACAGGAATTTGGGGTTGAAGGGAATATGTTGGTCAGCCCTCTGTAGAGGGCTGTGGGGTTGAAGGAGTTAATGAACAGGGCCACTCCTAATGTGCCTTCCTATTCGTCCTTACGGCTATATATACCTAATTACATTCCCACAATCCCCGCTCGTCTCGTTTATACATCGTTCAGTCGCTAACCAGACAGCCAGCGCACAGCAAGAGTTCGCTCACCCGAAGCTCGAAATCCGAAATCCTATCGAGCCCCTCAGGCTCAGAATAATTCCAAGGCTCCGATGCTCCAGAGGAATCTTCTCAATCCGTTCCCACAACTCCGTTTCTCCTCCGCGCACCCTGTGCTCCGCCATCTTCGTACCTACACCACAAAACATCATCCGCTTGCCTCAACTGGGGTGCCCATATTCTGGACCACGCTCCCCCACGATGACAACTGAAGCTATTTCCCTATTTCGGGCTCCGCGCCGCAGGAATTCCAGTTATGTTCCTCGTTAACCGCGACGCCGAGAAGCGAGATCCTGAGGCTCCCCAGCAAGGCTTACCACGGCTCACACTCCAAGCCCATCCGAGGCTCCACGTCTGACCGTCGCCAGACTCCATCGGGCACTCAAGCGCTCCGACAACAAAGTCAGACTACTAAAATTATACACCGACTCTTTCAGCATTGTAGCTGATCCTCCCCATTTGCAGACCAGACGTGTACAGACCACAGACCGGGTTCTGCGCTCAACGTCCCCAGCGTCAATGTCATCATGCTCGGCGACGCCCTCCCCGCTCCAGATTCGGTTTCTCTCCCCCAGCACCCCCCCCGTGCCTGCTCCCTCTGTTTACGACCTCTTTGGTCTCTCTTCACCTTCTATTTCGTCCCTGTGTTCGCAGGCTGCACCTTTGCCCTGTGCACATGCGTCCCATTCCCCCCCCCCCCCCCCATCACTTCCGCCGGACGAAACCCGGCTTCTACGCTCCTGCTGCCCACAACCAAATTCTCCAAGGCTCCAGCAGTACCGGTGTTTACCCACCTACCCCCAAAGAAGCACCCGCTGTTACTTCATCCGCTCGTCTCTTTCCCCACTCCCCTCCCCTTACCCGTTTCCCATGTCACTAATTCTGTGCTTCCTCCTACAGGTCCGCCCCTCCCATCAACTCCTTCGGCTCCTCGCAGTTTTCCCCTCACCTCAGTTTCAGCACACACTAGCCACCACCTTACCTCCCATATGCCCCTCATAGCCTATTCCAAACCCTTCGCCATTATCCCCCACGCTTAGACAACAGATTTTATCGGGTATGCACGTCGACCTAGCCCAGCTCATTCAACCATCCTATTTCCGCATTTGTATTTTAGTCGTGAGAAAAAAATAAATAAAAAAATCCAAACCGTCATTGACCTCGCACAGCTCAAACACCCCAAACACGCTTGTTACGAGAAGTAAAAGCTAACCTAGGTCGCCATTCCCCACTCCACTCAACCGACACAATCCATCAGTCCTTGCCTCATCAGAGGCAAGAACTGGTCGAATCATCTTGCACTAGTTTTCGATCTCGCCGTTCGTTTCGACAGTGCAAGAATTTACCATACCACATTCATTTTGGCCCAAGTCTGCATTCATATTTTCGTAGTATATAAAAAAAATAAAAATCCTAGCAGTCATCGACCCTGCACAGCTCAGGCACCTGAACCCCGCTCGCTCCGGGGAGCCCACGCGAACTGAGTTCGCCATTCGCCATCCCACTCTACCGAGAGACAATCCCCCAGTCCTTTCTTCATCGGAGGCAAGAACTGGACAATTACTTTACACTTGTTCTCGATCTCGCTTTATGTTTCGGCTGCACGGTAAGCGACTGCCTGTTGGCTACGTTGATATAATTGACGTGACTCCGCAAGGATGACAATCTGCAAATCCGAAACTCTTGCTGACTTTGCAGCAATTATATTCGCCATCACTCAGCTGTGCATCGTGCCTAACAATGCCATTTAGCTGCCACTTCATTCAGACTGCAGAATGGATTCTCATGGCTTATTGCTCAATGAGCCTCACAAAATTATTTACACAAATCTGCGTTGTTTTCACGAACTACATGAGCGCAGAAATTGCCAAGACTTATTGATATATTTCTTGGTCATCGATGTGCGGAAGAAAATGCCATAATTTCGTAGCACAATGTATAACAAGGCTTTCAAAATGAATAAATAAAATAAAAATAAATGAATCAGACTTTCGCCGGTTCTACCAATTAGTCCAAGCAACTCTTGCTATATACGAATGTTGAGTTCTTCGCAAATTAAATGCCACACATTTATGGTGCTGTTGAATGATTGCAATATTTATTCCAAAATTGTAAAATTATAACAAATGCTTATGTTCTTTGCGTCACTTGCAAACATTCACGGATACTATGCGTATCCACCTCACGGCCACTCGCAAACATTCACGGATACTGCACGCGTATCCACCTTAACAGCCACTAGCAGTGGCGCAGCTCGCTAGTGCTTTGGTTATTGGTGCTTTTTGCCTCACCGGCAAACATTAACGGATACAACGCCGATCCTCCTCACGGCTACTGGCAGTGGTGCAGCCCACTAACGCTGCGCTAGCACTTTGGTTATTGGTGCACTTTGCCTGGCTGGCAAACATTCACGGATACTGCGCGTATTCTCCTTACAGCCACTCGCAGTGGCACAGCCCACTAGGGCTTTGGTTGTTGGTGCACTTCGCCTCGCCGGCGAACATTCACGAAAACTATGCGTCTCCACCTCACGGCCACCCACAGTGGCAAGGTTCATGCTCTTGGCCGACAATCAGTCCCGCAATCCATCATTCCGCCATGCCTGCACACCATCCATCTGCCGTCTCCACGCTCAAGCACGTCGCTTCATGCAATCCGACTGGCCGCTTGCCCAACAGTGGTTAACCCTTTACTGACTGTCCTCCGTCTCACCACTCTCATCCGCCTCGCCGTCGCAGCGCTTGGTTGGCTTAAGCCGATATCGCAAACACTTAGGGCCGTCCCACTCGACCCACGCTTTTTTTGGGGGTTCCTTTGGCGTTTCTGGGAAGGAGCATTATTACTTCGCTGTTCGCCTCACTGTATCCCATCATCGCTTCCTCCCTCATTCGGGGTCACGAATGGGCCGCCAAATGTATAACCGCACATTATGACAATCAACCACAGTAGACACCATAAACAAAGGCCGTTCCCGCTTCCTCTCGTTCAAGGTGTTCCTCAGGAAACTAACCCTAATTTCCGCAAAACACCAGTCCATGCTCAAAGCCGCACATATTCCCGACCGTAAAATGCCATCGCTGATGCCCCTCCTCGTTTCTCCTGGCAGAGAATCAGAGGCTTAGCACTGCACTTGGATATTCACCCCACTCCGGTTCCTCCGTTTTCCGCGACCGTCGACCCCTGTCACCACAACCCGAGCCATTCGCCGCTTCATCTCAAGATACCATTCTAAATGGGTTCACTCCATGCTTACTTTCCCCGTACCTCGCAGGACGGAAGCAATTCAAGAAATTCCCTTCAGCCCTCCGACTGCTATTCCCAGCACTTGACATTGTTTCCCTTACGACTCCATGCACCACGTTCGACCAGCCCCAATACAAGTCTTCCGAAGCGGCGTCAACTTCTACGTCAAATTGGCCACTGGTCATCCGTGCTCATCTATTTCCCACTCTCACATGTAAACACTGCTGAAAGGTTTACATAAACAAGAACCTCCCGCTCCGATCAAACGTTTACCCCTAACAGCAGACCACCTCTCTCACTGCATGCAGACGCTGCGTTCAGGGTACCATTCTCCTTCCACGGATTCCACCCTAGAAGCAGTGTTTCTCTTGGCCTTCTTTGGGTTTTTGAGATATGCCGAGTTCGGTCCGCTCTCCGCTAATAATAATTGGCAATGAACAAATAGAAGTTCATGACCCAATTCTTGTGATTTCAGCAATCTCCTTAGTTATTTTCTTTGCTTGATGCCAACCAATAATTTGCCCCTCTTTAAACACAGTAACATCTTTTCAATGACCTAAGATACATCTACCGACATGGTGGTTGTTTAAGAAATGAAGTTATGCGCTGAATCAGTCAGGATTAAAAGAATTATTGCCAGTTGAAACATTGTGACCACCTGCCTTGTATTGTGTTGGTTCCCCTTTTGCCACCAAACTGTGACGTGTCAAGGCATGGACTCCTTTAGACCATTGAAGATGTGCAAGGGCATCTGGCACCAAAACGTCAGCAGCAGATCATTTAAGGCATGTAAGTTGTGAGGTGGAACCACCATGGACAGAACATCCTACAGATGCAAAATTGGATTAAGATCTCAAAAATTTGGAGGCCAAGTCAACTCCTTAAACTCACTGGGCCTAATGCAGCAACATTCTCTTAAATTTCTTTCATATTTTCTCTTATTTTTTTGCTGAGAGAAAAAATAAGAGAGATAAACTCTGAATGCACCAAACGCTCTTACCATCCAAATCTGCTCTTACCCATGTGTGCTTAATGTTGAATCCCACTTGATCGTAAATTAAAAGCGTGTGGCCGGTTGTTTTAAAATAGCATATATGACACCCACTAAACACCATATAAGGGCAGGTGACGTGCCGTGTGCCAAGAGCTGACTGCTCGTGGCAATCTAACTCTGTGCAAGGCCTGGATGGCCCAAGTATCCAACAGCAATAGGTAAGCCATTCAGAAGCAGAACGCACGCAAGTATCTAAGGGTTTTATAGTTTAGTCCTAATTAGGATCAGCTGGCCAAACTCAAGAATTATATAATAAAATCATTATAATTTCTCAAAAACATAAAACAATCAAAATTTGATCATATGATGCATTTTTGATGTTTAGGTTTTAAAACTTGTGTTTCCGTGCATTGGACAAGCAATAACAGTTCTGTTTTCTCTTATCTCGGTAAGAGTGCTCTCGACCACTCATAAAATTTTCTCTTACCTAAGAGAAGAGCAAGAATAAGAAAACATTGGTGCATCCCAGAAATCAATGCGTAAGAACAGAATAAGAAAAAAATCAGGGATATGAACAAAAATAAGAGAAAATTTGTTTTAATATTGCTTCTTGCATAAGGCCCAATGTTTAGGTAGGTAGTACATGTCAAAGTAACATCCACGAGAATGGCAGGACCCAAGGTTTCCCAGCAGAACACTGCCCAAAGCATCACACTGCCTCCACTGGCTTGCCTTCTTCCCACGGTGCATCCTGGTACCATGTCTTCCCCAGGTAAGTGACTCACGCACCAGGCTATCCACATGATGTAAATCAAAATGTGATGCATCAGACCAGTCCACCTTCTTCCATTGCTCCGTGGTCCAGTTCTGAAGCTCATGTGCCCATTGTAGCTGCTTTCGATGGATACAGGTTAGCATAGGCACTCTGACCAGTCTTCGGCTATGCAGCCTCATATGCAACAAACTGTAATGCATGGTGTGTTGTGACGCCTTTCCATCAGAACCAGCAAGACTTTTTTTCAGCTATTCAAGCCACAGTAGCTCTTCTGCTGGATCGGACCACACCAGCCAGCCTTCGCTCCCAAAGCGGCACGGTGGTTAGCACTGCTGCCTCACAGCAAGAAGGTTGTGGGTTCGAATTCGGTTGAATTTCTGCACGCAATTTGCACGTTCTCCCTGTGTTTGCGTGGGTTTCTTCTGGGTACTCAGCTTTCCCCACTTACAAAAAACATTTATTATAGGAATACCCCTACCGGTACCCCTGACCAAGGAGCTAGCATTAGAACTGGAATTGGTCCCTGGGCACTGCTCTGTGGCTGCCCACTGCTCCTACCAACAGGATAGGTTTAATGCAGAGCACAAATGACCCCACGGGGTTCGATGAAGTATCTATCTATCAAACGCATCAATGAGCCCTGGCCGCCCACGACCCTGTCACCGGTTCACCGGTTATCTTCCCCTGGATCACTTTTGGTAGGTACTGACCATCACAGACGAGGCAGTGCAGTACAGAGTCGTCTTGCCATCACAATCTGTCCTTGTCAAGGTCACTCTCATCCTTACGGTTGCCCCTTTTCTCTGCCTCCCAACACAACTGCGAGTATTTATCCTGCTAATAATTTTGTCACTTCAAAAAACACACAACAGGGGGGGTTACCCTCTTGGATCTGTACCTGCTCTGCTTCTGCTGTTGTCACACTGAGGTTCACTGAGTTTTCTGGTATTTGGAAATGTATTTTGCAATTGCTTTGACCAGTCTTGTGCCAGTCTTCAAATTACTTTTGAAACGATTCCAAATTTCCAATATCAGAAAACGTCATGGGAGTCTTGTTCGTGTTGGGGCGCGCCATCATCTCGATTCTTTGATTGAAGGTGGGCATAAAACATAGTTTGACTCATTCTTTTTCTCGTTTTGACTTTCCAAAAAAACAAACTTGTTTAATATCAGAAGTCTTAAGTCTTGCCCTTGGCAGATATTGGAATTCAATGATGTGAATATTGGTGCGCACTGCAGGATCCTCAATGCTTACAAAATCTTGTAGTCTGTGGGTAAAAACTCCATGACTTTATGATACTTTGTCTTTAGATATGAAAGGCTGTCAGACACCAGTTTTTTAAAAATCTTTTTGAAGTCTTATAGTGTGTAGAAGGCATTAGGCAGTTTTTAATGTCAAATCTTTGTTTCATTAAAATCCAAATAGGTTTACTTAACTGTGATGGGATGTTTTTTTTTTTCAATAGGAGATCGCCTCATTATATGTACACCAATCAGTCGTAAAATTATCATCATTGACAGGTGAAGTAACCCCTTAAACACTTATTTTTTTCACATACGGTTTCCCTTAAAGGCAAAGAAAACACTTTTTTCAACTCTTACCCAATAGAAGTCCACTGCTCCTACTCCATCCTTGGATAATTTTCAAAATTTTTTTTAAACAAATAGATTAGCTTGAGAAGATCAGATTTTCACGTTGTTGGTGGTTCACCATGTTTGTTGGAATCGGGTAGCTTGCCGCGTCACCCAGACAACTGAACCCTTGAACATGAGGAGGTTATAAATTACAACCCCAATTCTGAAATAGTTGGGACAAAGTGCAAATTGTGAATAAAATCAAAACGCAATGACTTTCAAATCACACCAGCCAGTATTTTATTCACAATAGAACAGAGATAACTTAGCAAATGTTGAAACTGAGAAATTTAATAATTTTATCCACAAAATGAGCTCATTTCAAATTTGATGGCTGCTACAAGTCTCAAAAAAGTTGGGACTGGGGCCTGTTTACCGTGGTGTAGCATCCCCTCTTCTTTTTAACACAAAGTGGAGGTGTCTGGGCATTGAGGAGATAAGTTTCTTGAGTTTAGCCATTGGAATTTGATCCCACTCTTGTTTAATACGGGCTTCCAGCTGCTGGAGAGTTTTGGGTCTCCTTTGACGAACTTTTCTCTCAATTATGCGCCAAATGTTCTCAATCGGTGAAAGATCAGGACTGCAGGCAGGCCAGATCAGCACACGGACTCTTCTACTACGAAGCCATGCTGTTGTAACAGCTGCAGTATGTGGTTTTGCATTGACCTGCTGAAATACACAAGGCCTTCCCTGGAATAGATGTCATCTGGAGGGGAGTATATGTTGCTCTAAAACCTTTATATACCTTTCAGCATTCATGGTGCTTTTGAAAACACGCAAGTGTCCCACACCATATGCAATAAAGCATCCCTATACCCTCAGAGATGCTGGCTTTTGAACTGAACGCTGATAACAGGAGGGGTGGTCTTTCTCCTCTTTAGCCTGGAGGACACGACGCCCATGATTTCCAACAAATATGTCAAATTTGGACTCATCTGACCACTGAACACTTTGCCACCTTGCTACAGTCCATTTTAATTGAGCCTCGGCCCACAGAACACGGCAGCGCTTCTGGATCATGCTCAACAATGGCTTCCTTTTTGCATGATAGAGTTTTAGGTGGCATCTGTGGATGGCACGGCGGACTGTGTTTACTGACAGTGGTTGCTTTAAGTATTCCTGGGCCCATTTAGTAATGTCAATGACAGAATCATGCCGGTGAGTGATGCAGTGGTGTCTGAGGGCCCGAAGATCACGGGCATCCAGTAAAGGTCTTCGGCCTTGTCCCTTACGCAGTGATTTTTCCCGTTTCTTTGAATCTTTTGATGATGTTATGCACTGTCGATGATGAGACCTTCACAGCCTTTGCAATTTGACGTTGAGGAACATTGTTTTTAAAGTATTCCACAATTTATTTATGCAAGCCTTCACAGGTTGGAGAGCCTCTGGCCATCTTTACTTCTGAGAGACTCAGCCTCTCTAAGACATCCCTTTTACAGCCAGTCAAGTTACATACCTGATGCTAGTTAATGTAATTACTTGCTAAATGTTCTTTCAGCTGATTCTCTTATGTATTAATTGCTTTTTCAGCCCTTTTTTTGCCTGTGTCCCAACTTTTTTGAGACCTGTTGCAGCCAGAAAATTTGAAATGAGCTCATTTTGTGGACAAAAATGTAAAATGTCATCTATGTTCTATTCTACCATTCATTCCAACAAATTCTGCATTTTGATTGGTTAACACCAGGTATCTATTCACTGGTAAACTACCTCACACTGGGTCAAGACCTCGCGCTGCGTGAAGAGCTCTTGCTTGATTATCGAGCCGCTTCAATAGAAAATGTAGGCTATTAATTTCCGTGTCCAAAAAAGGAGACCGCTATGGCGTCTGACATTCCCACTTCAAACTTCGCCTCGGAACTTTAGAGGAAATATTGTATTGTACTGTGATATGCATCTATTTTGTACGCAAATAAGAAATAAAAGTGAAAATCATTCTGTTATGCAATCCACTCTGCGACTTCTTCGTCAGACAACCTCCAAACTCCCCCCAGTGGTTGATCCCAACTTTGCTAAAAAAATACTTTTGTAGGGGTGTTGACAAGAGTCATGGTAGAATGGAGATAAACGTACCGTTTTTTTTCGATTTTCGAGCACTCGGTATTTATCGTAGGCTAGATACCTGGAAATTTACATTTGAAACAGAGTGCTCCAGGTATCTATCCTACGATAAATACCATGTGTTCAAAAAAAACTGTAGGTTTATCTCCTAATCGTAAATAACATATTGGCTCGTGATCTGAAAGTCATTGCATTTTGATTTTATTCACAATTTACACTTCGTCCTGACTATTACAGAATTGGGGTTGTATATTGAGCATTACATCACTTCAAGTTTCAACAGGGTATAAAAATTAGGTAACACACATGCAATATCCCTTTGTCATCCAACACTATGAAGAAAATAAAGCAAATGTCAGTTCAAAAGAGGCAGATAGTCTTGGACTTTCTTAAGTCGGTGATGGCTACAAGAGGATTCACAAACGATTGAATATGCCACCGTGCACTGTCAGGCCAATTATTAAAAAATTCCAAAGATACAGAACTGTTAAAAACCAAGGGTAGAGGATGCAACTGCATTTTGCCTCCCAGGATACTGAGGAGGATGGTGAGAGAAACAACAAAACCCCCAAGAATCACTGTGAAGGAATTGCAGGCCTTGGTGGCATCTTGGGGTCACCAGGTTTCAAAAAGCATCATCAGACGCCACCTCCACAATCAGAGACTCTTTTGAAGGGTTGCCAGAAGAAAGCCTTTTCTGACCAGAGGATGCAGAAGCAAGCATTTGGAGTTTGTCGAACCTTATTTAAATTATGTCTGGAACAAGGTGCTTTGGTCAGATGAGAATAAAATCGCATATTTCAGTCAGATACAACATCGGCGTGTTTGGCGTCAAAAGAGAGATGCATACAAGGAGAAGCACCTCATACCCATGGTGAAATATGATGGTGGGTCAGTCATGTTTTGGGGCTGTTTTAATTCAAGAGGTCCAAGGACACTGGTTAAGATTAATGGCATAATGAATTCCACCAAGTATCAGGATACTTTGGCTGACAATCTGGTTGCCTCCACCAGAAGGATACAGATGTAAAGGTGTAAAGCAATGAGTGAGAGGATGGTTTACTTTGTGTAGTTGCTTTCCAAACTACTGTTCCAATATTCTGCACAAGCTATCCAATGACGACCCTGATTATATCCTCTCGACTAGATATCTGAAATGGGAGTTTTTCCCAGTACTAGTTCTATTGCAGATATCCAGAATGTTCATTCTTGATGTCAAAAAGTCAAGTACACATGAATGGCAAAATGAGTGTCTTAAGAAGAATGACATTGAGGATTTCTGAAATGACGATTGTCAACAGTAAGAATGTCACTGTAGATATCTGAAATCTTTTTGACAAGGAAAAACTAAATTATGGATATATACAGTGCTTAACAAATTAAAATAAAATAATAAAAATGGTAAAACGTAACTAGAGGCTCTAGAGAGCCTGCATCGCTCACCTGGATCTGTATGAATATTAACTAATTGTTAAAATTACGGAAACATAATCTGCAGCAAACAAGTAACAAGGTACAGGATCTTAATGAAAAACCAAAAAACATGATTACAGTTCTGATCTCGTCCCATAATTTCGCAAAGTCGATTTTTAAATGGAAGAGAAATGAATAAATCAGTTTGATTCAAACGGAAATTCCAAGGGATTCTGATAATCATTTCAAGAATCTAATGAGCAAATTGAATGTGATGCGTTATTCAGATGCTATGGTGAAATACAACAAAAATCATCATATTTGACGTTTTAAGGCGAATAACTCCTACAAAGAGCCACTGTAAAATTTCAGCGTAATGGAGACTTTTGTAGAGCTTTTATTTGTTGATTATTTTAGCAACTGAAAGTTGTACTCCATCTCTTATAGTTTTCATTATATAGGCCAAGAAAATGCAAAATCGTCAAATTTGACATTTCAAGGCCAATAACTCCTACAAGGAGGCACTGTAAGATTTCGATCCTGTGAAGACTTTTGTAGAGTTTCATCTGCTGATCATTTTAAGGTAACAGCTTTTTCTCTACCTGCTTTAGTTCCTGAGATTTAGCAAGAAATAGGTGGTTTTACCCTATGTTCTATTTTTAGTAACAGCGGCCATGTTATTCAGACAGCGGGCAAATTCAACAAAAGTTTTAAAGTAGACATTCTTGGGATGCTTGCAGCTAATTTTAGTCTGGATCTGTTCAGTAGTTTCAGAGGAGAAGATTTTTGAAAAATGTTAACGACAGACCACGACGATGACAGACGACGGACGCCAAGTGATGGCAATAGCTCACCTGGACCCCAGCAAATACTTATATTAGAGTAATGCTTTTACTGCCTAAATAGGAGCATGCCATTCCAGGACTTGAACCTTGGTCTCCCAGGTGAAAGCACTTCACTCTAACCACTAGGCTACATCAGTTGACCAATTCTTCACTGTCAAATTACCGATATAAAGAGCGAGTCAACAAAACACATCATGCACCCCAGTTTAGCATTTGTACTGCCACCTGTGTTAGTGCTTGTGCATAATGGCGCAAGGATTCTCAGTCAGAAGAGATTTTGAAAACGACTGTTGATATTTAGCGGATAATCGTACTAAAAATACTACAAACAAACCAGTTAAGCCTTTATATTGTCGCGCTCATTAAGTACATGTAAATGGCCCATAGACTCAGTTTAACGCACCAGGAATGCTAGGCTCTATCTCAGGCTAGGTTTGTGCGATTAAGGGGATTTGGGGCTTGTCGGAAACGTCAGTGCCCATAGAATTAAATGGCCACCTGCAAAGTCTTACTGACAGCATCACAAGCTGATCACAGAGAGGAAAATACATTGCGAGCCAGCAGAATGCTCAGGACAGCACACACTCTGACATTCTTTGAAGAAATGCCCCGGAAAAAACATGCATGGAGACTGGCTGATCTAGTTTCCATATAACAAGAACACAATGGGCTAACAATAGCAAGCGCAGATTTACCCTCAAACAGTTTTTTTTATTACAAAATATCAAAGGTAAGGAAATTTATTTGCTCATCTCTGTAGAATGTAAAGTGTACGCCTGCTGTTCTTTGAGTGTGGTGTCAATTTAAAATGACAATGCTGATATCATTGGATTCTGCGGACTATCCTCTTTCATTTGATGTATCGTTTGTATGCCTAACACAAATTCAGTAGAAACGCAAGCGACTGAGCGCTGATATTATTTTATCCTATGTTTTGTATGGAACAAAATTTGTTCTAACAGAAATTGAATTGAATTTTGGTTTTGAATTGAATTTAATTAGTTTTGAATTGAATTTAACCTGCTTTGAATTGAGTTTTATCAGGTTTTGAATTGAATTTTGGGTTTGAATTGAATTTAATTGACTTTGAATTGAATTAAATTTGCTTTGAATTTTATCGGTTTTGAAATTGAATGAACAAGTAATCTGAAACTGAATCCAATTATTTGTATTGAATTTAAGATAAAACTTGAAGCATTTCATTTAGTTCGCACATTCAAATTCAGCTCATAAAATTCAAATTCAGTTCTCTAAATTCAAATTCAATACTCGGGTAGTAGGAGGGATGGAGGCGGGGCTGCAGCTCGCGATGCGCGTTCATGTGATGTTACTCAACTTGAATTTGAATTTAGAGAACTGAATTTGAATTTTATGAACTGAATTTTAATGTGCGAACTGAATGACATGCTTCAAGTTTTATCTTAAATTCAATACAAATAATTGGATTCAGTTTCAGATTACATGTTCATTCAATTTCAAAACAGATAAAATTCAAAGCCAATTCAATTCAAACCCAAAATTCAATTCAAAACCTGATAAAATTCAATTCAAAGCAGGTTAAATTCAATTCAAAACTAATTAAATTCAATTCAAAACCAAAATTCAACTCAATTTCTGTTGGAACAAATTTCCTTCCATAGTTTTGCAACATGCTTATTTACTTGCTTGGTGCTTGAATTGTGTTCAGTTGAGGTAAAAAGGTCAACATGGGCTTTTTGCTGAGTCTCTTCCTGTTAAGTGGATAAACCGTATGACAATGTCGCTATTAGGAAACATGCTGCATGTATGATATGTAATGATCGCCCCCGGTACCAGGGGCATTTGGGTTTAAGAGGTTAATGGGTCTCCCATTTGCTACCTTCAGAAAAAACATTTTAAAAATCCAAATAAATCATACACAATATCATACGCCCTGCTGCTATGCTTTTGTAGTCTCTCCAGAAGCCTTGAGAGAGTATGTCAGCTATGACCTTTGCCAACAAGAGCCATGTTTGCCATCCCTAAGGATGTCATTGTTTTTAACAAATAATTCTACCTTGTCTCTGATGACGGATTCCAATATTTTTCAAGAAATGTAAATTAAGGAGATAGGCCTGAAGTTTCCTCGTGCAATTTTTTAATTTTCCAATTCGGCCCAATGTCTTATTCTTGGTGCATCAAGGTGCAGATACTACAGTTCATGTTTTTCCACAGTGCATGCGGCTGCTTCCCTCTCCCGGCTTTATTGCCACCAGCACCTGGTTTCGGGGAGATAATGCAGGTGCAAAAAGAGGAACCAGCTGACTCTGCAAGCCTAGAACAAGATACAAATGAAGCAAGGCAGATG
The DNA here is from genome assembly GCA_029692085.1 of Gymnothorax javanicus. Lineage (NCBI taxonomy): Eukaryota > Metazoa > Chordata > Actinopteri > Anguilliformes > Muraenidae > Gymnothorax > Gymnothorax javanicus. The sequence goes on from CM056193.1 coordinate 57,451,138, forward strand.
AAGATATTTCATACATAATTAATGACAGTAATAGTCTTTGTTATTGGGAATAGCAATATTTGCAAAAAAAAAGAACAAAAAATATTGGCGACCGTACTCTAAAATTACATTAAAATATTTCATACGACAGCACTTCAGCTTCTAAAGATAATTAAAAGCAATCAAGAGAATGGTCTCACAGGTACACAAACTCAAGAAAAAAACATGACAGACAATCCCCTCTTCCTTACCTTTCTCCTCCAGGAAAAGCATTCTGTCTACGAGAACCAGGGTCTCTATCACAGGTGCCAGCAACAATGCCAGGCTGAAGTACACTACCACCCTTCCCTGCTGCGAGAGCATAGCGTCTATCTCAGCATGATCCAGTGGGAGGTCAGCAGGTAGACCCACTCGGGGCAGACCCAGCCGGGCATATCTGCAAGTAAAAATACAATTACAGTAATGAAAAACAGTCATGGTTATTAGCTTGGACAAACCATTGAATGCTTGACTCCAGGCAGGGCAAATGCAGTGGCAGCCTTGCACAGCAACTGAATTAAACACAGTTCTGTAAAATTATGCCACAATGCCTACATAACAGAGTAATCACATAAGCCACTCAAGATTGAAAGTTCAAAAGTCATATTTTGTAAAAATTCCATCACACAGGAACTCAGTCACCAAAATACATAATTATCATTCATACACTGGGTATCCTGAACTATTATCTTGGAAACTGGAGTGCATTAAAGTCAGCAGCCAAAATTCTACTGACTCAGTACAAAGGAAAACATCCATCTTACAGAAGTGCAGCATGATCATCCATCACTGACTGAGCCAAAGACACCGCCTTCAGCAATATTCTGCGTAATGCAAATACAGCATAATAGGATATGCCTTTACTGCATCTTAGACTCAACTAAATGTGAATGAAATAGCCTAATTATTTCCCCAAACAAGGTCAACAAAGATCAGTAAATCTTGGTGATACAAACTCATAAAATGGCAGAAGATGAGCCTTCTTTATGGTCTGAACGCCTGCCCTGCGCAGTTCTGGCAGAGCTCCCCGAATCACAGTCTCCAAAGCCGCTCGATAGCAGTGTATCTTCAGCAGCTCACTCTTCTTTCTCAGCCTCTGAAGGTAGTCCTCAATAGCATGACATGCCCCCTCCCGTGCCTTATAGGATAGCTGGTGCCCTGGCAATCCCTGCACCCAAGTGCTCATTGGGTAGCCAAACACTGAGTGGGATGGCTCTTCCGGGCAGGCAGGCAAAGGGGGGACCAGAACTCCCGGAGGAGTGGGGTTTTCGTGGGTGGTGATCTTCATGTAGCAGCAGGCCACTGAAGTGATGCCCACAATACTAGGGCAGCTGGCAAAGTGACGTAGCAGCGTGGCACTCAGGTCACCACATGCATGAAGCCCCGTCAAGATGAACCTTGGATCCCCAGAGTTCTTCTTCTTCTCTGCTGCATGCATACAGACCTGTTGTGGTGGTTTACTTGAGGTCTTGTGAGAAAAAGGCAGGCTGTTTGATTTACTAGCTAGATGATCCACTCCTCCAGCCTCAAACTTGCATTGACGTTTAGGGTAGCAGGCTGTAGGGGGATATGGCTCAGTTGTGCTTTCAGGAGGACCTTGCCAGGATACAGTGTTGCAACCAGATACCGGGTTTGAAAAGTTGCCTTTGCTCTTTGCCTGAGATGAGACCAAACAGTCAGTTTTGGCATGGCTAAGACAGGGCTGTGCTGTCGACATAGGCAGCATCACATTGTCAAGGTGCTTATCCAGATTTGATACTGATCCCCAATGTCTCTTTTCTCCAGGCAAAGCAACACATACTGGTCCACTGCACTCAAGTTCTCCTATCTTCAGCTGCTCCACAAAGTCCTCCCATGATGCCTTGTGGTTGACCCAGCCAGCCACGTGGCGGGGTATATTATCAAAGGCGGCTGGTTGCTGAGCTGCCTCATTCTGTAATGACACACAGGGCAGATCTGAGCAGATGACATTATAAACATAATCCCATGGTGTTATTTCACAATATTGTGAAATATGTGCAGCAGGCCAGTTTGAAAGCAAAACATCACAAGGTAAATGGGTAACAAACAAAGGGTGGGAGCTTTGTGTCTCACCTTTTTCAAACTCTGTTTCTGCAGTGCACTCAGTAGTTGTTCATCAAACTTGGAAGCTGTTGCAACCAAAGTAGGATCAGCCTCAATACCAGTGGCTGACAGGCCAAGTCCAAAAGACAGGAAACGTGTTAAATGCCCCTATTTAAAACAAGGAACATGCAATCTTACAGGCTTGTACAAAACCCTACGATGCAGTGTCTTTTTGCATATTAATTAAGTATGATGCAACTTCACAGATTCAATCAAATTTTAATCAGTTCATCTGCTACACTACATCATTGAGTAGCCCCATCATCATACAGCTCTGTAGCTAGCCAGCTGGCTACGTCAAATTATGCTGGCTGGGTAGCCAGCAGGCTAGCTTTGAAGCTACATGAAAAATGGCCTTCTGAACGCCACCATTTTCATTTAGCTCAGTAGCTAGTCAGCCACTGTAGATGTCAAATGAATGTATATGCAAGTAACGTTAGTGCAGTACACACTTCAAGTGAGCCAGAAACAGAAAACAAACATCGCTAGCAAAGTTATTGGTGAAATTGAGCCTTTATCCGGCTTTGACTGAATCGCATATAATTTCATTAAGGCGCTAGCTTGGTTAGCAAGCTCATTGATAAAAGCAACGTGCAGTCCTACTGAACTGTACCAGACCATGCAATGCAGTGTGTTTTTGCATACTAATTCAGTTTGATGCAGCATCACGGATTCAATCACATTTTAATCAGCTCATCTGCTGCACTATATCTGTTTATGTGCAGTTAGAGTTAGAGGGTTATGGCTAGTGCCACGCTTGGGATATTGAGTATGAAAAGATCTTGACTCACTCACTTCCATTAAGGCCATATTAGCCTGCTATCACAGGTAAGAAGAGTCAATCAACCTTACAAGAAATCTGGTTCCAACATACGAGAGTCAACTGCTTTGTGAAGGAATATGTGTACTATACATGCCACCTTGCTGATTGATCAGTTCTCTTCAACTTTTTTCAGTTAAAAACTGGAGACAGGCATCTAAATCATCAAAGTCAGAATTTAATTTTGTTACCTGTCCTGAACCCACATCCACGACATTGTTACACTTGGTCACATCACAGAGCTGTTTCACCAGCTGTAGAAAAGACAGAGATCAGTGAGTTCTTTGTGCTGGCTTCGAAGTTTCTCCGTCCTATGAGACTGAAACTTCGACCAATACAAAAAGCACTTCAAAAAGCACTTTGCTACTGCAGTGGTTCTCAACGTTTGAACAGGGGGTCCAATTTATATGCTGGTTCTGTTCCAAACACAATTGAAATGTCAAGATTTTAACAAGCCGATAATTTGTCTTCATTAGGTGAATTCCATGTTCAGAGCAGGTAGTTAACCTCCCAAGCAACATGGTGACAGAAATATCCATGCATGCCATGAAGAACAAAAATTCAACTTTCTCATTGTGGTGCAGTATATTAGAGACAATTGCACAAAAAGAGGGAAAAAATTTCAACCTATCGAATTAAAGAATGAGGCCTTGTCCACATGTACATGGGCATTCTCAAAAACATAGCAATTTCTATGCATTTCGGTCTTTCGTCCACATGCTAATTGCGTTTTCAGTCACTGAAAACAAACCATTTGGAAAACGCCTTCAAGGGCTAAGATTTCTAGAAATTCCATTTTCACTGTTTGCGTGTGGATGTGGAAAACAAGGTTTTGACTGGTGACTTAAGAGTGCATGCAACTTATTGCGAGTTTTTAAGGCTTGTGGGTGGCCTACATGGTCTTCCATTAAATCAGTGTTTCTCAACTCCAGCTACGGGATCCACAGACCTACACATCTGTGAGCCAGCTCAGCGATAGAATGAATCAGTCAATCAATAAATCCTAATCATTAATCGCTTGGTTAGTTGAATTAAGAGATATAAACCAGGGCTGGTATAAAGATATTCAGTGGGCTCCAAAATTGCTGGCATCCCTGACTGGAAATGCACAAACAATACAAAAAATAAATAAACAATATAGTTACAGAGAAACGTAATATATCTACATGCGTGACATACTTCACTTTATTAATGTTTTGATAAAAACAACCAAAATCATAACAATCATTAGATACAAAATAAATTTCAACAAAATAAAGGTTTTCTAACAATCGGCACCTTTCATTTAGTACTTAGTGCAGCCACCTCTGGCAAGAATAACAGCATCGAGTCCTTTGCTGTAATTTTTGACAAGGCTAAGGCACAAATTTGAGGGTATTTTGGACTATTCCTCCAAGTAGATCCTTTAAAGATCCTTTGCTTTCTTTGGTTTGAGTTTATCAACTGCCCTCTTCAACCGCGAGTTGGATTGGATTGAGGTCTGGCGACTGAGATGGCCATTGCACAACGATGATTCTGTTGTCACGGACCCATTTCTGCGTGGAACGTGAGGTATGCTTTGGGTCATTGGGCCTCATGCAGCAACATTCTCTTAAATTTCTCTTATTTTTTTGCTAAGAGAAAAAATAAGAGAAATAAACTCTGGATGCACCAAACGTTCTTACCGTTCAAATCTGCTCTTACCCCATGTGTGCTGAATGTTGAATCCCACTTGATCGTAAATTGGAAGCGTGTGGCTGGTTGTTTTAAATTGGCATATATGACACCCACTAAACACCATATAAGGGCAGGTGACATGCCATGTGCAAACTAGGGCGCTTTCACACTAGGTATGATTGTTGTGTACCGTGCCGCAGTACGATTGTCCCCCCCCCCCCCTCCCTCCGCTGGTCAGCTGTTACACTAGTAATATCGTAACGTACCCGAGTACACTTGCATACATATCAAAATTACGATACAGCGCGTTGCAGTATGCATCTAGGGGGGATGATTTTAAAAGGAGGCGCCAATAAATTTCGGGGGGGTTTATTCTTGGGAAGGGGGTTTAGAATATTAATATTGAATATTAATATCGCGAATGCATATGTTGCGCGTGCCCTAGCAACCTGGTGTGTCATCTGTAACTTGGATTACCACGTATAGCAGCACGAAAAATTTAACTCAAAATTTTCTTGGCTGAATGCTTGATGTTTTTACACATCCAATTCTTTCTCTGGGTACCCAAACGTCAAGGTAAGCATAAATGTACTGATTACATTCGATATTGGTGGATGTTGCATACAGAATTCTTTCACCCTTGCGTTTTTGGCCAATTATGCTGTCCACTGCCTCATATCATGAAAATTTCTCATAACTTGAGCTGCCAGACTTTGGCACCGCGTCCCACACTTTGAAATATCGCAGCCGCATTTTCTTTAGTTTGTCACAGCACTAATCCATTATTCTGTGATAACCACGCGAATGTAACTACTCACAAATTATTCCATAAATCTGAATTTTTGCGTGTAATATCCAGTTGTGATTGTATGTTTTCGTCTGCCTACATTTCGAGCAAGCATTGAATTTCTTCGTTTGAATGGAGATATCTTTTCGCCGCTGCATTTGTTAGCACAAGAGGGCCGTAACACATAACAGTAATCTTCGGTGCTCAAGTACGGTTGCTTTCACATTTGGTACGAGTAGCTATTCATCTATCTCAGTAAACAGATCTGCGCGATCTCTAAAAACGCGCTCTCTGCGCAAGGCCTGGATGGCCAAAGCGTCCAACAGCAATAGGTAAGCCATTCAGAAGCAGAACGCACGCAAGTATCCAAGGGTTTTTGTAGCTTAGTCCTAATTAGGATCAACTGGCCAAACTCTTTAGCCCAAGAATTAAATAATAAAATCAATATAATTTCTCAAAAACATAAAATAATCAAATTTTGATTATATGATGCATTTTTAATGCTTAGGTTTTAAAATTTGTGTTTCCGTGCATTGGACAAGCAATTTGTGGACAGAGATAACAGTTTTCTTTTCTCTTATCTTGGTAAGAGTGCTCTCGACCACTTGTAAAATTTTCTCTTACCTAAGAGAAGAGCAAAAATAAGAAAACATTGGTTCATCCCAGAAATCAATGGGTAAGAACAAAATAAGAAAAAATTGGGAATACGAACAAAAATAAGAGAACATTTGTTCTTATATTGCTTCTTGCATGAGGCCCATTATCTTATTGGAAAGTCCACCTACAACCAAGTCCTTGCCTTCTGGCAGAGGTAGATAGATTGTCAGCCAAAATATCCAGATACTTTGTGGAATTCATTATGCCATCAATCTGAACCAGTGCCCCTCAACCTCTTGAATTAAATCAGCTCCAATATATGACTGACCCACAATCATATTTTACTGTGGGTATGAGGTGCTTCTCCTTGAATGCATCTCTGTTTCGAAGCCAAACATGCCGATGCTGTATCTGACTGAAACGTGCAATTCTGGTCTTATCTGACCAAAGCACCTTGTTCACGTCATAAGTGCCAATGTAGTGCCACTACCTGCCAGTGCCACTAGGAGGAGCCCGGCTTTGCTGCTAAGGGGATTTATACTCAGTCAAAAAAGAAACTTCACACTCATAAATTTCTAAATATTTTCTTGAAACTTAATACAAGAGATATTATTATTATTATTAGGGGTAAATGCGTTGTCAAAGACATCATGACACACAGCAACTCCGACGTGCACAAGCATGCAGCACGTGCGAGCATACATCAAGGTAAAAGCATGTTTCCTCGTGTTCCTAGTCACGTGACCTTCTGAGACACGTGCAATTGAGCCCACGTTAGCACGGTAGAGTGACATCTCGGAAAAACAAGTTCTTGCAGTCAATTATCCGTTGATTTGCAATGCCACGACTGTCAAACATTCGACGTGAACGTGCCATTGGCATGCTGAATACGGGAACGTCGGTCACTGACGTTGCCAGGGTTATGGGATGCAGTCGACGGACTATCCATGATCTTCGGACACGTCTCCAACAAACTGGCACCACAGCAGACCGACCTCGTTCGGGTAGACCACGTGTGACGACACAAGCAGTTATTTGCGTAATCGATTTCTCACTGCAACGTCCACTAGGAATGAATTGTTTAGAGGTCGTGTGACTGCCCAAGCCATACGTAATCACCTGCGCACTGCTCGTCTCCATGCACGTCGGCCATATCGTTGACCAATTTTAATCCAGTTACACCGACGTCAACGGCTTCTCTGGGCACAACGACATCTGAGATGGACTCAGCGTGATTGGAATAGGGCTGTTTTTAGTGACGAATCCAGATTCACTTTGCACTTCGCTGATGGGAGAGTTAGAGTTTGGAGGAGACGTGGTGAACGCAACGCACAGTGTGCAAGTTACCCATGCCATGGGCACGAACACATCCCCATACCATCACACATGCTGGCTTTTGAATAACAATCTGGATGGTCCTTTTCCTCTTTAGCCCGAAGGACACAACGTCCATGACCTCCAAAAACAATTTGAAATGTGGACTCGTCAGACCACAGCACACTTTTCCATTTTGTGTCAGTCCATCTCATATGCTCAGGCCCAGAGATGCCGACAGCATTTCTGGGTGTTGTTATTGTATGGCTTTCGCTTTGCATGGTAGAGTTTTAACCTGCACTTGTAGATGTAGCAACGGACTGTGTTAACTGCCAATGGTTTTACCACTTGAGCAATCGCTGTCAGCTAGCTAGCTTGTGAAGCTAGGGCAAAAACCGAATCACAGCCATTAAGTATAAAAATGATGACAAACATTTCCCCTAACTAGCGTCAGCAGGGTGGGAAGATGGATGGCGTTTTATCTGGAGTAATGTAACGTTAATACGCTATAGCACGCATGGAAGGATAATTCTGCTTTAAGTAGCTATGAAATAGCATGTCTCAGAGTGAACTGTCAGTTTGTTCTTTTGGTAAAATAAGCTGCTGATCAATGGTGAAAGAGGTCGTGTGTGTGAGATGGTGTTGAAAGCAACAAATCAGGGCTGTAAGAGCTTCTCCAGTAGGCATCATAGCTAGCTAGCTGTACCTAAGTGATTGCTTTTAGACTCACTAGTAAGCTAGCTAACGCCTCTGAAACCTGCAAGCACACTTGGGTTGCAGTTGCACAACACTGCCGCGAAGCCTCGGATAAGTTCATGCATATTACAACTAGCTCAGTTAATAGAGTTGAAGCAAAAATCAAATCATATCGCTTTAATGTCATGATCATTTACAAATATTTTCCTTAGTTAACGTTAGCTAGCATACTAGCTGCCGAGAAGGCTACATCGAAGGCGCTACGTAGCATAATGCACGATGGCACATAATACATAGCAGCCTAGCCATCATGACATGTGATCAGTGAGCCTCCGTGCGTACAAGCGCTACCCAGTAGCTGATTGGTTGGTATGCAAATAAGGAACATGGTTTCCGTTCGCGCCCCTAATGAGTGACGTCCTAGCGGAAGACCCGCCTTGATGAGACGCTAACAGATTGCATTTTAATTTTCATTGTGTCCCAAAAAGAGCGTGGTGACATGTATTTGAAAATGCAATGGACTGGGAGGTGCGGTTTCCCTTACTGCATTTGAATATTGTCCCATGTATTGCAGGATAAGTCTTTGAAAATGAAATGTCAAATGTCGTCATCATTATTATATCATTATTATTTCCAAGTGATTAGAAAACAGCATTTTCATTTTCATGTTGACCCTAAAAGAGCGTGTTGATATGTAAATGTAAATGCAATAGGCTGGGGGTGCTGTTTGCTTATTGCATTTGAATATTGTCCACTGTATTGCAGAGCATGACTTTGAAAATGAAATGTCAAACAGCTTTTCATTATCATTTGAATATTGTCATAGATTTCCCATATGTGTATGTGAAAATGAAAGTGATAATTGGATTAACGCATTTTCAATTTAATATTGTCTCAAATAACTCATTCATAAGTGGAAAATTATAATGCAATAGTGGGATTACATTTTCATTTGAATATTGTCCACTATGGGCTTCCATATGTTAGGCTTGACGGTGTTAAACTTTGGAAAGACAACACTTTCAAATGGTTTTGCAGTCATCGTGGACTGCCAGTGACATCCAGAATATGACTGGCTGCAAGCCAGAATGTAAGAAAGAACTGATAGCTCTTGCAGGACAAGTCCAGAACTTACCAGATGTTTTGACTTGGGAGCAGGAGAGAGAAATCAATCAGGATAGTGACAATTTTAAGGATTTTGAACATTAACGAGGTATGAAAGAGTGCTGGTCAGCTTCCCTGCTGGCTAACTGAACATTCTGTCGTCCAGCTGGCCAGATCGGCGCTGGCTTGCTGAAGCCGCGATGGCTATAAATACTAATAAAACTTTATGTGCACTGACTCAGTACTAAGTTAGCTAGCAAGCACACAAGTAACATCAGTAGAAGACTGTCACTCACAATCAACAAAGCTGATGTGAATTTTCATTTTTCAATTCACCTTGTTAATCCACAACAAGAAGTATTGGTGCTGCTTTGGCTTAGTTAATGTGGCTCTACTATGTCACTGGTCAACTTATAAGCACGAGGCAATAAGCCTACTTGTGATGTGAGCTATTAAGACGTTATTCAATGAACCCTTAACATCCCATTATTCCAGATGCTTTTATTTTGATAGCTCTGGGTATGAAGTTTAGAAAATGATCTATTTTAGTTTAGATTCTGTTGTAATGCTGATGTCAGCAACCCATTTTTTCCGTCCTTTCAGCCCACTTGCCAGGGCAGCAGAACATAAGCATTAAAGTTGGACATCTGTCAACAGATTTTTTTTGTCATTGACCTGTTTTTAAAATGACTTGAGATACCGTTTTGACTGAAAACAGGGGACGGATATAAAACAGATAGCCCCGGTCCAGCTAGACATTTGTGTTGTAAAAGTTTCTTAATGCTAAAAGTTTAGGGTCCTTTACGAGTCCTTGTACGCATTTCTATAGAAATTTTGTTTGTGTGGTAACCAAATGTATTCCGCAAGACGCTTATAAATGCTCTTAACAAGAAATGCATATAATAAAGACAAATCAAATCCTACAATTTCAATTGCGGTTGGAACAAAAACCAGCATAAACAATGGGCCTCCAGGAATGACGTTGGGAACCACTCCATTCATGTACTTTATACCCTCCATGCTCTATTCTGAAAATGAATGCATTTCTTGCACCATTTCATTTCCACTGTCTTACCAATTGAGAATGATATGCTTAATTGATATAGTGGTGATAAACAAATGTTGCGTAAAAACACTACATTTAGCCACTAATTTATTTACAATCAAGGCAGCCCAAGTATTACTGATCTATTGATGAAGCAAAAGACATCAAAAGCTTTGCTCCAATCAGTACTGTGTGCTGACAAATGTCATGGTGTGATTTCCTAACCTTGCCAAGCCTGTAGATCTCATGCTGCTTCTTTGGTTTAACGTGCTTTCTAAAGTTATGTCCCAGCACTGAACTCTGGCTCTGGTTCTCTTGGAATTCCTCAAGGCACTGGGAGCCCACTTCCTGCGCTGCACTGCTATGAGCCCCTCTGGGAAAAGCCAGAGCATGTGCTGCGGCCCGAAATGCCAGAAGAGAAAGAGGCCACACGGAAGGATATCTGAAACAGGGCATTCAACAAGAGGTTAAGCTAAATTGCCTTCAACTTATTTCAAGTAATAGTGACATACATTGAAATGGGCTATTTGTGTCCATACAGAGAGGGTCTTACCTCCTATCTTTGCAGGTGCTGTCCAGCAATAAATCAGCTATGTGTGGATATGACAGGTCACAGAGTGCCTGTGTCCATGCTAAAGGCAGAGCGTTCCACAAACCCTCAGTAAAAAACTCCTTTAGAGGGAACAGAAAATACAAAAGAATTATCCAACACAGAATTGGGGGGGGGGGAATACTAATACTGAAGTCGTCAGTGACATCATCGGGGGAGGGAGAGAGATGACAAGTACGCACAATTACATATGAGTCGGAGATGTGTTTGTACTGAGAGAGAAAGGAAGTGAGGTTCCTCGCCAGCAGCTTCTTCTCTTCAGATGTTAGAGAATAGAAGGTCGTCATCACATCAATGTCGATAATGCGTGATGTTTCAATCTAATTCAACTTCTTCTTTATGTCACGTTTGCAAGAAGTTACGCTCTTCGCATCTTATTTCAACAACAATGCGCAAGATTATTCTGGCGAATTGACAGTCGTCTTGTTCCAGTCATTACATTGGTTTATATAATAATCCCGAATTCTTGACCACAATAAAGTAAACTCAGCAGTTGCAACAAAACGAGAACGCATACCGAGGACTAATATCCTCATTCGCTAGCTCTTAGCAGCACAACTAACGCGTCTACCAGGCCGGTGAATGATTATTGGTACTTTTCAAAATCCGTATAACGCTGTTTCGTGTCCGATTGTTATCTTTGATACGCAATGTATCTAAAAAAAAAAAAAAAACTTTGCTCGTTTTTACAGTTCAGCTTAATATTAGAGATGGCAATTTCGACACGCAGATTCGAACTGTTTCGAAAACGTTTGAAACTTCCGGGTTTGACACGGGTTTACGACTCTGCTTCAAAACCTTTGTCACGTGACCAGTGGCGTTTTTCCTGCGCGCCCCCCCTAAAAAAAATCTTTAAATGCCTCGGGAAAGTTTGAATTCTTGTTTGTTTTAATAGCTGCAGTAAAAGTTTTTGTCACTAGGCTGTGCACCACTGAAATAAATCTGGTTTAGAAACATTTCGGAACATTTCGAAACAGCAGTCGTTTCAGAAGTTTCAAAACTGTTTCAATGGTTCGAAATTGCCATCTCTACTTAATATCAATATTCGCGAGGAGGCGCTTACTGGGGACGGATAAGCGTGCCGCAGTGACACATGTGGCTCGCTCACTAGTCTAGTGGCCTTTGATCCCGGAAGTTATTTTTTACAACATGGAAAGACGTAGGCTAACAGCTACATGAAGCATCACATGTTTACCTCTGTGGGTTCGGGGTTTAGCCAAAATAAAAAATTAAACTTTTTTTCAACACTCTTGATGGAACCCAATACTCACGCGAGAGAAAAAAGGTATGGCTTTAATTTGGATCTTGGCAAACTTATTAGTATTTCTGTTTTCGCAGCTGATGTCCGTACAACGTGGCTAGCCTGTTTGCAGTACGTGGTTATGTCACGCGCGTTTGTCCAATCTGAACGTTTTACCGAACGGGCTGCGCGATTGATCTACTGGATATTAGCGTGGCAATTAGTAAATCGACAAACACATTTCATTATGCGAAAATAATTACGCAATGAATACTGCTCTGATACCGCTCACACTTCCTCTTGTAGCTTGTGGCTTGTTGAAATTCGTCTCATCACCTGAAAATAACGTCGTTGTGCTATGCATGGACGCCACACACTTAATATCAAATTGAACAGACCATTAAGTGCGTGACAGTTGTATGAAGTTGCTGACGTCAGCAGAGAGAGAGAGAGAGAGAGAGAATGTTAGCTAGCAAGATTATTGGTTCCATTTTGGATTTCCATATATGATATTGTGTTGTTCAGATGATAGTTGATGATATGTGGTGCTGAAACTTGAGTTAATGTAACTTCTGGCTTTTTCCACATTAGCGTTGAACCAAAGTGCCCACATGATAACTTGTATTACTAACTAGCTATTAACTAGTTGGGACAGAGTTGTGTGCCAGCTAGCTAACTGCCCCCAAAGGCTTAACGTTATGCTAAGTTTTCTGGGGCGGCGAGCTGCGGCATCGTAATCGCAGTTTCGTTCAATGAATGTGGAAACGCTGTCAGTTTCGCGCTTGTGTCTTGAAAGCGATCTAGTCAGTTTGAAGGCACACTGCTCGTATATAGGAGAAATGTCCCTTTCTCGCAGCTATACCAGAGGGTGGCAATAGAAAACTGTCATTCTTCGTCTTCTGGAATTGTATCGTTCTGGTATGCATGAACTGATAATACTCATGATCTTAGAAATGTAACTATGGTTCTGGCATACATGAATTGATATTGATGATGAAGAACAAACTCAGTTTTCTGTTTTTAGCGCCGTTGAAGTCATGGGATAGTTTAAACCAGGGGTTCCCAAACTCGGTCCTGGGGCCTCCCTGTGTATGCTGGTTTTTGTTCCAACCACAATTTCCATCATAGGATTTTAATAAGCTGTTACTTTGGCCTAATTTGGTGCATTTTGTGTTTAAAGAAGTTATTTATTGTCATAAGCCAAATTTTAAGAGAAATTTCCTTTGTTGCCATAAACAATAAAAGACCCTTGAATATTAATTTTTATTTTGTTTGTCTGTCCCCCCCCCCACACACACACACACACACACACACACACTGCAAGCAATTCAGGTAATAACATTTCTAAACAAATCAAATCAGGCACTGAGAAAATCAGTCACCTCTGAATCAGGATGCTGAACTCATATATCACAATGTGGATGTGGAATTTATTCCTCAGTATATATGCATATCTGTCAAAATACTGTATGTCAAGAGAGGATAAAAAACCTGCTTTAACCATAAATGCACTTAATTAAGACAAATTAACAGCTTGTTAAAATCCTATGATTGCAATCAAGGGTGGAACAAAAACCAGCGTACACGGGGAGGCCCCAGGACGGAGTTTTGGGAACCACTGGTTTAAACTGTTCCTTTTGATCTTGCTCATGGTTAGGGTTATATGAAAAATTTCTTGTCAGTGTGAATGAGCTTTTGTGGTATACAAGAAATGGACATTACTCATACATAAGAGAAGTGCGCCTTCAAATTGACATGACTCATTCTTCGTTATCAGCAGAACAAATATACACTGCCTGGCTGAAAAAAAAAAAAAGAAGCCGCACACTCAAATATTTAGTTGGAACCCCCGTAGCTTTGACTACTGTGCAAATTTGTCCTGTCTTTGCTTTGACAACTGTAGGCAAAGTCAGAACATTTGTTTTCAATCAGAGTTGCATGAAGAGCCAATTTTTGAGAAGTTCAGACAGTCAGAATTGTTGATCCCCCTGAATTTTGCTGAATTTCATTTTCTGAGATAGGTGTGGTATCCAAACTTCAAAACCTGAACTGTTCCTCTGTTGACCTCCTCTGTCCCAAGCTACAGCGACCTCTTTTTTTGGCCCTTTTTGGCCAACTTCACAAAACTGCAAGTTCCAACCTCTCTAATTCCGAATATTAGCGGTGTCCCAGGTCAGAGTTTATTGAGAGTGAGTCTATAGGGAGGGTAGAGTACCATAATGTAGTTATCCACCTGGGGTCCCACTGAAGTTTGCCAATAAGGGGCTCTCAAAATGCTCAGAGCCATTTTTTTTCTGCAAGTTTGTCACAGATTTTCTTCAACTTCAAGGGAATCCCAGCAGATTTTTTGCAGAGATCTTTTAGTTGGAAGGACTTTTATTAAAATCTCTTGTTATTTTGGTGGGACAACCATGAAGTTTGGGGGAAAAGGACCAAAAAAGGGGTCATTTTGGGACCCTTTTTTCCTCAAAACTTCAAAGAGGAAGCCAAAAACTGCTACCTACATGTGAAAGTCATAGACCTAGATATTACAACGAAACAACAAAACGGCTGGGATCTTGTCTCCTTTTTTATTATTATTATTATTATTATTATTAACAAAAACAAAAATCTAAAAATAGGATCCAGGCAGCAGTGTTCATCAATAGTGATGCAGCTGGGCCTCAGTTTTCTTCCCTCATCTTTTAAGAAGAATTACAAACCTTTTTAAAATAGATCTTGATTTGATTGAGAAAGGTTAGTGCACTTGGGTAGACAAGCAGGTCACTGAGTGCAAATGAATAAATAACCATCATTGTCTTTGAATTTTTCTAATTTCCTTTGAAGCAGTGACTGTGATCACAAGAGTTGTTCATTCACTGAAAGGGCCAGGTAAGTATACCCTGTCAAATTGTTGTCAAATTTCTGAAGCATTTGCAATTTACCATAGTTTCTATTACAGGATGGCTCAAAAATGTATGTTGCTTGATCAAAACAATGTAAAATTGACACACTGGGCATTCACTTAGATCCGTCATTCCATCGTAAACTGTATGGGTCAATGAAACTATCCCTTTCAAAATTCAACCTAGGGACACTACTTGCAACCACTGTTTTTCACTTAAAAAATTAAAAATGATAAGTTCAAAAACAGTTTTGTTAGAAAAATTGACATGTTCATATAGTGTTGTCTTCCTGAATGTCGACCAGTCATAACAATACAATACTTGGACTTGCATTCCCTCACATCCATGCTCTTTTATTTGACCTAAATTTTTCACTGTTTGCAGCAAAGGTGGACTTGGGAAACAAATTTAACAACTGCTTCATCAAAGATGGAAAATGTGGCATTTCAGCTTTCTGCAAAAATGACACAGCACTAGTGAAATTTAGCCAGTTAATCTAAGACACTGCTCCACACCTCAGATCGATCAAAGTTAGTAAATCTGTTAATACCACTAATATCACTGAAAAAGATTTATTAGTGAAGGGGAATTTCACAGTATTCAAATAATTGCTTACGGGACAATAACAAACTTTCCAGTGTTGCTGTGGAATACCAACAGATATGAGAACAAAAATTTTCTGTTACTTGAGTAAGCCTATGGAACCTTTACCTAGTTGGTACTAATATTTTTGAATTCTCCTGATCAATTAGGCGAATTAACTAAAAGTATTTGTGTTGCATTAGGGACACTCTGCGCCATGGATTTCTGGAACTTTTGGGAATTTGAAGAATCCTGTTCAAGGAAAGAAGCTATCAAATTGATACTCACTTAGGTATTAGCCAGATAGTTGCTCCACATTTTACCAAGCAGGATTTTGGTCTGACCTCTAATTAGGGAGTGAGCTCATTTAGACTGCGTTGCGTACGGGACATACAAAAACATTGCGTACGGGACAGATTTGTCACACTGCAATCTAGTTGCTACAAAAGCATCATTGCCAGGGTAGTCTAACTGAAATTCATGTAAAAATGACTAACAAATGTCATGTGATCATAGAACATATACAGTATCTCACAAAAGTGAGTACACCCCTCACATTTCGACAATTAATTGATTATATCTTTTCAAGAGACAACGTTACAGAAATGAGACATGAATATATTCCAGAGTAGTCATTTTACAATATATGTAGTAGTGTAGATTTACTGAACTGTTAAAATAACTGAACAAACAGTCACTATTTCCAAAATAGGTGGCAACAAAAGTGAGTACACCTCACCGTCAACATGCCAAATTGTGTCCATAGTGTCAATATTTAGTGTGAAAACCATTGTTGTCCAGCACTCACTTGATTCTCCGAGGCTTGGAATTCACCAGAGCTGCACAGGTTGTTGCTGGGATCCTCCTCCACTCCTCCATGGCAACATCACGGAGCTGGTGGATGCTGCTCCTCCACCTTCCTCTTGAGGATGCCCCACAGGTGCTAAATGGGTTTCAGGTCTGGAGACATACTTGGCCACGCCATCACCTTCACTTTCAGCTTCTTCAGGAAGGCAATTGTCATCTTGGAGGTGTGTTTTGGGTCATTATCATGTTGGAAAACTGTTTAGCGGCCTAGTTCCTGAAGGGAGGGCATCGTGTTCTGCTTCAGAATGTCACAGTACATGTTGGAATCCATTATTTCATCAATGCAGCCCCAGACCATGATGCGACCACCACCATGTTTGACTGTAGGTAGTACACACTTGTCTTGGTACTCTTCACCAGGGCGCTGCCACACATGCTGGACACCATCTGAGCCGGCAAGTTTATCTTGGTCTCGTCGGACCACAGAATATGGTTCCAGTAGTTCATGTTCTCGGACTGGTTGTCGTCAGCAAACTGTTTTCGGGCTTACATGCTGGACACCATCTGAGCCGAGCAAGTTTATCTTGGTCTCGTCGGACCACAGAATATGGTTCCAGTAGTTCATGTTCTCGGACTGGTTGTCATCAGCAAACTGTTTTCGGGCTTTCTTGCGGGCTAGCTTCAGAAGAGGCTTCCATCTTAGCCAACGGTCATGCAGACCAACTTGGTGCAGTGCACAGCATATGGTCTGAGCACTGACAGGCTGTTCTCCCACTGCTGCAACCTCGTTAGCAAGGCTGCCAGCACTCCTGAGTCTGTTTTTTTTAAGTCAACTTGTGCACCTGACGCAGAGCACAAGGACTCAACCTCTTCAGTCGACCCTGACGAGGCCTGTTCCGAGTAGAACCCTTCTTGGAAAACCGCTGGATCACCTTAGCCACCGTGCTGTAGCTCAGTTTCATGGTTTTACATATCTTCCTGTAGCTTAGACCATCTTTGTGGAGAGCAACAATTCTCTTTTTCAGATCCTCAGAGAGTTCTTTCCCCTGAGGTGGCATGTTGACCATCCAGTGACCTAAATGACAGATTTGCACCCAAAGCACCACAATTTAAACCTTCAACACGTTACACAACCTCATAAAGCCCAGTCAAACAATCAAAAGCATGAATATGATGAATAAGACACGTTTCATTGCTTGGTTGACCATTACCAATTGGGGTGTGTACTTTTGTTTCCACCCATTTTGGAAATAATGACGGTTTGTTCAGTTATTTTTGACAGTGCAGTAAATCTACACTGCTACACATATTGTAGGATGACTACTCTAGAATATAGTCAAGCTTCATTTCTGTAACGTTGTCCCTTGAAAAGATATAATCAATTAATTGTCAAAATGTGAGGGTTGTACTCACTTTCGTGAGATACTGTATATTTATTGTAATGCGTGATCAATACCAAAAATTATTGATTATGAATAATTAATAAAAGCACCCACAGAATGATCTTACCGCTTACCTACTGATTTGATCTTAACCATGATGATGTCAAACTGAGTTAAACATAAAAATAAAGTATCATAATAGTATACAATACTGATTACCAAATGATGGGAACAATGAAAATATGGGAAAATGAGAAGTATGAAAACATGATTGGAATGTTTGTGTGCAATGCGATAAATGATAGAAAATGTCAATCAACCAAACAATTGGCCTTTGAAGCCAAGCAACTAAGCAACACCTAGTTTGTCACTGAACTGAGCAATTCTAGGCATGAGTTATGCCAACAGTTGCTTGCTGGTCACTTGAATGTGGGCTGATTGTGTCTTAGTTAGTCACTGTAATTAATGAAACAATGTCTCCAAAGCACAGCCGTTAAGCAAATGGCACATGACGTAAAGTTGTTTGAGCTGAATGATTCTTAGCAGGTGAAACATGAGTGCTTGCTGAGCACTGCAAGTTAGCATTGTTAGTCTGGTCAAGGGTGCCTACTGTCTTTTTTTTTTTTTTTTTTTTTTTTTTTCAAAACTTCCAATAGGAATGAACCTCTACAACCTCTGTTGCATTCCCTGTGTAAAACAATTTAGATATTTGAGGATATCAGTTCAGTTTCACTCTATTATTGCCTCATGAAAATGTATTGTTGTCCTGTATGCAACATTTTTGTTGCGTACGGGACAAAATTAATTGTTTTTATTTATTTATTTTTTTGGATATGCTAACTTTTTTTTCTTAAATTCAGTTTACTCTTATCCGTCTCAATCTCTAATAAGACCAAACCGTGTAGAAGACCCATGTTCTTGTTAGTTATGAAGAAATTGAAACTTTCTGTTGTCTTTTTGTGAAATTTAGTGAAATCCATATTTTTGGTCCAATTTTTTCTGGACATGCCAATTACAAATCACATTTTGGTTATGTTACAACATTTGTCTTGTAATGGGCTATAACCTACCCAAATATGAAGTCAATATACCAAAAATTGACAGAGCTACAACAAAAAAAAAAATGTTCCGTACGCAACACTAATTTGGCAAAATTTCATATGAATTACTTAATTAACATATGAAAACATTTTGTAAGAGCTGTAATATTTACATTTTCAGAAGGTTAAGGTATTCAAGAAAATGTTTCCATAGTTGTCACACAGCAGAATGACCTTTTTTTTTCCCCTAAACCCATGTCGCGATTACTGTGAAATGGCCCTGAATCAAAGTGGTTTGAATCCTACTAATATTAATGATGACGCTCAGATTTGCCCATATCACAGGTATTCCCTTGGCATATACAGTTGCGATCAAAATTATTCAACCCCCATTGCAAATTGGGTTCAATAGCAAAATTTACAAACTTTCAGCTGTTTGTGATTAACAGATTAAACAAGAACATTTTAAATGGCTCAACACAACTAATATTACAAGAGGTTTCTCCAAATCTAACACAAAATGCCATTTTTAATGACTACTGCAGTCTCAAAATTATTCAACCCCCCAAATAGAATCTGTCATAAGAGCATATTTGCAAATCAGGTGTTGTCTCAAGCACTCCTAATGCAGCTAATCAAGAGCTTAATTAGTTCCATCAGGTTTGCTTGAGATAGAACACATCAAATACTTGCACTCGCTAGGGGTTTATAGACAGTGACATTTGATTGCATATTAGAATTATGGCTGTCAAAAGAATTGTCCGAAAAGCTAATAGAAGAGATCATTGCCTGGTACAAACAAGGAAAAGGATACAAAAAGATAGCACAGGCACTGGATTTTCATAGATATACAGTTAGAAGCATAGTTCGCAAGTTCAGAGTTAAAGGAAGAGTGGCTACAGTATCAGGATGTGGCAGAAAGAGGAAGCGATCAATGGCTGTCACCAGATTCCTGAGGAGACGGGTGGTCAAAAACCCTCGAGTAACTGCCGGAGACCCGCAGCAAGACTTGGAGGCAGGAGGCACTGAGGTTTCAGTTTGCACAGAAGGGCGCATACTAAACATTAAAGGTCTCCAAGGCATACGCCACGACTGATCCAAAAGCACAAGCTCCAATATGCTCAAAACCATATAAATAAGCCACAGAAGTTTGGGGATATTGTTCTGTGGAGTGATGAAACAAACTGGAATATTTTGGTCTTCTGAATCAGTGGTATGTCTGCAGGAAGAATAAAGAAGCATATGCTGAAAAATACACTCTGCCTACAGTGAAGAATTGTGGGGGCTTTTTTATGCTCTGCCTTGCTTCCTCTGGCACTGGAAATCTGCAAAGTGTGGAGGGCTAGATGATTTCAGTCAAGTACCAGGATATTCAAGGAGAAAATGTCATGCTGCCTGTTGGGAAGCTGACGCTTGGGCATCATTGGACCTTCCAAAAGGACAATGATCCTAAGCATACCTCAAGATCCACCAAGGCTTGGTTTCAGAAGAAGTGTGGGAAGATTCCAGAGTGCCTATCACAGTCGCCTCACTTGGACCCCACAATAAATCTCTGGTTGGATTTGAAGAAGGCAGTTGCAGCATGCAAACCCTAGAATATTAGTGAACTGGAGGCAATTGTCCATGAGGACTGGGCTAAGATTCCTTGAGAATGCTGCCAGAAGCTGTTGTCTGTCCATGCATCACATCTCCAGCAGGTCATAGCAGCAAAAGGGTGCTCTACTAAGTATGAAAGATGCTTGTCATGAAGGGGTTGAATAATTTTCAGCGTGCAGTTGTCATTAAAAGTGGAATTTTATGTTGAATTTGGAGAATCCACTTGTTATATTTGTTGCGTTGAGCCATTTAAATTTTTCTTGTTTGATTTGTTCATTGCAAACAGCTGAAAGTTTGTAAATTTTGCCAGTAAACCTAATTTGCAACCGGGGTTGAATAATTTTGATTGCAACTGTGTTGGAGACCTTCAAGAACTTGCTTGCATCCAAACCACACTAGCAGAGGGTGTGGTGGGAAAAATATCCCAAAATGTTCTAAATTCAGAGTATTAATATAATCACAGTTCAGCAGAGAGAACTCAGCCAGGTTCTTATGGCCGCTTAAAACTGCTGCAAGACTGTGGAGCAGAGAAGAAACAAAAACTCATAAATCTGCCAGAAAGCAAGATAACAGGGCCGCAAGCCGACCTCCGGAATGACCATATTGGTAGTCAACCAATAAGCAGCTTCATTATATGAGCCGGCTCACTCCAGTTTATTCTGGAAATATCCAGGAATCCAGCCAACTTGGGCATCCACACTGACCTTCAAGTAAACCCTAGGTTTGGGAGGATCAGATATGGTCTTCGAGCATTCCTGGCGGCAAAAAAAATGAATTTACACCATGATGTAATGGCAAGCTTGTAACTAAGGGTGGAGTGTTGCTATTTGACAATGAACCAATCAGAAAGTAATAATGTTGGATAAGGTGGTAAAAGTCACGTTTAATCCCTCCTAGAGAAACATGCCAAAAGGGTAATAAATACGAGGGTTCGGACAGTCAGTGGTCAGTCTGTGTCGGGTGATTGAAGAAGAATGAATGCTATGTGGTTTGCGCAGACCAGCCTGGGTTTTGTACTTCACTTTGAGCGACTTGCAATTAACCCCATCGCATCAGACTCTGGAGAATGTGTCCATTCCTTGAAAGTAGATTTACAAGGGTTAGGAAAACGCTTGGTCCACAAGTGTTTTCACCCGAAAGGGAAACGAGTAAGGTTAGTAAAAGTGAGGGCAGCCGGCCTGCAGTTGTGGAAGGAGATTTCGGCAGATTTCAGCATGGTTTTCCCTATTGGTGGGAGCATATGTGACACGTGTCGAAAGAGGAAGGATGTTGAACCAGCGAAGGGCAAGCAGAATGATCCTGAGGAGAGTGATGATAATTTGGGAGACGATGAAAATGATGCTGGCGATATGCATGACACATCCTGTACTGGACCTGATTGAAATGTTTCCCCTGGATTAGTGAATAGGGTCTTGAGTGAAGTTGGTAGTTCTCCCACAAGGTTCCAAGTGACCTCACCAATCGATTCTCTTCGCTGTAAGCATATGGAATCAGGTGGACACTGCTTACTTTGAAATTAGTCAGGAGCCAGTGCCACTTTCTAGGTGGCAGCACCACGTTTTAAAAGGAAAAAAAATCATTGCATAGCAGTGCTGCGGCCTAGAAGGTGGCACACCTGCTCTTGATCGATTTCCCAGTATGCACAATAATTTTGCTAATTATAAAAATTATAAAATTATAAAAAATCTCATTTATAAAAAAATAATTATTGTTATTTTTAAGTCTATGACTTTCACATGTAATAAGCATTTTTTGGCTACCTCTTTGAAGGTATGAGGAAAAAAAGGGTCCCAAAATGACCCCTTTTTTGATCTGTGACCCTTTTTTGGCCCTTTTCCCCCAAACTTCAAGGTTGTCCCACCAAAATAACAAGGGATTTGAATAAAAGTCCTCCCAACTAAAAGATCCCTGCAAAAATCTGCTGGGATGCCCTTGAAGTTTCAAGAAAATCAGTGACAAACTTGTAGAAAAAAATGGCTCTGAGCATTTTGAGCGCTCCCTATTGACAAACTTCAGCGATACCCCTGGTGGATAACTACGTTATGCTATTCTGCCCTCCCAATGGACACACTCTCAATAAACTTTGACCTGGGAGACCATTGAAGTTCAGAATTAGGGAGGTGGGAACTTGCAATTTTGTAAAGTTGGCCAAAAAAAAAAAAAAAAAAAAAAAAAAGGGGGTCGCTGTGGCTTGGGACAGAAGGGGGTCAACTGAGGAATGTTTTGGGTTCTGAAGTTTAGGTACCATAATACCCATCTCAAAAGTCAGCCAAATCCAGGGGGGTCAACAATTCAAGATGTCCGATTTTGTCTGAATCTCTCAAAAATTGGCTCTTAACCCCTTGTTTCCCGTATATTTACATCGCGGCAATCACGGCTTCGCGGTCTCTTTATCAGTACGCTT
Organism: Gymnothorax javanicus; assembly: GCA_029692085.1. Classification (NCBI taxonomy): domain Eukaryota; kingdom Metazoa; phylum Chordata; class Actinopteri; order Anguilliformes; family Muraenidae; genus Gymnothorax; species Gymnothorax javanicus. The sequence goes on from CM056193.1 coordinate 57,473,845, forward strand.
ATCACACTTTGGCGGAAACGTGTGTACTCGTATTACCACTGACCGGCTTGAGTCCCGGAGCAGTCTTATCACGATGCTCGCTTTGCATCTAAACACAGACAATGGTTTGAGTTCATGTGACATTATGATTGGTCTCGGGTGATATGAGAAGTCACGTGCATACATTCCATTACTTTTAGTTTGTAAATTTTGTTTTGTTCATTTTCACCGTTACCACATGGTGACAGCCAAACGAACTGATGCTGGTCCTGCTGTGGCAGAACAAAAAGCTTGTGAAGATGCTGTCAACCCGCAGGCCACCATGTGCTAAACAGTGAATAGGACTCGGCAGGGTGAGCGAATGGTGAAACCACATCGTATTCTTGATTACAGCTACGGAATGATCAGCGTTAATCGCAGTAACCAACTGGCTAATTCGCACCCGCCGACTGTGAAAAGGTTGAGACCGTACGAGCCTTGTGTAGTTTGCGCCAAGAACGGTGTAAAGGAAGAGTCACGCTATATATGCGTGAGTTATGAGATTCCATTAAGCGTCGAACTGTGTTTCCAAACTTACCACACTGTCAAGAATTTTTGATGCAAGTTTTTTCATGTCACGTCATTTTGTCATCTCAATATCTGTTTCTGTGTGAATAAAAAATATAAATAACGTAATTAATTGCATCCTTATCATACATCACATGAACTCAAGTCAGTGTTTGGATGGTTTAGATGCTGAACAGCACAGTTCTTATCACCCATTACGCCAACGACCATAAGTGAAAATAATCCGGGCCAGCGCGCACGGCAGCATTCACTGCTGACCTGTTTATATGACCCACGTGAGCTATCGTTCATAGACAATCGGGGACTCGAGCACAGCGGTTGTTCACGAGTAAACACGGCTCCGAGCGTTAAGCGGTTGGGTCGAGTCTTGACAATGAGATAGTTGAATCACTCTGATCTTCTCCAACACATCTCAGTAACTTTCAATGTGGTTAAGGTCAGGACTTTGTGGTGGCCAATTCGTGAGTGAAAATAATTCCTTGTGCTTGTTTTCATTATTCATTGTTTTCTTTTCTTAATGCTGGCCAATATTAAGCCCCCTCTGAAAATACTGAAGCTTCTTTTCCACCATCAAGGGATATGCCTTCTGACTTGATTTTTTTAAAAATGAAAAGCTGTTAGGGTTCTGCCAACTTAAACATATTAATCATTGCAATAATGATCCAGTCATAGCATTTGTTTATTTATATCCAAATGGTGACTTTTTTTTGGACAGGCAGTGTATATCGGCTTACAAGTTACCAGTCGTGGTGTGTTTGTATGTATTTAATCTGGAGATTTGTTTAAGTGTAATTATACCAAAGAAACGTGAGAACTGTTTGTCGGTTAAGCTTGCCGATAATAAAGATTCACATTATGATCTAATGATGCCTATGGGATTTCAATGTTTACTGAGTAGAAGCATTTTCATTTATTTAGGTAATGATGAGAAAGGAAGTGTGGTACAAACATGATGTATATCGTTTACCACGAGACACTACCATCTAAAACTGACTGTTAAAGGTAGAGTCTGGAGTAGGGATGTGAATCTCCACCACTGAGCCGATTCGATACGCATCTCGATACGCTGCCAGCGATACGATACATTAACGATACAGTGAAGCCCCTTGCCGATACGGTGCGATACGATTCACCCTTGTTCACGAATAGATGCGATTCGGTTCGATACGATTCGATTCAGCACTATGCAAATAATTTATAAGCCCACATTTGGTTTCTTACCTCACCAGCACAATTATTCTTTCCTCTCCCTTTCCTTGTCAGGGATGTATTCAATACTTGATTGTTTTCTATTACCCAAACCAATAAATTCAATAAAATAAAATAAAAATGCAATTCAATATGGTACAGACAGAGGTAGATTTTAATTTATTTCTTATCAGCACCATAACAAACAACGTGATTTTCTTCCTGAAATTTTCTTTTTGGCCTCTTAAAAAAACAGACTACTGGTACTCAGTCCTTTCCCAAGAAAAAAACAACAGACTACTCACAACTAGTACTAGTATAGTGTCATCTTAACTTGTTTTTAAGGTAGCCTATAATTTTGGCTACCATTATATAACATCGATCATAGTTCAGGAAACACTTAACAAAGAGACATGTGGGTCCCAAACATGACTGATTTAATGTATTATCCGGTGGTATATATAATTATTGAGGCACAAAAACGTAATTTCAAGATTAATCAATATTATAACAATATAAACGGCGCAAGCCGCATGCAGCTTGACGTTCGCTCCAGATCAGAGGGAGAAAACGCCTGTGATCTGTCGCTGTCTGACTGAACAGCCTCATGGAAATTATATTTTACAATTCTTCATATTATAAACTAACGAAATTCGTTAAGGCAAGTAGTTTGGTGCTTTCATAGTCATGGTTTTGAGCTCAGATAGATTCCATAATCTGCTCGCATTCAGACGCTGCGGGTGGCCGGCACGGTGTGTGCTGCGGTGTCAGACTGCCGGCTAAATAAAGTCAGCGATCACTCAAAGTTAATAGGCAAAGTTATAAAACGCATCCACTCACTGGGTGGGAGGTTTCAGATGGATTCAGGAGATTTTTCTTTATTCAATGAGAGCCCCATTTCACTAAAGCCCGCTGCATCTCTGTCTGAAGTGTTTTGCATAAAGTATGAATCCAGTGTTCTTGTAGTTTTGAGCTTTCACCTGGAGTTCTGTCTGAGATTTTAAATGTTGCAGTGAGCCGACTGTTGAGCCTCAGTCTTGCGCATTTGATCCCTCCCTCAGACAGCGCAGTATGGAAGCCCATAGTGGACAATATTCAAATGAAAATGTAATCCCACTATTGCATTATAATTTTCCACTTATGAATGAGTTATTTGAGACAATATTAAATTGAAAATGCATTAATCCAATTATCACTTTCATTTTCACATACACGTATGGGAAATCTATGACTATATTCAAATGATAATGAAATGCTGATCGACATTTAATTTTCCAAGTCATGCTCTGCAATACAGTGGACAATATTCAAATGCAATAAGCAAAACAGCACCCCCAGCCTATTGCATTTACATTTACATGTCATCACGCTCTTTTAGGGTCAACATGATAATGAAAATGCTGTTTTCTAATCACTTGGAAATAATAATGATATAATAATGATGACGACATTTGACATTTCATTTTCAAAGACTTATCCTGCAATACATGGGACAATATTCAAACGCAGTAAGGGAAACAGCGCCTCCCAGTCCATTGCATTTTCAAATACACGTCACCACGCTCTTTTTGGGACACAATGAAAATTAAAATGCAATCTGTCAGCGTCTCATCAAGGCGGGTCTTCCGCTAGGACGTCACTCATTAGGGGCGCGAGCGGAAACCATGTTCCTTATTTGCATACCAACCAATCAGCTTCTGGGTAGCGCTTGTACGCACGGAGGCTCACTGATAATGTCATGATGGCTAGGCTGCTATGTATTGTGTGCCATCGCGCATTATCTTGGCTGCTAGTATGCTAGCTAACGTTTACTAAGGAAAATATTTGTAAATGATCATCACATTAAAGCGATATGATTTGATTTTTGCCCCAACTCTATTAACTGAGCTAGCTGTAATATGCATGAACTTATCCGGGGCTTCGCGGCAGTGTTGTGCGACTGCAACCCAAGTGTGCTTGCAGATTTCAGAGACGTTAGCTAGCTTGCTAGTGAGTCTAAAGGCAATCGCTTAGGTACAGCTAGCTAGATATGATGCCTACTGGAGAAGCTCTTACAGCCCTGATTTGTCATTTCAAACGCCATCTCGCACACACGACCTCTTTCACCATTGATTAGCAGCTTCTTTTACCTAAAGAACAAACTGACAGTTCAGCCTGAGACATGTTATTTCATAGCTAGTTAAAGCAGCATTATCCTTCCATGCGTGCTATGGCGTATTACATTACTCCAGATAAAACGCTATTCGTCTTCCCACCCTGCTGACGCTAGTTAGGGGAAATGTTTGTCATCATTTTTATACTTAATCGCTATGATTTGCTTTTTGCCCTAGCTTCACAAGCTAGCTAGCCGACAGCGATTGCTCTTGTGCTTGCAGATTGTTCTTGAGCTAGCCAGGTAATGAGCTATCCATTTAAATCTCCCAGAAATCTGATAGTACTCTTGGGACGTACAAAAGTGCTGCCAAACATATCAAAGAAGCTCATATTTCAGCAGGTTACGTTGGCAAGTGAGGAACATTGTTTTCAGCCAGTTATCAAAACTTCTCCCATTGCTACGTGGCTTGGGAATCGCGATTAAACGAGGAACAGCGGCAGCCTGGCTGCTGGCCGTTTATAGGATCGTTCTGCATGATGCATACATTGTGCATGTTTCAGGAGTGGCGAACGTGCAACTCGGCAAGCACAAGAGCAAACGTCAGCTAGCAAAAACCGAATCACAGCGATTAAGTATAAAAATGATGACAAACATTTCCCCTAACTAGCGTCAGCAGGGTCGGAAGACGGATAGCGTTTTATCTGGAGTAATGTAATACGCTATAGCACGCATGGAGGGATAATGCTGCTTTAACTAGCTATGAAATAACATGTCTCAGGCTGAACTGTCAGTTTGTTCTTTAGGTAAAAGAAGCTGCTAATCAATGGTGAAAGAGGTTGTGTGTGCGAGATGGCGTTTGAAGTGACAAATCAGGACTGTAAGAGCTTCTCCAGTAGGCATCATAGCTAGCTGTACCTAAGCGATTGCTTTTAGACTCACTAGCAAGCTAGCTAACGTCTCTGAAATCTGCAAGCACACTTAGGTTGCAGTTGCACAACACTGCCGCGAAGCCTCGGATAAGTTCATGCATATTACAGCTAGCTCAGTTAATAGAGTTGGGGCAAAAATCAAATCATATCGCTTCAATGTGATGATCATTTACAAATATTTTCCTTCGTAAACGTTTGCTAGCATACTAGCTGCCAAGATGGCTACATCCAAAGCGCAACACAGCCTAATGCGCGATGGCACACAATACATAGCAGCCTAGCCATCATGACATTATCAGTAAGCCTCCGTGCGTACAAGCGCTACCCAGAAGCTGATTGGTTGGTATGCAAATAAGGAACATGGTTTCGCCGCGCCCCTAATGAGTGACGCCCTAGCGAAGACCCGCCTTTGATGAGACGCTGACAGATTGCATTTTAATTTTCATTGTGTCCAAAAAAGAGCGCGTGGTGACATGTATTTGAAAATGCAATGGACTGGGAGGCGCTGTTTCCCTTACTGCGTTTGAATATTGTCCCATGTATTGCAGGATAAGTCTTTGAAAATGAAATGTCAAATGTCGTCATCATTATTATATCATTATTATTTCCAAGTGATTAGAAAACAGCATTTTCATTATCATGTTGACCCTAAAAGAGCGTGATGACATGTAAATGTAAGTGCAATAGGCTGGGGGTGCTGTTTTGCTTATTGCATTTGAATATTGTCCACTGTATTGCAGAGCATGACTTTGAAAATTAAATGTCGATCAGCATTTCATTATCATTTGAATATAGTCATAGATTTCCCATATGTGTATGTGAAAATGAAAGTGATAATTGGATTAACGCATTTTCAATTTAATATTGTCTCAAATAACTCATTCATAAGTGGAAAATTATAATGCAATAGTGGGATTACATTTTCATTTGAATATTGTCCATTATGGGCTTCCATAGCGCAGCCCGTCCTCATTAAATATTTTGAAGTAGGCTATTATGAAGTATTTCCACTCAGAGCTGATGTCAAAAATCGTGTTGTGTTAGTCTAATTCAGATTATAGACCCACAAGTTACTTAAGTAACTGCGTTAACGGTCAGAAGTGTTTGAATTCAGGGCGTTTTGTGATTGTTAATCAATTAAGGCCGATGTTAATCGCACTTACACGTGTGGCCAATGCTGAATTTTTTTCTTGGCCCCACTTACTCGCTGCGCCAGTTGATGACCATTCCAGTTTTTAGAAAGTACCGCTTAAAATAGCCTACGTTTGGCCAAAAAAAAATTTTACCTTTGGACACACTTATTTTAAGTGTGGGAATTGGAGCAATGTGCATCTTGGCCACACTTATAAGTGCGTCTAAGGCAAATTTCGATCAATTTTTGTGCTTGGACGCATTTAAATAAGTGTGAATAGTCAGTTCGATTAAGTTAAGTATTCTCTTCCCCCGCACGCATGCACACACAGCTGTTCCGCCTGCGCACACACACAGCTGTTGAATATGTTTTAAGAAAGTAAAATAGGCCTACATATTTTCTAAATATATTCCATTATCTTATGAATATTTTTTAAATGTTTTTTTTTCCCGTTTCTCGTTTTCTATTTCCCGAAACGGAAATGGTTTGGAGGTCAAATCCGGGAATCCGTTTTCCGGGATTAAACCTACATTCAGGGCCTCGGAAACACCTGAGCGAGGGAATAAAACTTGAAATAATTGTGTAAACCACATGTTTTACCGATACAGGGACGTTAGGAACGATACATTGCGAATCAGCTGGCATTTGTGACCGATACACACTGAAGCTACCGATGCAGTCGATCGCAAACGTTTATATCGGACCACCGATACGCACCGGTGAATCTCTCCATCCCTAGTCTGGAGTTTTGTCCATTGCTGTTTGTAAACACAGTAGTCAAACTAAGCCCCTCCTCTCGGGCTCAGCGATGCACGTCCCCTGCCGCTGCCAGCCTTGCCGATACACACTCACCCGGCTTGCTGTATCGTATTGAATCAGGATCTGTGCACCATGCAACCTGCAGGAATGAGTGACGAGGTATCTTGCAAATATAGTATCAAATGTTTTATCGTGTCCACATGATATTGTTTGTGCATTTGAATAAACAGCTATGCTAATAATAATGCTAATTATTGACTGTAGTGGTTTAGATGTTCAGTCTAGCTTGCTAACAGACAGTTTGCAAAAGTATAAAAGTATTTGTGTTCTGATAATAACGTAATTACAATGTCTAGTTATACCGAGTTACGTCTTTCATCGAGAAAACAGATAATTATCATATGACCGTAATATGCCCAGATAGAATTTAGCGAAGCTTCCAGAGCTTCTGACACGGACTCCGATGTCAGCTACGGACCAGCGCAGCCCCGAGGGAGAGGACGAGCAGCCGGAGATCGAGGCTGAGGGAGAGTTAGAGCGAGGGGGCGAGTTAGCAGCGCAAATGTAAAGGTGTTTGTAATGTTTGATACTCGGACTTAGTGTGTACATAAACTGCTTATACCTCCACGACAAGCTACGTAGCACGTCGCTAAATAAGTAGGCTAACATCCCGTGTTTGGCACGTACCTGTCCAACAGTTAGCAGGCCAACTCCGCGTCGCTATTCAGCCCCAGCCTCTCCTTCAGGGCTCGGAAGCGGGTGAAAGCCTGCCGATATTCACTTGGTTTTCGAGCGGCGTGCTTTGTCCGCTACGTTTAAATCTCCGTGTATTTTCTTTTTTTTGGCAGTGTTCGCCATTGCTTCGGTAGTGACTGCTCCAGGCGCTATGCTCTATGCAGGCCCACAGGGCGACACGCCCTGAGCTCTCTCATTGGCTTGACAGAACACACCGACTCTCCGCCCAGAAACGTCCACGTCCACAACAAAACAAAGTAAAAAACCAAAATACAGGCAGGGGGAGGGTGCGCTGCAGACGCAGTCACCACCACACAGGACTAGAAGCCCATAGGTGATGATTAAGCCGGATTTAATTTGTATAAGTCTAGTGTTTATTTTTGAGCAAAAAACTCCAGACCCTACCTTTAAATGTTGTTATAAATCTTGATTAAAGTTACAGCATAGTACTCAACTGAGGAAGGCTGATGTTTTTTTTTGTTTGTTTTTTTTTTTTTCAGTACGCTCAACTGATGATTTTGGATGCACCTCCCGGCTCCTAGTTTGCCAAAACCTCACCTCACTCTGAAAGACAAGGAGACACAGGCCATGGACGAAGAAGGCATTGTTTGAAGAGAACAAGTGTCCGTTCTTTTTCAACAAGAGCAGTACATTAAAGTTTTTCCCTAGATGACTGGCCAGAATGTCAGGGCTGATACTAAACTTGGATTTGTCATGCAGTGGTCAACCAAGCTCTGAAAACATTAGAACAAAGCCAGCAGGAAACTTTAAGCACCAGAGATTTATTAAGAAGTATAAATTCCTTGAGCGCAAAGGCTTGCTTCGTGACAAGCAAAATGGGTGCAGAAAAATTCAGGGACCCAAAAAACTAAATCAAGGACTCCAGCCCATGCAAAATGAAAAGAAACATACTTCTACATCCACCCTCACTCATCCAGAAACCCCTGTCCTCAAACCTACTTCCTCCCAAAGCACTGCCCCCAAATCAACTTCCAAAAGCATTTCCCCCAAACCCACTCATTCCATTACCGAGTCCAACCCATCTTCATTCAGAGGTGCTCCCGTTGCCTCTGACTTTTTAAAAACCAGCTCCCAATCCAAGAAATATGAGGATTCAGCTACTACCTCATCTCAGAATTTAACCACCTTCAGTAGCACTATGAGTAGTGTTATCCCTGCCTCACTATGCCCTCCGGTGTTTGTAAAAGCACCTCCATTTGGAAATCCATTCAAGTATTTGGCCCTTGATTGTGAGATGGTGGGGACAGGGCCAAAGGGCTGTCTCAGTGAGTTGGCCCGCTGCAGCATTGTTTCATACGATGGGGATGTGGTCTATGATAAGTACATAATGCCGACCCGCCCGGTGACTGACTTCCGAACAAAGTGGAGCGGTATCCGCAAGCATCACCTCCGCAATGCCACTCCTTTCCCTCAAGCCAAGAAAGAGGTGAGACCAAGGCATAGGGAACTGAAAGTTGACCCATAAACTCACTGGGATTGCAGCTGTTGTGTCGTCTGCAGCTGGGACATTAAATGTAGTGTCACCCGATTTGACTATGCCTCACTTGTTAATTTCTCAAAAATGAGACCAAAGGGAACCTTTACAATATTTCAAATGGCAGGCATTGGTGCGCACGTCCAGCCCTACTTATAATATTGCTGCCAAATTAATTGCAATGTTTCAACTTGGGTTTTGCCTGCAGGCCAGAAGGGTTGAGACATTACAATAAATTGGGGAACAGTAATATCAGTGCGTGTTACCGTTATTCCTTTTTAGCCTATAATACATTCTTAAGATTTTAGAAATAATGCAAAAAATCTGCTTTGATTGCCTTTTGAATACACAAGTGCGCTTTGGGAAAAAGTGGTAAATTTATAGTTTGGATACTATCCATTTTCTCTTTTTGAACTCATCCCATCAGATAGTGAAGATCTTGGCAGGGAAAGTGGTGGTAGGACACGCTATCTACAATGACTTCAAATCCCTGAGATACAGCCACCCGGCTTCGCTGACCCGTGACACCTCTCGCATTCCCCTGCTCAACAAGATGGCTGGTTTTCCAGAAAGGCAGGCTGTTTCACTGAAGAGGCTTGCTAAATCCCTCCTAAATCAGGACATCCAGGTATCATTGGAGAGGAAAGAGATCGTAAAGAAAAAGACTAGGATTTTATGTTATTATTTGATACTACTGTTACTTGTTTTTTCACAGGTGGGGAATAAAGGGCATTCTTCAGTCGAGGACGCCAAAACGACGATGCAACTGTATAAGGCTGTGGAGGAGGAGTGGGAGAGAACCTTGGCATTTTTATCTGAGGCCAGATAAAACGGCTGACATAGGGCAGTGAGCATTGTGTTAAGGCAAAAGTGGAGGGATTGGGGTTTTCACAGTTTGATTTTGGTGTTGATTAGATTGCTCCATTTTTCATGTTTGTGCTCCTCCTGAATTTCTTTATTTTTACATATTTTTCGTAGTAAATGGTTTCAAATGAGATGTACATGGGGAAACAAAGAATTATCTCTATTTATTGAAGGAAACAATATATCACCCACTTGAAAAAGTAATTTCCCCCCGGAACTTAACTACTGGTTGTGCCTCCTTAAGCTGCTAAGGAGGAATCTTGGCTTTTCTTCTTCACAGAATTGCTTTAACTCAGTGGTTCTCAAACTCGTTCCTGGCGCCCCACTGTGTATGCTGGTTTTTGTTACAACCACAGCTGCAATCTTAGACTTTTAACAAGGTGTCGATTTGTATTAATTAGCTGCATTCCATGTTTAGAGCAGTTATTTACCACCTTTAGCTGCATTTTTATGGGCATATCCACTGTGCCATGAGGAATAAAAACCCTCAAACATGTTATGCTTATTTTTCCATATTTTGAGGATTTGCAGGTAAAAAACATTTCTAAACAGATCAAACTAGACTCGGAGAAAATCAGTTAGCTCCAAATTGCGTTGCTAAACATGGGTCTTTAGAATTCTTTCAAAATAATTTGCCTGAACTTAATAAAATGAACATGAAACGAAACAGGTGTGACTTAACTGTTTGTCAAATAAACTGTTGGTTTTTGCAACCATGTGTTGACAGTTTCACCAATGAGGAACCTATTTATTGTTTAAGTTGATTAAGGGTTCGGTCAAATTGTTTCCCTCTGCAGTTATTCATACTGGTTTCTAACATATCTCATTGTGGATATGAAATTTTAATTCTTCATGGCATGTGTAGATTTGTCAAATGTGGCTTAAGAGGACAAATAACTGCTCTGAACATGAATGCACCTAATTAAGGCAAATCAACAGCTTGTTTAAGTCCTAAGATTGCAACTGTGGTCGGAACAAAAACAAGCATACACAGTGGGGTGCCAGGACCGAGTTTGAGAACCACTGCTTTAACTCCTTCACATTGGATGGTTTTAGAGCATCAGCTGCTCAGTTAAGGTCCTGCCAAAGCATCTCAATGGGGTTCAGGTCAGGACTTTGACGAAGCCACTCCAAAGTCACAATTGCGTTTCTTTTGAGCCATTCAGGGGTGGGCTTGCTCTTTTGCTCTGGACTAGTGTCTTGTTACGTAATATAGTTGCACTTGAGCTTCAGATCACAGTGTGATGACTGGACATTCTGCCTCAGGATTTTCTGGTAGAGGGCAGAATTAATCATCTGTACATTATGGCAATTCGCTGTGGCTCTGAGGCAGCAAAGCATCTGCCTATTATTACAGCACCACTACTATATTTAACTGTTATGATGTTCTTATTGTGGAATGCTGTGTTGGAGTTATACCAGATGTAATGGGACTCATGCTTTTCAAAAAGTTCATTAATCTCAATTGTCCTCGGAGCATTACCCCCAAAATTCTTGGGGGTCATCAAGGTGTTTTTTGCAAAGTGAGAAGTCTGGTAGGCTGGCCAAGACTGGGAGCATTCACCAGTTTTCTGAGTTCCCTCCATTCAGACTCAGACATATATTCTCACTGCTGGAGTCCCAGAGCCGTAGAAATGACTTTGCCGCCCTTTCCAGAATGAAGTACTCCAATCATTTTTGGTCTTATCTTTTCAGGAAATTATTATGATGGCAACATTGCCTGCTACTGGTTGAGGCTGTCTAACTAGGCTCAATTTAAGTGGTGTTTCAATATAACAGAGCTGGTGGTAATCAAGCCTAGGTTGGGTGAAGTTTAAAGTACAAACGTAATCAGTTGATATATAATCGTTCTTTTTCTGTAAATAAAATCATTTGAAAACCATCTTTTTATCCTTACTCTGGGTGTCTTTGTCAAATATTCAAACAAAAATTTTTATGACTTTGAACATAAGGCTTAATAAGCAGCTAGCAATGTGAACAATACTTTTTGCAATTGAATCACCAAGATTCCATGCCTCTTTGACAAAGTGGAGGTATTTGAAATTTGCCTTCAGATTCATTTGCATTGCTTCTACGAATATTGCAGACTATACAATTTGAATACTTCCAAGAACCTATCCAATACTTGCTGTTTGTTATATGATTTTTTTTTTTCCTTGAAATGGTCAGTTGAATTTTTAGTTTGTTCCTATTTTTATTCGGCCTTACTGCTCAAAGTTGTTCTGACTAACTGTAGCTTCATAATTGGTTGCAGGAACTGCAAAGATTGTTTAGATATATCCCCGAAATACGAGTTTCGGGGATATCATGGTTTCGCCCCACCCGCCGCCGCGTCCGCAGATTTTAGCCGTTAACGCGTTAACTCACAAAATACTTTACATTGGCTTCTCATTTTTAGCATAAGGGTAGATATGGTAGAGAGGATGAACTGATTCGATTTTGGGCAAGTACGCACGCCTAGGTTTGCCACCAGGTGGCGCTATATTGAAAAAATCAGTTTTTTAACCATATCTCGAACAATTACTTACGCAGACCTCAAATTTGCCTCATATTGTAGGTCTAGCAAAGAGGAATCTAATAAAGGGGGCTTCGAGGATTGGGGAATTTTGGGTATATATCCCTTGCTGTTGGCCGCCGACAGCGTAGGCCTAGTTTGGATTTGAAATGTGGTGTTTATGCAAGTCTGTTGCTTTTTCAGTGCAAGTGAATTGGGAGGTTAATTTTAAACACCACCTCTTTGTCACTGAAGCATGGATTCTCGAAGAGTCAATTGCAAAATGTATTGTAGTATGGTAACGGCATCTTAAGCACTATATTGAAAGTTGTGAAAATATTGCTATAAATTTGTTTGTAGATCTGAAACAAGTGTGACGAATATGCAAAAATATACGAAATCAGGTTGCTGTAACTATGTACTACTGGTGCTATTCATCATTATTGTTATTAGGCATTGTACTGCTGGTTATTGACAGGGTCATGATTTCATTGTGGGTGATGTGAAGTGTTACTTAGGAGGTGCATCACACGTACTCTGACTTGTTTCATTTTGTATCTTGGCTCTATTTTTACAAAACCATTGCAATGTCAGTCACCTAAATAGAAAAGAAAAATTGTTTACAAATGCAATTTCAGTTACCCATAGTACATCAAAAAATCTGAAAAATCAGCCTACTGATGGAAATTTTATTCCTGCAGTTCTAAAACTGGCCACAAGAGGGTGGTCAGACCTTTCCACGGTCTGGAGTGGTGCCGTTTTATGAATTGTCTGCTTTTAACTGTAGCAATTTTGCCTTATAGTCTTTTTTACATGGATTTCAAATCAAGCACAGTGCATTTTGGTAATTCTTTTGTGATGAAGAGTTGTAAAAATGAAAAAAAATTACAATTATTGCTAAAAAATAATAAATGTAATTTTATTGGAATACCTTCTTGCCTTGTGCTCACACATTCTGGTTTGATTTTTTCATCTTGTTAAATTTTAGAGTGTCTTTGGAACCATTTATGATATAAGTGCATGATCTGGAGTCATATGCTTAGTTGCATTTTGCTAGTTTCCCGATCCTGTTGTGACATTGAATAGAAATGATTACAACATCATATCCTCTGTGTTATATGCTATTGAATAGAATGAAGCTGCATATTGAGACTTGACTGTATGACCTTTCTCCTGCTGCAAGAATTTAGGGGGCTTTGGGCTTTGCTAGTTTGCCAGTAATGAAGTTTGCTTCTCCCTTGGACACAGCGTTCCCTAGCTGACCTACTTTGACGCCTTGCCTTGGACAGGTCAGCATGATTTGTCGGTTGTGAGTTCTGAAGATGAATTATCTTCTCAAAGCCACTACTCTGCAGAACTTGGGGTGAACTAGGGGCATTTTCTTTTCTCGACCCCAATATTTTTTTTTCTTTTATTCTTCTTTTTGTTTGTCGACTACCAGGAAAATTATCCTTTGTGGTATTGGCTAACTTCTTGGTATGAATCCTCATGATTTATTCTTATTATTATTATTATTATAAGAACAAGTATAACAATTATATTTATGATAATAAATATTGATTTTTATAATATCACTCACAAATTTGTTTTTGTGACATTTGGATTGTTATTAAGGCCACCTTGTTGGAAAACGCTTCGATTTGGAGATCATTGTGTAAGTGGACTCTGAAAAGAGCCCTTTGAGAACTGAATGATGCTGCCACTTCCTGTCTGGAATGATGAAAGTAACATGTCTGTAGTAGTCTTGCATGAATCCATGCCTGTGTGCACTCAAGATTGACAAAATGGGGCCACGTCTTTATAACAGTAATGTGAAATTGTTTGGGCAAGTGCGGAAAGAGAGGACACCCTGAGTATAGCACTCTTCTATTTCCGACTGAATTCACTTGAATCCTCAAAAAAAAAATGATTGGTAACATTTAAAAATGTACGCGAAGAAAGAATACAGCATCTTTCTATACTTCAAGTCATTGAGAAAATTTGCTATTTTTTCACAACTTGAGGCTCATCTTACTTTGATATAATGAAAGACTATATATCTTTGTGTTGGAGCCGTTTGCTCTCTGACTAGTTTTCATATACAGTACATGTTCTACTTGCCATGGGAAATGTATGTAGAGTAGTGTTTGGTTAGCTAGCAGCAATGTTCTGTCACTCATAAGACTGAGGTAATTGGGGCATTATACTCTGTCCAACATGGCTATTTTTGGGTTAATTTTGAAGGTTGATTTGCTTATGAAAACGATGAACTGTGTCAAATGATCTGCTGCTTGTGATTGTTACTTTGTTCATGATATTGGAATGAAGAAGGGCCAATTTATGTGCGGAGTTGGCATTAAAAAAAAAAAAGCTTTCCTCTTTATGGTCTAAGATATCTGACCGTTGAGGCCTGGGTCATCAGAGGTGTGGTCAGGAAATTACAGGGTTTTACTATGTTGAATCTTCCCGAAGAAGTTGTTTTCTGATGCATTTATGATGCATCAGATTATGCAATATTTTTTATTCCTGATAGTGAGTTTATGATAAATCAATTTAAATCAATTGACTTAATTAGATTCCAAAAACAACCCCTGGAAATGCCCCAGTGGCAAGATGTGTCCCCCTGGAAAAACACCATGTCTCAGAAGCTTCAATATTGTTATCTTCATTAAAGGAGGAGACAGCACCTCGGCAAAGTATATTTCAGCGGAAAGTAAATACTTGAAGTGTCTAAAATAAATTTTAATTCGGTAATGATCCAGTGCAACGCATTTTTAAACCAGCGAGTCTTCAAATTGGCTTCAATACCAGGGGGCAGACATTTTCACTTGGGGAATCTTCTGATTTTGAATTTAATCTTTGGAAACCTCACCTTTAAAAATGCTTAATAATCGTAACCTCTCACAGCTTACATCTCCCGATTAGCCACAGTTGCTCAGACTAATTGGTAAAAACCGACGACAGTCAAATTTACTTTTGATAGCATTGATATGCATTGCACCACAAAATTATGAGGCATCTTCTGCACATAAATGACGACGTAAAATATCAATATGCCTTCATAATTTCAGCGCTCGTCAAGGAGCACAGATTTGCAGAAATTAGTTTGCGAGGCTGCGGGAATCCGTTCTTTATTTTGAATGTTGTCACGGCTAAAGCGCGCTGCAAGGTTGCACAGCTGTGTGACGATCCCAAGGACGGTGAAAATAAATGTTGCAAAGGCAGCGAAAGTTATGGATTACAATGTCATATCAATTATATAAATGTAGGCAATGGGAATTCACCTTTCATTACCATTTCTAATTATAGGTTATGTATTGGTCTTGGTCGCTCAGTCGATAAATTGTTCGATTGTTAATCAGGCCAGCTTAAATAAAAACAGCTTGCGGGCAGCCAAGCCGTAAAGGGAGAGCTTACTGAAGGCCCTTTGAACTACTCCATGGCCCGGATGAAAGGAAAGAGAACAACTGACGTCACATAAGAGAATAACCAAATTATTGTTGCCAAATTATTGACTTGTTTTGGATTGTTCGTAAAGAATAGTTCCAATGGGTTTTCTCACCTGAGAATATAAAAGTGATCTTGCATCTATGTGTAGATGTTTTAATTGCAACTCCAGTTTTGGAGAAGTTGGCACATTCTGGGAAATGCTAATAAATTCAAAAAGAAGCGATCTGAAAAGTCCATTCACCATCTATTGACAACACTACAACAACACATTATTTGATGCTTTAAATGGTGAAATCAATTGTTTACTAAAACTTATCCTTAAATCTGATGACTGCAATAGACTCTAAATGGCTGATGCGGGGGCAATATAGAACTAAATTTTGGTCAAGTTTGTTCCTAAATATCAAGGCTGAAAACGTCTGAATGCGTTCTGAAGTACTATTATGCATCCAATAAGTATCACAACATGGACACAGAAATACTTTGCTATACCATCGTCAGTCAGCACCATCCACTGCAGCATCCACAGGAGCAGGTTAAAGGTGCAAAGTGCAAATCTCAGAAATTCCCCCTCGTTGCTGACACTGATGGCCGTTAAGTGAACTGCAGTCAGCATCCTATTGCTCCCATTCAAACCCAAGACTGACTGCAGTAGATAAGGTTGCTAAACAAAGTTAGACTGCTACTATACACTGCCTGGCCAAAAAAAAGTCATTGTTTGTATTCAAACGGGCAAATACTTCAGAGCCCATAATTGTACCAGTACTACACTGATTAATATTGCATCATCTGGTTACAATTCTTTCAACCCTTAAACTACCTCTGTCATGGAAAAGATGCCCCTGAGTTTCATGAGGGACAAATTATTGGGCCACATCAAGCAAACAACTAAGGAGAATTGGGTTAAAAACTAACCAACACATTATTATCCCCCGCCACACGAAGTGGCCGGGGGATATTGATTTGACCTCCGTCCGTGCGTGCGTGCGTGCGTGCGTCCGTCCGTGCGTCCGTTCGGGATAAAGGAGAACAACTTCACAAGAAATATTCGAGATAGGATAACCAAATTTGGCATATAGGTTCAGACCATGAAGGCCTTGATCGAGTTCGAAAATGAGACCAGCGCGATTATTTTTTCCAGAGTTATTGCCCTTGATTCGCATTTTTGAACTCTGACTACGGTGTCTATAAAGGAGAACAACTTTTCACAAGAAATATTCCAGATAGGATAACCAAATTTGGTGTGTAGCTTAAGACCATAAAGACCTTGATCGAGTTTCGAAAAATGAGACACGCGTGATTATTTCTCCCGGAGTTATTGCCCTTGATTCACTTTTTTTCAACTCTGTTCACGGTATATGTAAAGGGGAACTACTTTTTCACGGAAATATTCCAGATAGGATAACCAAATTTGGTGTGTAGCTTAAGACCATAAAGACCCTGATGGAGTTCGAAAATAAGAAGCACACTATTATTTTTCCCACAGTTATTGCCCTTGTGGCACTTCTGGGAGCCTCTGTTCATAGTATCTTTAAAGAAGACATTTTGGCGGGGGATGTTGTTGACCATGTCTACTTGTTAAAACCTGGAAGGATAGTGGTGAACTGTGAACTTTGTGGAAGAAATTTGTCAAAAAGCATCAGGAATGATTATGATCGGAGATTGCTAAAAGGCATGGTGAAGTCTCATCATAAAAATTCTACTGTAGAATTCATGACTCATGATTATATGTAATTTTGAAAGTAAGAGCATTTCCCCACACACAATTTGATAAGAATTTGCTGGATTAGGAATTAAGAGCTGAGTGGCCACAAGAAAGCCACTTTTTTGCGAGGCTAATTGGGGGGCGGGGACAATTCTATTAGCTTGGGAGCATAAAGATTGGACTGTGGTAAACGGTTATGTTTTCTTTTCTGTCCAGATTTAACCTACTCCAGAGCGATCGGTTGGACAGGGTAAGGAGGGAAGCCTATGAAGTTATGCTCCCTTCATGCATAGTGCCCCTTGTACAAGCCTCTGGAGGCAGAGGCATGATCTTCGGTTGCTTTAATAGGCCAGGTCTTGGTTTAGCAAGGTTATATGCAGCAATGAAATAAAGTCCTCAGACTACTTGAATGGACTGAAAGACCAGGTTATACCATCAGTGGATTTTGTAATTCCTGAGGGCACTGGCATATTCCAGGATGACAATGCCAAGATTCATTGGGCTGAAATTGTTGGAGTGGATCAGTGAGCATGAGGAATCATTTTCACTCATGATATGGTCCCCGCAGTTCTCACCTTATCCAACTGAAAATCTTTGGGATATACAGGAGAAGGGAGTGGTTTAACTCTCCCATTTTCAATACGAGATCTCAGCCAAAAATTTATGCAATTCTGGTGGAAGTAAATGCTGTAACTGTGTATAAGATTGTGGAAACAGTGCCACGAAGATGAACTCTGCAATCAACGGTTCCCACTTTCCTGAGTTTTCTGCTGATTTCTGCCAATGTACCAAGACATACAAAACCCAAAACCAGTGAAGTTGGCACGTTACGTAAATCGTAGATAAAAACAGAATACAATGATTTGCAAATCCTTTTCAACTTATATTCAATTGAATACACTGCAAAGACAAGATGTTTAATGTTCAAACTGAGAAACTTTATTTTTTTTTGCAAATAATCATTAACTTAGAATTTAAAGGCAGCAACACATTGCAAAAAAGTTGGCACAGGGGCCTTTTTACCACTGTGTTACATCACCTTTCCTTTTAACGACACTCAGTAAACGTTTGGGAACTGAGGAGACCAATTTTGAAGCTTTTCAGGTGGAACTCTTTCCCATTCTTGCTTGATGTACAGTTTAAGTTGTTCAACAGTCCGGGGTCTCCGTTGTCGTATTTACGCTTCATAATGCGCCACACATTTTCAATGGGAGACAGGTCTGGACTACAGGCAGGCCAGTCTAGTACCCGCACTCTTTTACTACGGAGCCATGCTGTTGTAACACGTGCAGAATGTGGCTTGGCATTGTCTTGCTGAAATAAGCAGGGGCGTCCATGAAAAAGACGTTGCTTGGATGGCAACATATGTTGCTCCAAAACCTGTATGTACCTTTCAGCATTAATGGTGCCTTCACATATGTGTAAGTTGCCCATGCCTTGGGCACTAATACACCCCCATACCATCACAGATGCTGGCTTTTGAACTGCGCCTATAACAGTCCGGATGGTTCTTTTCCTCTTTGGTCCGGTGGACACGACGTCCACAGTTTCCAAAAACAATTTGAAATGTGGACTCGTCAGACCACAGAACACTTTTCCACTTTGCATCAGTCCATCTTAGATGAGCTTGGGCCCAGCGGAAGGGCGGCGTTTCTGGGTGCTGTTGATAAATGGCTTTCGCTTTGCATTGTAGAGTTTTAACTTGCACTTGCAGATGTAGCGACGAACTGTAGTTACTGACAGTGGTTTTCTGAAGTGTTCCTGAGCCCATGTGGTGATGTCCTTTACACACTGATGTCGGTTTTGATGCAGTACCGCCTGAGGGATCGAAGGTCACGGGCATTCAATGTTGGTTTTCGGCCTTGTCGCTACGTGCAGTGATTTCTCCAGATTCTCTGAACCTTTTGACGATATTACGGACCGTAGATGATGAAATCCCAAAATTTCTTGCAATAGCTCGTTGAGGAATGTTGTTTTTAAACTGTTCGACAATCAGCTCACGCATTTGTTCACTAAGTGGTGACCCTCGCCCCATCCTTGTTTGTGAATGACTGAGCATTTCAGGAAGCTGCTTTTATACCCAATCATGGCACCCACCTGTTCCCAATTAGCCCGTTCACCTGTGGGATGTTCCAAATAAGTGTTTGATGAGCATTCCTCAACTCTCTCAGTCTTTTTTTGCCACTTGTGCCAGCTTTTTTTTTGAAACATGTTGCAGGCATCAAATTCCAAATGAGCTAATATTTGCAAAAAATTACAAAGTTTACCTGTTCGAACATTAAGTAACTTGTCTTTGCAGTGTATTCAATTGAATATAGGTTGAAAAGGATTTGCAAATCATTGTATTCTGTTTTTATTTACGATTTACACAACGTGCCAACTTCACTGGTTTTGGGTTATATAAATTGTAATGAGTCGCGGTCCGTCCGTCTTTCGACTTCAAAATTCGGTCTTGGCCATGGACAAGGAATGTTCAAGAACCGCCGTCTGACCTCACTTTATCTTTGTTCATCGTCAGTCTGTCGTAGTCTGTCTTAACCGCAAGAGAAATGTTTTTGCCTAACTCCGATCAAACGGCGACACCAGAGCGCAATGCTATACCTATGTCGGGTATACATACTGTGACACTATTGTTATGGCCCCAATTTGTTATGGCGTCAATTTGTTATGACGTCACGGACAGCAAGGGATGACAGACAAAATTCTTAAACTTCAACAGATTTAATTAAACAAACACTTAAACTAATCTACAATCTACATCTACTGACCAAGATTGAAATAAAAAAAAAATGAGATATTTACAGTCCCTTGGTAATTGAGATGGGCTGCTGTGTTGCGATGTCCTGGGACAGGAAAATGCTCCAACACAGGCAAAAATCCACAAAAAGCTTCACAGGTCTTGAAAAGAGTGACAGGTCTGGTCAAATGTATCATTCCACAATTTTTCCTTGCAATTTCTCCAACTACTACTCTCTCAATTTTTCTCCTTATATACTCTTGTCCAGCCCCCTCTGAGGCATGCCCAGGACATGCCCAACCTAGCTCCAGACGGGGCTTAACAAAAGAAATTGTCAATACTGCCATCTAGGCTTTTTTTTTTTTTTTTCCCATTACACCTCCATTCCAAAAGGAAAAATTTTGACTCATAAAGGCAAAATTTTTCTTTTCAATACAAAAATGGTTAAGTAGACACTTGTTTATATATACATATAATACAATATGCTAATAAACACGTGATATATATACACATACTCAAATACGGGATAAGCAATCAGCAATTACATTGTCAGTACCCTTTACATGCGTAATTTCCAAGTCAAACTCCTGTAAAATCAAACTCCAATTCAACAATCTCCGATTCTTGTTTTTCATCTTACTCAAATACATGAACGGATTGTGGTCAGTATATACAATCATTGTCTTCTGCCCTGTACAAACATAAACCTCAAAGTGTTGTAGGGATAGAACCAGAGGCAACAGCTCCTTCTCAATTGTGGAATAGTTCTTTTGGTGGCGATTGAACTTCCTGGAGAAGTATGCCACGGGATGCTCAATGTCATCAGAGTCACTTCTCTGTAGGAGCACAGATCCACAAGCTTGGTCGCTAGCCTCGCCCGCCATGGAGAACGGTTTGTTGAAGTCAGGAGATTTGAGCAGGGGAAGTGACACAGCAGAGACTTCAGGCAATCGAAGGCTCTTTGGCATGCTTCATTCCAAGTGAACTTTACGCCTTTCTTCAGTTGGTTGGTGAGACTGAGAGCAATCTCAGCAAAGTTCTTGCAGAACTTGCGGTAGTACCCGATCATTCCAAGGAAGCGGCGCAAAGCTTTTTTGTTGTCAGGAACTGGAAAGTCCATGATGGCTTGGACTTTAGCACTTATGGGTGCCACCTTACCCTGGCCTATGACGTAGCCAAGATACGTGACAGTAGCACAACCAAAGTCACACTTGTTCAGGTTAACAGTCAGGTTAGCCTGGGTCAAGCGCTGGAACAACGTCTCTACATCTTTCGGATGTTCTTCCCAGGAGTCACTCCATGTGATCAGGTCGTCGATGTAACGCACTTTCGTGTGTGGCAATCCGGCGATTGTAGACTGTATCATCCTTTGAACGTGGCTGGGGCATTTTTCATGCCAAAGGGTAGGACTTCATACTGGTATAACCCAGATGGTGTGGCAAAAGCAGAGATGCTCTTGGCCCTCTCAGTTAAAGGCACACACCAATAACCCTTCAATAAATAATCTTGGTCAGAAACTTTGCTTGCCTTACTCTATCGATACAATCATCAATCCTAGGTATTGGAAACACATCAGTTCTAGTTACAGCATTGACTTTGTGATAATCTGTACAGAATCTAGTACTTCCATCAGGTTTTGGAACTAGAACACAGGGTGAACTCCAATCTGAGTTAGAGGGTCTGATAATATCATGTTCTAACATGTACTCAACCTCGTTCTCAGCAATCTTTCTCTTTTCAGGATTCATCCGGTACGGATGCTGTTTTATTGGTTTGGCATCACCAACATCTACATCATGAGAGGCTATAGAAACTCTCTTTGGAACATCAGGAAATAGATCTTTATATTTCTTGATCAACCTCTCAAACTGATCTTTCTGTGAGGGTTCTAAGTGCTGGAGTTTTACATCAAGATTTTGTAACACTTCAGAATTTGACAATTTACATGAAAGAACTTCAGCTTTAATTCTAGGTTCATCTTCTTGAAACTCCCCCTCATCTTCACAAGTCTCAGCCATAGGAGGATCTGAAGTGACGGCTGCAACCCTAGCATTCCTATCATGATAAGGCTTCAGCATGTTAATGTGACACAACTGTTTTGGCTTTCTCCTATCTGGAGTCTTCGCAATGTAATTGAGATCATTGGGTTTTGTCAGAATTTCATAAGGACCATGAAATCTAGCCTGCAATGGATTGGACTGCAAGGGAAACAACACAAGGACCTTGTCTCCTGGTTTAAACTCACAGCTTCTAGCCTTATGATCATACCAAGTTTTCATTTTTCCCTGACCTGATTTCAAGTTCTCTTTGGCTAGGTCACAAGCTGCACGCAGTCTTTCCTTGAACTTGCTAACATAGTCTAACAGACTGATATGCGGCTCTTTCTCTTGCCATTGTTCACTCAACAATAGCAAAGGTCCTCTCACTTCATGGCCAAACACTAGCTCAAACGGACTGAATCCAGTAGACTCCTGCACTGCTTCTCTAGCTGCAAACAACAGCAAATGAACACCTTCATCCCAGTCTTTCTCATGGCCATAACAATAAGTCCTCGTCATTGTCTTGAGAGTGGAATGAAACCGCTCTAAGGCACCCTGACTCTCTGGATGATAGGCACTGGAAAGAATCTGCTTCGCACCTAGTTCATACACAACCTGCTGAAACAATCCCGAAGTGAAATTGCTACTTTGATCTGACTGAATTTCCCTGGGAAGGCCAAACAATGTGAAGAACTTTATCAAAGCCTTCAAAATTGCAGTTGCCTTGATGTTGCATAGAGGGATGGCTTCAGGGAATCTGGTAGATGCACACATGATTGTCAACAAGTACTGATTTCCAGATCTAGTCTTGGGTAATGGACCAACACAATCAATGATGACCTTGGAGAAGGGCTCCCCAAATGCTGAGATAGGCTGCAATGGAACTACAGGTGGGTCTAACTGGTGTTTTCCAACTACCTGACAAGTGTGACAGGTTTTGGAAAAGTTGGAAACATCTTTCCGAAGTCCAGGCCAGAAGAAGTGTTTCATAATCTTGTCAACGGTCTTGTTAACACCAAGATGACCTCCTAAAGGCAAACTATGAGCCATTGTTAAGATCTCATTCCTGTAGACCTTCAGAACAACAATTTGCTTGACCACTGCCCAATCTGCATTGGCAGAGATATCAGGAGGGCGCCACTTCTGCATCAACACTCCATCCTTGAGATAATACCCAACTGGAACTGCGTCTATTTCTTCATCAGGAAGGGCTCTCTTCTTTAGTACGCAAATTTCAGGATCATTGGTTTGCTCCTGAATCAACCGCTTTCTGGACAGAGACAAGTCTCCAGACACATCAGAATCACCAGACCCATCTGGCTGGCTGAACAGAGAACTGATAAAAGTGTCTGATAAGTCCTCAAACGGAGAAACCATAGTAGGCTGAACAGAGTCATGAGGCGAACCACCTGAGTCATGACTATTCAATGTGCTGGACGGCACCACATCATCTTCTTCTTCAGCCTTCTTGGCCATAGCACGAATCACTGCACAGGAAGGATACAGAGATGGGTCTTCATCGCCATCTTCAGTGCTCAGCTGTGAAGTAAGATGAACAGGGGGAACTACATTGCCCCCAGCCAGGTCATTGCCAAGCAACAGAGAAACACCCTTGATAGGTAGACTTGACATAAGTCCCACCTTTACCTGTCCCGTAACTAAATCTAACTTCAAGAATACAGAGCACAGGGGTACAGATACAGTCCTCCCTTCAATACCTTGTGCAAGTATGAAATCCCCAGAAGTGGTCTCATCACGTAACTCCAAGGAGTCCATCAACAAAAGTGACTGAGAAGCTCCGGTATCCCTTTGGATATATATGGGGACAGGAGGAGAATGCTCATTCAGAGCCACAAATCCCTCTGACACAAATGGAAGAAATTCCTCCCTCACAAAGTCAGCAGTATCAGGCTTCTTAGCCTCACAAGGAGCAGGCAATTTAGCAGATCGGTCATCTACTACAGGGGTTTCTAACCTTGTCTTCAAAAAGGCATTGGGTTTGGTATCCTTTTCTTTTTCTTTCTTAGCTTTAAGGAACCAACAGTTAGTTGTAACATGACTAGATTTCTTGCAATAATTGCAAACCAGACCACTTTTGTCACTGTCAGCTTTCACACTTTGATCAGACCTTTTGCTGGATTTCTGAGCACCATCACCAGATTTGTCTTTGTCTTTGGGTGAGGAATCTTGGGTATCACCGTTACCCTTCTTCTGAAATTGGGACCATCTATTGTTACTGCTAGACTGAAATTTGGACTTATGTGTGAGAACATATTCGTCTGCAAACTTGGCAGCTGATTGCAAATTCAGTGCTTGCTTCTCATTAAGGTAGGTCTTAATATCATCCTTGACACAGTTCTTGAATTCTTCAACTAACACCATCTCTTTTAGTGAGTTGAAATCATCCTTGACCTCCATAGAAGTACACCAGCGCTCAAAGCAAACCTTCTTCTCGTTAGCAAATTCCACATAAGTCTGATTGTCAGATTTCTTCAGACCTCTGAATTTCTGTCGGTAAGCCTCTGGAACCAACTCATAAGCTGTCAAAATAACCTTTTTGACAACCTCATAATCAGAGGAATCATCTGCAGACAAAGCCGAATAGGCTTGTTGAGCTTTACCCTTGAGGACAGTTTGCAACATCAGAGGCCAGTGTTCCTTTGGCCACTGACAACTCATAGCTACCTTCTCGAAGCACTGGAAATACTTATCAACCTCCTTCTCTGAGAATGGAGGCACCAGCTTTACCTCCTGGCTAGCCCGAAATTTGTTGTCAGCTTGCGTTTTGATTTTTAGTGGCTCCATTTTGAGCCTTTCTTCTCTATCTAATTTTTCTAAATAGAAATCTCTCTGTCTCTGTCTCTCTCTTTCTGCACTTTCCTCTTTCTCTCTCTCTTTTTCTCTTCTCTTGCTAATTTTTCTAACTCAAACTGCCTTTGTTTTTTTTTTCCTCCCTTTCTATCTCTAGCATTTTTAATTTAAGTTCCATTTCTACATTTGGATTTTCCACTGAAAACTGTTCCAGATCTCCTGGTGCAAACACATTTTCATCAATGTAATATTCAACAATCTCTCTAGCCAGTCTTGCTTTTCGCATGGCTGGTTTTACATCTGTCAGCTCTAACTGTCTGCATATTTCTAGCAGTTCTGTCTTTTTAAAAGACTTCAAAACCTCTATGGTTGGTGATGCCAAGAAATCATCCATTGCTGTTGATCTGCCAATATATATCTAGGAAAATTCAAAAAACAATTTCACAATTTGAAATTTTAGATTTTCAATAAATGACTCGCACAATGGTCTATCCCGGACCCGAGCCCCCAATTTGTTATGGCCCCAATTTGTTATGGCGTCAATTTGTTATGACGTCACGGACAGCAAAGGATGACAGACAAAATTCTTAAACTTCAACAGATTTAATTAAACAAACACTTCAACTAATCTACAATCTACATCTACTGACCAAGATTGAAATAAAAAAATGAGATATTTACAGTCCCTTGGTAATTGAGATGGGCTGCTGTGTTGCGATGTCCTGGGACAGGAAAATGCTCCAACACAGGCAAAAATCCACAAAAAGCTTCACAGGTCTTGAAAAGAGTGACAGGTCTGGTCAAATGTATCATTCCACAATTTCTCCTTGCAATTTCTCCAACTACTTCCACTCTCTCAATTTTTCTCCTTATATACTCTTGTCCAGCCCCCTCTGAGGCATGCCCAGGACATGCCCAACCTAGCTCCAGACTGGGCTTAACAAAAGAAATTGTCAATACTGCCCATTACACTATATTGTACCAGTACAATGACTTTTCCCCAAAATACCCAAATAAACATCTTTTGAGATGTGTTGAAAATTGCAATCTCATGAGGGTCGTGATGAGCGGTAACAAACTGTTCACGGCAAAAGTAAAGTGCACATGTAACTCATGGCACAGTCCTCGGTGTAAATGCCAAACCAAATCCACAGGCTGCCAGTTATTTTTCAGATGCAGCGGCCATGTCACAGCTCATTGCCAACAAGCGCGAACAACCCATAGGACGTTTGAATGCCAGATATCGTCCCCAAGCGGTAGCCAGTGCATTCAACTGCACTGTACATCATCTGAGACAGTGATACAACGCCACTAATACCACTAATGACCGTCCACGTAAGGTATTGGGAGCACGTGTGAATGTCACTATCTTTGTGCTTTCGCAGAAAATACAATCAGATTCCTCCAAATGTAAATCAACCGTAGGCTGTTCAAGACAAGCAAGAAAGTTGAGAAAGGTTTTACTTTTCAAACTGCTCACACATGGACAAAACAGTGCAATTAATACATTCAAAAAAGTTGTATGTAGCACCTTTAAAGGGCCTCAACCAAACATTAATACTGTTCTTAAGTGCGGCGGGCATATCTGGCTTTTGTGTCATCTGAGATGGACTGTAGCGCAGTGGAAGCATGTTTTGTGGTCTGACGCTTCAGCTGGTTTTTGAGGGGGGGGGGAAAAAGCCACCAGATTGTCCTGAGCCAAAGCACGGGGACGACCCAAGCTGTTATTAATGTCAAAAAGCCATGGTATGGGGAAGTGTCAATGCACATTACATGAGAGACTTGCACATTTGTGAGGGCACAAATGCAGAAGGATATGGAACATATGCAGCCGTCTAGACATCATCTATTCCGGGGTACATCTGCACATTTTCCTGCAAGACTGCACAGAACCATATTCTGCGCGGATAGTGCTTGACTGTTTAAGCAGAGGATGTGGGTACCAGATTGGCCTGCCTGCGGTCCTGATTTGTGTCTGACTAAATATGTATGGCGGGTTATGAAGCAAAGTATACGGCAAAAGAGGCCCCATACAATTGCACAGCTGAAGATCTGCTTAATGGAGGAGTAGTGGAAGATTCTTCTTGCTGGACTTGACTAACTGGTGTCTTCAGTAAGTGTGATGTTAAGACATGATTATGTTACAAGGTGGTAAACGGTCAACTGATGGAGTCAACGTGTATTTTTTCAATAAGCATTTCACATTAGAACATCACATAATGTGTTTGGTGCTGTTTTCATTACAGCAGAAGATGAAATACACTTTTGAAATCAGTCCTTTGTCATTTTATTTACATTTTCTTTGATGTGCAGAATTTCAGAAGTTTGGCAGTACTAGTCAGGAGACTAGCTTTTATGTCGGAATACTGAATGTGACGAGGGATACTTGAATACTTTAATCTATGACAAGGGAAACTAGGTTGTTCTCAGCAGCGATATTAGTCTGTGAGTGGGCCATACCTTTTCCTCTGGCTCAAATGAAAATGGCTTGTTTCCGCCCAGCAGTGGGACACTCTAGTGTCGAAAGAATTAACTCACTGTGAGCCTTACTGTATTTTAGCAAAATCACAGATTTCTTAATTTGTCCAAGGGAGCTAGCCTGGCCTACTTAATGGCCCTCTAAGTTGCTACGATACATGGGCTACTATGGTTGTTTGTTTTACCCTGGTACAATGCCATCTACTGCAATGTTAGCCTGGGAGGTAGTCAAATTGGCAAAATACAGAACAGTGTGCCTGTTTGCTTCTGCAGACATTTACATTTTTGCGGGCAGACATGAGCGAGCAGCTGTGTCGTGCTGCTTCAAATTGCAAGTAACACTCTGCTGGTATGCAAAGGAAATTCCCTTTGAAGTGTATTGTCATGAATGAGCTACATGAAACTTGGCAGGCCCCTGGCCTAGCCCTAGTCCTCACTTTTAGCTCTTAACCGAAGACCTTTTCTTTTTTTTTAATATTCGACAAGCTTCCTATCCCTGTTATTGACTGTCCCCCCGATGACTAGATGTTAAATTCCTCCTTGGCCTGACAAGTAGTTATGACAGCCAGAGGGATGGGGCATGTGCAAAGAGGAACTCGCATTCCCCACTTACCGCTGTTCATTCCTCTTACTACTACCCTTCAACACAGATTGCGCATGCATCCGAATATGCACAAATGTGGCACTATATAGACATGAATCACAAGGCCTGATCTATTTTTAAAGCAAATCTGCAAGATATCTGGTTTCTGCCTATTTTTTCAATTTTTCCTTTTATTCCATTGTAGGCAGTTTTCGGCTCAGATATGTTATTGAAGCTTTGCAGCACTTTCTCAGATTGCAAAATTCTTTCCAAAAACTAAGTGATACTGATATCCTGTGCTATTAGGAGTTGACTTGTGATTGGTACTTTTGTGTCTGGCAAGTTTCATGGAAGGTTACCCAGAGTGCTGTGTATACTGCATAAAGATATTTTGAGTGTTTTTTCACCACCTCATACTGATCTTTAGTGAGATTGCAATTGCATTTGGGGCCTCTCTGGTACATGATCTCTGTGGGGATGCCACGGAACTGAGCTGACGCACAAATTTTATGCCCAAATGAGATGAAGATGGTCTCCTATCTTCATTAGCTACATTGATTACATCAGCCAATAGACAGTAATCCTAGATACTGCCATTTAGGCAAATTCATTACATGCCCCTGAAGAAACTGTCGAAAATCGTAAACAAAGTTAAAAAAAAAAGAACTTTCATGACTTCTGTTTCCGCCTGCTATTGCGGGTTAGTTTTCCCTTCATAATGCCTAACCTAGTAGA
The DNA here is from genome assembly GCA_029692085.1 of Gymnothorax javanicus. NCBI lineage: Eukaryota > Metazoa > Chordata > Actinopteri > Anguilliformes > Muraenidae > Gymnothorax > Gymnothorax javanicus. The sequence continues at coordinate 57,502,599 of CM056193.1, forward strand.
GAATTTGGTTGCCTGGGAACAAAGCTAAGAGCTAAAATGTTTGGGTTCAGGTTATTTTAGCAGTGCTAAAAAGTGAAGCAAGTGTGGAGGCATATACAGTACATTGGGGTGTATGCAAGCGCAATTGGTAAACGCAAGTGATAATGGCCCTTTGGGCTTAATCATTTGTATTCCCTGGGGACCATAGGGCAGAAACAATCACTTTCCATTGGGGCCGATCCCTCGTCAATGTCTTCGCCTCGGCCCAAGACAGCTTGGCAGTTTGTAGGTCAGACATCAGGGTCCTTCTCTATGTTCTCCTTGGCAGTTTGCAGGTCGGACATCAGGGTCCTTCTCCATGTTCTCCTTGGATGGTTTGCAGGTCAGACATCAGGGTCCTTCTCCATGTTCTCCTTGGATGGTTTGCAGGTCAGACATCAGGGTCCTTCTCCATGTTCTCCTTGGATGGTTTGCAGGTCAGACATCAGGGTCCTTCTCCATGTTTTCTTTGGATGGTTTGCAGGTCAGACATCAGGGTCCTTCTCCATGTTCTCCTTGGCAGTTTGCAGGTCAGACATCAGGGTCCTTCTCCATGTTTTCCTTGGATGGCCTTTGTTTCCTTTTTCCTTGTGGATTATAGTCTGGAGTACGGAGCTCAATATTATCTGGTGCTCTTGTGCTAAAGATATAGCTGATCAAAACTGGTTGTCTCAAACTCCATTCTGGTAATTTTCTTTTTTTTTTTTCTTTTTTAAAAAATTTGGCATCTCCAATCCCACCCGAATCTGGAATGCCCAATTGGGGAACTATGTACAAGGCTTGCTTGTATGCAACCCCTTGTTGCCAATTCAGGAGAGAGGGATGGTTCATGGCTCTCCTCCGAAGCAAGTGCCCATCAACTACTGCTTCTTTACACTCAGTGGTTGAATCCTCGCAAGTTCAGAACAAGGGCGGAGGATACCCAAACACGAACAAGCTTAGAATCTTCCTGACGAGCATCCGGCTGGCCAACAGGAGGCACTTGAGCAACGAACAAAGCAACCATTTTTTTTATATTTCCCTTCCCGGCAGTCCCTTCCCAATTTGCATCCTTGTAGCGCATTCACCAATTGTGCGCTACTCTTAAAAAGCTGCCGACTACTGCCGGTTGGTACGTCTGGGGCTCGGACCTGCGCCGTGTTAGTCACTTCTGCTCTGCAGCGTGGTGCTTTAACCAAGTGAGCTAATCCGGCAGCTCATTCCAGTAATTTTGTGACAGGAGGTGATGGCGCAGCTGAGGCGCTGTTGTCAACTAGGTTCGACTAAGACTAATGAATGACCTCAAAGTGTGATGGGAATTTTGTTCCATTAAGGCCAATCAAATTCAGTAATTGCCTTTAATACCAGTGTGTCAATGCCATAGTGAACCAGCAGTTTCGCCAGCTAAAGAACTACCACCTAACTTGCGGTACTGCCACCTTCCATCGGTCCCCTGAAAATTCCCCAATTAAGTAATGCATAGAGGCATTTGGGAGGATAGAGGTCAACTCAACAGGTAATGCATTTTGTATGAAAAGATGTGGGCGATTTCAGTCATGTACAAAATGGCACTTGTGGTATTAAAAAAAGGGCGAGACTGAAGTTATTTATTTGTATTTCCTCCAAATACAAAAAAAAAAAAAAATTAAAATGTATGAAAAGGGACCCTCTCCCTCCCATTATACCCTACCAATGTTATCTAGGCATTATTTATGAGATACAAAATCAAAATGATAAAGGGAAGAAAACAATATGCGTTTATTTGTGAACACATCATTGGCTGCAATTCAGTCCCATGAAACTATCATAGAGAGATAGTGGGTTAAAAAGTGGTCAGGGAGAGTCAAAATGCAAGCGAGATGTTTGACATGAAATTTGCACAGCGCCAGCTTTATGCAATGACAGACCTCCATTTTTGCAGTTCAACCCACTGTGTGGCCAACCCATTTCTGGCAGAGCTGAAAAATGCTTAGCTAAAAAAACCTGTAAATTTGCCCTTAGTGTCGGGCAAAATTCTGAATAGTGCTACCGCCACGTGTCCCCATTTGCAAAGTCAAAAAAATGTTGCCCCAGTGGTTGAATCGTAATCAGACAGGGTCTGTAATCTGTCATTTCGCTTGAGTTTTGTGCCTAATACTGTATATGTGCAAAATGTAAGATTATTTTTTCTTCCTAACTATTCTACTCTCAACCTTATGGGAAACTTTACATCCGATGAAGCTCACTGTTGATGTAAGATCATGATTTAAAACACTATATTGCTTTAAAAACCACATGGCCAAGTTCTGTCACAACACCTACTGTATGTTGACTTGGAGAAGATGTTCAATATCCGCTGAAATATGAGGTAATATTGGCTTTATAGTCATACAGATGTTATAACATGTATTTACCCATCATATGTTGAATTAAAACTGCGACGTCTAAGCTTTCAATCCATGTATAAATTATAAGTGGTTCATTCAAATCCGGGTCCGGGATTATGTAACATTAGGTGTTATTGGAGATGCAACTCTCCTCAGGAAAGTAGTTACTTGGGTAGCTCCCCAGCTAACTGGCCATCTGCAATTTGGGCTGCGGATGCCAAAGGTGAAATGCGCTCTACCATGTAGCGCTTGGCTTTGTTTTATTACCGGGGATCAGTTTAGGACACATCATTGTACTTTGTATTAGGCAGTGGGGTGGCCATCCCTAGCTAGTAGGAGAAAGCAGTACTGGTTGACATTTGTTAATGAAGCAATCTTGCATAAGTGGCCTAATTACCTGAAATCTTCCATCACATGGTGTTCTAGTTTTTATTAAGCAAGGTCTCAGGACTGGTTGTGCAATGAGATATCTCGAGTCAAACCGAGCTTGGAAAAACTACTTTTAGCTATTGTACTCCAAGTAAATGGAATAGGTTTCAGGAGACTTTTAATCTTGATACCTTAATCTCTCTTGAAAGAAAAAAAATGATAAAAGACTTAGAAATCATGGTCTGTGTATGCGTTAAATATTTTTATCATAACATTATCAGTTGAATGTTTTAAATGTATATGTTGATTTTATTGTTTATAATATTGTATTTTGTTCATGTTTTTTATAATGACGTGATTGTGTATACAGGGCACCATTGCAAATGAGACTGACGTCTCAATGGGTTTTCCTGTGAAAATAACGGTTAAATAAAAATAAATAAAATACAATATAACTTGGCGGTTTATGGTCAGATGTTGTTTGTTGCAGTCTACAAAGGTCAACTGTTGTAAATAATGTGGGTATTGACTTAAATTTGCATTAAATGTTAAAAGTTGTTAAAAGTCATGTTGGTCATCTTGTAGCTATTTATCCATGGACCCTCCCCAAGTATTAACTTGTTGGGTCATTCCATGTCAATTCAGATAGAGGTGCTGCTCACTGACTCAGATTTTGTTCAAACTTTGTGCACTGGTTATTTGGGACCAAAAAGTAACCTGAGATGTACAAAATATTTTGGCTGAATTTTGAGAATTCAATATTTTTTCTCCCCTGGGAATTTTGGAATTTTCACACTGGAAACAGCGCCTTAGCTGAGAAGCCATTTTTAAGGTTCAATATCTCCAGAAATAAAATCCCTTGAGTGCTGATTTGGTGTGCACACACATAAAATTGTTTCCACTAGGAACAAACATAGGCAGAAGTAAAGGTCAGATTTTTAGATTGCCGGCCGTAGGCCAGTAACCTATTGTCACTTTGAGTCCGGCGACGTCGTCAGCGTCGTCCGTTTAAATCCGTATCTCAAAAACGGTCTGATGAATTTTTTTTTAAATTTGGGGATATGATCAAATTGGTCATCAAGTTAATGCCCGAAGAAAAATTTTTTTGATTGAATCGTTCGTTTAGACTTGGCGGCCATTTTTATGTCGAAAATGGCCATTTTTGGCACTTAGGTGCAATTTTCTCAAAAACTGTCTGATGAATTTTTTTTTAATCGCAGCAATGGAATCCGTGTCATGACCTGCTTCAACGGTGTAAACGGCGTTTTGATTGAATCGCTCCTTCATAGCGCCACCTAAGCAACGTGTCTGGACTTCATCATTTTTCGGGGTGTTTTGTGCCATAACTCTCTTAATATAGCATTTAGAGCTTAGGTATGTATGAGGCACCCATAGGGAATCAGATATGCCGAACATTGTGAGACTGCCACATTTGACCTTGGGCCTCCAGGTCAAGGTCAAATGGCAAAAATGTGCTATAACTCTTGATATAGCATTTAGAGCTTAGGTATGTATGAGGCACCTCTAGGGAATCAGGTGTGCCGAACATTGTGAGTCAGTCACATTTGACCTTGGGCCTCAAGGTCAAGGTCAAATGGTAAAAATGTGCTATAACTCTCTTAATATAGCATTTAGACCTTAGGTATGTATGAGGCACCTATAGGGAATCAGGTATGCCGGACATTGTGAGTCAGTCACATTTGACCTTGGGACTCCAGGTCAAGGTCAAATGGAAAAAATGTGTTATAACTCTTAATATAGCATTTAGAGCTTAGGTATGTATGAGGCACCTATAGGGAATCAGGTGTGCTGGACATTGTGAGCCAGTCACGTTTGACCTTGGGCCTCCAGGTCAAGGTCAAATGGCAGAAATGTGCTATAACTTGCTTAATATGACATTTAGAGCTTAGATATGTATGAGGCACCTAAAGGGAATCATGTATGCCAAACATTCTCGGTTGTTCGAATTTCACCTTGAGCCTCAAGGTGAAGGTCAAATGGCAAAAATGTGTTATTACAGCTTAATGTGGCATTTAGAGCTTAAGTATGTGTGAAGCACCTATAGGGAATCAAGTAAGCCAAACATTCTCGGCAAGTTGAATATGACATTGGGCGTCAAGATCAAATGGCAAAAATTGCTGTAACTTGCTGAATATGGCAATTAGAGCTCAGGTATGTTTGGGGCATCTATAGGAAACCATGTATGCTGAACATTCTTGGGCAGTCAGTCAAATTTGATATTGGGCCTCAAGGTGAAGGTTATATGACAAAAATGGCCCATATTTGTTTAATATTGTTTGTAGAGCTTAGGTATGTATTGGGCACTAATAGCAAATCATGTACGCTGGTTGTTTTCGATATATTGGATTTGACCTTGGGCAACAAGGTCCAGGTAATGACAAAACGGCCTAAAAGTCCTTTAATGTTGGCTTTAGATCTTCGGAATGTATTGGATACTAATGACAAATCATGTATGCTGATCAAACGCACCATATTGGATTTGACTTTGGTCTTCAAGGTCAAGGTCATGTGACAAAATCAATCAATTTATTTCCTCGCTTAATAATGTCTTTAGAAATAAGTATGTATTAGGCACTAACCTATATATAATTAAAATTTTTACGGGCATTGTAACCGCATGTTCGACCTTATTTCATGATCAATTGCGGCAATAAAAACTGGTCAAAACCCATTTTTGGATGTTTGTTCCTATTAGCATCATGGAATAGAAGAATAATACTAATTAGACCCACTGTCCCACTCGGTGGCAGTGTTGTGTAAAAAAAATCATTGTCTGAAAGCAGAGCAAGAACCAGAAGTGAATTGAGAGGGTGGCACACTTCACAAATTGACAGCATACGACAGTGAAAGTTCAGGTTAGAAAAAAATCAAATCGAATTTCATGATGTAGACTTCTTAAAGATTATATTTTTGCTAAATGGCAGAAATGTTGCTGTCTGTCACTCATGAAAAAGTGTGACTGCTCAGTCGAGTTACCCGATAATGGTAACTAAAACCCCTTTCTCACTGAGCTGCGTTGGCCTTGGAAGTGTGCGGATGAAACAGTTCTCTTCTTTTCGAGAAAAGAATTGATTCGAAGAACCGTGAATTGATTCGCAGTGGTACAGGACCATTCGCCATCACCGCCGAAATTGTCTGAGCTGGAGCTTTTTAACGCCAATATCGTGTAGACAACGTGTTGCTTTCGCAAGAATTCGTGTTGGCTTGCTGTTGAATCCGCGGGCTGATGCTAGTTACTTTTCTCCTGTTGGAACTGTAACTGCCGGCAACCTTCAGGGCCCTTGGCACTCTAGTTAATTATTTGTCCCTGAAAATGGAACAAAATACAAACTTTTCAAATGAGGGTGGTATTGGGGGCTCAAAATGCCTCCCTGAGTTTATATATATATGGAAATTTTGATTTTTTTTTCCTAAAAATACAATCTTCAGGGCTCAACGTCAGCAGAATCAGAGATACGACCAGTATGGCCAGCAAACAAAATGGTGATGTGGAACCATGAAAATCTATACACAGTCATTTTATATACAAAGCTACAAGTGGCAACCACTTTGTCTTTATATTTAAATTTAACAAGATATGAGAAAGGGAAAGTATGGCAAGCTGAATGTCTCCATTTGCATGTTCTTGCATGGATCAATGAAGACAAACTGAATAGATCAACTAGTACAATCACAACAAGCCTGATTATTTAAACACATCATTGTACAGTATGGCAACTTGGGCAGGAGATTAATGCTGAACTAAAAGTGCTCAAAAGTTTTCCTGTGTAGTGTATACTGTCTTCCTCTACTTCTGGTAGCTGGAGCTTGGATGGTGCACAGAACATGCACATTTGGTACCCTACAGATATCATCTGATGGAGGCCACTTGAAGGGAAGAGCTGGCCCACTCGGGTGCATGATCTTCACCCTGATGCCTGCATCTCTTCAGCTTTGTCAGTGATGACTGTTTGATTGCAAATTTTGCCAAGTAAATGGGAAGAGGGTGAGAACCATTTTTGGTTAAAATGCGATGATTTTGCAGACCTTAATGTTGCTCAGTTCAGCACGTTGCTGATAAACACAAGTCAGAGAAGTTATTTTCCGGAGGCGTTTCATTTGGCCTCGGTTTTTTACAGCCGTTTGTTCAAGACTGCTTCAGTTATGATTCATAGAAAACAAGGAGCAAGTTTGTCTGTCTGCCCCACAGCGGCAGAACTTGCGCATAAAATTAAATGGTTAAATTTATCCCCCAGTACTATCAGGACCCGATGACAGATTATGATCTAAAGCATGTTCTAAATTCTTTGGCTTATAACCACTAAAGACTTGCCATGCATCAGGAAGGTTTATGTCAATATAATATGTGACATCAAAAATTTCCAGATCAGAAGTATCACAAGATTGATTTTTGTTGATTTTTTTTAAAAAATATAATTACCTGGTCCATTGGAAAAGATATCAACATGATCAATATAAATCATGTATATGCAGCTGTGAAACATATGGCCACAACTGGATGGGCAACATAAGCCTTCTTGAATTTAAACATGAAAACACCATGGAAGCTACTTGAAACTTTGCAGTTGGAATGAGCATCATAACAGACCACTTTCATGGTCCAATGAAGGAATTTTTTGCATCTCCATTCTGGCTTGTAAAAAAATTATACTGTCAGCTTACCATACTTTCCCGATCTTGTATGTTGTTAGATTTAAATATGAAGACAACATTATTGCAACTTGTGACTTTGTAAATAAAATTACCACATATAGGCCTCTTTTGACATAAAATGTCATGGTTCTTCGAATAAGTCCACATCACCATTTTGGCATGTCAAAATAGTGAAAAGTTTGACCCTCCACTAGCCATTTTTGCCATATCTCTAATTCTGCTGATGTCAGAGACCTGAAAAGCTGTTAAAATAAATCAATCAAAGATTGTATTTTTAGGAAGAAATATCAACATTTACAAATATATAAACTCGGGGGTATTTTGAGCCCCCAGTACCACCCTTGTTTGAAAATTTTGCATTTTATGCCATTTTCAGGGACAAACAATTAAACACTGATCTTCATTTGTGCCTTTCAAATGTTTGTTGTTGGAAGAAACAATTTTATCTGTGTGCACATCAAATTTCAGGACTCTAGGTATTATATTCCTGGAGATATTGAACCTTAAAAATGGCTTCTCAGCTAAGGCGCTTTTCGCAGTATGAAAATTCCAAATTTCCCAGGGGTGAAAAAATGTGAAATTTTCAAAATTCAGTCAAAATATTTTGTACAGTATAGTTGTTGGTCCCAAATAATATGTTCAAAAACTTTGAACAAAATCTGAGCTGGTGAGCAACACATTTCTCAAATTCTGATTTGACGCGGAATGACCCTATTCACAAGAGGCGACTGTCAGAAACTGTTTACAAAAATGTGTTATGTCATTGTGGCATTGTTTTGTGAGTTTTACTCAAAAAATCATTAAATAACAATTTAAATTTTGTTAAAATTTACAGTCACAATTTCAACTTCTTTAGCCCTGAACCAAATGTGTCATTGCAATGCAGTGCACTGTGCAGACTGAGCAACAGTAGGCCTGCATAAAATGAAGTGCTGGCCTATTTGTCAACATATGTTCATCATTTAAAATTAAAACATGATGTATGTAAATACTCGCCACGTAATGAAGTCACATTTAAACATTTAAGGTCAAAACCTCTCAGGGTATAGCATTGCAAATTGTCATATGATCTAACATTGTCGTGTTTATTATTCTTCAGTGTTATCAACATTGTAAACATTGCCAACATGTATTAACATGTGTTGTTCTCAAATAAAGATTGTCACATATTTGTATTTAATAAGATTGTTTATCTCATAGTCTCCGCTTACATATAGTGCTTAACAAATGCAGACCACAAAGGAAAAAACTATTAGAGTCCAAATTTTGCATTATTGCATATTTTATATATTATATAATAATATTTTCTATTTTTTTGCATATTTTTCAGTGCTTTGTTTCTAAGATTGTTTTGAATTTTTAATTTATCATTTCTCCACAATGTGAAAACGTGACACTGATCATTTTTTCATTGTGGTCTTCAAATTTATTAGACCACCTGTCATAAAAATGAGAAAACACAAATATTGTAGAAATTTGTCAAAAACTTGTTTAAGCTAGAAGTTATATTGTTATTAGCTCCCGCTGCTCGCGGTGCGGGAGCTATGGTATCGGGCTCCGTCCGTGCGTGCGTGCATGCGTGCGTGCGTCTGTCAACACACTTCGCTTTATCTCATCAACGATTTCAGTTACAGGCTCCTAATTTTTACTGGACATGCATCTCATAAAGCCCTACAAATGACATGCCTAAAGGTGACCTTGGCCTATTTTTTCAAGGTCACTGGCCTAAAAATATCACCAAAAACATCGACATTTTGCTGTATCTCATCAACTATTTCAGTTACAGGCTCCTAATTTTTACTTGACATGCATCTCATAAAGGCCTACAAACGATGTGCCTAAAAGTGACCTTGACCTATTTTTCAAGGTCGCTGGCCTAAAAATATCACCAAAAACTTCAACATTTTGCTTTATCTCATCAACTATGTCAGTTACAGCCTCCTAATTTTTACTGGACATGCATCTCATTAAGGCCTACAAATGATGTGCCTAAAGGTGACCTTGGCCCATTTTTTCAAGGTCACTGGCCTAAAAATATCACCAAAAACTTCGACATTTTGCTTTATCTCATCAACTATTTCAGTTACAGGCTCCTAATTATTACTGGACATGCATCTCATAAAGGCCTACAAATGACATGCCTAAAGGTGACCTTGGCCTATTTTTCCAAGGTCACTGGCCCAAACATATCACCAAAAATTTCGACATTTTGCTTTATCTCATCAACTATTTCAGTTACAGGCTCTTAATTTTTATTGGATATGCATTTCATAAAGTCCTACAAATGACGTGCCTAAAGGTGACCTTGGCCTATTTTTTCAAGGTCAGTGGCCTAAAAATATCACCAAAAACTTCGACATTTTGCTTTATCTCATCAACTATTTCAGTTACAGGCTCCTAATTATTACTGGACATGCATCTCATAAAGGCCTACAAATGACATGCTTGAAGGTGACCTTGGCCTATTTTTCCAAGGTCACTGGCCCAAACATATCACCAAAAATTTCGACATTTTGCTTTATCTCATCAACTATTTCAGTTACAGGCTCTTAATTTTTATTGGACATGCATTTCATAAAGTCCTACAAATGACGTGCCTAAAGGTGACCTTGGCCTATTTTTTCAAGGTCAGTGGCCTAAAAATATCACCAAAAACTTCGACAATTCGCTTTATCTTATCAATATTTTCAGTTACAGGCTCCTAATTAGCTCCTGCCGCCCGAGTGGCACAGGAGCTATGGTATCGGGCTCCGTGCGTGCGTCCGTCCATGCGTGCGTCCATCAACAAAAACATTGACATTTTGTTTATGTTAAAGGGATAGTTCACTTTTTTTGAAGTGGGGTTGTATGAGCTACAAATTGCCACTACTTACATTAGATGCAGTAGAAAGCTCTCTGATCTCCTCCAGGTAGCCACACCAGGGCATAGTGCTGGGTGGAAATTTAGGCGATACACTGTTGTGAATGGAAACACAGAAACAGCGTATTTTCGCGGCCTAAAGGAGGTCCTACCTGAAAATAATACACCATTTGGATGGTCACGATTGGAGATTACCTAAATGTGTGGTGAAGTCTCATCCTTAAAAATCAATGCTAGAACTCTATGGCTATGTGTAATTGTAAAAGTAGGAGCATTTCCACAGGCACAATGCGACAGGAACTTGGAGGATTGGGACTAAACAGCTGCGTGGCTGCAGGTAAGCCTCTTGTTGGTGAGGCTAATTAAGCCTCTTACTTGGAGAAGCTAATTGGGGAAAAAGTGACAATTTCCTTGGGACCATAAAGATTGGAATGTGGAGCAATGGAAAAAGGTAATGTGGTTTGATAAGTCCAGACTTACCCTATTTTAGACTGACGGGTGCATCAGAGTAGGAAATGAAGTTCAAAGCAATGCATTCGTCATGCATAGTGCCCACTGTGCAAGCTTCTGGAGGCAATGTTATGACCTGAGGTTGCTTAAATTTGTCAGGTCTAGGCTCAGCAACATTATAAAGTTATGACATGAAGTCAGCAGACTACTGGAATGTACTGAATGACCAGGTTATCCAATCAATGGATTCTTCAATCCATTACAGCATAGGTGTAGTACAGGATTACAATGCCAAGATTGATCAGGTTTCAATTGTGAAAAAGTGGTTCAGCAAACTTGAGGAATCATTTTCATATGTGAATTAGCCACCTCAGAGTCCTGACCTTAACCAGTTTAAAGTCTTGTAGAAGGCTATATGGAGTGATTTTACTCTCTTCGATCATCAGTTCAAGATCTCAGCCAAAAATTTATGCAACTCTGGTTGAAAATAAACATGGCATAAGATTGTCGAAACAATGCTTGGTCGAATGCACGCCATGATTGAAGCTTAAGGCAGTCTAAAGAAATATTAGAGTGTGTGACTTTTTTTTTTTTTTTTTTTGGCCAGGCAGTGTATAAGCGATGCTATTACAATTTCTCACTTAAATTGGCCCAAAAGAGAACTCATATTGATATTTTGCAAAAAAAAAAAAAATCTGATCAATAATATTCATTGTTGCCCTCAAACTTGGTATTCATCCCCACCCACAATGCTTGGTCACAAACCCTATAAACAGTAGGCATTTAATAATGATTCCATTTATACACTAATAGTAAGATATACATGTTTGCCATGTTTGTTGTCATTACTAATTTTTTTGATGGATGTGAAATATTGGCTATACAGTTTCAGAATCACTTTTTTGTCATTGATCAATGATACTGTCCTTTCAGTATGCTAAGGCTTTCTAACTTCGTTAAATCAAATAGATCATGTCATCAAAATGACACAGAGCAATACTTTTTCCTATGATTTTTTTAAGTCTCTGATTTTTTTGTTCAATGTAAAATTTACTTCTGGAAATACCATTATCTTATATATCTCTATTTCATACTCAAAGTACATATGGAATATAGATTCAAGTAACAATGAGCAAAGTGGAACAATAAGTAGGCCTAATCATATCTAGGACATATTAACAAAGAGATAAAATTAGATATACATGTACATTTCATCGCATGCTGCGCAGTGTAGCATAGTGTTAATAGTGCTGGCATCAAAACCAGCAATAACGTATGGACCATACTTGGCATTTAATATTGTTAATATTTCATATTTCATGTGTTAATATTTTGTTTCATGTGTTACATGATCTGCATTTTAGATAAATATTCCACTTAATCAAACATAATTATCTCACTTTTACACGAAATATTGGTGTCACATATGAGCGATTAAGATCGCTATCGCTTGGGGAATGTTAATATTGATTGTTTCGTTTCATCTCCAATACGCCGAGGTCGACCGCTGATATAACTAAAACTTTGGCATTGTCAAAATTTATCTACCGGACTACATGAGAATAGACATGACAATGTGGGTAAAACTGATCCTTTGCCTCTCAGCATTGATGCTTCTTTTTTTGTTTAACCGGCGATGTACATCGCCCAAGTCACCAACCGCACACTAATTCAGCGCCTCTCGCATCACTTGGCGCAAAGAATCGCCGGTCGATGGCCTTGGTGCATGAAAAGTAGCCAAAGCCTACAACTGAGGCAGTCTCTCTGTATCTTCTTGCGACTCTTGATAGCGGGCCAATAGTTTTGCTGGAAATGTAGCCTAAACTTGCTTTACAAATTTGGGCTTGATCGCGGAGCTCTTCCCTGCAGCATCAGCAACTTCCTCGCGACTGCGCTGACGCACTCCCAGGCACCAAAGTCCTTTATCTTCCAGCGTGCTCACTTTGCTCTTTAGTTCGTAAGTATTTCCCCTCGGGCCATTTGACCTCAAATTTCTTGTACTATCCCATTACTTACCCCCTCGTCTTCTGACCCTTTTTATTCAAGCATCACTGGACTTCCATCTAATGTCTTGAATAGATTCAGAGGGACGTGAGTAGGTCCTGCATTTACCACTGCCTTCCCATCCTACTTGCCCTCCATCTCCATGTAAGACAAATGGACTTGGGAATTTCTTTCATATTGGAAAAAAAGTGGGCTGTTCAAGTTGGTTTAGTCTCCGCGTAATTTCAGTCGTTACTCAATCCTTTCTCTTAAATACTTCTTTTTTCACAAGCAGAAGGCGTGCAAGATTAGAATACGAATATTTACGAATATTCTTGCGATTTCGAATATTTATTCTGTTCTGGGATAGTCCGACATTCGAGAAACACATCGGCGCTTAACTACAAGGTAAAGGACCAACATCTATTGCCAGTTCGGTCCGCAGAAGGCGGTAAGTATATTGTAACCCATTATGGCTTTCTCATTTTATTGAGTAGTATTGACTTTATTTTCTAATGCCATATATTTCTAAAGCAGCCTTTCTTAGGGATGGATGATGTCCGATTGCTTTCACAAATTGGTGTGCAGTGTGTAATCTACAGCTTATTGTTTAACGAGTTCTATATTACTCGTATATGGCAAGAAGCGTGCCTTCTTGAAAACATTTCACATTTTCCTGTGTTAATTTGCAGTAAGTATAACTGCCATTCTGGGAATGCAGCTCGACATTTAAGTTTAATATCAGCAAGGTATAATAATAATAATAATAATAATAATAATAATAATAATAATAATTGTTTTAGGAACAATGTAAAAATAATATAATCTATGAACTTTTGAGACACAAAATTTTCACTCCAGTCTGTCTAAAAAAACTAAACCAATGTATTTGAATTGTGCTCTGAACTGTTGCCACAAGCCTTTAATTTTTCTTACACATTTTGATTACAATGTTAATCAAAGTCATTTATTCAACTACGAATTGTATTTTCAAGATTATTCTCTCATGCCTCCTCTAAAAATCTACTCTACACACATTTGCACATGACTCACTGTATTTACCATGTCAATACTTTGTGCTTAACCTCTCAGTATGGCATATCAATGTTCTGTGTTTCAATTGTTGCACATAAATATACATACACAAGTGAATGTGTATTTCTGTCTATTTTACCATTATCCGTAATGTACCATTGAAGAACACAGTCCCTAAAATGTCAGCATATTTGCCCTAAATGAACGACAGCTTGTAACTGGTCTATTTTCAAGAATTACATCTAAATCCATGTGCCCTCAGTATTTCAGTGACCTGTAGCCTGTATATTGTGTCAATACAATACACTTTTCTCTGTATCAGCGGAATGCTTTTCAATAAACAAATTTTAGTGTCATTTGATTCTAACAAATGTCTCCTCCTACCTCTCTTCCTCCAGTTTAAGTGCAGGTTACTCAAGTCAGTGGTTTTCTCTAGATTTATGGATTTTCACTTGATTTATACATTCAAGACTTGTAAGCAGAGATTTGGAGGCATAGTGTTTTCACACCGTGGACTTTGCACTGTGTCCATTTTTGACAAGTGCAATTTACATTTGGGTTTACTTAACCCCCCCCCCGTCTCTCTCTCTCATACACAGGCACGCACAGACACAGACACGCATGCACATCACATTCAGTCAGTTTTTATGAGATGGTCCCTTCTGTATACATGAGTGCCAGGCTAAAAACTGTGTAAGCTACAGTGCATAATGCATGCACTTTTAAATCTTACTTAAAATAATTTCCATACTGAAGAGAGCGCTGTCTGCTGTACTGAAGTATTTCATATGACAAAGTACTGGTGCTGTTATAATCTGTGGTCACCTGGGGTGTGCAAATGGGAAACTCTTTGCAGGAATTGTTGCTGATTTTAGACCTTGAGACAACTTTTTGATGTAGGCAAATTTTGGTAGAATGCCTGGATTCTGTCCTGTTGGGACAAGGTGTTCCTATCATGGTAGAAAGTACTTCATGCTGGCTGCACACCTCACTGTTGTTGACCCACTGACAGGGAATCCATCCTACAAGTCGCTTTTGCTCTAGCGTGTAAGCTTTGAATTATTGCTTGCTGTTTATGCTCCTGAAAACAGCATTGACTTCAAACAGTTAACTGGATTTTGAAGAAGGGAGAAATAGACTGTCATCTGGCTACATCCTGGCATTATTCTGAATTAGATTTGAGTAATTTGAGTTTTATGCAATTACATTGGCAGCAAAACTTTGTAAAATCTTTGCTAGCTGCTACTGCTGTGTACATTTGGGTGATTGCATATTAGGGTGACAAGTAAAGTCCTTCCCTGATTTGCATTGTCCTGCATCAACAATTGTGTTGGTGTTCATAATAAATCAATTACTTTATTTTCATTTGCCTTCTGGGTAAATATTTAAGAGTAAATTAAGCCTTCAGAAGAATAAAAGTTCAATTTAGAATTTTATCCCCAAACAAAAGTGAAGTCAAAATGTATTTACACAGCACATGGTAAACAACCACAGTTGACCAATGCGTTGAAAAGGCTAAAAATACCAAGGTAAACAAATATAAATGTCCGTAAATAATGGATAAGAACAAAATTTAAAAAAAAAACCATCATATAAAATAACGAAGGCACAATAGACTTGTAGTCAAGATGCCAAGCTCAATTCAAACTGAAAAGCGACAGTAAGAGGTGATTCCTCAGCAAAGCCTTAAAGATTTCAAGGGTCTGAGCAGAGTTACCATGAATTCGAAGACCATTTCAGGGATGCCAGGCTACCATCGCAAACGCTGTCAGAATGATCCCACTTACAGAATAATAAGATGAAATGCTTTGTAAACCAGTTAGTTGGCTGTTCTTTGTCAAAATGCAGCTAAATATCAGTAAATAGGGATGCAGAGCAATGACCTTGTCTACAATCCCACAGGGTTCTCTCTCGGTCTGAGGCTAAACTCTTGTATTGGTATTAGCCTAAGCCTTCTTCAAACTGCTCTTCAAGGACTCACTGTTGTTGTGTCTGGCATTGAAGGTTTAAGTTTCTGGGCTGCAGCAGAAAACCAACTTCACAGAATTTATTTCACCAGATATCAGATACAACCATGAAAAAAGCACTTATAAAAAATAATTGTTTATAAATAGGGTTTCGCTTTCAGGCATTATTTTATTTTATTTTTATTTCACACCCTGAGAGGATTGAAGTTCAAAGAGTAAAACACCTTAAATGCACATCATAGGCCTGTACTCACAGGCAGGCATTTTTTGCTTACAAGCTAGGGACCAAATGCTCCTTGAGCAGTGCAGGGTAAATGGCCCTGCTCAAACTAGGCTGCAATGGTCTGTGATGGCAACACCTTAACCATAAGACAAACTGCCCCCTGTTTGAGCCATAATAATAGGATAAAAGCCAGTCTGTAGACCTTGTTTTTGCATGACATCATAAACCTTATTTACTTACACAGCAGATTTATCCACAGATTAATTATCTGCCCAGCAAATGAATTACATTTTTGTTTTTAATTTCTCCAGTCCATATTGGTTTATTCTGTGGACATATTTTCACTGTATTGCCACATGAATATTGGTCAAAGATATTGTCTTTGATTTTATTTTTTATTGAGCCATTGATTTTGTGTAAAAAATATCTTTGGAAATCCAGTTCTAACCCAAATTGAGCTTGTAATAGTGCCAGTCATATTCTGACAAGCAAAACAATATAAAACGAGACAGCTTATTTATGTTTTACATTTTCCATGAACTCCACAATTTGGACCAATATTTGATTTTTGCTCAATAATAAACACATTTTTAGCTTACTAATAGTTTGCCGGTGCTAAAGAATGTCTTTAATTTGCTAAAGTATATGCTTGGTTTGTCCAGTCCCTACCATGGACTCAGAAATCTCAGCTTTGCAGTTAACCTTCATATAGCTGTTCATTGGGTCGTCCCATTTCCTGTGGCTCACTCTTCTTGGCCGGGGAGCAAACCCTTGTCAAACAGGCCTCTTCTGCCGGCATCCCACCAGGGCATTCACTGAATGTTGCACCCAAGTAACTGAGTGCTCACTGGTTCCCACTCTTGTCCTTTTGTAATTTCTTGCCAGTTCTGCATCCGTAAGAGTGAGCATGTTGCCCCTGGTGATAGGCAGACTGAGTCATCCGAGGATAAGGGAGGTGGGATTTGCGGGTGGGTGGCGCTTAAGGGAGAGAGATCAGGCGGGGCGAGAGATTGCTCTTGCCACCATGTTGGCTGGTATTATAAAGGCCTGAATGACTATGCAGACCAATGGAATGAGCTCACTAACCCATTTCTGCTGCCTATAATGCCAACAAACAAACATAAAAACACCTTCAACAACCCCAGTAAAATGAACTTGAGTGGCCACATGACCACAGAGAAGAATAATTTTCTGGCCCCTTTTTCATCTCATCAGCATCAGTTTACCAGTCTTGTAAGCACGCTTCTCTGCTGTTTCCCAAGGTGAAGTTATTGGTATTCTCAATAGCAGGGTTTAACAATGATGCTTGCCTCAGCACTTTTGTGGTTGCCTGGCTACCCCATTCTGCACAGGAAGTTGACCGCTTTCCCCTTGGCTTATGGAAATGTGGTCATGGACTCAGGCCATGCACAAAATCCAGTGATATGGAGGAGCAGGAGGAGTGGAAATGAAGCTAAGATCACAAGTGTTGCTTTCAGTTTTATTTGTTCAGATGCTACAACTGACGTGGCTGCATAAACCAATCATCATATAGCGTATAGAGGACATTGCTCTTGTGATCTGGAAAAACCTAGTACGTATGTCACTTTTGGTGGAAACTGAGTTTGACCTCATTTGCTGTAATCTAGAGCAGTGAAAATCTTAAAACACTTGCTATTTGTGTTATTTGAATGGTCAAAATCAAGTTTCTATTATTATTTTCTTTTAGGAAAAGTCCAAAATCTAAAGGTTTTGTTCAATTATGAGACCCTTGCCACTGATAAACTCACTAGGTTTTTCCAGATCACAGGAAATTGTTCCCCTTCTCATTGCACTCAGTGGCCACTTCATGAAATTCCCTTGGAACTTAAATTATTAATTCTCTTTATCTTTTTGGACCTTGGATGCATACAGTGGACATGCAAAAATTATGAGGAGGATGACTTTTCCCCTTCCGGATTCACAAATCTAAACATTTTCCTTTCCAGTGGCTAGATTCAACCTGGGCATGAACCTTTTCACTCTAAGGTTGTACTTATGTAATCCATCTTACGTCAGTGGTTAGGAGCTCAACAAATCACAGAGTTAATATAAATGACCCCCTCCCCCTGAAACGTTCATTATGGCCAAGCCCATAAGAAGAAGCTCTGATGAGTCTATTCAGCTATCTTTGTTGCTTTATTGTTTTTTTTCCCCCATTCAAAGTTTGGTTAATGCGTCAGAACTAAGTCAATACGGCATCAATTTTAAAGATTGATTGTTTGTTTTCAGAGATTTAAAGGAACATTATCATAGTACAGCAAGTCATACTCAATAGCTGCATATAGACACAAAATCAATCATGTATAGGGCATTTTTCATGTGGGGTCATCCTTTCGAATTGATTAGATGTTTTTGATAAGTTTATGGAACTCTCCATGACACTTCTAGCCGGCGGTATTTTTGAGGAAATACTGCTAGGGGAGCTGTAAATAGTGACGTCATCCTGGCTCTCTGTCGTTGTTTTGGTTGTCATTTTCATCTGTGTTGCATTCATGCATTATGCATTGTGATGATAATACTTGAACATTACGCGTCTTTTGTCTGATATCCGGCTATTATTACGAATCACCTGCCTCGAAAGAAAGCGGGTACGTTAGATTTCCTGCATCTAGACCTCGACTATGTTTGCATGACTGACATATAAACATACATGACAAATGCCACAAACTCGTTGTGCAGTACAGTAGCCTACCCCGGGGCTATACATGATGTAGAGGATCTTACACAATTAACATCACTCTGATACACTGTAATGAGTCACACACATTCACAGTTGAACAATAAACATGCTTTTGAACATGGTTTTCAAATTCAGTCAACACTGACTAGCCAGCTAGCTAACAAATAATGTTAAATAATGGTTATGGAAAGGTACTCCATGCACGCTGGCTAGCTAGCTTATTTCACAAAAATGTGGCAGAAAGATGGCGATTGTACTGTGTGTATGCTGTATGTGGAGTATATGCTGAGCAGCCGGAGGAACGTCACAGCTAAGCGCCAAAATAGAGACTGCTCTAATAAATGGCGCGCCCATTCAAGGGAGAATAGCCTGTTTGCTCGCAGCCTTTGTTTGATATTTGACTTCCATGGGGGTTGAATCACCCGGAAAAGATTAGAAGTTGAATGTATTGTCATCTGGGAATGATTTAAGCGGCAAATTGTATTAGATGATAATGTCCCTTGAAATGAAGCTTTGCGTAAGGTCAGTCAGGAAGACTACCTCATTCACCACTCATTAAGCTACGCCTCTGACTCCTCTGCAGGATCCAATCGCTAATCTGTCCGCTCTTTTATATTTTCCAATCAGCTGTACGTATTATCCTGCCTCCGGTTAGATGCCGTTATGCGGGTTTGATCACCACCTTCCCAACCACCACCAGAGTAAAGTCACCATTTGACATCCAATGGATTGCAGATGGGGAAAAGATGCTGCTCGATCATGGGATTCTTCCCATGATTGGCTATCAGTGCTGAATGGAGGCTACTCCCGAGTCTTAATTTATGTCTGCTCAATATGGCATTGAGAGTGTGAACTAGTCTCTCCTGATTGAATTGAAGTTTATGTCACTTTGTAAAATTAATTTTGAGACTCTAACACTGAGGGGGCTGAGAAAAAAATAATTTCTACATTGGTCATACAATACTTTTTACAAAACTCTCAAAATTAAGCTGAAAGTCTGCTCTTCAAGCACATCTTGATTGATTTCTTAGTCAATCCATCATGGTGGCATACAAAACTAAAACAATGAAAATTGTGTCACTGGTCAAATATGAATGGGCCAGACAATATTTGTCATTAATTTCCCCTCATAGTCAATTGCTTTTCTATATTTTCCTACACCCCTGTCTCCCATCTTTCTATAATGAGCATAATAGTACTGAATAGTACCCATCCTGTTCAGGGTTTTTCCTGCATAGAGAATTTGGTGGCAGCCGCCACCGCCTAATTTCTTACCACCACCAGCTCCCAACCCAATTTTGTGTATCGCATTCTAATTTGCTGCGTGAAAGAAAAAAAAGAAAATGCGGAATTTGCGCAATATTAGTGCCATGCTCCCGCGGTCAAAAAAAAAAAAAAAAAAAGCATCTGCCGCCCTCCCTCGCGCTAAACAAAATAAGAAGCATTTACCTCTCCTCCCCCCCACTCAACAAAATGAGAAGCATCAACAACCCCCTCCCCCCTGCTCAACAACATTTTGAGTGTGCACAGGAGCCTATGACCGAGTACCACCACCAGCTCATTCTGAGCCAGGAAAAACCCTGCTGTTATGTCTTATTGTGACGTATATGACTTATGTCAAAGTTTATAATCAAATTATGTCCATCTGACTCCATGAATTTAGATGTAGCCGGCAGCCATTTGACCTAGCTTTTCCTCACCCTTTTGCTTTCCATTGACTTTAGCTTGTCAACATAGCAGGTTTTCTATTTATTGTAATTCCCACAAAGCAGATATTCTCTGTCAGAATGACCCATGCACAGTCCGGATTTTACCAGAGGGAGCTTTGATGTCAGTGTTAGGCATGGTACTATTGTCATTGCCACTAAGGCTGATCTCAGTCTTGCATTCCTGCAGCAAGCCAGAGATTCAACCTTGTAGCAGATTCAGACATGTGAGGTCAAAAGAATATCAGCAGACAGTACTATACTAATATCGTTTTGATTTCAATTAATGATGGTTATGTCATTATTTGCTTTATTGATGCATTTTTACATTAAGTAAAACTGCACACTTGCTTATTGTCTGATCACCCGATCATGAGGCAGCATATGGACATAGTTGGTGCAGGGGTTCAGTTGTTATTCTGACCAAACCACAGAATGGAGAGGAAATGTAGTCTCAGTGACTTTGACTGTGGAATGGTTGTCGGAGCCAAAAGGGTGATTTCAGAAACTGCTGATCTCCAGGGATTTTTGGGCAAAACTTGAATCTGGTCTCAAAAAGCGGCTATTCTGAAAGCAAAAACACATCGGTAGTGAGAGAGGTCAGAGGAAATAACCGAACTAGTTCAAGCTTATTGGAAGGCAACAATGACTCAAATAACTACGTGTTACAGGAGCCGAGTCTCATCCCTACGCGTCATATAGTGACCCTACCTGACCAAGCGTTGAAATATGATGCAAAAGGAGGCTTTTGTCATTGTTATTTGACACCAGTTTAAAACAAACCCTACCCCCTAACCCTTAGCCCGAACCCTAAACGCAAGCGTCAAATAAGGACGTCAAAAGCCTCATTTGTGTTGTATATCAACGCTTGGTCAGAGAGTGTCACTATATGATGAGTTGGGATGAGAGAGTGTTGGTTACGGCAGTCCCTCACTGAAGAACATCTCTGAACGCACAATATGCTGAACCTTGAAGTAGATTACAGCAGCAGATGAACCAACTAGGTTCTACTCCAGTCACCTAAGAACTGGGATTATTGTGGTCAAAGACTTACCAACACTGAACTGTTGAAGATTGGAAAAATGTTGTCTTGTCTGTGAAATCTTGTTTTCTGCTTTGATATGTTGATGGTTGGGTTAGAATTGGACATAACATGAATCCATGGATCTACCCTGCCTTGTGCCAATGGATTAGGCTGATACTGGCAGTTTAATGGTGTAGGCAATATTTTATTGACACATACTAGGCCTTTTAATACAGCCTACCTTAGTATTGTGGGCAACCATGAGCATCTCTTTATGGCTACAGACTACCAATCTCCTTGTTGCTTCTTAATGCAGAACAGGTGCTTAGTCATAAAGCATCTGTCATCTCAAGCTGTTCCATGGGCATGAGAATGAGTTCATTGTGCCCCAATGGCCTCCGCAGTCTCTAGATCTCAATACAATAGAGCACCTTTAGGATGTGGTGCAATGGGAGAGTCGCATCAACTGAAAAAATCTGCAGGGACTCTGTTGCCACCACCTGTTGGTAAGGCCAGGTGCATGCAAGCACTCAGGCTCTAGAAGTCAGCAGACCATGGAGCGTTTGCACTTCAGGACCTGTAGTGTACAGTAGTGAGCAGTAATGATTATACGCTTAACAAAATGAAACCAAGTACGAGTCAAGTATATACAGTATTTTGTGTAATATTGAATCACATAGATTAAAATAAGTAAACAGACAACAATATATAGTAAAAACTAAAATAATAATGTCTTTTTGAGAGAAGAAGTCCATATCTAGTGTGGCTACCCTTTGTTTTGATTACTGCATTTAATCTTTCAGGCATAGTTTTCAGATATTTTTTTATTTCCTCACTTGCTAAACTATTTCATGTAGTTTGAAGTTCATATCAAAGAGATTCTTAAGATGTTTCAACAGATTTGCTCAATCGGATGAAGGTCAGATCCTTGAGCAAGCCAAGTCATAACTTTCATCTCACTGGATGTTTCTTTCCAACTGAGATAATTCTTGCACAACTTAGAAGTGTGTTTAGGGTCATCATCTTGTTGAAAATAAAATCCCCTACCAATCAGTCTCTTTCCAGATGACAATGCATGCCTCACAAGGAACCTGTGATACTTCTTTTAATCCGTGATTCAATCAATTTTTATGCGCTCACCGGCTCCTTTCAAGCAGACTGAGCCACAAACCATAATATTATCACCTCCATGTTTTACTGAAGGGGTTGAACAGTCATTTTTGAAATGTTCTCCAAATCTGCGGCGGACTTAAATTCTGCGTTTGGTCAGAAAATTTTGAATTTTGATTCATTAAACCAAAGGACTTGTTCCCAGTTCACTGGTGTCAAATCCTTGAATTTCTTGGCAAACAAAAGTCTTTTTTTGATGTTGCCAGCTCTTGGTAGCAACACGACCAATCAGACCATTTTCACACAGTCTGGAAATAGACTATCTTGATGGTTTCATCTCTCCAATTCAGGCGCTATTAATATCATCACTGAGTTGACGTGCTGTCAACTGCTTTTTTTTTTTTTTTTACTTGTCATACACAGATAATGAACATCAGAGGAACTAAACTTCAGTTTTGCACCTCTTTTGCCATTATTTTTTGGCGAACTGGTCTCTTTGAAATGCTTGATGGTGTTTCTTACCGTGCCATGGCTTCACTTAACATATTAAGCACCATGTTCGGCCACAATGCGGCAAAGAACAGTCTCATAGACCTCCTTTCATTGTGCCATCATGTTTAATACTGTGACACTGCACTATGTTCATTTCACCTTATATACTGGAACAACTGACCATCAGAGGTACTTTTGCGGAATAATGTTGCCTCAAACCAGTTTGAACAAATTTTTTAGCTTCAATAATTACAGAACGAGCCTTCAAACATGCATTCAGGCTATGCAAGAGTCAAAAAAAAAAAAAAAAATTGCGACACCTTTCAATTGTTATAAAAAATTGATGTTTTCAGTTCACCTTTATTTAACCAGACAAGTCATTAAGAACAAATTCTTATTTGCGTACAATGAAGACCTGGCAATTCTAGCATTAATGCCAGGTAATAATAGTATTTTTAAAAATGATTTTCACCAAAAATTATAGAGAAGTATATATGTTAGGACCTATTTTAGATGAAAGTGGTAGTGTATAATCATCACTGCACACTACTGTATGTTTTCCTTGGCCTGTTGCAACAAATAGGCAGATGTTCCAACACACTTTTACTTTCCCTCATAAAATTTTTGCATATAGCCAAAATTATGATGAATCCGATAAATTCTGCTCTGGTATACGCCAACACGTCAGATAGAAATCGCATTTGCATGTTCAATGATTGGTAAAACTCTTCATTGAGTGGGTTAGGGAATTATTTCTGTGATTATGTGATGAATCACTCCCAGAAATTTCCCTAAAATTCACATCTAAGGTAGCTAGACAATTATTATTCTGACACATGATGCGTAGATACAAAAATAGTCAGTTTTTAATCTCTTAATCTCTTCTTGATCTCTTACCCCATATATTTTGAATATGTTAACATAATTCTGATTGAATGACACGTTTTGCTATTTGCCTGCTTCATTTTAAACTACCTTGATTTCTCTGATTTGGTTTCCTTAGAAGTTTATATTTCTGAATTTGAATTGTTTATTTGATTGCCATGGGGGGGCAACTACTATACTCAATCTAGGCATTTTAGCTATACCGTAATGAAATAAGGTTAGGGGCCAGGGCCCTTAGGTTAATGCCACTTCTGCAACTAGCATGACTTAAACAACAAGTGAATGTGAAATTAGAATGCATTTTCTGAGAAAATAAATATTGATTTTCAGCTTCTTTCTCTCCTCTCAGGCACTATATTCCTCCACATTCTGAGTCATGTTACCTTTCATTGTGTCAAAGCATAATGAATTTTAGCATTTCTTACATGTAGCCTGCAGTCTCGTCTTTATGTCTTTGTTTAGGGGTGGCATAAAGTATCAGAGGGGATGAAAGAGAGAGTGAAGTGAATGAGTAAACTGCCCTAATGAAAGTAAGGTTTGTGCAGCTGACATTCAAGTAAATTGGGGTAATCAGAATTCTTATCACATGCAACAACACCCAAAAGCTTGGTCAGTGCAGCTGAATTAAACCGAGGAAAGACACACGCCGGCACACACGCATGCACTAGCACACACACACGCACACGCACAGGCACACACCACCACCACAACAACAAATGCTGTCTTTTTTCTTCCCTTTTCATCACATACCATGGAGATCCTTTCTTCTGTGTGTCTGGCTCTTAATCTTGAAATCAGCTGATTTTCTCTGCTTCATTAATTACAGTTGCCAAACTTTTTAACTTTGAAAGGAAATGTAAAAAAAAAAATAAAGAGTTTTAGGGATTTTCTGCTCATCAATTTCAACTTCAAATGAGATGGAAATAACGATCCTTTACTCTGACAGCAATAGAACTCTTGTCTGTTGTCTTGTCTAATTCTGTTTTGTGATAGTGTTTGTTTCCTGCCTGTGAATGTGTATTTACTATTTTATATATATATATATATATATATATATATATATATATATATATATATATATATATATATAGTCATGAAAAAGAGAAAGTACACCATAAACCCTGTTTCAGTTCCATGGTTTTACATATCAGGACTCAATCAAAAAATCAGCTGGTTCTTAGCAGGTCCTAAAATTATATAAATCTAACCTCAGGTGTAAAACAGCACACAACAGGTTCCACTGTGCCATTATTATTATTTATTTATTTATAAATGATTTTTTACAAAAATTCACCCAAAATAAGAAGGTAATTAGCAGACAAGTGTTGCTATCATTGCACTTGATTGATTATCAGCAGGTGTGACCATCTCCATAAAAGCAGAGGTTTTGGCACTTTGCTGGTTTGGAGCATTTAGGTGTGTTAAAACAATGCCAAGAGGGAAAGACGTCAGTAATCATGTTTGAGAAGCAATTGTTGCTGCCCATCAATCTGGGAAGGGTTATAAGGCCGTTTCCAAACAATTTGAAGTCCATCATTCTACAGCGAGGAAGATCATTCACAAGTGGAAAACATTCATGACAGTTGCCAATCTTCCAAGGAGTGGACATCTCAGCAAAGTCACCCCAAGGTCAGACCATACAATGCTCAGAGAAATTGCACAAAACCCAAGAACTACATCAAGGACTCTACAGGCCTCAGTTAGCATATTAAATGTTAAAGTTCACAATGGTACAATTAGAAAAAGACTGAAAGTATGGCTCGTTTAGAAGGGTTATCAGGAGAAAGCTTCTTCTCTCCAAAAGAACATGGCAGCACGGCATAGGTTTGCAAAGTTGCATCTGAATAAACTAAAACCCTTCTGGGACAATGTCTTTTGGACAGACGAGACCAAAGTGGAATTGTTCGTCCATAATGCACAGTGGCACGTTCAACGCAAACCAAACACGTGCCAAATGTGAAACCATCTATACTGCCCTACAATGGAAGACTGCAGTATCTGTATATGTTAACCTATTGCAGATACTGCAGCCTTCCATTGTAGGGCAGTACAGGACAGCCAAAGCTTGGCCGGTACTGAGTCATTCAACAGGAAAATGGTCCTAAGCACACAAGCAAATTTATGACAGAATGGCTGGAAAAGAAGAAAAATCAAGGTGTTGCAATGGCCAAGTCAAAATCCAGACCTCATTGATTGAAATGCTGTGGCAGGAGCTTAAGAGAGCTGCGCATAAACAAATGCCCTCAAACATCAATGAACTGAAGCAATGTTGTAAAGAGGAGTGGGCCAATATTCCTCCACCATGATAAGGGAGAAAAAAATTAAATAGAAAACAATTAGTTTAAGTTATTGCTGCTAAAGGTGGTTCTACAAGCTATAGAATCCTGAGTTGTACTTAGTTTTTCAAATGACTCCTGCATTTTGGCTTAATTTTGGTTTCATAAATAATGGCACGGTTGAACCTGTTGCATGTTGTTTTACACCTGAGGTTAAATTTTCCAAATTTTAGGACCAGATAAGGACCAGCTGATTTTTTTTTTAATGTCCTAAGATGTAAAACTATGGAACTGAAAGGGGGTGTACTTTCTTTTTCCCATGACTTTCTCTTGTGCAAAGTACACTGCAGTTTTGTTTGTTTCAGCAATTTTCCTTTTGATTCCAAGTTATACGACTCTGTATCAAAGTTTCCTCAGGAAAAAATATGTATGAATTGAATTCTTAATGGTAGGTTTCTATTTGCAAATGTGTTATATGTCCATGTTAGTTGATTGTAACTTCTAATTTTATGACACGCTCTACTACCTTGACAGATTGCCAATGTCACTGCCACTGCTGCTTTGTGCTCTCTGCCCACTTATCCTGGCTTCACCTGAATCTGACCCAGGAACAGGTGAGTTTCTGTCCACCACTTTTCTTTCCAAACTTTAAAATCATTATTTGTGTCTAACATGTCATGGTTCTGTACACCCTCATTAGTGTGACACATGGTTGGGACCCACTTTACACTTGCATGCTTAAATGTTTTCCTGTAATGCTGCCTTCCAAACACTGACATTCATTTTAAGTTGTATCCTGAGCTGAGTGACTAAAGAATGAACAGAACAGTAATGAGCTTGGTGTTATCACCCTAGCTACCCCAAAGCCACATGTTGGCTGACAATGTATTGTTAAACAAGATCATGTAAAGGCATATTTGCCGGCAGAATTCTGGATACTGTATTTTTATTAACTGAATGCTGCTGTCTATTACTGGGCTCCAGATGCATTTTACCTCAAAAGGTTTTGGTACATGAATCATCTTCAGTTTCAGTCAATACATAATAATTTTGTGACTTGTGCATTATTTTTTCAGAGAAACTATTCGAATACTTGAAGACAAAAAAATACAAAAGTGATCTATATGTTGTATGTTTGGCAAGTCATCGTTGACTTAAACTGGCCTTGCCCTAATTGTCCGTATGTATTTTAATGCCTTTTTTTTTTTTTTTTTTTTTTTTTTGGCCTGCTCCAGATGACACAAGACTCCTTCAGGTCACCATTCCCCAGCTGTCGCCTGTGACCGCCCTCCTGGGTGGCTCCCTCACTCTACCCTGCCTTGTGTCCCTGACCAAGCCGCCTCCCTCGCCCCCTTCTCAGGGAGACCACACTGTTCCTCTGCCTCGGGTGAAGTGGAGCTTCGTGGCCCCAAACCTGGAATCTGAGATCCTGGTGGCGCAGGGGGAGAAGGTAAAGATCAGCGAGGTCTACGCTGGACGAGCATCCCTGCCCAACTATGCCTCGTCCCCTGCTGACCTGACTCTCAGGCTGGAGGGCCTGCACTCCAACGACACGGGCTTTTACCGCTGCGAGGTGCAGCAGGACCTGGAGGATGCCCATGACCTTGCTGAGGTTAAGGTCAAAGGTAATATTGGGGTAAATTAAAATTACGGCAAGTTAGGCTCCGTTGTTTGGGGCTGTTATCTTGGTTTGGGCTAAGCGGCTTTGTTCCATCAAAGGCAGATCTTCGTTCTTAATTCCACAATATAAAATCCCACTCTAGATCAGTGGTTCACAACCTAATCTGGAAAGGGCAAATGTGGGTGTTGGCTTTCATTCCAGCCAAGCAGTTGCCATATTCTACTGATGAACCACGCGAGATTCTGCCAAAGACCTTAATTTTTAGAATCAGCTGTCAGTAAAAATGTGGAGGAACTGAATTGGCCTGGACAGGTCCCTGACCTCAAGCACATCCAACACCTTTGGGATCAATTGCGCAGCATCAGTGCCTGACTACAATTATGCTCTTGAGGCCAAATGGAAGAAAATCTCTGCAACAATTCACCATTCATCACAGTGATCTTCATTACTAGTCTTGGAAAGCCGTAGTGTCTACTGGCTTTTGTTGTCACTCGGCACTTAATTGATCAAGTTAAGCAGTTTATTGTACAGTTGACGCATTGCACTAGGTTACTTTGGTCCAAATTGATTTTAAATATCAAGGCGAAAACAAAAACCAGCAAACACTGCAGCTTTCCAGGACCAGCAATGAAGACCAGTGAACTGGGAAAAAGCCTTCGCAAATGAGTGGAGCCTGTAATAGGGCCATTCCGTGTCAATTCACACAATTTCAGAAAAATCCCATGGTGATCGACTTGGATTTCGCTGAAAAATTTCTTAAAATACTTTGAATATAATGACCAAATCCAAAGTTTTAGCTCTAAACTCCCAAGGGTTTCTGAGACTACGGCCCACTTAATTTTGAGGGCCATGCCCCTTTCCAAAACCCCCAAAAATTTTTGCATTATCTTGAGCTAATATCTTTTTACTCAACCAGAAATCTGCAATCAGAAATATTCTTTCTCTTTTGCTGCCTGAGAGATTGGCAGCTGAAATCCTAATTTCTTTCATGACACAATTTTTTTTTTTTGCCGTTTCTGAAGGTCTACCAAATTACAGTAATTAACCTGAGGTGCCAAAACAATGTACAAATAATATATTTGGGAACTGTACAATAGGTCCAAAGAGTTTCAGGTTCATCATTGCCTCAATTTTTAGAAGTCATTGAGCAGTAAATATCGTCAAGGGGCAAAAAGTGTCAAAAGTACCCTATTTTCAAGTGGCTGGTTACCCCTGTGGACACCTACTCAGGGTATTCAGACTTTGGCCACCCAAGGATAAACATCTCATCAATCTTTCAAATTTCATCTTGGTTTCTCAATCCCTTCTATGAAAAACAATTTTTTAGAAAAATGCATTTTCGGCTTCTTTTCCTCATTGTACAACATGATTTTTGTTCTGAGATTTAATCACTTTGTGAAAGAATGTGAGTAGGTTAATTGACAATCTTGCGTCATTGCGGAGCCATGAAAGGTGTGCATGCATATCATCCACACTAGACCTATATGAGCAGCCTAGAACTAGTCTGGCTGCTTTATTTTGTGCAACTTGTAATTTGTTTAAAGACCCTTTGCTGCAGATGACCAAACTACAGCACAGTGTTCTAAATGACACAAAACCATAGAGCAAACCACTTGATTAAACAATGAAGATGTGAGATATGGAGCGCACTTCCATGTAACGGCTAACGCTCTTCCCATTTTAGCTACTACCTTGTTGATGTGAGTAGACCATGACAAAGTGGGGTCAAGCTCAATTCCCAAAAGTTTTGCTGTTTTCACTTGTTGAATGATTTGACTATCAATCTGTAAATCCAATTTAGGATTGTGAAATAATCTGTGACTAGAGCCAAAAATTATGCACACTGTTTTAGAAATGTTAAGTACGAGTTTATTTATTTTTATCCAGTTATATATATTTCTGAGCTCACTGGACAGAACCTGATTAAGCTCTGTGCATGTGGCGGCCGCATAATATATAGTTGAATCATCGGCATACATTGTCACATTGGCTCTAGTGATTGTGAGCGGTAAGTCGTTTTTAAAAATTGAAAACAACAGTGGCCCCAAGCAACTCCCTTGTGGGACTCTGAAATGCATGACCCTGCTGCTTGACAGAGCCCCATTAAAATAAACTCTTTGCAACCTGTCAGACAGGTAACTGCTTACCGATTTGATTGCAGAGGATTTAAAACAATAAGAAACAAGTTTAGATGTTAAAATGTTGTGGTCAATCACATCAAAGGCCGCGCTAAAATCGAGTAAAACCGTACCCACAAGCTTTGAGCTGTCCATAGAGGTGAGCCAACTGTCAGTCATTTGAGTCAATGCAGTGCATTTGGAGTGATCAGGCCTATATGCATGTTGGAATTCTGTAGTCAGATCATTGGCTGTGAAATAGGCCTGTATTTGCTCATGCACAATTTTTTCCAGCAGTTTAGCAAGTACTGGCAGAATGTTGATAGGCCTGCTGTTAAGACCAGAGAAAGTTGAGCTACTGCTTTTAGGCAAAGGGATGATCTTACCCTCCTTCCACAATTTTGGAAAAACTCCACTAATCAAGCATGTGTTAAATATGTGACAAATTGGTTCTGAAATATATTCAGCAGATATTTTTAACAACCTGCTGTCCAGGAGGTCCGTACCAGCAGACCCACCCACAGGCAGGGCTCTCAACATTCTTTCGACCGTTGTATCATCAACTTGGTGGAAATCAAAAGTGCACTCCTTATCGCACATAATGTGCTTTTTTATAAGTCTGACAGGATTGGAGTTAACAATACAGTCCATATTTTCTCTTGAGTTTACATACTTTGTTCACAAAATAATCATTAAAATAATTTGCTATATGGAGTGGTTTAGTCAAGTAGACACCATCTGTTTCAACGAAGGAGGAAGAGCTTGTCTTTTTACCCATGATATCCTTCATTACACTCCAAAGTTTTTTTTTTACTATCATTACTGCTTTCTAAGATTCTTTGTTGATAGTAACATCTTTTATTTAATTTACTCATTTTGGTGAACTTATTTCAAATGGTACAATAGAGTTTTCTGTCAGCAGGAGAACCTGAAAGAACAGCTAACTTTTTGGCTGCATCTCTTTGGGCCATCAAGTCCTTCAACATAGAGTCTATCCAAGGCGCACATTTGGATTTAGCTGTAAATTTCCTTAATGGTGCATGAATGTTCACAATTTTCATAAAATGCCCCATGAACATACTCAAAGAGACCTCTGGATCATCAGAGGAAATTACATCATCCCACTTTATATTCTTGAGATCATTCCGAAAACCATCTTCATTAAATTTCTTAAAAGATCTAGTGACAACTATTTTGGGACAGGCATTAGGCAACTTGGTTCTCCTGGAGGCAGCAATTAGGTTATGGTCACTGAAACCAACAGGTACTGAGACAGGTATGGAGCACAGTTCTGGAGTATTAGTGTAAATGTGGTCAATGCATTTTAAATTTTTACCCCCTTTGTTATTAACAGATATTCTTGTAGGTACAGAAATTAATTGAATCATTAGACGAGCAGTCAAGATGAGTTTCTGAGACTGCGAGAATGTCAATTTTGTTGGACTGCAAGAATAAAGCGAGGTTATGCGTTTTGTTCTTAAGACTACATCTATTAATATGTGCAAGGACTAGGCCCTTTAGCAGGCTAACTGTGGTTTCCATAATAAGCAGTTTATGTGATGCATTGTAATAGCCTTATAAAAAATAGTGAGTATATAATATACACATACCCATACATATACATACATATGCATACATATACATATACACACACATATAACATATACCCACCATCACTATATAATCATACAGCAACAATACACACATATACCTCATTATTAAAAACTAGTCTTTGTCAAGTTCCTCCAATTGATCCAAGGTTCTAATATTCATTCCCTTTGAGTTCTCCGGTGCACCCTTTGGTTTAATAAAAACCTTACAATTAGAGATCCAAGTGGAAAGTATTTCCCCCTGTTTCCTAAGCCATCTTGCTTTCCAAGCAATGTCTGCATTTTTCTTTGTGAAATGATCATTAATATACACATTAGAGCCCTTCAGACGCCTCCCCTGTCTAAGCAAATCTACTTTATGTTTTCTATTAGCAAAACGAATAATGATAGCTGGTATTTTTGGCTTGCCTTTCTGCTCTCTAGCAGGTAGGGTATGGCATGCCCCAATGTTAGTTTTATCAATCTCAATGTTTTTGCTCTGAAGGAAAGTCATTACTTGATCCTCCGTTGTCTCCTCATGAACTGTTGCTGTTTCCAATCTACCTTTCACAGCATGAAGATAGGACTGTGGTTTAATTACTACACCAGAGATTATCACATCATTCATCCTAGAATATTGTTCCAGGTCTGACACGTGGTTCTCTAGATATGTGATTTTCTTTTCTTGCTCCAGATTCAGCCCTTTGAGATGTTTAATTTCACCCATCAGTTCAGTGATTATAGACGCTGCTTTGTGAGGGTGGCCATATCTATGGTTAACATGGTAATAGCCTCTTTTATATTCTCCAAATCCTTCTGAACCACTTTAATTGCCATTTTAGTCAAAAGTTATCCTTCAACAGTACTAAAATACAGACTAAATAACAATGCCACAAACAATTTTTACTTAGCTATTCCTGATGGTGATGGTAGTTCCAGCAACATAGGCCTGGCCTAGATGGTAGTTAGTAGCTCCTGGAGACTGGGCCTGGCCTGGGTGGTGGCTGGTGGCTCTTTGAGCCTAGGCCGGGCCTGGATGATGGCTGGTGGCTGGAAGCTCCTGGAGCCTGGGCCTTTCCTGGATGGTGGCTGGTAGCTCCTGGAGACTGGGCCTGGCCTGAGTGGTGGCTGGTGGCTTCTTGAGCCTAGGCTGGGCCTGGATGATGGCTGGTGGCTGGAAGCTCCTGGAGCCTGGGCCTTTCCTGGATGGTGGGTGGTAGCTCCTGGAGCCTGGGCCTGGCCTAGATGGTGGCTGGAGGCTCCTTTAGCCTTGGCCAGGCCTGGTGGTGGTTGGCCACTTTCAAAGCCAGGTTCCACACAAATGTGCTCTCAAATGTCGCTTTTTGTTGCAGATTTCACTCTTTAAATATTGTAAGATAACAGTTCAAGCCAAAACTAAGGCTTTGATGAAACAAGACTAGGTGCAACCTAGTATATGGCTGGGCCGCCAAGTGCTGTATGAGAATGTGGGCCCAAGAAAAGGGTGCTAAATGAGGCAAAGCTCACGCTATTATATGAAGTGCAAGTTTAGTAATGAGCTGGAGCTGATAAATTATTTACAAAGTGGGTGGGAAAAGTGGGAGAGTGTGAGTGAGTGTGAGAATGTGTGAGTGAGGGAGTCGGAGTGGGAGGTGGGGAGGGTCTTGAGCAAGGAAAACATATCAAAAGCAAGTTATACATTTGAATAGACAAAGAGGTAGAGTAAGGGTAGCAGTTATTGATTTTGTCCATTTGAGAGAGACCGCAGCAGCAGATGTAGATAGCAGTTAAAGTATGTATGTGTGTTCCTGAATCGTAATGAAACAATAAAGTTATCGTTACAGTTGTGCTAACCGGGGACGTGAGGTCACTTTTGTAAACACATGGCAGTTCCTATATAGTCAGGGTGTAAGAACGAACTTCAAAGATTCCTTTTTTTTCCCATGTTACGTCTTTTGGCACGGAATGGACAAGGAATCCACAGTTTCGAGTAAAACCGCTTAATAAATATGTTCGAGTGAAGGGGTTGCCATGTGTTTACATAAAGCTTTATTTGATATTGGTGATGAATGAATATGGTTCACTGTGACAAAAAAATTGAAATGCAATTAATTTTAATGAATTTATGACCTATTGAAAGCTCTCAAAAAGGCCTTGTAGCTAACAGCAAGATCATGAGAATTGGCCGAGAAATAAGAAAGTTCATTCTATAATTTAATTTCATTTTGTTTGATTTGGCTGAGAAACTGAAGTGATTTTCACTAGTCCTTCATCAGAGGACTTACGGTCAGCAATTTTCCGCCAGAATTCCTCTCTGGCCTTATTAGCAGCAACAGTGTTGCTTTTTGCTGTTTTTTATATATTTACATTCTTCAAAACTGTCCATAATCACGACCCATTCCTCTAAGGAGATTTTAGTTATATATTAATTTATTTATTTTTAAAGATTTTATTAATCACCCAGCAACCACCTACATTACATCCAACGAACAAGTGCATACATCAACCAACATGAATGCACTAACATAAATCTCAATTGTAATTTCTCAAGTGTCCACCTGAGTATGCGCATGCATAATCATGCAGTCTTTCAAGTGTCCAACCAATCAGTGTAAAACTTCATTTGTCTCCCATTAAGCTGCTGGCGGCGCCCCCTGGTGGTGCGGGGGGAGACAACCCGCAGTGTAACTGATCCTGGATCAGGGATAGCATCCTCGGAGAAACATACAGCACGCGATCGGTCATTTTATGAACGGAAATAGGGTCAATTGACGTATGAAACGTTATTTTGTTGAGAGCGCGTACAGTATTGAAGCACAAAAACGAGATTAACAAAGAAAGATTACAACCACTGTTGTGTTACCAATTATCTGTGATTGTGAGCTCAGGGTTTGTTGAGCCGGCTCACTCGTACATAGCTTGTTTAGGTGTATCTTGCATTAAGCCGCTGGCGGCGCCTCCTGTTGCCGTGGGGGGAGATAACGCGCAGTGTCACTGATCCTGGATCAGGGATAGCTTCCTCAGAGAAACATACAGCACGCAATCGGTCATTTTGTGAACGGAAAAAGGGTAAGTTGACGTATGAAACGCTATTTTGTTGAGAGCGCGTACAGTGTTGAAAGCACAAAAACGAGATTAACAAAGAAAGATTACAACCACCGTTGTGGTACCAATTATCTGTGATTGCGAGTTCAGGGTTTGTGGAGCCGGCTCACTCAAATATAGCCTGTCTATGTTGAATTGCTGTGTAGTATACCCCCCTGGAGATACGAGTGACAAACGCCCGGCCGGCCAGCCAGCCAGCCAATCGTCGGCCAATCGAGAGTTCTTGCCCGCCGGCCGACCAATCGCTGAAGCCAGTCGTCGGCTAGTCAATTGTTGAAGTTCTTCCCCGCCGGCTGACCAATCGCTGAACTTCTTCCCTGCCGGCCAGCCAATTGTTGAACTTGATCACTCAGGCACTCACTCACTCACTCACTCACTCACTCAGCGACATTTGCGTTTATAGGGGCCCAGCCGCTGCTCGGCCCAGCCCAAAAAAATAGAGGATTATGAAGATTTTTCAACGATTGTCTCCACTGACTCAGGAGCACTCAGTGACTCGCTTTCTCAGTGCTAAAGGCGGTCTTCCACTCCTCTCCTTCCTGGATACTGGATATGGATCAGATTGTAAGCACTGCAGAGGTCGAGCTTGGTGAAGCACTTGGCACCTCGAAGCTGCTCCACAGCGCGGGTATCTCTCCGTGACTTCATTCAGACCTCTGTAGTCAATACAGGGTCGGAGACCTCCATCTTTCTTTTGCATAAAGAAGAAGCTGGCTAATGTTGGTGAAGCTTGAGTCTCTGCCACAGAAAGGGTGTAAACGCAACTAAGTGGAGGTGAGGTACCGAATAGCAGCTCAATGGCACAGTACCAGGGGTGATTAGGGGGGGCTTGGTGGCTTTGGTCTTACTGAAGGCCCTCCCGCAGATGTCAGTGCTCCCTGGGGATCTTGAGGTTGGAGACAGTGACCGGGCTTTCTTCTGTAATGGCGTCAATGGCAAGGGGGCTACAGTGCTGCCGACAAAATCTGAACCATAATGAGAGTTGGTTACGCTGCCATGTGATGGTGGGGTTGTGCCGTTTAAGCCATGGAAGTCCTAGTTTGATGGCATGGTTGGAGATGGGGAGAACCAGAAGTCGAAGCACCTCCTGGTGGCTCTTCTGCAACCGGAAAAATTCACTGATGGAACGATGTTCCTTTTTGCAGATTTTGCCACCTGCCCGAGCCTTCTCTTACGAGTTGCATGATGATCCGATGATTGTTACGCTAATACCATGAATAATACGGCCGAATTCCAGGAAACAGCAGAGGCGCCAACCCTATATGCGGTGGCAAATCGAACTGAAATCAATCTGAATACCTGGGAAAACACAAAACATCTGCAGCACTGGGTTTCTGTACATTATCTTTTTCTGTGAGCGAAGTTCAATAGAGAGCTCTGCTACAGCCATCATCAAGCGCGGCAAGTGATGAATACAGGCGTGGCGCTGTGGAGTTGGGGAGGAGGCGTAGCGGACCTTCCTTGGGAAGAAAAGGGCAGCCGTGGCGGAATTTCATGAGAAAAGGGGCAGCTATGGCGCGAGAGAATCGGGCATGGTGCAGCGCCAGGGCCAAACACTCTAGATGTAACACTGATAAAATTGACTTTATTAACAAGAAAGCTGGAGATGGTGTCTGCATTGTTGAATATTAAATATTTACACGGAGGGCTACTTTTTATACATTCTGTGGGGTAATCAAGCTTTAGCAGTAGTTCAGTCAGGCTAGACACAAGCCCATTTCTTGTTCATTGTTTATTGCAAGCAGAATCTGTTCATATAGTGTTCAATAATTTAAAAGTTAACAAAATTTAAAAGAATCTCAGGCTGTGACGGGCGGTTGTGATCTCAGGGATTGTCTGTGTCATGTTTGCTCAGATTGTTCCAGAGCATCACTCGAGCAGAGTCACCGCTAAACTAAAATGCATGTTGTCCTGTAGTAAATGGTTAAATCTGACACAAGTGTCGTAACTGAATAATGCTTATCTGAAGTGACCCATTAAATGAGGAAATGAATCTTTGTACATAGGAATTGGTCTGTATTTGACTTGATTTATTTGTTTTCTGAATAAATGCATACAAAAATATTTATTATACAACCCCGATTCCGAAATAGTTGGGACAAAGTGTAAATTCTGAATAAAATCAAAATGTAATGACTTTCAGATCACATGAGCCAATATGTTATAACATTTCAAATGTTGAAACTGAGACATTTTACATTTTTATCGGCAAAATGAGCTTATTTCAAATTTTCTGGCAGCAACAGGTCTCAAAAAAGATGGGACGCAGGCAAAAAAGGGCTGAAAAAGCAATTAATATATAAGAGAATCAGCTGAAAGAACATTTAGCAAGTAATTAAGTTAACTGGCATCAGGTGTGTAACATGATTGCCTATAAAAAGGATGTCTTAGAGAGGCTGGGTCTCTCAGAAGTAAAGATGGCCGGAGGCTCTCCAACCTGTGAAGGCTTGCGTAAAAAAAATTGTGGAATACCATAAAAACAATGTTTCTCAACGTGAAATTGCAAAAGCTTTGAAGTTCTCATCATCGACAGTGCAAAACATCATCAAAAGATTCAGAGAAACTGGAAAAATCTCTGTGCAAAAGGGACAAGGCCGAAGACCTTTACTGGATGCCAGTGATCTTCGGGCCCTCAGACGCCACTGCATCACTCACCGGCATGATTCTGTCATTGATATTACTAAATGGGCCCAGGACTACTTCAAAAAACCACTGTTTGTAAACACAGTCAACCTTGCCATCCACAGATGCCACCTAAAACTCTATCATGCAAAAAGGAAGCCATTGTTGAGCATGATCCAAAAGCGCTGCCATGTTCTGTGGGCCAAGGCTCATTTAAAATGGACTGTAGCAAAGTGGCAAAGTGTCCTGTGGTCAGACGAGTCCAAATTTGACATTCTTGTTGGAAATCATGGGCGTCGTGTCCTCCGGACTAAAGAGGAGAAAGACCACCCCTCCTGTTATCAGCGTTCAGTTCAAAAGCCAGCATCTCTGATGGTATGGGGATGCATTAGTGCATATGGTGTTGCATGTTTTAAAAAGCACCATGAATGCTGAAAGGTATATAAAGGTTTTAGAGCAACATATGCTCCCCTCTAGACGACATCTATTCCAGGGAATGCCTTGTGTATTTCAGCAGGACAATGCAAAACCACATATTGCAGCTATTACAACAGCATGGCTTCATAGTAGAAGAGGCTGCGTGCTGAACTGGCCTGCCTGCAGTCCTGATCTTTCACTGATTGAGAACATTTGGCGCATAATTAAACTAAAAGTCCGTCAAAGGAGACCCAAAACCCTCCAGCAGCTGGAAGCCTGTATTAAACAAGAGTGGGATCAAATTCCAATGGCTAAACTCAAGAAACTTGTCTCCTCAATGCCCAGACGCCTCCACTCTGTTTTAAGAAGAAGAGGGGATGCTACACCATGGTAAACAGGGCCCTGTCCCAACTTTTTTGAGACTTGTAGCAGCCATCAAATTTGAAATGAGCTCATTTTGTGGATAAAATTGTAAAATTTCTTAGTTTCAACATTTGCTGTGTTATCTCTGTTCTATTGTGAATAAAATACTGGCTGGTGTGATTTGAAAGTCATTGCATTTTGATTTTATTCACAATTTACACTTTGTCCCAACTATTTCGGAATTGGGGTTGTAGTACATTTTCAGCAACGGCGTGAAAGGAAGGTATCATATTTGCACTAGTTGAAGTATTGGAGTATAAAAAACAAATGATTATGATCTTTGTAAATCATACATTATGGGTAGAGTATATTACATTTTAGCATTGAGCTGATTCGCCTATCCACTATAATGTACAATTTATTTTTCAAAGCTATACTTTTTATTCAAATAATTTAGGAGAAGTATCCACTGACTTTGAATTAGGAGCCCAGCAAACTACTAAACAGCATAGAGGCACACCGACATGATTTTGTGTGTATGTGTGTCTACAGGTGTAGTGTTTCATTTCCGTCATGCCTCCAGTCGATACGCTTTATCCTTCTGGGAGGCACGGCAGGCTTGTGAGGAAATTGGAGCCAACATGGCCACCCCTGAGCAGCTTCTTGCAGCCTACCACAGTGGCTTTGAGAATTGTGATGCTGGATGGCTTTCCGACCAGAGTGTCAGGTATGTCAGAAAGCCTCAAGTGACATGAACTTGAGTCCTTATATGATGCCAATAATAATAATAAAGTCAACAGTATTATCTGTGTCACACATTTGGGCTGTCATGCGAACTGAGTGTTGCTTATATGGAAATCTAATCAGGACATCCTCTACTTCTCAATAGAGCAAATAAGATCTGAACCAAATAAGAAACTTTTTCTTAATACCTCATCTGAAAAGGCATTTTCAACAATTTGTTACTCTGAGAAGATCCCTTTATTTACTTTAAGCAGGGTGCACTTGCACAGGTCATTTTCTGTGAAGTGGTGTAACAGACATAGGACACCTCTGGGAGTCAGGGCTGCAGAGTCCTTTCTCCCACTCAGTCACTCTCAAATCCTTCTCTAAACAGGAGCATTCACCTCTATCTTCTCTTGCATTACTCACCCGCAGTCCCAAGCTGCTTCTGTAATAGGTTGCGCTTAAGTGACTCTGACAGTACAATTGAATTCAAACTGTTCTGTAAAATCAGAGGTCCTCAGTGGAAAAAAAAAAAGCACATTGTTCAACTAAATATGAAAATGCATTGCTTTTCTTTTCACACCATGGCAGCACTCACTGATGAACACATGCACACGACAAAAGCAGACACAAAAACTGTCTGTATATTACAGTTAATACTCTGGTTCTGCTTGTATTTGATGCTTAGATACTCCGTCCATAAGCCACGGGAGGGGTGTTCTGGGGACATAAATGGAAACCCAGGTGTGAGGAACTATGGGAAGCAGGACCCAGAGATGCTTTTTGATGTGTTCTGTTATGTGGAGAACATTGAAGGTAATGAGGATCATTCCAAGATTCTATTGTCAATCTGTATATTTTATATGAAGAAATAATATATTTGATGTCTTTCTAGGATGACCAATGTATTTCCATTCACAAATCTCTTCAATACATATACAATGCATAAATATATAAAATACAGTACATGTATAAAATGGGACATGCTGTATGTGGTGTGGTATTCCTGCCACGTAAATTTGAGGATCTGTAACAACAAGTTTGACAACTTGTGATTAGCTGAGGTCTAACATCATCACTGGACATTCACTGGTGAATATGGACGCAACTATGATTTAGAGAGTAAAACAATCTATAGTGACTGCCAAATACAGCAAGATGTTGCTAAATCCTCTAGAAGTGAGATGTAACCTTTAGTCTGGTATCAAAATTATTTTTCAAATTATTTTAAGCCAATTTTTGTGTACATTTCATTTGAATATTCTTATGTCCTAGTGGAGACTGTTATCTCAGAGAGAATGAAGTGTACTTACGATGACCATAGCTGGATGTTTGCAAAGTTTTTTGTATGTCAGCGTTTGAA
Organism: Gymnothorax javanicus; assembly: GCA_029692085.1. Lineage (NCBI taxonomy): Eukaryota > Metazoa > Chordata > Actinopteri > Anguilliformes > Muraenidae > Gymnothorax > Gymnothorax javanicus. The sequence goes on from CM056193.1 coordinate 57,542,619, forward strand.
TATAAAGGTTAAGAACTTCTGAAACTCTAAACCATATACAAACCCCAATTCCAGTGAAGTTGGGACGTTGTGTAAAACGTGAATAAAAACAGAGTACAATGATGTGAAAGTCTCATAAACCCATATTTTATTCACAATGGAACATAGACAACATATCAAATGTTGAAAGTGAGACATTTTACCATTTCAAATTCAAAATGAGCTAATATTTTTCATGAAATGGTAAAATGTCTCACTTTTAACATCTGACATGTTGTCTATGGTCTATTGTGAACAAAATGTGGGTCTATGAGATTTGCAAATCATTGCATTCTGTTTTTATTCACGTTTTACACGACGTCCCAACTTCATTGGAATTGGGGTTTGTAAGATATTTAATGACAGTGCCTTTCTGATTAAAAAGCAAATAGCTGCCTTTGCTCCTCAGGCGATGGGAATAAAAGTTTCTTTAAATGCTGCAGTACAGCAAGTACATTAGGGCTGCAACATGAGTTCATGCTTATCCTCAAATTGAGAGCTAAAAAATAATTTATTTTTCCATCGCAAGCTTCAAGACTCCCCTCCTTTATCCATACAGGATGATCAATTCTTTCTGGGAAAAAAAAAATTAGCTTTTAATCAGCTGCAGGTGGTGAGGAGTCGGGCCCTTGGATTATAATTATTGACATTATAAGCCTATTGTGATTCATGGCCCCCTTCTCTCGGTGAGCTGTCATGGCCGTGGTTATGAATTAGAGAAGGAGGTCCTGGTGCTTCTCTTGCAGCCTCAAAAAAGTGATTCAAAGTGAAAAATTGTGGGATTTTGTCAGTGTAATTTGCTGAAGCCATTTAAAAGAAAATAAAATTGTCTACAGAGGGTGGTCATAGTACAATACTACGTGATAAACTAGGTGCCAGTTTCACTTAATGAACTGGGTCAGTGTGACCCAAGTGAGATTGATTGTCTGTGTTGACAGGTGAGGTGTTCCACTCTCCCCTGAACCTCACCTTGGGGGAGGCCAAGGCCTTCTGTCTGAAAGCGGGAGCAAAGTTAGCCACCACCTCTCAGCTCTACGCAGCCTGGAGTGATGGCCTCGACCACTGCAGCCCTGGCTGGCTGGCTGATGGGAGCGTGCGCTTCCCTATAGTCAACGCCAGGGAGCGCTGCGGAGGACTCGAACCTGGAGTCAAAACCGTGTATCGTCACAGCAACCAGTCAGGCTTCCCCGAGCCTCACACTCACCACAGTGTCTACTGCTTCCAGGCTCACAGAAGAAATGAAGGACTAGTTAGTTCAGGTGTGTTTTTACACATTTATCCATGCTACGTACATATGGTTTTTGTCTTCACTCTAGGTGACTCTGATTGCCTATGTCCAGGGTATATGATTTGCAGGACTGGAAAGTTTCATGGTGTTAAAAAAGTAGGTGTAAGCATCCACTAGTTTTTGTATCATTTGATTAATTTTAAGTTAAAGTCTACTCACCCTGCATCAAGCCTAAATTAGGCATCCTTTTCAGAAAAGCCATAAATACGGCATTGATGCAAGAATGGTGTTTGAGATCTGCACTGTAATTTCTATTCAGGTAATGAGAACTCCCAAACCAATGCTTCCCCAGACTACCTGTCCACTGAGCCGGAGGACACCAATCAGGACACAGTGACCCAGTCAGAGCCACTGGAGGAAATGACCCTGGCCCAGGGAATGGAGCAGGTGGAAAGGGAAGCAAAGGGTTCTTCAGAGTCCTTCTCTGTACCCTCTGTGCGGCATCGCAGGAAAAAACCAGTTAAGTCTATTGTGGCAGCTGGGGGAGCTCTCCCCTACACCATCACGCCTGAGTCTGTTCCACGAGCATCCAGCCGCCCACGCAAGAGACACAGGCACTCCCAGAACCATTCTGCAAGAAGGAAACCTCAAGGAGCTGTCAGCAAAGCAACAGAGGTCTCCACTCCAACTTCAGGCCAGGACCAAGACTCTGGACTCTCAGCCCAGTCCACCAGCCCCCACGACCAGATGACCAATTCTTCCCCTGCAGAGAAGTCTGACTCAACACAGACTGCACTGACAGATTCCACTGGCCCTTCACATGTGGAACCGGAGGCACAGGACAGGCTTGTCCATGTCTTAGAGGAGGAGAGCACGAGTAATATGGAGTCTGGGTCCAGTGATGAGGAAATCTCTGTGACACTAATGACCCCCGTTCCATTCACTCTGTTCGGCCCAACCTCAACACGTTGGCCGGTGGAAGTGGAGTCCAAAACCTCCAAGGATTTGGAGAGAAGCATGGTGATTGGAGTGGCGGTACAAAAAGAAAGGATGGGCCAGGATGTACAGGAGGGGTTGGATGGAGGCCCGGAGGTTGTGTACACAACGGTTCCACACAATGTTAGCAGCAGCAGTGGCTTTGGAACCACGGCAGGTGTGCTTGATTACTCTGGAACATCGGGGTCTGTTTCTGGTTCGGAGGAGCCTTCAGGCTCAGGCTCTGCTTCTGGTTCTGTTGAAGACTCCGTCATTACTGGCTCTCCCAGTTTCTCATACCCAACAGAATCTTTTAATTTCACTGAGAAAGCCATCACCAATACTAATGCAACCACGATGGATATTCACTCAACTTCTAACACAGAAGAGGCAGGTGAACCCCAGCCTAATTTTTGGGAGTCAACTACTAGTCTGGATGTCACTCTTTTCCCAGAGGAGTCCAAGACCTCCAGCTGGGACACAAACCCCTCTCCCACTACCCTGCAGGAGTCCCGCTCAGACCTCGAGTACAGTGGTGTTCAGCCCCACATGAAGCCACCAGCGCTGCCAAATCCCAGGAAGGTACTGGAGGCGAGAGGGACCCTTTCAGGTAATGACCCAAACTAGTGTGTACAACACTCCTGAAACTCACATCTTAAATCATCCTTTCTGCCACCCCGTGACTTTTTATTCGGCACATTCTCTCTGTCTATGCCTAATAGTATGCCTACTTATACCATCTATAACAAATCGAATATTAAGCAGTTTTTTTTTGTATTGATTTGTATAGAATGTTAGATATAAATTTTATACACCACTTGCCCAAAGTCACCCAGGTTACTTTCAATTTTGAACTCGAATGCTAGTCCAACACTTGCATGTTGGACTGGTTCTAGTGTGATAGTCATTTTATGTTCATGTGAGCACTGTAAATTACCGTAAGATTAGTAATCAGTTGTTTTTTTAAATATTATGTTTGAAAGCCATATCTAATCTCTTAGAAAAAAATGTAAATTGCAATATGAGTTATGTTCTTGTGATGTCATCGGCCAAACCACATAAAGTATTTTTACTTCCATAGGTTGTGTTTTTTTCATTGTGAAAATATATTGCTTTTGCGGGACCAGCAGCCTCAAAGGCCTTCTTCATAATAAGAAGTAGACCATTACATCTAACCAGGGTGACAAAACCTACGAGCTAAATGAAGAAGGATGACTGTTGTAGAAACGCGCTATAACAGGAGAAATATTTGTCTCTGAAGAGTAATTCTACTTTCTATCATATTAGCCTCTTTGTTAATACAGGTAGGCAATACCCTTTCAAAAAAAAAAACAAACAAACAAAAAAACCCATAGCTACCTATATTGATAGTTCGCAATGAAAGCTTTCATAACCTTCAACAAACAGCATAGCCTTCCTTTTTCTGCTAGGAGTCAAGACCCTGGTTCCTGAGAGACATGAAGCAAGAAACCCCATGGGTTGGGGCTACCCTCATGAAATAATTAGCTCACTAGTTCGCTATCTGTTGCATATTATAGCAGTGGCGTAGCTAGTGCGGGGGCAAAGACACTTCCCCTTATGCCCAACAATTATTCCTGGCAAGTTCTCAATCATTATCCTTTATTGACGCGTTTTCCAATGAGGATGTTGCAATCTACGTAGGTGGTCACATGATCCCTGAAGCAAAATATACATAACGGTTGATCGCAGGCTTTCGCAGCATAGTGAAAATGGGGAAATCTTGTGCTGCTGTTGGTTGCACCTGTAATGATGCCATTCAATCGTCCGGAAAATACGGCAAAATAAGTTTCCGTAAATTTCCCCAAAATAATGAAGCCCTTTTGAAAGAACGGCTTGTTAAACGAAAAAGAATTGACTGTGGAAGGCCTTACAAATCAGCAAAACATTCAGTTCTTTGCTCAAAGCACTTTGAGAAAAGCTGCTTCACGTACCAGAAGTTCATAAGTAAGTCAAGGGTTTTGTTGTGAAAACTGGTTCTAAAGTGAAGATTTTTAGAAATTAGTGTAAAAGATATATTCAATAGAAATATTAACCTTAAGCCCGAACGCCCCCAGTACCAGGGGCAATGAATTTGCAAAATAAATACAGCATGTCTCCTAATAGCAACCTCGTCATGTGGCATATCCTCTTAAAGCGAAGAAACTCGGCGAAAAGTTCATGATGACCGTTTTTACCTAAACCGAAACACAATTCAAGTACCAAGCAAGTAAATAAGCATCTAGCAAAACATTAGATAAAATAATATCGGTGCTCTATCGCAAGCATTTCCACTGAATCTGTGCTATGCATACAAACGATATGTCAAATGAAAGAGGACAGTCCACAGAATCCAACGATGTATGCCCTGTCATTTTAAATTCACACCACACTCAAAGAACAGCAGGCATACACTTTACATGCTACAGAGATGAGCTAAAATTTTTCCTACCTCTGATAGTTTGTCATAAAAAGCTGTTTGTGGGTAAATCTGCGCTTGCTATTGTTTTTGCCAGTCTATCTGAGAGTCCTCGCGCCATTATGCTATGCACTGGAAGACCTCAGCGGTAAAATCCTTAAATGGTTTGTTTTTTGTATGTTCGCTATAATTAACCGCAAAATATTCAACTGTTGCTTTCAAAGCCGGTTTATGACTGAGAATCCTTGCGCCAAATGCTCAAGTTCAAACACAGCACAGCTATACAAGTGCTAAATCGACCAGTGAATATATAGTCTGTTGAGCTAGTGTCGTGGATAAGGCAGATCATTTGGATCTGAGCAACTGGGGTTCAATATCCGGTTATACATGCGACCTTTCAGAACAAGAAAATAAATTTTTTGTATAAATAAAGAACAATTAATCAAGCCATCTTCCTGTGTTACTTCGGGGATCACGTGACTTCCACTACGGTTGCTGCATCCAATGCAACGCCTCCATTATCGTAATTTGCAACTGAAGTCACGGTTTCTCTCCATATGCGATCTAACAGCGATTAAATCATGGGCTAAATTCAGTACAGTGGCGGAACAAGGACAGAGAATTGGGTTGCACAAAACATCCGTTTAAAACAATTATTAGTCCTGACCTGTTCTCAGTCATTTTCATAATTAACAGAAGGTTCACTCCGAGAGCACTCTACACTTAACAGGTGCTGCTTGTTCTCCCCGATTAGGTAAGACGACAACCATTCATCTGGACGCGTATTTGCTGTATTTAAATCAACATTATTCAAAATTGGAAACATGTCGACTCTCACGCAAATAGCTGGAGCTGCACGCTTTTTATAGCCTATTGAACTGCTGAGTGCCACTTTTTTTAATCAACCCACACAATACCAAGAGTGAAAGTCTGTGTTTCATTGGAACGCGGACCAGTTTAATCAACTCGAAGCATTGGCCTATTAATTAGTAAATTCTTTTTGTGTGAATTTAGCCTATGATTTCATCGCCGTTAGATCACATATGTGTATTCAGTTGCCAATTATGATAATTGGAAAATGCGTCAATAAAGGAAAATGATTGAGAACCTAGCCAGGACTAATTGTTGGGCATAAAGGGACGTGTCTTTGCCCCCCCACTAGCTACACCACTGTATTATAGTACCAATTTTATACCTGGTGTTGTGAAAATCAAAGTGAGCTAGTCCATATTCGAAATTGCACGGTGTTCTTTCTCTGCTGGGAGGTGGGATCTTGGTTTCACAGAGAGATGAAGCAAAAAATCCTGTATGGGTAGGCCAATGAAAGAATTAGCACATTAGCTGGCTATTTGTTGCATATTGTAGGTCCAATCTTTTGTGCAGTGCTGCAAAAATGACAGTAAGCTAGTGCATATTCAAAACTGCGCAGTGTTCTTTCTCAGCCGTGTGTTGTTGGGATCCTGGTTGCATAGAGAGATGAAGCAAGAAACCGTATACAGGGTGTATCAGAAAAAAGTAGACTCAGAAAAAAACACCATAAAACTAAAATGCAAAGATATTCTGGCGGATTTGTATTATGCATGCAAGTAAAACACCAATGGAGCTTGTCCGTATTCGAAATTGCACGGTGCTCATCTCTACTAGGAGTCAAGATCCTGGTTCCACAAACACAAATACCAAATAGGACAAACACAATATAGCAAGTAATTTGATGCATAGGCCTATATTTGCTGTTGCAGTTACGTTGTACAATGCATTGTTTAGTATTGCTGTGGTACGGGGCATAGGGATTAAAAAATGCTGGTGCGGTGAGCACTGTGAGGAAGTACAGTACACATAAATTTGTGACATCCATTAATACAACCCATGACTTTCCATATTCACCGATTCTGTTTGTCCTCAGCATGGATGTCAACACTTTATCACAGGATTCAGTATCCATATATGAAAAGTTTATAAGGAAACAATTCATCTTTTTTTCCTCCCAATATTATATAGAAATATGATTCTAGTCCATGTTTATGAACTGCATGTTTTCCAGAGTGAAGTCAGCTGTGCCTACCAGCCTCTCTGTGTTTTAGATGCTTGCCTGGAAAATCCCTGTGCCAATGGAGGAACATGCACAGAGAACGGTGTGTATACCAGGTGCCTCTGTCTGCCGGGATATGGAGGGGACTTCTGTCAGTCAGGTAAGAGATCCCATCTTTATACTCCAAAATAAAAACATATAGCAGTTACATTTCGAGAGTGTCTGTGTAATAGTAAAGCTTAGAATTCTCTCCATTCTGGATCGAGCTCATCAGTTGCTTGGATTCAGGTCATCATTCCAGATTAAAATATATCATGCACACCCACAACAGTTCAGTCCCTTGATAAGTGCATGCATTTGTCTCTCTCAGACCTGGCTCAGTGCGAGGTAGGCTGGGAGAAGTTCCAAGGTTTCTGCTATAAGTACTTCTACAAGCGGCAGGCCTGGGAGGTAGCAGAGCAGCAATGCCGCTTGTATGGAGGCCACCTGGTGTCTGTGATGACCCCTGAAGAGCAGGAGTTCGTCAACAGTAAGTCATACACACACCACAAAGGCCCTTCAAATGTATTTAACTCATTCCCTACGGCAAGCTGCTGCCAACGGCGCGGTGAATGCTATCATTCCCTACGGTAAGCTGGTGCCAGCGGTGTGGATGACCATTCGCAGTCTGATGAAAACACAAAATCAGTTGACGATCGCAGTGATGGGCCACCTGTACTTCAATACTTGATATTGTGTAATTTTCGGGAAAAGTATTCTGTACAAATGCGACAATTTTATATAAAAGTGTTCCGTAAGGAATGAGTTAATGTATTACAACCATAGCTTGGGATCACACTCAGATAATTAGTTCTATTTTATGAGCCTCAGGCTCCAGTATCAGCTTCTGTAAAAGCTTTTGATACTGTAAAAGCAAAATAGCCCCTTCCCAGCTGCAATATCTTATGAACTGCAGCAAGATTTTTCTTTTCTCATTCAGTTTCCCGCTAATGGTAAATTTTTGTGTGCCGGGACGCCAAGTATGGTACTTACTGGTCTGAAACAACTGTTCCGAACTCAGTGATTTCTCACTCCTTTCTTAGACAAGTTCAGGGAGTATCAGTGGACTGGTCTCAATGACAGGACCATTGAGGGAGATTTCCAGTGGTCGGATGGAAACCCTTTGGTGAGTCCTCTCAAAGCTATGTATTCAAATTAAAAGCAGTGTAATTTTCCAGTTGAGACAACCATACAATCACGTTCATCAGTATTTGGGCAGTGACACAATGTTCATCATTTTGGCGCTGTGCATTGTATGTACCTTCAGTTTTGTCTTCAGCAAGTTGAGTGTATGCACTGTTGGAATCAGGTATCAGGCATTCACTTGACCGTTGTGACAGATTGCACTTCTATGCCCTCCCGCGCATGGGTTTTGAAGCATTGGGCTGAATCTGAGCAGTTAATATTGCTCTATTCAGATCAGAATTCATCCTGCTGCTTTTGTCAGTAGTTACACCATCAAGAAATACGAGGGAATCTGTGCCATCGGCAGATTCCCACACATGACCACACTTCACAGCTGAGGTGGTTTGCTTTGGAAAATGAGCAGTTCCTTCTCTTGTCAGCACTCTTCCCTAATCATTCTGGAACAAGTTGATACTTGTCTTATCTTTCCATCGAACCTGGTTCCAGAACGTACCAGTGGTTTACATCTTCTGTACTTACCCTCTGTACTGACTCTAGTGAAGTCTTCTCTTGATTGATGGCATTGATAAAGATTCACCTTACTCCTGGAGGGTCTTTTCGATTTGCCCAACTGTTTAGCTGGGATTTGTCTTCACCAGGGAAAGATTTTTTCTGGCTTCCACCGCAGTTATTTTGCATACACGTCCAAGCCTTTGGGGTTTCTTGACTCAGTTATGCATTTACTCTTTAAGAATGTACCAAATAGTTGATACAACTGCACTGAATGTATAATTTATTTCTATAAAAGTTTTGTTTCAATTTTTCAACCAAATGATGGCTTGCTTTGCTGCTAGTGACAACTCTTTGATCTTCATTCAGTCTGTTAATGGCAATAAATTCCAAATGCTAATACCACACTTCAAATTCTTGCCATGTATCGAGCTAGAGCTTAGCTCAGTGTTCAAAGCATGCACTTGTTGTTGCATGAAAAGGAAATGGAAATCAAATTGAGGATCTTAAAAAATTGCATTTGAAATTTTGCTGGTTTGTCGGTATGTTACATGGCATTTTAGGTTGTATCTGGGCAGTTTTCTGTCCCCGAACACGCTCCAGCTGGATTATCTCAAGAAAACATAATGGGTATTATGTACTCCAAAAAAATTTCTTTCTCCTGTAGTTTAAGTATGAAAAGTAATGCTCTTGACCACCAGTGACCACTGATGTCGCTATATCCTTTGAAATTGAACAAATATGGATCACAAAAGATATTTTTCTTGAAATGTACCAGTGTTGGAGTGCTGAGATCATTGAAATTCAATCATCGAAAATGGGTTATACAACTCCTGCTACTACCAATGGATTAAAAGTGTAATTTTAGGTATCTAACACTCTTACTTGTATGTGCTGCATATGCACCCACTGCAGAAAATTCGTACTGACTCTTTGCCTTGTTAATTTTTTCAGTATTGATAACTGCACTTCTTTGCATGAACTGAAAGTGTACAGTTCTCCTTCCTTTGTCCAGCTGTATGAGAACTGGTATCGTGGACAGCCTGACAGCTACTTTCTGTCTGGGGAGAATTGTGTGGCGATGGTGTGGTTTGATGATGGCCGCTGGAGTGATGTGCCCTGTAACTACCACCTCCCCTACACCTGCAAGAAGGGCACCTGTGAGTACTGCTTCTCCATTAAGGCACACAAACCAAGAACAGTTGCTATGAATTTTTAATGATACATCACTATAACCAAGCTCTCATGTTTAAAGCTGTGTCACAATTACTGCGCATGCTCACATGCTCACAATTTTGAATGAAGTGGATCTGCTCAACTGCAAGTCATAATCTACTTCTGTCATTGCTAATCTGTCATTGTTTTGCATTTTATTTACATACTGTAGTTACTCAGGCATTATGCTTTTTATAGTCAAGAGATTTCTATGGAAATTAGAATATTCAATCGCTACTACAGCGTTTTAGCCGAAGGATATGAAAAATGTAAACAGTTTTCCAACCGCAATAATCATAGCGGAAGCTATTATTCATCTTCTATGATGCTTATTGATAGTTGGTAAACTAGCTTACATTTTGCACGTCCTTCAGTCGGACCGCTAACATAGTGCTTTGAATCCTCAAATTTCCATAGGAAACTCCTTTAAATAATAACAGAATACCTGATAACTAAATATATGAACCCCAATTCCAATGAAGAAGGGACATTGTGTAAAACGTGTCTAGAACAGTATGCAATGATTTGCAAATCTCATAAACCCACATTTTATTCACAACAGAACGTAGACAACATATCAGATGTTGAAAGTGAGACATTTTACCATTTAATGAAAAATATTGGCTCAGTTTGAATTTGATGGCAGCAACACATCTCAAAAAAGTTGGGACAGGGCCATGTTTACCATTGTTCAGCATCCCCTCTTCTTTTAACAACAGTCTATAAACATCTGGGAAATTAGGAGAACAATTGCTGGAGTTTTGAAAGAGGGATGTTGTCCAACTCTTGTCTGATGTAGGATTCTAGCTACTCAACAGTCCTGGGTCTTCTTAGCCGGATTTTTTGTTTTATGATGCCCCAAATGTTTTCTATTGGTGAATGGTCTGGACTGCAGGCAGACCATGTCAGCACCCGGACTCTTCTACCGTGAAGCCACGCTGTTGTGATGGATGCAGTATGTGGTTTAACATTGTCTTACTGAAATATGCAAGACTGTCCCTAAAAGAGACGGTGTCTGAATGAGACAATATGTTGTTGTAAAACCTCTATGTACTTTTCAGCATTGATAGTGCCTTTCTTGATCTGTAAGCTGCCCATGCCTTAGGCACTAATGCAACCCCGTACCATCAGGGGTGCAAGCTTTTGAACTGAGCGCTGATGATAAGCTGGATGGTCCCTCTCCTCTTCACCCGCACGACATGGCACCCGTGTTTTCCAAAAAGAATTTCAAATTTTGATTCATCTGCCCACAGAACAGTTTTCCATTTTGCCTCAGTCCACTTTAAATGAGCTTTGGCCCAGAGAAGATGGCAGCATTTCTGGATCATGTTCACATATGGTTTCTTTTTTGCATGATACAGATTTAACTTGCATTTGTGGATTGCATGGCAAACTGTGTTCACAGACAATGACTTCTGGGAGTGTTCCTGAACCCTTGCAGTGAATTCCAGTGCAAAATCATGCCTGTTTTTAATGCAGTGCTGCCTGAGGGCCCAAAGATCATGAGTATCCAATACTGACCTTCGGCTTTGACCCTTGCGCACAGAGATTTCTCCAGATTCTCTGAATCTTTTGATAATATTGTGTACTGTAGATGGTGGTATATTTCAAATCTTAGCAATTTTACATTGACGAACATTTTTCTGAAATTGTTCCTCAATTTTACGACTCAGTTTTTTACAGATTGGTGAGCCTCTGCCCATCTTTACTTTTGAGAGACTCTGCCTCTCTAAAATGCTCTTTTTATACCAAGTCATGTTTCTGACCTGTTGCTAATCAACTGACTTAGTTTTAAAATGCTCCTCCAGCTGTTTTTATCAGTACCTTTTACTTTTCCAGCCTTTTGTTGCCCTTGTCCCAACTTTTTTGAGACATGTTGCTGCCATCAAATTCAAAATAAGCTAATATTTTTCATGAAATGGTGGAATGTCTCACTTTTAACATCAGATATGTTGCCTATATTCTATTGTGAATAAAATGTGGGTTTATGAGATTTTTCTAATCATTGCATTCTGTTTTTATTCATTTTTTAGACAACGTTCCAACTTCATTGGAATTGGGGTTTGTATATAAATACAGGGCAAAATGAAGGTGGAATCAGATTATGATTTGCAGTTTAACAGATTTACTTTCTTAGGATAAGAATTTTCGAAATTCTGAGCATGCGCAGTCATCGTGACACAACTCCTTTAATGTGAGATGAACTCGTGCATGAGTAGATGATTTGTCTGTCCCAGTCATGGCATACCCAAGACAGAAACAGTCCCCTAAAAGACTCTTCATGAAACCCCAGAAAAGCCATGTCACAGCAGGAATACAGATGAGGCATAACCCAATTATCACTCCAAAATGTTGCAGTTTTGTGTGTTTTGTCTGAGAATTATTATTGCAGGAGAATGTGAATATAAAAGGCCATTTTGTTTTGCAATAAAAATGTATCAGTGTTGCTGTTTCTGAATTGAAGCCTTTATTTCTTGTTTTCCAACTTATTCTGTGAAATAGCATTCTGTGGTCCACCCCCTATCATTCGCAATGCTGTGATGTTTGGGAAGCTTCGGCCACGCTATGAGACTAACTCAATGGTGCGCTTCCACTGTAAAGATGGCTTCTGGCAGAGACGCTACCCCGTCATTAAGTGCCTTCCAAATGGCCAGTGGGAGAATCCCCTAATCATGTGCATATCAGGTAAGATGTTATCCACACGGGCTCGGTCAGCTAAAATAATGTTTCGCTTCCACCTTTCAGTGCACATAAAACTTACTATATGCAGATGCTGTGCATAAGATACAGTGAACTCACTTTTACTGCTGTAATTTTAAGTTGCTCTGTAATGTAAATATTTTTAATGTAAATGGATACAGCATAGATAATTATTTATTCACAAGCTCACATTATGCCTTTATTTAGGACTATAAACCTCAGTTTATAGTCTTAATGTGACCCATCTAATATGTATTCACTCTTGGGGTGGCAGACCATTCTATTTTTTATTATTATTATTTATCTATTTGGTTATATAAGTTACATGCTGCTTCTATGAGGAAAAGTGAGGATTTCAAGAAGGCGCATATATACAGTATATATACTGTATATATGCCAGGATATGTTTTGGAGAAGATGGTGTGTCAGCGCAGGTAACTGAAACATCACATACTGTCACATGGATTCAGAAACCACTGCTGTGTGTTACGTTCTATCAACCAGCAGCGACCACGGCAGATGAACAGCAGACATCTCCCTCAGCAGAAATGGAAGCGGCCTTCATGGGTGACATGGCAACTGAGAAAGCAACAGCACAGTTCTGGGACATAAAGTGGAATTTTTAAACTTCTTACCCTCTGCGTTTCTTCTTACACCCCACTCTCATTCTCTCACAAGCAATCCCACCTCATTCTGTCCAACACCTTGGAATAGTTTACAGACTGTTCTAGAGAATAGCTATCTTACTACACTCTCAATTTGAAGCTTTCATATAATAGGGTTCAGACCCTCTGCCCTGTGGTGCTTTCTTAGGTTATTATAGTAAAATTAGCCATGGAAAGCTAAACAACTTTTTGTGGAGCAGAGAGCTGAAATTCACTAAATGTATTGGACTTGAAGTCTGGAACAAACAAAAATATGCTGTCTTAGATTTTCACATATAATTGTCAGTAGTAGACCGTAATGTTGTCGCTAATGTTCTGCTTTTCATATATGATCTTAACTGGTGCTGCACTGTTCAGGTCCATAATGTGTTTTGGAGATTCAAAGAGTAGAGGGTCACAGGTGTACAAAAGAAATTATGTTTAATGAGTTCTTAGGTCCATTGATATTACAAGCAGCGAGCAACACTGTTGTTGCTAATAGCTTGTGACTTTAAAGAATTTTTGTGAGGTATTGCTATAATTTAAATACTCCAGCATAAACACATTAATACCATGTCATTACTGATGCTATAAAAAATAGCCAACGTTTTGTTCTGTAAATATTCGTTGAAAATATTATCATCAATTTGGTAACTCTGTGTTTAGCGTTTTCTTGGAAACTGATTTGATTTTTCGTACCTTTTCGTGGGAAAGAATTTTTATTGTGGCAATATTTGTAAAATGCCCCATTTGACCCACATGTAGCCCTCATCAAATTTACTCAATGCATTTCAACAGTCAAATGAGTATATTTTCTTTATCAAATGTATAAAATAAAACCAAGTCAAGTTTAGCAATGTTTAAAATTTTTAACATTTAAATAACAAATGGAAGGTGGTTGTGTGGTATTCTTCTTTCCTGTATCTCTGAAGCACAGTGCATTTCATTGTCATGACAATCATATTCACAGCTTTAACTTGTAATTCTGTTCACTTTCTAATGGTCCATATTTATGGTTCAGCATCATGCATATCACGCATCAGAAATAATCCAGTCAAAACCACCAAAAATATAATTGGTCTACCATGCTTACATTTTAACAAGGGCATGTTGAAATTGAACTTGTATTTCCATACACGTGTATGGTAAGCTGTGTACACACACATACCATGAAATCACACGACAGATACAGGAAGGGCTAATTGTTTTTTTGTTGTTGTTGTTGTTGTTGTTGTTGTTGTTTTTGTATCTGTAATGGTAAAATATCCCTCTGAGTAAACTGACATTGGTGTCTTTTAACAGGTGATGTATTTTTTATTACAAACTGATTAGATATTAAGCAAATTGGTACCATCAGGTACATGATACCAACAATTTAACACTTTTCATGCTGTGTCACACCTTGATAAAAAATAAAACTTTTCTAACAACATTGATGAAGCTTTCGTGTCATTTGCCTGACATTTCTTGGGAACTCTGTGAATGAAGTGCTATGTAATAATTATACTGAGCACAGTATGAGTGTTCTCGAAAGGTATATTTGTCAACCTATACTATTCAAAAAAAGTAGGGGATATTGGATTTACAAGTACCATGAAATGCAGATCATGAGGTCAGGAAGGAAACAAATGACATAAAAACATTAAGGAAACATTTGTCAATTTATTCGAAACCCTGTGTACAGTCAGTAAAGGACAGATTCTCCAGAATAAGGGTCGACACAAACACAGGGTCACACAGCAAATTTACCACCATTGTGAAACAGAGTCAGTAGCGGTAAAACCCCTCGGTTGGCTAGACAAGCTCGAATTCGGCGTGGCATACTCCTAACGAGACGTCCCAGGTCATTTTGGGGAACGTTATTCCATTCCTGTTGCAATGCTGCAGCAAGTTCTTGGACATTGGCAGGAGGTTGTTGACGTTGGCGTAGCCGCTGTCCAAGCATGTCCCAGACATGCTCGATGGGGAAAAGGTCCGGACTGAGTGCTGGCCATGGTAATGTGGTGATATTCTGCTGCTGGAGGTAATCTGTAACGATCCTGGCCCTATGACATCTGGCATTGTCATCTTGGAAAATGAAACGGGCGGCCATAACGACGTGCAAACGGCACAACATGGGGTGCCAAGATGTTGTCCCGGTAGTACTGCCCTGTGACACGTCCAGCAACAACATGCAAGTCTGTTCTGCCGGCAGCAGTGATGCCTCCCCACACCATTACAGATCTACCCCCATACGGATCATGTCTAATGACGTTAACGTCATGGAAACGTTCGTTACGTCGGCGCCAAACCCTCCTGCGTCTGTCAAGGAAGTCCACAGTGAACCTCGACTCATCTGAGAACATTATGTTGTTCCATCGGCGATTATCCCAGCGTTGATGATGACGACACCATTGAGTCTGGCCCTAATGTGACGATCCCTCAAACAGGGAATGACACGAGGACGCCGGGTGTGTAAGTGAAATCTGTGCAGACGATTCCTGATGGTCTGGCCACTCACTACCAAGCCAGTATCCCTTTGAAGTTGAGACCTTATCTGATTTGCTGTTACCATACGATTTCTCAAGACAATAGTGCGGATGAATCTGTCCTGAGCCTGAGTTGTTGCCCTTGGTCGACCCGGATCGTGGTCTATCCTGAACAGACCCTGTAGCACGATGTCTGGACCATAATCTGCTGATGACAGACTGGGAAACATTCATTGCCCTTGCCACAACGACCTGTCTTGTGCCAACCTGTAGCATGCCAAGGGCACGTAACCTCTCCTCCTGTGTTAGACGGCGCATGGTCTCTGTTTAATTAACGACTTCAACCACTGATAATCTGATGCTTTCTCTTCAAAATCTTCCTTTACAGTGGCTCTAACCTTCCAATTCAGAGTCATGCAAATTTGTGGCACAACCCCCTTGATCATCGATAGCATCCCGTGCAGATCGTCAGAGTGTCATTGATGTGTTTGGGTGATGAATTTCTTTGGAAATGCTTCCTCAGTAAGGAACTATACAACATGGTTTCGTATCCCTTTGTATATGTGAAAATTTTGATCTCAAAATAAAATATCCCCTACTTTTTTTGAATAGTATATTATTCATGGGTACTATTTTCTCATTAATAATTTGCTTTGTGAAAGCATGTCCCTGGGGTTAATGTGTGGCACCGTTTTGGGAACTTAGAAGGCCGCTCAGCAGCAACTCATTATAGCCATATGACCGCCCTTGTAAAAAAAAAAAAAAAAAAAAAAAGTGAGTATGCTCAGCAAATATGACAACAAACACTGGTTTGTTTGATAAACTTAAGAATTAGATATTTTTTTTGCAAAACAAAGGCTGGTTCTTTGTTTGTTTAACATGTATTGCAAGAAAAATGGGGGTCCAAACTTTTGACTGGTACTGTAAACATCGTCACAGAAATCTTTTTTCGAAGTAAACAAAGTTTTTTGACCCTAAAGTGGCTGCCACATAGAAGGAGACATTGGGAAAACAATGTTGGCGATGTTGGAGACTGAGGCCATGGAGGGCGACAACATTATTGTCATGATTTGCCAGCAAAATATGCACGAATGTCGGCTAGTTATGAAGTTTGCGGCCTCAGAGGCACCACTCTTTGGCAAGTGTTTGGCGAGTGTTTGGTAATAATGTAAAGAAGTATGGGGAAGTAATGTTCGAGATGGATCAAAATACTACCTGGCACTATGTGAAAACCATTAAATTTCTGTAGTGACCAATGCAGGGCATGAGAACAATTCGGCGACTTAATACAACAAAGCACCATTTAGGGGTCACACTATGACCACACAACGGTGACAATACGAGGAACGGCACTAGGCTGACAAAAACGGCAACAGTGTTGAGTATTTCAAAACTGTCACCAAACATGAGCAAACCACAGTGGGATCGAAAATTACTGGCACCCCTGACTGGCAATGCACAAATGATACAAAAAACACATAAACAGTATAATTATAGAGAAATGGAATATACCAACAAGTGTGGAATGCTTTATTAACCCTCTATTAACCAAACCCATTTCCAATTGTGTAAAAATCATTTCCCTAGGCAAATATGTTATGGGCCAATATTTGGAAAAATAGTTTAAAAAAAAATTTGATTTTTTTTAAAATTTAAATTTAAATTTAAAATTTTTTTTTTAATTTTTAAATTTTAACTTGACGGACCATTCAAGTTATTCTCAAATGTTTATTTGGCAATAAGAAACAAAACCAGCAGGGTGTCCAGGCTGTTAACCTTTTCACTTTATGTAGCAGATATGCTACGGTGGTTAATAGAGGGTTAATGTTCCAAGGGAAACAACCAAAATCATAACAGCCATTTAATACAAAATAAATTTCAACAAAATCAAGGTTTCATAATTATAGGCACCCTTGATTTAGATCTTAGTGCAACCACCTCTGGCAAAGATAACAGCATGGAGTCTTTTCCTGTGATTTTTGACAAGGTTAACGTACACATTTCGGGGAATTTTCGACCATTCCTCTCTCAAGATCCTTCCTATTCTTGGGTTTGCATTTATCGACTGCCCACTTCAACTCAGCCCGCAGGTTTTCAGTTGCATTGAGGTCTGGCAACTGAGATGGCCATTGAAGAACATTGATTTTGTTGTCACAGAACCATTTCTGTGTGCATCTTGAGGTATGGTCATTGTCTTGTTGGAAAGTCCACCTATGGCAAAGTCCCAGCCCTCTGGCGAAAGCAGCTAGATTGTCAGCCAAAATATCCTGGTACTTGGTGGAATCCATCATGCTATTAATCACAACCAGTGCCCCTGGATCTCTTGAATTAAAACAGCCCCAAAACATGACTGACCCATCATTGTATTTCACCATGGGTATGCGGTGGTTCTCCTTGTCTGCATCTCCATTTTCATGCCAAACATAACGAATCTGTATCTGACTGAAACGTGCAATTTTGGTCACATCTGCCCAAAGCACCTTGTTCCAGTCATAATTAAAATGACAATTGCCAAACTCCAAGCGCTTGTTTCTGTGTCTTCTGGTCAGAAAAGCAGTCTACTTTTTAGGCAGCCTGCAAGCTCTTGCAAACAATCTGATGAGATCAGTGAAGCCATCACTGGTGATGTGAACAACTGCTCAAAGTTTGTCACGGGGGGGGGCTGGTTCCGATATGTTCTGTTACAACTAACATTGAAGTAAACAAATGTAGCTACATTACGGGGGGGGGGGCGCTAAAAACATTTTTTGGGGTGCTGTAGCCCCTCCAAAGTAGGCCTAGTGATGCCACACCCCTGACATCATCATCAGCCTATGATGAATACATGCAGTGTGACAGAGCAATTTTATGGCTGAATAAATGACATGCAATAAGCGTTACATGGTTTGCTGAATAATAACAAACACTACCCTTCGTCTTGTCCACGAACTTGAATGAAACCACAGGAAATTCTGATAATATGTCTCCCTCTACTGGCAGAATTATGTTTGTCTTTTCAAAAAGTTACATTGGAATAGTTATAGGAGGTTGGTCACCCTAATTTTGTGAAAGAAGTAATTAAATAAATCACATAAATGAGACCTGACAACTGCAATTTTCATTTGGGACTATGGTCTTTGTAGGAGCATTAGTAAATAACCAGTATGATGGAAGAGAATTATCATCAGAGGTGGAGGGGTAAATTAACATAGGAAGTCCTGTCATTTGTTTTCTCCACCCATGAACTCAGCCAATTGATTTGACAATACATTTCTGCCTTCTGAGTGAGGAATTGTGCTTAGGAGAAAATCCTGGAAGCTGGATCAAAATACCAAGAAGTGCTTTTACTCTCTGGACTCTGATGTGCTTCACAGTGCAGACAGATGATGAATTGGAAGACTGCTGCAAAAGCAACCCAATTTTTAGGGCAAATAGGTCGAATTTTCTACAATAGACAAGTCAATCATATGTCCTGAATCCAACTCACCATGCATTTCACTCCTTGGCATCACAAATAAAGGCAAAACACCCTAACAACAATGCTGGAACTGAAGACAGCGGCATTGAAGGCCTGGCAGAGCATCACCAGGGAGAAACCCAGCGTCTGGTGATGTTTATGGGTCCCAGACTTCAGTCAGTCATTTACAGCAAAGAAAATTTCCACTGACCATAAAAATATATTATTTAAATGGAGCTTAGTGTAAGTTTAATCAGGAAGACTACCTCATTCACCACTCCATAAGCTATGCCTCCGACTCCTCTGCTGGATCCAATAACTAACCTGTCCACTCTTTCATGTGCCCAATCAGCTGTTCCAGTTATCTTGCCTCTGGCTAGAAGCTGATATGGTAGTTTGACCGCCACCTTCTTGACCACCTCCAGCATAAAGTCTCCATTCGACATCCAAACGGGGAAAAATGCTGCCCAATCATGGGATTCTTCCCATGATTGGCTATCAGCCCCAAATTGAGTCAATGCCTGAGTCTTAATTTATATCTGGTTAATTTAGCACTGAAAGTATGAACTAGTCTCTCCTGATTGAATTCTACATTATGTCAGTTTGTCCAATTAATTTTGAGTACCCTAAAACGGAGAGGGCTGAGCATAAAATGGATGTGATTCCTGCAGAGGTCATACAAAATTTTTTACCAAACCCTTAAAATGGAGCTGAAAGTCTTCTATTCAGGCACATCTTGTTTGTTTTCTTTGCAAATTCATCATGGTGGCCTACAAAGTTAAAGCAATGTAAACTGCATCGCTGCCCATATATTTGTGGATCTACAGTATATCTGTTATTAATTTCTCCCTCATAAGTCTTATATTTTCCTACACCCCTATGCCTCCCAGTTCCTACCCTGTTACGGCTAATTGAGGTGAGTGTCACAGTGGTGGCTGGTGAACTGGCGTTAGGGGAAGCTCAAACCCATCCCTTAAAAATAATGATTGGTCGTGACCTGTTTTCAATCATTCATTTAAATTACCATTACAGAATCTTTGAAAACTCTCAACATTATCAGATGTGGCCAGTTTTCATTTATAACGCATGCCGATTACGACTCCGGACTTCTCACGCTTTTCTTTTTTCAGCGGTTGGAAGCAATGCATATGTTTAGTGATCGTTTAAATGAAATTAGATCATTTGAAACGTCTTTATGCAATTACATTGCTTCCAACCCCTCCATGCACAAGGACTTCAATTCCGTGCGAGAATCTCTTACAAACGCATTGATTGAATAATTTCTGACTATAGCAGAGGAACGAAAATATGCATCTTAAACTCACACCGAATGCGCAAGAGTTGACAGGTATGCGTTATAAATGAAAACTGACCACACCTGATAATGTTGAGAGTTTTCGGAGTTTCTGTAATGGTAATTCAAATAAATGATTGAAAACAGGTCGTGACCAATCATTAATTCTAAGAGATTGTTTAGAGCCCCCCCTATCGCCAGTTTTTTTTTTTTTTTTTTTTTAGGGGTTTTCTCATTTTAAACAACAACAAGCAAATACATTACTGACAAATCAAAGTGCGCATATACATACAATTTCAAAAAAAAAAACAAAAAAACAAAAACAACACAAAACAAAGCAGCTCAAAAAAAAAAAAAAAAAGGAAGCATAAAGGGGGACCAAAGGACATGTTCATAATACCAGCAAATCACAGTTACAAGAATGTATAATCATACATTTCCCTGTATAATAATGGAAAGATCAGTTCCTAGATAGTCCAAATAGGTTTGCCAAACTTTATAGAATTGGTCCGCATTGCTATGTACAATATTTGTAAGATGTTCCAGAGGTATCACAACAAATACAACCTTCTGCCAACCATTAACTGCAGGGCTCTTATGACTAATCCATTGCAGCAAAATATTTTTTCTAGCAGCAAATGTAAGGATGTTATGTAACCTTTTGCCTGGCATAGTGGTGATACGTTCACTTGGTATGCCCAAAATTAAACATGTTGGTTCCAGTTCTATATCTCAGCCAAATAGTTTTTCCAATTCACATAGTATGTCAGACCAATATTTCTGAAATTTATGACACGACCACAGACAGTGAGTCAAAGTACCTGTTTCAGTTTTGCATTTAAGACACAGGGGAGGGAGTGATGGGTTAAAAAAATGTTGACGATTAGGAGATATGTGCAACCTATGTATTATCTTAAACTGGATTGCTTTCATTCGAGCACAAATGGATATTATTCTAGTATAATTCCAAATATCTTCCCATGTCCTCTCATCAATAGTCACTGAGTTGCCAGTTCACGAGCCGCCACTGGACTGTGTCACCAATGAAATATTTTGAATCTCAAATTATGTTCATTTGACTCCCTGATATTTAGATGTAACAGGTCAGCCATTTGACTCAGCTTTTCCTCCCCTCATGGTATCCATTGTTGTTAGCCTGTCAACATTTTACTGGGTATCCTATTCACTGTAATTTCCAGAAAGCAGATATTCTCATGTGCAGTCCAGATTTTACCAGAGGGAGCTTTGATGTCAGTGTTAGGCATGGTATTATTGTCTTTGGCATTAAGGTTGATCTCAGTCTTGCATTCCTGCAGCAATGGAATTCAAACTTGTGGCAGATTCAGACTTGAGAGGTCAACAGGATATCAACAGACACTATGCTAACATAGTTATAATTAATTGGAATTAATACTGTTTCATAGTTTACTTTATTAATACATTTTTATATTAAATACAGAATAATTTTGTCAAATTTAAACCAAACTAAAAAAGAAGAGTGACAGGCTATGCAAATGGAAGACTGACCAAAAAAAAAACACATTGAAATTATTGTATTCCCTAGCAACAACATAAGTTCAGTTATCAAAACTAGAGGTTAACTGCATGAAAATAACATCATATCAGCTTCTCCCATGTACATGTGAGAATTTTCACTAATTCATTTGTAATAATTCAATGAAATATGCTGTTGCATTGATCACATGAACAAAGGATGAAACAAGAAACAATGAATTGCTATGGTCCATGTGAACCTGCTATGGACAGAATCAAAATGTAAAAAATGCTCAGTTTCCTTCATGCTGTACTAGTATGTAATCCTAAAACAGACAATGTGCTGTAGTCATATTTTATTGTACTGCTTGTAAATATCAACATAATCACCGAGTCAGGAGATAATACAATTTAATTTAAATACAAGCAGTTATCCTCAAACATGGTAACAAAATGCATAATCCTGCCCATTATGCCCAAGCTTCATTTAAAACTGCACAGGCATTTTGTCTGCTGCTCACATCTTCTTGAAGAATCTTGCGCAGCTGGCATAGTCTTCCCCACTCCCAGCCCCACTACCTGTAGCAGTAAGCTCCATAGAGATGCTCGGTCTTGCTGGGGAAGCCGAAGCTACGAACCCCCGGCTCCTGCAGGTCTCCACAGTGCTTTCGGGGAGTGGTGATGGGGAAACGCACGCTGCCGTCATACAGCCAGCCTCCATCACAGCGGTCCAAACCCCTGAAGTGCCAGGCTGAGTACAGCTGGCCCACTCTGGCCAGCTCTGCTCCCTTCTCCCTGCAGACCTCTATTGCTTCAGTAAAATTCAGTTTTCCCCCAATGAAAAACACATACCCTAAAGAAAGATATAGAGAAACACTGGCTTTCAATTTATAAATAGAGGTATTTTTTTCGCATTTGTTTTTTTATCAGTGCAAACAGCTTCGCGAAAAGATGGGGGTAGTTTTGTGTTTCTAAAAACAAGCAATGTGGACGCAACCAATTTTTTTTATTATTAATAATATTAATATTATTCAAGCAAAATCTTACATTTAGCCACTGTATGCATAATTGAAATGGAATTACATACTTCCAAATAGATAGAGCAGGGGTAGGGAACCCTGCTCCTGGAGAGTCATAGCCCTGCATGTTTTAAATTTCTCTCTGATCTTACAAAGCTCAGAATTAAGTGTGTCAGAGAAGAGAGACATCCAAAATGCGCAGGGCTACAGCTCATCAGGAGCAGCGTTCCTTACTCCTTAGACTACAGTTGAGAATTGCAACACAGTTGGGATAGAATAAAACACAAAAGAAATTGCTGTTCATATTGACAACTCTGGAGGTAATAGCAATAATTTCAAATATGTTTATGACTGCCTACATTGCTTCCAAAAAGCTACTTTCACTACAACTGGGGTGGCACGGTGGCGCAGTGAACTGCACTGCTGCCTCACAGCCCAAAGGTTGTGGGTTTGTATTCAGCTTGGAGCTTTTCGTAGTGGAGTTTATATGTTCCTTCGGTGTTTGCATGGGATTCCTCCCAAAGACATGCATTTAAGGCTAAGGGGAGACTCTAAAGTGCCCCTAGGTATCAGTGACTAAATGGTGTGTCCCTGCCTTTTGCCCAAAGTCTGCTGGGATAGGCTCCAGCTCCACCATGACCTGAGTGAGAAAGAAACGGAATAGATGATAGATGAATGAAGGATATCTATGTATCATAAACCCGATTTAATATTAATAATATTCTATATGTTGGAGACTGAGACTGATTGCAAAGTAAACGTTCAATTTCAAAACACACTTCTCCTTGCATAAGTCAAAGCAGGACAAGCCATTGGCGTTCCAACAGAAAAACACATTGCTCTTCTTATGTTGACAGAAAAAAAAACTTTCTCACCACTCCACCAATCAACACAAACTTGTCTGATAAAGGAAAAGCTGTTGCTATGTACCGTTTTGAAACAAGTACTGTGACCAAAGGCAGTCAACCATAATCTGCAGTTTTTGCATTACACAAATAAATGAGCCCTTCTAAAATGTATATTCAAAATTTTATGAATAAATTCACTTTTTCAGTGAACAATATTATAGAGTGATACACCAGTATTTAAGTCCACGAATATTGAGAGATTTTCTCTTTTTTATTGATTTATTTTTTAAGGTTTTACAGCTACTGCAATTACCCCTAAAGCTGACTTTGCTCCCAACTGAGCAGGAATGTGACTGACCTGCTGTAACTGAAGTGAAGCAGAAGGCATCAAAGTAGTCCCGGATTTTGTCTTTGGGGCCATAGCTGCGAATTCCAGCAAGGAGTTTATCCCCTCCGCACTGTTGCCGTGGGTGGTGTATAGGGTAATGGACAGTCCCATCTTTCAGCCATCCTGCATTGCACCAGTCAAGTCCTTCTGTCCAGGCTGCAGTTTTCAATACACACAATTATTAATTGGTAGCGTATGTTATTGCTCGCATACAGTAAAAACAGCCTGCCAATATATCCTGTATTGGCTGACCTGTATTGGCCGAGTTCAGCAGGTGCACAAGCAGTCGCGGACGTAGCATTTAGCTCTTTAATGAGTCTTGAAGTCGCGTACTACTTCAGAAGTCATAGTCATAATATTCTCATGATAACACAACATATGTAACCAATTAATAAAAACATTATAAATTGCTTATTTTCGCATTGCCTTGGTATTGGCCTTTGGGTCGCGGTATTAGCCAATACGGCGTCCCTCAGGCCAATACCAAGGCAATACGGAAATAAGCAATTAACAACATATATTATCATCACTTTTCTTGCTCTCATGTATGGTTCATTTGCTTCTAAAGTTCTGAACTACAGGCATTAGAATCCAGTCACTGAGAGACACAGTCTGTGTCAACTGATTTTTGGTGTGTTTTGGCTAAAAAGACTCATTAGGGCTGCTGATTGGCTATGTATATAAATGCACTATTTTCTGCTGATCAATGAGAGATCAATGAGAAAAACTGGCCGCAGATCAAAAGGAAATCTCAAATACCAAAAGTCGCTGCAACCCTCCAGAACCATGGTTTGAATAAACCATCAATTCCACCAAACATTTCTGTATCTAAATTTTGATTTAAACTTAAATTGATATATGGAAAATATTTAAATATGAGATTTCCAAAATTAGGCGCAACAGTACTACCAAATTATACATTGGTTCTGGGCCGACCTTCATAACTGCCCGGGTCCGTGTATCATGTGTTCATTCAATTATTCAAATTCATCTGGCAAACAAAAAACGGGGAAACAAACCAATATTTCGTTTTTCCGTTTTCCTATCTGCACCAAAAATAATTAAAAAAACATTTATTTTCCTGTTTTCTGCTCGAAAGGGAAAATATAATAATCAAGAAAACCAAAACGAAATAGTAAGTCTAATTCACATTTTCCTTCTCCCCCAATCCACCGCAGGGTTTCAGTACCGTGTGTGGACGCTGTGTGCACGCGCAGTGTATCCAAACGTGGACCAAGTACCGCCAAGCGTGCACGATTTCATTCCAACTTTAATTGGCAGTAAACCAGCAATGTGCTCATGTTACCACTTCCTTTGTCCTTCTAAAACTCAAGAACCATAAAGGACTCAAATTTGAAAACTTGACTGGAAACTTTTATGTGTTCAAGGACCAGTCTCTCCGAATTTCATGAATTTTATTAGTATTGAAGTTTAATACTAAACAACTAAAGTTGCTCTTATGGGCAACTTACTTGTTATCATTGGTAATGTAATTACAGCAACAAATAAGGTAGCAAAATCTTCACCATGAATCATCTTTTTCTCGCTGATCTTGTTTTGAATGAAAATTCTTAATTTGTTACTAGAATTATTAAATACATTCAATTCCCTAAATGTAGGCTACACTATTTATCTCTAATTTGAAGGTCTGAATAAGAGAAGTGTCCTTTCCTCCGCATATTATGTTGTGCAAGTAGTCTCTGGATACTGCTCCCAGAGTCACCCCGCTGGACACCCATTTCTCGCATCTTTCCCGGGATCTCATGATATGTCACCCCATTCATGAACATATCGTGGATTAGAGGTGTTCGAATGAGGCCATTGCAACTGGAAATTCAACTGGCCAACTGGGACTTTGCGATGGAATTTCAAGTAGGCTAGCCAATGTTTTTGGCACTGACCAGATTTACTACGAATCACGCACTTCAATTTAGAGAGAAATAGTGTAGCCTACATTTAGGAAATTGAATGTATTTAACAATTCTAGTAACAAATTAAGAATTTTCATTCAAAACAAGATCAGTGAGTAAAAGATGATTACTGGTGAAGATTCTGCTACCTTATTTATTGCTATAATTACATTACCAATGATAACTAGCAGAGGTATATAGTAACAAAGTACATGTACTTTTGTTACAGTAAACCTCTTAAGTAGTTTTTCTTTTTTTTTTGAGGATCTGTACTTTACTTGAGGTTTTTTTTTTAAACCGTAACTTTAACTTTTACTCTACTACATTTAAAACATAAAAAAGTATACTTTTACTTTGTTACTTTGACACTGGGTTACAAATTTAAAATATGAATGTAATTCATCTTTGAAGGATTATTTGGATTTGGTGTGTTCGAGAAGAACCGGTGCTCAGACACCCTGCAAATTTATACGCAGATACAATATTCTATCACTAGCTGCCACACCATCCATCCATCCATCCATCCATCTTCTTCCGCTTATTTGGGGGCAGCCTAACAAGGATGCCCAGATCCCTCTCCTGGACACTTCCTCCAGTTCTTCCGGGGATATGTCCCAGGCCAGCCCCATTCAGCGTGTCCTGGGTCTTCCCGGGCCTCTCCCCGTGGGGCATGCCCGAACACCTTAGGCGACCAGGGGGCATCCGATATAGATGCCCAAGCCACCTCCAGCTGGCTCCTTCGACGTGAAGGAGCAGGCTCTCTCTGAGCTCCTCCCGGGTGACAGAGCAATCTCTGGAAATTTCAGCCCCCTTGTATCAATCTCGTTCTTTCGGTCATGACCCAAAACCTGGGTACGTTTGACTGGTAATTGAGAGCCGCCTTCGGCTCCAGCTCCTTCTTCACCACAACAGATCGGTACAATGGCATTACTGCTGCCGCTGCAATGTCTTTCTCACGCTCCATCCTTCCCTCACTGCGTGAACAAGACCCCAAGATTTCCTCCACTTGAGGCAGGAGCTCTCCTCCAACCCGGAGGGGACTAGCCACTTTTTTCAATTTAGAAGAGAGGTGCTGATTCTCATAGTGTCGGCTGCAAACCTCCCCCAGTACATGCTGAAGGTCCTGGTTCAAGGAGCCAACAGGACAACATCATCCGCCAAAAAGCAGAGATGAATCCTCTGGTCCCCAAACCGGATTTAGAAATTCTGTCCATAAAAATAATTGACAAAGGGCAGCCCTAGTCCAACAATGAAACAGGTCTGACTTAAATTTCCTGCTTATTGGTGAAGGGCCCCGGAAAAACCTCCCAAGAATGCCACGAGGACACGGTCAATGAGTCCACAAAACACAGAACTGGTTGGGCAAACTCCCATGAACCCTTGCGAGGAGGTATAGAAGTCCAGTGTTCCACCGACCAGGGCCTAAAACCGCATTGTTCCTCCTAGGTTGACTATGGCCGAATTCTCCTCTCAGCACCCTGGAATAGACTTTACCGGAGGCATGTATCCCCTATAGTTGGAGCACAAATCTGCCAATCCAGAGGCACTGTCCCCGACTGCCACGCAATGTTGCAGAGGCGTGTCAACAAGACAGCCCCACAACATCCAGAGACTTGAGGTACTCAGGGCGGATTCATCCAGCCTTAGGAACTACCTCAGTGACTTTGATGGATGAATCAGTTTTTCTTCCTCTTTTTTTGAGGATTCCTTCTGTCGAAGTCAACAGCTCCCCACCTCCACTTAAACAGTGTTGGCAGGGCACTACTTTTTTTTTAAACCGATAATCCTCCTCCATTAACTTTTCCCATACCCAAGTTTTTGCTTACTACATTTAAAGTCCCATGAGCCAAAAAAGGTCTTGACGGCATACTTCGATGTCCACCACGGGTTTTGTTACTTTTGACACAACGGAGGTGGAGAACATGGTCCATTCAGACTCAATGTTTCCAGCCTCCTTGGGATCTGGTTAAAATTTAAAATATGAATGTAATTCATCGTTTTGAAGGATTATTTGGTGATTCAGCCCCTCTCTTGTGTCCAAAACATACGGCCGAAGGTCAGACGACCACTTCGATCATTGACCTCCGACCAGGGTATCCTGTGCAGATATGTCTGCATTGATGGGCGTCCTTATGGATTTATGGTGTTCGTTATGGACAAATTTATGCACCACTCGGGTTCAGATAGGCCGTTCCTCCCAAATATTCTATCCCCACTAGCGATGGAATCCCCCAGTTGGAGCACTTTCCAGTACCCCTCCCAGGGACTCAGCCATTATTGAGGCATACACACCCTCTCGTTCACTGGGAAAACTCCAACAATCTAAGCTGGGGGCTATAAGAACCAGCCTTTAAAATATGGATGGGTTCAGAGCCCAGACTGTGCGTGGAGGTGAGCCGGCTATCTCTAGGCGGTACCTCGACCTCCCGCACAAGCTCAGACTCCTTCCCCCCAGTGGTGACATTCCATGTGACCAGATTCAGTGTCAGGAGTTGCCTGAATCTGCCCCTTTGAACAGGGTGATGGGCCCTCGGGAAGGCGGGCCCAGCTCGGGCTGTGCCCGGCCGGGGTCCATGGGTGCAAACTGCCCAGTAGGCCTGGCTCCAGGGTGGGGCCCCGGTGCGATCCATAGTATCTATTTAGATCTGTTCATTGGGGCTTTAAAAAACCTGTTTGCCGTGGGAGACCCTACCAGGGGCAAGAAGCCCCAGACAACGTAGCTCCTAGGATCATCCAGGTACTCAAACCCTCCACCACCGATAAAAGGATCAGTTATTGAATATAAGTTTAAAATATGGATGAATTCACTCCAATCCCTGCATTTCAGGAGTTGCCTGAATTGAACTCCTCAGCTAAGCCTCATGTGCAAACTGCCCAGTATACTTGCCCATAGTATCCAGTTTAAAAATTGTCTCTTGCAAAGCAACCACTTCAGCTACAGTGAGTCAATGGTATCGAATTAATAGTAAAGAAAAAATCAGTTTTCTGAAGCAAAAATTCGACATGGTATTGATCCTATGTCATTCTACTATTAATTATAGTCAATTATCGTGGTTTTAAACCACCAGTAAACTCAAAGAAGTAGAAGAGGAAGAAGTATATAAAGCAGAGACTGCCTGTTTGTTTTTTGAATACTTTCATTCACCTGAAAGTCGATTGAAGAGAACAAGGAGAGGACAATGTGTGGTTGTTTTGCTTCTTTCTATGTGTACTATGAAAAATACTTTCTCCTTGTACTTGCACTTTTGATACTTAAGTATAGTTTTTTCACAAGATACTTTTGGTATTTAAGTGCGTTTAATGTGAGCTACTTTAAGACTTTTACTCATGTAATTTTCTTATAGGTGACTTCAACTTTTACCAAAGTAACTATCAGTTACGGTACTTCCCTTATACTTAGTTATTTTTTTTCGAGTTCTTGAACCAGAGTCCATCCCTCTGCCAGCATAGCTGGATTTGAACTTTGACCTATATCTCAGCTGTACTTTGGCCTGCCTGGATATAGCCAGTTATCACTTGTTCCTCTTGTGCTACTCAAACATCCTGCACAGTAAGGTTAAAATCTATGCAAGCGTTTTTGAGATATTCTGCTAACAGACAAACAAACAAATAAATAAATAAATAAACAAATGGAAGCAAAAAACATAACTTCCTTGGCGGAGGTAATAAAATCGCGCACGCTTGGCGGTACTCGGTCCACGTACACTGCACATGCACAAAGCGTCCACACACGGCGCGGAAACACCGTGGTTAATGGGGAGAAGAAAGGAGAATGTGAATCAGACTTATTATCTTGTTTTGGTTTTCTTGATTATTATATTTTTCCTTTTGAGCAGAAAGCAGGAAAATAAATAACTTTTTTATTATTTTTTGGTGCATATAGGAAAAAGCGGAAAAATGAAATTTTGTTTAGTTTCCTCGCTTTTTGTTCGCCAAATGAATTTGAATAATTGAATGAACGGATGATACACGGACCTGCCCGGAAATGTCTAGTGGCAGCATCTGGAGTTGTGTTGCTACAGCGCTGTGAAGAAGTATTTTCCCCCTTCCCAATTTATTCTATTTTGCTTATTAGAAACATTTAAATGTTTCAGATCCAACTAATTTTAATAAGACAAACCATTTACGTCACCAAGGCGTTGACAACGTAACCGGATGACCTTAATTAGATTTGTGGACGTAATATCTTACGCCCGCGGCAACTTGGAAAAGTGAAAACTGGATTGTTGTGGCGACATTAATAACGTTGTCAGTTAAGTCTTCTGCGTTAGGCAACGTAATTTATCTTAAGCCAGTTGGTAACCTAGTAGTACCTTAATCTGTATAAACTTAAGATTGATGATCACATTTATGAGGGATCCCCAAAAATTTCCAAAAAAAATTTTTTTTACTCTGAAGTTGATAACAGTCATAATTCATCTCATTTTCTTTCTTCTATTTGGTTATTGACCAAAGTCAAAAAGGAAATCTGTGATAAGGCTTTATACCTTGAAGAGTCGGAAAAGAATATTAGTAAGCTGAAGATAATAAATAGGCAGCGATGGATTCACTGGCGAGTTTATAGGTTTCAAAGCTCATATTTCTGAATTTTTGCTATAATATTTTAATGAGGCTATAGAATGTGCTAGGCTTCCTCCATCTATGTGTAAAGGTCTAATAATCTTGATGAGGACTATTGATTTGACAACTGGAGACCCATAACATTAATTAAAAATGCCAAATTATTTTATATAAAGGCTAAAATTATGTTTAGACACAATTTATTAAAAAATCCAATCCATCCATCCATCTTCTTCCGCTTATCCGGGGCGGCGAGGCAGCAGTCTAAGCAAGGATGCCCAGACTTCCCTCTCCTGGACACTTCCTCCAGTTCTTCCGGGGTATCGAGGCGTTCCCAGGCCAGCCCGAGCGACATAGTCCCTCCAGCGTGTCCTGGGTCTTCCCGGGGCCTCCTCCCGGTGGGGCATGCCCGAACACCTTCCCAGGAAGGCGACCAGGGGCATCCGATATAGATGCCCAAGCCACCTCAGCTGGCTCCTCTCGGCGTGAAGGAGCAGCGGCTCTACTCTGAGCTCCTCCCGGGTGACAGAGCTTCTCACCCCATCTCTAAGGGAGCGCCCCGCCACCCCTGCGGAGGAAACCCATTTCAGCCGCTTGTATCCGAGATCTCGTTCTTTCGGTCATGACCCAAAGTTCCTGACCATAGGTGAGGGTAGGCTTTAGATTGACTGGTAAATTGAGAGCTTAAGCCTTTCGGCTCAGCTCCTTCTTCACCACAACAGATCGGTACAATGACCGCATTACTGCTGCCGCTGCACCGATCCGTCTGTCAATCTCACGCTCCATCCTTCCCTCACTCGTGAACAAGACCCCAAGATACTTAAACTCCTCCACTTGAGGCAGGAGCTCTCCTCCAACCCGGAGGGACTAGCCACCTTTTAGATCGAGAACCATGGCCTCGGACTTGGAGGTGCTGATTCTCATCCCAGCCGCCCGCACTAGGCTGCAAACCGCCCAGTACATGCTGAAGGTCCTGGTTGAAGGAGCCAACAGGACAACATCATCATAAAAAAGCAGAGATGAGATCCTCTGGTCCCCCAAACCGGACTCCCTCCGGCCCCTGGCTGCACCTAGAAATTCTGTCCATAAAAATAATGAACAGAACCGGTGACAAAGGGCAGCCCTGCCGGAGTCCAACATGCACGAAACAGGTCTGACTTACTGCCGGCAATGCGAACCAAGCTCCTGCTGCGGTCATACAGAGACCGCCACGGCCCTTAGAAGAGGGCCCCGGACTCCATACTCCCGAAGCACCTCCCACAGAATGCCACGAGGGACACGGTCAAATGCCTTCTCCAAGTCCACAAAACACATGTGAACTGGTTGGGCAAACTCCCATAGTCCCTCAAGCACCCTGCGGAGGGTATAGAGCTGGTCCAGTGTTCCCACGACCAGGACAAAACCGCATTGTTCCTCCTGAATCCGAGGTTCGACTATCGGCCGAATTCTCCTCTCCAGCACCCTGGAATAGACTTTACCCGGGAGGCTGGGAGTGTGATCCCCTATAGTTGGAGCACACTCTCCGGTCCCCCCTTCTTAAAAAGAGGGACCACCACCCCGGTCTGCCAATCCAGAAGCACTGTCCCCGACTGCCACGCAATGTTGCAGAGGCGTGTCAACCAAGACAGCCCCACAACATCCAGAGACTTGAGGTACTCAGGGGCGGATCTCATCCACCGGGCGCCTTGCCACCGAGGAGTTTCGAACTACCTCAGTGAATAGAGTGATGGATGAATCAGCCTCTGGGTCCCCTAGCCTCTGCTTCCTCTATGGGGCGTGTCAGTGGGATTGAGGAGATCCGAGTATTCCTTCCACCGGCCGACAATATCCCCAGTCGAAGTCAACAGCTCCCCACCTCCACTGTAAACAGTGTTGGCAGGGCACTGCTTTCCCCTTCTGAGGCGCCGGACGGTTTGCCAGAATCTCTTGGGGCCGACCGATAATCCTCCTCCATGGCCTCCCGAACTTTTCCCATACCCAAGTTTTTGCTTCCGCCACCGCCCGGGCTGCAGCACGCTTAGCCTGCGGTACCTGTCAGCTGTCTTAGGAGTCCCATGAGCCAACCAAGCCCGATAGGACTCCTTCTTCAGCTTTGACGGCATCCTTACTTCCGATGTCCACCACCGGGTTCGGGGTTGCCGCCGCGACAGGCGCCGGAAACTTTACGGCCACAGCTCCGAACGGCTGCATCAACAACGGAGGTGGAGAACATGGTCCATTCAGACTCAATGTTTCCAGCCTCCCTTGGGATCTGGTCAAAGCTCTCCCGGAGGTGAGAGTTGAAAACCCCTCTGACAGAGGGTTCCGCCAGACGTTCCCAACAGACCCTCACGACACGTTTGGGCCTGCCAAGTCTGTCCAGCTTCCTCCTCCGCCAGCGGATCCAACTCACCACCAGGTGGTGATCAGTGGACAGCTCAGCCCCTCTCTTCACCCGAAAGTGTCCAAAACATACGGCGAAGGTCAGATGACACGACCACAAAGTCGATCATTGACCTCCGCCCACGGGCGCCCTCGTGCCACGTGCATTGATGGACGTCCTTATGCTTGAACATGGTGTTCGTTATGGACAAACTGTGACTAGCACAGAAGTCCAATAACAGAGCACCACTCGGGTTCAGATCGGGAGGCCGTTCCTCCCAATCACGCCCCTCCAGGTAACACTGTCGCTGCCCGTGGGCGTTGAGATCCCCCCAGCAGAACGATGGAATCCCCAGTTGGAGCACTTTCCAGTACCCCTCCCAGGGACTCCAAGAAGGCTGGTACTCTGCACTGCCATTCGGCCCATAAGCAAAAGCGACAGTGAGGCACCTGTCCCCGAAAGGCGCAGGGCAGCGACCCTCTGCTCACTGGGGAAAACTCCAACACATGGCGGCTAAGCTGGGGGCTATAAGCAAACCCACACCAGCCCGCCGCCTCTCGCGGGCAACTCCAGAATAGAAGAGAGTCCAGCCTCTCGAGGAGTTGGGTTCCAGAGCCCAGACTGTGCGTGGAGGTGAGCCCGGCTATCTCTAGCCGGGTACCGCTCGACCTCCCGCACAAGCTCAGGCTCCTTCCCCCCAGTGAGGTGACATTCCATGTCCCGAGAACCAGATTCAGTGTCCAGGGATTAAGTCGGGGCCCCGCCCATGACTGCTACCCAAAGCACAAAGCATCTGTTTGAACCCTCCCGGGTGATGGGCCCTACGGGAAGGCGGGCCCACGTCGCTCGTTAGGGCTGTGCCCGGCCGGGTCCTGTGGGTGGAGACCCGACCACCAGGCGCTCGCCTGCCAGCCCCAACCCCAGGCCTGGCTCCAGGGTGGGGCCCGGTGACGCCGATCCGGGCGACGTGAACTGTCCTTGATTTAGATCTGTTCATTGGGGCTTTGGAACCGCTCTTAGTCTGACCCGTCACCTAGGACCTGTTTGCCGTGGGAGACCCTACCAGGGGCAAGAAGCCCCAGACAACGTAGCTCCTAGGATCATCCAGGTACTCAAACCCCTCCACCACGATAAGGTGGCGATTCAAGGAGGGGCTGCCACACCAGGATCAGTTATTGAATATACACAAGCAATCCAAGCTGGAACAGTTTAAAATATGGATGAATTCACTCCAATCCCTGCATTTCAGGAGTTGCCTGAATTGAACTCCTCAGCTAAGCCTCATGTGCAAACTGCCCAGTATACTTGCCCATAGTATCTATCTAGCAGTTTAAAAAATTGTCTCTTGCAAAAGAAACAATCGTTGTCCTCTGTAGCAACCACTTCAGCTACAGTGAGTCAATGGTATCCGAATTAATAGTAAAGAAAAATCAGTTTTCTGAAGCAAAAATTCGACATGGTATTGATCCTATGTCATTCTACTATTAATTATAGTCAATTATCGTGGTTTTAAACCACCAGTAAACTCAAAGAAGTAGAAGAGGAAGAAGTATATAAAGCAGAGACTGCCTGTTTGTTTTTTGAATACTTTCATTCACCTGAAAGTCGATTGAAGAGAACAAGGAGAGGACAATGTGTGGTTGTTTTGCTTCTTTCTATGTGTACTATGAAAAATACTTTCTCCTTGTACTTGCACTTTTGATACTTAAGTATAGTTTTTTCACAAGATACTTTTGGTATTTAAGTGCGTTTAATGTGAGCTACTTTAAGACTTTTACTCATGTAATTTTCTTATAGGTGACTTCAACTTTTACCAAAGTAACTATCAGTTACGGTACTTCCACTTATACTTAGTTATTTTTTTTCGAGTTCTTGAACTAGAGTCCATCCCTCTGCCAGCATAGCTGGATTTGAACTTTGACCTATATCTCAGCTGTACTTTGGCCTGCCTGGATATAGCCAGTTATCACTTGTTCCTCTTGTGCTACTCAAACATCCTGCACAGTAAGGTTAAAATCTATGCAAGCGTTTTTGAGATATTCTGCTAACAGACAAACAAACAAATAAATAAATAAATAAACAAATGGAAGCAAAAACATAACTTCCTTGGCGGAGGTAATAAAATCGCGCACGCTTGGCGGTACTCGGTCCACGTACACTGCACATGCACAAAGCGTCCACACACGGCGCGGAAACACCGTGGTTAATGGGGAGAAGAAAGGAGAATGTGAATTAGACTTATTATCTTGTTTTGGTTTTCTTGATTATTATATTTTCCCTTTTGAGCAGAAAGCAGGAAAATAAATAACTTTTTTTATTATTTTTGGTGCATATAGGAAAACGGAAAAATGAAATTTTGTTTAGTTTCCTCGCTTTTTGTTCGCCAAATGAATTTGAATAATTGAATGAACGGATGATACACGGACCTGCCCGGAAATGTCTAGTGGCAGCATCTGGAGTTGTGTTGCTACAGCGCTGTGAAGAAGTATTTTCCCCTTCCCAATTTATTCTATTTTTGCTTATTAGAAACATTTAAATGTTTCAGATCCAACTAATTTTAATAAGACAAACCCAGCTAACACACTTACGTCACCAAGACGTCGTGACAACGTAACCGGATGACCTTAGATTCGTTGTGGC
Organism: Gymnothorax javanicus; assembly: GCA_029692085.1. Taxonomy (NCBI): domain Eukaryota; kingdom Metazoa; phylum Chordata; class Actinopteri; order Anguilliformes; family Muraenidae; genus Gymnothorax; species Gymnothorax javanicus. Next base: position 57,577,937 of record CM056193.1, read on the forward strand.
AACGTAACTACTTACGCCGTGGCAACCGGAAAAGTGAAATTCCTGGATTCGTTGTGGCGACATAACTTCGTAACGTTGTCAGTTCGTCTTCTGCACGTTGTGGCAACGTAATTTATCAAAGGTCGCCAGTTGGTAACCTAGTAGTACCTTAATCTGTATAAACTTAAGATTGATGATCACATTTATGAGGATCCCCAAAAAATTTCCAATTTTGTAAAAGAATTTTTTAAAAATTACTCTGAAGTTGATAACAGTCATAATTCATCTCATTTTCTTTCTTCTATTAAAAATGGTGCAGGGGGGTATTGACCAAAGTCAAAAGGAAATCTGTGATAAGGCTTTATACCTTGAAGAGTCGGAAAAGAATATTAGTAAGCTGAAAGATAATAAATCCCCAGGCAACGATGGATTCACTGGCGAGTTTTATAAGGTTTTCAAAGCTCATATTTCTGAATTTTTGCTGAATGTCTTTAATGAGGCTATAGAATGTGCTAGGCTTCCTCCATCTATGTGCCAAGGTCTAATAATCTTGATTCCTAAACCCAATAAGGACCGGCTATTGATTGACAACTGGAGACCCATAACATTAATTAACAATGATGCCAAATTATTTGCCCATATCTTTGCACAAAGGCTAAAATTATGTTTAGACACAATTATAGACGATTGCCAATCTGCTTTTATGCAAGGTAGGCACATCAGTAACAATATTCGTTTAATCTTAGATTTGATCGACTATAAGGACTACATAAGGGACAACAGTTTCATTTTATTTATAGACATATATAAAGCCTTTGACACTGTTAAACATATTATTTTATTTGATGCTTTGGATTTTTTTGGTTTTGGTCAATACTTCAAAAGGGCCATTCAAGCACTATATAATGACTCTAACAGTTCAGTCAAACTTCCATGGGGAACCACCCATAGGTTTAACATTCTCCGAGGTATAAAACAAGGAGATCCAGTGGCTCTATTTGTTTCCTTTAATTATGCAACTAATGTGTTTACGTTTACATTTACATAATGACTCATTTCAAGGCATCAAAATTTTAGGAAAAGAACTTAAATGCTGTCAGCTCGCTGATGAAACAGCTATCTTTTTGAAGGATGAAAAACAAATTAAAAACATTAAAAATTGTCTTAATGTGTTCTCAAGAGTATCAGGACTCACCTTAAATGAAAAAAAATGCACTCTGTTTCCTCTTAAAGATAAGATTGGGCATATAACAGAATTGGAAGGTATTCCAGTTAAAGAGGAAGTTGTGTATTTAGGAATTAATATCTGTAAAAATCAGATCAACAGAGTTCAGTCTAATTTCAAACCCTTAATACCAAAAATTAAGAACAAATTCGATTTATGGCTCATGAGAGATTTATCTATCAAAGGTCGAGTACCTCTATCTAAAACTGAAGGATTATCTTGCTTAGTTTATCCTGCCAAAGTTTTAGATGTCCCAAAAGCTATTACCAAAAAAGTCAACTCTACTCTATTTAATTTCATTTGGAAAAATAAACCTCACTATTAAAACCGAAATATTTTATTTAAACCCCTGTCACACTGTGGCGTCTATTGTGGCGAATCCCCGCGAACTGGGGGGATTATTTTTGTCGTCGTCATTCGCCTGTCTAGGGCCCTGTCTGGACCTATATACGAATGCCCTAAGATTATGGTATGCATGCTGTAGGCATTTTGTAAGATTGCCGTAGGTATGTCGGCGACGGGAGTAAGATTGCAGTGAGAATGAGCAAGAATCATTATGCATGTAGTACGAATCACGTACGAACTTTGTACGAAGCTAGAAGACTGGAGTAGGAATCATGAAGAATCACCACGAATGTATACGATCGCAGTACGAACTCACTACGCTTGAGTACGAACGCAGTACGATTGACCAAGAATGCAGAACGAACGCAGTAGGATTGAGTATGAATGTAGGAAATGTGGACGCGCCGAAATGTACAACTTTTTTTATGGGATCATGACGTCACAGGGGTCAATTTCTGGAGAGAGCCAGGGTACGACCCCCTACGAATGTTCAAGAATATATGCGAATCGCCACGACTGGCTCCAAGAATGCAGTAGGAATGCAGTACGATGAAAAATAAATCGCGCTTGGACCGTGAATGTTTTGAACATTTCAAAACAGTCGTAGCCCCTCTGAGACTGGCCAAGAATGCCGGCGAATAAGGGAGAATCCACCACGAGCCCAAGACGAATTGCCAAGATTTTTTCACTTTTTCTAGTTCGCGGGGATTCACCCTCCTAAGTCGCCACAGTATGACAGGGGCTTAATTCTTACAATCAAGGAGGCTTAAATGTGCACGATTTTCACACGTCTAATATAGTCTTCAAGGTGAACTGGATTAAACTTTACATTAAGAACAAAGAAAAGTTATGGTACTTCATTCCAAACTTGTTATTTAATAAAATTGGTGGCATTGAATTTCTTCTCAAATGCAATTTTGATGTAAATAAACTCCCTATACAGTTATCCAACTTTCACAGACAGGCTCTTTTATGTTGGCTCCTTATCTACAAACGCAATTTTTCTCCCTATCGACATTTAATATGGAATAATAAGAACATCAAATACAAAAATCTGTCAATTTTTATGAAAACTGGGTCCAAAACAATATCTTGCTTATATCACAATTTTTTAATGAAAACGGTCACTTACTTACCTGTACAGAATTTCTTAATACATTTGGTATTCCAATTCCTGTCAAAGAATACAGTATTGTTTTTGATGCAGAATCTGCATGTTTCTCAAGATTATTGCAGGGCAGCATTGTACCTAATGAATTATCAATGCTTAAGACAGACTTATTTTTGAATGGTAATAATGTTAAAGATAATAGATGTAGTAATAAATTTCTTAGATTTATGATACACTGCCCTGTAACTTTGCGCTGCAAACAGTATTGGAATAATCATTTTGAAAATATCGATTGGAAATTAATTTGGACTTACTACAACAAATACTTTGTCACCAATAAAGTCTGTGAAATTTATTTTAAAATTATACATCTGATTTACCCAACTAACCACTTCCTAAAAAAGTTTAGAAATGATCGTCCGGATTCCTGTGTATTTTGTAAAACTGCACTTGCATCTTGCACTTATTCTATGAATGCATTTATGCGAAATTTTTCTGGATTAATGTTGAGTATGTTTTTCATATGTTATGTGGAATTAAGATAATTTTACAGAAAAAAGATGTTATTTTTTATTTTGAGGAAAAAAATATGAACAAAAACCATATTTTTATTCTGAATCTTCTTATTCTTTTTGGTAAATTTCATATTCATAAATGCAAATGGTTTGATAAAAAACCCAGTATTCATCAATTTAAGTTTGAAATTAAAGCATACTTTGAAACACTAAAAGGACTAACAAACAAGAAAGCTATGAGGACTTTAAACAAGTACAACGCCTTAAAAACCTCTTTGTAATATATGATTGTTTATACCCCTTTTTTCCTTTTTTTTTTTTTCATCTGCTTATCATAATTGTTATTTTTTTGCAATTTGTACCATTGTATTTTTTGAGAATTTGCATTGTATTAATGATTTGCAATAAATAAAAAATAAAAAAAAAAAAAAAAAAAACCTAGTAGTACCTTATTGCGACTTTGCGCGATGCTTGCACTCGGCTCTTCCTTCCTTGCGTTTATTGGATGGATTTCTCGTGCTTTAATTAGCGTTTGCCCTGCACGACTTAACAGGCCGACTAGTATTCACCTTGCGAAATGAAAAAAAAAACATTTTAAATGAAAAAATAAAAAACAATCAACTTGGCTTACATTGGCACATGCTTAACCCTGTTCAACTGAGAGCACAAACATTGCGAGTCTCTTTAAAAACAACTAATTTACCACAAAACTTCTTCAGTCCAGGAATACCCATTTCGGATGGCTCAGGATGTTACATGCATAATGTGCGTCGCAAAACTGTTAAACCCCCTGCTAAATCACGCATTTCAATTGATGACAATTAATACATGAATATACATTTTATATGAACTGTATACATTAGGTCTATTTTTAAACAGTATATAATATTTAAATTTACAATAATAGTACTTAAATGAATTACTAGACAGAAACATGTATTTTGCACCATAAAGTATTTTATTAACATTAAAAATCGAATATAGAGTCTGCAGAAGCAGCCAACACTTTCCTTTTTCACTAAGGCAAACATCAGTTCAGTTAGGTACAATCTTACATTCAGAGGGAACCTGATTAGTTGGGTGGCGTATTGTAGTGTATAATAATAAAGGTTCAGAATGAGCAATCACAGATTTCAATTGAATTCACCAGTTTCAGAGAGGACGCCCTGTCAGTTAATGAAAATTGAGTCAAAGACTCAATCATAAAAACCTTAACTTTCCAAAAAAGTAAAGGATCGGGTGCCTTATTTGCAAAAATTTGCGTGGATTTCATACCTAAAATAATACATATGCACAAAAAAAATTAAAATTACATTTTGTGGAAAATAACCTAATTTATAAACCTATGGGTAAAATAAACTGCATGGAATTTTAATTTATTTAATCAGGATGGACTTGGAATTCATTGACATTGTGCATAATCTTAATAATTTTTCTCTTTTTTTTAATGTCAAGTTTGTTTTTATAAATCAGAAATCTGCAAAGAAAGTGACGTACTTATCTTTTTTTTGTGCCTACGCACCATTTATAAATGAGGCCTCTGGTGTGGTTCAGTGTGAAGCTGTAGTGGCTCTAAAGCAGGCAGTAGATGTTGAAACCATACTCTGTAAGAAAGAGTATGGCCTGGGGTTTTGAAACTGACCGTTAATTTCAGGTACATTTCCCCACCAATATAAGGCAGGCTCAGACTACATGAGTTTTAGGCCGATGTATCCCAGATTCACCCCTCCCAACAATCCCAGAAATCTGGCCTGGGACCTTGGCCAGAAACAATCTTCAGCCAAGATTATCTGGTAATGTAAGGAGTTTACAGATCTAGTCTTATGCCTCCCAAACTGCTCGCACACTCATCAGGGCAGCCCTGATAATATCAAACATTTTTGATATTCAGGATTTAGAACTGGAATATTCTGTCAGAAAATACATTTTAACATCCCATTCAGGGTTTAAGAGCTGGCGGTATCAAACAGCAATGGTAAAATCTTAGCCGCTGAGAGGCCAGCCGAGTATCAAAAGGTATAAAACCTAGCTAAAACTGACCGTTAAATTCTCACCCCTGGCTGTTGGAGAACAAATTAACTGTGTTGCCCACTTTCCCTAACCGCTCCCTCATCCAAAATCTTTGTCTTGTGATTTTCCGCCTCCACGTTTATTAAACATCTGCCTTCTGCCTCCCCATGTCACCTGAGTCGTGGCATACAGTAGCTCTTTCAGGCAAGATGACCTTAATCATAACTTGTATGGTATGATGGATTGCAAATTTCTAAATGTGCAGTTTGAGCTTGTTTGCAAATTGAGAGAAAAAAATAGGAAAAGTTCATCCTTTTCTGTGAGCTATAAGACAATTTCAAATCAGTGAGGACTTCAAATCTCCTGTAGTCTGAGCCCGGCTCTATGAGGATCAGAAAAGCCATGCCAAGCAAGGTCATGCATGCTGCAATTCTGGAATCACTGCAGTGGATGTTCATTCAGCTTGTTTACTTCATAGCAAATCAACAAATTGCAGACATGACACAAAACAGTTTTGTTCATTAGCTTAACATTCAGGCTTCATGAAACACACAGCAAGGAATTAGATTTTAATAAATGGCATATTTTTTCATAAACAAGTGGAGGAAATATATGGCATCACTATAATTTGAGGAAAGAATTATGGAATCATCAAAAATTCAGAATTATTACTTTGTTGCTCCACCCCGGGCTTTTCTTATGGCCTGAATTCTTGGAGGCATGGACTTCACTAAAGAAACACTCCCGACAACATTTGGGCATCCTTCTGATGAGTCAGCGGTGGTGTCCTGAGGGATCTCCTCCCAGACCTGGATCATGGCATCAGTGAGCTCCTGCACAGTTTGTGGTGGTACTTATCAGCGTTGGATGCACTGATACATAGCATCCCACAGGAGCTCAATTGGGTTTTGGTCAAAGGAGGGAGAGGGCCAATCTATGGCATCAATGCTTTTGTCATCCAGGAACTGCCTACATGCTGTGACCACATGTGGCCGCCTGGCCGGGCATTGTCCTGCACCAGGAGGAACCCATGACCCACTGCACCAGCATAAGTTCACACAATTGCTCTAAGGATTTAACCCCAGTGTCTAACAGCAGTCAGGGTAACGTTGGCAGTGACATGGAGGGCTGTGCAACCCCCTAAGGATATGCCTCCCCAGACCATTACTGATCCTCTGCCAAATCGGTCATGCTGGATGATGTTACAGGCAGCAGAAAATTCACCACAGTGTCTCCAGACTGTTTCACGCCCATCACATGTGCTCAGTGTGAACCTGCTCTCATCTGTGAAGAGAACGGGGTGCTAATGCTGAACCTGCCAATTCTAGTGTTCTCTAGCGAATGCCGATCAAGCTGCATGGTGCTGGGCTGTGAGTTCAGGTCCCACTTGACGACATCGGGACCTCATGCCGCCCTCACAGTCTGTTTCTGACAGTTTGGTCAGAAACATACACACCAGTAGCCTGCTGGAGGTAATTTTGTAGGGCTCTGGCAGTGCTCTTCTGTTCCTTCTTGCACAAAGGAGCAGATACAGTCCTGCTGCTGGGTTGATGCCCTTCTACAGCCCTGTCCAGCTCTCCTCGTGAAACGGCTGGTGTCCTGCTATCTCCTCCATGCTCTTGAGACTGCGCTGGGAGACACAGTAAACCTTCTAGCAACTGCACGTATGGAAGTGCTGTCCTGGAAAAGCTGGACTACCTGTGCAACCAGACAGGGCTGCAGGTACCGCCTCATGCTACCAGTTGTGACAATGACACTAGCAGAACATAAAAACAGAGAAGAATTTGTCTGGCCCTTATTTGCTATGGAGTAAAATAGCTGAATGCACATCATCTGTGAGGGTTTTCCATAATTTTTGCCAGGGGTTCCACAAACCAGCTTAACTTCAGAACAGGTTTCATATTGCTGTTTTTTTTCTAATTATTTAAATAAATTGCTTAGAACCTGTAATTGTTTGTCATTTCTCACAAGTTCTCAAAATGTAATGTTAGAGGGCTTAAAATGAGTTTGGAAAATAATTACAGTTCATTATAATTATTAACATTATCCTGGGGTGCTGAGATGAAATTTAGGGGTGCTTGAGCATCCCTATAAAAAGTCTAAAATCACTATTTCTTCAGTCAGTTTATTTTTTTTAAAACATTTACAAGTCGTCCTCCTCTTCTTTCACCGAGCGCGCTGTGAATTGCGTCTTCTGCAAGGAAAAACACAAACACAACAAAAGAGGTGAGTGCATGACATTATTTTACTTTTTCCTCAGTTTTTTTAAGCAGTGAAGTCTGAGTCTGGTGTGCAGCTTCAGGCTACTTCAGAGCCCCCTCCGGTGACCTTGTGACATCAATCTCAAAACTTCTCCTCAAAACATTAATCCCCAGAGAGAGGAGTATGATTATTCTACCGACTAGGAGCCTGGATATAGTGCTTCATCTGCCAGTATGCAATTACACACTCCCATTGAATATTCCCATTTTACCAGTTAAAACAATGATTCAACCCTGACCTAAAAGCCCCTGCCCTGTTAGTTCTGTTTCAGGTCACATCTGATCCAATTAATTATTAGGCCGAAGAAAAATTTGTGTAACCTTTGTCATATAAAATTAAGGACTTCTGTGTATACAATCACCACAGCACCATAAGTGTTGGACAAAAAGAATGCAAATACTGTACCAGGTTCTCAGTCGCCTCCTTTCTAAGCATGGCTGTAGAGCATTTCACTGATCAGGCTCCTCACATCTTTCTCTGCCAGCCCTTGCTTGCATCTCAAGACAGTCTGTGCAATGCATAGGACAGATATCTCAACAATAGTTTTATTTAAAATAATGATAACCCTATGCAACACAGCCATGTACTAAAAGTGAAACAAAATAACGTATGCATTTAACTAGCCACTGTTACTGGTTTTGCGAGGGAAATTCTATCCAAAAGGTCTTAATGAGTCAGGCGCCTTTGTGTCCTCAGTGTCATCAATGAGTTTCAATAACATTAGAGTCTCAACTTAATTTCAGCTGGCTAATTATATTGGCTTTTGCAGATGATGCATAGCGCCTAATTCACATCGTTTACCGTAAATTTCTAAATATAAAAGGCACAGCAAGCTAGCCATGACTGTGACATGAAATAACGCCATAACGTTACCCCCATAAGGACTACACTCAAACGTTAGCTACAACAACTAAAATTATAGCGCAGTGTTACTCAGTGTTCTTGTTTGTACGACTGAGTTGCGCGATTTATATTTGTCTTACAGTTGAGGGAGCATAGCTAACACTAGCTTTCTTATTTAATTTGTACTGAGCGTCGTAAAACTTAATTTTCAAAAATGATCAGTGGTTAGAATAATGTTAATTAACTACGTTTCACCTGGGTAACAACTTATGGAAGTTTCAATCGTTTGCCAACGTTAGCTACAAGCTAACATTAGCTATCCAAGTTTTTTCCCCCAAATTTACCTTATATTTACAGCGGGTAACAAAGAAAAAAATCTGAGATTTCTAAATTATTAGTTATTTTAGCTGCTGTACTATTTATATCCAATGAAACTGTTAATATCGGTGAATATAATGATGAAGGAAACTTACCTTTAGCTGACTGAAATGTTGAAGGTCCTTAACGGTTGAGAAAAATATACGTTATGGAATCACTGTCCTCGAGAGTGAACTTCCCACTGCTGCTGCTCCTAGATTGATAAACTGATTAACCTCAGTTTGCCAGGATTCGTAACTTAAATACCAACAGGCGACGTAACCAAATAACCAACAAGCGACGTGTCCACGACGTATTGAAAAGGTCGTCAAGTTTGCCAGGATTCATTACTTAATTACCAACAGGCAACGTAACCAAATAACCAACAAACGACTTGTCCATGACGTTTTGAAAAGGTCGTCAAGTAACGTAACCGAATTACCAACTGACAACGTTGTCAGAACGTTCGCACATGATCGATCACTAACTTATCAAAAGAGCACGAATAGTTACGTCGCCAGTTCATTGTGTGTTAGCTGGGAAAGACCATGTAAACACAAAATGCAGCTTTTAAATGATCATTTCACTTTTTGAAGGTGAGTTATTCAAAATCTATATCATCCATGTAAAAAAAAAAAACCAACTGGCCCCCTAAACATAATAACAAGTTGCACCACCCCTGACAGCAGAAACTGCAATCAAATGTATGTAACAAGGTGCAGTTAGTTTTTATTTACATCACAGTGGAGGAATTTTAGCCCACTCCTCTTTGCAGAATTGTTTTGATTCAGCCACATTGGTGGGTCTTTGAGCATGAACCGTGTAACGGTTGTGCTTCGTGCAGATTTCTGGTGCACGGAGGACAGGAAGTTGAGGACTGGACTCAGGTGCAAGAATGGACATGGTGGTTTATTATAATGCCTACTGCACAGCTGAAGGTATGAACGAAGCAATACAAAAACAAACAGGAATCGAGGTTCCTTAATAAAAACTATGAGTTATACAAACACTGAGCGTAGATTGCAGTAATAATGTATTACAAATAGAAAAACAAACAGGAAGCCAGGTTACTTAATATAAAGTGCTGGTAATGACAAGAAACAGCACTAGCTAGAGTTACAGTTAGAATACACGCAAAACGCTGGGATTACATATATACAAGACTAGGAATGCAACAGGTATGCTGTTACGAGACTTCACAATGAGAAAATGCGAGGCTCGTTCTTATATAGCTCACTGCTACCACGCAGTGGCAATTAGATACAGGTGCAGGTGATGATTAGAAGTGGTAGAAAGCAGTCCAGGTCTTAATAGACCGGTGAGCTGGATGGCTGAAGGTGTGATCTTACAAACTGCCTGTTTAAGGTCATGCCACAACTCTCTATTGGATTCAGGTCAGGACTTTGATTAGGCCACACCAAAACCTTCATTTCTTTTTTTTTTGAGCCACACAGTGGTAGACTTACTTTTGTGCTTTGAATCAGTTTCCTGCTGCATAACAAATCTACACTTGAGAGAGAGACACTCCTTCAGGACTTTCTGGTAGAGAGTAGAATTCATGGATCCATCCATGGCAAGTTGCCCAGATCCTAAAGCAGCAAAGCAGCACCAGACGATCACACTACCACCACCGTGTTTGACTGCTGGCATGGTGTTCTTATTGTGGAATGCTGTTAGCTTTATGCCACATGTAAGTTGACCCATATTTTCTAAGAACTTTCACTTTTGACTTGTCAGCCCACAGAATTTTATCCCAAAAGTCTTAGGGATCATCGAGATGTTTTTCAGCAAATGTGAGATAAGTCTTTGCATTGTTTTGGTCAACAGTGGTTTTTGCCTTTCAGCTCTCCCATGGATGCTATTTTTGCCCAGTCTCTTTCTTATTGTGGAATAGTGAACACTTATCTTAACTGAGGCTAGTGAGGCCTGCAGTTCTTTAGATGTTAGTCTGGGTTCTTTTGTGATTTCAAGGATGCACTCTCAAGCTGTTCCTGTTTAAGTTTGCCTGATTAACAATCAAACAATTTATTGACTGAACAACCAAGACCAATAAATGACCTGTAATGATTAAGGAATGATAATGACACAGTGATGGCCTAAAGGCGACATGTATATAATTGATGTGACATAGGGATGGCAATAATAAATTTAAAAAATCCAAATCTGTCACTGTCCTCTATCTCTCTTGGATTATTTGCATTTATTCTCAGATTATTGCAGTCCTTACAATGTCACTCTCCTATAGCCATGACCATATTCAAAATACAGAACTTACTCTCCCACCTTATCGCCAATGCACCATTTTTCCAGCATTAAGAGATAAAATACATGCCGCACAAAGGTTGAAATCAGCCTGCATTCTGGAATCTTCTTGTGAGAGGCTGAGAACTGTGGGAGGTTATCCAGGTAATTGCATGTATTCAAAACAAATCCAAATAATATTTTCATAATGCAGCTTTTATGCAATTCAACTTAATCTGCATATTTTACATAGTTTTTGATGCTGTCATTTGTATTGCACACAGAATTCCCTATAGGGGAAATAATTTATTGCAACTTAAATTATTAATTAAGAAGCAACCATGACACAACAAAGTGTTCCATGTATGCATCAATGCCCTTAGACAAATATCGCCCTAGGGTTGTTTCTAATGCAGAATGTAATACCAGCCTTCTTTCCCAGCTGATGTTTACATTTAAATAATATACTTACCCAGTATAGCTGCCCTCTGTCTGACTTATCTACAGTGGTTAGGTTACCTCATACAGGATAATGCTACTTATTTATACTACGATCAAGAAAATGATTGGATATCCAACACTTAAAAGAATATACTTGCATGCAGGGTAATATGTTAATTTGAAGTGTCAAATAAAGGGCTTGAGAAATAAAATGACTCATGAATATTTCAACAAAAGATTTTGGCAAATTAATCACTTAGGAGTACAAGGTAAAGTCTGTTAGGTACCATTATCTACCTATCAAAAGGGCACAAAGTCGAAGGGACAAGCCGTTATACCCCTGAAAGAACACCTTTTTTTCTGACAGTGTGAGAGGTTTCCACATAAGATTGAAAATATAGCATCTGAAAGCATACCAGACTTTCATTAAGAAATTGAACTTGGTTTTTCATTAAGATGGAAGCCGTAAGCACTGAAAGTCCGCTAAGCAAACATATTTGGAAGAATAGGAAGACGTAGTCCCAGGCACTCTAAAATACAAGGATCATTGTACAACCCCAATTCCGAAATAGTTGGGACAAAGAGTAAATTGTGAATAAAATTAAAATGCAATGACTTTCAGATCACATGAGCCAATATGTTATTTACAATAGAGCATAGATAACATTTCAAATGTTGAAACTGAGACATTTTACATTGTTATACTCAAAATGAGCTTATTTCAAATTGTCTGGCAGCAACAGGTCTCAAAAAGTTGGGACACAGGCAAAAAAGGGCTGAAAAAACAATATATAAGAGAATCAGCTAAAAGAACATGTAGCAAGTAATTAAGTTAACTGGCATCAGGTGTGTAACATGATTGGCTATAAAAGGGATGTCTTAGAGAGGCTGAGTCTCTCAGAAGTAAAGATGGCCAGAGGCTCTCCAACCTGTGAAGGCTTGCGTAAAAAAATTGTGGAAGACTTCAAAAACAATGTTCCTCAACGTCAAATTACAAAGGCTTTGAAGGTCTCATCATTGACAGTGCATAACATCATCAAAAGATTCAGAGAAACTGGAAAAATCTCTGTGCGTAAGGGACAAAGCCGAAGACCTTTACTGGATGTCCATGATCTTCGGGCTCTCAGACGCCACTGCATCACTCACCGGCATGATTCTGTCATTGACATTACTAAATGGGCCCAGGAATACTTCAAGAAACCACTGTCTGTAAACACAGTCCGCCGTGCCATCCACAGATGCCACATAAATCTCTATCATGAAAAAAGGAAGCCATTGTTGAGCATGATCCAGAAGCGCCGCCGTGTTCTGTGGGCCAAGGCTCATTTAAAATGGACTGTAGCAAAGTGGCAAAGTGTCCTGTGGTCAGACGAGTCCAAATTTGACATTCTTATTGGAAATCATGGGCGTCGTGTCCTCCGGGCTAAAGAGGAGAAACACCACCTCTCCTGTTATCAGTGTTCAGTTCAAAAGCCAGCATCTCTGATGGTATGGGGATGCATTAGTGCATATGGTGTGGGACCCCTGCATGTTTTAAAAAGCACCATGAATCCTGAAAGATATATAAAGGTTTTAGAGCAACATATGCTCCCCTCAAGACGACATCTATTCCAGGGAAGGCCTTGTGAATTTCAGCAGGACAATGCAAAACCACATACTGCAGCTAATTACAACAGCATGGCTTCGTAGTAGAAGAGTCCGTGTGCTGAACTGGCCTGCCTGCAGTCCTGATCTTTCACCGATTGAGAACATTTGGCGCATAATTAAACGAAAAGTCCATCAAAGGAGACCCAAAACTCTCCAGCAGCTGGAAGTCTGTATTAAACAAGAGTGGGATCAAATTCCAATGGCTAAACTCAAGAAACTTGTCTCCTCAATGTCCAGATGCCTCCACTCTGTGTTAAAAAGAAGAGGAGATGCTACACCATGGTAAACAGGGCCTTGTCCCAACTTTTTTGAGACCTGTAGCAGCCAGCAAATTTGACTGAGCTCATTTTGTGGATAAAATTGTAAAATTTCTCAGTTTCAACATTTGCTATGTTATCTCTGTTCTATTGTGAATACAATACTGGCTGGCGTGATTTGAAAGTCATTGCGTTTTGATTTTATTCACAATTTACACTTTGTCCCAACTATTTCGGAATTGGGGTTGTATTTTTATTGAACAGTATGTGTATATACTATGCAAAACAATGACAACATACGGTACGTCTTCATATTGACGGATAATTCTTTAACGTTCTAAAGTTTTGAAAAAGTGCCTGTCATCAGGCATCGCGGCATTAGCAGGTTGAGTCCTGTATTAGAATTCTCCAGTGAACCTCAATCATTTATTTTTGTGATATGAAAATTCACTCTGTTAATTGTGCCAGAAAAGAATTATAATCGACGCCACTGTTCTGCATCACCTCTGTACAGCTGCTTATATGTAGCCAGTGTAGAATCCTGTCCGAAGCAAGCCTCTTTGGCCTCCTGATGGTTGAATTTATAGCGACCGTTGGCACTCTGATAAGGAAACACAAGCCCTGGAAAAAAATACACGTAAATTAATTATATTTAAATGGAAAAATTCATTGATGAAATAAATGGAAGAATTTTGATAAAAAGTCATCTTTGTTTACAAAGATGTGCATTCGATAACACAGAACATTTAAACATGTGTGATATCAAGTTATTTTATTGGCTACCATGAAGACCAATGGTTACATTACAACAATCAGCCATAACATTACGACCATTGACAGATGAAGGGCATAACATTGATTATCTTGTTACAATCATGGCATCTGTCAGTGGGTGAGTTATATTGGGCATCACGTGAATATTTTGTCCTCGAACTTGATGCATTAGAAGCAGGAAAGATGGGCAAGCGTAAGGATGTGAGCGACTTAGACAGGGACCAAATTGTGATAGCTAAATGACTGGGTCAGAGCATCTCCAAAACTGCATCTCTTGAGGGGTGTTCCCAGTGCACAGTGGTCAGTACCTACCTAAAGAGGTGCAAGGAACGAAAAATGGTGAGTCGGTGACAGGTTCATGGGCGGCTAAGGCTCAATGACGTGCGTGGGAAGCAAAGGCTGGCCCGTGTGGTTTAATCCAACAGAAAAGCTACTGTAGCTCACATTGCTGAGAAAGATCATGGTGGTTCTGGTAGAAAGGTGTCAGAACACACAGGGCATTGCAGTTTGTTGCGTATGAGCTGCGTAGCCTCAGGGTACCCATGCTGACCCCTGTCCAATGCCGAAAGCGCCCTCAATGGACCACAGAGCAATGGTAGAAGGTGGCCTGGTCTGATGAATCACATTTTCTTGTACAAACCCAATTCCAATGAAGTTGGGACGTTGTGTAAAACGTGAACCAAAACAGAATACAATGATTTGCAAATCCTTTTCGACCTATATTCAACTGAGTACACTACAAAGACAAGATATTTAATGTTCAAACTGATAAACTTTATTGTTTTTTTTTTAAATATTCACTTATTGAATTTGATGCCTGCAACAAATTCCAAAAAAGCTGGAACAGGGGCATGGTTAACACTGTGTTACATCACCTTTCCTCTTAACAACACTCAATAAGCATTTGGGAACTGAGGACACTAATTGTAGAAGCTTTGTAGGTGGAATTCTTTCCCCTTGTTGCTTGATGTATGACTTCAGTTGCTCAACAGTCTGGGGTCTCCGTTGTCGTATTTCGCGCTTCATAATGCGCCACACATTTTCAGTGGGAGACCGTTCTGGACTGCAGGCAGGCCAGTCTATTACCTGTACTTTTTTACCACGAAGCCACACTTTTGTAGCATATGCAGAATGTGGCTTGGCATTGCCTTGCTGAAATAAGCAGGGACGTCCCTGAAAAAGACGTTGCTTGGATGGCGGTATATGTTGCTTTAAAACCTGTATGTACCTTTCAGCATTTATGGTGCCTTCACAGATGTGCAAGTTACCTATGCCATGGGCACTAACACATCCCCATACCATCACAGATGCTGGCTTTTGAACTTTGCACTGATAACAGTCTGGATGGTCCTTCTCCTCTTCAGCCTGGAGGACAAGACGTCCATGATTTCCAAAAACAATTTGAAATGTGGACTCATCAGACCATAGCACACTTTTCCATTTTGCGTCAGTCCATCTCAGATGAGCTTGGGCCCAGAGAAGCCGGCGATGTTTCTGGGTGTTGTTGATATATGGCTTTTGCTTTGCATGGTAGAGTTTTAACTTGCACTTGTAGATGTACTGACGAACTGTGTTAACTGACAATGGTTTTCTGAAGTGTTCCTGAGCCCATGTGGTAATGTCCTTTGCAGAATGATGTTGGCTTTTAATACAGTACCGCCTGAAGGACCGACGGTCATGGGCATTCAATGTTGGTTTTCGGCCTTGCCGCTTATGTTTAGAGATTTCTCAGGATTATCTGAATCTTTTGATGACATTGTGGACTGTAGATGATGAAATCCCTAAATTCCTTGCAATTGCATGTTGAGAAACCTTGTTAATAAACTATTGGACTATTTGCTCAAGCAGTTGTTCACAGAGCGGTGAACCTTGCCCCATCCTTGCTTGTGAACGACTGAGCCTTTCGGGGATGCACCTTTTATACCTAATCATGACACTCACCTGTTTCCAATTAACCTGTTCACCTGTGGAATGTTCCAAACAGGTTCCTCTACTTTCCCTTTCTTGCTGCCCCTGTCCCAGCTTTTTTGGAGCGTGTTGTAGGCATCAAATTCAAAATGATTGAATATTTCCAAAAAAAAAAACGATAAAGTTTATCAGTTTGAACATTAAATATCTTGACTTTGTAGTGCATTCAATTGAATATAGGTAGAAAAGGATTTGCAAATCATTGTATTCTGCTTTTATTCACGTTTTACACAACGTCCCAACTTCATTGGATTTGGGGGTCTGTACATCATGAGGATGGCCTGCTGTATGTGCATCGCTTACCTGGGGAAAACTTGACACCAGGATGCACTATGGGAAGAAGGCGAGTCAGCGGAGGTAGTGTGATGCTTTGGGCAATGTTCTGCTGGGAAACCTAGGATCCTACCATTTGTGTGGCTGTTACTCTGACATGTACCATCTACCTACACACTGTTGCAGACAAAGTGCACTCCTTCATGGAAACAGTGGCCTCTTTTTGCTCAATAATGCGCCCTACCGCACAGTAAAAATGCTTCATGTATGTTTTGAAGAACAGAACAACGAGTTCAAGGTGTTGACTTGGCATCCGAATTCCCCATATCTCAATGCAATTGAGCATCTGTGGAATGTGGTGGTCCGATCCATGCAGACCCCACCTCGCAACTTACAGGACTTAAAGGATCGGCTGCTATCTTCTTGATGCCAGATACCACAGCACATCTTCAGAGGTCTTGTGGAGTTCACGCCAGGACTGTTTTGACGGCAAAGGGGGACCTACACAATATTAGACAGGTGGTCATAATGTTATGGCTGATGAGTAAATATTCCATTATAGAGGCTATCACTGCTTACCTTCTATTCTCAGGGTAAGAACAACACTTTCATCTTCGATTCCATTGACAAGTTCGCAACGGTAACTCCCATCGTCCTCCAGTTCAAGGCTGCTGATCCGCAGAGAAGCATCCAATGGATGTGCCCGCCGTAATGATGCTCGAGGCCCAATCGAGCCATATCCCTTTTGTGCATGACCGTTTGTAATTAGAATAATGTTTTCCACTCCACGATGCAGTGGCTCCAACTTAGTCCACTTTACTTTGTACTGAGGTGGCTTAATTCGCAGTAAACACGGGAGAGTGATATTCGCCCCTCGACAAGCAGTTACTTCTGCATAGACGGGTGGTTCGAGAAGGTAACGAAGTTTCTGATGCACATCTGCAACACAGTACAGGAAAAAAATCTGTGGTAGCCTACTGAAGACGAGTCCTCGAAATAATGAAATGATGTATAAGACCACTGTTATTCAAGATTGTTGGAGGCAAATTGATAGAAAGGATTTCCCAAATTATTACTAGACATGGGCCTGCCTTAGCTACACATAGCAATTCTGTAATAATACAGCTGTTGTCTAGAAAGCACTCAGACGTCGCCTAATCTTCGCTGTTGTGAAATACATTGTCGGAGGAAGTCGGATTCGGATTTATCGGAACATAAAGTATTTGTACAAGAAGTAATCTGACAGCTGATGTAGGTGTTGTGGTCACGTGATACTGGTGCTCAACAGTGCCGTCTTTAAGCACACAGAAATTCTTTCAGATACTGGATCAAAAATATGAGTCGAATCCTCAACAAATTCAACCACTCCCTCCTTGGCACAATAATTAGCAACATACAAAATTTCATTGACATCCATTCAAAAAAGATATCCCGTTCATTGACTGACGGACGAACGAACGAACAAACAAACAAACAAACAAACAATTGCCATGTGGAAAAAAAAGATTACCTCCTGTCTGAGGTAAAATGATAATAACACCTTGGTCATCTGAAGGTTGGAATTGCAATTTTTGCCATTTCGATGCATTACAATAAATTAAGTTTATCTGATCTGAAGTTTCTGAAAAAATAAAAATTAAAAAACAATACATATTGTTTAAATTTAAAGTGCTCTAGCCACATCGCAATGAATATGTTGCATTATAAAATCAGTTTAATTTTCCACGATGAGTGTTTTTTTCATTCTTTCCTGTTTCTTTTAATGAGCATGAAAACAGCAAGTCTGACAAAATGTTTCAAGGTGTAGACATACTCGCAGTGACTTACTTTTGTGGAATACAGCTGATGTCCAGGTGAAATAGGTGAGGGCCATCAGAATTGCAGCTACACTATGCATGATGGGATGCAACACTCAAATCTGTCGTCCCACCTCCTGTTACAGAGAAACAATAGATTCTTTTTGATTTTTTTAGTTATTGCATTTGAACACTACCCAATACGATTTTTGTGGTGAAGTATCATTGGTGTCAGTTGAATGCAGTTTGTAAACAGTTGTAACATAGTAAGTGGCCTGCTTGGTTGACAAAATTGTAGTTCTCCAAAACAGTTTATGAAGCACGTTGATTAAGAACTGAAATATCAAATTTGGAGAAAGGAAATCCACAGTCTTCAAATATATTTTTGAATGTATTCTTGAACAGTTACAATATTTAGGGACATAAGGGTTTGGTAAACAAGGTTTCACCCACAGGCTTTGCTAGGTCATGAGACCTGCCAGCCATGGACTTCATACAGAATTCTGTTCAAAACCTAAAAAAACCTGTCTAATAGAAGCATGGTCAGTGAACCAGTCTCTGTCAACATGGCCACCTGTCAAGTTACACTCAATCAACAATTACAGCCAGTCAGAATGCAATTTGTGATATTGTTGACCTTTCAATGTGTTGCAGTCCCTGAGATGCTGAGACTCATACTGCATCACAGGCTGAATTTTTTTTTAGATCTACTATAACAGAGGATACCTGTAGACATGAGACTGGCGGAGTCTGGAGCTGTTTATATAACTTGATATGAATGATCTTCGCTCACCTACAATTTACATCTGGCATTTTCATCCTTAAAAAATATGGACAGCTATCAGTCAAGAGGCTTTCTTGCTTACTTTCACATTGCATAGCACGCTCAAGTTATTCAACCAACAGTCATATCAGGTTCCCCAAAATCATCACTTAAGCAATGGAACATAACAGTCACATTGTCTTGCTCAAAGCTCTCGACAGCTGATTTGACGCCACTTTGCCAGTTAAAAAACTTGCAAAGGTCTCACTGTACGTACATAACAACCTCCTGCTAAGACCAAATATGATCCGAAGAGATATAAATAAAGAATCTCAAACCTGTAAAAGTTGACACTGCCAGCGAAGCTTTGAACTTTTTTTTTTTTTTTTTTTTTTGAGCAGCGATGTTCACGGAAACATGTTAGGTTCCTGAGGGTTAGGTATGGCTTGTCTGATTCAAAGGCCAGCAGCTGTCTTAATTTGAGCTGCTTCCTTTTGTCTTTCTCTCCCTCTGTATCCCTTTGCCCTTTTCCTTCTCCCTCGGGAAATCTCTTTTTCTCAATATTTCTGTCCTCTTTCCTCTGCCAATCTCTGTTTGTAAGCCCCCCCGATTGCTCTTTCTCTCTGCGCAGTGGTTGAGACTCGTGTCCCAGGCCAAAAAGTGCGTAAACAACCTTTTTCTCCTTTATGCTCCAGATGTTAATTAGATGGTGACAAGGGGCGATTGTTCTGCCTGCTGCCTGTCTCTTCCACTGCTCAATATGAGAACCAGGAAAAAAAAAGAAATACATTGAATGACCAAGGGAAGAGTGCAGTGCCCTGCTGGCATATACATGATAATATGAGGGCATTTCCACCTCTCTAAGTGAACCCCATGCTGAAGCTCCAGCATTGAAGAGCCTGCTCTCTGATCATAAAGCCTTTGGTAATTATATGTTTGTGTCTTTGTCTCAGAGGCAACAAACAGTAGCAACAAAAAAATGCCCTTTGACATCTATTTCACATATTTGTCACGGTACATGGTTTCAGATTTTTGAAAAAAATTCAATTTAAAACAAAGAGAATTGGAGGAAACACAAAACCCATTTTCTAAAATTGTAATATTGCATGTTAATGGATAATTTGTTATGTTAATTGTTATTAACAATGTTAATTTTCAGAGAATTGCTTTAATCTCTTCAACTCGAATAACCCCGGATTTCCTGAAGGATTCTTTGTGGCATTCCGTCAGAGGTATAGAGGCCTTTCACCTTTTAATGCATAATTGCACCCAACCCGTTCCTGTTTAAGATCACCTGATTGACGATCAACAATTTATTTATTGAAAAATTAAGATTGAGACAAGAAACATTATATATTGTGTATACAACCCCAATTCCAACATAGTTGGGACAAAGTGTAAATTTTGAATAAAATCAAAATGCAATGACTTTCAGATCACATGAACCAATATGTTATTTACAATAGAACATAGATAACATTTCAAATGTTGAAACGGAGACATTTTACATTTTTATCCACAAAATGAGCTTATGTCAAATTTTCTGGCTGCAAGAGGTCTCAAAAAAGTTGGGACACAGGCAAAAAAGGGCTGAAAAAGCAATTAATATAAGAGAATCAGCTGAAAGAACATTTAGCAAGTAATTAAGTTAACTGGTATCAGGTGTGTAACATGATTGGCTATAAAAGGGATGACTTAGAGAGGCTGAGGCACTCAGAAGTAAAGATGGTCAGAGGCTCTCCAACCTGTGAAGGCTTGTGTAAAAAAATTGTGGAATACTTTACAAACAATGTTCCTCAAGGACAAATTGCAAAGGCTTTGAAGGCCTCATCATCAACAGTGCATAACATCATCAAAAGATTCAGAGAAACTGGAAAAATCTCTATGCGTAAGGGACAAGGCCCAAGGCGTTTACTGGATGCCGGTGATCTTCGGGCTCTCAGACGCCACTGCATCACTCACCGCCATGATTCTGTCATTGACATTACTAAATGGGCCCAGGAATACTTCAAGAAACCACTCTCTGTAAACACAGTCCACCATGCCATCCACAGATGCCACCTAAAGCTCTATCATGCAAAAAGGAAGCCATTGTTGAGCATGATCCAGGAACGCCGCCGTGTTCTGTGGGCCAAGGCTCATTTAAAATGCACTGTGGCAAAGTGGCAAAGTGGCCTATGGTCAGACGAGTCCAAATTTGACATTCTTATTGGAAATCATGGGCGTTGTGTCCTCAGGGCTAAAGAGGAGAGACACCACCTCTCCTGTTATCAGTGTTCAGTTCAAAAGCCAGCATCTCTGATGGTATGGGGATGCATTAGTGCACATGGTGTGGGACCCTTGCATGTTTTAAAAAGCACCATGAATCCTGAAAGGTATATAAAGGTTTTAGAGCAACATATGCTCCCCTCAAGACGACATCTATTCCAGGGAAGGCCTTAAGTATTTCAGCAGGACAATGCAAAACCACATATTACAACAGCATGGCTTCGTAGTAGAAGAGTCCGTGTGCTGAACCGGCCTGCCTGCAGTCCTGATCTTTCACTGATTGAGAACATTTGGTGCATAATTAAACAAAAATTCCATCAAAGGAGACCCAAAACTCTCCAGCAGCTGGAAGCCTGTATTAAACAAGAGTGGGATCAAATTCCAATGGATAAACTCAAGAAACTTGTCTCCTCGATGCCCAGATGCCTCCACTCTGTGTTAAAAAGAAGAGGGCATGCTACACCATGGGTTACAGGCCCCTGTCCCAACTTTTTTGAGACCTGTAGCAGCCATCATTTTTGAAATGAGCTTATTTTGTGGATAAAATTGTTAAATTTCTCAGTTTCAACATTTTCTATGTTATCTCTGTTCTATTGTTAATAAAATACTGGTTGGTGTGATTTGAAAGTCATTGCGTTTTAATTTTATTCACAATTTACACTTTGTCCCAACTATTTCGGAATTGGGGTTGTATTTACAGCGCCCTCCATAATTATTGGCACTCCTGGTTCAGATGTGTTAAAAGCCTTAAAATAAATTCATTTTTTATTGCAGAAGCATACTCTCACACTGAAAATTGTAGAAAAATGTAACCTTCAACTTAAGTGAATTTTAAGGGAAAAAAAAAATCCCTGACTAAGAAATAATTATTTTTCATAAAATCACCTGTTCCACAATTATTGGCACCCCTAACAATTCCTAGGAAATAAATGTAATTGAAGTATTTCTGTCATTTCTACAGTAGTTTGCAAAGTTGATCAGAGTATCTAGGAACATTTAATTAGTAATTCATCACTTCCTGTTTCCCTGGGGTATAAATATGACATGACACAGAGGCCATTTCTCTTATCCACTCTTCAACATGGGAAAGACAAAGGAACACACTATTCAAGTAAGGCAGATGTGTGTCGACCTTCACAAGTCAGGCAATGGCTACAAGAAAATAGCCACTCGCCTGCACCTGCCCATATTTACTGTCAGAGGAATCATTAAGAAGTTAAAACAACTGGAACAGTGGTAAACAAGCCTGGACGAGGATGCAAGGTTATCTTGCCACCACGCACAGTGAGGAGGATGGTAAGAGAAATAAAAAGTTCTCCAAAGCTCATTGTTAAAGAATTGCAACAAATGGTAGCATCTTGGGGTCACAAAGTCTCCAAAACAACCATCAGGCGCTATCTACATGCCAACAAGCTGTTTGGGAGGCATGCACGGAAAAAACCTTTTCTCACTCACAATCATAAATGCAAACATCTGCAATGCAAACGGGCTTTTTTTGTGCCTCATTCGGGGGGGGCACTGAGGGGGTGGGTTGTGTTTTTTGTTTTGTTTAGTTTTATGTTTTTCTTACACTACTGTGGGGAATGGTCAGATTGTCATTTTTTCAAAATAATTGATGGTGCCTGACGACGTTGGAAATAGCAGCACCAATACAAATTTAACATGGGTTTCATGGAACGTGAAGGGTCTTGGGATTGCCTCTAAAAGAGGCCAGGTTTTCTCTCATCTCAAATCATTGAAAGCAGATGTTATTTTTCTTCAAGAGACCCACCTCAGTGCCAGTGATCAGCGTAGGTTGAGGACAAATTGGATCTCGCAGGTATATCAAGCACCTTTTACTCGAAAAGCTAGGGGTGTCGCTATTTTATTTCGCAAAAGTATTCCATTTCGTCTTGAATCTATGGTGGCGGACCCATATGGCAGATACCTAATGATCACAGGCCATATAAACTGCTTTCCAATAACAATGATTAATATTTATGGTCCAAATGCTGTTGATTGTGATTTTTTTCGTAAAATTTTTGATTTGATACCAGCTTTGAATCCCAATGTTATCATTGTAGGTGATTTCAATTGCTACTTAGACCCATTATTAGACAGACTCTCAACAAAAAAGCCTTTTACATTATCTGCTGTACAAACTGATTAAAACTAGGAATATGATTGATGTCTGGCGCTTACAACATCCTGCAGACAGAGATTTTTCTTTCTATTCTTACGTTCATAATTCTTATACTAGAATTGATTATTTTTTGGTATCTTCTGAACTGATTTCTAATATTACTAATTCTAAGTATCATAATATTATAATATCAGATCATAGTCCGATT
This sequence comes from Gymnothorax javanicus, assembly GCA_029692085.1. Classification (NCBI taxonomy): domain Eukaryota; kingdom Metazoa; phylum Chordata; class Actinopteri; order Anguilliformes; family Muraenidae; genus Gymnothorax; species Gymnothorax javanicus. The sequence continues at coordinate 57,601,342 of CM056193.1, forward strand.
TCACTCCAATTCCAAAATATTCTGTCTAAACCAAACTACAGTTGGCGTTTCAATCCTCTTCTTCTTGAAGACCATACTTTTACTGAATATATGAATCTGCGCATTGATGAATTTTTTGTTTCTAACGATAATGGAGAGGTCTCCGATTCCACTCTTTGGGAGGCCTTTAAAGCTGTGATGCGAGGACATATCATTTCATTTGAATCAATCAAAAAGAAGAAATTAAATCAGCGTATTTCAGATATTGAGAAAACCCTTCCGGTTTTGGAAGAGACTTACAGATCATCTCTTTTACAATCAGCTTATAATAAGATTCTTGAATTAAAATATGAATATGACACCATTATTAGTAATAGCATTAATAGCCTGCTCTCAAAACTAAAACAGAAACATTTTGAAATTGGGGTTAAGCCTGAGAAATTATTAGCAAGTCAACTGCGAGGACAACAAGCTACTCGAGCCATAGGCTTAAATCCAAATCTGGTAAAATAGTCACCAATCCAGGAGAGATAAACACTTGTTTCAGGGATTTCTACAAAGACCTGTATTCAAAGAAAATTAAGACTACAGAGGCAGAATTTTCAGAATTTTTTGCAAATCTCAATATCCCTCAACTAGATAGTGACTCTAGAAATGACATGGATGCACCACTTTCTGAGTCAGACATTTTTAAGGCTATTCACGCTTTTCCTGCTGGCAAAACAGCAGGCCCTGATGGCTTTAGCTGTGAATTTTATAAAGCGTTTCACAAGAAAAAAATTCCTTTCATGCTTAGAATGATGAACGATGCCTTAGAGAGAAAGAAGCTCCCCAACTCACTTTATGAGGCAAACATCTGCTTGCTTCTTAAAAAAAGGTAAAGAAGAGACTGATCCCGCAAGCTATAGACCCATAGCACTTCTTAACTGTGATCATAAGGTAATCACTAAGATTCTGGCCACAAGATTGGGCAATCACATCGTAAAAATAATTCACCCAGATCAAACTGGTTTTAGTTCAGGTAGATTCTCTTTCAGTAATGTTCAATTGCTTCTCAACACATTATATTCTGCATACGACAAGGACACTCAAGCTGTTATTTTATCGCTTGATGCCCAAAAAGCTTTTGATCAGATTGAATGGGCCTATATGTTTACAACATTGGAAAAATTTGGGTTTGGGACAAAATTTATTGAATGGATTAAACTGATTTACTTAAATCCAGTGTCCTCTATTCTTTCCAATGCAGATAGGTCTCAACCTTTTGATTTACAACGGGGTGTTAGACAAGGAGATCCCCTTTCTCCCCTCCTTTTTAATATCGCTCTAGAACCTCTTGCGATAGGAATTAGGGGCCACCCTCATATCTACGGGATAAAGTTTGGTGATTCTGAAACCCTTACAAATCTTTATGCTGATGACCTTTTGATTTCTGTATCCAAGCCAGAAACATCAATTCCTCATCTCTTAACATACATTAAATCATTCAGTAGAGTGTCAGGTTACACCATCAATTGGGATAAAAGTGAACTTATGCCTCTGAAAGATGACTTGAATCCAGTATTTTTGAAGTCTCTTCCATTTAAACTAACTACTACCCATTTTACCTATTTAGGTCTTAAGATTTTCAGAGATCCCAAACTTCTAAAATCGAATTTTTTTGATATGTTAGATAATCTAAAAGCTATTATTAGGAGATGGAATTTACTTCCACTCTCTATGATTGGGCGCATCAATGCAATAAAAATGGTTATACTTCCAAGATTTCTGTATCTCTTCCAAAATATTCCAATTTTTTTACCTGTGTCTTTTTTCAAACAATTAGACTCAATCATTCTTTCATTTGTTTGGGCAAATAAATCCTCACGCATTTCCAAAGCTCATTTACAGAAAGATGTGAGGGAGGGAGGTCTTGGACTCCCGGTATTTAGACATTATTATTGGGCTGCAAATGTGAGGGCTCTATGCTTTTGGCAAACGGCCACACCCAGAAATGACTGGTTCATATCTTTCCCTCTTTGGGCAAAGATTGAATCCACAATCCTGAAGACCGCTCCCTCAGTGTTGCTTTTTGGCAAAGTAAAGCTTTCTAAGGTTATCGGTCACAATTTTATAATTAAGGACTCACTGAAAATTCTCAACCAAATTAAGCAATATCTCAGACTTTAAGAGGTCTCTGTGCACTTACCAATAACCTATAACTATTTGTTTAAACTAGCATGGTCTGATGGAGCGTTTTTGGACTGGAGAGAGAAGGGACTATGCTGTATTGGCGATTTTTATTTAGATAATAAATTTGCTTCATTTTTTCAACTTCAAACTAAATATAATCTTCCCCAATCACACTTTTTCCGCTATCTTCAGGTTAGACATTTCATACGAGAGTGCATCCCTCTCTTCATGACCAAACCTAAGAGTCATCCTTTCTATGACCTTCTACTTAATGTGCCAAATTCTAAAAACCTTGTCTCTAAATTTGTTGATATTTTTTCAGTCTCAGTTGATACCAGTCATCTTAGGGAGGTCTGGGCAGCGGAGCTAGATGTTTCAATATCTAAAGAACTCTGGGAGGAGTGTTTGGCTGCAATACAGAGCTGTTCTATTAATTCAAGATACAGATTAATTCAATTCAAAGTCCTGCACAGACTACATTATTCTAAAGTCAAACTGCATAAGATGTACCCATCAATATCTCCTATGTGCAATAGGTGCTGTACGGCTGAAGGTTCACTCTCTCATCTTTTCTGGCATTGCCCAAAGCTGGAGAGTTTTTGGAGTGATATATTTCATTGGTTTTCCAAACAGCTGGAAAGGAACATCCCCCAGATTGCATGCTGGCAGTGTTTGGATGCTCTGATAATTTAGCAGCCATCCCCTCCCATCAAAGGCAAATTCTCAAAGCAGGCATGGTTGCAGCAAAAAAGTTAATCTTATTGAATTGGAAGTCCCCTCTGCCCCCATGTTTTAACAGATGGCGAAATGAGATGCTGTTCATTGCTAAAATGGAGCAGATTCGTTCCAGCGAAGGAAAATCTCAAGAGGCCTTTCTTCGAACATGGAAGCCTTTCCTGTGTATGTTAAGGAAAGAATAGAGGTACTCCCTTTTTTTTTTCTTTTCGCAGTTTGTCCATTTTGTGCTGCTAAGAATATAGTACAACGATGGTGTAAACTAGACCGGCTGGAAATTCCCCATTTAAAGAACTGTTATATTATGTTTTTGTCCCTGTTGAATGTTTGTCATATTATGTCTGTACGCTTGTGTAGCAAACAGGTTAGCTTTTCTCTTTTTTTCCCTTCCTTCTAAGGTCACTACTAAATGACTGTCTAATGTGTAGGGTTAACCTACCTTATTACACCATTGGTAAAAGACAAGACCTTGTGCTCGATGTGTTTTGCTATTGTCCTTGTCTGTTTTAATTTATGAAAAAAAAATTCAAAAATAAACTATTAAAAATAAAAAAAGAAAAATAAATGCAAACGTCTGGAGTTCGCTAAGCGGTACTGGAACTTCAACTGGGACCATGTGCTTTGGTCAGATCTGACCAAGATAGAGCTTTTTGGCAACAAACACTCTAAGTGGGTCTGGCGGAACACAAAAGATGAGTATGCAGAAAAGCGCCTGATGCCCACTGTGAAGTATGGGGGAGGATCGGTGATGCTGTGGGCCTGTTTCTCTTCCAGAGGCCCTGGGAACCTTGTTAGGGTGCATGGCATCATGAACGCTTTGAAATACCAGGACATTTTAAATCAAAATCTGGTGGCCTCCGCCCGAAAGCTGAAGACGGGTCGTCACTGGGTCTTTCAGCAAGATAATGACCCTAAACATGTGGCCAAATCTACACAGAAATGATTCACCAGACACAGAATCAAGCTCCTCCCATGGCCATCTCAGCCCCCAGACCTCAACCCCATTGAAAACCTGTGGAGTGAGCTGAAGAGGAGAGTGCAGAGGAGAGGACCCAGGTCGCCGGATGATTTAGAGAGATTGTGCAAAGAGCAATGGTCAAAGATCCCTCTTTCTGTATTCTCCCATCTTGTGAAACATTATAGGAGAAGATTAGGTGCTGTTTTGTTGGCAAAAGGGGGTTGTACAAAGTATTAACATCAGGGGTGCTAATAATTGTGGCACACATGATTTGATGTAAAAGAATTATTTCTTAATGTGGGATTTTTTTCCCACTGAGTAAATTCACTTGAATTAAAGGTTGGATTTTCCTCTTTTTTTCATTGTGGTCCTATATTATTTAGAAAAAAACTGAATTTATTAGAAGCTAAAGAACACATCTTAACCAGGGGTGCCAATAATTATGGAGGGCAGTGTATTAACAGCAACACAGTCATGCGACATGTCCACATAACCGGAATAAACTTGGAAAAAAGCTCATAATGACCATTTTTACCAAAACAAAACAGAATTCAAGCACCAAGCAACTAAACTAGCATGTAGAAAAATGTAAAATAAAATAATATCAGTGCATGATTGCATACATGGCGCTAGAGATTCTGCTGTTTCTCTGTTATGCACACAAAAGATATATCAAATAAAAGAGAAGCGTCAATAGAATCCAACAATATATGCCTTGTTACATCAAACCAACACCACAGTCAAACAACAGCCAAAGAACAGCATGATTGTACATCACATTCTACAGTCTTTACTAAGCCTTTACTATTTTGTAAAAAAAAAAAAAAAACTGTGTTTGAGGGTATATGTTCAATGGTTATAGTTAGTCCGATGTGTCCATGTTTTATACCCCTGTCACACCAGACAGAGTTCCCACAGAGTTGTCACCGCGATCTGAAACTTATCAGAACTCCATGAGATCGCAGAGAAATTTGGAAATCGTTTTGTAAATTTTTTGAAATTTTCACAAGCTGGAGATCTCAGGGCGTTCTCACGGCGATTGAGGCGTTTGTACGGAGTTCCCGTGGCGTGCTGATGCATTCCCACAGCGTTCTCGTTTGGGATCGATGGCGTTGTCATGGAGTTCTCGTTACGTGTCCACTGCAAGCTAGGCGTTTTCACTGCACATCCACTGCGTGCACGCTGAGTTCACTGCATCCCCAAAGCGTCTATACTGCGTTTTCCCAGATGGTACAAAAGCTGTGACATACAAGGGGGTATCAAAAAGTTCTAATTATCCCCAAGATGTTATTGAGCAATCAGGATGAAATTTTGATTGTAACATCAGTAATCCTGATCTAGTTAACGGACCAAGAACTATCTACTTCACTTTATTAACAATAAAAAACGCCGACATCGCGAGGCAAGCCAGGATTCTCAGGAAACAGAAGAAAATTCAAGCAACTTAGACAAGGAACTGCAAAGTTTGGAATAAATTAAATGGGTCACCTGAGGAAGCCAGAGTCATCATGGTAAGAGAGCTTGCGGAACTGGACACGTTCAAGTAAAACAAGTATGGAGGATAACTTGCGAACAGATTATGGCTTGCGCACTGCAAGTAAGTAATGACTCTTGTTCTTATGGACATGGTTAACACAAGGACTCAAAATGTTTTAGTCTATCTGCTATGGACTTGTTTGGTAAATGATTTGACATGTATTTGTCTATGGGCTCGCATAATAAAGAGTGGAAATATAGTTGTTTAAATGATGGATAAAGACTGTACTCAACCATGCGCAATGGAGAACGAACCAAGTTTAATAACTTTTGATTACACGGAACATAGATTTCGCAATATTGAATATGATATTGATCCAGTAAATAATTTTTATCTTAATATGAGTCGACAATGTAAATACTTCACAGATGAACAATTTAGTAATAATGCCATAACAGATCAGTCATTCTTAATGATACATTTTAATTGTAGGAGTCTTTGTATGAACATATCAAAAATTCAGGACTGTTTGAGACAATATGACAAGAATTTCTCCGTAATAGCAATTACTGAGACTTGGTTGAATGAAGAACAAAAGTCAATGGTCCAGATTAAAGAATATGATTAATTTACTGTAAACAGTCCTAATAAAAGAGGGGGAGGTGTTGCTCTGTATATTAAATCATGCTATCACAGTAGGATTGTCAATAATATGTCATTTGCAATTGACAGTGTCATGGAATGTGTTACTGTGGAAATTAGATTAGAGAAATCAAAAAAATATAATTGTTAGCTGTGTATATTGAGCCCCGGGTACTAACATTGATGCATTCACGGCAAAAATATCAGAATTGTACAACTCTGTTAATAACAGGAACTTCCTTTTCGTTTGTGGAGATTTTAATATAGATCTTTTAAATCCCCATGGAAATACACCGACAATGAACTTTATAAATGCAATGTTTTGCATGGGATTGTATCCCTCAATTACAAAACCAAGCAGGATAACTGTAAATACAGCTTCACTCATTGATAATATACTCACATGCCAATGAGGGGAATATAACCGGAGGTTTACTCAAAAATGATATTAGTGATCATTTGCCTGTTTTTGTAGCCTTTGAATCCTGTATTAAAACCACTGAGGAAATGGAAACTGGTAGTCTAATAAGACAGGTAACAGAAAGTGCCATTCATCATCTTAGGGAAGACTTATTAAATCAAGATTGGACTGAAATCTATGTTGACAACGTAGATAAATCATATGACACATTTATTTCAATCATATCTAACTTCTATGTTAAACATTGTCCTCTTGCGGTGAAAAGGGATAAAAACAAACATATGGACAAGCCATGGATAACAAAGGGAATACAAAATTCTTGCAAGAAGGAAAGTATATTGTATAAGAATTTTCTGAAACTTAGAACAAAGGAAGCTGAGATCAAATATAAGACATACAAAAACAAATTAACAAGTATTATGAGATATAGCAATAAAATGTATTATAGTGAATTACTAGAAAAAAAACAGGGCTAACATCAAAAATACTTGGAGAGTTTTGAATGAAATCATTAAAAAGGGAAAGACCACGAGAAACCACCCTCATTACTTTTACTCCAACAATGATACTGTTATCAAAGATGATAAATTGATTGCGGATAAGTTTAACGAACACTTTGTTAATGTAGGGAAAAATTTGGCAAACTCTACTGCACTTCCAAATGGTAAAGATGAAGTAAAGAGTGGCGTTAGCAATATAAATACTCATTCAATGTTTGTCAAAGGAACTGATGAAACTGAAATTATTGATATTGTGCACAATTTTAAAAATAAAAAATCAACAGACTGGAATGGTCATGATATGTTCATGATTAAAAAAAATATTGACTGTATAGTTACACCCCTAAATTATATTTGAAGAGTTTGGTTCCAAAACGCAATATATCCATTTTACTCATTTTGAGTAAATCAACTTTTTCTGTGTTGGTGCCTATTGCATTTTATAGAGAAACACGAACTTTGACCATGAAAAAATACACTCTATAGTATGAGTTTAAAAAAATGAAAATTTTCACCATGTGTAAGAAGCACAGGGCTATTGCTTTATGGTATTATCTAAATTTTTGTAATTTTGGCACTTATTGCGTTTTGGAACCAAACTCTTCATTTGTAACCAGTCCCTGATGGCTGGAAAATTTCCTAATCATATGAAAATAGCTAAAGTTATTCCACTGTACAAATCTGGTGATAAATGTGTTTATCAAAACTATAGGCCAATGGCACTTCTGCCACAGTTTTCAAAAATTTTAGAAAAGATTTTTGTAAAGAGGCTAAGCAGTTTTATTTCTAAACATAACATACTCTGTGAACAGCAATATGGATTCAGAAAAAACTGGACCACCTCACTAGCACTTATGGACTTTGTTGAGCAAATAACAAATGCGATTGAGAGAAATGAATACCCAGTAGGGATTTTTCTCGATTTACAAAAAGCATTTGACACTATTGACCATAAATTATTATTATCCAAATTACAGAGGTAGGGCATCAGAGGACTGGCATGTGATTGGCTAGCTAGTTATTAGTCGAGCCCCCGGAGGGGTTTGCAAAACTATTGTAATCACCTTGTGAGTCTGTCTGTCTGTGTGTGTATGTGTGTTTCCGGGCAGATATCTCCAGAACCACCTGACCAATTTCGCTCATCTGTCACATGTAAACACCTTGGGCTGACCTCACGGCATGACATAAATTTCGGGCTGTTGGGCGAGACTATGAATTCTCTGACTGCTTGTTTGGAAGATAGGTATCAGTAGTCCATGTTAAAAATTCTAATTCAAACTTTTTGAAGGTTACATGTGGGGTGCCACAAGGTTCAATTCTTGGACCATTGCTGTTCATTTTGTATATTAATGACATATATTTGCTTTCAAGGTCATTGAAATGTATTCTATTTGCAGATGATACTACTTTTTTTTCTGCAGTGGGGAACATTTGGAACAACTTCTGGATACTGTGGAGGAAGAACTGCAGATAATAAAAAAATGGTTTGATGCCAATAAATTACTTCTTCACTTCGGAAAAACCAAGTGTGTAGTATTTGGAAATACGCCATCAAGTTCTCGAAGAAATATTAGAGTTAATGATGTTGAAATTGATACAGTGCTCGAAACAACATTTCTAGGAGTAATAATTGACAACAAATTAAGTTGGAAGTCCCACATAAATCATAAATAAATACATATAAAACAAATATTAAACCTATTTTCTTACTGCAAAAAAAGAGCCATATGAATTTCAAGTAAAAAACCCTATCATGAGCCAACTAACCCACTATTCATTCAGCTTAATGTATTAAAATTTAAAGATTTAGTAGATTACAATGTAAAACAAATCATGCACAAAGCTAAAAATGGACAATTATCTCCAGGTATCCAGATGTTGTTTAAAATGAGGGTCAGCCAATACAGTCTGCGAGGAAAATTCATGTTCAAAAAACCAAAGGCACAAACAAATGTAAAAAATCATTGTCTGTCTGTCAAGGGAGTAAGTTTGTGGAATGCTTGTTCTGTAAATATTAAAACATGCAGTATGTTGGTCAAGCTCAAAAAAACTTTATGAGAAAGACTGCATTATGCAATACACCATGGGGAAAAAATAATAACAAGTTAAGAATGTCAGTAATGGTTATGATCAAAATGTCAACATCAAGTTTTCTGCACCACTGTTGCCATAAACTATGTTTTCCTATTGTGATGATTATGATTTTGTAAGGTAAGATGGGTAGGTGTCTAATAAACTTTGCTTCAGCCTACACCCTTTTGGTTCATAACTGGGAATTCAGAAGGTTTTCTGAACTTCTTTTTCTTTTTTTTCTTTCTTTGTCTTCATACCTTTATTTTGTCGATTTTAAATGAACCAAATAAAAATCATTCATTCATTCACTCACTCATTATTCAATCTTGTGCTAGTTGATCCTAAACATGAGTAACCCCAAGTATGGAGAAGATTGAGGTGCGCAGTGTAATTACGTTTTTGCACTTGAAGGGTTGCACTGCCCGACAGATTCCCGATGAGATGCAATCTGTTTATGGTGATGATAGCCCATCTTATGACACTGTTGTGAGATGGAAAAGAAATTTCCATGAGGTCATTCAAGAGGTGGAGGGTTGGTTTTCCGTGAAATCAGGGGACTTCTATTCAGGTGGTCTGCGCAAGGTCAAGAAACGGTGGGAGAAATGTGTAACTCTGGATGGTGACTACGTCAAGAAGTCTTAAGGACAAGAAAGCAAAATAAAGTTTCTACCGTGATAATGTCTTGGTGATAATTAGAACTTTTTGATACCCCCTTATACACACTCCTTTCCTTTTCATTTCAACTATTAAGCTGCTTTCACACTGGACGCGAAACTAATTTTTCGCACAACAGATTACGTTCAAAGTCAATGCAAAGACGCGAATACGCGTCTTTGCATTGACTTCGAATGTAATCTGTCATGCGGAAATTCGTTTTGCGTCCGGTGTGAAAGCAGCTTTAGCTGCATTCGTGTGGCATTCATATGCGCCCTTGGGGCGTGCCCATGGCGCTCCCGTGGCGCTGTAGGAGACCTCACTGAGCTGCTACAATGATCCTACGGAGTTCAAATCAGAACGGCGTTCTAGGAGACCCCACGGCGTTTAGTGGAGATGCCACAGAGATGCCGCTGGGCTCTAGGCAATCCCACTGCGCTCACCCTGGCATTCTACAATTTTTGCGAACACCGCATGAACTCCGTGAAAACGCAACTCTGGTGTGACAGGGGTATTATTGAAACAAGAGCTGCCAGTCCACATGCATGTTTATTTCCGGGGCACTGCTTCCAATTTGGTCAAGCCCTGAGCCTTCTGTTTGAACACAATGTATTTTCTTCCCTGTGATTGACTTGTGATGCTGTCAATTTGATTTTGGAGGTAGCTGTTTGATTCTATAGGCTTTGACGTTTTGAACAAGCCCTCAGCCATCAAAATCAAACAATCCTAGCCTGAGATGTAGCGCTGCGTTCCAGCTGCTTCTGTCTGATAGTGCAAGCTCCATTACGCACAGAGACTCAAAGAGTGCAGCAATACAATTGCTAAACCAGTTTTTTTTTTAACCATAATTGTCCAGTAAATATTCATCAGTCCTTTTCGGAGTAGTAATGGCAAGTAGGAAAAACTTAATGGCTGCCAGGGTGCTCGAAGTGCTTGTTGGCTGACACTTCAAATGACAATGAGGCAATGGCACTGCTGTCAGCTGAGTTAGTTCAGTGGGATTAGGTGCTGTGATATTAAGTGGTTGTCTTGGGTTTAATCCTGGGTTGCACCTGCACTCTTTCTGAGCAGCACACGATTCCAAACATAGTTTTTGTATATATAGTTACTGGGGTGTTTGTTGTGATTGCTGTTTTTACTTTTCACCAAGTTACCTTACTTTTACTTGAGTATTTATAGTTTTGTTTATTTGCTTGTTTTATTGAAAATACTGTAAATCTGCACCAGTGGAGTCAAACTACATTTCATTTGTATGTATTTTCCTTGAATGGGAAAATGTATACAAGACTGGTTGCATTAAAAAAATTAAAAGAAGTAGTTGTAATTAAATGGAATGTATGCCTGTCTTGACATATAAGTGAAATTAAATGAGTTTTACAGTTTGGTACCTGAGAAATCTCAAATGGCACAGATCCCCAAAATGTGTCTAGATGCCCAATTTGGAGATACACTGCAAAAAGTGATTTTCAAGAATCACTTTTTTTTTCATCAATTTATTTACTTAAAATAACTAAATTTCCCTTTCTTGAAAATCACTTTTTGCAGTGTACTGCCTACTCCTAGACATTCCTGAACTAAAACCTCTCTAATTTTGCTCTAATTTACTTGATTAGAATAAACTTTGGCAAAGATAATGGTAAGATATGCTGTGGTTTTTTTAAAAAATAGGTTTCAGGCTGCAACTACATATTTGCAAGAGGAATATTCACTCTCAAAAATTTTGTTAGACAGAAATGAAATCTTTTATTTATGCTGTGTTCCATCTTCATTTACTCAGACTCAGTAACATTCATACTGATGATTACACTCAACCATAATTTCACAAGTCTTGCCTTTCATGTGATACCAAGATTATTCATATAGGTCTTGCAGTCGCAGAAAAATTGTCTATTCATTTCGGGTATGTAATTTTTGAGCAGAGACCTGAGTTTTAGGCTCAGGGCATGTTAACTCTACAGTGGTTCCTATTTGCTTTTCCTAATTAGTAGAGAGAAGAAACATAGCCACAATACAATAATAATCTATTTATTAAATTACCAGTGGTTTTGATGCCATTCTTCTTCAGGGTATTGAGTCAGCCCTCAATGCTCTGAAAAAGACTTGTGAAAAATGTTGGTAATTTTAAAAATGAATAATTATCGCATATCGGCTGCGAGGGTGCTGCACCTCTTCTTATCTAATCAATAACCAACTGTTCATTTGCTTTTTTGCAAAGAATAATCAGTAGATGGTGGCCAGGTTCTTCCCAGGGCTGGCTGGGCTCAGCCCAAAGAGGCCACGGGGAGCTGCCTGCACATGGGCCCATCACCAACGAGGGGAGGGGTAGGGGTCGGGTGCATTGTAGACCGGGTGGCAGACAGAGGCGAAGGCCCTTGCCTTCTGGGCCCCGGTCATGGAGTCTGGCTCTTGGGACATGGAATGTCACCACACTGGTGGGCAAGGAGCCAGAGCTTGTGCAGGAGGTTGAGTGTTACCGGCTAGATATAGTCGGACTCACTTCTATGCACATCTCTGGCTCCAGAACCAAGCTACTTGATAGGGGTTGGACAACTTTTCTGGAGTTGCCCAAGGTGAGAGGCAGCAAACAGGTGTGGGGATACTTGTGTCCTCTTGGCTGAGTGCCGTCGTATTGGTGTCCATCTCGGTGAACGAGAGGGTCTCTGCAATTCGCTTGAGGGTTGCAGAGGGGAATGCTTTGACTGTTTTTGTACTCATGCACCAAACAGCAGTTCAGAGTATCCAGCCTTCCTGGAGTCCCTGTGTGGGGTCCTGGAATAGGCTCCTACAGGGGATTCCATAGTTCGGCTGGGAGACTTCAATGCTTACGGGGGCAATGACGGAGACACTTGGAGGGGAGTGATTGGGAGGAACAGCCTTCCTGATCTGAATCTGAGCGGTGCTTTGTTATCGGATTTCTGTGCTAGTCATGGATTATCCATAACAAACAACATGTTATGTTAACATTGAGCATAAGGGTGCTCGTAAGTGTACTTGGTACCCTTAGCAGAGCTGTCAACAGATCACCACCTGGTGATGAGTTGGATCAGATGGCGGGGAAGACTGCTGGACAGACCTAGGGCGCCTAAACATGTTGTGAGGGTTGACTGGGAACGTTTAGTGGAGGACCCTGTCTGGATTATTTTCAACTCACACCTCCGGAAGAGCTTTTCCCATAGCTTGGGGATGCTGGGGACATGAAGTCCGAATGGACCCTGTTCAAAGTCTCCATTGTGAAAGCGGCTGCCGCGAGCTGTGGCCTAAAGGTTGTCGGTGCCAGTTGTAGTGGCAACCCAAGAACCCGTTGGTGGACCCCAGCGGTGAGGGAGGTCGTCAAGCTTTAGCAAGTGGCCTTTTGGGCTTAGTAAACCCAGAGGGCCCCCGAAGTGTCAGACCGGTACCGGCAGGCTAGAAGAACTGCAGCCGCGGCAGTTGTTGAAGCGAAAACTTGGGAATGGGAGGAGTACCAGGAGGCTATGGAGAAGGACTTTCGGGTGGCCTCAAAGAGGTTCTGGCAAACCATCAGACGACTCACAAAGGGGAGGCGGGGTTTTGCCCAGGCTGTTTTCAGCAGGGGTGAGGAACTGCTGACCTCGATTGAGGATATTGTCTGGCGGTGGAAAGAGCACTTTGAGGGACTCCTGAATCTGGCAGACACGTCCTCCATTGAGGCGGCAGGGACGGAGGACTCGGGTGAGTCATTGCCCATTTCCCCGGTGGGAGTCACTGAGGTGGTCAGAAAGCTCCGCAGTGGCAAGTCACCAGGGATGTACAAGATTCGTTCTGAGATGCTGAAGGCCCTGGATGTTGGTGGGCTGTCATGACACGCCTGTTCAACATCGCGTGGATGTCAGGTACAGTGCCCCTGGACTGGCAAACTGGGGTGAAGCACAAAGTATGTGCCCGTCAATACTGCTTCTTTACACTCATTAGTTGAATCCTCGCAAGTTCAGAACGAGGGCGGAGGATACCCGAACATGAACAAGCTTAGAATCTTCCTGACGAGCGCCCGACTGGCCAACAGGAGGCGCTTGAGCAACGAACAAAGCAACCATTTTCATATTACCCTTCCCGGCAGTCCATTCCCAATTTGCATCCCTGTAGCGCAATGGCCAATTGTGCGCTACTCTGAAAAAGCTGCCGACCACTGCCGGTTGGTATGACCGGGGCTCGAACCCGCGCCGTGAAACTCACTTCTGCTCCGCAAAGCGGTGCATTAACTGAGTGAGCTATCCGGTTGCTATTAATATTTACTATATTTCATATTTTTGCATATTTTTTCAGTGCTTTGTTTCTAAGATCGTTTAGAATTTTTAATTCATCATTTCTCCCCAACGTGAAAATGTGAGACTGATCATTTTTCCATTGTGGTCTTCATGTGTTTTGTGGACTTGGAGAAGGCTTATGACTGTGTCCCCCAAGGTATCCTGTGGGGAGTGCTGCAGAAGTATGGGGCTCCAGGGCTGCTAATTCCAGTCATTCGATCCCTATACAACTAAAGGCGGAGTTGTGTCCACATTCTTGGCATTAAGTCAGACTTGTTTCCAGTTGGTGTTGGACCCCACCAAGGGTGTGTATTGTCACCATTCTGTGCATGATTTTCATGGACAGGATATCAAGGCGCAGCCAAGGTTTGAAGGACATCCAGTTTGGTGGCCTCAGGATTACATCTTTGTTGTTTGCAGATGATGTGATCGTGTTGGCTTCATCACAACGTGACCTCCAATGCACACTGTAGCAGTTCATAGCTGAGTGTGAAGCAGTCGGAATGAGGATCAGCACCTCCAATCTGACACTATGGTTCTCTCCCAGAAAAAGACGGATTGTCTCCTTCAAGTGAATTGTTATCCCAAGTGGAGGAGTTCAAGTATCTAGTGGTCTTGGTAACGAGTGAGGGTAGGATGGAATATGAGATTGACAGACAGCTTCTGCAGTGAAGCGGGCATTGTACCGGTCCGTTGTGGTGAAGATGGAGCTGAGCGTAAAAGTCAGCTCTCAATTTACTGGTCAATCTACGTTCCAACCTTCACCTATGGTCACAAGCTTTGGGTAGTGACCAAAAGAACAAGATTGCGAATACAAGTGGCCGAAATGAACTTTCTCCGTAGGGTGGCTGGGCTGACCCTAAGGGATAGGGTAAGGAGCTCGGACATCCAGGAGTGGCTCACAGTAGAACCTCCACATTGAGAGGAGTCAGTTGAGTCAGTTGTACAGAGTCATGTGTATTGAATTAACATTGTTAGTGTTGCCTCTTTGTAATCTCTTTGACATTTCTTAACTCAAACACATTTGATGATTTTTTGAGTATGACCTAGCCATTTAACTCCCTAAAGCCCAACATCCCCCTGGCGGTAACGCTGGCATTACATAATTTTCAAATGACATGCTCTGAGTCTCTGACCCTTGTTATTTGTTTTGGCTTCTCAAGGAAACCCTACTGATGGTTCATCTTATTTCATCCAAAATGGTTTGTTGTGTAGATGATTTGTGTTTAAGCAAGACAGCTTTTCCAACACTGTTGTGCAAGTCATTGTTCCTTGTAAGTTTAGGAAAGCTGTTCTCGACCTTGCTCATAATGAGGTAGCTGGACACACTGGGGTGCAGAAGACTTATGACAGGGTTGTACGTCGGTTTTATTGGCCAAAGTTGAGAAAAGATGGCACACATACCATGATCTTACATAAGAGGAGACAATTAACCAGCAAGCCTAATCAAAAGATTCCTGTCACTCCTTTACAACCCATTCCTGCAGAGTCTAATCCATTTGAATACCTAATTGTGGACTGTGTGGGTCCATTGCCTCGCTCTAAGGTGGGGCATAGTTTTCTTTTGACAGTGATGTGTCAGTCTACACGCTACCCAGCAGCGTATCTTCTGAGGACAATCACTGACAAGTCTGTGTTGAAGGCTCTCACTAATTTTATGTCTACTTTTGGGATTCCAAAAGTCATTCAGAGTGACTAAGGGTCCAATTTCATGACAAAGCAGTTCTCCAGGGCTTTGCAACAATTGAAAGCTAGACATAACATCTCAAGTGCATACCATCCTCAAAGTCAGGGAGCCCTTGAACGCTTCCATCAGACGCTTAAGTCCCTATTGAGGTCGTACTGTGTAGAGCTTGAGTCTGACTGGGAGGAGGGCCTCCCCTGGCTGCTCCTGGCACTTAGGGAGGTTGTTCAGGAGAGCACAGGCTTTAGTCCTAACAAACTAGTCTTTGGGCATGTAGTAAGGGGGCCAACGACTGTCTTAGCAGATGAGTGGAGTACTACTGAGGCCCCAGTAAATGCGCTGGATTATGTTAACGGGTTTCACTATCGTCTCTATGAAGCCAGAGCTGCTGCTAAACGCAAACTAGGTAAAGCTCAGTGTAAGCTGCAACGTCTTTTTAATAGAAAGGCTGAACACCGTAGCTTTAACCCTGGTGATAAAGTTTTAGCTTTGTTACCTCTTTTGAATAGTCCCTTATAGGCTAAGTTTAGCAAACCTTATGAGATTGCTAAGTGTCTGCCTGATTACAACTATCTCCTTAGTATGCCTGGTCGGCGGAAGGAGGTGCAGGTTTGTCACATCAACCTTTTAAAACCTTATTTTCCATCTTTGCCATCTGCATCTGTTACTGTGATTACCACCATGCCTGTAGGGGGCTCAAGTGATTCAGAACACACTTCCACTGTTGGCAATGATGTTTGTTTCAATCCTGACAGTGAGGAGCTTGATGAAGGGGTACGAGGTCCATCGCAGGCAGTTGTTGAGGGTCGCCTGCGAAATCCTGAGTTCTTGGCAGATTTGCCTTCACATCTTTTCCACTTGACTGAATTGGAGAAAGATATTATTAGGTTGATAGAGTTTTTCCCTACTCTTTTTCCTGATGTTACTACGCGTACATCTGTGATTGAACATGATATTGACGTTGGCGATGCTCCGCCTATTAAACAGCATGCGTATCGTGTAAATCCTAGGAAAAGGGAATTGTTGCAGAAAGAAATGGACTATCTCTTGGCCCATAATCTTGCTGAGCCCAATTTTAGTGCGTGGAGCTCCCCTTGTCTGTTGGTTAATAAGTCAGATGGAACTTTTCGCTTTTGCACCGATTATAGAAGACTTAATGCAGTCACAAAACCAGCCTTTTATCCTTTACCATGTTGTGATGATTGTGTAGATCGTGTTGGGTCAGCTAAATTTATGAGCAAATTTGACCTTCTCAAAGGATACTGGCAAGTCCCTTTAACAGCTAGGGCGAAGGAGTTGTCTGCTTTTGTTACACCTGACAATTTCCTGCAGTACCAGGTCATGCCTTTTGGGGTCAGGAATGCTCCAGCCACATTTCAGCGGCTCGTTAACCATGTGCTGGCAGGAATGCCGGGTTGTGATGCCTACCTCGATGATGTCGTTCTGTATAGTAACACATGGATTAATAATTTAGATCAGATTAATGAACTTTTCACTTGCCTCACTGCGGCTAACCTTACTGTGAAACTTGCTAAGTGTGAATTTGGCAAGGCCAATGTCACCTATCTCGGTAAGGTAGTGGGATGTGGGCAAGTCTGGCCTGTAGGTGCTAAGATTGAAGCCAATTGAACTCCGGAGGTTTCTTGGAATGGCAGGATATTATAGGGCTTTTTGTAAGAACTTTGCTTGTGTAGTTTTACCCCTGACTAACCTTCTTAGCCCTAAGGTTCCTTTTGAGTGGTCTTCGGCACGTCAAGAAGCATTTGATAATGTTAAGTTTGTGCTTGCTTCTGCTCCTGTTATGGCAGCCCCGAATTTTGACTGCCCGTTTAGTGTTGCTGTAGACGCCAGTGAGAGTGGCGCTGGTGCTGTTCTTTTGCAGTTAGGCTCTGACTGTGTGGAGCACCCGGTTGGCTACTTTTTAAAGAAGTACAAACACCATCAGCAAGCCTATTCCACAGTTGAACGGGAAGCATTAGCTTTGATCCTTGCTGTGCAACATTTTGAAGTTTACCTAGGCTCATCTTCGAGTCCCATAAATGTCTATACTGATCACAATCCGTTGGTATTTATTGATCGGATGAGGAACCAGAATCAACGCATCAAGCATTGGAGTTTAATCCTTCAGCAATATCCTCTGAAAATACAGCATATCAGAGGCAAGGACGACATTGTTGATGCATTGTCGAGAACTTCACTTTTTTCTTCTTTCCTCTTGTTTGCATGGATTTTTGTTCCCTATCGCTCTTCCTGGTCCTAAGGCACCCATGGATTTAGGAGATGGCGTTATGTGTGTGGAACACGTGATATTTTCTTTTTGATTTATTTGTTTTAAGATTTGTTAGAACAAATCTCTTTAGGGAGGGAGGTGTGACGCCCACCTGTGTCCATCTGTGCCCCGGTAGGCTCAGCTATGTCAGTGCATGGGCAGGGTTGGGCCTTGCTTGCTCAAGTGCATCATTAATTTCACCTGAACTTAGGGGGATGGAGTTGTTTAAAACGAGTTCTCTCTCTTCCTTGGTTGTGGTACTTTTTTTTTCTTTGCAGGCACTGTCTTGATGCTTTCTCCTCACCAGCATATTTCTTTCTCTTTGTTTCTTTTTTTACTCACTCTGTCTCTCTTTTACTTTCTTTGCCATACATCTAACATAACTTACTAAGACTATCACTGCATCCATACATGCATGACATTACATCCATCACTCATATACCCTAGACATTGGTTGACTTATTTTTGGTGTTGATTTAAATAAATTAGTATTATTTCTTTTAACTTTAAAATTATTGTTGTGTCCTTTATTATGTACCAGTGTGTTTTGAGCCTGCCATTACACCCTTAAATGCATAATTGCTTTCAAGCTGACCCTGTTTAAGATCACTTTATCAATAATCACGCAATTAATTTACTGAATAGTCAAGGCTAATATATAAGCCTGTGATTATTAAGAAAGTATTAAGAAATTACAGATCACTGAAGGGTAACATTCCCAACAGACTTAATAGTGATATTGTATGGATGGAAAAAAACAAAACAAAATAATAATAAAAAATAATGAATGAACCCAGTGCTTTCCCTAAGTTCCATCTCCCGTTCTAGGTTATTTTTTTAACAGTGCAACCTTTTTTTTTTTTTTTTTTTTAAGAATTTAGCATCTCCAATCCTACCCGAATCTAGAATGCCCAATTCGAGAACTATGTACAAGGCTTGCTCAAGTGCGACCCCTTGTTATCAGCTCAGGAGAGAGAGACAGTTTGCGGCTCTCCTCTGAAGCACGCACCTGTTGCCCCTCCATCTTTACACTCATTGGTCAAAACTTTCGCAAGTTCAGAATGAGGGCGGAGGATACCCGAACATGAGCAAGCTTAGAATCTCACTGACAAGCGCCGGGCTGGCCAACAGAAGGCGATTGAGCAACGAACAAAGCAACCATTTTTACTATCCTTTCCCAGCAGTCCCTTCCCAATTTGCATCCCTGCAGCGCTTTAGCCAATCGTGTGCTGGCTCTGAAAAAGCTGCCGGTACGAGCGGGGATCAAACCCACACTGTGGTAGTCACTATTGCTCCACAAATGTGGCGCCTTAACCAAGTGAGCAAACCCGGCAGCTCACAAATTGCACTTAATCATTATGTTTTCACCATTCAAAAGAATAGGTTGCATTTGCAGGGAAGCGCAGTTCCACAGTGAATAAAAGCAATTTAAAAACAGTTTGAAAGCTGGTCTTTTCCGGTTGTCGAAAAAACGTTGTTTGGATGCTTTATAAATGCAGTAAGCGTACTAAGGTAGTGTCCTTAAAGAGGAACTATGTAAGTTGGTTGGAAATCGCTCACTTCTTCGTTGACTGGTGCTTTTTTTCCCTCTCCGCAGCTCCCCCTACAGTTCCGGTGTGCAAATTTCACACAACTGTCGTAAAAATATCACCGTAACCACCTCCTCCACCCCCCCGTCCATGTGCATTTGTTTACAACGAAGCAGGCGAGAAGGCAGTCCTGAAGCGATGTCCACTGAGGTTTGTAACCATATATATCACAAGTTTTACGTTGTATATCTGTCATAAACAAAACAATTACGGGAAAAAGTAAAAGGCTAAGGATAACTGCGGCTTTTTTGTTATGTTTTCTGAGTTTTTTCAGCACCGATATTTATCAGACGTAATGTTTTCATTACACGCTCTTCTAGTTTCTCTTCTAACAAATCTTGAACTACACAATGTAAATAGTGAACTGCACAAAACTCACAAAACCTAGATTCGGCTGAGGAAGTTATGTGGCTCATAATAAAATTGCACTCCTGGGGCAGAAACAGGACGATGTAGTAAAATAAATAACAGCTACGTGACAAACAAACGTGTTTACCGGTAACTATGCTAACATCTCTGCTAGCTAACAAGCATCAAGCACCACTCATACAATAATCGCGCAAAGGCCTTTACAAACAACAGCAAACATGAAGAGTGGGCAACGACATATGAATACAAGGAATACATACAGTGCAACAGCAACAACGCCAGGTCGGCATCTGATTTGAACACTTATTTCTCCTTGAGCTCTCTCCAGTCTGAAAAAGCTCGACCAAGATTGACTCGTGTCTGACTTCTTGCTTGGTCAGATGCTTGTTTTCTCTTCCTCGCATCCTCTGACAATGGCCACCTCTTCTTTTTCGCCGGCTCCGCCATCGTAACACCAGTGAAGAGAAGCTGTCTTCCTTTTATTACTAGCCGGGCAGTGTTTTTATTTGAAAGCATTATATCCCAATGGGTGAAACCATCCAATGGGTGAAACCAGAAACGCTACCACGACAATTTATGAAAGCGGTCTTACCCATGGGTGGTTAGGGTTAGGGTTAGGGTTAGGCATTCATAAATTATCGTGGTAGCGTTTCTGGTTTCACCCATTGGGATATAGTGCTTTCCGTTTTGGTCTCATACTGTAAAGCAGTTCGTTTCTCGCGATAGCGCCATCCAGCAACGAGATTTGGGACACCGGGGCGGTGGACCTGATCTTGCAAGATCGGTTTTCAGCCAAGATACGCTGGGGAGCAGACAGATAAGCCCCATTCTCCCCATAACAAGTCACTTAACCATCACAGTGACTCCGAGGCACAATAATTACGGCCGAAATCCTGCATAGTTCCCCTTTAAAGTAGGGATTCAAAGGAAAAACTGAAATATGGCAATTTCGACATTAATGGAAAGCTTAGAACGCAAAGCATGCAATTTAATGTCATTCCGTCACATTATCGATACGAGAAAATGGAAACACGCACGAAACGACAGTACTTTATCGAGCGTGAATATCGAGGCCCATTTTGGGTGATGTCACATACGGGTTTTGCAAGCTCTGCTCTGTGAATTTGCGTGCAGTGTACGTCTCTCTCTAAGTTTTATATTTTGTTATTCAAGGTTCAAATTGTGTCATACTTTACTTAAGATGGATAAATTATAATGGAGAAACATTCATCTGTCGCTTTTTTTTAATTTAAACTCATATTTTTCTATATAGTACATTGAAGATTAACATGGACATATAGGCTAAACGATCTGACGGAAATTGTGTAAATACGGGGAAGGACTGATACCTTAATTTATTATGATATTTTTTTGATGATTAGACTTGATAAGAGCGATGACAAAACAAGAAAGGAAGATTGATAGAATGTATTCTCTCTCTTAACTCGTTCAGGAATGCGTATTGTTTATGCACTTAAAGCTGTCTGTTGTCAGATCTTTCTATTGCGTATACTGTAACTATCTAACTGTCTAACATTTTCAAGGTTTTGTTTCATTTTGGCCATCATGGAAGAGGAAGGACCAGACGATGAAGGAAGAACCATGGGAAGAGATACAACAACTATAAAAAAAGCAATTAAAACTGAACTTCAGTGCATGAGAAGTACAGGCGGATGATTCAGGCTGCTTTTGAGGTATTGGGTGGAGATATTTGAGGGGTACGATTGTGTTCTAAATGGCATCGACCTCATCACTCCATATTTCTATGTCAGTCAATAGTCACTGTTATGAGAGTCCACTTGATTGTGTTCATAAAATACTATTTTTTTTGTATCCCAGAGCATTGGCTTATCCATGACTCCAATAAAAACATAATTTTCTTTCTAAACTAGTCAACGTGTACGTGTAAAGCGTATAGCAACATGGCGACCAGACGTTTTGCAGCACGGAACGAACCAAAATAAGCAGCATAACTAATATGCATCGATGAAAGAAATTACCTTTGTGCGACATTAGCTTAAAAAAAATAATTATTTAAACATGGGATTTAAAACGATGAACTACTGGGAGATCTGGAAGAAATCTATTAAGAGTTCTGACTCGTCAGGCATTAAAAACAAAATTGAAAACATTTTTCGCGGTGTTCACTGTATTATAGCTATGAAGCATTTGGGTACTTTCAGAGTACCCAACCCGTATGTGACGTCACGGAAAATGAGACTGACGGCGGACTGGTTACAGTCAAAAAAGAACAACATTTGGAAAACGATTATCAAGTAGCATGAAACTTTTTTCTTTTGTTATATGAGTGAATGCCTTCAACCTATCATGAAATTGCCATAACGGACTAATTTTATGGGTACTTATTTTCTTTGAATCCCTACTTTAAACGGAAGAGTGTTAATTGGACCTGTATGTCTTGCAAACAGAAAAGTGCTGGAGTGCAAATATTTTATGGAGTCTCGGCAGTATTTCTACTCACAGTGCAGTAAGCTGCAGTAATGTTACATTTTGTGAAGTCACCCGAGCGACTAGTTACTCTTCATTTTTCTTTATATACGAGATGCTCACTCGTTTCTTTCCCATGCTTGGGGTATGCGATTAGAAAGCCTAGCCAAAGCACATCGTAAATGTTATTTTACCACGGCACTGAACGAGCTCACTGCTTTTCTATATGAAAATTCTTTCATGGATTTGCGTTCAAGCCTGATGCCTTATCTGGTTAATGGATTTCAACAAATAATAACTTTTGGCCTTCCAGCCAAGACCCAATTCACTTGGCTATAAAGAAGTATTTAGAGAAGGCAATTTCAAACTTTTGAAACAACTTGTTTCAAAATGTTTGTGATGTTTCAAAATGGCATTTTTGCTCGTAGTACACAGCCTACTTGCAGATACTTTAAATGTTGTGTTTATAAATGTTATTAACTTTATTTATATATATTATATTTAATTTTATTTATCAGGGTATGGTATAGTAAACTTTGAGCCCTGGTGCGCTGTAGTGGTCTGTATAGTACAACCTTTACAGTCCCTAGGGGCACTAGGCAAGGCAGTTTATTATCACCTCTGTTTTTTAATATATTTATTAATGATTTGTTGGAGGAACTATCTGGCATTGAGAATACATGTGTTACAATTGGGCATTCTAGGATTAACTCATTTGCTTATGCAGATTATATTACCTTGCTGAGCTATACTGTTCCGGGACTTCAAGCGTTAATCGATAAATGTGATGCCTATGCATACACCTGACGTTTTAATTTTAGTACCAAGAAATCGAAATGCTGTATTATAGGTAACCCCCCTTTTCAGGTTGACCCTACTTGGAGACTTGGAAGGGTTACTATCAGCAATGTTGATAAACTTGAATTATAGGGTGCCATCTTCTCTACTGACTCCTCTTATGGGGCACATGTTGAAAAAAATGTATCCACTTGTAGGCACTCGTATTTTGGCCTTGGGGAGTCTGGCATGTGTTATCCTGGTCCTGGAGCTGACGTCAAGTCCCATCTCTGGCAGACTATCTGTGCTCCTACTCTTCTAAATGGTTTAGAGTGCATTGATTTAAACAGCGCACAGTTACAACTGTTAGAGTCCACCCAAGGTAATTTAGTTAAGCGCTTTTTGGGTATTGGTAAACGACATCGCCACTCAAAAATCCTGCGCGCCTTGGAAATCCATAAAATTGGTGTTTTGGTCTTGCGGAGGTCCGTGAGGCTGCTACACAGGATTTCTATGGTGGCCTCTGCCGCGTGGGACCTTTGTGTCCATTCTCTGGCTGAGTATCTGGTGAATGGTGCCAACGCTTCTGGTACCCTTGTATCCTGTGTGGCAGCATCTGGGATTTCACCTCTTAGAGCGTTTTTCTCTCCCATCTCTTTGCCTGTTTTACCCACTGGCAAGGATGGAATTAGCCTGGAATCCATACTGATAAAGTGCTGGTCGCTCCCAACGGTCACTGACTTATCAGTCTGGCCTCAGTCGTATAGCCAGCGTTCAGCCCTTACGTCACTAATTAAGTGAATATATGAATATTCATGTTTTCTGCTCTTGGCGAGAAGCACCAATCGAATATGAGTTAGCTGGCCAACAACGGCATTCGTGAATGTTATTTGACATGAGCTTAAAAATTAGATTGTGGCTTGCTTGCGTTTACTCTTGGAGTGGTTGTTAGGTTTTGAACAGGATAATGTTTGGCCATATCTGCATTTTGTTTATTTCAGTGGGATTCCCCAATATAATAAAGGCTAAATTAAATAATACTCAAATTACATAACGTATTTCACTGTAATTGGCATTAGCTATAGCTCGAAGGGCATGATTGCATCAGCTAGATTAAAGTGATTACTCCACCCAAAAACTATAATTTGTATATCAATTACTCACCATTAGATGTCTTGAACGGACGAAGTTGATCTTCACCTGGCGCAACTTTATGGCCACTGGAGAGTTTTGAAAAATTATCCAAATTCCTTTTTTGCTGGAAGCAGATGGGGTCACGCAGTAGCAATGGGAAAACTCCACAAAACGTCTGTTGACAAACTTTCAAACCATCGTCCAATGCATCGTCCAGTATAATCCAAGTCAGCTTTGTCCACTCGTATCCTCAGAACTCTAGAAACGCGGTTATTTTTCACTAAAAATAATAAAATACCACAGTTCTGCTTCAAGGAAGCTCGCGCATTCAACGGAAGTCCCGCCTCCCGGCTCGTTCATTGCCCAGAGACTGCTGCCACTCAGATGAATACTCGTATAAACACGAGCCGGGAGGCGGGACTTCCGTTGAATGCAGAACTGTGGTATTTTTATTTATTTTTAAGTCTGTCTAAAGGGGGGAGGGGGGCACCCTTGCGACTGTGAGCCAATCACAGATCTTGCATTGATTTTGTGCGAATATTTGAAAGTCAAACGCTGGCCTACCGACTGAGGCCAGACGTACAAGCAAGTGACCGTTGGGAGCGACCAAAGCTTGATACAGATGGATTCCAGGCTAGGATGGAATAGCAGACTCACTAGCATCTATGTTTATTTCGCCAAGCTATAATAACAGAGGTAGTTTGGAATTTTGATTGGCGAGTCTCCTCTCAAAAGCATTCTGATCTAGCCCTCTTTTCTGGTGCTATTTTGTTTATTGTTATGTTGTATTTTAGTATGTTTCTTCATTTTATGGAGGTTGATAAAAATAAATAAATAAATAAAATAACTGAATTGCTCGGATAATCACAGTTGAGTCTGTACAACAGTTCACTTATCACCAATCGCAAGCAGTCTTAATCAAGCAAAATCGTAAACGCTCAACAAAGCATTCAAATCAAACCCTCCCGTGGGCCAGATTATTTTTCATAGCCAAGTTAGGGAAAAAAATTCCACTTTCATACAATTTGATTGGCTTACAATTTCTGTTGGGTACAATCTGATTGGCTGAAGTGTGGCTCAGAGCTGAAGCGGTACTGCAACTTGATTAGAAAAAAATTAATCACGCCTCCCGTGGCCTGCTGTTAATTGCCTGCTGTTCCAGATTTGCCTTTGACTCTACACTAAAAAAAAATCTCAATCATGTTCATTTTAACAGGTTGGTTTCT
Source organism: Gymnothorax javanicus (assembly GCA_029692085.1). Taxonomy (NCBI): domain Eukaryota; kingdom Metazoa; phylum Chordata; class Actinopteri; order Anguilliformes; family Muraenidae; genus Gymnothorax; species Gymnothorax javanicus. The sequence goes on from CM056193.1 coordinate 57,626,711, forward strand.
CAGTAATGCTTTCAGCAACACTGTTAGGCATAGGAAATTGTTTATGTTCACTTTCAATAATTCTGTAATTTGAATAACCGTGGTCAAAAATAGTTTAAGCTTTTTTCCCCCAGATGATGGCTGCCTTACTACTGTTCAAATAACAAGACCAAATCATAATCGCATTAAAGTTAAAATTAATCGTTGATATGCTGATTGAATTCTACTGGTTTCCAATACTCATGCTGCAACTACTTCCTTTGTTAATGCTATTCCTCTATCCGTAGCTGGTGCTGCCAGTAGCAGCAGTGTCCAGTTAATGTAACAGTTTGCAGATTACATTGTATACACCTTGCAATGATCAACCGATGGAAAATGCTAGCTACTGGAGTGCTCAGTGATTTTCGTATCTCGTAATAAGTGGATGTGGTACCAACCTAAATTTCTGCTAAATGTGGTGGAATGATCAGAGTTTGGAGCTGCCATTCTGGTTAGCATTGGAATTTCAGTGATCAATCAGGTCATACTCAACCTTGCTAGGAAATGAACTAATGTCATATCTGCATTACCTTTCCAAATCAGCATGTTTTCTCAGTAATTTTGGCAGCAATGTTTTTTGCATAATTGTGCGTGCACTTGTACCCTAATGTAGGTAGAATTATGATTCTTGAGTGTTTTGCTTTGCAAGTAAGCCTTGGGATGCTTGACAACGTCAAGTCGTGTCCTCAAGCCATGGCTTATCCTGCATATGCTCAGCGATGCCATGGTGCAGAGGCTGGTAGGCAAGCATCTCTAATTTACCCCACACCAGCAAACTAGCTCACATGTTGTGGTCATCTGCCCTGCATTGTATCCCTCATTCATAATCGCTTTGCCTCTGCCTGCTCTGAATGTCCCATATCCTCCAACTGTGCCAGTTGCTGAGATAACTTAAAAGCCATAAATACAAGACCACATGGTCTCTGACTCAAAAGGCACATTGTAATTAGCCTCTGAATCATTCCATATTAAACTACAAATTCTGAGAAAAGTTCCCGCATGACCTCTTCCAAATCAGCTGAAATTTTTAGCACAGTAACTGCAACATATTTAATGAACCCATGCCAAATTTTTCTGAGATCATGCAAAAAATTTTTGAGTTACTGACTTTTGAAGTACACTAATGCAAGTCGAAAATTTCCAGCTTCATTTTTTCTGCCATTTTTGAGTCCTCATAACTTTGTATGTGATGTAGGTAGATGAATAAAAAATTTCAGGGTTGAAAGCCACCTATCAGCTCTGTTGAAAACATTAATTATAATACTGCCATGTGTATTTGTGGTCTCGCAACATGAAGTCAAACTTTGAAAATTTGTGATTGCGATTTTCTTGGCAGCCAACTTCAGACATTTCTATATTTGGAAATACAACCCCAATTATGAAATAGTTGGGACGAAGTGTAAATTGTGAATAAAATCAAAATGCTATGACTTTCAGATCACAAGAGCCAATATGTTATTTACAATAGAACACATACCATTTCAAATGTTGAAAGTGAGACATTTTACATTTTTATCCACAAAATGAGCTTATTTCAAATTTTCTGGCAGCAACAGGTCTCAAAAAAGTTGGGACACAGGCAAAAAAGGGCTGAAAAAGCAATTTATATATAAGAGAATCAGCTGAAAGAACATTTAGCAAGTAATTAAATTAACTGGCATCGGGTGTGTAATATGACTGGCAATAAAAGGGATGTCTTAGAGAGGCTGAGTCTCTCAGAAGTAAAGATGGCCAGAGGCTCTCCAACCTGTGAAGGCTTGCATAAAAAAAATTGTGGAATACTTTAAAAAAAATTGTTCCTCAAAGTCAAACTGCCAAGGCTTTGAAGCTCTCATCATCGACAGTGCATAACATTATCAAAAGATTCAGAGAAACTGGAAAAATCTCTGTGCATAGCATAAGGGACAAGGCCCTTTACTGGATGCCCGTGATCTTCGGGCCCTCAGACGCCACTGAATCACTCACCGGCATGATTCTGTCATTGACATTACTAAATGGGCCCAGGAATACTTCAAGAAACCACTGTCTGTAAACACAGTCTGCCGTGCCATCCACAGATGCCACCTAAAACTCTATCATGCAAAAAGGAAGCCATTGTTGAGCATGATCTAGAAGCGCTGCCGTGTTCTGTGGGCCAGGCTCATTTAAAATGGACTGCAGCAAAGTGTCAAAGTGTCCTGTGGTCAGACGAGTCCAAATTTGACATTCTTATCGGAAATCATGGGCGTCGTATCCTCCGGGCTAAAGAGGAGAAAGACCACCCCTCCTCTTATCAGCATTCAGTTCAAAAGCCAGCATCTCTGATGGTATGGAGATGCATTAGTGCATATGGTGTGGGACACTAGCATGTTTTAAAAAGCACCATGAATGTTGAAAGGTATATAAAGGTTTTAGAGCAACATATGCTCCCCTCCAGATGACATCTATTCCAGGGAATGCCTTGTGTATTTCAGCAGGACAATGCAAAACCACATACTGCAGCTATTACAACAGCATGGCTTCGTAGTAGAAGAGTCCGTGTGCTGAACTGGCCTGCCTGCAGTCCTGATCTTTCACCGATTGAGGACATTTGGCGCATAATTAAACGAAAAGTTTGTCAAAGGAGACCCAGAACTCTCCAGCAGCTGGAAGCAAGAGTGGGATCAAATTCCAATGGCTAAACTCAAGAAACTTGTCTCCTCAATGCCCAGATGCCTCCACTCTGTGTTAAAAAGAAGAAGGGATGCTACGCCATGGTAACCAGGCCCCTGTCCCAACTTTTTTGAGACCTGTAGCAGCCATCAAATTTGAAATGAGCTCATTTTGTGGATAAAATTGTAAAATTTCTCAGTTTCAACATTTGCTCTGTTATCTCTGTTCTATTGTTAATAAAATACTGGCTGATGTGGTTTGAATGTCATTGCATTTTGATTTTATTCACAATTTACACTTTGTTTCAACTATTTCGGAATTGGGGTTGTATGTAACTTTGATAGCAGAGCTGTGATCAGATCTATGGCTAAGATACAGAACAATAAAAATAAGCATGATTTGCGTGCATTAGGATTTGTTTTATAATTACAGGAAGATCTGAAAACTTTATAAACCTAATTTTGGTCAATTTTTGACCGCACATAATGCCATGTGGGAGAGCTCATTGGTCATTGAAAGCTAGGTCATTTGAAAGAACTCATTTTCTTCTACATTTTAATAATAAAGTAAACTTCCAGCCATGAATCCTTCTGTGTCACAAAAACTTTCCAAAATTGCCATAATTGCAAAGTGTAAATCCATTCGTTCAGGCTTGAACATGGTAAATATGATGATAGAGTTTTTCCTCCAAGCTCATGCTGACATCATCAGAATCATGCTTAAAGTGAATTGAAATTTCCCCAATTTGTCATCATTAAGACGTACCATAATGTACATGTACTAGAAGCACAATAAGTCTATATAACCATTGTCATGGTAAGCGCTCCACCGGATGCCAAAAAGCAATACGGCGGGCGCTAGGACCATGGGCCTATAAAACGGAGACTCAGGAGCACAGGCTGACTTTAAAGGAGGACTATCATGGCTGAGAAAGTTGGGTGTTATTATTTCAATATATCATGAATAAAGCTCCTATGACTTTGTTTTCTTTATTTTGCGATTTCTTTAATTTTTATGAGCGATTTTACAAAACTAGTGGACCGCGCCATTTTCACCGCAGCAGACGAAAATTCACCCTCGATCCGCTTGGGGCGCCCCTAATCGTGACGTCAGTGCAGCTGTCAGCGCCATGCATTTCCATTGTCCTGCGGTCCTGCATTGAGATTGCTGAATGACCGAGATATTCCTGCTTCCTCTATGGGGCAGACAGACGAGCTTGATTATTACCTTTTTCTGTCCAACACAACTTTAATTTAGAGGTGAACTAACATCAGAGGCCATTTGAAATGCTTCCGGAAAGAAAAGTGCGATTTGAAGTCTGCTAATTACTAGCGAGGCTGGACAGCTGCCGTCACCTTGGCATAATTAGCTCACCTTAAATCAATTCCCGTGTACTTTGCCTAACTTGTAATCAAGCCATTTATTCAGCCAACTGACCAATCAAAACCAAAATCAAACCAATAATGATTTAGAGGAGATAATGAAAAGCAGACAAACTGAACCAGGCTACCGTGCTAGATTGAAATAATGTCAGTAATCTGAATAAATAGCAGACCTCTGAATTCCACCTCTCGTCAGAAAACTTTCACGTATTATTAAAAAAGATTTCTTAAAAATAAAATCATGTTAAGATGGCCCTGGTTTTTAAGCGTCTAAAAATATATGCGAAGTAGAAAACATTGTGTGAAGCGCATCAAACGTGAATGTGAGAGAGAAATTATTTTCGCATTGCAAGCAATGGACAAATGCACCGAAGACAGGGCAAGCACGTTCAGGCAAATCTGTGCTGCAAATTTTAAACATTTTTTATTTAATAATTGAACAAGATTTGCACACAACGGCCAAATGTAATAATCAAGCAAGCACATTCAGGCAAACTGCGTGCTGAACTAAGCAAAGTTAAGGTCTTCAAAATCATCCTCCTCTACTCGACAATTGCTTTCACCCCCTTCCCATTTACTTGGCTCAATTTGCAATCAAACAGTTGATTCGCTCAATGAAAAATTTTAAATTGGTTGGTAGTTTTATTTAGATATCCATGTATTCAGACATTTTGACATCGCATGCATCATGCACATGAATGCATGTGGCAACCGCAGTGACGTTATGATCTCGCAAGTTCTCATGCCACTTGTGGCGTTAATGGCGGCCTCCTGGAAACAGCAATTCCGGCTAATTGATGGTCATTTAAAAGAACAGGGGGTATGTATGGACAAAAAATCGACCGTGGATATTATGTTGGAGTTAATTACTATAAGATTAAGTCAAAACGTGTAGGTCAGTATAGTCCTCCTTTAAAGAATAGATTTAATAAAACCCAAAGAAATACACAAAACAGCAGTCACAAATAAAAAGGAGAGACAGCTAGCCTGCAGTGGGAAGGGAATGCAGAGGCAACTTTGGCTGGCACCTGCCAGCCCTAAATACTCTGTAATCACCTCTACCTTAACGGGCTGCACCTGTGGTCTGTCAAGGTGGAGGTGAAAGAATGTGGAAGGGGAGGGGCTGTAAGGAGCAAACCCTTGCAACCATAGCCAGCATGCTTGCATGACATCACTTTGAAAAATAATTTTGAAGATACAGCACCCTTTACACCATGTCATTGAAAATGGATTTGGACAGCTGTACAGTTGGCACTTTCCAACAGGATGAATGTTACAAGACAACCTACTGCCACAGTCAAGCACTTCTCAAAATCAGCGAACTATCAAGTGATGAAAAACAGTTGTTTTCTCTTTCTTAGAACATCATGAACATGGAAACACCATGGACAGAATAATAATCAGCTAATTTTGTAAAGTTTTTCTGACACAGAAGGATTCAGGGCTAGAGGTTTATTTTAGTATCAGAATGTAGATAAAGATGAGTTCTTTCAAATGACCTAGCTTCCATTGACCAATGAGCTATCCCACATGGCATTATGTGTTCTCCAAAATGCCCAAAATTAGGTTTTTCAAGTTTTCAAATCTTCCTGCAATTACATGAATCCTGAATGCAGGCAAATCAATCTTATTTTATTTCTATGTATCCTAGGCATTGATTTGATCATAGCTCTGTTATCAAACTTACATATTTCCAAAAATGTAGATGCTTGAAGTCGGCTGCCAAGAAAAAGAAATCACAAACTTTCAAAGTATGACTTCATGCTGTGGGGCCACAAATGCACATGGTAGTATTCTAATTGATGTTTTCAGCAGAGCTGATAAGTGGCTTTCAACCATGAAATTCTTGTTCATCTACCTACATCACATACAAAGTTATGAGGATTCAAAAATGGCAGAAAAAATGAAGCCCCCAAATTTAGACTTGCACTCATGTACCTCAAAAGTCAGTAACTTGAAACTTTTTTGCGTGATCCAAGAAAGATTTGGCATGGATTCATTACATATGTCATAGTTACTTTGCTGAAACTTTCAGTTGAATCTGAAGGGGTAGTGCGGGAGCCACTTGTTGAAATTATATGGAATGACCACTCTGGTCTTTGGGTTATGCCTGCATTGTTGGTTTTTGGGGGGATCATTGCAGCTTTCTCAGCGTTCAGATTCAGGAATGCTCTTTATAGGTTCCAATCGTGGTACTTTTCCTTGTAATAATATCAGCTTTATTGAGTACAAGAGATTATCACATGGTATATTCCTATCACTGCTTCCACCTGCTGCTCTCCACTAATTGCCTCCACTAATTAATTTCTGTTGTCTCTTCATATCTGCGGCGCTGTCCTATCCTGAGAATGCTGCTGCTGGTCTTTGCCATCATTGCCATGTGGCCCTCTGCCCAAGTGCTGCCCAGTCTCCATCATCAAAATGGTCTGGTCCATGGCACCTATTCAGCTAATTACAATTCCTGGACTGCTTTTCAACTCACTCTTAACATAATGGTAACCATGAACTCATACCCTTAGCCAGTCAGAGGAGGATGGACTACCCCTCCTTAGCCTGGTTTCTCCCAAGGTTTCTTCCTATTTTTGATCCACGCAGGGAGTTTCTCCTTGCCTCTGTCACCACTGGGTTACTTTTAGAGGGTTCAGGCCAGGGTTTATTATGAAGTGCATTGTGGCAATATTGTGAAATTTGCTATTCTGATGAAACGAAAGGTTTCTCTTGTATTGAGTTAATTAAAAGCAAATGACAACATGGCTGTTGTCTTGCATATGGTCGCTCTCTACTCCTCCCATTCATCTTTGCACTTGCTTTCACTCATTTCTGGCTCACACGTCATATAGAATATCTTTCCTTACAAATAGGCAGGGTATTAAGTGACACTGCATAGCACCATGCCAACTCATCGATCACTACACAAACACTCATGATAAAAAGGTACCATATTTCTCTTTCAAACAAAATTTTACCGGTTGTCTCTACACAGCACACTTTTATAGCATATTTATCTTGAATTGGCTTCAAATTAAATTCTGACACCTACAAAGCTGTCAATACACATAGTACATTAATATAGTATATTTCTCTTGAATTGGCTTCAAGAGAAATCATGCTAGCCACCGGGCTGCCACTACACAGAGTCATCTTGATGTAGTATATTTTTCTTGTATTAGCATCAAGAGAAATGGTGCTAGCCTCTGGGCTATCACTACACATGGTACACTTCTGAAAGTATATTCCTCCTGTATTGGCTTCAAGAGAAATTGTGCCAGCTGCTGGGCTGTTGCTACACATAGTATACTTTATATGGTAAATTTCTCTTGTATTGACATCAAGAGAAATTATGCCAGCTGCTGGGCTGTCACTACTCATAGTATACTTCATATGGGGTATTTCTCTCATAATGGTATCAAGAGAAATTATGCCAGCCGCCGGGCTGTCATTACTGATAGTACACTTCATATTGGATATTTCTCTTGTTTCAGCATTCTGAAAGTATATTCCTCCTGTATTGGCTTCAAGATAAATTGTACCAGCCTCCAGGCTGTCACTACACATAGTACACTTTATATCATATATTTCTCTCATATAGGGTATTTGTCTTGTATTGGCGTCAAGAGAAATCATGCCAGCCGCCGTGCTGTCACTACACATAGTACATTTTATATTGTATATTTCTCTTGTATTGGTATTGAGAGAAATTGTGCCAGCTGCTGGACTGTCACTACATATGGTACACTTCATATTGTATATTTCTTTTGTAATGGCTTCAAGAGAATTCATGCCAGCCGCTGGGCTGTCACTACTCATAGTACACTTAATATGGGGTATTTTTCTTGCATTGGCATCAAGAGAAATCATGCCAGCCATCAGGCTGTCATTATTGAAGGTCCACTTCATATTGGATATTTCTCTTGTTTCAGCATCAAGAGAAATTGTGCCAGCTGTAGGGCTGAAACTACACATGGAACACTATATAATTTATTCTGTGTTCAAGTTAGTCTATGCCTGGCATGGTTAGTTGGGGGTTAGTTGCAGCTCCCTGCCTTCAGTTCCAGGCTTGTATGGGCACGGATCTCTCAGAACAGAGCTATGTTGCCAAACCCAATGTATACTTGTATGCCTGTATGCTTTCAGTAAATTTTCTCTTTTTGACAAATTGGTCTTCACAGAATTGGAGCTTTGACATAAATTCTGATAGGCCATGAAGTCAAGCTTGATTAACATAGATTAGCAGCCTCTACCTGCTAGAGAGTCTCCTGAGTGCACATGGATGTCATCTGGCTTTGCTGTCAGATAATTGCTTGGCCGGTAATATGCTGACTTACTGAAGCTCGCCTTCCTGAGAAGCTGCTCCTCGGGGTGCTCACTCAACAACTCTCCTCCACCCCAGCTCCACCTGTCTATTAAAGCATTCATTGATCCTGTTCTCTTATGACTAAATTACTGTTATATACTAACAATGTCTCTTCATTTTGAGGTCATTGCTGTAGGCTCTGTTCGATGGATTGGGGGTTGGGCTGGGGGATGTCAGTTGCAGCTCTCTGCCTTCAGTTCCATGCTTGGACAGGCAGGGATCTGTCAGAACAGAGCCATGTCACCAAACCCAGTGTGTCCTTGTATGCTTTCAATAAATTTTCTGCTTTTGACAAAGTGTTCCTTTCAGAGTTCCTTTCAGAGTGCGAATTATACAGTGACAATCGGGGGGGTCAACTTTTTCTCCAGGACATAAAGGGAACTCAGTACTACACACGCGCGTTTTTCAGTGAACTGAAGTCTGACAATCCTTACAGTATTTCAGTATTTTGCCTGTTTAATTTAATGTCTGATGATTATATATATATATACACTACAGTACTTTCAGAGGGAAATATTGTACTTTCTACTCCACTACTTCTTAGATAATCTGATAAAATTACACTGCATTATTAAGGATTGAACCAGTGGCTCCCAAACTGTTTGGCTTGTTGGCGTTAACAAAGAAATTGTGTGTATTTGAGCTCTTTGTCACATTTCAGATGTCTATAGGTAGTTCACAGTTCCACCAAAGAGACATTTCCCTTCACATGACTTCAAATAAATAACCGTTTCAGGCCCAAAGAGGTAAAAATCTCCAATATTACAACAATTCAAAAAAGAAAAAAAAATCTGAAAAATTAATCCAAATTTATGTTGCAGAACTTTTTTTTTTCTTCTATTCTACCCAATCCATCATCTCACAACCTCTCAGATATATTCTGTGACCCTTTCAAGGCAGTTCAAACCAGCTCGACGTTGAATGTTGCTTCTGCCTTCACTCATCAGCATTAACAATGTTACATTTATTTAATACATCAGTCACAGTACAATTTTCAGGAAAGCCAGTACTTTAATACCTTAGTTTTACTTAAGGATTTAGGATTTTGTAGGATTTTAGATGCAGGACTTTTACCTGTAGTTAAGTATTTTTACTCTATGGTATTGATATTTTCACTTTGGTAAAGGATCTGAGTAGTTCTTCCACCAGTGTTTATATTCATGTCAAAACGCAATGTATCTGTAATTAGTTGTAATTGTCTCCATTGTCTCATTGCTCCCATAAATGTCTAAAATTCGGCGTGATACAACCCATTAGAACAGGTCTGGTGTTACACACGTGCAATCTTTTTATACGGTCTATGTGTGTGATACAGCTTTCTGGCGTCCTGATTGATCAGATTCCGATCAGAGGCAAACAGGGTAACGTTACCAATCCTCCTGCTGGTTACCGCCAACCATCGCTTGTGTTGGTTTCTAATTTGCGGTTCATTCAAATCAATGGGATTAATAATTCGTTAGCAAGCATGCCATCGCTTTTGCCATTATATTAATAAGGTAAATGAGTCATTGATATTGTGCAAAACTAGAATTTATTAATTTCATGGCGAAAATCGTTAGCATGGTAACTTGGTAATTATTCCTCCTATGGACTTGAATAGACGGCCAACTAGAAGCTAAGGCTTTTCTTAAATTTTCCAAATAATACTATGCTGACATTTATGGGATAAACTGGATCTCAAATTCGTGAGCCCAAGATGTCAAATTTATGAAACTCCAGCGGTAATTTTCGTTTAACGTTATTCCTCGACGAAGGCTTGGGATAAACGAAAATTGCCACTCTCGTCTCATACATAATTTGATATCTTGGGCTCACTCATTAGCGATCCTCTATTTATACTAAAATGGCGAGCCATAGATGCACTTTAGCATTCATCCGTAGACACCTGACACAATTTAATTCAGAAACTCTGTGAGGAAGAAGCTAAAGTCATTGAACTAGCTAGATTGCTACTTACAGTAGCCTTCACTGTTGGGCGCAACACACGCGAGCCATTGATGGGAGTGATACAGACAGACGAGGCGTTTAGCTAAGGTCAATGTCAATGGTATGGTCCACTTTAGGGGTGTCTGAAATTGTATTACAAGATTCTTCCAGGCATGAATATAAGAAATATAATGTAATATTTATGATGATAGGTAGGATAAGGATAAATGTTTTGAACCCCCCCAACCTGTTGTTTTTACCTCTTTTAGGGGGGTTAAAGTCTTAATTAGGGGGGTCTGACCCCCCCAATCCCCCCCGTAATTCGAACCATGGATGTCTCAACGCATGAGCACATTTAACATTTTGTATTTACATTATCATTAAATGGGAGATTTTTGTAGTTAAGTGACAACACTGGAATTTGTGTATTTTTTTATTCCCTAAGCAGTATTTCACTGCTGTGTTCACTTTTATTTGAGTATGTATGGCTGTATGTTGTTGCTAGGAGGTTTGACAAATTTTTTCATGATCAGAGTTTATACTCAATTAGTACCTGGTAGTTTCTGTGTCCACATATGCCAGGCCGGTACGAGATCAGCCTTTATGAGGAGGTATGATTCATTTGATATTTCTTTCATTTTAGATATAAAATCTCCCAATTTTTTTATTAGTTCTTGGGCACCACCTCCTCATGAACATTCAATCTACAGTTACATGCTTCAGGAGCAATTACAATGGTGGCGTCATTTGGACGCTGACATTTATGGTTCTGCACCTCTGCGCTTACGATCCTGCCTCAGCATGCCAAAGGGGTTCTCGTCAGGACCTCGACAAGAGAACTCCAATATCTTCATTTTATGTCTTTTCAGCCACTCACCGGTTTACTTGCTCTTGATCTTCAGATAGTTTTCAATCAGTTGTGTCAAGTCGATCTGGCCCTGAAGTAGCATAGCATACCCAAGCTCCCACACTATCACAACAGTGTTCGACAGTTGGCATGATGTTCCTTATTGTGGAATGCTGTGTTAGCTTTACACCAGATGTAATGGAACATCTTGTCTTCCAAAAAGTTTTAGCTTCAACTCATCAGTCCACAGAACATCATCCCAAAAGACATAGAGTTATTAAGGCTTTTTTTTTTTGGCAAATATGAAATGAGCCTTTATGTTCCTCTTGCTCAGCTGTGGTTTTCCCCTCGCATTTTTCTCATGGATACCAGTTTTCTAATAGTGGAATAATTGCATCAGACAATATCTGAGGTGAGCGAGGCCTGTAGTTCCTTAGATATATTGTCTGCATTCTTTTCTGATTTTCTAGATGACTTGTCATTGCACTCTCAGAGGAATTTCAGTTGGCCAGTCACTTCTCAGTTCTCTCAATTTGAAGATACTCACTCACATTGTTGTTGATTGGGGTCTCTGAGAGTTATAAATGGTTTTGCAACCCTTTGCAGGCCGATACATTTCAACGACCTTCTCATGTTGTCCAGAATTTCTTTCATTTACGGTTTGTTAAGAACTTTCACCTTACTTCACATTGCTGGAATAGTTCAACTTAAGTGCTGCTTATAGATTGAACAAGACTGACGAGGAGAAAGCCTGAGTATGTCTAGTCTAAATTGATCTAATTCAGGGGGTAATTACTTTTTGACACAAAACCAGTTGGGGTTTGATTACTTTTTTTAATTTAATAAATGAAAATTTGTGTCTGCTTCGCCTTTACCCTATATTAAATTTTGTTTTAAGATCTGAGACAATGAAGTGGGATATAAATATTCAAAAATAGACGAAAAAAGGTTTTGAGTTAAAAGCACCGTATGCATTAAAGTCAGGAATTACCACAAGACAAGCCAACAAAACATTGTCATGAGTCCTGAATGGTTTGATTCTGTGGAAATTTTCTATCTGATATATGTTCTCTAATGTTAAAGGGTGTGGTATGTGCCTGTGTCTCTGTGATACTGTATGTATGAAGCCCTTTAAGGCTTGAACAAGCCATGCTTTTGACAATTGGTTTGCTCAGTTCATCTTTTTATTTTTATGCATGTACTAAATCTAAGGGCAATATTGTCCCTCTTTCAATATTGGAGATATCTGTTGTAAAATGCAACAGTGTATGCCTAGTGTGTATAGTGAAATATATTTACTGGATATGCAAAGAAATGTAGGCCTATATATTTTAAGCTGAAATATGATCCAGTATATATTGTGACCCCCTCCCCAACATCCTGTTTGTCCCCTGTATGCCATAAAACATGACATTCGCATGAATGCCCAGTCCCAGCATTTTGTTACAGAACATTTTCCAGTGCATCACACTCCCCCCATCAGGGTATATCAGTTTTCTTCCCACAGTGCATCCTGCTGCTATCTCTTGCCTAAAATGGCACACACGTATCCAGCCAATGTTCATAATGTAAAAGAAAATGGGACTTTTTGGAGTGGGCCACTTTCTTATATTGCTCCATGGTCTAGTTCTGTTGATTGTGTGCCCTTTGCAGGCACTTTCGATGGTGGTCAGGGGTTATAATGTGCATGCGGACTGAGCTGCGACTCGAAAGCCTCATTCAGAACGCGGTGCAATGCAGTGTTTCTTGTGATACATTCCTCCTTTTGTTGTGATTCCAGTGTTCTGTGCCATCTGCCAGGACGCTGGTTGGGGTTTTAACAGTTTCTTGTACCAGGTTTCATAGTTCATATTCATTACTCATGTCATGGTTTTAACAGTTTCTTGTATCAGGATTCGTATTTCACAGTTCTCATGTTTATTGTCCATGTTTTTACTTTTCCATGTTTTGTTTCTCGCCAGGTCCGGTCTGCCCAGCCAATCCGCCTCTCCAGTGTCCGCATGGTCGTTTCCGTGTTTTACTTCTCGCACTACATTGGGGAGTGGCTTACAGTTTCAAACTTCTTTCTTACGTTTCTTCCTTCTGGGCTTCCAAGTCTTCATGCGTGTTGATTATTTTAATTTATTACTAACAGCTTACTAATCAGTCACGGGGGGTGTTTCCATTAGATAGGCACGTACTAACCATTGCTAATTTAGACAGGGATTTAACTCGCATGCTTCCTGCTTTCGCTAAGATTCTTACCTAGTTCTTATCTAGTTTAACATTTTAACTGTTCTTAGTATCTTATTGGGTTCTTATATGCTGCAACACGCTCATTTTTCTTAATGAGCAAATACCTGCTTTAGTTGTCTCGTCCTGACTGCGCTGGTTTTCCTCTCTTGTCTTGCGTGCCATGTAATCATGCAATCTCGTTTCTCCCTGTCGGTCTACAGGGGATCCTCATTGTCTCGTGATTCCCTCTGGTATTTCTGGGGAGAGGTTGGAGTTGGCTGGCCGACAATCTTGTTTTCATGCCTGTTTCAAGCCATAGCGTTTACCATTTGTTTCTTGTGTGTGTCATTCAAAGCCTTGCCTAGTAGTTTTTCTTAGTTCTCGTTTTGTATTTTCTTATGGGCCTTGTGCCATTTCAAAGTTTGTTTATTTTTGTTTATTGATTTACCTCCCTAGAGTTTCTAGTGGCTTTTTATTTTCCTCATTTTGTATTTTCCTTTTTCAGCTCTGTGAAGCTTTTCTTAGATTTTTGCAACCGTTTGGGCCAAGTTTTTTTGTTGGCCATTGTGCCTGTTTTGTTTTGTGTTTCAATAAATATCCTCAACCAAGTCTTGCTGTCTTGCGCCTGATGTCCATCTGAGTCTTGCAACACCTTTAACCATTAAAATGCTCTGTGGCTTACACATTATCCTCATGTCTCAAGGAGGCTTGGGCACCAAACACCCTGTCACTGGTTTGTGGTTTCTCTCACCTCAGACCATTGCCGGCACGTACTCACTACTGCTGCCTTGGAGCACCCCGAGAGCCTTGCTGCTTCAGAGACAGTCCAATACAATAATTTGGCCGCACCAATTTGGTCCTTTTCAAAGCTGGCAATATTGACAACGAGAATTGTCCATTGTCTTTCCATCTAAGTTCTGTTAGCAGACTTTGAAATGCGCCGTTGTTACAAGACCATCAACATTATTCTCTTCCTCTGGGAGTGGTCATAGTTTGTTAGCTCATTGGTGCATATCCAGCCTTTTTGCACTGAGAAGCATGGAATTTTTTTTTTATCCATCACTTTTCAGGGCAGACAATTATTCTATAATTTTGCTGCAATAGAGCTGGAGGCAATGGTATAGTAATACGGTTTTAGATTTTTGAGTAAATGCAAATGCCCTCTCACTTTCTATATCATGTAACATGGTGGTAGATGTCCCGCTTTTTGCATGAAAATGTCATCAATATCGGGATGGTCATTCAGTCTTGTAGTGGTTATTCAGTGCATTATACACTCAAAAGGCATGACAGCTACAGTAATTTTTTTGTTGAAATTCTACGAAAATACCTGATCCCATCCCTTCCAAGTAGTGTCAGGAGTCAATAGCCTGCAGCCCATTTTTGCATTTTTCTGTCTCAAAAATGTATTTGCTTCAAAAAGACTAAAGCATGGAAATTGAGACAGATGAAATGATAACAGTAAGGACAGTATTAGCATGCTCTTCTCATGGAATTTTTTGTAGGTGAAATGGCAGGTTGAACTTTTGGTGAACTGACAGTTTCAGTTTACAACAGTTAAATGAGCTGCTTCTCGGCTCTCATGCAAAATCAATACTTTTCACATGAAAATAAGTAAGACTGGCGCCAGGGCAGCCCTAGGTTTACATTAAGCTCAGGGGAATACCAAAAGTATGGAAAATTCTCATTCTACTGTAATCCATTTATGCCAGTGGGCAGGAGACATAGTGTTATCTGGTTGGCCGTCTGTGCATGCGTCTGTCAGAAATATCTTTTTGGCGCTATATCTGCTGAAGGAGTGGAAGGATTTTCACCAAATCGGGCTCACAAACTCTCCTCAGAGGGTAGCCCTACTGGGGTGCGTTTCCCGAAAGCACCAATGCTAACTTACATAGTTGGAACCATTGACTGTGAATGGACGAACTATGTAAGCTGCTAACTTAGCAACTTCGGTTTTAGGAAACGCACCCTTGATTAGGTTTTGGAAGTCATTGGGTCAAAGGTCGAGGTCACAATGTCAGATGTATGTGGGAGCTGAAGACCAATTTTAGAGCATATAAAGTAAGGCTTGCGGGGGCATAGCCATCAATGGTTTGCAGTGAGTTGTACATTGTTATGCCTCCACCACACACAGTGGGTGGAAGGCTTAAGCTTGATACATACTCCACAAGAACAGAGAAATTTGCTCTTGTTCTCGAGGCTGGGAAAACAAGAACAAAGTTCATTTTGACCGGGAAATTTCATACTTCACGCGAAACTCAAGTGCCGAACTCCTGATAAGTCCTCAAAGGGCCACGCCCACTCCATCTTTCTGACCAATCACATAACAGTTCTCGGACACCAGACGAGAAAAAAGTTCTGCCCAGATGACGTGTCGAGAACAAGCTGCAAGAACTCCAAAACCAGGGCTGCGAGAACAAAATTACGTCATTTTGTTCTTGCAGCCTCGAGAACAAGAACAAATTTCTCTGCTCTTGTGGAGTATGTATCAGCCTTTACTGTTTCTCATTTGTCCTCCCACGTGTGTGTTTGTTACACTGTCTGTCACAAATATGTTGTCCACAGTAAGTCTGCGTAAGGAGTGGTTGGATTTTCACCAAATCAGATAATGTAACTCCTTGCAGAGGGTTGTTCGACTAATTAGGTTTTGATGGTGATTAGGTGAAAATTCAAGATCACATAAGGTCAGTTGTATGTGGGGGCCGAATATCAACTCTTTGGATGTATGAAGCTATGGTAGGTGGAGGCATATAACTTGCGTCGTTGTACACTGCTTACTATGCTTTGTGGCGCACTCTTGCCTTTTTGACATTTGTGCTAGTTGTGAAGTTTTGACATTAGCATTTGAATTATGTGCAATGAGTACATGCACTGCTGTTCTATTTGAAAATTTCCAGCATCCTATTGAGCCGCCTCATCATCTTGATTGTATGGCTCATAGAGGAGAATACATTTCTGTGGTTTATGCATCTTAGCCTTCGGAGGAAACTGACGTGGAAGTTATCTGATTTTCTTTTTGCCAACCATGTGACCAATAAACAATGTAAGAATTGTATCTGCAGTGACCTCATTTTTTCAAGGGATGCAGCATGCACACAAACACAAGGAAAAATAAAAAAAGTTTTACGGACACTCACATAATAGAATTCCACTGCCTCCCCTGTGTCTCTTCTCCATTGTGTAGCCCAATCAATGGGAGTCTTTCTGGCTTGTATGGTGACAGCAATTTGTATTCATGAGGGCGTGTTTAGGTGACAACTGTCCCTTCTCTCTCACGCTCTTGCTCTCTCTGCTCTCTATTTACTCATTCCTCATCAAAGAAAAATAGATAGAACAGTGGAACTTTGGTTGTATATTCATATTAATTTTTTAAATTTAGTACACACTTATCTAGAGTGACTAACAGAATGGTATTATTATAAGAACAAGGTTGTGTGTGCAGACTAGCAGCACGATTCAAAGGATCAAGCTAAGTGGCAATTAAGACATTCAGTCAATCACAGCAGACAGTCTATCACTTCCTGAACTGACTATTACTATCTGCTCTGCTTGAATGGATCTGTAAGTTTTTATATAATTGTACATGAAAATATTAGATCAGTTATTGGGAACCTATTCTAAAGATGAACCAGACAACACCTTATTTGGCCTGAGCATCATTTTGCTTTAAGAATTATCTGTTATGATCCAATCAATCAATCAATCAACTTTATTTATATAGCACATTTAAAAAACCACAGGGGTAGCCAAAGTGTTGTACATTGAAACGTAAAAATAAATTTAAAAATTAAGTTAAAAGCATAAAAACACAAACATAAAAACACTTAAAAAACTAAAATAAAGAAACAAACAAGCTCACGGCAAGTGCTTTTTTTTAGAGGATGCCAAACAAAGTGAAAAGTGAAAATAAATTAAAGTGTATTAAAAGCCAAGGAATAAAAGTGAGTTTTTAAAAGAAATTTAAAAACAAGAAGTGAGCAGGTCTAACGTTCAAAGGCAACTCGTTCCAGAGCTTGGGAGCAGAGGCGGCAAGACAAGGAACCAGACGCAGATTAAGGATTCAATTCAATGAGGGTAGGAATACAGTAATAACTGGAGAAGGGCGGAAGCCCAGAACAAGAAGACAGTCCAGCTTAGGCAATAAAAACTGGAAAGGGCAGTGGGCATGTCCACGCACAGCCGCTGGCGTCCCGAGGCAGAAGCCTCTTGGTATTAAGCCCTGCAGAGGTAGCACTGTCAGACAGCAGGTCCAAAGGGCTTAGCAGGAATGCAGTCCCAATCCTGGAGACTGATGGTTTGGGCGGTGTTCCTAATAAACTGGTCAGAAGAACAAACTAGAAAGGCGGGTTAAAAGGAACTATGGTCCCAATCCTGAAGACTGCTAATAAGACTGGGGAGTTTGTTTCTATTAATAAAGCTCTGAACAGCAATGATGTATTTCACTATCATAACGTTTACAAAAAATTTTGAAGACAGTGATGAACTTTTTGAGCAGAAGACATAAACTGACTGGTTGCTTAAGAACAATATAGCAGGACAATCCAGCAACTCTGCCAATCAAAAATAAGGCATAGATACACAACAGAAACACAAGGGGAAGGGGCACACAATGAATTCCACTTAGGCAAGGGGAGGCAAGTAGGACACCAAACCATTTAAGGAGACCATTAATATGAAAGGCACCGAGTTGCTGGGAAGGTAGAGGAGACTTGGAGGGGTACGGGCCTGAGGAGCGCTCCTTGGTCATGGAGCAGAACATCTTAGACTCCTCTCGTTTCCTGCGCTGGCATCCAGGGGTCCACTACTGGCCTGCCAGGGGTGTACCGTCACAATCTTTATGGGAATCCCTTGTGTATCTAGTCACAATGTAGCAGCAAGCGTGCCCATGCCATGCATGTGTGTTGTGATTTGTGTACATTTTGTGTGTATCTCCCCTCTCAGCTGAATCTCGTTACTTGTTCATTTACTAATGAGTGAGTGACGGGTATTTAAGCCATCGAGTGCATGTGCTTGTTGCTGAATTGTAAAATTGCTTTCGCACTGAAATCCAAGTCATATGAAGACTACGAAGGAAAAACGATCAGAGTCCAAATTTTACATTTTTGTGTATTTTATATATTATATCTTCTTATAATATTTATAATAATATAATAATAATTATTATTTTTATTATATTTTATATTTTTGCATATTTTTTCAGTGCTTTGTTTCCAAGATTGTTTTAAATTTTTAATTCATCATTTCTCCACAAGGTGAAAATGTGACTCATTTTTCCTTTGTGGTCTTCATGTGTAATATTTGTTAAACATCTTCATATGTGTCTTAATACAACCAGTAATTCACTGGCAGCTAAGATCTTTTGAAACCTTTATTGTCATTAGTTAATTTGAACAAGCTTCCAATTCAAATCGGGGTTCAGGATTAGGAGCGAGCTCAAGTTTGCGCAATTCAATCCAATTCATCAACTCCAGTTTTCAGGGACAAGCTACCAATCCCAATCGGGGTCCAGGACTGGGACCACGTTCTTGTTAACCCCTGCAGGTCTGCACTCTTTATCAAGTTTGTCAGAAACAAGCTTCCAACCCTGATTTTGGGCCAGGAATGGGATCAAATTCCTCTCGAGTAACAACCCCCCTCTTAGCAAGCAGACCAGTGCTGGCAAGCGCTTCAACATCTGGCAGCACATCGGAAGCCACTGGCTGGCATCTACAGCCAGGCATTGCCTATTACACCGGTGCTGAACTGTTTCTCATTCTCTCCAAGGTTCCGTACCCACCGACCCTCTTCACAGATTCATCCCTGTCATTACTGTAGAGCTGCCAATAATTACCAGTTGTATTGCATGTCTGTTTCCGCACTTGATTTCTGGTCTGGAACATAACAATTACTGTACTTATTACACTTTACAAAATAAAACTACAGTATAGCATACCATACTGGGCTTGAGGGTTTGGATTATTTGCAGTGGTTTTTTACATTTTTTTAATGGTTGCAACAGTTCAATAAGTTTTATTGTCATCATTATTATAATAATGACTAAAATGATAAGCACAAGGGCAGACCCACACTGACCTCCACTAGGAAGAGGAGAAAAATATACCTTCTACTCTCTAAGCTCCAGGGCCTCTAGGATCGAGATGCACAGGGTACTTTTCCCACAGGGCATGTTCAAAGGCTAATAACATATTGTCTCTCTTTTAAAACAGAGATGTGGTGGTGTCTGAAGGGGAGGAGGTCCAAGACATGGTTTACGAGGGCCTTGGTGGTAAGACACCCTCTGACAAGGTCTCGTGGACACCTTCCTGGACTGTCTGGACAGGAATCTGGGTGATGAACATATGGAATCCGAGTTGAGCCACCAAGGATCTAACCTGGGCTGTGCGCTTCCTAAACCATCACAAAGCTCCTGGCTCAGACAGAATCCCAGCTGAGTGTAAACCAGGGATGCCCAATCTTAACCTTGAAGAACCAGTGTGGCTGCAGGTCTTTGTCACAGTCCAGGGCTACAACACCTGATTCAACGAATTAAGTGATTAGGGGGTTCAATCAAGACCTTGATAATTAGAAGCAGGTGTATTAGTGTTGAGCTGTCACATAAAACCAGCAACCACTCTGGCCTTTTATGGATTACATTGGACACCCTAGGGGGATATGGAGGAAGTTTCCAGAGTGACACTCAGGGAAGGACAGTGGGGTTCCTCAGTGAGACAGAGTGACATCAGATTTTGGCGATTTGGCCAAGCAGAATAGGGGTTTGAGAGGGGAATACTATACAGCGGAGGCAAAATTTGAGAAATAAGTGATGCAGATGGGTGCATAAAGTTGGTTAGATGAAATGCTTCGACCATGTACAACGTCACCAGAAGGTGAGTTTTAAAAATCTCATGTTTTAGCATGACTAGAGTCATGTCGTCATGTCAATCTTGGCGACATGATTATCAGGTCTAGTTGGACCATAGATATTATCGTGATCGCGATGCTAATTTCTGTTAGCGGCTTAATGGTAATTCCCATTATGTGCTAGCAATGAGGTAACTCCATCACTCTGCTACTCAGTGAGTCACAGACATTTGCGTTTGTGAGGCTGGCTTCGCTGTTGCAGTCCAGCCGACTAGCAGCGGTTTCTAAATTCATAGTCAATTTAGTAGCTAGCATGAGAGCCAGGTAGCTAATGAACTACGTCATGGATACAGAAAGGTAATGCATGAATGGTAGCTAGCTAAGTAGTTTCCACAGTAGCACTTAGCTGGCTGGCTTGCTACAGCAACAACTAAGCCATGCCAATTTAAGTAACAATTGCTATAATTGAAAACCAGTTTGAATAGTAACAGAAATTGGAATCACTTAGCTCCCTTGCTAGCTCCAGATTCTCCTTGAAAATAATTTGAAGCCACCACTTTTTTGTATCTTCTATAAGTATTATCGGTTTCCTTTAATATAAATGTTGTTGCCAGCCCTGCCTTTTATAGAGTCAGGTTAGCAGTGTAAAGCAGTTAGACAAAAAAAAAGAATGCACATGCATAGGCTATAGCTTTTTTGCCAATTAAAGCTTGGATGTTCCATAAAAAAATAATCCTTGGGTGAAGATATTGAGATGAGGGCAAATTAATTCTCTTGAGCGTGCATGTGATATAGGAAGAGGAGCCAAATCTAAATTGTATGCCAAATGCCTGTTTTGTGAAAAGGCAGTCCACAAAACATGACTGGGTTGTCTTATTTCAAGGTTTGTGGGTTGGTAGGCACTCCAGATACAGAAATATATGTACACAAGCACTGAAAAAGTTAGTTTTTTCTAAATATGTCCCCTTGAAAGTAAAATACAACTTTCACATACAACCAATGTTAAATAAAAGAATTAGACATGTGGAGTCCAGATATTATGACTTGGTTTTTTGTGATTTTTTTTTTCTTTTGTTGTTGTTGTTTAATTGTAGAATGCTTCAAATACGACCAAACAACAATTTAGAAAAAAAGGTTGCCATCTTTCCATCCCTCAAAAAGGTTTAGCCAGTAAGAGGCTGAGGAACGCTTTAGCAGTGACGTGACAGTGATATCAAATGATCATCACACCAAATCCCCATTTGTTTTGAGCTGTTTTGTTAAATTGGTTAATGCATGAGCTAGTGCTTCCCATCCCTTGCTGTGTTGGTTCATTTTCTACAATGTATTCATGAGTGAAATATGAGTTATCTTTCATCTTCATTATATTAAGTGGATATTTAGATTAGCATAGGTATTACTGTTTCTATAATGAGGATGTCACCATTAGCATATGTGCCATTATGTCCATTTTACCCGTAAATATCCCTTGAAGTTTCAACCATGGTTTTGAAATCACTCGCTGTTTTATTGGCCCACACTAACCCATGTGAATTGGTGATTTCAGGATTTGTTGGTAGAATGTACGATCGACTGTCAATTAAAAAAAAAAACCCAAAAACTCCTTGAATGCAAACCTGAAATAGTCCAATGTAAAAGAGGATGCCAGGTTTCCCTTTCTATTGCACAAGAGTGTGTTATAGGCCTATAACAGTCGCGAACACGGCCAGGTGGATGTGAAACAGCCTGCACGCAAGTCATTATTTAAATTAAAAAAAAATGTGATTTATTACTCTGTACCCTCGGCTGTCCGTAGGCCCATTTATTTTTATGGCCTGGATTATTTCATCTTTCCCTCCATGATATTGTCTTGGATAGTTTCAGGAGAAGTGTAAACCTGGAGGAATCATTTTTCTGTGTTTACAGGGAAAAGATAAGTGAGTTCAATTAACCTAATTCTCAAACACAATGATGTCATATTGTCGGCCTCCTGATCAAACCACGTATCTTCAAAATGATAAACTTTACAAGAGCTTAAAAAATGTTTAATTTTGCATGTAAGAATGCAGTTGAGCTGTGTTCGAGTAGGATGACTTTTTCTTCCAAGAATGTATTTTGTATTTTGCAATGATTATGTTATTATCGTGGACATACGAGTTTTTGTTTCTTATAAAATTTGGAGATACGAGGTTTTATTAGCAGGCCGACGATATGTATGTTATTTCATTATTATTATGCATTACTAATTTTAGCTGTATTACAGCGTTATGTATGCAATCGCATATTACGTTACTCTTCAGCTGATATGGCCATCTTGCTAGCTAGCTAACACTATTTGGGAAAAGTTTTGTTAATTATCATCATATTCAAGCAATTAAGCAAAAGTTCAGTTCAACACATTCTCATCCCTGACTCGTCATGTATTGACGCTACCTGCCCAAACGTCCATATACAAGGCAGAAGGAAGCTTTTGGCGTCATTATTTGAGGGTTAGGGTTAGAGTTCGGGTTAAGGGTTAGGGGTTAGGGGGTAGGGTTCGTTTCATACTGGCGTCAATAAAGGACACTAAAAGCGACCTTTTGCCTCATGTATTGATGCTTGGTCAGGTAGCATCAATATATGACGCGTTGGAATGAGAATGGGCTCTTCTGTTTGGAAGCATGAAAGCGCCACAAAACATGACAGAAGTTCATGCCCATTGCAGCTAGCTAAGTTGGTAAAGTTAGGGCAAAATCAAATCATATCGCATTAATATAACGATTGTTTAGAAAGATTTTCCATAGCTAATGTTTACTAGCTAGATGGCTATATAATCTAATTGGGGACATTCTAAAATACTTAACATGAAAAAAGCTTAATGTGACTTACGGGGTCTTCAGGGTAAAAATTTAAATTTTTTATTTGAAAATTTCAATATTTTTGATTTTCACATAAATTTAATAAAATAAATAAAGGAATGCAGTGAGATGCCAGTAAACACCAAGAATCTATGTTTTTCCTCTGCCTCAATTGTTACTTGTGACTTTAAATGCAAATTACCGAAAATCACAATTTTGACTGATTTTCAACCTTGTGGCATTCATAAAATCATTAATATTCATCTGATTGACTTGAAATTTGGACTAAAGTTGTATCTGTTGGAGATCTATGAAGTGACATAGGATTTTCTAGATAGGTGCATCCCTAGGGGGTTAATTTTGAAAATGAAGCAAGTTGATGATAGCGATTTTCGTTACGGTGACATAACAGAGCTCGTTAAATATTCATAAATGTTCCAAACATCAAGACTACTTTCCTGCCTCTTATTGATTATGGCGATTTATTATATATGCACACCTCCGCCAAGTATTTGGCCTTACTGGATTCTGTCTATCACGGTGCCCTGAGATTCATTACAGGGTGCAAAGCCCTTACACATCACTGCACCCTGTACAACCTAGTCCAGTGGCCCTCTTTAGCTCAGCGCAGGTTAACTCGCTAGCATTTATTCATTTACAAATCTATTATTGGGAAGTTACCCTCATACCTATGCAAATACATGTCCTTTAAGTCCAGCACTCGCTTTTTGCGTTCCAATGATACCTTCCAGCTCCTTGTTCCAAGGGCACGTACAGAGTTGGGGAAACAAGGTTTCAGGATTGCAGCACCTACTTCCTGGAATCTTTTGCAGCTTGACCTTAAGTTAGAGGACCTGATCTCGTTCAATCAATTCAAGGATCTAGTAAAAAATCTTGAGGCAGGCACAATTGGCACCTGTACCTGTTTTCCCAAGCTAGGTTAGATTTTATTGGGTTCTAGTATATAATGGAACCAGTATTGTTTTGCTTTTGATTTGTTTTTTTCTGTTTTGTCTATTATGTATTTATTGATTTCATTATTTTTGGGTTGGTTGAATCAATGTACTGGTATTTTATCTGTTGTAATGTTGTATTGTATGTGTAACTTTTATTTTGCGTCTTTCTTGGCCAGGGCTCCTTCGAAAAAGACTTGTTCTCAAAGGACTTCCCTGGTTAAATAAAGGTTAAATAAAATAAAAAAAAAAAAAAAATCCTATGTCATTTCATAGAACTATTTTAAACCTTTCATATGAGACTAATTTGAGTAAAATCTGACCATGGGATTTTGAAATTTCAGTGCCACAAAATATTTTCAGATTTTGTCATTAAAGTGCTGTTTGCATGGCAACTATGTAAATTTTTATCAAAATACTACAACCCCAATTCCGAAATAGTTGGGACGAAGTGTAAATTGTGAATAAAATCAAAATGCAATGACTACGAGCCAATATATTATTTACAATAGAACATAGATAACATTTCAAATGTTGAGACTGAGACATTTTACATTTTTATCCACAAAATGAGCTTATTTAAAATTTTCTGGCTGCAACAGGTCCTAAAAAAGTTGGGACACAGGCAAAAAAGGGCTGAAAAAGCAATTAATATATAAGAGAATCAGCTGAAAGAGCATTTAGCAAGTAATTAAGTTAACTGGCATCAGGTGTGTAACATGATTGACTATAAAAGGGATGTCTTAGAGAGGCTGAGTCTCTCAGAAGTAAAGATGGCCAGGGGCTCTCAAACCTGTGAAGGCTTGCATAAAAAAATTGTGAAATTCTTTAAAAATAATGTTCCTCAACGTCAAATTGCAAAGGCTTTGAAGGTCTCATCATCGACAGTGCATAACATAATCCAAAAATTCAGAAACTGGAAAAATCTCTGTGTGTAAGGGACAAGGCCGAAGACCTTTACTGGATGCCCATGATCTTCTGGCCCTCAGACGCCACTGCATCACTCGCCGGCATGATTCTGTCATTGACATTACTAAATGGGCCCTGGAATACTTCAAGAAACCACTTTCTGTAAATTCAGTCCACCGTGCCATCCACAGATGCCACCTAAAACTCTATCATGCAAAAAGGAAGCCATTGTTGAGCATGATCCAGAAGCGCCGCCGTGTTCTGTGGGCCAAGGCTCATTTAAAATGGACTGTAGCAAAGTGGCAAAGTGTCCTGTGGTCAGACAAGTCCAAATTTGACATTCTTGTTGGAAATCATGGGCATCGTGTCCTCTTGGCTAAAGAGGAGAAAGACCACCCTTCCTGTTATCAGCGTTCAGTTCAAAGCCAGCATCTCTGATGGTATGGGGATTAGGGCATATGGTGTGGGACACTTGCATGTTTTAAAAAGCACCATGAATGCTGAAAGGTATGTAAAGGTTTTAGAGCAACATATGCTCCCCTCCAGACAACATCTATTCCAGGGAAGGCCTTGTGTATTTCAGCAAGACAATGCAGAGCCACATACTGCAGCTATTACAACAGCATGGCTTCGTAGTAGAAGAGTCCGTGTGCTGAACTGGCCTGCCTGCAGTCCTGATATTTCACCGATTGAGAACATTTGGCGCATAATTAAACAAAAAGTTTGTCAAAGGAGACCCAAAACTCTCCAGCAGCTGGAAGCCTGTATTACCCACACGGAAAGAACCTATATAAACATATAGGTTTTAATATAGGGCCAGATATAGGTTTCGCATATATGCGACATACGTAAAATTGGCCGTTTTCATATATTATAGGTACATATATGTACCTATAATATATGAAAACAGCCAATTAAGAGTTCCATCTTTATTTTCTCTATTTTGCATTCCCAATCCTATTCAATTAGGAAACTATGTACAAGTTCTTAGGCTTATTTGCATATTCGGCCCCTTGTTGACAATTCAGGAGAGTGTACACAGCCCGCAACTGTTAGCAATTGCTTGCTATACATTGACTGAGCGAAATTTTGTAAACTCAGAACGAGGGCAGAAGTTAATCAAATATTTATTTGGTCAGAATCTCATATATGAGCGCCCGTCTAGCCAACAGGACGCGCCTAGGGGAACTCTAATCAACATAACCCTTCCCAGCAGGCCCTTTGCAATTTGCATCCCTGTAGCGCATTGGCCAATTGCGCGCTATTTCTGAAAAGAGCTTCCGACCACTGCTGGTTGATACAAGGCGGAGATTAAAACCTATATGTTTATATAGGTTCTTTCCGTGTGGCAATCCTTGTTATTTCATCCCTGTAGGAAAAAGTCTGGGACCCTTAGTTGCTATACAAGCATCTCAAATAAAAGACAAGTGTCAGTTCATTAAAACTGTGAACAGAAATGTAGACTTTGTCATCAAATTCATTAACCACAGTGAAATGCTCAAATAGATGTGGGGATGAAAATGACTTTTGAAAGGCATGTTTACTTGAATGTATGTTCTTCTGTGTACTTTTATTTTGTTATTTTTGTTTTATTTTGCTACATTTAGACTAAGGACCTCTGAGCCATATTCATCTAGAAACTGCATTACAGACAAGATAGAAAACATTGCATTTGGTGGATGTAACAGTGTAGTGTATAACCTTTCAGTGGATGTGTATGAGCTGTAATGATGTGAATCCAATTTTATCTAATGTGGTGAATCTGGCAGTGACTTAAACTTGAAAAAATGCTTAATTGATGAAATAAACATAATCAAACCATTTTGTTTTTATACATTTCCTTCTCTTCCACAATACACAACTCAATCTTCATAGAATGGAAATAAGTATGGTCAAGAAAGAATTGATGACCTTGTCATTGTTAATGTTGCAGGAAAAAAATGTAACAAATAGTATTAGATATTTGTGTTGATATCATACCTTTTTGTCTCCTCTCACTTTCCATAGTTAATAATGACTGGTTTACACATAACATGCCATTGTCACATGTCAACATGTATTTAGGATCAAATGTGATGCCAATTTCACATGTTCACATGCAATTAATAAGTTATTGTGTGAAATTCTTGTTATTTCTGTAAGGGACTTTAAACTAATATGCAGATATTACCTTGAGAATAAAAATATGAGCTAGGCATCATGATTGACAGTTGCAAAAGTGAGATATGAGCTATACAACAGGTATGACAAACAGAACCTGCCACTGGGTATATGAGCTATATAGGAGACCTATATGCCCTCTATAAGCACATATATATACCTGAATTTGGCCTATATGTGGCATATATGTGCATATATGCTGCATATATGCGGCATATAGGTTGCATATATGCGCATATATGTTCATATAGATTCTTTCCATGTGGGTAAACAAGAGTGGGATCAAATTCCAGTGGCTAATCTCAAGAAACTTGTCTCCTCAATGCCCAGACGCCTCCATTCTGTGTTAAAAAGAAGAGGGGATGCTACACCATGGTAAAAAGGCCCCTGTCCCAACTATTTTAAACCTGTAGCAGCAATCAAATTAGAAATGAGCTCATATTGTGGATAAAATTGCAAAATTTCTCAATTTCAACATTTGCTATTGTCATGGTTTTTGGAGGCTGGCGAGCTTTCTTTGTTTCTCTCGTCCGGGACAATATCGTTTTGCCCACAATCGAATTCTTTGGCCAGCTGGCATTAATTGTGGGCGGCGCTCGGACTCTATTTAAACCCAAGTTCCGCCTCGCCGCCTTTGCTAGAGTGTCAGTGTAACTTTGCACTTTAGCCAGTAAGGTCTCTAGGTAGAGAATTGTTTGAGGAATTAGTTGCAAAGAGGAAAGTGCTAGTTAGCAAGGGAATCTTTCTCTCGTTATTTCTCTCTTTCTATCCACCGTCTGGTGCCTTTTCTCGATATCTCGGTAGCCGAGATTTTCCCTTTATTTCGTTTCAGTCCTGCTCGCTTTGCTTCCTTTTGTACCCGGACTAGATCTTTGTCTGTTGGAAGCTCGAGTCTCTCTCTCTCCCTTTTTGTCGGTTTGTCTCTCTTATTTTGCTGGACTTCCTTTTGTTTCGGCCGCTGTTTTTGGCGTCTCGAAACACCAGCCATCACAGCTATGTTATCTCTGTTCTATTGTGAATAAAATACTGGCTGGTGTGATTTGAAAGTCATTGCGTTTTGATTTTATTCACGATTTACACTTTGTCCCAACTATTTCAGAATTGGGGTTGTTTATTTTATGAGGTTAAGATCATGTTGAGTATGTTTATTTCTTAGTTTTTACATTATTATGGTTATTTCTACACTTAACCCTGAAGACCCCTTAATGTAACAAAACAGCGACCAATAATTACCAAATTCCTCTTGGACATTTCTTGCCAGGTGCACTTTCTCCAAGCAAAAATTAAAACCGAAGTCCTTTTTCTTGTAATGTGCTTAAGTGGAGGGGAAAACGCTAAGCATGTATTACGTCTGTTGTCCTGGGACTTCAGTTCTAATTTTCTGAATAAAGACCGTGCTAATGACAGCAAATTTTTGTGATTTTTGTTCGCTGTTTTGGAGCATTAAGCACGTTAAGCTTTCTCCTAATAATGAGCGTCAATGGAGGGGAAAATGCTTAATGTGATATAACATCCGTTTTCCTTGGATTTCTATTTTGAGGTTTAGGTAGGAAGAAGTGTTCCTGATGGGAAATGTCTGAGAAGTCCTTGGTGATTATTGGTCGCTGCTTTGGTACATTAAGCCACGTTAAGCTTTTTTTTTCGCGCTCAGCGTTTTAGAATGTCCCATCTAATTGTCTCCCAAATATAAGCTAGCGCTGGTTGTCTCCTAAAAAGAATTCCTACTCAGGAAGTGTGTTGAAGCATTTATATGGGAGGGTAATGGGGGAGCAGGCTCCGGGAAAAGTATGTCGGATGAGTGCCAGGATCCTGGAAATACCCCTATGACCCCCCTTGCGTACGCCCCTGGTCACTCCATGTATAGCTCCGCGATCTGTGAAATTCCCCACAGATTTGATGATTACGCACTGCTAGCAGGTTTAGCAGACCAATTTGTGTTTTAGCTTATGTAGTTAGCCAAAACATAAATAATATTATCCAAGTCATAATATTGTGTAAATCCTCATCTTGAGTTTTTTCATATTTTGGTTGGTTTAGCCTCTCAATTCTCTGTTTAATTTAGAACCTCAATTCCAAAAGATTTGTGACTATGTAAAATGCACATAATTAATTATTTAACAGAATTAAGTGATATATGTACAAAAGAGCTTTAAATAGCAGAAAGAAAAAATACCAAGTGTTATTAAAAGGATAAGTAATGTCACGCACCAATGAACATGCTCCTGACCCGACTGCAGTGGAACCTGTTGCAGACATCACATTTTGAAATAGCCATTATTTTGGAACAATGAGAAAACCACACAGACCCACAGGGCATAATGTGCACAGGTCCCATTAAACATCCCTACTAAGCCTCCCTTCTAAATGTCTGTGAGTAAGTGAGTTACCACAATTTACAACGCATTGGCCACAGCAGCAGAAAAGAGAACAATAAGGTTAGTGAGTTAAAACTTCACTGATTTTGTCTTTGTGCTTTTTAGCTCATTGGTCTACAAGCCATGAGCCATTGCCATGGCGCGGCATATTGTTCAAACATCTCTGAAACTACTGGCCAGATTCACCTCAAATTTGGTATGGAGCTTCCTTCGGACAATGTCACGACGGTGCATGATTCTTGGGGGCTGTGGTGGGTATAAATCATGGCAATAATGTCCAAACTTTTAGTTTTTCAAACCAAGTTTCATGAATTTTTTTTTTTTGTCATCATTCAAATATGCATCTAATTTCATGTCATGCCAGTGAGCTACAGGGCCATTGGTCCTATTTTTTTCAGTTGAGTACAGGTTAAAAGGGCATTAAGCAGGTTACTGCTTGCTGTTTTCACATTTTGCGCACTGTTCCAATTCTGCCGTTAGTGAGGTTGTTTCTCACAATTAATATTTTGAGTAACCTTCGAATAGATAATGGTAAGTAGTGTATTTTTTTTTTCTGTAGATGTATGGTTTTTCTTTGTTCTTGTTTAAAATTTTAGAAGACTGTGGGTTTTAATGGAAAGTACTCATTTAAATAGTTTTCTTTCAACAGTGTATCACTATAAGTCTGGCAAATATAAAGCGAGCAACAGCCCGTGCTTGAAATTCTGACAGACTAGTTGGATGCCTACAACAGGCTGAGCAACAAATGAAAGCCTTAAAACCATCATGGGTGCTTCTTTGTTCTGCTCTAACATCTTGAGGCTGCAGAAATGGTAGGAAATTACAATATGCAAGAGAACATAATCAAAAGGATGACCCAAAACACTCTGCATCCCAGTTTTTATCTCAGCATGCCTCGTGTGATGAAATGAAAGTGCTACCAGTCCAGTGTGTGCTAGGAAGTTGATGCCCCAAAGTAACCGGAGTTTTGCATATGAAACATTCTTGGAGCAGAAATGATTATGATTGGCTAAAATCAAGTGGCTAATCAGAGCAGGGAGGAGGCAGGCCAATATCAGACTCTGAGAGGGACTGTAATGAGCAAAGCTGGCATTGTCTAGGACCAGCACACGTTTAAGTTCTGGGTTAGCTCTCTCAGTTAAGGTGCCGCTTATACAACGTTGTAGTACAGGAATAACCAGCATGGTCTAGCTGCGCGAGAAATAAACAAAAAATGTTTTAATTGTTCCTGAATCAATGCATTCTCTCCTGAGTAAAAACAAATGTTTTCATTTGTAGGCATTCATACCATAGTTTATTAACTTATAAATCAAGACCATTTGTGTATGCTACCTTGCTTCTCCCTTTGACAGTGCCATCCCTGCCTGGCACAGTGGAGCTTTTCTTCATGTTAACTTATGCTTCCTCGCATCCTCTCTCATTCCGTGACCCGGAAATCCTTCCCTCTCCACCATCATGGAGTATCTTCCAATCTCTTAAATGCTCATCTAGGGGACACGGAGTGAGGAGAGAGGAGGCTTCTGAGGAGCTTAAAGCGAGAAAACACAGGTGTATGCTTTGTGGAAGCCTTTTATCACGTGGCATGACGTTTAAATGTTGCATTTCCACATGTGACATTGCTTAAATGAACAAAGGATTCCTTATTTGGCAACTTTGGCTCTTCTGTCCTCTCTCTCAGATCCTCGCTGGGAGAAATTAAGACACGATGAAGAGACACAAGTGAAGAAATTGAGGAGATGCGTTAGCATCATGAAAATAACTCACAGTCTGGTGAAGGTTTGAATTCGGCCCACCTCCTCACTGTCTTGATTGGTTGCCTGATTGACCCAATTTTAACAGTTTCTGCCCTGAGAGCAATGCTTCAATAACTAAAAGCAGCTATTGCACTCTTCATACCATTACAGCCAATTGATGGGATGTTACCTGCCCTGCACCATCATGTACATGTACATACTGCATGAAGCAGTATGAATCATACTCAACTGATTGCTTCTCTTCCGTCCAGTGCACTTTTTCCAACAACTGTGAAACTGCATGCATGCTGCATTGTTAATTCTCTCCAAAATAAGTAGATAAAACACCTGAGGTATAGCCAGGTGAAGCAGTGGTTCAGCTCAGGTGTTGCCACTTTGATCTTTGATTCTTTGATGTATGGGTGAGATTGGTTTGCTGGTTTGTTGATCTGGAGTCAACTTCTGTTTAAAATATTGCATGAAAATCCTTTCTTTTTGATTATAGAAGCAATAGATTGTACTTAAAATGGTGGATGAGGGAGCCATGATGGTAGGGTTACCAGGCATGCTAGATAAACGGCATATCATTTGGCTATCAGCAGGTAAAAGGGTAAAATCCAAAAGTTTGGCTTTCATAGACAGAGGAGATATGTATAGTGGACAAACTACTTTATTGAACTTCATGCGTTTAATCTCACTTATACGGCATTCCTAATGCTGCATTACCCTCAAGACTTTCTGACAAACACATGACGATGTGGAAATATTGAAACTGGTTTTCAAATTTTCACGATTGTAATAAGATTTGTTTTCAAATGCTTGTGATATTAAAAAAAAGTCAGAAAGGATACTGTAAATCATACACATTTTAGCACATATTCTACATTAATCCTGCAAGTAATATATTAAGTGCCGTTAAAATTTCATCATACACAGATGTACTGGGTGAAAAGAAGAAGGTGAGAACAGTTTCGGAAAGCAAGTAAATGGGCACTTTCAGAACATAAAACAATTACATTTTTATTGAACCAATTTGGGAATCCTTAGATAATGATTGGCTAAACAGATATTTTTAACAAAATGGAAGTGAAGAAGATTTTTATTATATAAATGGTAAACATAGAACATTAAACAATGAAACCTAACAGTGAACTGATGGATGCACCGTTCTTCCCATGAAACTATTTGCTCATGTCAATATTTGTGGTCAGTTAACCTCTAACAACGTGATATTATCAGTGATGAAAAGGAGTATTTTTCTGTTATAGAGGGAGTTCAGTGTGAACATTCTCTCTGCAGGTTGGGACTTGATCTTGGATGTTGTTTACCAGTATATTGACTGAGACTAGTCCTGGAAATTTGGAGTAAGAGCTTGTTTTTTATGTTTTCTGTCACAGCTAAAATTGACCATCAAATACAAGTTTTCACATTCTGTTAATTCCAATAATGGTGAGCAGTTATAGGCTGTAACTTTTCCGCCCACCTTGCTGAAAGTTGCTTTCATTTTTAAGGGTCTGCAGACAAATTCATTCACGTGACTGAACAAATGGACAAAAATACATTTTAAATATTTCATTTTGATGGTTTTTCACATACAAATCCTTTGATATTGCTGCATATGCAGTTTCGCAAATACAAAGTAGAAGTACGTGAACTGTCAAAAATTTAATTATGCTTGAACAATTGAACAAGAATGACAAAACTATTTGATATCACTGGGTGGTTTTTGTCTGTGCAACTAAGAAAATAAAAATATTACCCTTTTTATGGGATGAAAAAGTATTTCTCAGGTCTGCTTTAATTAAGCAACAGTTCAGAAAAATTGTTCTCTGGATAATGATGCAATTTACACACTTATGCTGTATTTTACATATGTTTGCACTCGTCTCTTGAGTCTCCTTTGTGGTTTGTCATCTATTGCTGCAGGATTCAACACTCTCAGGGTAATGCAACCTTGCAACGGTTTTGGTTCCCTTTTGGGGAGGTTTTATGAGATAACAAAGTACTACCAGGCTGGAATAGTAGTCACAGTGCCTGTTTTGGCATGGTTGGGTCCAGGATGGGGCAAGGCTACTTAAATTGCAATCCAGCCAACCCATTTTTAATTTTTTTGGCCTGACTGCTTCACCCAATTTTGAATACCCACCTCCACAGCTCTGGCCCAACCAGATTTATATAGACCCAACTTTATGAATATTTCTGGGTGGGCTGCTGGTTTGAATTGATTGTAAATTGCTTTGAATAAAATATTCTACTAAATTAATGTATTTTTTATGTATTCCATTGCATCAGAGCAAGACTGTTTATTGATCATAGTATTTGTTTTGCACTGGCCATAAGATGGTCTTCGTATATCAGATTGTTGAATGAAGAACATAGATAAAGATAAAGAGCGCAGCCCTCTAGTGGAGTTAGATGGGCATGCCCTCACTAGGAATAGTTGCAAATCCAGCAGGAAAAATACTACATTTCTTTAAAAGTCAGTTTTATTTATCTCCTGAAAGCAGCATAAATTACATTTTCCATAATCACAAAGACATGACTTGATCCTTGTCCATATCTTGGGACATAAATCTCACAACTGAAAATAACTGTCATACGTAATTGTGTTATACCAATCCTGTGTGTCTGCTGATGGAAGTATGCATGAATTTATTAGTATGTAGCCTTCCAAGAAGCAAATAGTGGCACTTCCAAGAACCCGGCAAGAGCCAATGGCTCTTAGTGCAGGAACAGTGCTGTGCAACAGTCCTAGATGTCCAATTACACAGCTATGGAGGATATTTTTCATCAGCTATGTTAATTAAGCAAAAAAAATATCAACAAATAAAAAACAATATTTGCATTGTGCTGTTCATATCATTTCTGTGTGTAAATGTAGTAGGGAATCCCATATGATTGTGATCCTCGAGGTGCGTTTGAAAAGAACATTAATTGGTGGAAAATGTCACATGGAGGACTTGACAGGGATTTAAATACCATAAAATTATCCTTTTGTACTTTTTCTTATCAGTTGTATCTGGACATCTGTCTCACTTATCTTCATAAACACTATGAGTTATATCTCTGATCCCACTCATGAACCCGAAAAGTCCATGATTTCTGCTTTTAAAAGTAATTCTGACAGACCAGCAATGATGGACTGCCGTAGCTCTGATGGGGATTGAGACTCTGTCACTGTGAGAGAGCTGGGGGCAATTAGAGGTGGATGAAAGGTGAATATATTATGGCACAAGGTATATTTTCTGGAGAACTTTTGGCTCCTGCCGAGAGGTACATTTGACAACTAATAATTAATTTGTATGAATTCTTCAACCCTAAAAGGATAATTGTTTTTCCAGATTACAAATTCACTTGGAGAGAGATGTTGCTGTTCTTGAGGTCGATACAAGGTTCTCAGTTCGCCATGGGCTTTGTCTTACACTCTCACCAACAGAGTAATGATTCAGTGAATTTATCTTATGCAGTATATTATAATCATACCAACCACCAACCAAATTATTTGTTCCTCGTAACTTGAAAGAACCATTGACTTTTGTGTGTACTTTTAGGGGCTTGTTTGAATCTAAAGACTGGTGTGCATAAATAATAGACTGAAATTAAAGTGACTGTTACTGGTGGTAACTCCTCTATTATTTTTGACTAATACTTCCAGATTCAACATTTTACATTTTGTACTGCAGATTTAATATCAGGATAAGTAAAATAAACATATGGAATATATTTCTGTCAGGGTTTGCCCATCGTGTGCCAAATGGCTGCCCGGCAGACAGGAACATGGGGACAGGACTCATTTGCAAGGCTGGAGTGAATGAACATTTAATAACAAAAGGAAAAATACAAAATAAAGGGAGACCAAGGTTCCTCTAAACCAGGGGTGGGGAACCTTATCCACAAAGGGCCGGTGTGGGTGCAGGCTTTCATTCCAACCAAGCAGCTACACACCTGATTCTACAAATCAACCTCTGCAATCTTTGCGTAGGACCTTGATTAGTAGAATCAGGTGAGTAATTACCTGGTTGGAATGAAAGCCTGCACCCACATTGGCCCTTTCTGGAAAAGGTTCCCCATCCCCGCTCTAAACATAAAACAGGTACAAGGAAAACAATACTTAAATTAAACTAATGGACACAAAAGTGGGTGACAACAGCTAAAGACACCGCACAACAGTGTGGACACCACACTGTTGATAATGAGCCGCAGGTGCTAGTGATAATTAGTGAAGTGGAATGTAGTGAGTGGGCTGAGGGCTGGAGGCAAAGCCTCACAATTTCCTCATAATGTCCGTGCATAGTTTATTCTAATTAAGGTTTTTGTAGTCTATTGAGTATGGTCTCAGGCTTGTATGTGATGTTTCTTTCCCCAATGTTTGTATCTTGCTGTGTGATTGATATTAAAAAACAGATAGCAAATGAGGAGCGGTTTGTTAAGTATTTCATACAAATCCAAAAACTAATTCTGTGGATTGTGCAACAGAAAAAGTGTTGCCTGCTTGGAGCCAGGTTAGACGTTCTCAGTCATGAGCAACTTCTGCTTACACCACGGGCATTAAAACATTTTTTTTCCCCCCAACATTTGACTTCTGAGTGCCCCCGTAACACATACTTGCGCTCAAAAGTTTACATACCCTGGCTGAATTTGTAAAAAAGGTAACTTTTTTTAAAAGAAAACATGAATGGCCAGGCAAAACACATTCCCTTTATTTCTTATTGGATTCATATCCAACTGTAGGTCATGTAGAATGAAACAATCATCAAATAAAACATGGCAATAAGGGTAAAAAAATGAAATGTAATGCTGCCAATCCAAAAAATTTATTTTTTAAAAAACAACTTCAACGGGAAACTTTTTGGATTGTCACATTAAAGGCCACTCAATCCCCAGGGTTAAATGATGAAATTGATTTTCTCCCATTTCTGTGATATTCTTTTAAAATCTTATACTAGCTTTTATCCTTGACAATGATTGATTTTTTTCTGCATCTATAAACATTATTGTCTTACATAATTGTATAATTATTGTTCCTAGTGGTGTCTTGAGCTTAATATCTTTAACATTTTCTATTTTACTTCCATTGTAGAAGTTTGATAATATTTATAGCTTTTGAAAAAAATTGTATTTATCTTCTCTTCATATACTTTTTGGCCGGGGCTGTATAAATTTTTTTATCTAGTAAATGTTAACTTTTTTGATGTAAAGTCTTTTGTTTCTATTGTATGTATATTGGCTTACTGTTAGTGGCACCTTTAAATTTGTTTGGAGCTTACATGGCAGGTCCTGTGCACTGTGAAGATCATGTGCTAGGCCTGGTAGTCACCCACGGCCAGCCTATTTCAACCTGTCAGATCGAGTGTGTGTTAGACCTTGAAGAAGACCTGGTGTCGAAACACGTTGGTCTGTCTTGTTGCCTTGTTCATGAATTAAAAATATCACCTATTCTTCATCCTTGACAGAGTGCCTGTATTTTTTCCTTGGGTGTCTGCATTCTTTCATATTGGGCTTTACCCCCTGGAATCATTTTCTTCAGTAACTTTGCCCGCCTTACAGAGTACCGGTCGGATAGCCATTGAATCCAGGTAGCGATTCCTCCATCTATTTTCTAATATTTCCTAATATCAGTGCTAAATTTACTCTTTGCCAACTTCATTACATTACATTTATTTAGCAGACACTTTTATCCAAAGCAACTTACAGTAAGTGCATTCAGAAAGGTCACTGACACTGTAGCCCAACAGACTGGACAAGGTACAATTCACATCAAGCATTAGTCACCTGAAGTCATGAACATGTAGAGCAAAGACTATATAAAAGGCAGTAGCAAACAGGAAAAAGAAACAAAGCAAATGGAGACAAACAGTAAAGGGTTTTTTTTTCCAACTTCCATTTGTGACCCTGAGTTCTACTAACAAAACTTGGCCTAAGTAATCCTACATAATGCACTTTGTTAATCCGTTTAACATATATATTTAAAGACCTCAATCAGATCACCCCCAAGTCTCCTATTCCTAAGACTAAAGAGATTATGGATCTTCAGCCTCTTCTCATAGCTTTCATCTTTAATACCTGGAATTAGCTTTGTGGCTCTTCTCTGAACTTTTTCTAGAGCCTCTGTTTCTTTCTTCAAGTATGGTCCTCAGAACAGTAGCCTACACAATACTCCAGATGTGGTCTGACAAATGTGTTGTACAAGAGAAGTATGACCTCCTTGGATTTATACTCAATACTTTCGGCTAAATATCCCAGCATCCTGTTGGCCTTTTTAGCTACTACGGCACAATGGCTAGAACCTGTAAGGGTTTGGTCTACAATCATTCCCAGATCTTTTTCATGTGGAGCTTATTCCAGTTTTAAACCTCTCATAAAGTAATCCTGTCTAATGTTTTTATTACCCACATGTAGAACTTTACATTCAGCTACATTAAATTTCATTTGCCACATTTCTGCTGAATTCTGAATTCTATCTAAATCATTCTGAATCACTTTAGTGGACTTTAAACTATTTGCCAAACCTCCCAATTTAGTATCATCTGCAAATTTAACTAATTTGCTATCAATTTTCCTATCAAGGTCATTAATGTAGATGAGGAAGAGCAGGGGTCCCAACACCAATCCTTGAGGGACTCCACTACCCACCATACCTAGCTCAGATGAGATTCCACTGATCATCACTCTTTGTGTTCTGTCCTGTAACCAGTTTCAAATCCACTCCCCTTGGGAGCTAACAAACTCAACGAGTATGCACAGACACTAGTTACAATTTAAAAAGCCACTGGTGTGGAACCCTTAATAGCCAGTTAAACCTGAGTGTGTCATCTTGCGTCTATATAACGAGGTCAAACATTCATGGATATGTAAACTTATGATCAGGGCTGTTTGGGTGATTTCAGTCATCATTATGATTTAAAAATGAGCCAAACACCTATGCGATGATAACTGACTTCACATGATCACTATCCTTTAGTAAAAGACACATTTTTTGCATGACGAGTCATATTTTCGGAATAAATGGCAACATTTCACAAATTCAGCCGAGGTATGCAAACTTTTGAGCACAATTGTACATGGATTGCATGTTGCATTAGAAGAAATTGCCAGGAGCGAGCAATTTGATTTGACTGAACAGTTATTACCTTGAATACGTTTGGCTCAATGTAAATTCAATTTTGAATATTTCTGTTTTCATGTGCTACATTTCCATAGGTTGAGAATACTAAGTCCTCATATGTCTGCGTGCGTCTTCTTACTGATTTTACTTTGTGTGCTCATAACTCATGCCTTTAACTCTTAATCAGAGAGAGTCTTTTCTAATAGCTCATTTTTACAATTGCCATTTACTATATAAAGTAATGGGCCAACAGGTATCAGTCCTGCATCTACATAATGCGTTAGAAGCCACCCATGGCTAAATCTAGCATGCCTACGCTTTGTCGTCATCTTTAGGAGAATCAATCCAGCTTAATGGTGGGAAGTATTACAGTCTAATTTTGAGGCACTATTATTGTGCAAAAAGAAAATCAGATTAAATAACTGATGTTTTTTGTCATTGTATAAGCTGCATTTATACATTAACTGAAGCATTGTCACCAAAACTGCACCTTGTTTTGCTCTGCAACCTGTCTGTAAACCTCCCTTACAGGCTCAGTCAGGTTTGCTGACTTTCTGACTCCTGTCCCTTATCTCTGATTGTCCCTCATACAGATATTTGATGGCAGACACAAATCAGCTCGCACACCCATCTGTCCACCATGTGAGTGAGGCACATGTCTCCCCCATGTGACAGTCATGCCTTTGATAGAAATCTCCCCCTTTACTTTGGAATGCAAACTTATCTCTCTCCCTGCAGCCCTCCTGGGCTGCCTTATTCCAGTCCTGCTCACTCAACTACAGCCAACCAGAAGGAGAACACTAGAACAGCTTTTCTGTAGGGAATATTACAGCATAACTGCAATACTGCATAATTTAAATATCCATCCTTTCCAATATTACCCATTCACAAGTTCTCCAACCACCACCACCCACACAGTCTAAGTCCTGGAAAAATCCGCTGAGAGATTTTACTATTTTTCCTCCTGCACCAGAATCTTTTCACTCATTGGCTTCCCCTCGAACACAATCAGAGCTCGACTGAAGATGCATATTTATATTTTATGCTATGTCTAGAATACCTCTGTTGTGCTTTAACTCGCATCACATGGTATACATGCCCTGGCCTGTGCTTATCACTTTGAATCAGGTTCTGCACCTCTAGTAGCTGATTCTGTTTCAAGGTGAGTTCCACAGGTGACCCCACCCTTTGTGTTCCCCCTCATGCCCCAGCAGAGCTGTGTGAATTCCTGATCACCTTATCTGTGGGGCCCAGGAGACAGCAGGGAGATGACGCGACATGATGCTGCACGCAAGTCTGTGGAGCCACTACTGTACAGAAGCTCCACAGACTGTGAGGCTGCCTCGGTCGGCGCCTTAATGCCAAGCCTCGCTTGCGCCCCAAAATAAGAAAATAAAAAAAAAAACCTTACAAAACAACTTAGGTGGGAGTGCTGCCAATATCTTCAACCGGGGCCGCTGCTGTCTACCTCTCTCTTCTAAACAGCTGTGTATATAAGCATTTGTTTTGTCTTGCAGTGTTTCTGGATTGTAACACTTTTTCCC
Source organism: Gymnothorax javanicus (assembly GCA_029692085.1). NCBI lineage: Eukaryota > Metazoa > Chordata > Actinopteri > Anguilliformes > Muraenidae > Gymnothorax > Gymnothorax javanicus. The sequence continues at coordinate 57,666,518 of CM056193.1, forward strand.
TTCAAAGCAGGTGTGTCAAACTTAAATTAAAAGGACCAAGGGGCTGAGGGTTTTCAATTCAACCGAGCAGAGGCATACCTGATTCTACAAATTTAAAAAACCGATCTTAGCCTGCTCAGTTGATTAGTTGTATCAGGCCTGCTTCTCCTTTTACAGACCACTTTGACACTCCTGCTTTAGAGCCAATCAGTCAGTTTTTCTTGCTTGTATTTATCGGTACTTTAATGATATAAGCGTAATTACTCTTTGGAGTCTTCTTGATCAGAACAAGCTCCCAAGCCTTAATATCAGTTTCTAGGACTGGGATCTTTTCCTGCAAATCATCTGTTCCAGCCTGTTACTCTTGGTCATATCGTTAGAAACATCTCCCGAGACTTTGTCTCCTGGATTGGGACTGCGTTCCTGCTTAGTTCATTGGTCCTGCTGTCAAGCAGTCCTGCTTGGGAGAGGGTATTTCACCACCTGGATTCTGCCTCAGGACAGAAACTGGTCGGGCTTGGACACGTCCCCTATCCTCTCCAGTTAACAACAACCAAGCTGGACTGACCCTATTTCTGTTCTGGGCTTCGGCCTCACCACTCCCATTACTGTATTTCTATTAATAAGTACCCATCTTTGTATTATACTCCGTCTGTGTTTGATTCCTTGTTTGGATCATAACAGCACCTTTGCGTTTCTGAGAGTTCCACGATGTTAAACCAGGAGTTATCCCCCTGCCAATATTATTATGTTCAATTAATTGCCTCCCTACCTTATTTTCCATATTACATATCTAGCATGAGATATCCCATTGTGCCTTACACTTCTACGGATACCGCAGTCACTTAATTGTTTTTTACTGACAATGTGCCTGATGATGGGCATATTTTGAGTTTGCTTAAGCTCTTATCATGAAATATATCTTGTATTACAGGATCGTGCGTCACAGAATATGTGTTTTCAAGGAATATAAAAATGCCTTTCTGGGGAATAAGTTAATTTTAGAAATTTTAAATACTGCCCACAATCCATAAGTTGGTGAGAATGCAACACTAAAGGACAGTTGTGGAGATGCAGCTCAAGGTGAGAGGAATTCCGAACTTAGTTCTGTTATAGTGACTTGGCGATCTGGACCAATGATTTGTGGATCACTGTTAGCGGAGTGTGAATCATTCACAAATTTATTGGAAATGAGCAACTCAATGGTTGAAATCCCATTGAAATATTTTTTCCAAACCACGTAAGTCCAGCCTTGTGAATTCAGAACACCATGCTGATGGTACTGTGATGCATTTTTTAATGCTCTCTGTTTACATTTGAGTTGCTTTCTCTGAATTTGTAATGCAAATGGAAAAAAATTGTGCATTGGGCAAATGACCAAGTTTGTCAATTTTGTGTTAGTGTTAGAGTTGAGCTTTTGCGTAAAGTTTCTCATTAACAAATGGGAAGAGATAAACATCCATTTTTGCCAGCAAAGTCGAGGCAGTGTGCCATCCAAATTTATTCATGCCCTTGGTAAATATATGTGAATGGAGGCTGTATTATGTGCTGATAACTTTGAGAAAATCTATATTATAATAGCCAAGTGTGTGTGTTTGTGTGTGCGTGTGTGTCCGGCCACTCAGTGCTAGATTCCACCGGGCGCGTATCTGCAGTATAGCGTGAGCGATGCTATTTTGCACCGTCTTGCAGGCGACTGTGTCCGGCCAATCGGTGCTAGACTCCGCCGGGCGCGTATCTGTGTGCATGTGTGTCCGGCCACTCAGTGCTAGATTCCACCAGGTGCGTATCTGCAGCATAGCGTGAGCGATGCTATTTTGCACCGTCTTGCAGGCAACTGTGTCCGGCCAATCGGTGCTAGACTCCGCCGGGCGCTTATCTGCAGCATAACGTGAACGACGCTATTTTGCACCGTCTTGCAGGCGACTGTGTCCGGCCAATCGGTGCTAGACTCCGCCGGGCGCGTATCTGCTGCATAACGTGAGCGACGCTATTTTGCACCGTCTTGCAGGCGACTGTGTCCGGCCAATCGGTGCTAGACTCTGCCGGGCACGTATCTGCAGCATAAAGTGAGCGACGCTATAATAATATAGACATGCAGGGGGGATTCCCCCTTTGTCCTGTCCTGGGGATTCCCCCTGTATGACCTCTCCTGGGGATACCCCTTTTGAACCCAAGCCAATTCATCCACAGGAGTCCTGAATCCCAAAAAAACAGATGCCAGGCCGCAAGAGAAAGTAATGCGTAATTTGCAGCATAATGTGAGCGACGCTATTTTGCTCCGTCTTGCAGGCAACTTCGTGTTCCACTGAGCGCGGAATGTCAGCGCAGCGTATTCCCCTTGATGGTTACTTAGTTTCAGTTACTATTAAAACATCGGTCGTGTGACAGCCACCTTGGTGTTTATGGAAACACCATAGCAACGTGACGATATCATAGAGGTGCATGTGATGACATCATAATGGTGCATTGTTCACAATAATATAAAGACGAAGTTACATAAAATAGAGCCCGTGGATCCCCACGGGCAGAGTGCTAGTTATATATATATTTTTTATACCAGTTGTAAGGGTTGTGCTTCGTACACAGTTCAGGTGCACAGAGGACAGGAAGTTGAGGACTAGACTCAGGTGCAAGGATGGACTTGATAGTATTTATTATGCCTACTGCACAGCAGAAGGCACAAACAAAGCAATACAAAACAAAGTGGAAACAAGGTTCCTTAATAAACACTATTAGTAATACAGACTCTGGGCTTTGGCTGTAGTAACAATGTATTACAAATAGGAAAACAAACGGAATGAGATTCCTAATATAAAGTGCTGGAATGAACATTAACAGCACTAAGTATAAAGAGTTTTAGAGTATAATTATGCAATACGCGGAGAATACTTCTATATATGCCGCACAGGCATGTATTTACAACACTTCACAATGATATAGTGTGAGATTTGGTCGTAAATACAGACTGCTACCACCCAGTGGCAATTACATACAGATGCAAGCAATGATAAGTGACGTGAAGAATGCAGTCCGGGTCTTAGTAGAATGGTGAGCTGGACGGCTGGAGGCGTGGCCTGACACTAATACAGTTGCTTATAGAATTTTTTTTCCTCCTTAAATGTACTTAATACATAATTGTTCACATCCAATGTAATAATTTTTCATACATTAAAAAAAAATCAACTTTTATGTTTAAAGAAATATGAAAATTAATCCTGATTATTGGGGATTTTTTGTGAAAAGGGAAGTTAGAATTTTTGTGATATTAACTAAAAATCATTTTAATCATTTTAGAAAATCTGTTTTGGCTCATTTTATTCTATCACTGCTTTAATGGAATATTTTAAATTAAAATACTTCATACTCTCGATTTGTGTCATTTAGCATGTACAGTCATCTTGATTCATTGTGTCAAGTGTGTGAATAATTGTGGAAAGATGAGTTATTATTTCATAATACGAGGGCAGTTACAGTATTTCGAAAAACCCTCTCTTAGTATTACTCTTTTTACTGTGAACACTTTGTGGCTGAAATACGTTGGCATGCTGCCCCTATCACTACATCTTAGTATGCACTATTGTAGAATTGTAGCGTAGTCGCACCCATGTATTGTAGGGTGTCTTTACTATGAGATTCTACTGGCCACGAGGTCTGAAACAGGCCACTCTCTGGCCTCCCAAGTGTCCCTTACCATCTTTTCAAAAACCATAACCAGCTGTGTATCAGTCCAAAGCGCAATGCTCTCTATGCCATATGCAGAAAGAGGCTTGCTGGTCAAAGCAGTAATAGCTGATATTGTATAAGTCATAACAACATTGCTTCATTTTTTTTCTTTGAATGCAGAGACAGACCATATAGTTAGATAAGAGGGACTTGGTGAGTGATTTTGCACCCTAGAAATCTGCTGGAACCTGTCCTGTCGGCTTCCTGCCCTCAACAGAAAAGCAGTCTCTGTAAAGCCCTGCTTAGTTCACGGTTGAATTCTTTAAAAGCAAATTCCACGCACTTACTATCAGGTTGGGGATTGGAGAGAAGACAAACAGGCAGCCCCTGCCATGAGATCATTATAGATACTAGAAAACAGAAATGCCATTGGGTGTCAGAAAAAAGAGAAAGAAAGAGTATGATACAAACGCTTTACTACTTACCTATCACACTTTCTTTGTTATGTTCACCTGATCGTTATCTTTTCAAATAATGAGACCTTTATTCACAGTCTCCTGCTTTAAGTCGCTTAACCCTTGCTTTAAGACAGCAAGTGCTTTTTGCTTAATGTTCATGTTCATACCTGTCTTCCATGAATAATGTGAAAATGAAAGTAAAGCCTTTTCAATCCTTAATGAATAATATTATTGATGAGTGAAGGCATACTGGCATTGGTGACCAGTGATATTTTTCAAACAGTACAATAATCAGCAACAGTAGCAGTGTAAGTTTGTGGTAACTACCACTTACAGTTGCAATCAAAATTATTCAACCCCCATTGCAAATTGGGTTTAACCTGTTAACTGTCACTGGGCCCTAATTAGGGCCCGATTGAATTTTCAAACTAATTTTGAATCCTTCATTTGTAAACTATGACTTAAATCCTCAACCAATCCAGGCAAACGATATACCATTTGAAAGCTTAGACGCTCAGGATTTCATTTTACCCACCTTTTTGCCCTATGTCAGTCATAAGAAATGCAATAAATCAATTCTCAACATAGACACCACATACTTGAGTGCAATGAAATTTGTCAGTCCTCATCATCAAAGTTGTATTGTGACGGTCAAACCATGTATTATCCATTCCATTTGGTCTTGTTCGAAAGCTAAGAACCTGTGCAATGAAGATATCCATGTTGTTTGTCCCAAAATTGAAGATTGAGCTGTATCTTTTATGTAAATACTCATAACAGCAACAACAGACACGCAGTATTTTGTGTAATAGAACCATTGTATGTGGGAGCAGTGAGCATTTGAAATGTGGTATACCAATCCGGGCCAAATGTGAGAAAATGCACGTGACAGTTAAGAGGTTAATAGCAAAATTTGCAAACATTCAGCTGTTTGTGAAAAAAAGATTAAACAAAAACAATTTAAATAGCTCAACACAACTAATATTACAAGTGGTTTCTCCAAATTTAGCACAAAATGCCATTTTTTATGACTACTGCAGTCTCAAAATTATTCAACCCCCCAAATAGAATCCATCATCAGAGAATATTTGCGAATCAGGTGTCGGCTCAAGCACACCTAATGTAGCTAATCAAGAGCTTAATGAGTTGCATCAGGTTTGCCTGAGATAGAACACATCAAATACTTGCACTAGCTAGGGGTTTGTTGACAGTGACATTTGATTGCATATTAGAAATATGGCTGTTAAAAGAATTGTCCAACAAGCTAATAGAGGAGATCATTGCCTGGCAGAAACTAGGAAAAGGATACAAAAAGGTAGCACAGGCACTTAATTTTTGTAGAGATACAGTTGGAAGCACAGTTTGCCAGTTCAGAGTTAAAGGAAGAGCGGCTACAGTATCAGGATGTGGCAGAAAAAGGAAGCTATCAATGGCTGTCACCAGATTCCTGAGGAGACGGGTGGTCAAAAACCCTAGAGTGACTGCAGGAGACCTGCAGCAAGACTTGGAGACAGGAGGCATTGAAGTTTCAGTTTGCACAGTAGGGCACATACTGAATGTTGAAGAACTCCAAGACATACGCCACAACTGATCCAAAAGCACAAACTCCAATATGCTCAAAACCATCTAAATAAGCCTCAGAAGTTTGAGGATATTGTTCTGTCGAGTGATGAAACAAAACTGGAATATTTCGGGCTTACGAATTAGTGGTATGTCTGCAGGAGGAATAAAGAAGCATATGCTGAAAAGTACACCCTGCGTTCAGTGAAGAATTGTGGCGGCTTTTTGATGCTCTGCGGCTGCCTAGCTTCCTCTAGCACTGGAAATCTGCAAAGTGTGGAGGGCTAGATGATTTCAGTCAAGTACCAGGATATCCAAGGAGAAAATAATATGCCGTCTGTAGGGAAGCTGACGCTTGGGCATCGATGGACCTTCCAACAGGACAATGATACTAAGCATACCTCAAAATCCATCAAGGCTTGGTTTCGGAAGAATTCTGGGAAGACTCTAGAGTGCCCATTATAGTCGCCTCACTTGAACCCCATAAAAAATCTCTGGTAGGATTTGAAGAAGACAGTTGCAGCATGCAAACCCTAGAATATTAGCGAACTGTAGGCCATTGTCCATGAGGACTGGGCTAAGATTCCTTGGGGATGCTGCCAGAAGCTGTTGTCTACCTATGCATCACATTTCCAGCAGGTCATAGTGGCAAAAGGGTGCTCTACTAAGTAATTAAGATGCTTGTCATGAAGGGGTTGAATAATTTTGAGCCTGTAGTAGTCACTAAAAGTGGCATGTTGTGTTGAATTTAGAGAAGCCACTCGTAATGTTTGTTGTGTTGAGCCATTTAAATTGTTCTTGTTTGATTTCTTCATTGCAGACAGCTGCAAGTTTGTAAATTTTGCCAGTAAACTTAATTTGCAAGGGGGGTTGAATAATTTTGATTGCAACTGTTTATAGAAAAGTTACAATGAGTTTATAACTGTGGGAGAATTGTATGCTTCAAGTACTTTATGAACTTTTCAATGGCTTAAAAACAATAAGAACATGTATGAATTAATTAGTGCTCATGTTTGTGAATGTTGTGGGAGATGTTGGTTTTGCATCCAGTTTCTGAGGTGAGGTGACTAGTGGAATGAGGAAATGTGGAGGTGCATAGTGGTTTTATTTACTGGTTTCCATTTGTTTCAGAAGATGGTATTGAATATATCCAATACAGTGGTGAGTAGCAACCTGAAGAATAGGTCTCTTGGTTATAAAGTTCAGACTAGTTTTTCAAAATGGGTTGTCCAGTTAAGAGTTCTGTGGGTTGTTCCCCATGGGTGGTTGAGCTTTTCGAAAGTTGTGATGTCCCCAGTTATACAATACCAGTCATACGGTCCCCCATGTTTTAATGCATAAGTTTTTCCTAATTTTTTCCTCCAATTTGTTGCAAGACTGTAAGCTTTTGCCCCAAATGCAAACCTCAGAATCCCTCTCATACTTTCATAACATATATTTCCACAAGTACTCACTTGTAAGCAAACTAATTTATTCCATTTTAGCTGTCACAGAATATATTAATACATGGGTAAAATTGTGCCTTACCCTAGGTATCAGCATGAATATCAATACTTATGATTTCTTAAGTATGAATCACCTGAAGATGTGCCGTAAAGCTCCAAAGCAAACAAACTGTCAAAATGAATGCAAACGTTAATCAAAGTGACACTGTCATTAACTCCTGGATAAGCTGCTTGTGAATTAGGGAACAGTCATCCATGCCAAGATCATATTTATCTTTATCTTGATCATGCTAACGGTAAATTGATTGATTAATTGATTGATTGATTGATTAGTGAGTGATGCACGAGTCTCATCACAACACCCCTTCCTAAGCTTTGCTTATTCAGGAGTAAAAATGAATGTGACCTACCGATTACCTTTGAAATGAGAATTTTGACTTTTGCTAAAATTGATAGTGGGATATTATCAGAATACCCCTAGAGCTAATTTCATGTAGTTAGAAATATTGCTGCACTCAGTTGACCACCTTAACGGAATGATTGCTTAAGGGGGAGGAGCTGAGCTTCCCTCCGGTAAGGGATTGGTGGAATGACGGGGAGATGGGGGTGTGTGTACTTGAAGGGTGCAACACAAAACAGTCATTGAGGTTGTGTGCCAGGGGTGCATGCACGTACGCTCACTGTAGCAGAGAAGTGTCTCCTGCACACTGGAGCCAGGCTGGGATTTGATCACAAGGTGTAAGGAAAGGAGAGCACCATGACTGACTATCAAACCAACCAACGGGTGAGACTACCTGCCACCTGCATCATTTTGGAGGTGATCATTATTATCCTCTTTGGCACCCTGGTGGAGTACGACAATGACACGAATGCCAAGAAATGGCACCAGGACCAAAACAAGACCGACTATGAGAATGAGTTCTACTTCCGCTACCCAAGTGAGTGACCTTCCGCTAGCCTAGTGAGTGAGTCTTCCTAGGTTTGATGAAAGGAGTTGGATGGCTTTGGCGAAGGTTGATTCTTGATAGACAGAGTGAGTTGTAGTTGGAATAGCCTGGTCTGGCAGTTTGAAAGAGGGAAGTTGTATCATGTCCTTTGTCATTTGATGTTTATCAGGCTTATGGAGTGAGGGAATGCTTGCCTCTGCAATATACGTGACGGAACAGGGCAAGCCAAGCCTTCAGCACGCATAGTACCTAATTAGCAAAATCATGCATTGAATCTGTCAGTCAATGTAAATATATTGCAATTTGCTCAAGATATACTAATCCAACTTGATAGTCAGGTGCTATGCCGCTCAAGTATTTTCTCTGACAGCTGAATTTTAATGTATTGTAACATATACAGACTCTTTGAGAGTGACAGAACGATTCAATATTTTTGCATTTGTGCTGCACACCTTAATAAGGGATCTCCCTGCTTGTGATGCTGACACCCAGCAGACAGAGAAAGCTAAAAAGGAAATTTGGCTGACTCCGCTGAAGGTTAATTTTTATTTTTTTTTTCAACTGACAATACAGTAATTACATTACGAAAAATTACTAAGCTGTTAGAAGAGCGGCAGAAGTCTGTCGATTAGAGTGTACCTGTAGCACAGATAGTATCAAAATAAGATGCATAAGACCTTGCATTTAATTGTGAGCCAGCTGCAGAAACCCATGTTTTGAATCCATGCTTCATCAAGAATAAATAAAATACAGTGTGAATCCACAGCTGAAACAAATAACAAGTGGTTGACTGAGCGAGATAGTGCCGGGCACACCAGGAGTGACTGAATGTGAAGGTGCAGCACGGGGCAAATGTGTGCCGGTTTGATTTGAATAAACTGAATTACTTTTTTTCTTTTTTTTTACCTCTAAACTATTTCACTACTTACCTTTCTTATTCGGAGTGTCAGAATTCAGTGCTAGGAGTGGCTTCAGATAAGACTGAGAAACCTGCAGGAAAGGAAGTTGCCTGAATGAGTGGGTCTGGCCAGTTATAATCCGTCAAAACTCACCCGCTTCAGGGGCCAGGCTGGTAGAGTGGCTCCGTGCACTCTCTGTTTCAACACTGGCATGTCTGCCTGGACAGGTATAGCCAGGGGCTGAAAGAAAGTCCTGGACATGGGAACTGGGGAAAGGAATGCCTGTACATGCATTTTCTCAGACCAGTTATTGCTGCCCACTGTGGGGACCTTCCAAAATAGCGTGAGAACCTTTGAGAACAACTGTGATGAGGGAGCAGAAAATAAGTCAGGATTTATGCAAAAATAATATTCTCAGCGCTCTGGCAGGTTATACCAGTTAGCAGCTGGCAGATAGGCGGACGCTAGATCTGTATTTGGGTTCTCAACAAAATAAATAATGCGTCCATTGTTGAATCTTGTCCGTAAAACCCATTGCATGAAATTTGTTATGAGCATTGATTTAACATTTTATTGACTAGACTGGTAAAAGTGATTGTAAGACCAAGTCTAAAGCAAGACAAAATTATTTTTCTACAAGGAAGAGCGTCAAGGTCTGATTGACATTGCCATTTCTGTTACTGTTTATACCAGAATTTCCCCCATCTATTTGAAATGATTAAACAAGGTGGTCAACAGCCACATGACCATTCGTCACAGGTGAATGCTGAGGTGATGATCACACAGCATGTCTCGCATCATTTGTTTTTGTTTGGTACATTTTAAAAGAATGTATTTGACATCAGGGCATTGGGAGTTATGAAGGAGATCAGGTTAAAGAGAGTGCATGAAATGGTGTGAATCCATGCAGGCAAAAATATAGATAAATCAAGTGAGGAAAAAGAATACTCAGTTGCTTTTCAAAAATCACTATTGAGTGCCAGCGTAATATTTTTTATTGCATGAGGAATAGGAAATGCATGTATTTGAATGGGATTGAGCCCATGAAGAAACCTGCGTTAATGAGCAGCAGTGCTGCATGGTAAATGTTATCTGCATTCTTTAAGAATTGACTGTAGGGTAGTTTTTGGCAGCTTTCACTTTGATGTTATCAGGTGTGCCTCAAGGTAGTCACTATTCCTCTGTCAATCTGATTAAATACCTTTCTCAGAACTGCTATGCTGGGGAGTGCTGTACTAAGGAAACTATTCACAGGAATTTCATTTAAATACACAAATTTTAATGTGCAGAAAAACGAAAACTAGCAGACACTAAACCAACAATATTAAGGTCATACGGTGCATGGAAAAATTGAATCTTTGAATAAAACATGGAGGTTTTGGATTAAGTATGGTGGTCCTGTGAATAGTCTCATTGTCGAGAGTGACACCTGGAGAAAGTGCTGGAAAGCAAATGGTCATTAAAAAGTGCTGAAATGCAGTATCGTGCATTAACTGGGAAGAGACAGTTCTGGTGTCTACAGTGGAGAATAATAACAATTACATGTGATGTTTTGAACAAGAGACTAAAATAATACGTAAAACAAAATGTTATTAAGTATCATTTTACTATCTTATCATTTATTTCTCCTCTGAAAGACTTGCATACCTTTTTACCGCATTAACTGTCTGAATTTCTGAATTTGAAATCGTGCAGCCACATGCAGGGGGAAAAACCTGATGGTCAGGTCCTTGAATGAAGGTGTGTGTTCAGCAGTTTTACAATTTAAGAATCTTGGCAAAAATGATGACAAACCAATTCAAACAAAAAGCGCTAAGCCAATTTTACAGATGGAAAAAGAAACCAAGCAAATGACCCCACTCTCTAGTGTGTGCAAGTGCCCAATAAACATGTTCAGAAATGCACAGTAAAATATGATTTAACCCTGGCCATTTTACCGTGTGTCAGTGGGATCAAGACTAGAGGTGTCCTGGTGAAACTGGATAACTGGGTCATTTGGCCAGTCGGGAGTGTGGGACCGTCAGCAGTCTCTCTGCCAACAGCCAGTTTCCAGGCCCAAGCACAGGGAAAGATTGTTCACTCGTTATCTAAACTGTGAGGCCGTGAATGCATCTCATATAATGGGCAGATTACTCAGTGGCTGGCTGAGTGAGCAGTGGGAACAGAATAATTGAACAGCGTCCAGGTGACAGCACATCCGTCTGTGTCTAATTACTTTATGTAGGCCAGTTGAATTTCCTCATTCATTTAACTATATGCACTAGACCTATTTTTGGCCATCCTCAGCTGTGTTGTGCCAAACAAATTTTTTTTTACCATACATTGAACTGCACAAACAGCTGTTGTCACCCTTTCTCAATGTAGCAAAATCACTTACGGTGCACAATGCCAACCTTTGCCAAAGACATTGTGAGAACCTTGTTAAAAAAATACTGGCTTTTAGAGGAACAGCTTGAGGTGTGGCCTCATTGACAAGCATGATGGATTAAAGTGGGATCTTTGAGAGGAACCACCTGCAGTGCACAGGTTTAAGCAACATTAAGAAGTATCAGTTCCCCTTCTTTTGTCCTGCAGGCTTCCAGGACGTGCATGTGATGATCTTCATCGGTTTTGGCTTCCTGATGACATTCCTGCAGCGCTACGGCTTCAGCAGTGTGGGATTCAACTTCCTGATCGCTGCCTTCTCCCTGCAGTGGGCCACCCTCATGCAAGGCTTCTTCCACGGTATGCATGGAGGAAAAATCCACATTGGAGTGGAGAGGTGAGAGGCCTATTTCCTTTCTCAACCTTCCTCTCAGTCTATTTTGCACACGCATGCACATGCTCATTCTTGCATGCGTGCAGTCATATTCTCTCTCTCCCCCTCTCTCTTTTTCTCACGCATACAAAAAATATTCTCTTTCACAAAGATACGTGTACACACAAACACATCTGCACCAGTGGCGGCTGGTGAACTGGCGATAGGGGAGGCTCAAAACAATCCCTTAAAATTGATGATTGGTTACGACCTGTTTTCAATCACTCATTTAAATTACCATTACAGAAACTCCGATAACTCTCAAAATTATTAGATGTGGCCAGTTTTCATTTATAACGCATACCGATTACAACTCACGCATTTCTTTATTCAGGGATTGGAAGCAATGCATGTGTTTCATGATCGTTTAAATGAAATAAGATCATTTGAAACGTCTTTATGCAATTCCATTGCTTCCAACCCCCCCAGTGCACAAGGACATAAATTCCATGTGAGAATCTCTTACATGCGCTTTGATTGAACAATTGCTGTCTACAGCAGAGGACCGTAAATATGCCACTTAAACTCACACCAAATGCCTGACAGTTGACAGGTATGTGTTATAAATGAATTCTGGCCACACCTGATAATGTTGAGAGTTTTTGGAGTTTCTGTAATGGTAATTTAAATAATTGATTGAGAACAGGTCGTGTCCAGTCATTAATTTTAAGGGATTGGTTTGAGCCTTTCCTATCGCCAGTTCACCAGCCGCCACTGATCAGCACATGTATGCGCATTGCACATGCGCACTGTCTTTCCAAGAAATGTTAACAGTGACAAGCTGTCATGGTCTAAGTGCATTGTACACATCTCTTTACTCATGTGATGAACATTCACCAATGCAGTATAAGTGCACAGCAAAAAGAGTGTGTCAAATATTTAATCTTATTATGAGTCTTCATAACTTATCGTTCCTCTCAAAAGTACAAAATATTGGTTTAAGTCACCATGTGCTTGACTAAAAAGGTAATATAGGCTAAATAAGAGTTTTAAGTCTAAATACAAACTTGAGATGCTGGGTAAGATATTTATTTATTTATTTATTTATTTGTTTGTTTGTTTGTTTTTGCTGTGTGTCTATAGACACTGTGGCATTACAGAAAATCAAGTAAAGTATGCTATAAAATTCGTTATCGCTGTTAAGTAGCGTGTAATGTCAGAAAAAGCTTTGGATTTTGAATGAAGGACTGACTGCGTGTGATTTGGTGACAATTTGATTTTCTTACTCATGCTTTACACTGCGTTCCTTCTGCAGCATGATCAACGCTGACTTCTGCACAGGCTCAGTTTTGATCTCCTTTGGCGCTGTGTTGGGGAAAACCAGCCCAGTCCAGCTGCTGCTCATGGCTGTGTTCGAAGTGACACTGTTTGCTGTCAATGAGTACATCATCCTCTCTGTCCTGGGGGTAAAATAAACATGAATACCAATAAGCACCATAACCTGCTCGTAGAAATTCTAATTCATGACACTTCACTGCTAGAAAATATCTGCACCTAAATTGTATGATATTCCAGATCAAAGTTTTTTATTGAAAAAATGATCAATGAAAATGTGTGTTCATTAGGCGAAGGATGCAGGCGGTTCCATGACCATCCATACATTCGGGGCGTATTTTGGGCTGGTTGTTGCCCGAGTGCTTTACCGTCCTCAACTAGATAAGAGCAAAGACAAAAACTGCTCTGTCTACCACTCTGACCTCTTTGCCATGATTGGTGAGATGCGCCCTTTTGAAAAAAAATGTTTCCATTCTCCCAAATACTATCCTTCCATTTACCGTTACGTTAACTTTGTTTGTTCACAGAAATATAGTATGTAGTTGCAGTGAGGGATCTGGCTCAGGGCATGGTGCACCACCTTTTGTAGAATGATGTAAAAATGACAAACACAAATATTATGAGCGCAATTCAACCTGAAATCACATTAAAGACGAGATATCCCTTCAAGTTGAAATCAATGAGTGTTGGTCATATCCTCCGATCAGGGGTCAACTCATGAATTGCCGTCATATTCTGCATTTCATTTGGTCATAATATTTGTCCTTTCCAGGTAATCAGAAATTAGACTTACAGAAATGTTGTGACCCTAGGTACAGATTTATACAGTCATAACATCAATTTTCTATGCTTTTCTTAGGCTGTCCATGATTTCCCTGCTCCATATTCAGGACCATGATTGTAGTATCCTCTTCCAATGCCAGGCACAATCTACCTGTGGATGTTCTGGCCGAGCTTCAACTCAGCTATCACAGCTCATGGGGATGACCAGCACCGTACTGCCATGAATACCTACTACTCCCTGGCTGCCTGTACACTGGCCACGTACGGTTTCTCTGCTCTGGTCAGCCATGATGGCAAACTGGACATGGTAAGAAGATTGTATAATAAGGATAATGATGAGGGCCAGGGAACTTAAGCTGAGGCTGATGAGAAAGCTTGAGGGTATGGTCAGGGGAACATAAAATGACAATAAAGTGAAACGTAACAAAAAGGGAGCAAAAGATACTATGATCACAATTTTTTTACTGCACCTAAAATAATAAAAAAGGGACATAATACAAGTTTTAGTGAAGGAGACATTTTAACAATACAAGATGATTTAATAGCTTTACCGACTTTTTTGGATTTTCAAGTGAATTCACATTTAAAGACTGATGACATATGTTGTACAATTTGCATTGCAGATCCTATTAATGTATGAACACTTGACCAAATTCCAATTAATTGTCTCAGGAAACGGGCATATATTATGAACTTATGATGGTGGCTCTCAAAGTTCTCTAGGACAGAGTTTGAGAACTACGGGCTCATGAGAAATCATATGACATTAAAAAAAAACGGTTGAGATAATGCACCTAGGCACACTTCGTGAAAAAATTTTGAAAAAAATGAATTAATTTGCTTGTTTTCTTCCTGACGGTCAAAAGGACCCATAAATAAGAAACCCTACCCATTTTATATGGCTGGTTGTCGTCTTTTCAGTATGTATGCAGTAAAATAAGTACGAATCCGCTGTGAATTTTAAATCTACGCCGATGATTAACAGAGAAGCTACAGGTCATCTGACAATTTTAGTCTCCGTCTGTGGGGGAAATGGAAGTGATTAGCTTTCCTTATATCACAAATCAGTTTTGATGAAGGCTCACACCATGGAAACAGCAAAATACTTGGAGATCCCAATTTTCATATAAATGTCCCTTAAAATGAGTATGCAACTATAATCCATTCAGGTAAACAAGACTGTGGGGCAGTAGAATGTGCTTCACTTGAAAGACAAAGGATTTTACAAGCATGTATTTCTGTTAAATTTTTTTATATGTATTTGCTATGGACATATGAAATAATTACTGTGTGATGTAATGATTTTATTGAGAGCAACTATTGCACTCTGATATTCTGTTCTGTTAGATCATCAATGAAAGCCAGTATAAAATCTCATTACTGCCCCCTGCAGGTGCATATTCAGAACGCAGCTCTGGCAGGAGGCGTGGCTGTGGGCACAGCAGGAGAAATGATGCTGACACCCTTTGGCTCTATGATTGTGGGCTTCCTGGCTGGTACCATCTCCACACTGGGCTTCAAATACCTCTCGGTGAGGATGAGAGGCATTGCATCCGGTCATCTCCTGTCTTCATCAATTTTTTGCAAAACTGGAGGAAGAGACTGGCGTTTAAGCAATTGCATGGAGTACAAGAACACTGTGCACTTATTTCATTCTCATGTTTTCTAAGGGGCCTAGTATTTATTGTATTGTGAAACAAAACAGTCCCAAATAATAGAGTAGAATAGAATAGAATAATAAAAATTAATTGAACATATTCATGTCAAATAAAAACACACATGTATATGTACAAACTGATACATGCAGGGGAAAGAACGCATTCACCCAGGCAGACGATCAGACAGACATTTAAACACACACAGTCCATGTTGTTCATCTATCTGCTGTCCCCTGTGTTCCCTGGCTCAGCCTATTCTGGAGGAAAAGCTCCATGTTCAAGACACTTGCGGGGTCCATAATCTACACGGCATGCCAGGGGTGCTAGGGGCCATTGTTGGGGCCGTTACTGCAGCTGTGGCAACAAGAGAAATCTATGGAGATGGGTGAGTACATGTTCAGGGTCTCCCAAAATTCTGACCTATTATCACCCCAATATTTGAATAACATCCAAACTAAAGCCAATGCCTTGAATTGACATTTGCTAGATTATCATGGCTAATATAAGTCAACTTGTTCACGTGTAACACTACGGATATTGCTCTGCATTAACATGCTACTGCAGTGAATAGTTTATTCATGCAAATAGGTGCGAAAACAAAATCATTTCCAACTGATAATAGAATATCTTGAGCAAAGCATCAAACCTCACTGTGGGAGGTTAGATTGCTTTTTTAGATTTCTAGGTTAAGTTGGTTAGATTGCTGATAAGCACCACTAGACAGTGAGAACAAAAAAAAATTAATCTTTGTTCAGAGTTGTGTAAGGCTCATGTCGACGAGTAAGAGCACTTGGGGTTACATTTCCCTGTGTAAAAGCAGATCTCTATTTCCCTACGGTAGGCTGAAAGACGTGTTCCCAGATGTCCACAAGGGAGATGTCACTGCCTCTGAACAGGCTGTGCGCCAGGCCATCTCGCTGGCTGTGACACTGGGCATTGCCTTCCTAGGAGGTCTGATTGCGGGTGAGGTCCAACTCACAGGCGACTACTTGATAGATTGGAGAATGAACACCCTACAGTTAACGTGCTGTATGTCTGTAAACATATGATGACAACTCACCTATGCAAGCAATACTTGCATTCCCATGGAGGTATTCCACTTTCTACCACCCTTCAATTTGCTCACTCAATTTATTAAACAGATGCCACACGCACATGCCACAACCTGACTCACACATACAAGCAGACACATTCTTTCACATGTTCTGCTGGTGATGTACATTTTTTGTGACATTATATTCCTTGTGCTTGATTCCGCATTTGCTTCACAGGTTTCATTTTGAAGTTGCCAATCTATGGCGCCCCACCGGACACTATCTGCTTTGAGGATGGGATCTACTGGGAGGTTGGTACTATTAACACATCTTGCATAGTAGATATTTGCTACTAGATTGGATCGATTGGAAGGTTGGTAATGTTAACACATCTTGCATACTAGATAGTTGCCACCAGGTGAATAAAGTAATGTAATGCACTGACGTAACTGAATGTATACCAGATCGAGACATGAATGTAAAACTGAACTGTGTCCATCCAGGTGCCTGAGGAGGAGGCCTCTCATGGAGAGATGACCACAGTGCCAGTAGAAGACGTGGAGAAGCCACTTAATGGCTGAGCTTCTCATGCTGGTGGAAGCAGTCATTAATGTGGTTTTGACAAAGATCATGTACCCATAAACAGATGGACATACAGTAGAAAAACTCATCACTGCAAACGCATGCACACTCACACATTTGCTACTGTATACCGGCGGGGACCAAACAATTATTTTTGCAGCAAAATCCTGTTTCCATACTCCCTAGGCTTAAAATCAACCATAATCTGAGCCCCCTTCCTAATCCTAATCTTAACTTCACCATTAAACTAAACCTACAAAACCTCCAAAATAACCAATTTTTAAACACTAATTTAACACTCCAGCTTATCCTAGACCATAAATCTAATACCTAACCTTTATACTATACGTGGGTCTAGCTGTAAGACCAATTGTGACCCAGGAGTGACACCTATCTCTTTAACCAGAATGAAGCCTTTTCCTCAAAAAAAAAAATGTCCCAACAGTAAAATTTTTTCAGACTCTGCTATGGTAGTGTGGTCTTTAAGTCCCCATTAGGCATATTTTTGGTCCCCACTAGGACAGATAAAGATGCACATCCAGAAACACGCACACAGATGCACACATGCACAGACATGAATAGGTTTATACAGCTTTTTTAAAATCTGAAAATTCTTCTCCATGCATGTAAGTGGCCTTTCCTGATATGGTCTCTGCCATCTCCTCCACAGTATGTATGCAATGCAGGGCCTTCAGATGTAGGTACTGCCCTGTTGTTTAGGTTTTTGCTGTGAGTCTGCATTCTGACTGTAAAGGTTATTAGGAGTACCTTAGGAGTGCATGAATGCAAAAGTAGAAGCATTCAACAAGAAGACACAGGAAAAAAAGACAATCATGAAATTTCCCTGCCCTCTATTGGTCAGAACACCAGCACATTAAATTTGAATATGTCTCAACCATTCAAAATCCTGTGATCTGCAGGCTGCACCATTTATTATCCTTATAGTTCTGTTCATTCTCTGAGATTATATTCAAAATATCTCTTTAAATGGCATGCATTCTTTTAAATTAAATGTGCAAAATCTACCTTATTGGTGAACAGTGGAGAATATTACTCCATTTGAATACGTGGCTTGTCCTTCTCTGGACATCACTTGAATCAAATATTTTGTTTTTCATTTGTTTTTAATTTTATAGCTTGATTGTTGAAAGACACTGTTAGATTTGGAAAGTGTTAATATCCACTGTCTTCTTTCAGGTAGGAAATTTAGATGTTAGTTCATCTGAGACATTACTAAGTCCAATGCATTTGCTACTGCCAACATTTTAGAACATAACATGTTCCAATGACCCTTAGAAAATTCAGTAGCATGGTCAAAGAGTGGTATTGGTTGTGAACCATTGGTAGTTTTGATTCTTTCAATTGTGCAAGAAAGTTTTTCATGTGCTAAATGTCTAAGTAATCAGGCCTTTTGATTCTTACATGTCCTGGTCTAAAAGTGCTCCAAATCGAAGTGGTCACAATAATTTTTAGCAGCAGTAAAACATAGTTCACCTACATTTTATATGTGTAGCCACAAGATGGCAACCAAGAGCCATATGTAAATCGACTGGCAACGACGAATCTGCAAGCAGACAGAATACCCAGTCCATTTATTTATTAAATTTTATTTTCTATGAGGATGTCATAGCATTTCTGTTTTATGTCAGTAGTTCACGAGCCAATGCATAGTGTTGATCAACAATGTAAGCATTATGTTTGCAAGGGCGCCATATGCGTTTATTTTTAGAACCAAAAATGATCACAAAAGTGGAAAACTATTCTGTTTACATGCAATTTTAAATAATAATTGGAGTAGCCTATTCATTTCTGTAACAATACAGCGAAATCTGCATGGCCAAACAGTAACTAGAATTGAACAGACTGTGTATTTTCATTACTTTTGTATTTTACTTGCAAATGGCAACAGTCAATTGCTTCTGAACTGACTGTAAACGAATCCTTTTTTAAATAAAGGACATTGTTTTTCAGAATGAAGTGAAATTCTTCTTTTGATTGATATTTCATACAAACAACACTAAATAACCTAGATATCTAACCTGGTCGAGTATTTTTATTTGAAGTGGTAACAGTGTCGGATCCCACATAGCAGACGGGTCTGGCCCGGATCCGGCATTAAGACGGCACTGCTGGGCTACTGCTGGCACGGCAAGTAGTATGTTAACCGGATGTGGGCCAGGTCTGGCAATGATGGCACCGTTTATGTGATGGCATGCCTCATGTGGGCCAATTGTGGTCGGGTTTATGTGGCCCAGATCTGTCTTACATTAACTTACCCACAGGTTCTGTAAAAATAAAGAACTGTAAGTCTTACCTTTTCAAATGTTTTTCTACTTTGTCTTACACATCACCACCCCAAAATACATATCCTAATTCAATTGTGTCAGAGTTTATAGTAATAAGTGAATTTAAAATGATAAACACATCCACAACACGAGCTTCAACACTGACAAAAAAACTTTTATTTCTCAGAATCGAATGAGTTGCCTAATAATTAAAACTGATGGCCTTCACCTTATTGTTGAGTTATCAAGAACAACTTCGTGTTGTGTTGAGAAATATCATATATTAAATATATTGTTTATATTAAAAGAAAACGTCCACTGCCTGATTCCTGAAAGACTGTCCGCTGATTGGTCGTGATGTTTCGCTGACAGCCAACCAACCAATAAAACCACCCCTCGGTCGCCACTGAACGTTTTAGGCTGTGTCCTTCGCTCTCATTGGCCATCTCTTAACATGTGACTCTGTTTCCTGTGCTCTCATTGGCTGTAGCTACTTCCTGTTGTAAATCCCGCGCACAGAACTGAATATTTACTCTGGAGCGCGCTACTTTGAGCAAAAGAGAAGGTATGTTTACAGTGTTATTATATCCACCTGTACAGTTTCTGAATATTGTTGATTATGGAATAACTTTGTGGCTTAACACACACTGCACATATGTCCCTGCAAGCTGTTATGCGTTGTAACTGTATTCTGTGGGTAACTTTGACCGTGAACCCTGGCTTCAAGACTTAACCATACACGTTCATGCGTCGGATAAAACAGCAATTTGACAGAGAAAATGTCTTTTGGTTTTCCCTCTGAAATCGTGCGACTGCTCTGCCTGTCAACAGCCTTTAATTTTCGCGGAGCTGTCACCAGCAACCGACCTGCGGTCGACCCGGTGCTGTAGCTGCAGCTTCAGTCGGTAGAAAGCCTACATGCAGTTTGTAGGAACCTCCGTTAGCCACAGAGATGAGGCAGAACAGTCGTACGACATCAGAGGGAAAACCAAAGGACATTTTCTCTGTAAAATATGACCCGGCATATTAAAACTGCTGTTTTATGCAACGTATGAACGTGCATCCTTAAAGTAGGGATTCAAAGAAAAAAATGACATAAGGCAATTTCGCCATCAATGGAAAACTTAGAACGCAAAGAATGCAATGTAATGCCATTCCGTCACATTATCGATACGAGAAAATGGAAACAAGCACGGAACGACTGTACTTTATCGAGCGTGAATACTTCCGTGATGCTAGGAAAGAGGCCCGTGTTGGGCGACGTCACGGACGGGTTTTGCAAGCTCTGCTCTATGAATTTGCGTGCAGTGTACGTCTCTCTCCAACCTTTATATTTTGTTATTCAAGGTTCAAATTGTGTCGTACTTTACTTGAGATAGATAAATTATAATGGAGAAACATTCATCTGTCGTTTTTTTTTAAATTTAAACTCATATTTTTCTATATAGTACATTGAAGATTAATATGGACATATAAACGATCTGCCGGAAATCATGAGTGAATACGGGGAAGGACTGATGCCTTAATTTATCATGATATTTTTTTCGATGATTAGACTTGATAAGAGCGACGACAAAAACAAGAAATGAAGATTTTTAGAATGTACTCTCTCCATTTCTATATTAAAAAGTTCGGTCACCGTAACGCTGGACTCGAGATTTTTATATTGTCGATGTAATTGCAGCAGCAGAACGTACAGTAAGTGAATAGAGTATAGCCTGCGCGCGATAGCCAGCGCTACGACCGGACCTACTCCTTGCAGACACGGAACGAACTAAAATAAGCCGCAAAACTAATATGCATCGATGAAAGAAATCACCTTTATGCGACATTAGCTTTAAAAAAAATTAGAGATTTAAACATGGGATTTAAAACTATGAACTACTGGGAGATCTTGGAAGAAATCTAGTACCGATTTAATGGACTCGTCAGGCTTTAAAAACTAAATTGAAAAGAATTTTCACAGTGTTCACTGTATTTTCCTATGGAACATCCCGGTACTTTCAGAGTACACAACCCGTGTGTGACGCCGCGGGAAAGGAGACTGTCGGCAGACTGGTTACATAGCAAAAACTGTAGCATCAAAATCATTTTAACCACTTTAACCCAATTTCATAATTTGGATATTCAATTTAAAAAAAAAAAAAGCAGATTGCATTACAGTGCTTTGTGAGCTTGTAGGTCTGTTGTTTGCAAAATTGTGAAAAATTTGGAATAATTTTGAAAATCCTTAACAACACAAATCTTCTGGGGGTCCCTGACACAAAAATGTTTCACATGGTGGTCTGCAGCCACAAAGACAAATATAAAATAAAATAACAAAATTGTTAATTTCATTAATATTCCTTAAAACGTGTGTAGATTAAGCATGTAACTTTGTCATAAAATGTTATGAATTAGTGTTAGAAAAAAACCCATGATAGAGATGAGTTTGGCTTCATGAGGGTGTATATATAAAATATATGGTGCACATCCCAAGATACATTGTAAAGAACGGTACAAATCCCACGGTGTCATGGTGCGAATCACACGGCACAACATGGTACAAGGACCATGGTACAGTTTAGTGGAAGTACCGTGGTAAAAGTCCTGTGGCATAAATCCCATGGTACAAACCAGATGGCACAGCATGGTACAAATCCCATTGTACAATGGGACTTGTACCATGTTGTAACGTGTGATTCGCACCATGACACCGTGGGATTTGTACCGTGCTTTACAATGTATCTTAAGATGTGTACCATGTTGTACCGTGGTATATTTGCCATACTGTACCGTGGGACATTTATCATGGTACTTACCACGGTACGAAGTGTGTACCGTGGCCCAAAATACCATGGTACAGCATGGTACATTTTTATAAGGGAAACGTTAGGGTAGTTAACTGAATGAAGACGACTGTAGGGTTTGTACGTTAAGCAGTGAAATCGCGGAGAATATTGGTACAATTTGTAGTCCATCTCCGTCTCTCAATGCGACTGCATTAGTTGAGCTGTCTTCACTCACGCAATCAATCATTCACACTGAGAAAATGCACACCCTCAGTCGAACATAAGTAAATTCATAGCTCCCCTAAATGCCCGAAACGAGCCTTTCGGGGTAGCCAGACTCCCTTTCACTCCCTCGTAATTCGAACGATGTAGTCATTCGTCAGAAATGAGGAAACGGGTGCGGTACCATTGCTCGTCAGCCTAGGTTGACTTTGCACTTGATTTGTAGTGGAGATCCGGAGGCTCATGTGCCGGGGCTCAGCCCCGAACAGCCCCGGCACAATTTAACCTCTGGTCCTGGGTTTCCCAAAGGTGGCATACCCATTTCCTGTTCTGGTTCAGTTTCCCATAGCTTCAGTTGATTGGCAGTAGGTTTTAAACACGTACAGTATGACACTTTCATATGTGTTTCCTGTTCAAGTCTGCTGCTGAGCCAAACAAAATAAGAGGTCCATGTTGTTCCTTTTGACTCTTACAAGAGGTGGTAGTGCCCATTTTAATGGCAGGAGTGAGTGCACATTGTTTGCACTATGTTGTGTGTAAACTCTTGTTCAAGTTGAGATCATTGTAGTACCTTCTGTCATCAGATACAGTTTTTTAGTCTCTTCTCATATTGCTCTCGAGTTGTGAGTTCTTAACAGATAACAAACAAAAGTAACTCAAAAAAATGACTAAAAGTCTTTTCATTATCCTTAGGCAATGTATCACATCGTTATTTTTTAGCAAACTAATGAGGTGGAAGTGGTGCCATCAAAGTGGGGCAATGGAGAAGAGTGTATGTGGCCGCCACACAAAGAAGGTATTGTCAAGGCCACAAAAAGTCAACAGCAACCTGGAGCAGGCTGGACACCATACAGGGTCCAGTTATATTCACATCAAGTAAGTCCAATTGTGTGAATTCTGTTACGTGTTGAGACTAATATCTTTGCTAAATGTGTATATAGGCAAAAGTCATCGCACACAAATGTAAATACAGAATTTCTGTGGAAAGACAAACTATCAGTCACATTATTGAAATTTAACCAGTTGTATTTGAGCTTTTGAATGTGAATAACAAAAGAATGAACCAACTAATGACTAACTAACCAACACACCAGTTATTTGTGACAGACAATCCATGGTAAGTTCTTGTTATCATTTTTTGTAGATGATTACAATGAGGCAAGGCTAAAGCTACCAAAAGCTGTTGAACGCACTGACCTCGGGACAGAGGCCGAAGATGTCTTGCCAAAAGCTAAGCCAAGGAAGAAGTAAGTAAGAAATTTCAATTGCTGTTCATTTGAGTTTGATCTTCTACTATCGGTATGTAAAATGTTGTTAATATATTTGGTTTGCTATGTCACTGCAGACCAGCTAAACTGCCTAGTGCACCAAAGATTCTTCATCCATTTGGTCCTGATCCCCAAGGGAATGATTCTGGCGGGGAAGCTGTCTTACCAAAAGAACAACCACGGTAAACTCCAGCTACAATTACTTTGAGTTTGGTTAGCTATTATTTTAATCTGAAAAATTTCTGGATTGCGTTGCTCTGTTTCTTTGCGTAATAGATGGACTGTCTAATGCACCAGTAATCTTTATCTTTATTTATTCCAAATTTCTGAGGAACATATTCCATTCAGAAAACCACCAACCAAGGAAGGGCATCCTTGCAATCCAATGCCAAAAAAATCTAATGTTAATCATGCTGATAGCAGAGTGCATCATACTCCTGAACTGGATCAGAGAAGCTGGCGTCCCGAGCCCTCACCAGAGAAAGCCCTCACCAGAGAAGCCCCGTCCCGAGCCCTCACCAGAGAAGCCCATGGCGTCCCGAGCCCTCACCAGAGAAGCCGCGCGTCCCCGAGCCCTCACCAGAGAAGCCGCGCGTCCCCGAGCCCTCACCAGAGAAGCGTCCCGAGGCCCCCGAGCCCTCACCAGAGAAGCGGCTGGCCCCCCGAGCCCTCACCAGAGAAGCCCATGGCGCCCCCGAGCCCTCACCAGAGAAGCCGTGTGTCCCGAGCCCTCACCAGAGAAGCCGTGTGTCCCCGAGCCCTCACCAGAGAAGCCGTCTATACTGAGTTTTAGTGATGTTTACAGATGTTTAATGCTGCTTTTTGAACTGCGAAAAAGGACAGTGACAATGTTCTAATGCATAATAATGCATTTTTAGCCCGCTTGGCCAACAGGCCCAAGGGGCTTATGCTATGCTCGGGGTCTTGAGTGGTGGTCTGTCGTGCGTCCGTGCGTGTGTGCGTAAACTTTTGGGTTGTCTGCGCTCTAGCATCTTCAGTTTTTCACCGATCCTTTTCATATTTCATATGTGTATATAGCGTCATAAGGTCTAGACCAAGTTCCATTTTGAGCCCAATCGGACCGATACTTTGGCCAATAGGGGGCGTTCCATTTTGGCCACGTTTGGCCTAGCGGGCGCAGTGGCTTTGCCACTATTTTTGACTCTTGCACTGTGCTACAGTCATGTTTCAGTGTTTACAGTTTAATGGTGTTTTTGGTTGATTTATTGTCTTTAATACAATTTTTGTAATTCGTACATGGAGTGATGCCATAGGCAGTCAGCGTTCATTCATATGTTGAATGTTCAATTCATATTGAATTCTCATTTAATATGAATTGCTTGTTATTAAGAACATGTTCTTCCATATCTAAGTAAATACAAGTCATTTGTATAATTGTACCACTGTTGTTGAGTCATTTTTAATCTGGGCCAAATACGGCACGCGTGGTTATTACATGGCTTGATTAAGGTATACTTGAGGTTGACATCCGGTGCCAGTGCAGAAACTGTTCTGGACCAGAACAGGGCCAGCAGTGTGTCTGCAGCTGGCCCTGTGCTGGCCCATGTATGGGCCACCTCTGGCAAACCAAATCTGGGACGCCAAAGGGCCGTCATTCTTTGCGGTATGTCGGCCGAGTGTATGTGCATTATGTGGGCCAGAATTGGGCCAGACTAATTTTGCTATGTGGGATAAAGATCAAAATTAATACTTCTTGATTCATTTTGATTCGTGGCGTGGTACTATGCCATCATCTGTGGTCTTCGCCACCAATTCAGCAGGCCTATCTGACGATTAATAATAAAGTTGGCTACGAAGCTTTTATTGGTCCATTTGGACAAAATCATCCTTATTTCTAGAGAGTTAGCCCTCCAGTTACCCTACTTTAATGCGACGTTTTCAAGAATTTTCCACCAAGCAAGTCATTTCTACGTTTGAACTGGGGCGCAAGATTGTCGGTAAGTCATAAAACATTCGAAATATCGACGTTATCGTGTCATCTGCAGTGGCGTCACCAGACTTTTTGTTCTGGGGGTGCACAAGGGGGGCACAACAGTTTCACGAGGGGGCATGAAAAAAAATTTGTTTCGCGTTTATTTTGTTGAGCGGGGGGTGGCGTTGGGTTAATTTTTTGCGGGGGGGGGGTTGCGTTTATTTTGCGCCGGGGGGAGGGGGGGCAGAGAGATACTCTTTATTTATTCACATATCTTAAATGGGGGGCCACTGGTCTTCTGCACGTATTGAGCCTATGTTTCCCTGAATAATTTCTTTAACCTATTTTCATAATTTATGTAGGCTACCATAAGATAGCCAATTTGGAAGTGGCCATTCGCAAGGCAGCTTTGTGGCCAATTTCCAATAGGCTTTTCGCAAGGCAAAACCCTGGTGGCGAAATTGGGAACTATAATTATACACAAACTAAACAGTCGTAGGACCACAAGTTTACGCACTCACTGTACTCTTCAAAATTATCCGATTCTAATAAACTTAGTGTCATTTGAAAACTCTTAAACTGCAGATGATCCATTAAGTGCCTTTAACAATCAAAATCCAGTCAAAACCATTTGCTAAAGGTGGACTACAAAAATTGTGGTTTGAAGGAATAATTGCGGGAACGTGTGAATTAGGAGAGGAAAGGATTTGGTTTCATATCACGAGGGAATAGACTAGACCGCAACTGCGGAAACTTTAGATCAGAGAAGACGGAGATGCATATCCAATCCCAGACCAGGGGCCGGTTGCATAAAATTAGACATAGTCTTGGAATTAAATGTAATTTTAAGTCAGACTTACTACAGACATTTAAATAAGCCTATTGCATAAAGCCTCTCTATGAGTGACTTATTTAAGACTGACTTAGATAGCTTGTCACGCTATGCATCGTGAGTAAAAGAAGACACTTAATAAAGGAGACAAGAGGCTCCTCAGAGCCTGTACTCGGGCCGGGTCTAGGCCTGGGCCAATCGCGAATCCGCGCGCGCGCATGAGCAGTACAATCACGACCCCGAAAATAAAAAAAGGAACGGAGCTGAAACTTAGACTCGTGGCCTACCGGCCCGAGTAAAAAACATGGCCGACGCAACAGCGACACTAGGTGGCAGCGGGAGATCACTGCGCTTAAAGTCGAGCTGAAACGGCATTTCGAGAGTATCTAACTTCTGTATTGTGACGTATTTCTGAGCGAAACATCATAGACAGGCGGGACATAATGTTGGGCGGAATTTGATTTGACCGTTGAAAAGTGGGTGTACAGCGATGGGACAGCAGTATCTGTCAGGGAGAGAGAGGCGAAGCCCATTGTCATGGTTTGTGAGGCGTGTGTGTGTTGTGGACTTTTCTTTGTGGCTCTCGTCCCGGGACAAGATCAAATTCCTTTTCAATCGGATTCTTTAACCAGCTGGCTGATTGAACTGGGGCGGCACTTCCCCGGGCTCTATATAAGCCGGAAGTCCGCCACGCCTCCATTGCTAGAGTGTCTGTTTGTAGCTAAGCACTATAGCCAAAGATATCTCTAGTCAGGTTTTGTGTGACTTTATTTCTTCCAGTTATTATTGGAGTTCCTTCCTCTTTAGGAATTTTCCCTTTTGTACCTTTTTTCTCTCTCGCATTGCTTCCGTTTTTTCGGACTATTATACGTCCTTTGGAAGTGCAAGTACTTTCTGGTGGTCTGTATAATTCTCTGTGTTTGTATTGTGTCCGTGCCGCTCTTTCTCTCTCTGGCCGCTGCACTTGGCCTCTCTATTTTACCAGCCATTACACCCATCCTATGCTCCTTGTAGTTGGTGAAGCAGTCCACTGTAAAATGCCTTGCGCATAATCTGGAGCTGTCACAGATACCACTTTCCTCAAAGTGAATAAATTCTAGCCAGCGGGTCCGTAGCCGCGGAATTTTGGGGAAACAAAACAAAGTTTGAGGTGCCGAACACCCAAAGACGCACCAACGTACTATGCTAGCTAGCTAACGAATGAATCTTAGCTCTGTACCGCTAAAAGTTTAAGATTGATTGACGGATGGATGTCATGATATTATTGGTTGAAATTGGTTGGTACTAAGAAGGCATATTTTGTTTTACAGGAAGAAACCATGATTGGATTTTGATATAAGAATACAAAGAAACTGATTTTTTTGTAATTTTTTTTGTCATTTATAGTTAAATAGATACACAATATGACCGGGGATGTGATCTAAAAAGGTTAATAGGCATTTTTCATTTCAGCTCGACTTTAAGCGCAACAGGAAACCTTTGCTTTTTGGAGGAATATCATGCCGAAAAAAGTCCGTAGTTTTAATCATCTGACACGTGATCAATTGGAGGAAAAAATTACAGAAAAGTCGAACAGTATCGATGGTCGTGAGAACCGTGAAAGATGTTCAAAAACGTTTTAAAAATATGGTGCTAGAATCTATGATGGAAATTTGGAAGAGGAAAAAAAATCCAGCCACCGAAGGAGGACTCCCCCAAAACTTAAAAAAGCAACGGAGCTGATAAACCTGTTTCCAATGTCAAATATTTTTTGTCCTTTTTTGTTGGAAAAGCAATATATATTGCTGTATCTTTATGTCTCCTAACTGGGTGTTCTAACAATTTGTTGCCATGGCAACAAAGTTCTCTTCTCAGGCTTAGCCAGGGGGAGAGGTGGCTAATTTTTCTGCCTCAAATTAAGTTAGTCTGAAGTTTTATACAACAGACTATCTTAATTAGACTAGTCTAACTTGACTATTTAAGACCGGTCTACAGCTAAGACCAGTCTTAATCTAAATTTATTCAACTGGCCCCTGGGACGGCATCCAGAGTGACTAAGGCTATAAAACGGCCTGGGATATGGATCTTGCGGTACGGCTGGTTTGCAGAGCAAAATCCGTGCGTAACAAAGACATAGAACTCCGCAGCTCCTGAAGGAATTCAGCCCTGAAAAATGCTCTCTAATCCTCTCATTATGATGGTTCAATTGGTACGGAATGGGTTAATGGTCAAATCCAGATTGTTCCTCCATCGTGTTATTAACGGAGCCTCACTTAAGTTGGATATGATGACAGAGGGGAAGCGGGGGGGATTATTCTGATATGCCGTTATTAGGTGCGCCTAGGGCGTATGCATAGAGTAATGATGGAGGAAGAAGAGCAACGTTTTTATTATTCGCGTAATCCAACTGTATGACGGTGCCATGGAGTGAACTAGTATCGTGGTCCTCTCCCATGGACTATTAGCCAGGCAGGCAGCTGTAGTAATGAAAAGGCGATGAAAGCTAAGCACTTAATAGCACCTTTTAATTCTAATCAAAATTCAAGGAAAAGTAACCTTATAAGGATAATATTCAAATATGATGCATTTTACAGAACAATCGAGCTCAGCTATTCATCAAGATACTGACTATGCTTTTAGCACTGTTTTAGAAAGATACTTTCCGTTTCATATGTCGTGCTGTGAAAAAGTTGCCTATTTGCGCCTTCCCAATTTTTCTGTTTTTGCATATTTTTCATACTTAAATGTTTCCGATAATCAAACTAATTTAATTTTTCACAAAGATAACCATAGTAAACACAAAATGTCATTTTTAAATGATGATTTCATTTATTGAAAGAAGAAAAGCTATCAAACCCTACCTGGTCCAATGTGAAGAAGTAATTTCCCCTGAGTCTCTAAATCAACCAATTAACCCCATAAAACCTGAGGACTTATACATTGGTTTGTAAAATGCAGCTATTGTATTCAAACCTTTGGAACTTAAGGCCCATTTGATATTGTAGTGAAAATCCCAAGGTTTTCAACGACCCCAAATATATCCAGCTGAATTACAGAGAAATGTGTGTAAAATGATGTACTTGATCTAGATATTTGCCAGTTGATGCAATGCTGTGGCCATGAAAACATAACATCCTGGGTTTGAATATTTTTCTCAAAGTAAGCGTGATGTTACTTCAGTGAAGCACTGCAACCAGCGGATACAGAATATATACAGTGGTGTGCAGTGATGATTATACACTTAACAAAATTAAGATAAATCAGAAACCAAGTACTCAAAACCGTGTTTAAAAAAAAAAAAAAAAAAAAAAAAAAGTTTTCTTTGGCATAAGAAGATGATTGAACACTGATGCAGAAAAAAATACATATATTGACATTTTATGTCACAATTAATATGGATAAGAAAATTTTTGATTTTTATTGCAATGAAAATAATGTAAGCTGAGGGGAAATAGACAGTAATTCTACTGATTGATCCTCGCAACTGAACAAATAAACGCTTGGTTGCTAATTTGGAAGCGTAAATGGAAACGGGTTTGGAGAAGTAATGTGCTTTAAGGAGAGCTGAGAGTCGGCCAATAACCCCTTCGATGGCAAGTCTCCAGGGCAAGCGGTTAAAAAATTTTTTTTAGCATCATTAATCATGGAATGAGCCTTCAAACATCCATTCAGGCTATGCATGAGTCAAAAAAAATTGCAACACCTTTCAATTGTTAAAAAAATGAATGTTTTCAGTGTTTTTGTTTATCACCCATATTTTTATCTCAGTATACTTGTATGAATGATTTTTTTGTTCTCTTTGCTTACAATAATACAACCCCAATTCTGAAATAGTTGGGACAAAGTGTAAATTGTGAATAAAATCAAAATGCTATGACTTTCAATTCACACCAGCCAGTATTTTATTCACAATAGAACAGAGATAACATAACATAACATGAATGGTGAGAACAGGCCGTTCAGCCCAACTAGGCTCGTCAGTTTCTTTATACTATTGTGAATATATCACTTCAGATACTCAATGACTCAATGGTATCTAGCTTTAAGTCAAGCCTGCTCTTGAAAACTCCCAAGGTCTCTGCTTCAACAATATGGTCAGGCAAGCTATTCCACATCAAAATTACTCTTTGGGTGAAGAAATATTTCCGAATATCAGTGCTAAATTTACCTTTGGTCAAATTCCATTTGTGACCCCGAGTTCTACTAACAACACTTGGTCGAAGGAATCCTACATAATTCACTTTGTTAATCCCTTCAACATATTTAAAGACCTCAATCAGATCACCCCTAAGTCTCCTTTTCCTAAGACTAAAGAGATTAAGGATCTTCAGCCTCTTCTCATAGCTTTCATCTTTTATGCCCAGAATTAGCTTAGTGGCTCTTCTCTGAACTTTTTCTGGAGCCTCTATATCTTTCTTAAAGTATGGTCCCCAGAACTGTACTCAATACTCCAGATGTGGTCTGACGAATGTGTTGTACAAAAGAAGCATCACCTCCTTGAATTTGTACTCAATACTTTTGGCAATGTATCCCAGCATCTGATTGGCTTTTTTAACTGCTACGGCACAAAGGTTAGAGCCTGTGAGGGTTTGGTCAACAATCACTCCCAGATCTTTTTCGTGTGGAGCACATTCCAGTTTTAAACCTCCCATAAAGTAATCCCGTCTAATGTTTTTATTACCCACATGTACAACTTTACATTTCGTTACATTAAATTTCATTTGCCACATTTCTGCTCAATTCTGGATTCTATCCAAATAATCCTGAATCACTTTAGTGGACTCTAAACTATTTGCCAAGCCTCCCAATTTAGTATCATCAGCAAATTTAACTAATTTGCTCTCAATATTCCTATCAAGGTCATTAATGTAGATGAGAAACAGCAGTGGTCCCAAACCGGTCCCTGGGGGACGCCAATTCCCACCCTACCTAGCTCAGATGAGATACCACTGACCACCACTCTTTGTGTTCTGTCCTGTTACCAGTTTTGAATCCACTTCAGAATACCTCCTATAACTCCAATAGAGCTCATTTTAAAAATTAGTCTCTTATGCGGTACTGTATCAAATGCTTTCTGAAAATCCAAGTATATGATGTCATAAGCCCTGCTCTGGTCATAAGTCTTGGTGGCCTCTTCAAAAAATTCCAGACGGTTTGTCAAGCATGACCTTTCCTTACGGAAACCATGTTGGCTATCCCTCAAGATATTATTACGTTCAAGTCCAGCTCATCTTTTATGATAGATTCCAGTATTTTGCACGCAATGCAAGTTAAACTGACTGGCCTGTAATTTTCTGGTTATGTACGGTCCCCTTTCATATATATTGGTATTATATTGCCCTGTTTCCAATCATTTGGTATTTCTCCAGTTTCTAAAGACCGTCTGAAGATGGCGGGTAGCGGCTTAAAGATGATCTCACTAACTTCCCTGAGCACTCTAGGATATAAGCCATCAGGACCCGCCGCCTTATCTGCCTTTAGTTTATGCAACTTGTCTAATACTTTGTTATCCCTAACCTCAATTTCCGCTAAATAATCTTGAGCATTGGACATGTCCGCTGGCCGAATAAAAACCTGCTCTGAGGTAAAATTCTCAACAAAGTTACTGTTTAATATCCTTGTTATCATATAGCAGCGATCCATATTTATTCTTTATGCACTTAACCTCCTCTATGACTTTCCTTTTTCTGCTACAGTACTGAAAGAAGCGCTTAGGGTTAGTTTTTGCCCCCTCTGCAATTTGTCTTTCAAACAGTCTTCTAGCATTCCTCAGCTCTTTTTTGACCACAGCCCGCATTTTACAGTATTCAGCCTTAGTGTTCTCATTGTTATCCTTTATGTACATCTTATAAAGATTCCTCTTTTCCCTCAAACTCCTACGAATAGCTGTGGTCATCCACTGAGGATTCTGCTTTTTCAGCTTACTTTTGGACACCTT
Source organism: Gymnothorax javanicus (assembly GCA_029692085.1). NCBI lineage: Eukaryota > Metazoa > Chordata > Actinopteri > Anguilliformes > Muraenidae > Gymnothorax > Gymnothorax javanicus. Next base: position 57,698,829 of record CM056193.1, read on the forward strand.
TAGAATGAATTTACATTGTGAATCAAGTAAAACCCCCTTAAATCTTTCCCACATCTCATTTACAGACTCACAGTCCAGGAGTGTCTCCCATTTTATTTCACTTAGATATGAGCGCATCCTGTCAAAGTTTGCTCGCCTAAAATTGAAAATTTTTGTTTTTGAGGACACCTTTTTAACTTCCCATGAAACATCAAAATTAACAGTAGACTGATCACTTGTCCCAAGTGGCTCCAGTACCTCAACATTGCTAATTCTATCTGGGTCATTACAGAGCACTAAGTCTAACATTGCCTTCTCTCTTGTAGGTTTATTAACATACTGCACCAAAAAATTATCATTTATAACATCTAGAAATTCTTCCTCCCCCCTACCCTGTCCTTTCACCATTTCCCAATCGATACCAGGATAATTTAAGTCTCCCATAATAATAGTCCCTCCTCCTCTACAAGCTTGCGTAATTCTCTTAAAGAGCATTTCATTGACAATACTGTCCAAAGCTGGCGGTCGATAGCATACTCCTATGTTTAAACCAGTCTCATGTTTGCCAATGAGCCTGACCCAGATATCTTCACAGGGCAAGTAATGTTCAATTTCAGGAATTTCCTGCACATTTATGTTTTCGTTCACATAGAGTGCTACACCCCCTCCTCGCCTATTGCATCTATCCTTCCTAAAGCACTTATAACCTTCTATATTATACTCATCTCCATCCTCTTCACTAAGCCATGTCTCTGTAATCCCAACTATGTCATAGCCCTCACTAATCATAATGGCCTCAAGTTCTGGAAAGTAATTTTTTATGCTTCTTGCATTTAGATAAAAACATTTCAGGTTATCACGAATACTCTTCCCCTTGATTTCCCATGTGCCCGCTGCTCCAAGCCCCTCACTACGCTTTGTTGCTTTAATAATATATCATCAATAGTGAATGTAACGCTGTCAGTTTCCATCAGGGCAGTCTGCATTTCCCTCTGTATAACACTCTCCTCCCTGCCCCCCAAGTCCCTAGTTTAATAACTCTGTGCCACCCTCAACATACGCTGACCCAGTGCAAAGGTACCCCTCCGGTTCAGGTGTAGCCCATCCGGCTTGAACAGGTCACCCCTGTCCCAGAAGTAGTTCCAGTGCCCCATAAACCTGTACCCCTCTTTCCTACACCAGGTTCGTAGCCACATGCTAAACCTCCAGATAAAATTCTGCTTCCCTCTGCTTGCACGTGGTACCGGTAGAATCCCGGAGAAAACTACAGTGGAGGATCTGCTCTTAAGCTTCTTAGCTAATTCCACAAATTTGCCTTGCAGATCCTCAAACCTACCCTTACCTATGTCGTTTGTCCCAACATGGACCATGACAACTGGATCCCTCCCCGCTCTGGCCAGGAGCTTGTCCACACGCTCCAGGAGGTCTCCTACCTGGGCACCAGGCAGGCAACACACCGTACGAGACTCCTTGTCGCGCAAACAGACTAAACTGTCTATTCCTCTAAGTACTGAGTCCCCCACTATCACCAACTCTCTTTTCTGAGGGGTAGAGGCCAACAGGGTGCCCTGATGCTAATCAGTCCCCCCACTCTCAGGATCAGGGGCCAATTCGAGTTCCTGCAAGGGCCGGCATCGGTTGGACACCTCAACCACTGGAGGAGCTGTCACTCCACGGCGTGCACACCCTTTCCTGCGCTGACGTCCTACAGTCACCCAACTTTCTCTCCTTGCCTGCTCTGGGGTCCCCGCACCCACCCTGCTTTGGCGTACACACCATTTCTCTAAACGACATACTACTTAGTTCCTCTAGGAACTCTACTGATTGCAAACTATATTGCGCCACCAACTGGCCCTGAAGATCAAGGATCTTGCTCTCCAGATGCTCAATTAGCTGGCACCAGTGGCAGACAAACCCACCCTGGAAATCTCTTTCCAAAAGTGCGATCATCCTGCAAGCATCACATAGTTTTGGCCACATTTTGAACCCCCTACCTAATGACCTCGCTCACTCTACATAATGAAGAAAATTACTAATGCCAAGACAGAAGCTCAGGAACCACAATTTATTAATTTATTAACCTGAGAAGCCCTAAGCAGCAGTCACAATAGAAACTGTGGGGGAAGTATGTAAATGGATAATAAGCCTCTTTTAACAGGGCTTAGTTTCAGTTAACAGAAATGAAATACCAAATTGAGACAAACTCTATATGTAATAAGCACTCCTAATAAGCCGACTTGAGTTTATCTAGTCCCAGTAATATTAATATACTAACCTAAAAATATCACAGGGCTTAGCTGAGAACCCAGATAAAACAGACTGGCTACAACGCCTAGGAGAAACTGGAGGAGGGAGGAGGCGAAGCACTCAGGTAAACCTTACCGTTTAAATTCCAACCTAACCGAATGGACAACTCAAGACGACTCAAGATAACAAAGCAAATGTTGAAACTGAGAAATTTTACTATTTTATCCACAAAATTAGCTCATTTAAAATTTGATGGCTGCTACAGGTCTCAAAAAAGTTGGGACAGGGGCCTGTTTACCATGGTGTAGCATCCCCTCTTCTTTTTAACACAGAGTATAGGCGTCTGGGCATTAAGGAGACAAGTTTCTTGAGTTTAGCCATTGGAATTTGATCCCACTCTTGTTTAATACAGGCTTCCAGCCGCTGGAGAGTTTTGGGTCTCCTTTGACAGACTTTTCGTTTAATTATGCGCCAAATGTTCTCAATCGGTGAAAGATCAGGACTGCAGGCAGGCCAGTTCAGCACACGGACTCTTCTACTATGAAGCCATGCTGTTGTAATAGCTGTAGTATTTGGTTTTGCATTGTCCTTCTGAAATACGCAAGGCCTTCCTTGGAATAGATGTCATCTGGAAGGGAGCATATGTTGCTCTAAAACCTTTATATACCTTTCAATTCATGGTGCTTTTTAAAACATGCAAGTGTCCCACACCATATGTACTAATGCATCCCCATACCATCAGAGATGCTGGCTTTTGAACTGAACGCTGATAACAGGAAAGGTGGTCTTTCTCCTCTTTAGCCCGCAGGACACGACGCCCATGATTTCCAACAAGAATGTCAAATTTGGACTCGTCTGACCACAGGACACTTTGCTACAGTCCATTTTAAATGAGCCTTGGCCCACAGAACACGGCGGCGCTTCTGGATCTTGCTCAACAATGGCTTCCTTTTTGCATGATTGGGTTTTAGGTGGCATTTGTGGATGGCACGGCAGACTGTGTTTACAGACAGTGGTGTCTTGAAGTATTCCTGGGCCCATTTAGTAATGTCAATGACAGAATCACGCCGGTGAGTGATGCAGTGGCGTCTGAGCACCCGAAGATCATGGGCATCCAGTAAAAGTCTTCGGCCTTATCCCTTAAGCACAGAGATTTTTCCAGTTTCTCTGAATCTTTTGATGATGTTATGCACTGTCGATGATAAGACCTTCAAAGCGTTTGCAATTTGACATTTAGGAACATTGTTTTTAAAGTATTCTACAATTTTTTTTTTGCAAGCCTTCACAGGTTGGAGAGCCTCTGGCCATTTTTACTTCTGAGAGACTCAGCCTCTCTAAGACATCCCTTTTATAGCCAATCATGTTACACACCTGATGCCAGTTAACTTAATTACTTGCTAAATGTTCTTTCAGCTGATTCTCTTATATATTAATTGCTTTTTCAGCCCTTTTTTTAATGTGTCCCAACTTTTTTGAGACCTGTTGCAGCCAGAAAATTTGAAATAAGCTCATTTTATGGATAAAAATATAAAATGTCTCAGTTTCAACATTTGAAATGCTATCTATGTTTTATTGTAAATAACATATTGGCTCATGTGATCTGAAAGTCATTGCATTTTGATTTTATTCACAATTTACACTTCGTCCCAACTATTTCAGAATTGGGGTTGTATTTTTCAATACATTTTCACCAAAAAATTATAGAGAAGTAGTATATTATGTCCTTTTTTAGATGAAAGTGGTGATGTATAATCATCACTGCACATTGCTGTATGTACATTGTCCTTCAATAAAAAAGTCAATCTGACATTGAATCAACTTAAGGGAAAATTAAAGCTGCTGTAAGTGATTTTTTTCCCCTTAAATTGAATCAATGTCAGATTGACTTTTTTATTGTAGGACAATGTGCATATAGCAATGTGCAGTGATGACTGTAGGTGAAGAGGGGTCTGTGACTGACTGCAGGTGAGGAGGGGTCTGTGACTGACTGCAGGTGAGGAGGGGTCTGTGACTGACTGCTGGTAAGGAGGGGTCTGTGACTGACTGTAGGTGAGGAGGGGTCTGTGACTGACTGTAGGTGAGGAGGGGTCTGTGACTGGCTGTATGTGAGGAGGGGTCTGTGACTGACTGCAGGCGAGGAGAGGGTCTGTGACTGACTGCAGGTGAGGAGAGGGTCTGTGACTGACTGTAGGTGAGAAGGGGTTTGTGACTGACTGTAGGTGAGGAGGAGTCTGTGACTGAGTGCAGGTGAGGAGAGGGTCTGTGACTGACTGCAGGTGAGGAGGGTCTGTGACTGACTGTAGGTGAGGTGGGGTCTGTGACTGACTGTAGGTGAGGAAGTGTCTGTGACTGACTGCAGGTTAGTAGGGGTCTGTGACTGACTGCAGGTGAGGAGGAGTCTGTGACTGAATGCAGGTGAGGATGGGTCTGTGACTGACTGCAGGTGAGGAGGGTCTTTGACTGACTGTAGGTGAGGAGGGGTCTGTGACTGACTGTAGGTGAGGAGGTGTCTGTGACCGACTGCAGGTTAGTAGGGGTTTCTGACTGACTGTAGGTGAGGAGAAGGTCTGTGACTGATTGTAGGTGAGGAGGGGTCTGTGACTGACTGTAGGTGAGGAGGGGTCTGTGACTGACTGCAGGTGAGGAGAGGGTTTGTGACTGACTGCAGGTGAGTAGGGGGTCTGTTACTGACTGTTGGTGAGGTGGGGTCTGTGACTGACTGCAGGTGAGGGGGTGGTCGGTGATTGACTGTAGGTGAGGAGGGGGTCTGTGACTGACTGCAGGTGAGTAGGGGGTCTGTTACTGACCGTAGGTGAGGTGGGGTCTGTGACTGACTGCAGGTGAGGAGGGGTCTGTGACTGACAGCAGGTGAGGAGAGGGTCTGTGACTGACTGCAGGTGAGAAGAGGGTCTGTGACTGGAGTCGCCGAGTGCCTATATCCAATCAGGTGAAAGAACGCCATAAAGACGTGTTTCTCTCTGCTTGTGAACGTGCAGACCTGAATCTGCATTGCTAGTGCGTTAGTGCGAGTGGTGATAAATTTTTTTTCTTTATATCGTTGTAAATCTGCTCTCATATCAATACTTCTACTTTCTGCTGGCTGCCGGACATGGAGTATTTTGCATTTTGCGTCCGACAGTCTTGATCATACATGCGATATTTAATTCACAATGTCAATGGTCATGGAATTGATTTGTTCACTGACTACAAGCACTATTTTATCTCTGGTGTGGAAATAAAGCGTGAATCTGTTCGATCCATCTGACTTATTTTCAAAAGAGAGACCGAATAAAGACTGTTGTCTATCTTCAACGGAAGAAAACAGACGAATAAAAAGACCAAGAAAAGTTGATAGCTATCAATTCGCATTTTGTGAAGGTCGAACACAAACATGGCCAAGTTTGTACGTCTAATAATTGCTGGATTACTAGAAAAATTAGAACTTTTATGACTTTCGGACACGGAGTATTTTAGGATCTCTGTCCGACAGTCGCTAAATTCTTCATAAACGCACGAAGTCCCGCGCCAATGTCGACTCACTTTATTGAGCAGAGCTTCAACAGAAACATTGATTCTGAAATTCTTCTCTTGAAGAACTGAGCCCTCTTATCAAAACATTCACATTTAATATCTAAAAGATTCAGTAGATTTGAAGAAATTAAAAACAATAATCGACTGTCGGACACGGAGTTATATTGAAACCATCCGACTGTCGGACACGGAGATATATTAAAACCCTGTCCGACTTTCGGACACGTAGACACTGCGTTTATCGCATGACAAATGGTACAAAATCTGCGACAATCAATGAAACAAAATCTGAATATCATTGCAGAATTTATCGTGTACTTAGTGGGCTGTAAAGAGTGGCATTTTTTTTTTTTTTTTGACTTCTTGCGTTCACAGGTTTAAAATGAAAGGATTAATATCGCGGATAATTTTGCAATTTGATATGAGCGGGACTAAGTTATCCTAGTTCTTACACTCACAGAATAGTAGAATTAAACTTGGGCTGTCGCGCAGATGATGTGATACAATGCGTAAACTATAATTTTAATGTATTTAATTTAAATTATTTACAATCTTTTGCATACAAATTGCCTAGTGGTCACATCATGATTTGGAATTATAAAATGCTTTTTTATATAAGAAGGAAAAAGTGGCATACTGACACCACACGGAAGCGATGTTCATTCCAGTAAAGTATTCACACAGCAACATATGAATGTTTTGGCTGACTGAACGTACCCCGGTACAATTGAATCACAATTTATCTCCGGTCTTGAGTGTGGAATGTGTTAAAGCATCTTATGGAACTCGATGAAAAGCGTAAGCGTATAGCGGAAGATTGACGATCGGTAAAGATATAATCTCGAAACTGGAGATTTGGTAGGATTTTTTAGTCGACGTGAAAACTGTCGTTTAATAGGCATGTAGGCCTACCTCACAATATACTTCTAAATTCTGCAGGATGGGAGACGGGGAATTTTTTTTTCTCGTATGAAGGAAATATTTTCGCATGTTGGTGTAAATTTTGCGAAGTGGAGAGCAGATTAAGTTTGTAACGCGAGAGAGGGTAGCTGCGTTAATTTTTGGATGCCCTCCGGTCAAAAATGAACGCATGCTTGTTCATTTTTGAAAGCAAAATGAACACATGCTCTTTCATTTTTGAACACTGCCGTTCGTTTTTTAGCTGAACAAGAACGGAGACTTGTTCATTTTTGAATGCGTTTAGAATATTGACAAGCTCCCTTAGTGAAAATGTTTGATTATATACTATTCAAAAAAAGTAGGGGATATTGGATTTACAAGTACCATGAAATGCAGATCATGAGGTCAGGAAGGAAACAAATGACATGAAAACATTAAGGAAACATTTGTCAATTTATTCGAAACCCTGTGTACAGTCAGTAAAGGACAGGTTCTCCAGAATAAGGGTCGACACAAACACAGGGTCACACAGCAAATTTACCACCATTGTGAAACAGAGTCAGTAGCGGTAAAACCCCTCGGTTGGCTAGACAAGCTCGAATTCGGCGTGGCATACTCCTAACGAGACGTCCCAGGTCATTTTGGGGAACGTTATTCCATTCCTGTTGCGATGCTGCAGCAAGTTCTTGGACATTGGCAGGAGGTTGTTGACGTTGGCGTAGCCGCTGTCCAAGCATGTCCCAGACATGCTCGATGGGGGAAAGGTCCGGACTGAGTGCTGGCCATGGTAATGTGGTGATATTCTGCTGCTGGAGGCAATCTGTAATGATCCTGGCCCTATGACATCTGGCATTGTCATCTTGGAAAATGAAACGGCGGCCATAACGACGTGCAAACGGCACAACATGGGGTGCCAAGATGTTGTCCCGGTAGTACTGCCCTGTGACACGTCCAGCAACAACATGCAAGTCTGTTCTGCCGGCAGCAGTGATGCCTCCCCACACCATTACAGATCCACCCCCATACGGATCATGTCTAATGACGTTAACGTCATGGAAACGTTCATTACGTCGGCGCCAAACCCTCCTGCGTCTGTCAAGGAAGTCCACAGTGAACCTCGACTCATCTGAGAACATTACGTTGTTCCATCGGCGATTATCCCAGCGTTGATGATGACGACACCATTGGAGTCTGGCCCTAATGTGACGATCCCTCAAACAGGGAATGACACGAGGACGCCGGGCGTGTAAGTGAAATCTGTGCAGACGATTCCTGATGGTCTGGCCACTCACTACCAAGCCAGTATCCCTTTGAAGTTGAGACCTTATCTGATTTGCTGTTACCATACGATTTCTCAAGACAATAGTGCGGATGAATCTGTCCCGAGCCTGAGTTGTTGCCCTTGGTCGACCGGATCGTGGTCTATCCTGAACAGACCCTGTAGCACGATGTCTGGACCATAATCTGCTGATGACAGACTGGGAAACATTCATTGCCCTTGCCACAACGACCTGTCTTGTGCCAACCTGTAGCATGCCAAGGGCACGAACCTCTCCTCCTGTGTTAGACGGCGCATGGTCTCTGTTTAATTAACGACTTCAACCACTGATAATCTGATGCTTTCTCTTCAAAATCTTCCTTTACAGTGGCTCTAACCTTCCAATTCAGAGTCATGCAAATTTGTGGCACAACCCCTTGATCATCAATAGCATCCGTGCAGATCGTGAGAGTGTCATTGATGTGTTTGGGTGATGAATTTCTTTGGAAATGCTTCCTCAGTAAGGAACTATACAACATGGTTTCGTATCCCTTTGTATATGTGAAAATTTTGATCTCAAAATAAAATATCCCCTACTTTTTTTGAATAGTATAGTTGTTTTTGCCAAGGGTGGCAGAACCAGATAGTAGGTTTAGGGGGCAATAACTTTGATGATGTGACAAGTCACAGTAATAAGGTAATGGGGTGAACAAAAGAGGCGAGCTAATTCTGTTGTGGTATGAAAGGAGCCACAAAAAAGGCCTAGTATGTCAAGGGACAAGATTGAGGTTCACCAATTTGCCCATGAATGCAAAAGCCTTAATGTCTCGCTTTTAGAATAGCCGTTCCCCAAAGACAAATTGGTAGGATTTTGGGCATTTCTGCTTGTACAGTGAATTTTATAAATAAAAGATGGAAGGAATCCAGTTGAATCTTGTGTATAAAGGGCAGTAAACAAATAATGAATGTGCATGATCTCCAATCCCTCTCGCGTCACTGTCAAAGGAACCGTTATGCAATCTAGGACATGGATTCAGAAATACTATGGTAAATCGTTGTCACTCTTCACCATTCTTCACTGAATCTGTAAGATAAAGCTTTATCATGCAAAGCCTAAGCCAAACCACATTCTGCATGGATTACAAGTGCAGAGCTGCGTGAGCAGAGTGCCGGTGCTGTATTAGCTTATCTATGGTCCTGATCTGTCTCTGATTGAGACCGTATGGCACATTATGAACCAATATACATAGCAATGAAGACCCAGTACAACTGTGCCGCAAAAGGCCCGTATAACTGAAGAATGGGGGGAAATTTTTTGCTTGCTAGACTTGATCAACTTGCCCAAATGCAACTGCACCAACTTTTTTTGATTCTATTGCAGCATTATATTGTACATTTTCAAGAAGCAATTCAATTCATGTTTTAGAATATTTTAAAATGTGTTGCTGTTTTCAGTAGCATACATGGTGAATGGACTTTCAAATCTCTGATGATTTCATTTGCATTGTACTTGATGTGCTACCTTTGTTCAGAATAGGGGCTGTACTTTGCAGAGTTAGTGGAATATCAATGTCCAGTTGGCCTCCTACACTTTTTCCTTTGGATGTTTGTGAGCATTTGATTTAGTAACTTTTTGACTTTGAAATGCATTCCAATGAAGAAAATATTTTTATGATTGAAACCTATGGCCATGGGTCGGGGACATGGGCTGTATTAACCGCAACACTGTCATGTCTCAAGTCACCAAGGGCTGGTTAGTTGTTTACTGGATGTTTGACTCCACTGAAAGGAAGTCATAGTTAACCTTTTATTCAGACAGGATGAATACCAGGGAAAGGAAGCCCCTCTGTCCAGTATTAATCCGCTGGGAATACTGGAATAAATGAGCTTAAACAGGACCTATGCATGCTCTGATATCACCTACTAGAGCCCTTCGATTAGGACAATGGCACTCGGCATGGTAGAGACCTCTTTTTCTCCCACACAGGGTTGATTCTAATGGGATTAGAGATTTACTTCAGCAGAGCCTGATCCTAGACCTTTCCCTCCCTTGTATTCATCACACTTGTTGGCCTAATCAACCAGTATAGTACCTGCTGGGGCAAATGGAGAGGATAGAAGCCCCTAGGAATGGGTAGTTTCTCTGGGCAGCGTGATGATATTTTCAAATACAAACACACACATTGTGCTTTACCTACACTTTTGAGAATATTCCAACTGAAATTTGAGTGTCTATTTTACTAAATTAATTGATGTTTTTTGTATGCTTTACGCATTAGGTCAGCATATTGTTATTGAACCCATTGAATATTTTCCTTTACTTTGTGTTTATCTTAATGATTGAAAGATGAAAGCAGGCACCGTGTAAGATCAAAACTCATCACCATGCTGTAAAAGAAAATCAGCATTTAGATAATGACTATTTAACAATGGTTAGGGGAGACTGGGGTCCGATGAGCCATGGGGACCAATGAGCCATATCACTATTTTGCGATCAATTAATGATAGAGCTGCTTAAAATAGGAAAAATATTTGACCATTGACTGATGAGTCATGGGGATAAATGAGCCATATCACTATTTTGCCTATTTTAAACACCTTTGGCATCGATTGATCGCAAAATAGTGATGTGACTCATTGGTCCCCATGGCTCATCGGACCCCAGTCTCCCCTACGTACAAGGAACCGGATCCTTTCTCATACACCAACATATTTTCAAATATTTCCTGTAGCTTACTCTGCAAATGCAAAGTTTTCATATTTGAAACTATGATAACTTTATAATAATAGCTTTGGCACCAATGACAGTTTCTTAAATTTGGTCCCTGTTCTCAACTGTCAGATCGGAGGTCTGTATGTATGAGACTCTAAAATCAAATTGTTCTTTGTTACCCTGGACTTGCCATCGGAGGGATTATAGCCTGCTCTCACCTCGCCTTAAAGCGACTTACTTCTCCAAACTTGTTCCCCTTTACGTTTCCTAATTAGCTACTAAGGGTTAATCCGTTCAGTTGCAAGGATCAATCAATAGAATTACTGTCCATTTTCCCTTTGCTTGCATTATTTTTATTGCAATGGTCATCAAGCATTTTCCTATCCACATTAATTGTGACATAAAATGCCAATGTCATACAGAACTTCTGAATTCATGCAGCTCACAAAGTGGTATTATTTGGTAGTTGCAATTTTTATGCCAGTTGTAAATTTACTCCAACGTGCTATTCTCATGAACTTCCGCATGCACATGCGCAATATTGGAAATGCGGCCTTGGAAAAAAATCACAACTCACTGTGATTGGCGTGAAAATAGCCCGCATCTGCTGTATGCTTTATTGTTAATGTTACGAGACCAGCTAACTGGCTAACTTCTTTTAGGTTACAGTTGGGATGTTGCCTAATTTAGCTAGATAACAGTTATTAGCTGGCTGACTTAGCCTGCTTGCCATCGAGCCAACTTCCATTTTAAAATTTCTTGCAAGGACAAACTACGAGTAGCTAATCAGCTCATCTACATGACGCTAATCACTACCAACTATTGATTGTGAAGATTGACAACCTGACCGCTTCCCAAATATTAGTCAGTTAACGTTGAACCAAAAATACGTTCTCATAACTACAGGGCTGCCAACTTTCTACGCAATCTCACGCATACGGTGTAAGTTTCACGCATTTTGAAGGCGTATTCACCGTAGTCAGCAATTATTCAACCAACGAATATTAATGAGATTCTTACGTGTAATTAAAGTCCTTGTGAGTGGAAGTTTCAATTTCACTTGCGTTACGGTGGATTTTCACCACGAGTAACGTGGACGCGATTGTGACTCCAAACATTGTGCGCTTTTCTTCACTCGAGTTGGAAGCAATGTGTGTGTTTCATGATCGTTTAAATTGTTTAAACGAAATAAGACCAATTGAAACGTCAACTCTGATTTCCACGACTCTCGTGGTGAAATCCACCGTAATGCACGTGAAACTGGTTAACTTCCATGCTCAAGGACTCAATTCCGCGTTGGAATCTCTTAAGTACGCCTCAATTCAATAATTGCTGACTGCGGCATGGGAACGTGATTGCCTCTAAGAGGCGTGAGACTCACGGCGAATGCGTGAGAGTTGGAAGCCCTGTAACTACCCAACTAGTGGAAATGCAGTTTTGCCAACTCAGGTCCGCCTGTTATGCCTGCTTATGTAAAAATAAAACTCTGTCAACAACCAGTGATATTACCGAAATGCAGGTTTACTCTCAACCTGTTTCCGATTAAGAATCAGACAATTATTTGAATTAATTTACTGAGCAAATAGGCTACCCATAAGCTGTGTTGCCACTCACGATTAAGACATATGGCTTTGCATCAAAGGGGAAGGCTACAATATGAGATTGCATGGACAGCAATTGGCTGAAATTTCTCGAAATTCTGTCTTGAAGTAGAATGTTATTGTAAGAGCACGCCTCCAGTCCTCCAGCTCACCGGCCAATTATGACCTGGACTGCATTCTTTGCTCCTGCAATCATTGCATGCGTCTGTCTCCTATTTCCACTGTGTGGTAGTGTTCACCTATATAAGACTGAGCTTCACATTCATTCATAACCACATGCATGTATTGTATTTCTAGTCTTTATAGACGTATTCCCCGCGTATTGTGTGTATATTCTAAAACTCATAAAACTTTAGTGCTGTTATTATTTTTATCCAGCACTTTATACAGGAACCTTGCTTCCTATTTGTTTCCCTATTTGTAATACACTGTTACTGCAGCTTACGCCCAGAGACTGTATTACTAATGGTGTTTATAAGCAACCTAGATTCCTATTTTGTTTACTGCATGCTTCATCTGTGCCCTTCTGCGGCGGAGTGGGCATAATAAACTCTGCCAAGTCCATCCTTGCACCTGAGTCCAGTCCTCAACTTCCTGTCCCCTGTGCTCCTGAACAGTGAGCAGAGCACAACCGCTACAGAAGACTTCACTAGCATAATAGACTCAGCAAGGATTCTGTTGCCCCCAGAGGCGGGAGAGTTTTCTGCCTAGCCTCCCGACCTTTACCACCTGGTGGCAGAACAGCAGAGGGAGATCACCCGTCTGGGAGCCATCCTGGACGAACTGGTTCACGGGATCTACAAATTCATCATCTTCCATGCTCCACCACCACCACTGACCTCCATCTCTCCTGCCAGAATGCAGGCTCCCTCAGCCGTTCCCCGGGGTGATTCGCCAGTGTGCCTGCCTGGGCGTTACAACAGAAACCACACTGCGTGCAAAGGATTCATCCTTCAGTGTGCCCTGTACTTTACCTACCATCCAGCCCTAAGTGAAGCAGAGAAGATCGCCACAGTGGTGACCCCCCTCTTAGGCAAAGGGCTTGACTGAGTGACTGCTGTCTGGGGGGGAATCGACTTTTCCCACCTATGCTGATTTCCTCCAGCAGTTTCGCTCAATCTTCGACCACCCCAGGAAGAAGGCTGGGAACCAGCTGCTGGACCTGTGCCAAGGGACCAAGACCACAACCGACTATGCCCTCCGATTCCGTACCTTCGCTGCAGCCAGTGACTGTAATGAGCCTGTGTTACACACCATCTTCCGGAAGGGGCTGTGTCCAGTGTCTCAGGGCAGAGATGCCTTGCAGGGACCTAGCGCTGTCACTATGCTCATACATCGATGCAGCCATCAGCGTGGACCAGCTCCTGCAAAAGAGACAGCGAGCCCAGCCCAGAGGCCCCACCCAGCTGCTAGCAGAGGGGGTGTAGCCTATGGAAATGGGGCTCTCACAACCACCTGAGCGTTGCCCCTGGAAGAAGACCGGCCCCTGCACCTATTGTCAAGAGGGAGGAACAGCGCCCCCCAAGGTAAAGGTGTCATTTACTGCCATCACTGGCCAACGTTTCAAGATCCCGGTCAGAGTGTTCTGTAACGGTGTGACCCTTTGCACAGAGGCCCTGATTGACTCCGGTGCAGTGGCCAACTTTGTCTCCGACCAGTTGGTGCGATGCCTTAAGACCTCCATCCATTGACTCCACACTCCCCTGGCTGTGGCAGCCATGGATGGGAAATCTCTGGGCAACAGAAGCGTGACCCACCAGACGGCACCGATCTCCCTCTGCATCTAAGAGCGCCATCAGGAAGAACTCCTGCTGCTGATCCTCACATGCTCAAGCCACCCACTCATCCTTGGCCTCCCGTGGCTACTGTTACACAATCCCACCATCTGGCCAGCAAGATGTCTCAGTTTTTGGTCACCGTCCTGTCTGCGGCCCCCTCTCCATTACCTCTACGACCATCGAGAGCCCTGACCACCGCAACCAGCCGGATATTCCTGAAGAGTACTGGGACCTGCAGATGGTATTCAACAAAATGAAAGCGACTCATTTATACCCCATCAGTGGCTGAAACTCAAGCAATGGAGCAGTATGTACAAGAAGCTCTACAACCGGGCTTCATTCGTCCTTCTACTTCACCCGCATCTGCAAGCTTCTTCTTTGTCGGCGTCCGCAAGCTTCTTCTTCATCCAGAAGAAGGATGGAGTCCTCCACCCCTGTCTAGACTACAGAGGGCTCAATGACGTCATGGTGAAGTACCAATATCCACTCCCCCTGGTCCCCAGCGCTGTGGAGCAACCTCAAGGTGCTAAGATCTTCACAAAACCTGACCCCCACAGAGCATACAATTCCATCCGTATCAGGGAAGGAGACGAGTGGAAGACAGCCTTTAGCACCACCTCTGGGCACTAAGAGTACTGCGTCATGCCATATGGCCTTGTTAACACCCTCTGTTTTCCATTCGGTTACAGGACTCTTTGTCCCTGGATTTTTCGTCCCTGGACTTTTCGTCCCTGGATTTTTGTCCCTAGACTTTTCATCTGCGTGGAATTTTTGTCCCCGGACTCTTTGTGCCCGGACTTTTTGTCTCTGGATTTGTCGTCCCCTAATGATGAAACAATGTGCCACCATTGCTGACAGACAGATGGACGGACAGAGGACAGAATATTCATTATGATATTAGCGTTGGGGTTAGGGATAGGGATAGAGTTATGCAGGAAGAGAGCAAAGCTTTGTTGAGGACAAACAATCTGGGGATGAAAAGTCCACGGGGACGAAGAGTTCGAGGACTAAAATTCCTAGGAGATGAAAAGTCTGGGAACAAAAAATTTGGGGATGAAAAGTTCGGGGACGAAGAGTCCTAAAGCCGTTCTAGTCCTTTATTAATGATGTGCTGTGAGAGATGCTGGGAAGATTCGTCATCGCCCACCTCGATGACATCCTCATCTACTCAGCCACTTATGAAGACCATATGGAGCATGTGAGGAGAGTACTCAATCGCCTGTTACAACACCAGCTTTACATCAAAGCAGAAAAGTGCATCTTCCATCATTCCATCGTCTCCGTTCTGGGCTGCGTGATCGGACCAGTGGGAGTGGCTATTGAGGAAAGGAAGGTGAAGGCAGTAGTAGCATGGCCAATCCCACAGATGATCAAGGAACTCCGGTGCTTCATAGGATTCGCAAACTCGTATTGACGCTTCATTAAAAACTTCACCGCAGTTGCCCATCCTCTGATGCGTCTGATCAAGGGAAAACCCAAAAACCTGGGATGGAATCTGGAAGCTCAACACGCCTTTGATACCCTCAAAAGTCTGTTTGTCACTGCTCCTATACTCAAGTTACCAGTCCAGGAAAACCCTTTATAGTGGAGATTGATGCCTCCAGTGCAGGGGTGGGAGCAATCCTGTCCCAGTGACACAGGTTGCCAGAAAAGCTGTATCCCTATGCTTATTTCTCCCACAAACTCACACCCACAGAAGCCAACTATGACGTGGGAAACTGGAAGCTGTTGGCAATGAAGTTGGCGCTCGAAGAGTGGAGGCATTAGTTAGAGGGGGCCCGTCATCCATTCCTCGTGCTGACTGACCACTGCAACCTGGAGTATTTGCGAAAGGCACAAAGGCTGAATCCACGTCAGGCCAGGTGGGCACTTTTCTTTACTCATTTCAATTTTTTCAATAACCTATCACCCAGGCTCCAAGATCATCAAAGCAGACACTCTATCCCGAAGATACGAGGTGGAGAAAGATCAAAAGGTGGAAGAACTGATTCTGCCATCCTCCTGCATCCTCGCCCTGATCAAGTGGTAGTTGGACCGGGAAAAAGCGAAAGAGACCCGGAGGAATCCCCCTACCCACTCATTACCAGCAGGTAAAACATTCGTTTCTGCTGCTCTTCGAGAGTGAGTGATTCTGTTGGCACATACCTCCCTGTCAGCAGGATACCCTGAAGCTAAAAGAACAACACACATCATTAGCCGAAAGTTCTGGTGGCCCCACCTGGCCTCTGATGTTGAAGCAGCCAATTGTTCGTGTGCGACCTGTATTATTACCAAAACAACACGACAGTTGCCAACTGGTAAGCGCAACCCATTACCAGTCCCTTATCACCCATGGTTGCACATCACCGTGGATTTTGTTACCAATCTCCCCACATCAAAAGGTAACACATGTATCCTGGTGATTATTGACCGCTTTTCAAAATTCTGTAAACTTGTGCCTTTCGCTGCAGTGCCCTCTGCCCTCCAGGTTTCAACGCATTGTTTATGCAGGTGTTCAGGAACTTTGGCCTTCTGGAGAACATCCTTTCAGACTATGGGCCAAAGTTCACATCCAGAGTGTGGAGAGCTCTCTTCAGGAAGCTGGGAGCCTCAGTAGCCTCACCTCGGGATACCACCCTCAATCAAATGGGCAGGCAGAGAGAGCCATCCAAGACCTGGGGAGGTTCCTCCGAGCATACTACTACCACCACCGGAGGGATTGGTCCAAATACCTGCCCTGGGCTGAATATGTTCAGATCTCCCTTCAGAGCACATCCACTGGCATAACCCCCTTCCAGTGCGTAGTCGGACAGCAAACTCCCCTGTGCCTGTGGGACCAGAGCCAAACCGAAGTCTTGACAGTGGATGTTTTGTTTAAGGAGGCAGAGAGGGTCTGGGAAAACACCAACATCCAGATCCAGAGGGCGCTCCGACACCAAAAAATAAAAGCAGACCGGAGACATCGGGATGCCCCTAATTACCAGCCAAGGGACTGAGTCAGGCTCTTCACGAGGGACCTGCGCCTCCCCCTGCCGTGCAACAAGCTTAGCCCATGGTTCATTGGCCCTTTCCATATCCTCCAGAAGGTCAATGAAACAGCCTACTCAATACAGTTGCCATCGCTCTAGCACATTAATAACACTTTCCATGTTTCTCTGCTTAGGCCGGTGATAGCTGGACCTCTGGCGGAGGCTGCCTCCCCCCCAAAGACCCTCTCCCTTTCCTGGAGGTTGAGGGAGATCCAGCTTACTGGTTACGCAACCTGCTTAATTCCGATGTTGAGGAGGCAGGCTGCAATACCTGGTAGATTGGGAGGGCTATGATCCGGAGGAGAGGAGCTGGGTGGACCGTGATAACATCTTGGATCCGCAGCTCCTGGCCGAATTCCACCGGGCCCATCCGGACCAGCCTGCTTCGCGCCCCTCCTGTAAGACCATGTCTCCAGCCCTCCAGCTCACCGGCCAATTTAGACCCGGACTGCATTCTTCACTCCTGCAATCATTGCATGCATCTGTTTCCTATTTTCACTGTGTGGTAGCGTTTGCCTATATTAGACCAAGCTTCACACTCATTCATTGCGAAGTCCTGTAACCACATGCCTATGTTGTATTTCTAGTCTTGTATAGATGTATTCCCCGCATATCATGTGTGTATTCTAAAACTTGTAAAACTTTAGTGCTGTTATTATTTTTATCCAGCACTTTATATGGGACCCTTGCTTCCTATTTGGTTCCCTGTTTGTAGTACATTGTTACTGCAGCTTACGCCCAGAGTCTGTATTACTAATGTTGTTCATAAGGAATCTTGATTCCTATTTTGTTTTGTGCGTGCTTCATCTGTGCCCTTCTGCTGCGCAGTGGGCATAATAAACTCTACCAAGTCTATCCTTGCACCTGAGTCCAGTCCTCAACTTCCTGTCCTCCGTGTACCTGAACAGTGTGCAGAGCACACCGCTACAGTTATGTCGCAAATGCTGCTGAAGATGGTCTTAAGATAAGGTTATAAGATAAGATAAGGTAAAGATAATTAATTAATCAGATAACTGCCATTCATATAATCTCATATTGTGGCCTTCCGACAACTTTCCCAGAAGCTGGTCGAAAAAAGACCTCATCAATGATTTTGCAACCAGGCACAGCATGCATTTTAAATGATTTTAAATGCATGAAGTAGATCGAACTTTCACAATGCACTAACAACTGATTTACTAAATTATTCATCATAAGCGATGGTAATTCAATAAATTAATTATTATCGCATTGTGCCAACTAGTGCCCAACTGCGCTTCCCCACAAATGTTGCATATTCATTTGAACGCTGATAACATTTTGATTAAGTGCAATATTAAAGTAAAATAGGTTGCACTGCTGAAAAAAAATAGCTAAAATGGGAGATGAAATTTAGAGAAAGTGTTTGATTAATCGATATTTTTTGTTTCCATCCCCACAATATCACTTTTGTCAATGTAGCCCATCAGTGATCTCTGTCATTTCTTAATAATTTCTTAATAATTACAGGCTTATACAAACATTGGTCTTGATTATTCAGTAAATAAATTGTGTGATTATTAATCAAAGATCTTTAACACAAACAGCTTGAAAGCAATTCTGCGTTTAAAGGTCAGAGGCTCACTGCTCACCACAGAAAATCCTGTAACGCCGGCGTTATGGCAAGAGGACAATGTGCTTTAGGGTGTTAATCACAATAATTATTTCCTTTCTACACTGAACTGTATTTTTTTGTACATAGTTCAAACATCCTCCGTCAAGTCACATGAGTCCATATGCTCCTACATGCTGCCGATTGAGATCATTGCACAGTAACTGCACTTACACCAACTCAGTCATCACTTTATATGCTTCTGGATGAATTTGTACTTCTCATGGCACAGATGGAATTCATGAAGAGGCGTCATCTATCTATAAGTGATATGACCACTTGGGCTCAGCCAGGATTACTCCAGCAAACCTTTGACAAGTACTATAATGCATAGTAAATGCCGGTTAAAACTTTACCATGTGAGAAGGAAGCCTTATGTTCAGGGTATCCAGAAGCGCTGTCGACATCTGGGCTTGAAGGCATCTGCGGTGCACTATCACTCATTGTATTGTGTGGTCAGATGAATCAATATTTCAGTTTTTTTTTTTTTGGAAGAAATTGATGCCAAGAGGACCATCAAGACTGTTACCAGCAATAAGTTATGTTCTATCATGTTGAGGAGTTGAGCCAGTGGCCTTGGAAAAGGTAGCTTGCTCCTCAGTGAAATACTACTGAGCCGTTTTTCCACCGAAGATTTTTGGTGTAGTACCATTAGATTTAGCATGTAAACTGTACAGACAGGTACTGAAAACTTAGATCTGGTTTGTGTTTTCACCGCAGACAGTACACTTAAATGTAGGTGGGATTAAGAGAAAAGATATTACACATTTGCAGGAGGAAGGATGCGGTGCTATCTAATCTGAGGGTGTGCCATGTTTCTTATGCATGTAGTGGTGTAATCAGATTGGTTGCAATTTATGAAATCATCATCAAGGACTGACATCTACATGCAGCTATCGGTGGAGGCTGGTGAGCTGAAAATTGATGAAGCACAGAGCATTCCTTGAAACCAATGATTAGCCTTCACCTGTTTTCAATCATTCATTTAAATCGACTTTCCATAAACTATGAAAACACTGAACGTTATTAGATGTGGCCAGTTTTCCTCCTTAAGGTCACACGAGAAATAAAACTTGTCATGTCAGCATTATTTGCTTGTGGATAGTTGTTGCTAACAGTTTTTTTTTTCAATGCAATTATACAATCATGAAGCAAAGGTTACATAGTATAAGATTTGCTACAAGGAAACATGAGGTCAACATTGTAGTTTATCTTTTAGTAATGTGAACAAAACGTGTTTTTTTTTTCTGAATGCAATTTTCAATTTGATTGCTGCAGCATTGTATTCAGAAGGAAGTTGTGTGTTTAACTGCTGATCGCTTATCAAAATCATTGGAAAACTTGGTGATATTAATCAAGACATATGATTTAAAACAGACATGTTGTTGAAGCCATTGTTAGGAATGCTGAGAAACATTGCAGAATTTTAAAATTCCTCTCTTGATTCTCTCTTTATCAAAGGTCTGCAGTACTTTCATCTCTAACTTTTAGTGTGAAATCAGTGTGCTAGGTACCCCAACAGAAGGTTAACAAAAAAAGGGATGGTTTGGATCAGTTCTTTTGGTACCATCCACAGCTTTTGACAATGTAAATGCAATAAATAACCTTACTGGTGAGTGATGAATTGAATTTAACTGAACCAGAGTGCTTGGTGTCTTTTAGGTGGCCTAAAAGCACTCTGAAAGTACTTTACTGTCCCAGATACTTCAAAATTGTAATCAGTGTTTATTTTAAAAATCAATAAAATTCATGTGGTAAAACCCTGTAGAATGAGCAGATTTATTGTTTTCAATGTACTATAGGTCAAAAATGTTCAAATCACTACTCTCAATTTTGATTATATCCCCAAAATACGAGTTTCGGGGATATCGTGGTTTCGCCCCACCCGCCGCCGCCGCGTCCGCAGATTTTAGCCGTTAGCGCGATAACTCACAAAATACTTTAATTTGGCTTCTCACTTTTAGCATATGGGTAGATATGGTAGAGAGGATGAACTGATTAGATTTTGGGCAAGTATGCACTCCTAGGTTTGCCACCAGGTGGCGCTATATTGAAAAAATCAGTTGTTTAACCATATCTCTGGAACAACTACTTGCACAGACCTCAAATTTGCCTCATATTGCAGGTCTAGTAAAGGGAAATCTAATAAAGGGGGCTTCGAGGATTGGGGAATTTCAGGGATATACCCCTTGCTGTCGGCTGCCGACAGCGTAGGCCTAGTTTTAATTGAACAGACTGTCCCAACTTTGTCTGATTTAGGGTTACACTTTCTACACCTTAATTTTCTATATTTGTCTTTGGGTATTGCTATGGCTTATTTTATGCTGCCATCTGCACCAGTGAATTTATCTTTACAGGCATTCATCACTGGACTAACCACAGGTCCCATTGACAGAAATTGAGATTTAGCATTAGATCAGTCAGGCACGGGAGTGAGGCTGGTCAGAAGCCTGTTTCTGTCCAATCGTTCTTAACATTAGCTTCTCCCACCTAATTGGCAGACTTTTATAGCCAAGGCAGTGCTCATTAATTTCTCTGGCTCCATGCCCTCTACACCGCCCCTACTTGGGTTACTAAGAAATTTGTTTCTCACCTCCCTCCACCTTCCCAGCCTCGTCCTTTATAATTACCTTTGTTTATCGTAAGCAGCATTTGTTAATGTCATGTTCAATAACTTAAATATTAACTCCATTCAAAAGAATCTCAGACTCTGCTGAGGGGATTGTGATCTCGGGGACTTTCTGTGTCATGCTTGCTCAGATTGTTCCAGAGCATAACTCGAGCAGAGTCACCGCCAAACTCAAATGCAGGTTGTCCTGCAATAAGTGGTTCAATCTGAAGTAAGTGTCCTGCCTGAACTAGTGGATTAACATACTGTTCAAAAAAGATCTGCCCTCCCCAGAGAGGTACTAATGAAAAGACAGTTTACTGCTGGAAAACTTACAAAAAAAATCCAATTGATTGCTTGTCATCAAAGGCAAAAAAAGATCTTAATTTGAAAAGAAAATGTAACTCAGAATATCAAAAAGAAAATTTCATGAATATCGAGGGGTCAGAACACAATAGTTATATGTCCATTTTAGAGGTTTTGAGAAAAATTGATTTTTAGGTTTCCAAGTGTTCTATTAAATCAGGTATTTTATATCATTTTTTTTTACCAGTCACTCCTTTGCTGCATGGTTCAGAAGTGTATTGAACACCTAAGTTTTCATAGGAGCGTAACTGCAACATCATGGTCAAAATTGCCAAAAATGGATATGTCACCTCAGTGCTCCAACAATTCTTGCACATGAATGGTGATTGGTTGAAGGTAAGTTCGTTTGCAATGGAAGACAGACTATTCTGTAATAAAATTCATGTTTATTCATCAAAATGTCAATGTTTAATTCATTTAAGCAGATTTTGTTGGACATATCACAAAATGAAAATGTGAATTCTGATTAAAAATGAATGCAGATGGACATATACTTATTGTGCTCCAAGGATTAGCTGATAGAAAGCTGTGACAGGGGGTAAAAATCTCAAAACCACAAAATTTGGACATATCACCATTGTGCTCCAAACCCTCGATATATACTGTGTACTGTATGTAATTGGCAAAGTGATCAAGAAGAGCAAAATGAAAAGCGCATGCACGCGTGTCTGTGTGTATTTTTTGTAATGTTCTCCCAAAAACTGATATTCGCAAAGGATTGATAAACCTGTCAGCCAGGCTCCACTATACAAATCTAGAAAAACAATTCACCAACAGCCAAATTAATTGAAAGTAAACAAAGACATTACATTTTCTTGTACTTCTTGAATAGGGGTGGCTGTTGGATTTGTGAGAAACAAAAATAAGAAGTTCAAACTTTTCAGCATCGTGCTGTTTCCACATGGCTCTAAACTAGTGGCTTTTATGGGCTTTTGACCTTAAGGTTAGGGGAGGTCAAGTGAGGTCAGCCTTCATGATCTCTTAATTGAGTTCCCCTTTCACTCGGAACATGGCTTCTGGGTTCCTCAAGAGCAAAGGGTGGTAATGCTAATTGAGAAAATGCAGCACTCTATGTGTTCTGAAAAATTGAAGTCAGATGACCCTTCTGGCTCACAGATTAAGGTTTTATCATGTATTCTACCAGAAATTCTGCAAACATTCAGCCACAGTTCATTGCAAGTGTTGGTATTGGATTTAATAATGCTTGCTGAATAACTCCTGCTTTATCTTATGATGTTCAATTAGCATGCTTTATATATTCAGTTGTATTACTCAGCAAACTATTGGTCACGAATCACCTTTTCTGTTTTCTAAGCTTTAAGGTTATTTTTGTTGGGTTATTTCATTAGGAGTTACAACTTCCTACTCATCCGGTCACTCAGTAAATCTCTGAAAAGGAAATAATATTTTTAAAAGTTGCCTGCATGACAGGCCTATCTTCAGCTGTTATTAACATCTTTGCACAGAATACAGATTATGCCAATTTTTCCTGTTATGCATGAGCCTATTTAGGCTTTATATCTCAGTATTTGTGTGACAAAGACTGTGGAAAATTATTCCAGAGAAGCAAGACATTTGGAAATTCAATTGCAGAATTATTTAGGAAGTAAATATCGGAATTTACGGATGCCAGCGTCTATGTCTGCTCAAAGGGGTTAATAAAAGCACAATGCATTCATCTTCTTTTGGCTAACTATTTTAAACTTCACCAGTGTTCCACTGGGTTTAATGTCGAGTTGATCCTTTGTCTTTGTAACTCTAGTAATCCCTGTCCTTGAGCATTTGGTGCAGTCACTGACTAAAGAAGCCTATCTGTTGATTGAGAAGCCTACCCTTAATGATGACCATTGGTGCATCACTTTGTGCCACCATTTGTCTGTGCAAAGATGAGGACAAGAAGCTAGCCATCATAGGTTTGTGTAACATGCTGTAGAGACTAAAACAGGTATAATTTGATGTACATTAAGGTCCATAAATATTTGGAGAAATGATTCCGAAGATTACAGGTTATGTTATTGCAGTGATCAACCACAGAATATTGGCGATGGAATGAAATAGTGAGTATGAGCTCAAAGTGCAGACTTTCAGCTTTAATATCAAGGTATTGACATCCAAAATGGGTGAGGGGTTTAGGAATTTCAGTGTTAGGACGGGGACATCCACAGCACGATTTTTATGGAACCAAAAGTTATTGGACAATTGGCTGTGAGGCTGCTCCATGGCTTGGAGTGTATAATTCCCTCATAACATTATCTACAAGTAAACATGTAAAAAGTCTAGAGTTGATGTGGAATTTGCATTTGGAATCTGTAGCTAAAAAATAACAGCATATGCTCCCAAATCAAATATTAGGCTCATGCATAAAAAGAAGAAAGTACTGTTGAGCACAGGAGGACCAAAATGCCTGTTTTGATCCAAATAAGGAAACATACAGGCACAGGATACAATCCAAAGAGGAATACGGTAGGAATATGGTATAGGAATATGGTAAAGGGAGTGGCGAGACAAAAGCTTGGTTGTAAGAGGGGCAGTCCAGCTTGGTTGATGTTAATTGGAGAGGGTATGGAGCGTGTCCACACCCAGCCAGTGGCTGTCCCGGGGCAGAAGTAATGTGTTGAATTTCCCTCTCTGAAGCAGGACCGCTTGACGGACCAACGAACCTAGCAGAAATGCAGTCCCAATCCTGAAGACTGATGAAGGCTTGGGAGGTGTTCCTAATAAACTGGCTGAGAGGGACTAAGTGGAACAGCTGATTAACAGGGACGCAGACCCAATCCTGGGTACCGATGTCAAGGCTTGGGAGCTTGTCCCTATTAATAACACTCCGAAGAGTAATTACATTTTTTCTATCATTAAAGTACGGATAAATACACAAAAGAAGATCTTGGCTAAATATTAGAAAATTAACTGACAGGTAAACTTTGGAGGGACAAAGGGTTACAATCCAGCAGCACTGCAAGACAAAATGAAAGCTTATCTACATGGTATAACGTTTGTACTTTGGGCAGAGTGAAGATGCCCGGAGGACAGGAAGTTGAGGACTGGACTCAGGTGCAAGAATGGACTTGGTAATGATTTTATAACCAACTGCATGGCAGAAGACACAGAAGTAGAAAATACAAAACAACAAGGAAATGAGGTTCCTAAATATGCACACTACAAATAATACAACTCTTGGTTATGCCACATTAACAATTATTACAAATAGGAAAGCAAATGGGAAACAAGGTTCCCTAAAATTAATCGTGCTGGTAAAACGATAAACACCACAGATTTTAGGGTTTACTATAAGTTTGCGAATTAAGAGAATTAGCCTATATAAGACTACAATGTCAATCAGGTATGCAGTTACACAGACTTCACAATGAGACTGAGGGAAGCTCAGTCCTAAAGACACACTGCTACCACTCAGTGAAAATGAGAAACAGGTGTTGATGATAATTGGAAAATGACTGAAGTGTGCTCCGGGATTTAGTGGACTGGTGAGCTGGACAGCTGGGGCCGTGGCCTGACACACGGAATACACACATAAGGAGTGAGGCACATGATGGGTTACATGTGGGCCAGGAGAAAAAGACAAGAATAAATCAATCAAAGGAGACAACAACGTGGCACACGCATGATGGTGGACAGGGGGAGGAGACAATTAAGAAGAATATTAATTCCCGGGGAACCAGTTTCCTGCATGCATACCCTTGTATGAGAAAATGCCTGAAATGGCGCAAGCAAGTATTTTTTTCAGGTAAGACATTGTCATGTACGACTCCTGAGTAGTGCACATAAAGCTTGGAAAATCCACTGTTCTCGCAATTGCAGATGAAAGTGGTAACAAGTGAGCAGATTTGGAGGTACCATTTGCATTGACCCAAGTTTCCGGAAATTTCACCCAATGTTGAATTTCTAAACTTTTGCCTGAAAAAGTAAAAGAGATAAAATGATTTTGACTGCAGAATATTTTAAAGATAGACATAGATGTGGTAAAAGATTACGATGTTTGATTGAAAACTAAATTCAGAAGCGCTTTTTAAAGATGGTGTGATGAGTTGACCTTCATGTCATGCTGACAGTGAAAAAAGACCTTGATACTGAAGGGATTCAGTTATGATTAGTTTGTCCAAATATTTTTGAGCCCTTATAACTGTGTGTGTGTGTGTGTGTGTGTGTGTGTGTGTGTTTGGGGGGGGGATGTAATGGTTGTAATTCCTACAGGACTCATCCCATATTTTTGGAAAAACCCTTAATTTAAAGTTGAAAGTCCAGCGTTAAAGCACATTTGTATTGATTCATTTTAAATCTTTTGTGCTGATGTACAGCGCCATAATGATGAAAATTGTGTCACTGTCAAAATATGTGTATGGTCCAGGCTGTCACAATAAAGCACTTTTTCTGGACTAGCAGAATTATGTATGATGTACTCTTGTCAATAGTGAACCAATATAATTAACAGCTTGCAGGGCAATAAAATTCACAAAACTATATAATCTGAATGATTAAAATTGTAACTCTTTTACTCCTCCATTATCAAGTAATAATAACAGGAGTATGCTGAATAAGCTGAATAGAATTGAGGGCAGAATATTCAGACTCTACTACTTCATGTGTAATGCTTTCTTTATGACTTAAAAAAATATATATATTACTGCACAATTAAAATAAGCCATAAAACAAATAGTCTGAAGGCTTTTCATCATCAAGGTGAACTTCATCTAAAAAACTGCATATATACCTTCCCGTTTTTAGCACAACTTTCTGAGCAAGAACGGTGCATATGAATCTTTTGTCCTTTACCGGATCTCCACCATCTGAAAGGAGGACAGATTGAAGGCAAAAGTGAACAACCAAAAAAAAGTGGGAGAGGGGTTCTGTGTCTTAATTACCCAGTTACAAATTGTGTAAAAGTGAATAAGAGAATAACACGGTTGGGGGCTGAGGGCGGGGATCTTGGGGTTAGGGGAGGAAAGGTGGGTGCAAAAAAAGGATACTGAAGGAAACTAGGAAAGAGTTAATAGGATGATACCGCAGACTCAGATGGGAAATTCATTTCTGTCCATTACACATAACCCCCACCCCCACCTCTGCCATTTTGTCCTGCTCCATACAGCCATCCTTCGTGGCTCAGAAAACCTTTTTATCACATGCCAATTAGCATGAAGGTGACAAGCGGCAATACTTAGTTTTTGATTAGACGCTTTCCTGCCCCCCCTTCCACCAACGCACAGACACTCTGGGATTCCACTGCCTGAGATTTGTAGTTGAACTAAGACATCCCCACATAATCTTTCTTTGTCTTAAGGACAAATGAAAAGAAGAGAGCGTCAGGGACCATGGCCGTGCAGCATGGTAATTAAGGAGCTGTCGTAGTGCAAAGGGTGTATGAAAAAGAATAGGACTACTTTCAGCTGTCCCACAATGGCTATAGGATATACCATGTCCAAACTGACTCACAGGCTGAGGTTTGCCTGCACTGGGTAACAAGCACCAGCCCTCCTGGGGAATAAATAAGTTGCATGAGAGGTGCATGTATGGAACCACGTATGAGAGACAGCTAAACCATGGGACTTCAAGAAAATTTTTTCATTGCTTGTGTGGCTACAAAAATGTTCCACTAGATTTTACCAGATTTGAGCCAGAAGCCAGGTGCCTCTGAGGGTTTCCTGAGATGCTGTTGTACAGAAAAGAGCCTTTCCAAATAAGCATGCTGTTAAAAGTCATTCAGAAAGCTAAAGGTCTAAGAATTTGTGAATCTACACAATTTTACGACATTTAGGAACAATTTCAGATAAAGCACCAAGTAATATAAAAATCTCTACTAGATTAGTTTACCATTTCAAAGACAATGTGCATTTAATTTTGGACATATCTGACTTGAGGGTGGTTCAGGACTCAAGCGCTGACTGGAAGTCAGTTTCACAGAGAAACTTTGTTTCTCATCTGTTCTTGAATTTCTTTAGTTTCAAAAGGGCTGGCAGTAATCATGCCTGGGTGTTTCTAGTGAAATTGAGCTCAAGTAATAATGACAGTTGTTTAATTGGTTGATTTAGTAACAAAGGGAGAAAGTACTGATAATCATAATTTTTTAACTTAGGGCCAGGTTGGGCCAGGTTGGGTAGCTTTTTTCCTTCAGTAAATGGAATCATCATTTTAAAACTGAATTTTGTGTTTACTCAGGTTTTTTTTTTCTATCGTTAAAATTGGTCTGATGATCTTTATGTGTGACGAATCTGCAAAATAGAAGAAATCGAGAAGAGAGCAAATACTTGTTTTTCCTGTACCATAACCTGCTGGTGTCTTCAAGAGGAAGTTTGTAAACTCCATGAAGCATGAATGAAATCATGTATGATCTGCTATATTTCCTATCTTATGTAACAGGGTCATATGCATTTTATTTTCTATTATCATTCAGTTAGAATTTAATCATGCCAAAGGCTGAATGCCAGATTGTGATGTAACAGTGACAGATTATCTCACACTGCTGTGCAGTATTATTCAGTTCCTCTGGCATGAAAAAAAGACTCCAGTGTGTATTTGGTGTATATGGATGGGCTTTCTGTAATTTCTCTACAGGAGAAAGTGAAAGCGGGCCGTTGGACCTCCGCTCTTGGCACCCGGTTCAGAGGCGGGCGCTGTATGCGAGTGCGCTGCATGCGAGCGAGTGGGCACCCACTCAAACCAAGCCAACAATGCTACCATTCTTCACAGTCAATGGGCCCATTAATGCAGAGGCCTCCACTCTGGAGGGGATGTAAGCCTGGCTCAGGCACACAGAGATGGCCAGTAGTGCCAGGAAGCTGGGGGCTGAAGGAAAGAGTTGGTGTGGCCACTTATTCAGACAACATTTGGGTAAGTGTGACCCACAAAAATAAAGCCAAGCCAGAGCTTTTGTCTTGCTGCCCTTCACCAAGTTTGTATGTTCCCATGATCCATTCCATTGGTTTTCAAACTGTATCTTTAAGCCTAAATGCCAAGACAAGGATAGTTGACTTTTTTTTTGACCCAGTGTGCTTCAGTTGCAGTATGCCTACAATACATAAAAAAGGCAACAGACTAAAATTCAGTGTCACTGTCAAACCAAGCATGAATATAAAACACTGTGTGGACAATTCAGCTGTTATACAGCTCATCAAATCATTATGGCAATTTATTTCAGTCCGTTCTTTTCATTATTTTTGGAGGTGCCAATGCACAGCAAGGGATCCTAAGAGCACTGTTTCAAGTTAATTGTGGTAGCCTGAGAAAAACATTGCTTTTCATATATCAGCATGAAGGTAATAATAGTGTTTGATAGCACACTAAATCACTATGGCTCATGGTGTCGCGAGGCCCTAATCTGATATGTACATTGGCGGTTTTGTGTGAACTGTTGGGGGCCGGTTTTCTCAGATCTTTGCGCGGGTAGCTGCAGGGAGGCGAGAGGGTGGGAGGGTAGGTGCAGCGGGAGTGTGGCCTGGAGAGAGCAGGTGGGGGAGAAGACCAACATCCACTGATCTAATGACGCCTCAACTTCTGAACAAACTGCTTCCATTGCACAGTCCCAATTAACTCCAGGGGTGGAGCGGGTGATGGACAAGTCCATTATTAACATCTGAGGAGCACTGCAGTGACTCCAGTCAAGCTGAAATTAAAGAAAAGGGGTCTTGAAGAAAATTTTGATTACAGGGAGAATATGTGGCATGGTTCAGTGGTTCAATTGTGATCTGATTGCTTTCTTCCAACAGTCCCTAAATGTAGCTCAAGGAACATGCCCCTCAGCTCATTGCAGCACATTTTAAGAAATTATTCTGTTAACAGGTTGCGGGTATCGTAAGTAAGCCTGTAGATTTTACAAAGCAAACTATATGTTTAGCACAACAGAATTTGTCTTAAATTGCATTGCATAGTACCTGCTATGTCTATCATTCTGGAAAACAAATTAAAGTATTGATTTTAGTAATTGCAGCACAAAGATATATTTATTTATTTATTTATTCTATTTTATTTTGTTGCTTAGTACGGTGTTTTAGATCATAATGTCTGTTTTTCTTGGCTTGTTAGGTGAAAGGAGTAAATTGGCAATTGTAGGATAAAGTTTTGCAAGGTCTTTTGAGTTGATATAGTTGTCTGTTTTCAAACACCTCTCTCAAGGTTGAAAATATGTGATTACAAGCATCACACTAAAAAGATTTGTGTCCTAACCTTTATTGAAGTTATTAAAGGACTCATTGCACAATGTAAGACTTCCAGTAAATATTAATTTCTTTGGTGATAAAAAAATGTCACATATAGTACCATGGTTTCTGCCTCTGCCAGAGAAAGTTAAGTATGCAGCTGAAAATCAAAGGAATCACAAAAGCCATGGTGCTGCCATGCCCACAATTTCTGAAGCAACTAGAATGAGGTTGTGGCCAGATGAATTGTATTTTAAGCCTCTTGTCATTTGATAATGCACATTTACATCATTATACCAGCAATATTTTTACTGTATCTTTTTTTCATAGATGATAAACTATAATTGAAAAGAGGATAAGAGGAATATGTCTTGCTCAATTGTGTACAGTCTCTCTGAAAGTCAACTACATAGTTTTTGCCAGTGGGAATTTAGGAAAATGTTTTGCCTTTATTTCTGTGGCCTAGTAATGGTGATGCCAAATAGAATAAATAGTTTACTGTGAGAAACTTGTAGATATAATTTGCAAGTGTAGGTTCATGGACAGCTGACTGTAATCACTGACAAAAATTTTCATGTTTCTACTATTTGATTATGTGTTCCAGTAGGTTTTGGCAAGCCCAAACCCACTGAATTTTCAACCTTCCTCACAACTGGGACACTGTAGGGCAGTATTGGACAGGCATTTGACTATGGTTAACCAGTGTAAACTATCAGAATGCTGCTTCTGCGTGCTAATATTGAGTAAGCTAGATTTACCAGCAAAATGTTGATTGATGGCAGAATTGATCAACATTCACACACACACACACACACATGCACGCACGCACACACACACACACACAATAATAATAATAATAATAATAATTCACTAATGCATACTATAATTATTAATACTATTTTGTTAATTGCATTTTTAGTATGACACATTCACACAATTAATTTATTTTATCATGCGAATTACATTTTAAAGTTAACTCTCGTCCAGAAAAATTGCAACACAAAAATCGCTCAAACTAATGATCCCTTGTTTCAGCTAATACTGGACACTGTTGGAACGGATACTGATTCCATAATCATAGAGTTTCACACTTAAAAGGCTTCTTTTCTTTTAGCCAACAGAGACAAGTCAAAGGACCTTCTTTTTTTCTGGGAGTGTTTAAGACAACGCAATCATTACGAACAATACTACTACTACTACCACTACTACTACTACTACTACTACTACTACTACTACAATCATTATTATTATTATTATTATTATTATTATTATTATGCAAAACTGAATATGTACAGATAATTGAACAGCTATCCAGCTTTTCGGCCCGTTGCAATGGTCCTCCCGGTTAATGATGAAACAGCTAAATCTAATTTTAATGGCGATATGCTCGATGTTATCCTCAGTGCAGCGGTCAAGTTCTAACTCAGAATGAAGAATCCTTGATGAACAGAATTTTCTGTTATACAGCGGAATTAAATAATTCGGGACAATACGAAGCAGTATTTCTTGATTATTATGTTCATGGTCTGTTACAGTAAAATGCCAAATCCTGCACAGCTTTTTAAATATAGGTCTCCGCTAGCCAGCTAGCGTGCTCCCAGCTGCCGGTTCGCTGTTCCACTTTCGCGACTATTCATGAGAAAGAGGTGCGAGAGAAAAGCAAAATGCCAACGGCAGCTGTTTGTTTACGGTTTCCCACGATTCCTTGCCAATTAGCCATCGTCATCCTGTCAGCCGCTTGTCTTCTCTCATTAGCTTCCGCTCAGTGGACAAAGACCCGCAGAGAGGTGCTATTGGCCTACTGTATACATTAGCAATTTTGAGGAAAAAAATTCCGCCAGTTTTTATTTAAAGAAGGCGTGAACTGGAAGTCTGTTTCTCTTATTGCCCTCCATCAGGTTTACTGATGCATACCCCCATGATCGGTGCCAAATGCTTTCCGAACAGTATCTTGAAAGTGTCTTTTAAAAAATGCACAACATCACTGACGGCTGTTCGACCGAAATTAGTGGAGGCAGAAAAACATTCCTTGAATGTAATGAGACGCCATTAACAGTTCTCAATAATTTTCCTCGATTAAAATATTTTCCAATAGCCTAATTAGAATAATCAATCGTCCGGTTAACGCAAAGCTTGCATCTTGATGCCAAGTTGCGGTGATTAAATAGCCCACCAAATGAAATCCAAAGAACGTCTTATTCAGTTTACCAAAAAAAAAAAAGACTAAATAAATAGCCTACATAATATTTTAAAGAATTAAACAATAGGCAATATAAAAACTTCTAGCACATCCTGCAATGGGGGCTGTCAAACCTTTGCTTCACGATTGTTTGAATTACAACAAAGAAAACGAAGATTAGCTTGAAGTATCCACAATTTTTAATATCTTTGGTTAAAATGCAATTTTATGTCGAAATGAAGAATTATATTACGTCAACTTCTCTTAATGAGAGAAACTGGCCGCACATGATAGCGCTGAGTGTTTTTGGAGTTCGTGTAGGCTAATGTTAGTTAAATAAATAAAAAAAAGGAATAAGAACATGTCAAAACCACTTATTAGTTTTAAGAGTCCTTTATTTTTTTGGTACACCAGCCACCTCTAATATATAATTTCTAGGATACGGTATCTATATCATTTTATATGCCTGGCTAATCTCACATCTAAACGTGGATGAGTTTGCTGTCATTATTGTAATTAATTTATTTGCGGTTATTAATGCAATTAATTTCTTCTTCTTTTTCTTGTAATTATATTATTATTATTAGGCTATTATTATTATTACTGTTCTTGTTCTTGTGTTTACAAACACCTTATATGCGCTTTGGTGTGCTGAGTATTGGATTGTTGAACGGCAGACAGTAGGCCTATGCTCGATGCCGAAATGAATTGTACATCACCACAGTGATTCCAGCAAGAGAAAGAGCAATATGATTTCGAAGTCTGGAGTAGTCACATCGGCTAAACTGAAGAACTGTCCCATTTACAGCTAGTGGTTTGTGGCCACTTTTTCTGCTATAAATGACTCATGTAGCCCTCATATATTTTTATGGTAGGCTGTAGGCATTGGATCACCCAAGAACGTGGTGGTGATGATGATGATGATGATGATGATGACGATGACCCAGAAGAGAACGCTATTTTTGTAAGATGAAGAATAAGAATAAGCCCCTCTGTGGTGATCCTCAGTACCACCATGCGTATAAGAGGCAACCAAACCTCTATTGCAGTAACTACCTCAAATGAACGATGTAGTCTTCCATTAATTGACACTTGACAGCAGCATATTATTGTAACAGACTCAGGCCTATTTCCAAATGCCATCTCGTTGGAGAGACTTGCAGTCATTGGTCTTTGTTGACGTCCAAAATGACATTCTCGAGGTTTAAAATTGTTCATGCAATATCTTCGTGACTGTGCACTGACACTTGTAAGCGAATGCTATCAATTTATTTAATGGAATAGGCTACAGGCTACACTACACATTCTGGCTCGACCGGTTCAATGATTCTTTGCGCACCGGCTGGAGAACGTTGGTCTACAGGGAAATTGCATGTTCGGGAAAACGCCTCGTATGTCGTAGATTGACCTGGTCAACGAACAGAGTTGTCTATTGTATTGCAATACGCCCATATTGATTATGTTTCTTCCTTTAAAGCAGCCTTTAGACTATAGCAATAAAGATGCTGTCTCTCTAATTTCCGGAAGAGGGCGTTCGCTCATTATCTGGATTGTGCATTATCGCAATAAATTTGGAACATTTCCCCCGCTCTTAGGCCTTTTTTTTTTTTTTTTTTTGAGAAACAATTATCTTCCTTTTTACATAGCCACAAACCCGGAAGCCTACGCTTTTCAAATGGCGACCAATGGGCTTTCGTGCTCTTCGATCGCATCCAGGGGATTGGCTATATTATGTTTACTTCGTTTGAGTTCCCTCTTGCGTCCAATACACTCATTGCTTGCATCATATTAACAGCCGCGACAGGAGTATGTCCTCCTCGTTGATGACATATAGCGTACCTAAACGACGTGAATAAGCTGATACTTTAGTTTCCTTTTCTTGTGCATTCATAATGCTGATCAGAACGGAATAGTAGACACATATGGCAACCTATTCTCCTTAATGGATCATCAGCATCCATTATTGGCCTACAGTATTGGTGGTCCCGTGTTCCGAATTTGGTGTACATTTTAACAGATGCATTTACAAAATAAATTATTAAATAAAAGGTTCGCGGTAAAGATAATCTTTAAATGTAATAGCTGATCGCTTGATGTGCTTTGCTTGAATTCGTGGCGTACTGGACATTTTACGGCCGACAGTGGTAGTCATAGCAGCAGTAGACTGTGCTTTGCCTTTAAGCAACCGCCAGCTGAATTACTCATAATGAGTAATTGTCTCGACTCAGGGCACGCAATATTTGCTCTATTAGCGCAATTTATTCGGGTAAAGAAAGTTGATAAATAAATTAAAGTATCTGTACATTTGACAGTGTCATCAACATTGAAGAATTAATAAAGCTGACAAATTTATTTGAAATCAGATATATGCACTTGGCGTTCTTCCTGTGTGCCAAGTCAGACCACTTGTTATTTCATTCCAATCTTTAGTGCTTTTGTAGCCTACGTCATTCATTCAGTTTATCTAAACCGGCTTCTTACCATGCGCTGAAGTAGAGGTTTTTAATATTTTAAATCTAAATGTATAAATGCCTTCTTCGTGTTTATTTGTTGCTGGTGCACCGTCACGATACTAAGCCTATTTAACCTGGCAAGATACTAGTGGTATACTGAATGATTACAATATCTGGACCTTGAAGTATGGAAACTGATATTCATTGGTGAGTCACATCTCTGCCCAGAAAAGAAAAAAAAAAAAAAAAGACTGAACGTTTACAATTGAATGATAGGGGTTAATCAGAAGTGTGTATATATAGTGAGTATAGTTTTTTTTATCCATAGAGAGACATGAAAGGCATCCATAACACCAGTGCTAAACTTTTTTTTTTTTTTTTTTTGCAGCCCCCTAGCTTAATTTTTTTACTCATAACCTAGGTATAGTTGTGCTTTGATCAGTTTCCAAAAGGAAATTGTATTTCTGCATGTAATTTGATGTGATCTGAGGGAGTTTGTCTTGGAATGGCCATGGAAATTATTCACTGAAGTATTATACAGCATATGTGTGTGGAAATTAACGATTGACTTAAAAAAAAAAAAAAAAAAAATATATATATATATATATATATATATATATATATAAAGATTTTAGAAGGCAGATAATTCCAAGTGTCATTTAAATACAAAGTTGGACTGCTTTTCAGACCACAGCATGTCATGGACAGAGTGCTGGAAAATATTCAGAGTATATTAGTAATTCTTCAGTCATCAAACCAAGTACTTATTATTACAAATGCAACAAGCAAAAGTAGAATTTCTGATATCCTGGATTTTGGTGGAGATGATGTAGAAATTATGTTGTACAAAGTACAATGAGCATCTGCTGTTTTTATGCTCTGAAAATATGAATAGGACTTGGTAGAGTGATTGCTGATTACATGACAGGATGAATTTAATTTAATTAATAATCACAGTCACCTCAGAACCAGGTATGAATTTTAGCTGGATAAAACCACATGGTTTAAGTTATAAAGGACAAACCCACAACTTTTGGCTAATGATATGCCAACAGTCCACAAAACTTTGCTACTCCTGTGTAGAGTGATAGAGGTACAAATCCCTACCTCACGCTAATATCAGTTTTAAATCTCTGAATGTACAAACAATGCATTTTTCTTTGGGGAAACCTTAATGAGAAACATTTTCAGGCTCTAGAGGTGCTTTTCTGTGACCCTCTCTATAATGTTTATTTTCATGATGCATATTTTGTTTGTAATTATAAGCAGAAAGCATGAATTTCCACTGACAAGCCTTTACTGCTGTATTGTATAATAGAACTGCAGGCATGTAACAAATTAAAGAAAAGCCTGTATAAATTGTCGTATTGAGGTGTTGGAACACCCGAATAGATTTAATATGTCTTGGCAAGGATTTTGCACTGAAAAAATTGAGACTTTGGATCAAAGTAAAAAAATTGCGTCAACTTGTTACAGCTAATTTTTTTAGTTTTTCTCAATTGAAAAAAAATTTACAAAGGTATTTTTTTCAATTGAGAAAAACTAATAAAATTGGCTGTAACAAGTTGATGCATTTTTTTTACTTTGATCCAAAGTCTCAATTTTTTTCAGTGTGGAAGTCTCTTGAACTGTATTGGAGGGTTATAATATGATTTGGCCGAAAGTCTTTCCCTCATTTAGTGTTTCTTGGTGGTAGAGGAGAATACTGTCTACAACATTTATCCAAAATCTTCCATAAGTTTTCAAATGAGTCAAGATCTGGTGGCTTTGAAAGCCATGACATCTGATTCATTTGATTTTCAACCTCATCACTGGATAAAGGATCAGTGGAAATAACTATAATATCATTGAGCAGTGCCTCTAAGGGGACAAGTGGAGCCAATTCAAGACAGAAAAATGTCTCCCTTCACTCAAACATTCAGGCCCGTGCTGCTTTCTTGGAACACGCCACAAATACATCCACCTAGTTGTCGAGAATATTGTGATAGATGACTCGTCTCCCATATCACGGTGTTCTTGCGCCACTGTACTCTTGAATGTGCATTTACCTTTATAATGAGGGCTTTGCACCCCGTAACCCTATCATAATATCTCTTGCTGTGTAGTTGTCAATGGATTGTGATATCTTACAAAGTCAAATCACATCGTTTTTGACACTCACAATCACTTGAGGAAGAGTTACTTTTTTGATTTTTTTTTTCTTAAGTATTGTACTAATTTGCAAGCATCATATTCTCAGAGTGTGGACTCTTGACCATGATATTTGATACTATTTATTGATTCCTTTGTTATTGATCTCAAAGTAGATCTCATATTGGTCACTCATCCCATTGAAACACGGGATTATTTTGCAGTCTTTGTGACTGAGTCTCCAGCAATCCATGTCCTAAACATGACACTTGTTTTGTAGAACTTTTTTCTCTTGCTATGTTGATCCAGAATCAAGGACAGCTGGGCCTGACTGGCACTGGAACGCCGAGATAGAGTGTTAATCAAAGAGTAATTTTATTATTCAGTTCACCTGTGTGGAAAGCATGCATATTTGCTAAATTTCTTCACTCATATAGTCTCTCTTTTTTTTCCCTTTTATTTGTCATCTATCCACATTTGAGACCTTGTTAATTTAAGAAATATTGTTTTTAATCCTGAAAAATAAGGGCAGCACTAATTCACAGTAAGTTTAGCAAATATTTTCCTTCTCTCAGCCTGAGTTCATAAGAATTTAAGATCACAAAACTGTTTTTCAGCTGTTTTTCCATGGTGAAACAGTTATCATAATCAATAAACATTTAGACACTGAGGACACCAGCTGGTCAAGGTGGCAAGTGCAATTTTCCCCCCATTCCTCCATCATACAGGTCTTCAGCGGCAAAATTGTACAACTGGGCCTTTGTTGCCTCATATTTCGCTTCATGAAGCGTCATAAATTCTTAATTCGGAGACAGATCAGGACTGTAGACAGGTCAATTTAGCACCCTTGCTCTCTGTTTATGCAGCCATGCACTTGGAATCCATGCACAATGTGGCTTGGTGTCATCTTACTGGAAAATGTGTGGACATCCCTGGAACAAATAATGTCTAGATTGCAGCATATGATGTTCTAAAATTAGTGCATATCTTTCTGTATTAATGGTGCCCTTGCAAATGTCCAAGTCACCCATGCAATGAGCACTGACACATACCCATAACATTACAGATGCTGGCTTTTGTACCTGACACTAATAACAGCTTGGGTTGCCCTGGTTGCCTTTCATCCAAAGAATATGGCGGCCACTTAAAATGTTGACTCATTGGTCCACTGCACTACTGTCCATCTTCAATGACTTTGAGCCCAGAGATGTTTGCACCACTTTTGAACAGTGCTGATGTATGACTTCAGCTCTGTGTTGTAAAATTTGACTTGCATCTGTGGATGCAGCAGTGAATGGAGTTGTCTGATAAAGATTTGCCAAAGTACCTCTGAGCCCATATAGTGATATCCATTCCAGCTTTATGAAAATTTTTAAAATAATGTCATCAGAAGGATTGGAGATTGCAAACATTCTTTGGCGGTTTTTGACCTTTTATGTATAAAGATTCAATTGGAATCCTTCCATCTTTTAGTTGTATCATGCTCTGTAGTAGGTGAAATGCCCAAAATCATGCCCTCCTGATTTTAAACTCAGTTTCCAACGTATGCTACAGGATGGTTATTGAATGGAATTTCTAATGAAAAAGGGAAGATTAAAAATATGAACAAATAATGGCAATTTTTATGGTGGACAAGTCCACTGATTGGATGATTTTTTCAGAATACATTTTCAGTTCAAGCAATCACATTTGTTATATCAGTATTGTTTATTGAAAAACATGGAAATAGATCAAAAGCAGTTTTTAGAGCTGATGAGTGAGAAATGGTTTGTTCCCATGATTAAGTGGTCCTCAGTAGGTCCATGAGATACAGTAGTTGAACAGCATCGAGGCAGTTGTAATAGATGTGTAGATGAGTGAATATCCAATCAAAGTAGTATTAAATAATTTTGTAAATACACGTGTCACATTTTAATCAGCAATTAAAATGACCAATCTACAGTCTTTGTGCGTTTATGTATAATTGTGTCTAATTTAAATCTAATCTAAAGAGCAGTTTTTATGTCAGTTATCGTTTAAAACAATGGGAAAGTTCAAGAAAACAAGAATACAAATATACTATTATCCAGATCCAGAATTCTCTGATTAGCCATACTGTAAATAGAAACTTCAAAATATTGTTGCTTTTGAAGTTGAAAATTATTCTGAGGGAATACACTGCGGTTGAATCCTCTTCCCGTTGCAAGTTTTGATGGTCTGGTCAAGTTTTACTGCGCTGCAAAGGGAAATCCACAAGCCATGCCTCATACAATTAGTTGCCATTCACCGCTTGGCATTTTAGCAGGGGCTTGTAGAGCAGGGCTTAGCATTGCTCGGAGAGCT
Source organism: Gymnothorax javanicus (assembly GCA_029692085.1). Classification (NCBI taxonomy): domain Eukaryota; kingdom Metazoa; phylum Chordata; class Actinopteri; order Anguilliformes; family Muraenidae; genus Gymnothorax; species Gymnothorax javanicus. The sequence continues at coordinate 57,737,676 of CM056193.1, forward strand.
TAATGCTGAAAATCTGTGGGACTGCTCCCACATTGCATCCTGTGTCCTGCAGTTTCAGACAGAGCCAGTTGCACCATGCTGCTCCCCTGAGAAGGGTAGCTATGTATGCAGGAGGGCAATGCCCCATTGTGCCTCTAGTCTCGGTTGTTGGGGATGCAGCTCTCAGCCACAAAAGCAGCTGACTAGACTGGTCTTGATTAGCATTTGTCGCTCTCTTTTTGTCTGACTAATCTTGCAAGATCATATACCAGCCAGGCCTTTTGTGATAGCGTCAGCGCAGAATTCGGTCATGGTTATTTTAAAGGGAGCCGGGAGTTTGTCAACTCACAACGACACTCAAAATCAGATGGAAAATTCTGCAATGCAAATACACATTTGCAAGCGTGATCAAGAGGCCTTATTTAAAATTGAGTAAAAGTGAAATTGGACTGCAACATTTCCTTCAAATCTAATCTCACTTCAGCTTTTCTCAGTCACTAGCGAAGGCATATATATAATATATGATTAAATACACAGGTCATCTATGGCCCAGAGAAATATTTGTTTCGGGTTTGATTAGTGTCATCAGTCCTTTGGTTTACATCTTGTAGGCACAGCATTGGCACTCAAATCAGAGGAGGGTTCACATACCGTTACCCATGGCTTCTAAATTATCTAGTAGGAAGGGGTGTTAACCAAAAAATCCCCACTTTGCCCATGGCTAGAATAAAGTGTGCATTGGCTGGTTTCTGGCTCCACCATTAGCATGAAAAAACCTCCTGTTCCTGTGAACTTATTTCACCCCTGACCCCCATCTTTGTTCCAGTCAGACAGCAAATTGCCGCAGTGGTGAAGCTGAATCCCGCTCCACCTATCGTTCCCTTACTCTGGGCCTTCTCCCCCCCTCCCTCTCTGTCTGCTCGGTCACAATTGAGAAAGGGTTCAAGAGAAAGGGGAGTGGGCTGCAATCAAGTTATTTAATGATAAAGTCAGTTCCCAAGCACCCTTCCCCCTGTCCATACCCATAGGTCCTAAAACACACACATGCACAATGACACACTCCCACACTCATCCAGACTGGCTGAAGGACTTCATCTCATTGGCCATTCTCTGGCTGTCGTCTTCGTCTGCTCCCCTTTTATTCTCAGCGTTTTAATGAAGAGTTTAAACCCTTAAAAGTGACATTGGTGGGGCAGACTCTTTTCAGACATTTGGTTTTTGTGTGTTCGTGTCTGGTTTGGCACTTATGGATAACAGCTTAATCTCATGAGCAAAGCATTGATTTGAAAATTCATGCAGTGCACCTGAGTTCCCACCGGCTGAAAATATGAGACACATTCACATTTGTTGTCAATGGCTTAGCTTGCAGAAAGTCCAAGTAGTTCATGATGCATTTATTTCTGATAATTGATGGATTACAGTTTTTCTAATTTACAATTCAGTTTCTAAAACCTACAATCTACTGGTCATGCTGAATGACAGTTGATTGAACGCTAAATGTCTGAATTAGAAAAGATACTGGTGGGATCACAGCAAAAAGCATTTTCCTTCTCTCCTCTGCTGGCTGTGATGAAGGCCATTCACCACTTGAGTTTTAAACTTTTCCCGTAAAATTGTTTCTAGAAAACAACTGGGACTACAACTTCTAATATAGCTATGATGACAATGATATAAGGCCCATCAATGACCAAAATATTCAAAGTTGGCTAGCTCCCCAGTGTTTGTTTTTTATTGGTGATGACAGGGGGTTGTTATTCATAGCTGAATTTAATCCTTCAACTTATTCTTTGGGGGTAAAATTGTTTTCGGTCCTGTGGAAACCACCATCCCAAGCAAGCAAACAAACAAACAAACAAACAAAATCTCCTGTAGTGTTTATTACACTTGACAGTTTTCTTTTATTTTTGCTGAAATTGTGGTACTTTGCTATTATTGGGTCTTGGTGCAGTTAAAGGAATGTGGGGAGGGGGCAAATCTCTGTCATATTTTGACAGAGTACTCTCATTGTCCAGACAAGTGCTTTTCCGAGTTGTATCCACACAAATATTCTTGCAAACCAATGGGCCTGTAGCTGTTAAACATTTGTTTCCCATTCAGCTAAAGTGTTGGATGACGTTTGGAAGAGTAAACAGATGGTGGGAAAGTGCTGTTGATGACCAACACTTCCTCTAATTGTCTGGCACTAGTGGCTGGTGAGTCTATTCAGACATAAAAGGCCACAAACCTCCATAGTTAAGTCCGACACAGACCTCAAGTGCCTGGCCCTGCCACAATAAGAGCCTAATCTGCAGGGCTGACCACCCCAATACAAAGGTCACACACTCCATGTTGTGGGCTTGACCTCTGCTGTCATATTGTTAGCAAATGGCCATTAAGGAGGTTCTAACTTTTAATTGCACCTGCAGTTGCATCAGAAGTTCCTCCTGAATATGGTATTATCTATTGTTTTTAGAGGACCGAATTTCCAATTGCATTTTCTTTTGTGTTACTTTCCATGTTATCCCCTCACCATTTACCTCATGGTCATACAGTTCATATATTTGACAAATGAAGAATAATCCTGGAAAGTGCAGATATCCAAGCACCTGCATTTTTTAATGACTGCATTTATTTATTTATTTATTTATTTATTTATTTATTACATCTGATACAGTATATGACATCTGGCCCCAATCATAAATTGCTATTTTGCTAATTAGAAACTGATATTCTTCATTGTTTTGTCAAGCAAATTTTGTTTTTGCTCATTTCAATTCTGAACTTTGAATGTTAGAAATAATTTGGGGAAAGAAGGTCTGCTTCATTTAATGCAGGCACATTGAATAAGAGATTTTCTGAAATTTTAAATGGCATGACAGTTTAATGGGAATCAATATACCAGACTCTGTTAACTTTATCTCACACAATTTTCAGTCATATCTTGATTTGAGATTTTCATGTTTGTTATGTTGTTTTACAATGAATTCAGTGATTTCATTGTCCCCTCTGGCCTGCAGTCGGGTTATCTCTTGTTATTGGTTTGACACATGTAAAGCACTTTGTCATGAAGTATTTTGTTAAAACTGCAATACCAATAAAATTTAATGGAGTTCAGTTGAATTGAAAAGATAAATGTAGCATGCTAAGTCACATAGCAAAATGTTCAAATGTACAGTGGGCTCCAAAATTACTGGCAACTGCGGCTGGCAATGCACAAACAACACAAAAAATATATAAATAATATAATTATAGAGAAACAGAATATACCAATATGTGTAAAATACTTCACTTTATTAATGTTTTGGTGGAAACAACCAAAATAATAACAATCATTTAATACAAAATAAATTTCAACAAAATCAAGGTTTTATAATTATTGGCACCCTTCATTTAGTACATAGCGCAACAAAATCTGGCAAGAATAACAGCATGGAGTCTTTCCTGTAATTTTTGACAAGGTTAAGGCACACACTTGGGTGGGATTTTGGACCATTCCTCAATGCAGATCCTTTAAGATCCTTCACATTCTTGGGATTGCATTTATCAACCACAGCCCACAGGTTTTCAATGGGATTGAGGTCTGATGACTGAGATGGCCATTGCAGAATGTTGATTTTGTTGTCACAGGATCCATCTGTGTGGATCTTAAGGTATGCTTTGGATTATTGTCTCGTTAGAAAGTCTACTTCGGCCAAGTCCCAGCCTTCTGGCGGAGGCAACCAGATTGTCAGCCAAAATATCCTGATACTTGGTGGAATGCATTGTGCCATTAATCTTAACTAGTGCCCCTGGACCTCTCAAATTAGAACAGCCCCAAAATATGACTGACCCATCATCATATTTCACCATGGGTATGAGGTGCTTCTCCTTGTATGCATCTCTGTTTCAATGTCAAACATGCCAGTGCTGTATCTGACCAAAATGTGCAATTTTGGTCTCATCTGACCAAATCACCTTGTTCCAGTCATAATTTAAATGACGTTTGGCAAACTCCAAATGCTTGCTTCTGTGTCTTCTGGTCAGAAAAGACTTTCTCCTGGCAACCCTTCCAAAGAGCCTGTGGTTGCGGAGGTGGTGCCAAATGGTACTTTTTGAAACCTGGTAACGCCATGAAGCCACCAAGGGCTGCAATTCTTTCACAGTGATTCTTGGGGATTTTGTTGCTTTTCTCACCATCTTCCTCAGTATTTTTTAGAATTTTTAAAAGTATTGTTTATGCATTGCCAGTCAGGGGTGCCAGTAATTTTGGAGCCCACTGTAAATCAACCCTTAAACACCCAAGCTGGTTCCACTCTGGCAAGAGTGTAATCAAGTAGACGCTCTAAGAGTTCATTTTACTCTTTAGGAGTTTAATTAACTCAGAAAATTTTGCTGTGCAGCCTTGATGTATACAGTGACCTTGGTAGAGGGCTATAGGTATAACAGTGGAATGATAAAGGTGTTGGGATTTTCGTGATGACCTTATACCTTGCGGCTACTTATCATAAAAGACTGCCTGGGCATTATCACCTGTTCTTCTTTAAAGAGACAGAGCAGAATCTCTCACCTTTGAACTGACTTATGAAAGCGTTTCGCGGGAGTGATGTGTGTGGAAGCAGCGTGTGGTGCTTCTAAGTGACTGTTATGTAAAAGAGCATCCCTGCAGTTCAGCTTTCTGCAGCCGCTCCTGCTATCCCAGCACTCATTAAAGGTGACTCGCTTACATCTCAAGCTAAGGGCCAAGCTCATCGATAAAAGAGCGGGACGCTGGCCCAGGAAGCTAATCACTGATTAATGATTTAACTGTCCGGTTTCCAGTCCTGCGAGACCCCGCTGCAATATATTTTCATTCTTTTTAAAGTCTGCATATGCAAGTGAAGGGAGTGGTGGGAACATGGAGTGCGACTGAAATAAATAATTGATCTGCCTCTCAGCGTGGCGGCGATAATATGATAGCAGTGGGGTGAGGTGAAACCCAGGCGTAGGAGCCGGGTAGAAAGTCGGAGAGAAGGAGGTCAGAACGAGGAAAGCTTCCTAACTGGGCCCCCGCTGCCTCTTTATCACTCTCTCTCTCTGTGATGGCTCGGCGCAGGCTGCTATAGGGTGTAATCCCATCAGAGGAGCAGGAGGCAGGGCTGGGCCCTGAATGACTCAGAACATGTGGATTATAAGGGGGGACAAGGAACCTGAGGGGATCAAATGCTGCTGGAAGCACGCAGGCCCCAGGGAGACACGTGGTGAGAGACCTGGGGCTGCTGCCTATGCCTGTGAGGAGCGATGAACCTGGAGTGTGTACTGCAAGTGAAAAATTTAACTACTATCAAGACTATTCTGTAACTGTGCGACCACTGCTGCATGTGTGATTGCCACTTTAGAGTCACTTAAAGTGACTGAAATGCTGGCCTAAATAGGAATGCAGAGTACAATAGTTTTCCCAGTACTTTCATTCTTTCTTTGTTTTTTTAAATTATATTTTATTCTTCTCCTTACATACATTGACTTTATGGACTTGTTCATTTATTCTACTGTATGGGGCAGAGTAGGCATTTCTCGAGCATAAGTTTTTTACCCAACCTTCTTAAAATTCTCCGACTTTGAAAATCATATTTAATTGATCAGGGACAGGTTACACTTTAGGAAAGTAAGAATCAGTTGTGGCATCCTGGTGAAGCCATGATGTGCTTTTGATCATGCACAGAACTTTGAAAACTGTTCAGCCTAACAAGAAATCAAACAAAGCGAATCTGCTCGACTGCATGTCAAAATCCGATTCTATTGTTGGTACTCCGTCTTCATTTTGCATTGTATTTATATATTTTAGTTTCTCAGGCATTATGCTTTTCATATTAAGAAATTTTCTATGGAAATTTGAGGAGTCAAAGTGCTATATTAGTACTTTAGCCGAAGGATATGAAGAATTTAAGCTGGTTTGCCAACCGCCTCTAAACATCATTCTTCTTCTTCATCGTCTTCCTCTTATTATTCTTCTTCTTCTTCAATGATGTTTATTGGGCGTTGGAAGCAACCAAAATATATAAATACAAAGTGAAACAATGACGGATTACAGCACAGTAACGCAAACACGTAACGCTTACCCTTAGTGGGCCCCTTTGCTGCAGCACTGAGCTGGCAAATTGTTAGAATTTTAATGTTTTAAAAGCGCAAAAAGACCTCTTTAGAACACAGGACAAAGATTATTGAGTTAACCATTCTATGCAGCTTAAATTTTAAATTGTTGGGGCTTTTAAAGACAACAAACAATAAAGTGTCATAACTGTTGTCAAAGTGCTGGGATGCTAACGAGGAACGTCATCGTTCTGTGCGGAACTTGGTTACAAATAACTATTTCGCGGGCGAGGCCCACGGGACCGGTTCGGACGGCGGGGGCTGTGGGGGTATACTTTACGGCCCAGATGGATTAGCAATGATGGAATCAGATTTTGACTTCTGGTCGAGCAGATACACTTTGCTTGATTTATTGTTAGGCGGAACAGTTTTCAAAGTTCTAAGCATGTGCAGTAATCATTACACAGCTCCTTAAAATTTGCTTGTAAACCGTTGTTTCATTTGGGAAAATGGAAAAATCAGCTTTGTCAGTCGCTGTTCATGCCAATGTTCCTGAGCAGTTTCAGATTGATAGGCCAACTGATTGAGGAGAAAAATTGATTCAGACAGATGGACGGATGGACATACAGAATTTTCCTCATTTTACAGTTGGATGGATTAACTTACTTGACATGTTAATTTCTTCTACCTTATTATACGTGGTACATATCGTCTGGCAATGAAGTATTAGGGATGGAAGAAGCAATGTGTGGAATGTCCTAAGGGAGGCAGAATGCACTACTGAGCTCTGCAATAGAGTACCTGCATAAAGAGAGTAGCGACATTGGAGGTCCTGAAAAATGTTGGTCATGTGACTTATTGAGCCATTTTGATTCCAGCACCGTACTGTGAAACAAAGTAATCTAACAAAATGAGGGGTGGTTGTTTTGCGAGCAGCAACAGATCAGAGAAAGGGTACAAGATGCACAGGTTCCCAACACATCAACAAAGATGAAAGGTTTGGGCAAACAAAGTGAGCTGAGTGGAATGGAAACCAACTTCTTTCTACTCTTATTGTGAGTGCTAGCTAGCTAAATAATACCAGCTAGTAAGTTGGTAATGCTTGCTGGCTAGCTAGCTAATTTTTGTTCTATATGACCCTGCTAGCTAGCCAAATTGGCCTCGGTTGTTGGAGAGGTTAGCTAGCTAGCTTGCTAAATTAGCTACACTTCACCTTTGCAAAAAGTAGGAAAAATTGTATCTGACAAACTTCAACTTATTTGGCTCGCCAAGCTGCTCAGCTAGCTTACATTGCGGTTTAAAACTGACAGCAGTGATAGCCAACTAGCGAAATTCAACCAGTTGCGAGATGACTGAAGTTTCAAAATAGCGTTGTACATCCCTGTTGATATCAAGGGGAGATCAGTGGGTAACACTGACACTGCACTTCTCGTTGATGAACGTGAAGCGACTTCAGTCGAGCAGAAAAAGCAGCAGCAGGACTGGTTCAAAAATACAGAATTAAGTTCAACCCTTTTCAGCTCAATAAGGGACAAGTCTGTTAGTTAGTAATACAGGACAATTCCGTATTGTAAGGGACGGTTGATAACTCTAACACACACACAGACACAGAGGCAGTGGCACTCCCCAGTGAAGGAAATAAAATGGCGTCAATTTGTAGGTTGTTGCTACGCTCTTTACGTAGGTACTTCCCTCTACAGTAGCAAACAACCTGATGGATCATTGGAAACCAGTGGTTGTCCAAAAAACTTTTGATTGTGAAAGCATATCTCCAGTGTTGGACTGAGAACATTCTCCAGCTTTTTGGCATAGCTTTTGGCAAAGCCTGAAGTACAGAGAAGGTAATACCAGCTTAATTTCCTAAAATTCACTGCAAAATGTAAACTGCAGAAAACCGCTAAGAACAGAATGGCCATGTTGTATTTTGATAAAAGACTAAAGTGTGGGGATTGGCTTGATGTCAATAAAACAGATTCTAGAGACTGGCAATGTCTACGGTTTTCAGTGTTCAGGCAGGAATTGAATGAGTACCAAATGAGTAGGACTGCGTTAATTTGTCAATTCATTTTTGCTGGCCTAACATGGGAAAATGGTGAGCAAACATGGCTGTAGTCACTACATGGATCTCTGTACACAGCTGACACTTTTACATCATATTTGTTATTTAATTTGAAATTAATTGTACAAAAGCAAGGAGAAATGTTTCATTGCACAAATACAAATGGGCTCCGTAGTACATATTGCATGTTTTCTGACTCGTTTGCTTTGTCCTGCATGCTATAATGGAAGATTGATATCATCACTTCTATGTATACAGTGCAGTAAATGTTAATTTACATTCTGTATGCTTGGTGCATGTTTCTCTGCGTGTGAGTGTTTGTATGTGTGCATATTTGTGTCTGTTTGTGGAAAGGCATTACAGTGCTGCAGATCTCTAAAGCCTGAGTCTCCACCCTGCTTTACTCACTGCCAGTTGCCATGGCAACCAGGAGCCAATGTGAAGGCTTTGAAAAGAGGAAGGTGGATGGGTGCGTGGCGCCAGTCCAGTGAGCGGCAGCAGTGGAATGCCACTGTGCCACCGTGTGTATGTGTGCTTGTGTGTGCCTGTGTGCGTGTGCGCGCGCATGTGCGAGTGTGTGCATGCTCATGTGTAGAGTCTGTTCTCCCTGATGGGCCGCACTGGAAAATCAGCACTCATCATTTTAAGTGTCACCAGCAGAGGAGCTCAATTTCAGACTCCTCCTTCCTCAAGCTCCAGCATCTCTGTTCAAGGAGACCCAGCAATAGCTTACTCCTCACACACATTCAGGGAGTCTAAATAGACATGCCCATGCTGACACATACACAACATATTCACAGGCACACACACCTACAAACATACAAAAGTATGTACATGCATTATAAAGGGATGATGAAATAAATGGACAAGAACACTTCAAAGACTTCAGCTCCCCTGGGGACTAATCAACCCTTCAGAAGACTGAGAGAATGATATTGTATGCTGACCTATTGTTGTGTGGTCGTGATCTTTCGGTCACGAGTCAGACCATAGACACCAGGAGGGCAGAGCACCACATTCAATGTGGACAAAGAGAGGTCACTTCCAGAGTTCCACCAGATTGACCTCCTACTGCACTAGAGGTGAAGACAATAATGTGTGTGTGGTGAAATGGTGTTTTGGTCAGCTCTGAACTGTGATCTATACACACAGACATATGCTCTGTCTCAGTGATAGCCATCACATAAAAGACCATTGACCTTCCCCATAAGGACATTTCCCCTTGCTTTTGTTCCTAGTAATCAATATTTACCATCTTACGTCTCCCATTAAATGCAATGACATTACAGTATATTTAAAATGAATTATAATAAATTGACAATGACACAAAACATTAACAACTACTTCAATATGTACCATTTAAAATTTGGAGATGGAAAATCCAAATTCAGAAAAAACAGTTGCCCCCAGACTTCTTGTCTCGATCGCTTAGATTTGCCACTTACCACTATTCCTGCTCCTGGAGGTGGAACTAATCCTTTGATTCAGATGGACCAAAAGACAAGAAGAAAAACATGGCAGGATTCTTACTTTCTGACCCCTGGATTTTCCACCTTCATTAAAATTCAAACACTGTTCAACAAAAAATATTTTTAAAAACAAGATAAGTTGTGGAGCAAATTGTGAGCTGTGTAGTACAATCCAATCATTCTTACAGCTGTGCTATTCATGACTTAATGTTACATATTTATTTACTTTATATACTCTCGAAAATAGATTTTTTTTTTTTTTTTTTTTTTTTTAAATCTAGATTGCTGAGTTCAAGTCTCTTCCTAAAGGGGCCTGGGACAATAGTCCATGAAGGCTTCAAATGTGCCACTACCTTTTCGCTTAAACAAATCAAAGACAGAATTGTATCTTTATACATGGTAATTGGACAATGTTTCACCTTGGACTTAAGGGCTCTGCTTAATAAAGTCTCTCACATTTATAAACGATATCATATTTATTTCCTCAACAGCCATTACTCTGAGTCTCTAACGGGGAGAAATCATGCAGTTGCATCCGGTCTGCGTATATATGTCGGCAGTGAGCATGTGAGCATCAAGAGATGTCTCAGCTTTTAGCGCTAACATTGATATTGCCTAAATTCACATACAGACAGCACCGTGATTCAATAGACAGTGACACTTATTTCTTATTTTGGTTTAGTCTATTGATTCAGTCGCTGGATTTGAATCCAACTGAACATGCTGAAAAAGAGATTGAAGGCAAAAGGTCCCCAAAATAAACAGGTAATGAAGATAGCTGTACTGGTGTACTGGTCTGGCAGAGCATCACCACGGAAGGTACTAAGCCTTTGCTAAAGTCTATACGTCACAGACATCAAACTGGCATTGCATGCAAAGGAAAAAATATTACTGCCAAATATTTTTGATGCACCCTTGATGGCATTACTTAATATTTCACCTGATATTTGCACAAACACCCTCACATTAAAGTTGACAGTGCTCACTGTATGTGTTACATGTAAGTATGGCAGTGGATGTCTTTATGAGGTAGTGTGGCCATTTATAGTTAAACCGCATGGAGCACTAGAGAAATGCAATCCATCTGCGCTGTCTAATGCCTTATCTCATCCAGCCATGCAAATTAGCGATATGTAAAATCAGCAAACTTCATCGGATTTACAGCAGCTCAGAGGAAATTCATTTTCTCAGGTTCTCCTGGAGCGTGAAGATTACTTTTTTGGACAAAACACATTAAGGGACTGCATCTTTCATGCGAATTCTTGAATTATTTTCTCACTCATGGTCAACTTGACCAAACCGTTCAAAATTATGTAATTGTTTTCTCACTTGAACTCAATCACCTCCACAATGCTGTGAGGAACCCAGTGACCCCGGTTGTCTAATGCACTGTTCCTCCACTTTAGGTCTTATAATAATGCTGCTGTCAGTCCATTTAAACCTGTCTATAGCACTCACCCAGAAGAATGCAGGATGATGTATTGTTTTTTTTTTTTTTTTTTTTTGCTCTGGGTGGGGGATTGTGTCGGTCCCAGTTCAAGTCTGGGAAGTGTCTGGGAATTGTATGGGTTCGGTTGCAATGATGGTGGGGGTGATCTGTGTTAAAATGCAGGGTGCGACAGACTTGAACTTGAACCCCCTAAGGTCCCCTTGACCCCAGCTCTTTTCCCTCCAAGCATGTGGTGTTCCTTTGTTGAAGTGTCGGCCTTAACTCTTCATGCGCCTCAGCCACCCCCTTTACTCTCCCAGTGATGGGGCCTACTTTAACCCCTCGCCAGTATGTCCTGTGAACACCCAGTGGGGTATTTATCTCAGAATGCTAATTTGACTGAAGGGCTCCATTCCCACAGACTGAGTCACTGATATATTCTTTTGTTTCTAAGGCTGAAGCTTGCTTAGCTTCTTGCTATGTCTAGGTAAACAACATACAAAAATGCAAACCAACTCTTTTACTAACTCAATTCAACAAAATTCTTTCAAGTTAAAATAATGATACCAAAAATGGCTGAAAATTAGTGACACAAAATAATCGTAATATAGCATTAGCATGCACTATTTGATTTGCCTAACTATGATAAAAATGTCTACCTTCCAAAAAAAGTGAAACAAAATGGGTTACCTTTAATTTTCAAAGTCCAAGTAAGTGAATCTATTGAAATTGTGCTGTCATTTTCCTTTACCTTTTAAACACCTTCTCTTGCAAATCTTTAACCACTATTTATTTTAATTTTTTTCATTTATCTTGCGCCAATATTTAAAGTCTTTTTCACATTCAATATGCAGGCATTGATTGTTTTCTTGTCAGTAATCAAATACTTCATCAAATAATTTCTTCGTATCAACCTATTAATCAATCAAGCAAAATACCTTGAGATCAATCCTCAGTCATGCCAATATCGGACACCCTGCATTACTGCCATGGTAAATAAAATGAGATGCTGAAACTAAAAGATGTTGTTATTTTATTTATTGATTAATCTTTTTTTTAACCAGGAAGGTCCCATTGAGACTTAAAATCTCTTTTTCAAGGGAGACCTGGCCAAAACAGGTAACGATATAAATTAAAAGAACAACATAGGTATTACAGACAAAGAACACAAAATGAAGAAAGAGGAAAAAAGGTAAATATAGAAACATTGACATCTCAAAGAAACTGCCACTAGTTATTTCATTCTATGAAGTTCAGCTTCTATGACCATTTGATTATGGATGAAGTGATAATTTTAGAGCCTCTCTCCATCACCTGCTTGAGTAATCATTTGACTCGGTGAGACTATTCAGCTTCAGATACTCTGATTCACACATTTGATGGGGAGGTTGCACTCAGTTGTGTCTACCTCACTGAAGAAAACTGTTTTCAATTGATTCCATATCATTTTTAGTGGCTGGTTTACTATTGCTGTTAGTCTCTGCAACTATAGTTATGCAAATTCAAGTCATCGCCTGCTTCAGTGAGGTCTTAAGTAAAATCGTAGACACTGTCCACTAGCTGATTCTCTTTTGTTGAGTTGCAGCAGGCATAATGTGCCTTCTTTAAGGAATGTGTTTAGTTTTGAGGTGGAGCATAAATGAGGCAGAAACAGAACATGTGGGTGGAAACAGGCCAGGGATTTGTCTGGGTACGTTTTCTCATGTCCCTTAGCTGATGGTTCTTCTAGTCAGTGCATCAGCCCCTTCAGAAAGAAAGACTCCTCCTCTCTGTTTCATAAGGGACACTTTCCCATCCATCACATTAAGAGTCACCATCGAGCTCAATTTCAGACTCCTCCTTCTACATGCTTCAACACCCCACTACGTCTGTTCTAAGAGGCCATGGAAGCTATGAAGCTATGGCGTCATACCACAGATAAGGCCAAAGAGTTAACTTAAATGAGAATACACACATACATGCGCACGCACACGCATACACACATACACACACACACACACACACACAGACAGGCCTAAGCAAACAAATGAACATGAGCACAAACATGCACATACACACATAGAATCACACTCCCTCCCTTTTGCTCACACACTGAAAATATCTGAGCTTAGTTTGCATATGAATGACTTCATTAGGAGGTCTGGGGTCATTTTGTGGGTAACTGGGTATTGAGCAGGTTTACTTTAAAGGGGAACATTTCTCACGTAATGTACTTCTGACATCTACCATACTCATGAGTACCAACTAAAATCTATCTCCCTGTTCAGCTCAATAAATGTTCTGATGCAGTGAGCCCAGTGAGCACCCTCTATAAAACTACCATAAGACTTAGGTGAAACCCAGCAAGGACTCTGGTAAAACATCTGTCTGGACACCCGCATCACTTACTGCATGAAACAAGCTAAATAACATGACCTCCCGCAAGATCAAGCCTTATGACTTAAAGTAAGCTCTCTCTCTCTCTCTCTCTCTCTCTCTCTCAGATGCACTATAATTACCCATGCTCAGCTAAATCAGGTCTAACTGACTCTACTTTTTATAGAAAGAATGCATACCTTCTAAAACCTTAACTCAACTCCAACTCAATAGGCTCAGTCAATTGAGATGAAAAGGGAGGCAGGGTGTTTGAATTAGTCCCTTTCACATGGCAGCCATGATGGCTAGGTTTATAAGTTGTTGCGGACACAGAGTCAGCGTCCTGTTATCCAATAAAGCTGAGATGAATAAATTTCCCTTCTCCCAGCTTGATAAAGGACTCCCAATGACGCATTCCTGCATCTTAATGACATTGTGGGGAGGTTGGTGGGACCAGACTGCCGCTGTCCCACCATCTGATTTCTGAGCCACTGAATATTAGCTATATTACTGAGGGACCAAGGATGTACCGTGCTTGCAACACTGATCATGTATGATGTCTTTTCACATTTCCCATTTTGAGCTCCATGTTGAGCTACAGTCAGGTCTGTACGTGTTTGGATTGACATACAATTTTCATCACTTTGGCTCTCTTCGCCACGTTAATGCCTTAGAAATAAAACAATCAAGATTTGGTTGACGTGTAGGCGATCAGCTTTAATATTTTGCTTTTTGTGAAAAATATTGAATCAACTGCATAAGAATTACAGTTGTTCAAATATGTAGCACCCCAATGTTTCCCTAGCTCAGTTCAGGTGATTGACTTGGCTATTGTACAACACTGTGCTCCTTTATTGAGCTGCTTTCATTGAGTGCTCTGGGCAGTGGCTGCCGGTGAACTGAAAATTAATGAAGCACTGAACATCCCTTGAAAATAATGATTGGTCTTGATCTGTTTTCAATCATTTATTGAAATTGACATTGTGTGACCTTCAAGAACACTCGGGGCCATCAGGTGTAGTGAGTTCTCCTCATTGTGGTTAGATGAGGACTAATAAGTTGTGGTATGTTTTCAATCATTTTCTTTGAGTAATAAGTTTCCCAATGGTACGAATAAGCTATCAGCAGTTAAAAACACAGCTTCTCTTAATGCAATGCTGCAACGATTAGAAAGAAAATCTTTCATTCTCTTTAAAAAAAAAGGGATGCAGTAGTATGCAGTGATGATTATAAACTTAAGAAAATTAAAATAAACCAGACACCAAGCACTATTCAAGCATTTATTTCATGTAACATTGGATCATGTAGATGAATATAAGTAAACAGAAAATAATACATAATAGAAACAAAAACAATAATGTCTTTACGAGAGAAAAAGTCAATATCTAGCGTGGCCAACCTTTGCTTTGATAACAGCATTTAATCTTCCAGGCATAGTTTTCACATATTTTTTTTTTTAATTTCCTCATTCGCTACACCATTCCATATGGTTTGAAGTTCATTCCAAAGAGATTATTTTGATGTTGCAACAGACTTGCTCAATCGGATTAAGGTCTGGATGTTGAGCAGGCCGAGTCATAACTTTAAAGTCACCAGAGGTTTCATTCCAACGGAGATGATTCTTGCACAACTTAGAAATGCGTTTAGGGTCATTACATTGTTGAAAACAAAATCCCTGAGCGATCAGTATCTTTCCAGATGGCAATGTGTGCCTCATAGGGATGCTGTGATAGTTCTTTTTATCCATGATTCCATCGATTTTTCTGAGATCATCGGTGGCTTTCAAGCAGACTGAACCCCAAAACATAACATTACCACCTCCACGTTTTACTTAAGGGGTTCAACAGTCAGTTATGAAACATTCTCCACCTCCTCGGCGCACGTAAGTTGTTCGTTTGGGTG
Source organism: Gymnothorax javanicus (assembly GCA_029692085.1). Lineage (NCBI taxonomy): Eukaryota > Metazoa > Chordata > Actinopteri > Anguilliformes > Muraenidae > Gymnothorax > Gymnothorax javanicus. Next base: position 57,752,893 of record CM056193.1, read on the forward strand.
AGAGAAATTGCCTGCTCTTGGCAGCAACACGACCAATCAAACCATTTTCACACAGGCATCTTGAAATAGTAGATCTTGATACTTTTATCGCTTCACTTCTAGCGCGATTAATATCATGGCGTTGTCGTGTTGTCAACCACCAATTTTATTCACTTGCCATACACAAACAATGAATATCAGAGGCACTTAACTTCCATTTTGCACCTCTATTGCCACTGGTTTTCAGAGAAATAGTAACTTTGAAACGCTTGATGGTGTTTCTTTCGGTGCCATTTAACGTCTTCTGCATCCTGTAAGGCCACAGTGCAGCTGCAAACAATCTCAGAGAGTAACTTTCATCGTGCCATTGTGTTTAAAGTAGACATGTATTCTGAAATCAGAAAATTGGCAAATTATGCTTCTCTGGAAAGCTAATATCATGGAAATGATGAATTGTTACGTGCTACATGTGTTTTGTCTGACTTCCTGGCCTTCATCTGCCACCATCTTCATTTGCTGTGCCGCCTGTCAATCTTTATCTACCAAGTCCTGCCTCCACCAATTCCACTTCCACCAATCCAAACCTTCCGTGTCATCCACCAGTCAACCAATCCGGAACCACCACATTGTTTAAAATCTTGGATTGTTGGCTATTCTGGAGTTTTGCCTAGTTTTGATTTTGTTGTGTTAGTGCGAACTGCCCGTATCTTAATTTTGTCTTTATTATCCCTTATTCATTTGACTGTGTATTTTGTTTGCTTTGTGTTCACTTTCAGGGCTTGGGACCGGTAAGACTGGGGGCTCCTATACATATGCCTGTAGGATATGTGATGTATAGACCCACTAGCCTTTAGGGGTATTTGCCAACCACTGTATTTATAGTGCTAGTCAGAGTAGATAGGCTTTTGTTTTGTGTACTTGATACACTAGGTTAGATTGCTCTCTCTTAGCTAGTTTGTTTTTACTGTTCTTTTGGTAACATCCAGTGTCCCTCGACCTTGGTTGTGAGAGTCTGCATTGACTCGTTTGTTCCTGTTTTCTTTATTCTTTGTCTTGCACCAAAGTAAACCTTTGTGCACTGAGTTGCTACTTTGTCCCCTTGTATTATTATCTGTACTTAATCACACTAGATCTTAAACATCTCCTGGTTCTTACCTATTTAAACATCCAGTTACACTACCCCCTGCACCCCTAGGCCTGTGGGGGTTGTAACATATTGTGGGGGCTCGTCTGGGGGCAGTGCCACCTGGTGGGCTGCTGATTTTTAGTAATTAGTAAAGATAATATTGTATGGTTGTTGTGGAGTGGTGCAATATACAGACAATGTCTTCGTTTGATGTCAGAGAATTTCTGGGAAACCCAACAGATGACGCGCTAGATCAGAGCCGAAAAATTGACTTGCTTAATATAGCAGATCGTGTTGGTCTTGTAGTGTCTGCTGCTCTTCAGAAGAGAGAGATTAAGTCACAAGTGAGAGACAAGCTGGTAGAACTAAAAACTTTTGCCTGTTGCAGTTTGTCCTCGTGTCCCACCTGATGAATCGCCTACTGTGCCTGTTGCGAGTCATGAGTCTCCTTTGGGTGCTGGTGTTACTCCAGCAGTGAAGGTGCAGGAGGAGATGCCTCCAACTACCCCTCCACCAACTTTGCCCAAGTTTGAGCTGTACTCGCCGAGTGCCATTTGGTCAGGGTGTGATGCACGGCTAAAGGTCCATCTCGCTCGGTTAAAGTTTGAGGCTGAGGAAAAGGCACGAAACGCAGCGATTGAGGCATGAGAGAGGGCGCAAAAACAAGAACAGGAGTTCGTGTTGGCTAAGCGTAAACTGGAATTGGAGGCAGAAGTTAAATTGCGGCAGCTGGAGTTACAAAACGCTGCACAACAAAACTCCTCAATGGTTAATCCAGATATGTCCTCACCTTCTGATTTTGCTGGTTATGATGTCAGGAGAAATTGGCTTTTCCCTCTTTCAGGGAAACTGAGGTAGATGCCTATTTCAACACTTTCGAGCATTTGGCTATAGCTCTTAAGTGGCCCAAAGAAGTTTGGACACCTTTGCCACAATGCAAACTTGTTGGCAAAGCTCAAGATGTAGTGGCTACACTAACACTTGAAGAAAGTATGGACTATGAGGCCGTGAAAGCAGCTATTCTTCGAGCATATGAATTAATGCTGGAGGCCCACTGACAAAAATGTAGAAATCAAGGAAAACTTCCGCCCAATCATTCGTAGAGTTTGCCAGAGAAAAGGGAACTCTGTTTGACAAATGTAGTGCTGCAAGTAAAGTTCATGACTATGACTCTCTTCGAGAATTAATTTTATTAGAAGAGTTTAAAAATTGTGTTCCGGAACGTGTTGTGGTTTACCTAAATGAAAGGAAGGTGATGTCCTTGTCTGAGGCTGCGATATTTGCAGATGAGTTTGCACTCACTCATAAAACTGTGTTTTGTTCCACCTAAGCATCTAAATTGGCTGCTGCCCGCAGTTCCAAGGCAGGTGAATTACCAGAAAGTTCTGAATCGTCCCCAATGCGTTCAAAAGAAGAACAAGAATGTTTTTATTGCCACAAAGTAGGGCATGACATAGCTAATTGTTTGGCTTTAAAAAAAAAAACTACTGCCACCGCTAAGCCGGTTTTGTCAGAACTGTTTCCCAAAGGACCCCATGTTTAAATGCTTCCAAAAGCCATCCGGAAGATGGTTTTGAGCCGTTTATTTTCAGTGCTTTTATTTCCCTTTCTGGAGATCCGAATGACCAAAAACCCGTCCAGATTTTAAAGACACTGGAGTTTCGCGGTCCTTTGTGTTAGCCGATGTCATAACAGTACCAGATCTGACATATATAATAGTAATCGTAGTAATGTGGTAATTCGGAGAATTGACATGTCCTTTGTTACTGTTCCCTTGCACAAAGTTTATCTTCAGACTGAATTGGTTACGGGTTATTTTAATGTGGCTGTATGGTCTGCTTTGCCTGTAAGTGGCATTGATTTTATTATGGGAAATGACACTGCCAGCGGTAAAGTGCATCCAGTCCTTGAGGTTCTAAATAAACCCATATCTTGTCCTATGTCTGACTTGTCGACATCAAATTCTGCTGTGTTCCCTGCGTGTGTACTCACTCGAGCTCAATCAAAGAAATGGGGCGAGGAAGTTGATTTGTTGCAATCTGTTTTAGCATCCACATTTACTGACGATATTGTTCGCGTCAAACCGAAATGACCATGCAACCAGAGGTATGTACTGAGGTCAAACCTCAAGATATCGCTGAAAAAGAGCAAAATAAATTTCTTACCTCCTCTCTAGAAGTGTCTCCACTTAAATTTCCTGCCACTCATGAACAACTTGTTGCTGTTCAGGAAAATGATTCATCCTAACGTAAGTATTTTGAGATGGTGGTTACACCAGTTGTGATGAAGGACAAGCCGATCGCTTATTTCGTTGCTAATGGGTTGTTAATGAGGAAGTGGTCTTCTTCATTAACTAAAGGAAGCAAATTGGGCGTGGTTTATCAAATTGTTGTACCTGTTGTGTATCGACTGCAAGTATTAGCTTTGGCACATGAAAATCCATGGTCTGGTCATTTGGGAATACAAAGACGTATAATCACGTGTTGAGGCATTTCTTTTGGCCAGGACTTAAAAATGCTGCTGCAAAGCACTGTCAGTCTTGTCACGTTTGTCAGGTTGCAGGGAAACCGAACCAGGTTATTCCACCAGCCCCACTCTGTCCTATTCCAGTACTTTGTGAATATTTTTAGCATGTGATTGTTGATTGTGTTGGTCCGCTTCCAAAGGCGAAATCTGATCAACAGTTTTTGCTTACAATCATGTGTACTGCGACTAGATTTCCAGAAGCCATTGCATTGTGCACAATCACTGCCAAGAACGTGATCAAAGCATTGACATGGTTTTTTTCAATATTTGGGTTCCCTGAAGTTATTCAAACAGATCAAGGTACTAACTTCCTCTCAAAGCAGTTTCAACAGTTTTTGTAGTCTGTCTATTCAGCATCAGATCGCAAGTGCCTACCACCCTGAGAGTCAGGGGGCGCTAGAGCGTTGGCATCAGACTCTCAAATCTGCCCTCCGCAAATATTGTTTGGGGACTGGAAATGGTTGGGAGGAAAGGCTGCCATACATTCTGTTCGCTTTACGAGAAGCAGTACAGGAATCAGTAGGGCTCAGTCCAGCTGAACTAGTTTTTGGGCATACTGTTAGAGGTCCTTTAAAAGTGTTGAAGGATCAGTTCATATCTGTTTCTGATGTAAAGTCTAATGTGTTGCATTACATTTGTCAGGTTTGAGAGAAATTGCACCATGCCTGTTCCCTTGCTAAAGAGTCGCTTTCTTCGTCTCCGAGTAAAATGAAGCGTCGGTTTGATTGGAAGGCCGTTGAGCACAGTTTCAACCTGGTGATCAGGTTCTAGTTTTGTTGCCTGGAATGACAGGATATTACCAGAGTTTTTGAAGGAACTTCTCGGTTGTTGTGGTCCCTTTAACGGGTGCGCTTAGTACAAAGACACCGTTTGAGTGGACCTCAGACTGTCAAAGTGCTTTTGAGGCTGTTGAGCTCTTGCTATGCAATGCACCTGTACTCGCTGCTCGAGATTTTACACAACCGTGTAAGTTAGAGGTTGACGCAAATGCCCTGGGAGAAGGCTCTGATGGAATTGGTCACCCCATCAGTTTCTTTTTTTCCGCAAATTTAATAAACATCAACTAAACTATAGCACCATCAAGAAGGAGGCACTAGCACTTATTAGCCTTACAGTTCTTTGAAGTGTTTGTGGGCTCGAGTTCTGCCCCTGTTGAAGTCTTTACGGACCACAATCCATTGGTTTTTTTATCCCGAATGTATAAGCAGAACCAGTGCCTCATGCGTTAGTCGATGATTTTACAACAATATAATTTAAACGTTCACCATAAAAAAGGAAGTGAAAACGTACTGCCTGATACATTGTCTCGTAGTTTTGGGTAGCCTATGTAAACCCCTGAGCATTTTGGAGATGCATTGTATATGTAGTAAATGTTGTCACACAACTGTGCTATTGAAAAAATGGGACAATTGGGCTAACTGTCATGAATTGTGTGCTTGTAAGGGGGACTGGTATATTGTTTGTTAGTCCCTGAAAAAAAAAGTAAGTAAAAATGTAATTATGTACTTTGTGTAAATTAGATGGGAATTTGTATATAATTACTTTGAGTGTTTGAATTAACTTAAAAAAGGGTGTTAAGTTAGTTCTTAAGGGAGGGAGTGTTACGTGCTACATGTGTTTTGTCTGGCTTCCTTGCATTCATCTGCCATCATCTTCATTTGCTGTGCCGCCTGTCAATCTTCATCTACTAAGTCCCGCCTCCACCAACTACAGCCTTCCCATAAAAAATGACAAATTAACACAAAAAAGAGAATTAAATAGGCATTATGAACTCCCTTTCAACTCGCGCACATCCCAAAAAGACCAGACAAAAATGGCCCCCTTTTGATGATGTAATTCGTGGGAAGCGGGGATAAACGGTAAGGAAGTCGAGCACATCGACCATTGTCTGCCTGTCGTAATTTGTTAATTTCTTGGTTACGTTTCATTTTACATTTCTGGCGGACTAGATTTCAGCTCATCAAAAAGTATGTTACAGCTGATAACACAGACCACACGTCCCTGTAGTATCTTGTTTTCGATTTTTTTGCCATGCAATGAGCAGAAATGTAAAACTTTCCTTGACAAAGTTCTGGGTCGTAAAAGTCTGCCTCATATTACCCAAGCACAAGAATAAAGTCCAATGCGCCTCAGCCAAAGTTTCAAAAATGAGGATCTGGTGGTGCTCAACAGTAGCGGACAGTATGGGAAAAGAAATAATTACCAGGGCATTACCCACAAGTAAAACTCTGACACTAAAATCTGCAGTTTTAGTAGTGCTCAGGGGTGTTTTACTGTTTGGGTAATGCCCTGGTAATTATTTCTTTTCCTTCTGCCTCATATTACCTCATGGAAACTAAAAAGTCCTTAAAACCTATAATAAAGCGGTAGTTCATATACAACTCCGAAATAGTTGGGACAAAGTGTAAATTGTGAGTAAAATTAAAACGCAATGACTTTCAAATCACACCAGCCAGTATTTTATTCACAATAGAACAGAGATAACACAGCAAATGTTGAAACTGAGAAATTTTACAATTTTATCCACAAAATGAGCTCATTTCAAATTTGATGGCTGCTACAGGCCTCAAAAAAGTTGGGACAGGGGCCAGTTTACCATGGTGTAGCATCCCCTCTTCTTTTTAACACAGAGTGGAGGCGTCTGGGCATTGAGGAGACAAGTTCCTTGAGTTTAGCCATTGGAATTTGATCCCACTCTTGTTTAATACAGGCTTCCAGCTGCTAGAGAGTTTTGGGTCTCCTTTGACAGACTTTTCTTTTAATTATGCGCCAAGTGTTCTCAATTGGTGAAAGATCAGGACTGCAGGCAGGCCAGTTCAGCAAACGGACTCTTCTACTATGAAGCCATGCTGTTGTATTAGCTGCAGTATGTGGTTTTGCCTTGTCCTGCTGAAATACACAAGGCCTTCCCTGGAATAGGTGTCATCTGGAGGGGAGCATATGTAGCTCTAAAACCTTTATATACCTTTCAGCATTCATGGTGCTTTTTAAAACATGCAAGTGTCCTACACCATATGCACTAATGCATCCTCATACCATCAGAGATGCTGGCTTTTGAACTGAACGCTGATAAATGGAAGGGTGGTCTTTCTCCTCTGTAGCCCGGGGGACACGACACCCATGATTTCCAACAAGAATGTCAAATTCAGGACACTTTGCCACTTTGCTACAGTCTATTTTAAATGAGCCTTGGCCCACAGAACACAGCGACACTTCTAGATCATGCTCAACAGTGGCTTTCTTTTTGCATGATACAGTTTTAGGTGGCATCTGTGGATGGCACGGTGGACTGTGTTTATAGACAGTGGTTTCTTGAAGTATTCTAGGCCCATTTATTAATGTCAATGACAGAATCATCCGGTGAGTGAGCGTCTAAACGGGCATCCAGTAAAGGTCTTTGGTCTTGTACCTTATGCACTGAGATTTTTCCAGTTTCTCTGAATCTTTTGATGATATTATGCACTGTCAATGATGAGACCTTCAAAGGCTTTGCAATTTGACGTTGAGGAACATTGGTTGTAAAGTATTCCATAATTTTTTTACGCAAGCCTTCACAGGTTGGAGAGCCTCTGGCCATCTTTACTTCTGAGAGACTCAGCCTCTTTAAGACATCCCTTTTATAGCCAATCATGTTACACACCTGATGCCAGTTAAATTAATTACTTGTTAAATGTTCTTTCAGCTGATTCTCTTATATATTAATTGCTTTTTCAGCCCTTTTTATGCCTGTGTCCCAACTTTTTTGAGACCTGTTGCAGCCAGAAAATTTGAAATAAGCTCATTTGTGGATAAAAATGTAAAATGTCTCAGTTTCAACATTTAGAATGTTATGTACGTTCTATAATAAATAACATATTGGCTCATGTGATCTGAAAGTCACTGCATTTTGATTTCATTCACAATTTACTCTTCGTCCAAACTATTTCGGAATTGGCGTTGTAATTATCAACATATATCTGAAATTGAATGTACATGGGACGATTCCCAGAGTACCGGTACTTTATTCGAATCCGAAACTCGGATGGTGGAACTCGTGGGCGGCTAATTTACACCACAACTGTCTGGTTTTGGGCTTTCTAACTGCTCAAAATATCACAATCCCACAAATGATCATAATCGGTGTGATACAACCCATGAGATACAGGTTTGCTTTCATACACGAGTGATACAGCTTTCCCGCGTTGCGATTAATCTGATTCCGTTCATAGGCAGACGTCAACTAATTGTTCACAGAGGTGACTTTACCAATTCTGGTAGCCGTTCACCATCGCCAGCGTTAGCTGCTAGTTGAGTTTATTCTAGTCAATGGGATGAATAATTAATTAGCTAGTATGCTAATGCTTTTGGCCAGTAAAGTAATAAGTTACACATGTAACTGTTGTTGTAGACACTTGAATTTTTTTTAATTTAATTTAGCGAAAAGCGTTTGCATGCTAGCTAGCAAATTATTCATCTCATTGACTTGAATAGAATGCCAACTGGAGAATAATGTTAATGCTATTATTCCATTTTCCAAATAACACAACGCTGGCATTGGGCATGTGCATCACCCAATGTATTTATGATTTCTCTGATGGGTTTGTTTTCCTTGTTTTGATTTACCTTTGATTTACAAACACCTCTAGAACATGTGAAACCAGCAAAGCATGGAATGCAAAGGAAAAATGTCTTTGCATCATTTTTGGTATAAATATAAAAAATTCTGACCACATGTGAATGCTGACTAAGATATTATATTTAAAAGGCAATAGGTAAGTTCCCTTTTCCATAAACCAAGGATTCCCAAATCTGGCCCTTGAATCCAAATCCAGCCCTGGTTTTCTTTCCCTCCTGGCAATTAAGTGAATAGTTAGTGCTGCTGTTTGGCCAGACTGTCTTTACACCTGACTCTCTGGTAAAGGGAAGGTGGAGAACCAGCAGGTCTCGGCCCTCGAGGACCGATATTTGGGGAACCCTGCCATACACTGTATTGCTACATAGAAACATACATGATATGCAGACAAAATGATATGATACATGAATGCACAAACTACTTCATAATTGCCAGTATCAGTAGTCAGGAAAGGTAACCAATAATATGTGGTGGTACTTCATCCAGTAAATGGGTATTTTCAATATGAGCCAGTGTGATGTACCCTATTGACATGCGCGGGCAGCTCTTCATAGGAAGAACGATTCACAAGGCAGAGTTTGCCAGTGTTGAAATGAGTATGCATGGTGTTGAAATTAATAGGGGAAGGATTTCTAAAGCACATTGTGAAAAGTATGTATTTCACTGACCCTGTCCCTAAATGGCCTGGCCCTATCCTGCCTTTGGACCTGGCTGCACACTAAATCTGTTTCTTATTTGTTGAGCAGCCGCATAACATTGCTTAATATCAGAACTCAGTTCATTAAAGCTCACCCTGAGCTAATGTAACCTGTCTCTTGGCATTGTGACAAAGCTGTGAATCAGATTATAAAGGGATATCAGGAAAATGGAGGTGGGGGAGAGAGAAAGTATTGCAAAGGGCCTTTCAGAATTTATGGGGAACCACTGTAACCCAAGATAATAAATGAAGCCACCATACGATTTTCTCAGGCGTGTATCTCTTTTATACCACCCCTCATGGCATGGAGGTCCTGTGTCATCAACAAAATTAATTCAGATGGTAACCCTTCAGTTTACCAGAGCATTATATTCTACTGCGGTCGATACAAGTCATGAAAATTTGTCTTGTATTTCATACAAGACTGCAAATTCTTTGGATAAAATGTAAAAGTTGGCATACAAGTTAAATTAATTAAAAAATTTATGATTTCATATTTTACATAAGTAAGGATATTTGGGACCCACGGACAATGTCTATTTCCTGGTGAAATAAAGGTTTTCATCATTCATATTTGAACCATTTTATTTTGTTCGTTTCATGACGAGACTTGATATCTTGACTGTATAGTGCAGTATAGTTAGTAATTATTTGGACATTGGCTAAATGTTTATTGTTTCAGTTCTGAATTTCTGCTCATTGGATTTGAAATGAAAAAAATGAATATGATGTTAAATTGTGCAGTATATACACCAATGAGCCAAAACATTATGACCAATCTCAGATGAAGAAAATTGATCATCGTGGAACAACAATGCATGTCAAGATCTGAAAACAGTTCATAGATGATAAGCAAACAGGTACCACTCATTGTCAACATTTTCGATGTAAGAGAAATGGAATTTGAGTGACTTTGACAGGACCAACTACGTAATTTCAGCTACTGGATAAGAGCATTTCCAATGCGGCAAGGCTTGCAGGGTGCTCTCGTTCCCCAGTGGTGAGTGCCTACTAACAGTGGTCCAAGGAGGGACGAACTACAAACTAGTGGCAGGATTTTTGGCACCCAAGGCTCATTAACTTGCAAGGGCAACAAATGCTATCCCTTCTATTCTGTACCATCAGACAACGTCCTCCAGAACAGGTCTCAGAAAATTTACTTGATGATTTTGGTATGAATTTTTCACAACACATCATATGTATTGTACTTTGCAACAGAGGATTGGTTAAAGTGACCATTTTAACCCTTGTCCATCGTTAAGTGCCTTCAATGGGCACGCAACACATACATGAGTCCATAACAGTGCCGCAGTGGAAGATGGTTGCTTGGTCTGATGTGTCCTGTTTTCATCTATATCATGTGCAGCAGCCTGGTATGTGTACTCCAATTACCCGAGGAAGAGATGGCACCGGCATAAACTGTGGCACTCACGTGGATGTGAATTTGGCCACACATGGAGGACCAGCAGGTAGCCATAGCTCATTGGTGTGTTCTGAGAGTATTTGGGACCATAATGGTTACAAAACCCCTCCAATCTAGGGGTAGAAATACATTTGGTCAAATTGTAATAATCTAAACTCACTTTGTCATTTAGCAATCATTTGCACATTCATTACAGTCAATGACAGTATGAGGTCCAAATACATCACAGGATGCTCTTGGGAATGAAAGTTTAAATAGAAATAAAATGATAAAATATGTGTTAGATGTAAGCAAATGTTGAGGTTTATTCAATGATGCATTTTTTCAGAGCAGTATTGTTAATCTGACAAGCAGACACTCATTGTCGAGAGGACAGGAGGGTTCATCTTCATGCTCTCTTTTTGATAAAATCTCCCTAATTTAATTTTCCCAACTTTTCCAATGTAAATCTAATGGCTGTAAGCATACTGCTGAGACAGGAGGGTGACCTTTTTCAGTCTAAACATTTATTAGTCATTATTTTACATCAATAACAGCAAACTGTTTGTAGAAAAGGCACATGCAGTTCACACGAGATTACGTTCAGTGTGCAAAATTAGCAAATTAGAAGTGAAATATAAAACTGCACTAACAAATACAAAGAAAATCCTGAGAATAATCCATGCATAGCAGCATAATGTGACTCAACAACAAAACAGGCAACAAATGACGTATTTTCAAATCAAATAGGTCAAAAAAAGAAGGTTCAGTAAACAAGGATTGTGACTAACCTCATGCCTATAAATATATGATATCATGCCATATGGTTTTGTAGATTTTTAGCCCACACACCACACAGACACATGCACACACAAGCACACACAGCACATACGAAAAACATTGCCTCAAGCCTCATACACCACTAATAATGACTTGATCATATCGTCGGCCAGCTGATAAAACCTCGTATCTCCAAATTTGATGAGAAACAAAAACTCTTATGTCCACGATAATAACATAAACATTGCAAAATACAAAATACATTCTTGGAAGAAAAATATTCATCCTACCCGAACACAGCTCAACTGCATTCTTACATGCAAAATTAAACATTTTTTATGCTCTCCTGTAAAGTTCATCATTTTGAAGATACAAGGTTTTATCAGCAGGCCAACGATTTTTTTAAATTGCCACTCCCCAAAAGTGCACAAAATCCTTACCATAGGTTGACACTAATCTAAAATATGCAGAGTATCTTTATTCATAATATACATCGCCACTACGCCCAAAATGGATGGGAAATACTAGATTTATATCTATAACCATGATAGTTTATGCTCAAAATTGCTTTTGCTTGCACAATATTCGCAAATTCAGTCTTTATTGGCAAAGAGGAATATTCTGACACAAATGTCTTTCTATCATTTGAGTCCTAACACCCATCTTAGCATTCATTTTGCCAATATCTTTGTCAAATATGAGTTGAAAAATTTGAATCTGTCGCTCTTCTAATTAATCCATTCATTAAAATACAACATTTTTGCACTTCATTCTAACGTACCAAGAAACTTCACCTTCCCCACCAGCGCATACCCCTCTCAACACACACACACACACACACACATGCACACACAAACACACACACACACACACACACACACACACACACACACACACCAAACACCCACGTTAGCTGAAAATTAGAAGAAAACTAAGACTGCATTGCAATTTCAGATTTTCCAGGATTTTTGCCACAGCAGTGTGCAACTAATATAATCAGGTCCACTGTCACATATCCTGTGAGTGACTGGAGATTTGAGGGTTGCCTACATGCCCTCTCACATCCCAGTTGATTGCATGTCCCATATATTTGCATAAAAAATAAAGAAGACAGCTCACTCTTTTCCTCTGTGTCACAATTGCACAGGGCTGTCCAATCACAGTGCAGTTCCATTTCACTGCTGCCATGGGTTTCACATTCAGACACCTGTCAATCATGAAGAGCTACGAGGGATGTGGCATGGCCAAAACTATCATTCAAAAAGCTTCAATGAACATGAGCAGAGAGCCATCCTGATCCGTGAGGAGGTCAAGCCCTCTCTTGGCAATCTGAGGCACAGTAGTGGTTACAAGTTCTAAATGAGGAACACGGCTCATTTGAGAGACAGTTTCTCAAAACTAACCCCTGCGCATTCCTGGAATACAAGAGAGTGTAGAATACAAACAAAAACACAATATTCTGTCAACAGCTGAAGAGATTATTATTACAAAAGTATTATTAAAGTTTAAAAACCATTATCATCAAAAGGAAATCATTAAATATCCCATAGAAATATTACGTAGTCAAGGGCAAGTAATTTCTTAAACTGAAATGAGAAATTGTCAGCATGAGGATTGTTAGGAATTGCAGGATTGCAATCCAGAATGGCATTCTTCGACTGTGATGTTCCATATATATTCACTCTGAGTTCTGGAGGGCTACAATATCTGTGGGCTTTTGTTCAGCCAAAGCATATGACCACGTGACCGAGCTAATCATCTTACTGAACCGCCTGAACTTTTTGGAGTGTGGAAATCATAAGTGGTTTAACCAGAGCTGGAAAATTGCAGAGTTGGTGGCCCCGCACGTCCAGGAGGAAGTAGACACAGTTCTGCAAGTATTTCGAGACAGATAAGTGGCAATCATTACTGTTATGGTTGGGTATTTCCAAGTGAGGGTGTTCTTCTAAAGTCTCTCAATCCAAAATGTTCTTTGAATCCAGGCATCCTGTTTCCAGTACAGTGGTAGAATCCCCAGTTGGCCATGTTACAGTTCATTTGATAAAAGACAATGTTCCCATCAATCCTTGAGGACCGATATCCACTTCTCAACGCACCTGTACAAATTCTAACCAGGTCCATGGAGCTCTGCAATGCTGAAGAAGTGCTTCGATATTTCAAATGTTGAGGCAGAAACCACATGAAACTAGAGTGCGATGTAAAGGTCAGGACAGGAGGGGTGAGCGATGTAGCCAGGCCAAGGGACATCACTCTGTTTCTCTTCCCACCGCCAATATGCAAGGACATGGTGGACTGAATCTAGGAAATCAGGAAAAAGAGGCATCAAAACATGGCCCAAATGTAATGAGGTATCACTGTGACACTGTGCAGTGTAGAAGTGCTAAAACACTGCAGGGTAAGGCAATGTCATGTCATGAAATAACCATAGGGAAGTGAGAAATCAGCCATTCCTTTGTCCACCATCAGCTCAGGCCTTGTGTAAGTGCCTCAGGCAGGTTGAGCTGTGCAAGATGTGGGTTGCCAAATTGAGGATTCAGGGCAAAGTTGTAGCCCTTTTGCAGGAGCCTGGTACAATGTGGGGCCTTAATACAAAGATGAAGCATGTGATGTGCACTAAGCCTGGAGATCTGAGGGCACTTCAAGGAAAGCCACTTTTGCACAGCAGCTCAGCTTAAATGCATTAAAGACATGGCCTCAGCTCCGACGTGTTCAGCTATCTAAGCCTAAGAGTTTCCCAACCAGTGTGTCAAGACACTTTGGTGTGCCTTCAGGCAAAGTCAGGTGTGCAGTATGAAAAATGCATTCAGAATTAAAACATATCTGATGACTTAATTGAAAAAAATCACATCCATAAAATAAAATTCATAAAATAATTAACATGCATTACTTCAAAAGAACATTTAAGCCCGCTTTTGACAAGTTACATCACATCAGTACACTGCATCCTTTTTCAGAGTGGTGCGTCATGATATTCTGTACATTTCAAACAAGCTCTGTGAAAGGAGGTTGGGAAATGCAGGTCTAAGCAAAGTGATACAGCTTTTCTTTTCTGAGCTGGATACACAAGCAGATTTGCTTTAGCATCAATACCCTGTCAGTGAAGCATTTCAAAAAGAGGTATTTGTCTGGCAACGCAGGCTAGTCATTATATTCTCCTGATGTTGTACAACTAACAATACAGTTTGTTTAACAGTTTGAATATTTTGCCTTGATATACGCAACATTTCCATTTGTGTGAAAATGTAAAACTGTAAGCCCAAAAAAGGGTCTATTTACTGGAATCTAGTGACAGGAGGGGGGCAGAAGTATGAGGGTGGGGGTGTCAGACTTTGTTTTTGCAGAGCTGCCTCCCCTAAATCAGCTTGTTAAAGCTGTATTTACAACCCGAGCACGCGGCCTCCCGAAGCTGGGAAAATGCCTGGAGCGCAGTGCGCTGCTGTGCAAGAGAGCGTGCGTGTGGGACGGGAGTCCGCGTCACAATGGGGACGTTTTATGGAAGGTTGGGGGGTACATGGGGCACAGACTGTTCAGTGCAAACTGCATGCTCAGAATTTTTATTTCACTGATGCACTACCCCCCCCCCCACCATCACCCCCTGAGTCTCACTACCTCTCTCTCCCTCTCTCCCTCTCTCTCTATCCCTCTCTCCTGCACTTGTCTTCAGTGAATGAATAGTCTGCATACTCAGGCCGTCACAGAATACTGTGTCCCTGCGCACCCTCCCCCAGTCCCCCTGCACTGAATGGGGACCCAAACTGCACAAACAGTCGGACTGTCAGCTCAATAGGAGGTCTGGCCGTGAACTTGAAGTCCTTCCCAGGCTCCCAGCTTCACAGGGGTGGGATGGGGGTGGACCCAGACACAGACAAAATTGGGGCCCCTATTGCTCATGTTGGGGGGGAGGGAGATACCGTGGGCTTCCCAAGGCGGGTAACTCGACAGGGCCCGGGGCTCTCCTGCACCCCCATATTCCACGCTTGCAGAAGCAGGTGGACTGATGGGCGAGGAGCTGGCCGACGTAGACCAGCTTGCTGCTAGACTGCGAGAGGGTGTCTGTCTCAGAGCTACCCAAGCTCTCCAGACGCTCACATCCAGACGTTCCATTGACCTCCTGCACCTCCTTCTCAAACTCTTCATTAGCACATTACCACTAGCTAGCCGCTCCACTGTCTAGAGCTTATATTGTTTTACTGGTGTCATTTCAAGTTTCAGTTCACCTGCCTCCCAGTGCTTCTCCTCTCACCCAACTGAGTTCTTTGAATTATTTCAATATTCAGCCTTTAAACTCTTTTGCCAGCTTACATGAGCAATACTACATTACTAATGTTTCAATTCAACCTTCAAATATATGACCTCATATAAAACTGAAGATGAAGAGTCCAAGCTCATTACAATGTCATCTGTGCTTTTTGGTAACGCTATTCAGTGCAAAATTTCAATAGTATGAGGAAGTAGGTTTCCAACAGCTTAAGACCCAGCCAAATACATTGTGCATTCTAGCACAGGAGTTTTAAGATATTCTTCCATGACCATGCTGAGCTATAACAATGGCAACTTTTAGATGGGATGGCCAAACTCACTGAGAATATTCCCATCTACTGTTACTCTCCTCAGTAAAGGGCTAACTCATGGCAAGACTGTTATCATAGAGCTTACAATCCTCAATGGCTGCTGAAATTCCACTTTATCTTGACCTCAGATAAGCAGACACAAACAAAGGGAGAGTTTTTTCACCGATGGGAACAATGGCTCGTATTGTTTAGCAGCTCTCTTAGTTAATCAGGCCCAGCCACCTCTAATTGGTGTTTTGGTTAAGCAGTTCTTAAACTTCTGTCTCCTTGGCCTAAAAAATGGAGCACTACAACAACCGCATCGGTGAGGTGGTGTGTGTGTGGGGGGGGGGGTGGACAATGCACCCCTTGTCTGGAACCAAGCTCCCCAAACATCACTTGAAGACAAAAAGAGAGCCTTGCACTATTGAAACCTGACAGTCATGCTCTCTCTCTCTCACACCCTCACTCTCTCAATCTATCCCCCCAGTAATGTGCTGCAGTGCCTCTGAATAACATACATAAACACAGCAAAAAGCAGAGAGCTCTCATCTTGGCCAATGTACGGCTGTAAATTCAATCACCTTTCATTCTTATCTGGTGTGCTCGGTCATTTTATAATTATGTACAAAGCATAGTGAAATGCTCAGGGAGGGCATCACTGTTGCAGGGTTGAGTAACAGAAAATGTGAGATCCATTGATTAGATTTTCTCATGCAGTTCTTTTGCTGTAGTCTCCTGGTATATTCACAGAGATACGCGCAGATCGCTTATTTTTAGGGTTTACTGTTGGGTTTTTTTGGGTGACCTAAGGTCCATAGTGCGAGCTAAAGGAGAAAATTAATAATGATCACAGCAACTGAAACAAGGAAAATGTGTTTCTTAGTCATGATATTTTCTTATTCTTATTCTAAATTAATAATAATAATAATAATAATAATAATAATGTCATCACTATTCTATATAAATATTAAATTAAGAAATTATTATTATTATTATTGTTGTTGTGATTATTATTGTTGTTGTTGTTCTTGTTATTTTTAGCAGTAGTTGGTAGTCGTCATATGATAAATGACATTGTTGTCGTCATCATCATCATCATTACAAAAATGTATTATTCAACATAAACTCTGGAAAAGAGAGCCAGAAATCAACTTCTTATCTTTCCAATATTTCACTTATTCCACTGTGAATGAAAGACTTGGCTAGTGTGTTAGGGGCCAGAATTTGTTTACCTCCCCTTCTAACACTTTACTGGATCACTGATTCTGCTAGTTGACCCTATGGTCCTTTTTATCTGTTATTAATCTTTATGTTCTCATACGCAAAATAATGGAGAAATCACAACTTCTCTGCTTCAAGCATGGTGCTCAGAAATACAAAAATGATTATTAATATTGATGTAAATTGAATGCAATTATTTTTCAACTGTTAGCATCTTCATCGCTCACTTTTGTTGAACTCTAAATAAAATAGCATACGTTTTAATACATACTGAATAAAACAATTTTGTTCAATTATAAAAGACCGTATCTGTCTTAACAGATGCCAAACAAAGCCTAGTTTGCTCTGCGCTTTTATTCCCTCTGAAATTTCCTTAAAATGGCCGCCATCGCCGCGCATTGAATGAGATCACAACAATTTCCCTGCCGACGAGTTCGACCACAGATGCCAACTGAATGCCTGCTAAGAAAGGACCAACTGATTTACTCGGGCAGAATCGCAGCCCCACCCCCTTCTCCTCCATTACCCGCGTCCCATCATTTCTGCAATTAACAAACACCTCATTAGAACAGGCTCCAAATTTGGCAGCCACTGCGGGTCTCTGCAGAAGAGGGGGAGGGGAGGTTGATGCCTGTGTGATAGCGGTGCGGGCGGATGTGTGTTTTTACCTACTCTGGCTCGCGCTTCCATTTAATGCCAGCCGTCTCCTAAGATGGTGGCGTGGGCCGTGTCTCGCGATGCAGGAGAAGGGGGCAGGCAGCCAGGGAAGAAGAGGAGGAGGGGGACCCGGCGGGCAAGGAAGCTGGGAGAGGAGGGCGAACCGAGGCTGGTGTTAGAACAGCAGCCCCTCCTCCTTTCATTCTCAGCTTCATCAAAACTGAACACGCTGGTGTCCTAAAGTACAGAGGAGAACAGGAGAGATGAGATTCAATGGACAAAATTCCAAATATCACCTACATGGGCGCGCATGCATGTACGCATACACGCAAACGCGCTCGCGGGCACGCAGAGGCGAGTGTGTTCGCACAAACATGCGCGCGTACCTTTTCATGTCTGTTCTCATGGTACAGTCTGCCCCTCAGCATGCAAATGACTTTCATTATGCAAATGTATGCAAATCACAGCCGGCCATCTGAGAATCAAGGCTGGGAAAAAAAATGCATGGAGAGAATGAAAGAAAGAATGAAAGAGAGAATGACAGAATGATAGGGGGGAAAATCCTACTGGATGGCAGGAGGAGGCGTGAGAGGGAGGTGGACGCAGTGTGAAGAAACAACGGAGGCCCAAGCAGGACAAAAAAGGCTGCCTGAGAAATATGGCACCTCAATGCCAGCGTCTCTCACAATCACTAATACAGTTGCCATTTCCCGTACGCCAGTGTTTCCCAACCCTGCTCCTGGAGTACCACTGCCCTGCACATTTTAGATGTCTGTCTGATTTAGCACACCTGATTCAGCTTCATAGTGGGATACTTGATGAGCTGAACTGGGAGCATCAGATCATGGAGACATCTATAATGTGCAGGGCAAGAGTAATCCTGGAGTAGGGTCAGGAAACAGAGCTGGATGCATCACTAATTTCCCTCGCAATGCCATGTCACCATGCAGTCCTTTTGGTGCAATACCACATTCTGATTTTGCAGTACAAAAAACATATTTG
This sequence comes from Gymnothorax javanicus, assembly GCA_029692085.1. NCBI lineage: Eukaryota > Metazoa > Chordata > Actinopteri > Anguilliformes > Muraenidae > Gymnothorax > Gymnothorax javanicus. The sequence continues at coordinate 57,771,448 of CM056193.1, forward strand.
AACTTTATTCAGAGTTATATTAACTATATAATATAAACCTCTATTTTATATTGGATTTTAATTCTGCGTTTTGTGTCGGGAGCTGCCAGAGAGCCAAAAACAAATCTAGCATAAAATGATGGAAAAAAAAAACAACCCAGAAATATGACAGCAATTACATTTATGGACGATTTGGCCTTTTCTCATGAATAATGGTTCAGGCTGTGAAATTATCCATGACCATAATATGCTGCATATTGTATTTGGTCACTATCAGAATTAAATGAAGCTTCTGGCAAAGACGGATTGTGAAAGCTACTTTTCACAATCACGCCCAAATCAAAATAAAACCACCATGGCGGCCGTATAGTACTGTTTATTAAACTCATGGGCCTGGTCAATAGAATTAAGCCAAATGTTTAAGTGGAGGGTTTAAGTGACCAACCTGTTAGGTGGTAGAGATCTCAAGCAATTAAAATGCAATTTCAAAACATTTCAAAATAAGAGTTTGAATGTAAATATTGGTAACTATGGCGGTTGGGTCTCAGGGATGAAGTTTTAACTTTAGAGGTTGGTGGGATTTCCATTGTTTGGAAGATATTTTTTCTTCCAGACATGTCTAGCAAATCACTGAATCTGTAAAAGTCATGAGCCCTGAAAAAAAAACATTGTACTTTAGCCCGAACATAGCCAAAACAACAATTCCACTTTAGAAATGCATGGATTGCATTACTACATTGTTGCGTACTTGGAACATGTTGATGGCCAGTCAGATCAGAGGTCCTTTGCGTGATCAGGTATGAAAAACCCAGCCAACCAAATATTTTTTTCCTCACTGAAGGGAAACCCCAAGCGTAAATTCCCCATCATATAGCAGCTGGAATGGTCAAGAATAAATTCTGGGTTACTGTGATCTGGCCCACTGTATGATAGATCTCACACACAGTGGGCCCATGTTTACTGTTCGAGTGAGAAATGCTAGGCTTTTCTGTGCTGCTTCGAAATTTCAGTGGTGAAGCAATTGTATAATCCTAATCCAGCCATGTGTAATGCCTTTAAATCAGATTCAATACACGTGAAAAAGGAATTATGGAGGGAAATACAGTTCATGCAGAGAACACTCATGAGGTTACTGGCAGACAAAAAGCCCTTTATGATAGAAGCAAACTGTGAACTCTCTGACAATTTACAACTCAATGTTTGCTATTCTCCCATTCTCCTGTCCATCATAAATATGGTTGCATATCGAATGCCACACAGCAAATGCTCTTTTACGGAGAAACAACCTTCTGGCAGTTTGGCAGGCTTGTGCCTCTGAGAAAACAGTCAAGAACGCAGTGAACCACTGAATGCCTCAACGGCTCTCGAGATAATCAGGGCCTGACTACATCTCCCATGCCAGGGGCCAAGGAAGAAAATGCAGGAGAATCTACCCAGAATGGACCTGATGTGGGCGAGCAGACATTTATGCTCTCAGTCTCTTGAGAAGAGGACATCCTCCATCAGTTAGCCATGGAATGAAAAACACCTTTTGTTGCTAGGCGCTAGCGGAGAGGGAAGAGGCTGGGATTGTGGAGAGGGGATTGGAGCATAAGAGAATTGGGCAGAAAGAGGGAAGTGGCAGATTAAAAGGGGAGGGGGTGCCTCCCAATGGCAGCAAACCTGTCCTAATTGGCACTTGACATTTTTTTCAACAGTGGCACTCAAACAGGCCAGCGATCAAGCCTTCTGTACATCCTTGTTGGAAAAGTGCCTTATGCAAATAGGAACTATTATAAAGCCTTTGTAATTAACAGTAATGGCCAGGAAAAAAAGTGTACACTTCCTCCGGATTCAAAGGTGTGTGAAGAAGGACAAGAGACTGAGAAAAGGGAAAAAAGCCCAAGACCCTGATCTCTTTATGGATATGATAACTAATGTCTTCCTGTCCAGCATTACAGTGCATCTAAATACCAGGATCAGAAACCTCATTACATTTTCTTTGCCAGTGATGATCTATCACTGTAGGAACTTCGTTGGTGACAACTGAGTCTGAGTGATTTCTATAAAGGATTTTGAGTTCATCATTTGATTGACGGAAGCCAGGACTTTCGAACAAACTTGCATCGTATTTCCTGGCAGCCAATCGGAGCCCAGTATTCACATCAGATTTGGATCATTGAATTTCCTTTCCAGCAATGTTTACGTGTTCAGATGCCATATGAAATATGCAGGTTGCACTCAAATCAGCACTTGGTTGTTTTCTGCTTCATCATACTTTCATTTCCCCCGTCTAGGTACTGAACTAATCCAAGCCTTCTTTCATAACATCTTGATGACTCAACTGTGTCTTAAAGCAATGTTGGACCATAAACATGACTATGTTTTTTTTTTGTAATTAAAGAGTATTTACCTGAAGGGTGGGCAATGATAAACCAAGCTTCTCTGCAAACCTTCCCTTTGTAATCTGGGGTACAACAAATCTTAGGACCTAAGCACATTGCACTGGTTTGACACTGGCATTCAAGAAAAGCACATGCACTAAAGATAAGCAGAACTAGGGGTTAGCGGTCGCACGGTGCTGGTGAGGTCCTAACAATGACTGTGTACACCTGTTCCTTGTAAGTTACTAAACTTAATCCCCTTCATCATTGTGGGCCCATTGACTTCTGTAACCGCAGTAATATATTCATTTCTCTTTGGGGGTCTATACAGCATAGAGCCTGCCTCTCTGAACGGGCCAACAGTAAAGCCTTTCTTCCACCCCTGTTGGCTTGTTCCATTGCCAGAGAGAGGGATAAAAGGGGGCAAGAATCAGTGTGGTTTTTTTTTTTTTAAAGGCTGTCCTGTCCTGGCTATTGGTGAAAGGGTAGTAAAGGGTCCTTTTGTCCCTCTGTGACAAGCGCATTGGCTCTATTGACTGTACAGTTGACTGGGAGGGAATGAGGGGGTGTGTGAGGAGGGGGCACAAGGCTACAATGGCTGTTTTTTAACTTGACACTTGGAATCTAAATCTGCTTGCCTAGTGCATAAAAGCCAAGACAAATCCAATCCCTGGTCCCCCCTCCTTCTTTTCTCTCCTCTCCAGACAGACAAGGGGAGAAAAGACTCAGCTCTGTCCTTTGTGTGGAAATCCGGACTTGCGCCATTTCAAGGCACCAAAAATGTAAGGGGCTCATTCTAGGTGTTTCCAGTGGGGTTCACAAGACTTTGGCGTCAGTGAGATAACAGAGCTGGCCGCCACACACAGAGACCAAGGCCAGGTCAGTTCTCTATTGCTACCCGGCCGCCCCGGCACCACGTCTGCATGTGGCCATCTATGCATGTGATATCCTGTAGCTGACTGCCACGTACCACCCAAAGCGCAAAACAACCGGACGGTGATACTTATCAAAGCAATGTGAAGCTGGGCCTGTTTAGTACAATCCGCCTGATGCATTCATGGAATACAACAATAACCCCTCCCTCATGGGCATCAGCCTCAAACCGAGCTCCCAACTCTCCATCAATCATTAGCACCACATTTATACATTTTCAGATCCACCATTTGGTCGGGTCCTGGGTTGACTTCACCAGGCCTGTTACAGCGACCTTGAATCTCAATGGAATTTGCAGGGATTAAGTTGTGATGGGGCTCTCTTGCTCACGGTCCCTTATCAATCCCTCTGACTGTGCCGAGCCATGTACACAAATGTCACACTTTAGCAACTGTAATGCAGTAGAGAGGACAAAGCCAGGCTCACTGGGCACACCACGTGATTGAGGCAGGCGGCCTGGCTAGTGACAGCTTTCGTGTTTTGTTTCGTATTGTTTAAAAGTGATTTAGAATAGTTACAGTATAAACTGAGATTGGAGATCATTCAATGACTCTTCAGAAACATTGACGTATGAGTACCCAAATCTTACAAATATGCCACACAATAAAAATCTTAGACAAAAAGGGAAAATATCAAGCAAAAGATATTTCAAATTTTGCGATAAAATGCTCTTATCTTGATGTACCAAATAAACAATGCATGGTGCTGGAAAAATATAACTAATTTTCTCTGAGTACTCGACCCTTGTATGAAATTATTTTAGCTAGCTTTATCTTTACAATTCCACTGTGTAAGTCGACTTGCACAGAAATTTCACTCACTGTAGGTGTATCCATAATCACAGTTTCTTTTTTGCTCAGAGTGATTTAAGAAATATTTGAAAACTCTCCATTGCCAACAAGCAAATTATGTCCAACTTGATTGAGAGTGTCCGCACAAAGGCAAAGTCATTGAATACATATCAAAGAACCACTATAAAATAATTTCATTGGCAACTCCTCGCTGAACCTGAAACATAAACTGACTTATTCTAAGAACATAACAAATTGTAAAATAAGCTACAATATTATGTTGTGATTTTGGGTTGTCTATGGCAAATATCTTTGCTTATCGCATGTTCAGTATTTTTTTTACAAAGTAACAGCACAATGTAGGCCCGAAATTCAAGCATTCGGAATGAATCATGGTTGTGGCTATAGACTGTGCCATTTAGCATTGTACAGGGAGATCTAGGGCTAAATAGGATAAATCTGATCAATTTATACCAACTAGTCCACTATCCAACAAGTGTAAATACAAAATGTCCCACTGGAGTACTATCTCAATCATATTTTGCAGAAACTCTGAGAATTAATCACCCCCGAGATTTGCAAAATCAGATTACAATCCAAAGATCAGGAAGGTTTACCACAAATATCAATATATGAGGATACTACATATACAAGTGAGCAGAGTTCAATGTCTTGAAACTGACCATATTCTGCATTCAGCCATTATCGCATGCAAACAAATGCATCTCAAATAACATCAGTGCTCTTAACTATAACTTTGGATTTGTTCCAGAAACGTACAACTGCTGACTATCCATAGGGGCCAATGCATGTGTGGAAGACAAACTTTTGGGTTATAGTCCTGGGCTTACCTCTCCAGGCTCTCCTTCAGGCTCCTGGGGCCATTACACATTCTTCTCTTCTGTGGCCTGCTGAATATGACTGGTAATTGGTGGCCTTTCAGGTGTGTAATGGGATTCTTGTTACTTTCGGTTATCTAGCTTTATGAAGAATGTACACCACTCATACAGCTAGATAACCAAAGATAACAACCAACCCCTTAGGCTACCCAGCTTCTCATGTCACACGTGAAAAAAACCGGGCACATGCAGACCTGGAATCAGAGAAAAACAAGCTCAACAAGAACCAAATAAAACAGCACATACATTAGCTTGACTTCACATCACTGAAAGCAAGTACTGGGGCAGAGTTTTTGTCTCAGAAATGCTGAAACCTGATACAGCCTTTTAGGAAGTTCCCATATTATGCTTTAGAAAAAAACCAATTCACTGCATATTAACAGTATCACATTTAATAGCGCTACATTTTTTGAAGAAGAAATATTTTGAAACATTCATTTTGTTATATTTAGTCATGCAACAATGACAAAGTGGCAATTTAATGACTAGGTCCCAAATTAGGAAGGAAGCACAGCTGAAATATTAGTCCACCCCAAAAGAGTAAGACTTCTGTTGGCTTTTCATGCCATAATTCAACGCTAAACCAAAATGCCACAATGAGGTAAAATGCGATTCTTTCAGCCTGGGCCCATTATGGCACTTAAGCATAAATGCAGTAATACCCACTCACAGCATTCTCTCCACCCCAGGACTCAGTTAATTGAATGACCAACAATGTGACGGCAGAAAGCCTGAGCTCCTCGAAGTCACATAATCAGCACGATACTTCAGCACCGGCAGCCAAACCAGCTGAAACTGGCTACACCGCACCCCAGCCCCTGCGTGAGCCTCACTCCACATCTCGCTCCAGAGGAAGACAACCTTCCTCCCCATTGGTTAAAATGAGTCTTATAATGAGGGTATTACATGGCACTTACTCAATGCCAGTGCAAATGCGATTGTTGAATTTTATGTTTTCGCATTACAACACCACTTTACAGATTTTAAAATGTATAATTAATGTCATTAATATCAAATCAAATTCTGCAATTATGTACTCATTCAGGCAAAACTTCAAGGAACAATTTCAGTGTGTTGGACGGCTGGGTTTGTGGGTTTGGTTACATAAACTTCCATATAGTGACAAACAACACGTATTTTTCTTTACATGCTTGTGTCTCTCTCACACTGAGAAATGAATACCTGCTCACATGCAAACACACACACACACACACACCCACGCACACATGCAAACACACACACATACACACACATGCAAACACACGCACACATCCACTCACAGATGCAAAACACACACACACACACACACGACACACACATGCAAGCATACATTACACACATACACACACACACCCACACACACATGCAAACACACACATGCACAAAGATGCAAACACACATAAACGCACCCACATACAGACATGCAAACACAAAAACACACACACACACACAAACACATACATACACACATGCAAACACACACCACGCCTCCACACACACATACACACACACATGCACACACACACACACACACACACACACACACACACACACACACTCTCACATTATTTTCAGTACACCGAATTACACTGATATAATTAAAAACTTTTCTCTCATCTGAAATTAGAACCCCCCCCCCCTTCCAGATAAACACATGCACACACACACACACACACAAACACACTCACGCACACACACAGACACACATACAAATTGCAGCTATCCTTTGCTTGCATCAATGCATATAGTCCCAGATAGAAAGTATATGGGCCTCTCAGCCTTGTGTTGTCTTACAGTGTCAACTATAACACACATACTGTGTATATTTGTATGAACCAAATAATAATTCAACATGACGACTCATCCAGCAAGAATGAGGAATATGAGTGAATGGTTTTTTGAAAAGGAATCATTTAACTAAGAGCTTATTTATATGAATGTACAAACATGCACACATAACACACACATTAATCCCTCAGTTGAAAAGCCACTGTCTTCGATAAATTAAGTATTTACATTTGCAGATAGCTACTATTGCCTTGCTGTAAACAAAACATTAATGTAGAACATTAAAACCCAATTTTCAAAATAAATACATACATAAATAAATAAATAAATAAATAAACACCAAAAGTTATTGAATATCAACACTTTATGATTTTCCACTGATTTCCTGTGGGACCCAGAATTCCTTAATTTTGCTGCTGAATTTTAACAACAGATAATGACAAAAGACAGATGAAACAATTCTATAGCATAAAAAAACCCTGTAATCTATAATTATTACTGAATTAATTAGCCTAATTCCTTTAATGTCAGCTAAGACATTAAAATAAATTATGAATTAGTTTCCATCAGCAACAGCCGATGCCTCCACAAGGCATGTGTGTGTGCACTCATGCATGAGTTTGTGTGCGTGTGTGTGTGTGTGTGTGTGCGCGCGCGCGTATATTTTCAATGTGTATGTCATAAATTGTGAATAATTTCTTAAAATTTTCCATTGCTCTTGTTGATTTGGAGCAATAGTGTTATTTTTCTGTTCTCACTAAAAACTCCAAGACAAAAATAAAATGTTCAGTAATATCTACAGACCCATGATAATCTGTCAAATCTACGCATTTCAGGAGTGGTAGCATTAGTGTTGGTAGCAGCTGAAGAAGTAGTAAGTTGCTGTTGTTTCATGAGAAATAATGTGATTTTCTTCATCACACAAAAAAAATCTTTTTAATATATTTTGATAAGGTTTTGCAGGTAATTATTTTCCTTAATTTGCGGGTTATATTGTCCTTAATTTGTGTGAATGCAATGGCTGTATGAATCATGAACATAAATAGCACCAGCAGCCTATTATTATTATTATTATTATTATTATTGTTCTTGTTCTTGTTCTTGTTCTTTTTGCTGCTATTGTTACTGTTGGTTTTTTTCTGCTGTTGCTATGAAAAAAAAATCGTTTTTACATCATAAATATTATTTATGTAATACATTAATGCATACATATCACGTATTTATGTATTGCCATTATGCGCAATTTGCCAAGAGAATGGTTGCTTCCGCGTTTTTTTTTTTTTTTTTTTTTTTTTTTTTTTGTTTTTGTAAATGAAATGTCAATACGGGGCATCAAGCTTGACGTCAGTTTCATGAAATGTTAGGGATAGTTTACTTCCTTATGGCCGGTTTTCAGGATGCTGGAAATGTAAATAAATTATAATTAAAAATAAGAGCTAAGTAAATATGTCAATATCACGTCTCAACTATTTATCATGCATTATTAGTCATGGTTTTATTACTAATTCCATACAATTCATGAAACGTAACGTCTAATAAAAGTATGTTAGCCAATTAAACCAGAATAATTCGTTCTTAATACACTTACAAATTAAATAAATATTTTTTTTCTACTGTGTAACTGCCAAAATGTATCATATAACGATAAAGGGAGGCATCTGTATCTGAATGCATGTATAAATGTATTAATATATGTATGAATGTCATTCGATTTTCAAGACAACCGCTCATCCGATCGACTTCACACTCGGCGGTTGTATTGCTGAGGATCTATGGAAGTGCAGTATCGGATGTAACAGATCGGTTCTCGAAAAGTCTCGAGCAAGCTGCCTTCAGCAGCACCGCGCGATACTGGAGGCCAAACAATCGGCCCGTTCCAAACAGGGACGTTTGAATGGGCACTGCACCAGTAATAAGAATGACCGAACACAGAGAGCGAAGACTCATACATTTCGATGAGTTAAAATTCAGCACTACGAAGGGAGGACAGCAGCCCTGCGCAGCGCGATTGTCTGTTCATTGTCTGCTTGTAGCAAGTTTGCTTGGACACACACACACACACACACACACACACACACACACATTTTTCTCTCTCTCTCTCTCTCTCATACACAGCTGGTCATACGGATACACACGGACACACGCAAGTGCGCGCGCAAACACACACATACACACACACACACAAACAAACACGCATATCTAAACATACACGCGCGCGCACACACACAAAACACACACACACACACACACACACACACACACTGCGTAATAGTCTGCCGCCAATCGACAAAATCGTAAAATGGTAATTAATAATACGCGTTAAGTCAGTCTTCCCCAGCTCAATGATAGAGAGCATATAATGCCGTAACCTACTGGCAAACCTACTTACAAGGATTCACATATGATTGATCATAAAGTCTGACTTGGGGGAAATGTATGTAGGTCACTCACCTCACGGTGTTTTCTCGTCAACTACTGAACTGCGTGCAAACGAAGAGGGGCAGTAAAACACCTAGCCTACTTAGCGTATGGTGTCAATACAACACTCCACAAAGCCTAATTTATTAATTTACTCTACATTCATTTCAAATGTGTCCTTATTTGTTATGTAGCTGTGCATTACATATCAAACCGCCCAGTTTTAATACTGTTGAACTCAACCATAAAACGTCAGTTCAGAAGACTATTTTCCTCCGTTGTTGCATAGTGTAGGCTACGTCATTCGTCCGGCCATATTTTACAGCAAGCAACATTACAACTACACCAATTTAATAATGTGGAATGCATCATGCCGACCACTAGGGAAGCATAGTTGTTAGCCAACTCATTTCTCTTTTAAAGTGTGTCGACAAATGGTGAGAGGCTTGCAGTTCGTGGACTTTTAAGCGGGAATGTCAATGAAGGCCACATCTAACTGGCAGATTTACCAAGGAGGCTCTAAGATTTTTTTGTCTGCTCCCACCATTACAGTTCATCAAAATCTCTGCGACGAAACATTGCATATTCATACAGAAATGAAAGGCCCACGTCAATTTCCAACGTTTAAAATTCCAAAAGAAACCATCATTTAGGTGGTACAAGTTAACTTGAAAGATAATTTAATTTGCCATCAAATATGTTTCATCACAATAAATAAATAAACAAACAAACCGGTACTTTAGTATAATTATTTTTTTACGTTCTTGGTACTGAAAGCTTCATCGATGAGCAGGACATCAGCAGCACCACCGAGGCTTATGCAGGCTAACGCATAAATGCTAGCACACAACTTGTGGCTTATGTAATATTATTCAGAAGTGCTAATCTGCGCCGAACATATCCGAAGCTAAAATGCACAAATGCATAATTCTAAAATGTATGAAGTTCGTTTTCATTCAATTCACCTCCCAAAAAACCAACCAATTCACAAAAGCATCGGCTATCAATCGCCGAAAGTGCATTGGTAGGCCAATTCCCAAACGAGCGTGCCTATTTGAGGACGTTTAATGCGATCAAAGGCTATATAAAGAATGAAAAAAATGCAGACGGTTGCACAGCATTGTAGAGTGGTGCGTGTACGTAGTCCCTACATCGGCTGTATAATTAGTTTGTGTATTGCAGGCTTGCCTTATAAGAGATACATTGTCATGGTCATCAAACTATTTTTGGTGTGATTCCGTCATGAAATAATTCTACACATGATGGAGGCAATACCTCTGCTAAGAAGTAGGGGAGATTCCCAATGCATGGATATCATAATTTTCAACGACTGCGATGTGCTTTTTTTTTTCCTGCTCATGGTCTGAAAACCAGCCCCACCCAATACGAAAAGGAAATACAATACAACCTAGGCCTACAATCACATTTGCTATTTGCTGTTTCTCTGACAAAGGGCTGACATTATTATTATTTTTTATTTATTTTTTTTGTAATATCTGGTTTTCGGTCCGAGGACTGAAGCTTACCTCTTCCACGTGGTTCGTTCCTCGGTCACTTCTTTCGATGGGATACTGAAAAAAGACATACCAGTTGGGATAATGAACCCACGCATGAACGATCATGCATTATTCTCTCGCATGCACTTTCAACGAAAAATAGTCAGTCATAGTGAAGATTTCTTTTTTCCCATTAGCTATGTTCAAATGTGACATCCCGTCAATAGATGTCCCTAGCAATAGCCAATACTGTAGCTAAGCCGCAAGAACTGATGCCATCTTATTTAATGGAAAAATTTTGTATATTTTTATGTCCCAGCGACGTTGAAATAGCCTAAATTACAGCCGAGATGTCGATATTATAGAAGAGTATATTTACTGGTTATAGGCTACAAAGCACACGCGCACACTAGAACGACGAAAAGTCATTCGATTCCGTATAGGCCCGAGGCCTTGAAGGTAAAATGCAAAGGTATGGTTCACAGTAATGCAAACAGAGCAGAGATTGTAGAATTCCATTATTGCGTGATGTTGTATGAACAGTGTCCATGCAGACACGTTTCAAGCAGTTAGCCATTCGACAAACAACAGCTTACGGTAGGCATTGGTTTAACCAAATTAATTTCTGACCCTGATCTGAGAGATCACTTGTTGAGGAAGTTTTACTATGCTTGGCAAGATGCTGTCATAAATAAAAATCGACATAAATTTACAACAGAAAAGGGAACAGAAAAGGAACAGAAATTCCTTCTCAGTAATGAGCCTTATAATAAGTCCAGCAAATAGGTTGAAATAGGCTTGTCCCATAAATTTCGCATCTATCACAAAATCAAGTAGTCAGGCTTGCGCTTTGTGATACATCTCTCCAACGGTGATTTCCTATATAAAATCAAATGATTTATATTAATTCATAAAACACAAAATATTAAATAAAACATATTACACCGCATCTAATTACCATTAACCATGCTTTCATACAGCTTCTACTTCAGAACGAACACGCAAAGCAAGGGCATTTGAAAAAAGTGCATGAATTACAGGGAGAAAAGGCGTCAGTAGTGTCTGAGCCACTCTTGTGCATCACCTCATTAAGGCAATAACCTTTACATTGTTGTTTTACTAAAATGCTTCACGTGCTGGAAAACTCCCTAAATAATAATATAATAATAATAATAATACTAACAATAGCAATAACAATTACAAGAAGAGGGCCCGACCACGCATATTCTTTTAATCAGCCAGTTTTCTTCACCAAATTAAAAGTTGCATTATGAATAATACAGCCAATCCCAATGTTTTGCGAGGAGACAACTAAAACTACACGACAGCTGTTAGGCAATATCAGGTGCCTGCTTGACTTCTGCAAAATGTTGAAGAATGTATCTAATAGATTATGAATCAAATTAGTTCTATAATCCCTTTATTTATTAGTATATTCTTTGTAGGTTGTAGCAGGATGTAACCTATCCTGTATATAGTCTAAAATCAATTACTTATTTTGTCCCTTTTCATCTTTCAAATGTCAACTGAAAATAAGTTTGCCCAGGAATGGGCCCTGCCCTCAAGCGTGCAACTGGCACGTGCAAAATAGGAGGCTTGGGAGTAGGCTATTTTTTTTTAATAGAAACCGACTTCACTATTAAAAGTTGGAATACAAATCAACTCTTTCCCTTCCACTTACAACCTTACCGCTTATTTTATCGTATTTGTTCGTAGAGCGAAGAAACTGTTAAAAAAAACCGAGGCCTATGCTTGCATCCAGTTTCTGATTAGCATAAGATACATAGAGAAAGGAATATTGTAAGCGATTGCAATTAAAGATTTTAAGGATGAATATCCGGTTTACTTGCCAAAAATGTAGCCGGAACTCTCTTGTGGCCTGAAAATTGGATTATTGGTGCGTAATTGTTCAAAATCAGGCTGTTATTTGGTCTACATTCTTGTGTTTATTGTTTACAATAACTGGGTGAATTTGCACAAATCAACTAAATTGCTTATTTTCGGTGGAGAGCTAAGAATATCCCGTGTGACGTTGCCAAGTACAGGCTACAGTTAGTTGAGACATGGAATAGTTTATATAAGACCTTCGGCGCGACTGTATCCATATTATTATTCAGATTCAAGCTACGTTTATTCATTACGACAAATTAATTTAAAATAATTCGGATTAATAATGAGCGAACCACACGAGGATCATCGTATTCCTTCTGAAATTTCGAGGGTTTTAACATTTTAATCTGATAAACGCGTGTGACCCTCGAACTCAATTACTTTCATGCACAATAAAAGACTGACCACGTGAACGAAGAGCTCCAGTCTCATACAGGCTACAAGCTGTCTTAAATCCATTGCTTATTCTCATAATATTGTAACATCAAATGTGCTTTGCCTTAGTCGATTTGTCTTGACCATCCATCAAATCGCACCATCTTACTTGGTCAAGGTTTCAGGAATATTCAATTTAGTCTATGCTATGAGCCAAGATAGACTTCAGCGGTAAATGATCATAGGATTTCGTTAAGTTGCCTTTTTTCAATATGATATATAATACTTATATGCAGCCCAGCTGAGTGCACATGCGTCTAGAAACCGACTAGGCTGTAACCCATGCCACCCTCAGCAGAATGCGAATGATGTGAAATATCATTCATTCTTGTTTCAACAGACGCGGTGGTAAACCTGTGCGTACTTTGTTATAATCCTGAAATAAATATATTGGCATATCTACAATCCAAATGTGGAACACTTACCTTTTACTGACAAACGCGGCACTTAGGCTATACGCTGTCCACAACAGTCGGCTGAACGAAACGAGCGCCGTGGAGGAACTGAGCTCTCGTGGGTTAGCTCCGTCTTGGTCTGGCGTTTCATGGCTGCAGTTCATCGTGACGTTGTGCTGGCCCCGTCCATTCAGCTTTTCTCGCTGGGTTCGCCTGCTTTTTATTATCATTATTATTTCCCATAGAGATGGCTGCTCAGCTCCCCCCTCAGAGAAAGCAAAGTGAACTGCTCGCCTATCCCCCATTCCAACCTGAAAGACATCATTCCATGTTAGAAATAGGTATGGACCTGAACACTGTTGCCAAAAACATATACCACAGCCAAACCCCTCCCCTTAACGACACGACGCAATTTTTGTACCCACCCTCATAATAACATAAGCAAAAGTAATACGGTGATGCAAGCAGCCCCCGCCCCCCCCCCCCACACACACACACACACACACACACACACACACAACACCCACTCGCTTTCTTCAATTTATCTGAACGCTCCCTCGCTGTATAAAAATGAATTCTGCCGATAACCAAACTGCACGTGTGTCTCCTCCGGCCAAAGACATCACAAGTAAATAAGTAAATAAATAAGTAAGTAAGTAAGTAAGTAAATAAATAAAATATTGCAATCCCCTGCCGAGGCTGAACAATCCTCCATTTGTCAAAACCGCTGCAGCACATTCTCCGCAGGAACATGCATTATCCCGGCAACGTTTTAACGGTGGTTGGAAGTCTTTACCTCCATTAGATACTTTAAAATAGCGGTATATGGGTACCCACCCCCATTTTCGCAAAATGGAATCCTGGGTTCAGAAATACATCTGGATACAGATCAGTCTGTGATGTTTTTGACATCATTGAGATAATGCCCCTCAATTTTTTTTCTCATTTCAAAACGTGTATATCTTTGTAAATGTGGCTCAAAATGTCATTTTTTGCCCTACTGTATATTTTGCATCCAGAATAAATAAACTCTCAAAATCTAAGTCGGCCAAGGTCCACCTGAGGTAAAAATTCTCATGCAAATCTGTCCATCAGTTTCTGGGTAATCCTGCTGAGTAGTCAGCAAAACAAACCAACAAACACGACCGATCACATGGCTTCCTCGGCGGAGGTATGTATAAATAAATGATTCCATTTCACTCGCATCAAAACGCATGACAGGATTTCGTCATACCATCTCATAGCGTCACTGAGCCCTTTTTAAATGCAAGATCTCTCATGCTTTGACAACAGCAGGTTTGAAATTATATCACTCTTATATTATTTGGTTACCAACATTATTTTGACTCTCAGGCTCTCTTGACTGTAACCAACCGCCAAAGTAGAGTCCTTAACTCTCACATCTTTTTGTTTCACTCTAAAAAGGCATTGGAGTCCAGGAATGCAAGTGTTGGGTCACCGGGGTGAAACCGTGCAAATCTGCCTCAACTGTCAGCATCAAATTCAGACCCACAGACTTGCGAATAGAAAGGAGGTCTGGGTTGGCTGATTATCATAATAATCGGATCTTGGGGATAAAAATCTCCTTTGAATAAATTACTAGTTCAATAGGTGGCGCGACTGCCAAATAGACAACTTTGTCAGCTACTCTTGTTGTTTATTTCTCTCTAAAAGTGGTTAGGGTTCTCTTTTCTTTCCAACCAATTTTTGGACGCCATCCTAGAAACTGAACTATTAATACAGCTACTGTTTCTTGTTTGATCTAGGTCGGGTAAGCGCTTTGCTGAGGGGAAACGCATAACGATGCCTGGTTACCAGGGGCGGACAGCCAGACCCTCTTTGAAAGCTCGCCTAAGGACGGCTAATGGGCTATGGGTAATACACAATGGCCTCGTTTTTCTCCACATGCATGAGAATCCAAGCTGACCAAACCAGCATAAAGACTTTCAGATTTGCGATGAGATGCCTCATCTGAGTTCATCATAACTAAATCCCCAACCCCTTAAGTTTCTTCCAACACACCAGAATGTAGCCCATACACTTCGACTGAGCAAAAAACACAGGGACTCAAGCAGTGTGACAGATTTTAGCATGAACAAACTGCTTTTTTATAATGAAGCAGCACGGTCGAGTAGTCATAAAGGCCTTAACCACGGGAAAATGAAAAGAAATGAATAAATATTTAATTCATAATTCAAGAATAATAATAATAATAATAATAAAGAAAAAAAAGTAAAATTAAGGCATAATTCGTTGCTATTTACAAATCGCAAAATGTGTTTTGCCAAAATTGAGAATGTTTCCAGTCATCTCAGTTTCGCAAAAATTCAACCCCGCTTTCATTTTCACGGGTTTTCGTGGAAACATCCAGTGCAGTATTTATGCACGGCCCTCATTTATGCAAGGAGCCCAAAACAAAACAAAACAAAACAAAAAAATGTTTTCAATCGCTTGCATAGACGCCAAAATTCAGAAGCCAGGAGCTAACGGCAGACATTTGCAATTCAAACAACATTTATAGGCCAGAATTCGTTCCCTCAGCTATTCATTGTTTTAAGTTTTTAACATTCCAGCGGCCTGTCACATACTTACGTTTTGGTGAATCAATATGACAAGGGCTTATTTTTCCTTCCCACCAACTAAAACGACATGAAGTTGATTTGAATAATTATTCTGGCGAAGTTGGCTCCCCCGAGAGAATTATCTAAACCTGCGCAGGGACACAGCCCTGGGTGCAGCTTAATTGCAATTCATAGTGCCATAACAGTATAAACAAGTTTGGCTGGCTTTTTGTGAACCAATGGTAATTCAGACGCGGTGATTAACAACCAACTAGTTTTGTCACAACATTCACAACATTTTCGTGAATCGTGGTATTATCAAATTAATTGGCCTTCAAATTTTGGCCATTCAGTCGAGGTGCATTAGTCCTAAAGGGCTGCTTAAGTGCTTATATTTTTATGATTCACCGCGTCTTTCAGATCAATATATCACAAATTCTGAGTTGTCAAAACGTTTAACTGTCAGTTGATTGTGACGTCACATAGTACCCATTCAGGCCCATTGGGTCGTTTGTAATTGCATACAACAAATCACTGTTTTGTTCTAGCGCAACAATACATATCTGAAGGAACTAATTTATAATTTGCATCACTCACTGTAAAATATTAAAAAATGTCAAAGACAGGCAACACACGAGTTGCTTGAGCTTTATTTATTGAATTCAGAGCAAGGACAGATGTTAAAAATGCTGAATTTTGAATTGAATCAGACTCTTTGTAATCAGTGCTCTCACTAGAAAAATGTTGTTTATTTATTTATACATTTATTTATTTATTTATTTATTTATTATTTATTTAATTTAATTTTTTTTTTCGCTTCAAGCCTGTTTTATACCGGAACTCGGGCATAATCAAATCACGGTCCTCGAGGTCCAACCACAGGTGGTTCATCACTCTTCCTTTATCTGGGAGTCAGATGTAAAACCAGACTGGCCAATCAGAAGTATTCATAGACTTAGTTAATTGCCAGGAAGGGAAAAAATAGTGGGGCTAGATTTGGATTCGAGGGCCAGATTTCATGACCTCTGCAGGAATTGAACAACTGGTACAGACAGACAGACAGACAGATAGACAGACAGATAGATAGATAGATAGATAGATAGAGACCATTTTAATATTCATTAAATTCAGATAAATTCTGCATAATTTCAGATATTGTCAAAAACAAATATGCAAAGGGTACACTCATTCTGACGAGTATGGGCTGTGTAATGGAAGTTTTGAATAACTACAAGTAACAAACTATATGAAAAGAATATACAACCCCAATTCTGAAATAGTTGGGATG
The DNA here is from genome assembly GCA_029692085.1 of Gymnothorax javanicus. Classification (NCBI taxonomy): domain Eukaryota; kingdom Metazoa; phylum Chordata; class Actinopteri; order Anguilliformes; family Muraenidae; genus Gymnothorax; species Gymnothorax javanicus. The sequence goes on from CM056193.1 coordinate 57,788,684, forward strand.
AAGTGTAAATTGTGAATAAAATCAAAATGCAATGACTTTCAGACCACATGAGCCAATATGTTATTTACAATAGAACATAGATAACATTTAAAATAATGAAACTGAGACATTTTACATTTTTATCCAAATAATGAGCTTATTTCAAATTTTCTGGCTGCAACAGGTCTCAAAAAAGTTGGGACACAGGCAAAAAAGGGCTGAAAAAGCAATTGGTATATAAGAGAATCAGCTGAAAGAACATTTAGCAAGTAATTAAGTTAACTGGCATCAGGTGTGTAACATGATTGGCTATAAAAGGGATGTCTTAGAGAGGCTGAGTCTCTCAGAGGTAAAGATGGTCAGAGGCTCTCTGGATATCATGAATGCATCATGTATCATGGATATCATACAGCTGAATCATTACTTCATGGACATGGATACCACATCTATTTACAGGCATGAGAAAAAGACAGTAAACCCTCTTTCAGTTCTATGGTTTTACATATCAGGACATAATAAAATATCAGCTGGTCCTGATCAGGTCCTAAAATTATGTAAATCTAACTTCAGACGTAAAAGCATTTAGGTGTGTGTTAAGACAGTGCCAAGAGGGAAAGACATCAGCAATCATCTTAGAGGAGCAATTGTTGCTGCCCGTCAATGTGGGAAGGGTTATAAGGCCATTTCCAAACCATTTGAAAACCATAATTCTACAGTGAAGAAGATTATTCACATGTGGAAAACATTCATGACAGTTGCCAATCTTCCCAGGAGTGGACATCCAAGCAAATTCACCCCAAGATCAGACCCTGCAACGCTCAGAGAAATTGCACAAAACCCAAGAACTACATCTAGGACTCTACAGGCCTCAGTTAGCATGTTCACGATGGTGCAATTCAAAAAAGACTGAACAAGTATGGCTTGTTTGGAAGGGTTGCCAGGAGAAAGACTTTTCCTCAAAAAAAAAAAAAAAAAAACATGGCAGCACGGCTTAGGTTTGGAAAGTTGCATCTGAATAAACCTCAAGACCTCTAGAACAATGTCCTTTGGGCAGACAAGGCCAAAGTGGAGATGTTTAGCCATAATGCACAGCGTCATGTTTGGCGCAAACCAAACACAGCATATCAACACAAACACCTCATACCAACTGTAAAGCATGGTGGTGGATGGGTAATGATTTGAGCTTGTTTTGCAGCCACAGGACCAGGGCACCTTGCAGTCATTGAGTCGACCATTAACTCCTCTGTGTACCAAAGTATTCTATGGTCAAATGTCAAACTATCTGTACAACAGCTAAAGGTTGGCCACCATTGGATCATGCAACTGGACAATGATCCCAAGCACACCAGCAAATCTGTGACTGAATGGCTGGTGAAGAGAAATCAAGGTGTTGCAATGACTAAGTCAAAGTGCAGACCTCAACCTGATAGAGATGCTGTGGTGGGACCTTAAGAGAGCTGTGCATTAACAAATGGCCTCAAACATCAAAACACTGCTGTTAAAGGTGGTTCAACAAACTATTGTATCATAGTGTGTACTTAGTTTTTCACAGATGACTTCTGCATTTTGGCTGAAATTTGGTTTTATAAATAACTGCACAGTGGAATCCGTGTGTTGTTTTACAACTGATGTTAGAATCTCCTGATTTTGGGACCTGATAAGGACCAGCTGATTTTTTAAAATGTCCTGATACGTAAAACTGTAGAACTTGAAGAATGTGTACTTTCTTTCTCTCAAGACTCTATCTATCTATCTATCTATCTATCTGTTGACTGTCAGGAAGCCTAAGTTACCTGGGATATAAATAAGTGAGATTATCGTATTCATTTGAAACATTAATTGTAAGATATAAAACGTCCCTGAGATGCAGGATTGGTTCACACTGATATAGTAAATGTGGTAAAATTAGCTGTTATCCAGTACAGTATCAGTACAAAACTGATTCCAATTTGACTTAGTATTATGTTAATTGAGTTCGATTGAAAATACAGAACAAACGATGCCTCCTGATTAAATCTTTGCTTCTCTAGCATTTGGTTTTCTCTTTTGCACAGTGCAAGCCGCGCTCGTTCTAGCTTCGTGGGATGCTTTATAAATGCCTCTGACCACTCCATTCAATTGCAAATGGGTTAATGTGTCAATGCGATTGACTGCAACCTTGGAACTCGAGACAAGGCTTTGCATTGTGTGAGGTGGTCTATTTATCTACATCTACAATCCTCAGCATGTCAGGCAATTACGTTGTCTCCCAGTCGTTCACACAAGGCAACCACTGAAAAATAGTCCCACCTTTGTATTAGAATGTTCTTGTAACCTCCGCAGTTCGTAGGTAGAAATCCACAACAGTCGCTCAAAGAGCTGACAGTCAAATGTAGTTGGAGACCATGTGGGATCGCATCAGCCGCCTTGGCGAAGCGGATATTGCCTACAGTATAGCTTAGAGCACGCCCATCTTTGAGCTCACCTTCCTTTTTTTATCGCAGACTTGAGGAAGAGCGTGTGCAAAATTTTGTTGAAAGTTAATGTGCTTGATTGGTCGCTGTACTGGCGGTTACATAGAGCCTGGGGCTCCAGGAGGGTGTACTACCTCAGTCATTTTTTTAGCAAGCTGGCCCCACAAACATTCATCTCGTAAACAGACATACTAAATGTCACACTAGCAAGTTAAGAAAGCCACCTTCGTGATATTGAAAATCTTGACTTCAGGCACATCGTACCTCGCTAACCCACTGATTTCACTTTGTAGCACACTTAGAGATCGTTTTCGGTCATGTTATTATTCTATAGGGCTAGACCCTTACGAAAAAAAAGTTTATTTCAGTTTTCAGTTTTTACCCCTCGGCCGACTCCGGGCCGGAGGGGTATTGTCGTCACCTGCGTGTCTGTCTGTCGTCCGACGTCCGTAGTCCGTCCATGATTTTGTCCGGGCCAGTACTCGGCAACTAATGATCGCAGCTTCACCAAATTTGGTATGGTAACTCACTATGACCCATAGATGTGCAATGTCAGGTTTTTTGCTGGATTTGACCTTTGACCTTAGTGCTGTGACCTTGAGCCTGGAAATCTTGTCCGGGTCAGTACTGGGCAACTAATTATCGCAGCTTCACGAAATTTGGTATGGTAACTCACTATGACCCATAGATGTGCAACGTTAGGTTTTTGGCTGGATTTCACCATTGACCTTAGTGCTGTGACCTTGACCCTGGAAATCTTGTCCGGGTGACATTTTCCGGGCCAGTACTCGGCAACTAATCATCGCAGCTTCACCAAATTTGGTATGCTAACTCACTATGACCCATATATGTGCATCGTCACATTTTTTGCTGGATTTGACCTTTGACCTTAGCGCTGTGACCTTGACCCTGGAAATTTGCCCAGGTCAGTACTCGGCAATTAATCATCGCAGCTTCACCAAATTTGGTATGGTAACTCACTATGACCCATAGATGTGCATCGTCAGGTTTTTTGCTGGATTTGACCTTTGACCTTAGCTCTGTGACCTTGACTGTGGAAATCTTGTCCGGGTCAGTACTCAGCAACTAATTCTCGCAGCTTCACCAAATTTGATATGGTAACTCACTATGACCCATAGATGTGCAATGCCAGGTTTTTTGCTGGATTTGACCTTTGACCTTAGCTCTGTGACCTTGACTGTGGAAATCTTGTCCAGGTCAGTACTCAGCAACTAATTCTCGCAGCTTCACCAAATTTGGTATGGTAACTCACTATAACCCATAGATGTGCAACGTCAGGTTTTTTGCTGGATTTGACCTTTGACCTTAGCTCTGTGACCATGACCCTGGAAATCTTGTCCGGGTCAGCACTCGGCAACTAATTATTGCAGCTTCACCAAATTTGGTATGGTAACTCACACACATATGTGCAATGTCATGTTTTTTGCTGGATTTGACCTTTGACCTTTGCGCTGTGACCTTGAGGCAGGAAATCTTATATGGGTCAGTACTCAGCAACTACTGATCGCAGCTTCACCAAATTTGGTATGGTAACTCACTTTGACACATAGATGTGCAACGTCGCCTTTTTTGCTGGATTTGACCTTTGACCTTAACGCTGTGACGTTGAGGCAGGAAATTGTGTCCGGGACGAGGGGTATTTAGCAACGCGTTATGTTTTAGTTTACTTTTGATGTACTTATCAGAGATATACTTAGCAAAATAATATTTAAGTATACTTAGCTGATACTGAAAAGTACACAGAAAAGTCTAAGTATATTTGGCTTATACTTGTACCTAAACTCTTTTGATCGAGATATACTCAAGAAAAGTATAATAACGTATTAAAATATTCATGCCTAATGTTCAAGTATAGTTGGCTTGCAGTTAGACTAGTATCAAAAGACTAAGCACATTAAAATATTTTTTACCATACATATTGGCTTCTTTGAAGTGTACTGCAGTATAGTATTTCTCAGTTTTTACTATCTCATGAACTTACATATTCCACATGTAAGTTTGCAGTAACAAGTCAGCTTTGGGGTAGCATACCAGAGTAAATAGCACATGGGTGGAGCTGAACTTGATTTTTATGCAGTGTTACTAACCCACAGAGAAACAGATAAACATTTGTCTGATTTTATTTTAGAATAAATTTGACAATTCTTCCAGAATTGACAGACTTGATACATACCGTTACAAGAAAGAAGTATACTTCAAGTTTAAGCAACGTAAACTTAAAGTACCCATCTAGTTTACATCTGAGTTTTATTTTGTACTGCAAGTACACTACAAGTGAACTTTTAAGTATACTGTGACTTTAACTAGTTGTATACCTCTAGCATAATTTATGAAAGTATACGTAAAGTACATATAAAGTAAACTTACAGATATACTGCTAGTTTATTAGTTATATACTTCTAGTAAACTTCTCAGTTTATGAAGGTGTACTGTGAAGTATACTGCTAGTAAACTTCAAGATGAACTATTAGTTCACTAGTTATATACAACCCCAATTCCGAAACAGTTGGGGCAAAGTGTAAACTGTGAATAAAATCAAAATGCAATGACTTTCAGATCACATGGGCCAATATGTTATTTACAATAGAACATAGATAACATTTCAAATGTTGAAACTGCGACATTATACATTTTTATCCACAAAATGAGCTTATTTCAAATTTTCTGGCTGCAACAGGTCTCAAAAAAGTTGGGACACAGGCTGAAAAAGCAATTAATATATATGAGAATCAGCTGAAAGAACATTTAGCAAGTAATTAAGTTAACTGGCATCAGGTGTGTAACATCATTGGCTATAAAATGGATGTCTTAGAGAGGCTGATTCTCTCAGAAGTAAAGATGGCCGGAGGCTCTCCAATTTGTGTAGGCTTGTGTAAAAAAATTGTGGAATACTTTAAAAACAATGTTCCTTAACATCAAATTACAAAGGCTTTGAATGTCTCATTATCGACAGTGCATAACATCATCAGAGGATTCAGAGAAACTGAAAAAATCTCTGTGCGTAAGGGACAAGGCCGAAGACCTTTACTAGATGCCCGTGATCTTCGGGCCCTCAGACGCCACTGCATCACTCACCAGCATGATTCTGTCATTGACATTACTAAATGGGCCCTGGAATACTTCAAGAAACCACTGTCTGTAAACACAGTCCGCCGTGCCATCCACAGATGCCACCTAAAACTCTATCATGCAAAAAGGAAGCCATTGTTCAGCATGATCCAGAAGCGCCGCCATGTTCTGTGGGCCAAGGCTCATTTAAAATAGACTGTAGCAAAGTGGCAAAGTGTCCTGTGGTCAGACGAGTCCAAATTTAACATTCTTTTTGGAAATCATGGTTGCTGTGTCCTCCGGGCTAAAGAGGAGAAAGACCACCCCTCCTGTTATCAGCATTCAGTTCAAAAGCCAGCATCTCTGATGGTATGGGGATGCATTAGTGCATATGGTGTGGGACACTTGCATGTTTTAAAAAGCACCATGAATGCTGAAAGGTATATAAAGGTTTTAGAGCAACATATGCTCCCCTCCAGACGACATCTATTCCAGGGACGGCCTTGTGTATTTCAGCAGGACAATACAAAACAAAATAAGAACACAGCAATGGCAACTCTTATTGAAATCCCAATTCAAAACAAAAAAATACCTCTTTCTCTCATATGGAACCAGAAATATGCATAAAATATGAATTAGCAATGCCTTCAGCCTGATCAGTAGGCTGAAGAACTCAAGCAAAGGCTGATGAAATATTCCGAATGAGTACACTGATGAGCTGTTTTTTGGTTAATGGAGTTCTGTATCACAGTCAAAAATATGACCGACTAAAGAAAAGATTCAGCGGTGCTGTAATACTTGAAAGATGGTACATTCTGTTTAATAAATGATCTAATCATTTTTAAACGAGTATGGACATCAAAGCCCTGCATATTGTACCTGTACCAAACATTGCTGTGTTTTAGACGAGATATCAGTTCAATCTAGCCGGCCATTATTTGAAGATTCGCAGATAAATGTACATAGTATTTTCAAACATGAGGTTAAGAAGACTGGAACTTCAGTGCTATCTGGTCTGATTTGGTGACAATGAAATGTGTGTCCTAATTTTATAATTAGCAGCCATGCCACTACTTGATATGCACAAGATGTGCAGCTGAAGCTAAGCAGGTGTGGGCTTGGTTAGTGCTTGGATGGGAGACCACCTGGGAAAATAAGTTGCTGCTGGAGCAGGTGTTGGTGCGCTAGTAGGCTGGGGTCTTCCCTCTGGTGGAATAATACTCTAGTGCAGTGATAATGATGTCTTCTTTCGGATAAGAAGTGAAATTGAAGTCCTGACTCACATCGGTCATTAAACGTCCAATGACAGGCATTAAGTTTCCTAGCAGTATACCTCACATGTTCATGAACTGAAAAGGTTACTAGAAGTATACGACTAATAAACTAGCAGTATATCTGTAAGTTTACTTGCAGTATACTTAAATGTATACTTTCACAAACAGAAAAGTGTGCTAGAGGTATACAACTAGTTAATTCTCAGTATAAGTTCACTTTTAGTGTACTTGCAGTATAAAATAAAACTTAGATGTAAACTAGATGTGTACTTTATGTTTACTTTGCTTAAACTTGAAGTATACTTAAAAGTATACTTTTATAAACTTAAAGTGGGCCAATTTAGTCCCAAGTAGTATTCAATTAGTACATTTACAACTATACTACTAGTACATTGACACTAGTGCACTTAAAAAGTATACTTGGAAAATATACTTGACGTTTACTTAAGTTTACTTGAAAATATGAACTTGAAGTATACTTCTTTTTTGTAAGGGTACCTACCCTATTCATCGTCGCACAATCAGACAAAAGGCCACGACCCGCTTCCTACAAAATGCTTGGACTATAGACCTATGGATCGGAACCATCGGGATTGTACACACTTAAAAAAAAAAAAAAAAAAAAAAACAAGCTAATTCGACACGACCTATACTTTTGTCGATTAAAATCAATTGACACGTTGCCAACACCAGAGAGAACAAATAGGCTACCAAATGAAACAGAAGCTTTTCAATTTTATGGGTAACCATTATGAAATAGTGCCATAATAAATTGGATTGCGAGACCCGAGTATTTACCGCCAGAACTGTTGCATTTATATAGCCTACTTGGGACGCGGGACTTAAGACCCTTGTTTTGAAATGGGCCTAGAGAGATGATTCTGCCGACACTTGGTTTGAGACCCTCAGTGAAATGTTCCTTTTCGAGTTTCTCAGAAGTAGCCTACCAATAAATTGAATGCCTGTCAATGCGACCCAGATTCTGGGACGTGCTCAGCAAGACAATCCTCGCAATCCTTTGTTCCCATGATCTGGGCACATTGTTGTAACTCCATGGGATCTGATTTCCCCAAAATACACGCACCCTCCGAAGGCGCTTGAGACACCCAATTCGAAAGCACTCCCCTCCTCCACCCTCCCCACCCGGTAAAAAATAAATAAATAAATAAATAAATAAATAAATAATACATTAATTTTACATCATGGCTTTCACTTTTTTTTTTTAGACAATTTGCTATCAGGCAGTTATATAGGACTGCAGGCTTAGCCATTTTAGCAACGCAAATAATTGACCTATTGAGAAAAGTGTTATTCAACTGGTCTACCTTTCGTTTTCTATTCCATCTACGAATGAGAGACGGACCTGTTGAGAATTACGGTAGGTGAAATGCGTTGGTAATGGACTAAAAATGATAATATCCTCCCAGTCTGTCCCTGACTCGGCAGAAATGTGATGATTTCAGCAACTGGATTACGTGAAGGAACTGGCGGGATTGCTGCTAAAAAAACAACAACAACAACAACAACAACAACAAAAAAACAAGTAAAACAAGTATATGCAGTATAGGCCCCCTGGCAATAGTTTGAGTGGTGCATGCCATTCCGCATAATGAATGCAAGGCAAGTGGAGAACATGTCTTTGAAAGATGTGCACTATACTATACATGAGCTGCAAGTCGATACTCGCGAAACATCAGCATCTCGACCCACTACCACAAGGCAACCGCTCTGGGATCGTGGGATGCTTGCCTTGCTGGCAATGTTTCAAAAAAGTTGCGTGTCTGAAACTGCGATTTGATTGGTGTAAGGCAGTGGCGTAGCCAAAGCTGTTCAGCGCTGTTCAAAATAGCGCGTGTATCACCTGCACTGCAGAATGTGCTAAAAAGGTAACGCGGAAATTCCAGAGTTTACATTGTTTCGTAAAACGTCATTTACGAGTAAAATACTTCTTTGAAGTAAATGTATAGCCCATTATTTCGCTGTCCTTAAATTGCAATAAGAAATAAGCCGTGCCTAATTGCCAATATTATAATTGAAAATCACAGAGAACAAGTCTGGACTCTGGACTCATGATCTGTTTCTGGATTGCTTAATTCCAACCCCATTATCAGCTCTGGTGACACCACTGGTTTAAGGACATAAGGGCCAACAAGCTGGCATTACAGTCAAAGTCCAATCTTAACGAGCCTGATACGAGCACTGTTCAATAAAGCTGATAGCTGAGGTCATTAAAAGCTTATTGTGTGTCTCAAACTAGAGCGCAGCTGTAAACCTGCATCTTCCACTTCTCTGTCTGTCCTGGTAGAACGTTATCTTAAGTCTCTTAGCCATCTCATGCGAGGAATGACTTAATTTATCAAAATTATATCTTACATGCACGATTCTTTATCAGCTTCTATCTCGGTAATAAACAATGTGTTAGTGTTCTGCATCCAAATTATTACAAAGTTAATTTATACATAAAACCGGGGGAAAGATGGGCTTGGGGCAATAAGGCTGAAAAACAACCCGCACCGCGATTAATGATCAGCTGGTCGGTTGATGAGCTACATTTGATTTGAATATACTTAATAAACTTCGCGCGCATGCAGTTTATTCACTTTCAATATGGGACTGAGCCTATGTTGTATCGCCAGGATCGTTGAAGTAGCCTATTAATAAATGTCAGATTCAATGATCGCTTATGCATCCAAAAACGAAAAGGATTTTATTTTATTTTATCTGGAAATGGTAATAGCCTAATAGCGCGTGAATTCTTGGATTTGTTATTTAGGTTACAAAAACGAATCCGCGAATTTGTTGTGATAATATATAAGCTGCCCAACCGATAGGGCTGCAGCAGCAGACATTCTGCTGGAATAATTACGAAAGAAAATACCACATAAAAGTGATTTTTTTTGGACTTTTCGTGCAAAAGTCTTCGAGGACGCATGAATAATGAGAAAATAATTGAGTACTGTAATTAACGCATCCGTTTTAATACATTTACACAAAGACTGTAGTAACAGTTTTTCTTCTTTCTATTTTCATTTACATTTATTATTATTATTATTATTATTATTATTATTGTTGTTGTTGTTGTTGTTATTATTATTATTATTATTATTATTAGGCTATTATTATATCCCGTTATTTGAGTATAAGCCACGTCAACTGCATGTGTTTTCCATAAAAAGGAGACTGCGCACTTCAATTTTTGACGATGGTAAGATATTCCAGCCAGTCCACTTTTTTCATTACTGAACAGTATATCTCAATAAATAGGTAGATTTAATCATAGTTATCCAATATTAACAATATGTGTTCCATTTTGAAAAATCCCACAAGTGATAATTTGAATTTAATATGCGACTCATGCAATTTGCAACAGATCAGCGAAGCTGTCCACTCACACAATGTGACATGGAATCATGTGAAATTCTACATTTTATATGCGACTGATATCTTTGCAAAGTGACTTGGAATAGAATTGGCATATTTTCTTACTCCTGTGAAGTAGGCCTGTAGGATTGTTTTTATTGCTCACGCGCATACTCTTTTCATGTTGGGCGTTCGCAAATGATTTTAGGACGCTTGAACTTGAACGTGAGAGTTTTTTTTTTTTTTTTTAAAAAGGACATTATACATGCATGGGCAAGCTCATTTAGATCGTCACAGTTTTTATCAACCCCACTCATAGTAATTACCGCAATAATGTTTGGGTCGAGGAGACTGCGATCCCACAAGAAATCTTCACTTTTTTCTACTTAATTGTTACTCACCTGAGTTGGATGTACAGAGCCTCTTACAGTGCACTCTGAACGAGCATTTGTTATAAAATGAATGTAATATAATGTAGTTGGGAATTACTCTTCTCTTTTGGCTAAGCTCTCTTATTTTGACATTATTTGAAAAAAAAACTGAAGATTGCTATGTGGTTATTCCACCTCTTTTTCCTCTCTCCAAGGATTATAAAGAGTAATGAAGAAAGGAAATTACATGTAGAGGGCGAGAGCGGGGGCCAGAATGGGCAAAGTCATTCTTTTCAAGGCTTCTAACCTCGGCGATTGAGTTGTCAGCTGGAGTCTTTTGTATTTCAAGCCAGGAGATCGGGGAGTAAAAAAAAAAAGTCTGCCCCTCATGAAATCGAACATTTTAGATGGGGTGTCGCGCGGGTGGATTAAAAAGTTCAGTCAAGTTGCCAAAGACCATATGCAACGACACGGGAAAGCAAACCCATACATTCTGTGAGGGTGATTAAAAGAAATAAAACCTTTTTTTTTTTTTTTTTCTAATACGTGTATTCCAGAAAAAAAAGCAGTTCAGCAAATACCAGAAACGAATCAATAACTGATAAAAAGTTTTTTGTTCTCCTAATTCTTAAAATTTGAACTAACATTGCCTGGGTCTGACTAAATTTCAGTGCGACTGATTCATTGGGCTATTTTAAAGCGAGTGTATTATCTTTCTCAATACACACAACAACTGGCCCATATTCTGATCCAGTATAGAGATCATGTTCCCCAGATATTTTTTTTTTTTTTTAAATTTTGCCCCAAATTTTTTGTTTTGTTGCTCAAGTGATATTCAAGTGTCAAAAAAGTGTGAAAGTGTTGGAGCTTGTTATCACAGTTTTCATTATTTCTTATATATCTTGGGCACAGCGCATCACCATGGATTACACTTCATATCAAATGAAGCAATTTAGTCTCAGACTCTTTTTTTACAGATTACAACTGCATACACCGATCAGCGGCATCATTAAAACCACCTTCTTAATATAATGTTGGTCCCCCTTGTGCTGCAAAAACAGCCCCTCCATTCTGACGTCCACTTGAATTCTCAGATTCTGGGTTTCTCAGCACAACATTTCCCAGACCATCACACTCCCTCCACCAGTTTGTCATCATCCCACAATGCCATCTCTTCCCGAGGTAGATGGTGCACATGTGCTGGGCCCATGCATGTGATATTCAAGAAAATGGGATTCCCTGGGCCAGGTCACCTTGTTCAAGTGCTCCAAGGTCCAGTTCTGATGCTCATGTACCCAGTGTAGGTGATTTTGGTGCTAGACTGGGGTTAGAGTGGGCACTCTGACCGGTCAGCAGCTACAAAATGCAAAATGCATCTGTGTCTGATGCATTGTGTGTTGTGACACATTCCTCTTGTAAGCATCATTAAAACTCTCTTTGCCTTTGTGCAAGTAGCTCTTCTGTCAGTTCAGACCGAACAAGATAGCCTCATTGTCCTTGTGTATGAATGAGCCTTGGGCACCCAACACTCTGTTGCAGGTTCATGGTTTGTTCCTCCATAGATCTCTGTCGGTAACTACGCACAACTGCTGATTGGAAGCACCCCAGAAGCCTTGTCACTTCGGACATGCTCTGACCCACTCGTCTGGTGATAACAATTTGGTCCTTGTCCAAGTCACTTTCGTCCCATATTTCCCGCATCCAACATACAGACTTCAAGAGAAAACTGTTCACTTCCCATCTAAGGTCTGTTTGTGTCCTTGACATGTCCCATCATTGCAAGATAGTCAATGTTATTTGCTTCATCTGTGAGTGGTTTTAATGATTTGGTATATTATTTCACTGTGGGGTTATAAGGATGTAAAATATGTGCACTTGAGACATACCATCATGGTTTGTCACATGTTTTAGCAAATAAAACTCAAATACATCATTGTAAATATAGATTTCTTTTTTCAAATTTACTTCCATAGTGGTAGGTGATATTCTGTCATTATTTTTTCTTTTATTATTCCTAACCATCTTCCCTTCTTTGTTCTTTCCCATGAAACCTTATTTCTCTTTTGAATTTCTTTTTCATTACTGGCTGTGCCCACCTCCCTTTCTGCTACCCTTTTTGCAACTATGCAGTTCATAACACACTGCCTTCATGATCTTGTATGAAGTTGCTCGTGCGCACGTGTGTGTGTGTGCATTCAAGCAGATTTTCTGCTCCAGAAAATATGCACACACACACACACACACACACACACACACTTAGTAATTTGGATTATCAAATAGCCTTTCTCGCATGGTCCACAAATATTGCAGCTACTCTAAAATATGCTTACATAACAGTGACTATAAAAACGTATAGGTAATAATTCATTTACAGTAACATCTAATACTATTATCAGATGCCCCATAGCTGATGACACAAACATCACAATGATTATTGAACAAGTTCTGTGTGAAAATTTATTGGAAAACCTTCTCCAAAAGCATTGAAACAATTTGCCTCGGAACTGCCAATTACACTGATGTTGGCAATATTCCAGGGTAGCATCACATTATTGCAATTCAGATAAAAAATTTGTAATCTCTGATCTACTAAGTACAAATACATAATGAACACGGTTTTATTTCATGAAATATGCAGTCCCTTTTTAACTCTTTATATTTTAATAAATTTGGAACCTCAAATCCCACCTGAATCTGAAATGTTGAGTCAGTGAACTATGTACACAAGCATGCTTGCATTTGATTCATAATGCCATCTCGGGAGAGCGCAGACAGTTCACGATTATCATCCGATAGCAGCACCTGTCAGCGGTTGCTTCTTTTAACTGATAGTTTCAAACCTTGCACATACAGAAAGAGGGTGGAGGAAACCTAAAAAAAAGTTCTTGCCCAGATGGCCAGTAAAAGGCTCTTGAGCAATGAAGTATGCTAACCCAAACCGACTTCGTTCCTTCCATTTTCCGGAGCAGTACGAAGTCACATGAGACTGCTGGCCAAGGTCGACACTGGCACAGCTGGCACAGCTGTGCTACTGTCCATCACTGATGACACCAAGTCCAGAGAAGTTGGTGGTGCTTGTGAACAGTGTTGATGTATGGTCTCAGCACTGCATAGTAAAACAAACTAACAGTTAAGGATGTAGCAGCAAATAGTGTTTACTGATGTATATTTACCAAAGTATTTTCAAGTAAATATTGTGGCATCTATTGCAGATGCATGACGGTTCTTAACAGTGATGGCTGAGGGTTCAGAGATCATGTGAATTTAGAAATTTTTTTGGACCTGCCCTTTACACATTGAAACTCAGCTGGATTCCATCTGTTTGTAAATATGCACTGTTGAAGTGAGAAGCCCAAAATCCTGCCGATTAGTTTTTAGGGAGCATTGGTCTCAAAGAGAGGGAATGTAAGCTGATTCATCTGTTGGCAAATTGGTAAGCCTTGAAATGTCTTTGCTTTTGCATGACTGGGCCTTTTTTGAGACTCATTATGTACTAGACGGCAAAGATAGCATCCACAATTTATCAAAAACCTTGACATGAATGACGTAGCCAATCATTACTGCTGAAAAGGATTGTGGTCCATATTCAAGCCTTCTTTTCTTCCAAGGTTGGTCCTGTGCTCTCTTGTTGGATGGAAGCAACAAAGGAACTAAATGCCTGCTGTCCTTCATGAAATTGACAATTCAGACACTCCTTGTCATGACTACCAGTCAAACAATTTCAGGTTTAAGTCCATCAGCAAGGAAGGTTCTTTGCTTTTTTAGAGCATTCAGATGCACCCCTGGGCTGGATTCAAAAAGTCTTTTCTGCTTATGAAAGTTCCTATGTCCTTGAAATGACTTGGAAGTATTTACATGGCAGCCATGATGAGTGCTGTTTGAATCGTTAACAGCTAAGGAAAGGTACTTGAGTGCTTCCTTACTTATGTCCTCTAACATTTGGTACACTAGACCATCCGTTATAAATAGATAGGAGATAGTGCTGTCCCACAATACCTTGTGGCAGCAATATTCAAAACAATGCACCATCCATCCAGCCATGTACAAAAACAAATAAGCATGACGAATGAAGGATGCATGATGATGTCGCCTAGTGCAGTTCTCTTAAAACCATTGTTGTCTTTTTTAAGTTCTTATGAATTCTTCTTTTCATCTGTCCTCACCTCATAACATTTTTCAATAAGTCGCAAGGAAAAAGGGTAAGAAATAGATAATAGGACACATTTTTTAACTGTTTTAACTGCTTTTAAGATTGATATTGTCCAAATTTTTATCAGGAATGAATGAATATTGCATTGATATAGTGCCTCATGGATACTCAAAGTGCTTTACGGTCATATGGGGTAATTTCGTCTCACTATCACCAATGTAGCACCCACTTGGATGATGCAATGACAGCCATTTTATGCAAGAACACTCACAATACATCAGCTTGAGGTGGAGAGGGAGAGGACAAATTGTGTAACCAGTTGAATCAGGGATGATTAGGTGGCAGGTTGAAATCCAAATTGGGAATTTTGGCAGAACACTGGGAAACCCCCCCACTCTTGTTAAAGAGTGTTATGGAATCTTTAATGACCACAGTGAGTCAGAACCTCGGTTTAACATCTCATCTGAAGAAAAGTGTCACCTTCAGCACAGTGTCCCCATCACAGCACTGGGGATTATTTCACCAGTAGTAAGATTGCCACCCACTGGCCCATCAACACCTCTTCCAGCAGCAGCTGAGTTTTCCCTGGTGGTTTCCCATCCAAGTAGCCTACTAACCAATCCCACACCTGCTTAGCTGCTGCTACACGGATGGAGCAGATCAAGTTGTCCTATGGCTGTTAATTAATCAGGACATCTGGTCACCCAACATGGGACTGTACTGTCCTGATAACACTTCAAGTTAATTATGAATTAATAATTACCCAGATATTTAAGCTTGTTTGATATTACATATTGAAAAGAAGAAAAAAAATGCCTTGCCATTGACAAAATGGTCTGAACACGTAATGGTGCAATCCCACTTCAGAGACAATATCTCCTGCCATAGCACGTTTCCACAACCGTTGTCTTTCTTTGCTTAGCGCTTCGTCACCTTGGTTAGAAATAATCCTCGGCGTTTTATAATAACTATGGCCTTTGATGACCCCTGGTACAGTGAAAACAATACATTTCCACTGCAACAGAAGCACAAGAAAGATTAGAAAAACGGTCAAATACTTTCTGTGGTTTGGACGATGACTTCACCCGAAGACAACCCATAGCAGAATGTTGAGGGAGGTGCTGTCTACCATACAGTGCTGAAGTTGTCTACTACGACCATTTTTGTTGACATATAGCTACTGTATGTTCAACGACACTTCAGAACTTCCTTTAGGCCATGGCGGGGTACTCTTCACTCTTCTCTTAAGGGTCAAACACTATTCACTCACACACCACCAATTGGCAATTTGGAGTCTTCAATCAGCAATTTCGACTGTGGTAGGACACAATGGGAAGGAGTATAAATAACACGCCATGCTTAGAGACATTTAGCGTGTCATTTCCAGGCATTTTAAACGTTTCCGTGCCATTTAATGTTTCTGGCATTTGCGTCCTTATTTGACACTTGGGGTTATGGTTCAGGTTAAGGATTGGGGGTCAGGGGGTAGGTTTCGTTTTAAACTGGCGTGAAATACAGACGCCAAGAGCCTGTTTGTGTGTCGTATTGCGACGCTTGTTGGGGTAGGGTCACTGTATGGCGCGTCAGGATGAGACTGAGCTCTTCCCGGCAGAAACAGACGCAAATATATAGAATGGCCCCAGGACGCATTTTGACCCACAACCCTTTTGATTTGAGGCCACATTATTGACACATAGCCTAAATGGCTATTAAAATCATCGTCTGCTTATAGCTAACGATAAAGAATTAATGGCTGCATTTCCTCCTAATATTTTACTTCTACATTTAGAGCAAGAGCAAGCCGTGATTGCAAAACTCCGCAGGGGCTGAACAATCCTCCAACTGTCAAGACCACAGAAAAAAATCCCCTTTTTTCTTTTTATGAAGGAGGAATCTACATCAAAGTCAATACAATTTGGCGTAAGTTCAAGTCCTTGGATCCAGAAAAATATCCGGACACCCCCCCACACACAAACACGTTTTTCCAAATAGTTGTGAAACTGTTCAAATAAAAACAAAAAAGATCCAAATTTCCAAGCTGATCAGTGGTTTTTTTTTTTTTTTGCCTTATCCCGCTAATTAGCCAACAAACAAACAAATCAACAGACACGACCGAGCACATAAGCGCCTTGGCGGAGGAGATAACACCAAAATGTTAAATAGAAAATACTAAACGACAACTGGACGTTCAATTTTATGTCAATATTTAAACGGGTGTGTCCTACTTTGGTAATCTTCTCCATAGTTATGGTGTATCATCAGAATTACATGGGCGTATTAAATAATTAGGGGAGAGCCGGTGCGAAAGTAACGTGGGACGAAAGTAATACGGCGATTTACTCACAGCCATCCGCACTTTGATGCGTCAAATTAGGCCAGCACGTCCAGCTGGCGACACTCTCCAGATTCGGGAAAAATCTTGAGGTTTCGTCGCTTCCCCGCAAAACGAGACCGGGAAGACCGTTTTCCACAGTGATGAGTAAATTCAGACAAATGGTAAACTTTTTTGATTTAAAGATTGTCTTTATCACTCCATGTGTCATATTTATGATGAAATGATAGGTCATTTAGTTTTGTAACATATCCTGAAGTTTGAAATGTCAGACTTTTTCCACTTTAGGAGCAATCCTGGTTCAAATGTCAGGAGTCACTGTCGGGCGGTAGTAGCAGCGGTTACGTTCGTCCCCTCTCTGCTAATCTTGGCCGAATTTTCTGTTCTAAAGCTCATTAAAAATGTGTGTGTGTTATATTTTACCGACAGAAAATGCCAAGAGTTAGGGTCAGAACTAACCAGAGAGGAAAGGTTGACCAGCAGGTTTCTGAAAGGGCCTTTTTGATGTCCAAAGAAGCGAGAGTATAAGGAGGGCAGCAGAGGTGCGGGGACGGAAGTACCAACGGTTACGTTCGTCCCTCTCTGCTATCTTGACCGCATTTTGTGTTTTAGAGCTCACTAAAAAATGTGTGTGTTATATTTTACCGACAGAAAATGCCAAGAGTTAGGGTCAGAACTACCCAGAGAGGAAAGGTTGACCAGCAGGTTTACGAAAGGGCCTTTCTTGATGTCCGAAGAGGCGAGAGTATAAGGAGGGCAGCAGAGGTGCATGGCATTTGTTATGTCACCCTGTTCAGGTACTGCAAGAGGAGGGCAGAGGCAGGAGGGCAGCAGACCAGAGCCCCAGGGTACAGGGCTCACAACAAAGTCTTCACAGAAGAACAGGAGAAGAGACAGCAGGCATATATAAAGAGAGCAGCTGATACATATTTTGGCCTGAGTCCTAAAGAGGTTGGAGTAACACTGCAGACAGAGCTACACCACTACCGCCATTTGCCTAAGATAGCAAGCACCTCCGCTCTGGATCTGCCCTGGCTCTGAGCCGGATCAGGTGGAGTCGGCACAGAGCTGGGGCAGATCCGGAGTGGAGGTGCTTGCTATCTGGGAACTAACCTCTTTTTTCATGCTGTTTTAGGTGCGAAAGTTTGCATATGAGCTGGCTGAAAATATTGGCCTCAAAACTCCATGTTCATGGGAGAAAAACCAGATGGCAGGGAAGGACTGGCTCACCTCCTTCCTCGAGTGCAACAAAACCCTGTCCATCCGTCGACCTCAAACCACCAGCATGTCCCGTTCCACCAGCTTCAACAAGAGCAACGTGACAGCGTTTTTTAAAAACCTAAAGACTGTCCTCACCTGCTATAATTTTGAAGCAAAGGACATCTGGAACATGGATGAAACAGGTAAAAATTTATATTAAGATAAATTAAAAAGCAACAGTGATTTGAAACAGCAATAATTCATGTAATTTATTATTTCAGGTACCACAACGGTTCAAGTGCCAGACAAAATCATTGCCACCAAGGGGCAGCGCCAGGTCGGTGCTGTGACCTCTGGGGAAAGAGGGACATTGGTGACTGTTGCCTTTGCTGCCAACGCACAAGGCAACTTTGTTCCCCCTTACTTTATCTTCCCAAGGAAGAAGTTCCAGCATCACTTCATCCGGGATGGTCCCTTGGCTGCACTGGCTCTGCCAATGGATCGGGGTGGATGCAGGAGACAGATTTCTTGGCATTTTTACAGCATTTTGCAAGACACACCCGCGTGACCCCGGAGTCAAAGTTGCTGCTACTCTTAGACAATCATCCATCACACCTCTCTGTGGTAGCTATTGGCTTTTGCAAGTCACATGACATTGTACTCCTGTCTTTTCCACCCCACTGCTCCCACCGTCTTCAGCTGCTAGACTGAAGCGTTTTTGGTCCTCCGAAGCACTACATTAACAGTGCAGCAGACAGTTGGATGCGAATGAACCGTGGAAGAACTTTGACCATCTACAACATCCCAAGTCTTGTGGCTAAAGCTCTGCCTCAAGCTGCGACAGCAAGCAGCATTTCATCTGGGTTCGAGTGTACCGGTATCTGGCCCTTTAATCCAGATATTTTCAGTGAGACAGACTTTGCTCCAGCTTTTGAGACCGACCGTCCTGCACCAGCACCAGCTCCATCCCCAGTGCCAGTGCCAGCTCCATTACCAGCGCCCTCTTCATCTTCATCAGCTCCATTGCGCCTGCTCCATCCATCACCAGCGCCCTCTTCATCAGTGCCAGCTCCATTACCAGCGCCCTCTTCATCACCAGCGCCCTCTTCATCACCAGCGCCAGCTCCATCACCAGCGCCCGCTCCATCACCAGCGCCCTCTTCATCACCAATGTCCGCTCCATCACCAGCGCCCGCTCCCTTAAGACACCACCAACCTAGCCAGAGCCCATTTGAGCTGCATCCCCATGAGTCTGCCATTCCTGTAGATGGTGAGAGTTTGTGTCTGTGTGTGTCTTTAATATGGTTCACCCATATCCAAAGGCTGGCTCGAGGAAAGAAAATAAAAGAAGAGGCAGAAAGAGGTGAGCAGAGTGTCGTTTTTAACTTGTCTTGATTTTCTTGCTTGTATAAAAACAAGCTGATTCTGACTATCATCTCATTGAATGTTGCAGGTCAACAGCAATACTGACCGACACCCCAATAAAAGCTGCTTTGGAGGAGGAGAGTCGGCAGAGGGGCCAGAAAAAACAGTCCTCTTCAAAACGCCAAAAGCGTTGTTTGTTTAGTGGACACACTGCAACCAGAGTTTCTCAGGGCAATGATGAGGAATGTCTTGTTTGTGGGGAGACATTTGCCTCATCTTTGCCCGGATAAGTGTGGGTGCAGTGCATTTTTTGTCTGCTGTGGTCACATGAGGCATGGACTGAGGGTGCAGCTCATTATATCTGTCACAACTGTGATAATGAGTAAAGTAATTTCATAATTTTTATAAATAGACCAATTGCACCCCACCCAGACAGCAAACACCTCCGCTCCGGATCTGCCCCGGCTCTGTGCCGACACCAGCTGATCTGGCTCAGAGTCGGGGCAGATCCGGAGCGGAGGTGCTTGCTATAAACACGTTCACGTTTACTTTTGAAACGCAAATTAAAATGTTTAAAACAAATGTCTGATTATTTTTGTTTCTGTTTTAACGACAGTAATTTAAAAGATTCCAGTTAATTTCATCACGTTACTTTTGTCCGGCCTGTGTGCCACTTTCATCCCGACTGGAGGGGTCGAAAGCAGCAATGCGCAACTTCCGTTCGACGTCAAGCTATGCCGAAGTCAATATATATTGGGATGATTTAGCACCTGATATTGACAGAGCACACACGAAAGTAGTTAATCGCTCCGAAAATTTTTTTCGGTCTGCAACGTTATCTTTTAAACTGACGTCCATGTGAAAAATGTTACTTTCGTACCAGCTCTCCCCTACTCTGCTAGTTTCAGTTTTGGCATTTTGAACTTAATAGCAAACTTTAGAGCAAAATAAGGAACATGATTCCATGGCTGAAAAAAAAAACAGTTGACTTAAAAATTTTGGATGGTGCATACAGGCCTAATTCGCGGTCGGGCATTATTTCAAGATCAAGACAATTTCATTAAAGCGTGATCGACGGAAATATTCAATAACAGCACAGCAAAGATAGCATGTGGTTTTCTTTTCCATCTATTGATCTTCTGTTCATATTTTGCGGAAATATTATTATTATTATTATTATTATTATTAATAGTGGCAGGAGTCGAGGCTACTGCTGCGAGAGTGATGACAGTTTCTAACTTTGATAAATTGAATGGAAAAAGAACGATAACTGGAAGTTCGATTTGCAGTGCACTACCTCCAATTTAATAGAAATACTTGTCCATGTGACAGTCGATCAGACATATGACCATTTATACAGGCCACTAGGAAAGAACCAAAACTCAATTGGTTGCACACCAACTATATGAAAAGAAAAGCAATAGGTTTAGAATAATTGATAGATTCGAACAATATTTGATCACTTAACGTGTTCTCTGTTCTTAAACACATTGCTTCGCTGTAAAGACTATTCATCAACTTTTTTCACAGTTGAAAATTGAAGCAACTGCACATAATTTCAATCAAGTCGGTACTCTGCATGCGCGAGGGATCGATCTACAAAATAGTTTTTTGTCATAGGCTATAGTTAAGGTTTAATTTAGCCAATGGATGTGAAAATAACTGACATGTAATTTGAAACAATAATCATAGATAGCCTATATGCCCTGAAACTTACAGAAGGCATTAAAACTGACTATCCTGTAAATGTTCACTATGGCGGATCCTCAAACTGGGAATTAAACCTATCTGTACACGATTGACTTATAACTGCGCTGTCATCCCCTTGTTAAAACAATAGCACTCCTCACTTAATCGGAAAAATAAAGCCAATCACAATGGAAACTAGCGTGCATGCTCAGAGATGTTTCATGCTGTGTTTAGCCACAAATGTTTGGTTTTACTGTGCAACAATTCATGAGTTAACTTCGATCCAAGAATGAAACAGACCCTGTGGTTCTCCAATTCCAGGAACGGAGTACACAGCTTCATGCTATATTGCTCTCATCCAAAGTGCTGTATAAAATGAAATAAAAAAAAGTGACAAAAAGACATTGAAAAGGACTAACCACATGAACTCTTATTTCTAAAATTGCAGTTGTCAAAAACACAATTCCTTCAGTAGTTTTAAGGAATTTAGTCAAACTATAATCACTTCTGAATGATTCTTATGTGTTCATTACAAAGCCTGAGGCATTTTTCGCTGCATCATAAATGAGACATTAAAATTAATATTAATTTAATCTCCTATTATGAAATATTGTGATTAAGTCGGAAAGTGCAGTGTATATCTTTTTGGTAAACTTGTGACAACTTTTAAAGAAGTGGTTATTAGTTTTAAGCATTTTTACTGCATTTTTAACAGTTAGTCGTCCACTTATTTTTTTTATCTACACCATAACCGAATGCCTGTCTTGACTAGTGTAACATTAACCTTGGTATCTCATGAGAACTATACTACTCCAAATGCACAGTAAAAATAAAAAGTTAACTAAAATTTAAAAAAAAGGCACTAGCTGCAAAGCATTTTTGAGAATGTTTAACTTCAAGTTGCACAAACTCATTTTTGAAAAAGCAAAGAACTTTAAGTTGAACAAATTCAAAAATGGTTTGCGGCTGGTTTGCCTAGTATTATTATTATTATTATTATTATTATTATTTTTTTTTTTTTTTTTTTTTGGGGGGACTTTTAATTTATTAATTTTATGGCATTTTTGAAACCAGACACCTGCACCTTAATGTCTTGTCATTTTCAATCAAAGTCCAGTATCTAACACTATTTTGAACAACTTGTATGAACAAAAAGTCTAAAAACCTAGAATCAAATTATAAATTCAAATTCAAATTTTGGAGATATTTTGTTGATGAGCCACCGCAGGTCTGGAGGAAATGAAACCTATCAGGAGAAAATACCGGTTCTCCAAATATGCAGAGATTAAAAGATGTTGAAATCTCTAACCATTCAAACTATTTTGTAAATTTTCTAGATCATAGAAAAAACCTCAAATGTCATCTGTTTTGTAAATAATGTTCTGAAAGCCCTATATTTCCAACGTTATAAAAGTCAAGAATATGGTTCAATACATTCTTTAAAACGATGGTAGCGAATTTATGTAAATCCCACAATGCCAGTGTAACCGCTAGGGGTCGTTGGGGCTGAGGAGGTTTTTAAGACATTCATGAGGCCATTTCAGCCTTTTTCCTCAACTTGACCAATGTCTTTAAATCCAGGCTAACCGTTTCTTCAGACTTCAGCTGGCAGAAGCAGGCGTTCCGTCAGTATTTTTGCATTTTTTCATTGACTCTGACCAGGTGTCGTGTTCCCACCGTAAAGAAACATAGTACGACACTCCCATGCAGTCGGGGTTATAGTATGCAGCAGAATTATCACAGCAGTTTTCAATTCACTCGTGTACCACTTTGTCCCAAAAGCTTTATTTTAATCTCAACGGTTGTGTTAATATTCATCCAAAGATTTAATTAAGATTAATCTTTTACTTTCTTTAAATATCCTCCTGAGAACTGGAAGAAAAAAGGTTTTTATATTTGGATTTATTTTACATAATTCAAGTAATTGAGATGAAAGAAACATGTCACAAAGATTTTTTTTTTTCAAAAAATATTATTTATTTATTTTCTAATCACATGTCCCTTGTAGGGGACATCGGGTGTCCTTTGACGCAAATATATTCAAAGCTACCAGTTTGGTAAGATGAGTAAGATCTCATTTTATATCCATTTCTATTACATTTTTTCTCATATAAAACAAACCAATATAAAACACATTTCATCACTGAACATTCATATTGCAACTTTAAAAAACATTTTTATCTTAAAAAAGACTACCTTTTAAATACTTTTCACTCAGTGGGTGAACATCTGAAATCAAAGACATGTCAATACACATACAAAGTCATGAACACATCATGTATGGTACCAACCCCAACTCCAGTGAAGTTGGAACGTTGTGTAAAATGTGAATAAAAACAGAATACAATGATCTGCAAATCCTGTTTGACCTATATTCAATTGAGTACACTACAAAAACAAGATATTTAATGTTCAAACTGATAAACTTTATTGTTTTTTTTTTAAATATTCACTCATTTTGAATTTGAGTTATATATAACATATGGTATACAACATATGCATTGGCTAAGTATTTCTATATTCATAAATAATACCTCAATTTGACTGCTTCTACTGTTTGTAAACTTGCTGTCCATCAAATGCTGCTGTTGTATTCAAACCTGTGGAGCTTCAGACCTATTTTAAATTGTACTGGAGATTGCAAGGTTTCCAGTACTCCCAAATATGCCCTAATTCATTATAGGGAAATGTGTATAAAATGATGTGCACAATCTAGATATTTTCCATTTGATGTAATGCTGTGGCCATAAAAACATGGCATCTTGGATTTGAATATTTCTCTCAATATGACAGTGATGAAGCTTTAGTGAAACACTGTAATCAGCTGATGAAATGAATGTGACATCAGAAATGCTTTTACTGACTTTGAACCTGGAAAACCTAAGTGAAAAATTCTAGTTCAAGTAGTTAAATAAATAAAAAATAAAAATAATGTATGAAACAGTTCCTCCTTTTTCAGCATTGGAAGCATCATGGAGACTTCAGTGATGGCTTCAATTCAGTTTCCAGCTCTTCAAATGCAAAGAGCCCTGGGATTCTGTGATGAAAGAGGCATTATGATGTTGGTCTAAGAAGAAAATTAGATGAAGACATGCATGTGGTTGTGTGTGTGCATGTGTGCGCATGTGTGTGTTTGGATTTTGTAATCATCTATTTAATTTCAAGAATCAACTATCTACATTAGCTCACAACTGGTTTTTTATTATGCATATAAAAATGTGGCAATAAAATATCTGTTACAATGACAGGTTTTTTTTTTTTCTTTCAAAAAGTGAAGCACCCGCACTGTCTTGCATTTGCTCAATATTTATTATTTATTAGACGACTTTTCAGTCATAGCCCTTCAGCATGTTTTATTGTCTTTTTTTGCAGAATAATGCTTACAAATACTGAAAGATACACGTTAGAAATGCATTTGACATTTGACTTTTAAATAATGCTTTTTATTTGATTTTTTTTTTTTTGGGGGGGATTTAATGCATTTACACTCAATTCAGAAAACTTATCATGCAAGCTATTTCAATATTCAGTATCCATTATTTATTAATAATTATATACTGAAGCATGTGATTCAAGAAGTTTTGTGAGTCATTTTGGTATTTTCTGGTATTTTATTTTACATCACGATACTATAATTTTTTTAAATTTCATTTTCAATCTTGAGTGGGAATCCTAACGACTCATTGAGCCCCAACCTCTGGTTGGAAACAAAAAGCATACAAGCACGCACTGTTCATTTGCATGTTGTATCCCACGGTGGCAATTACAATGGCTTAGAATTAATATGCGCATAAATTAAAAGCTGAGAGGGCTCTAAATTCCGAATACACGCGGATTTTCAAAGATGAAAAAAGAGCTTCATTCGGTGCAATGACAAACCGCCAGTTCACACGCTGAATTTTGGGCAGGAATGAGCTATACCGAAGGCTCACCGACAAAAACAAGGGAAAAGGGCTTAGGCAGGGTCTTGAGGAAGTCGTTGAAGCGGAATTGTCCGACCTCTAAAACTGTGCCGCGTTGTAATCACAACCCATAGATAGCATAATACATTTACACTTGACTTCATCCATGATATTGCGATACTATAATTCTAGAAATTCAGTTCCAAACGGAATGTTCCATTTAAGGGCCGGAATGGGATATTTTCTAAAATTCAATTGAAGTACTTAACAGGAACCCACTGTTTAATATTCCAGCTTCTTCTCTTTTCGGCTCGCAACATTACCTATGTGTGCCACATGTACTACTGGGGGAGGCTGGGGTTTGACGACACTTGGGTATCATTGAGTTAAGTCACTATTTTGCTTACTTTCAGCAGCTCTGATATCTACTGATTACAAATATGAGACATAGCTCGTTGAGCTGCATGGCTCATCAGTCTTCAGTCTCTCCGACAAGCACTATACGGCCAACGGAAAAAAATACTATAAAATACAATGAATATTCTTGTATATATTTTAAAGGGAATAATAATAATAATAATAATAATAATAAATGAAGTTGGTGACACACTGGCATACAGGTAAAAGAAATTCACAAGAAACAATAATTCCTATAAGAATATAATCAAAATTAAAATCAAATGTCAGACTTTTTACGGCGACAAATTTTACGTTGGGCGAAACTGAACACGTAATCTTTGTCGCCACCGTGTGGCTGTACAAATTCTTGCTTTCTGTATTAGATAATGTTCTCGTGAACTCAAAATCCAGTTGCAAAAAGTAATGAAAGGCGGATTGGCCAGCGGTAGCGAGTTTAGCAAAAAAAAAAAAAAAACAAAAACTTGAGATTAAATATGTTCAAAACCATGGCTAGAACGCTCGCTTTCGGCATTCTGTAGGAGCAAAAACAGCACTGCAGTTGGCCCAGACTGCTTGCAGGAAGGCATAATTCAATAGCTTTTTGGTTTTTAACCAACCATCTCCTTTTTGCGAAAGAAAAATATTTTGTAAGACTTTTTCGATTGTATTAATTTTCACACTGACTCCGTAAATATATAACAAAACAAAAGATTGCCTTGATCAATCCGCCAGGTATATCACATTTGATGTTTCATCATCAAATTCAAAAGGAATAGCCTGCATTACCAAATAATAACAATGAACTTCATTCAGTATGACGCCAGAGAAATTATCTTCTGATTCACATTTATTGAGTTGAAGATATGACAAAAATGCGGGCCAGGAATCAAGAGTGGAGTCAGTGTGCAATCCAATTGTAGGGTTTATTGATAGTAATATCATAACAATGGAACAGAGCCCAGGAGAGAGTTGCACAATTCAGTTCAGACGTTATGGGCAAAGCAGTGTAAACACTGCCAATCTCTGGCCAGTGGCTTTCTGGGATGACTGCCAGGTGGTGTGCACACTTCACCAGAGCCAAACTGTCCAAAGGCAGGATGAAGTATCTTGGGAGGAATGCGGTTCCAATCCTGATGACCTAAGAAGGATTGAGAGCTTGTTCCTAATAAACTGGACAATAAATAGGAAATAATTAACAGGAACCCGGTCCCAATCCAGGAGACCATGAGAAAGGCTTGGAAGCTTCTTCCTATTAACAAGGAAGGAGACTTCTGTAAATCACTATAATTAAAAATTACATTTTACTTTCAAAAGAGCTTTAATACCGACTGGTTCTAAGCACACATAGCAAATTCAAATCCAACAACTTGCAAATCAAAACAGGGGGTATAAATATATCACTCATACAAGAGGTGTGGTAACTATGAAATATGACACAGCAGGGGATGAGGGAGCATGCAAGATGCAAACCAATCAAAGGGGCATTACTTCTAATAGGCATGCAAGTTGCTGAATGGGAGGAGACCGAGGAGGCATTCACATTATGTAAGGCCACGCCTCCAACTGTTCTGCTCACTGGTCCACTAAACACCGGATCGCACTTCAGTCATTATCTTATTATCATCAACACCTGTTTCTCATTTCTACTGGGTGGTAGCAGTGTGTCTTTAAGTCTGAGCTTCCCTCCATTTCTTTGTGAAGTCTGTGTAACCCCATGCCTGTTTGACATAGTAGTCTTCTGTTAGCTTATTCGCCGAATTTGCAAACTTATACTAAAACCTAGAAACCGTGCTGTTTATTGCTGTTCCAGCACGTAGTTATTTATGGAACCTCGTTTCCGACTTTGCTTCCTATTTGCAATGCAATGTTACAGTAGCGTAGCCCAGACTTTGTATTCCTCATAGTGTTCTTATTTCGGAACCTCTGTTCCTTGTTGTTTTGTATTTCTACATTTGTGCCTCCTACCATGAAGTTGGTTATTAAATACAACCAAATCCATCCTTGAACCTGAGTCCAGTCCTCAACTTCCTGTCCTCAACGTGTCTGCACTCTGCAGGAAGTACAAACCTTACACATGAGGGCTGTGACAGGAGTAACATCTGACAAAAAAAAAAAAAAAAAAAATGCTCATATGAAAGCAAGGTTGAAAGAAACTGGAGCATAAATACACTATTGGCACCATGAATTTATTTTTGAATTGACTTTCTCTTGCAGTCAGTCAGCCAAGATACTCAGTTTCTTCAACTACTTGTTTTGCTTGTGTATAATTTTAGCATGCAGCAAATAATAAAGTAGAATAGCACAGCCAGGTAGCTCAATTGGTGGGACAAAAAACGATTTTGTACACTGGAACGTCACAAAGAAGTATAGCAGCTCGAAGAAAAAGCAGCATAAATCTGGAAAAAGAATTTCACGGCTAAGACATTCGTCTGGGCGCCCTGTGGTCGGGTGTTCAAATCCCAGCCTGGCCATTGCCGGCTATGGCCAGAGGTCCGCATGCATGAGGTAACAATGCGTGCAGCCTTGCTGGGGGATAGTAGTGTTAAGCCGTTTAAAATGTGGTAGTTCGTCGCTCTGTAGCGACCACTTCTGGTCCGCCAGGTGCGTGTAGCCGTAGGAAATAAAGAGTACGCTGACTACTGTATGTGATCCTCCGACGGCATAGATTGAGTGTAGTTGCTGGTGCGACTGCATACTGTAAAGAAGCGAGGGTTAGTCCTCACATGCCACGGGATCTTCCTCCTGAGTCGATGGGCTCAACAGTACGGCTGTGTTCAGGGTGGGGAAAAAGGGAAAAATAAAAAAAAGATGATAAATCTAAATATTTTAATATGGGCAGTCAATTCAACATCACAAGAGTACATGCAAGTCCAGTAGGGATAATATGTGCTCCATAAAAGCACAAAAATAAATGTTCGCTCAAAACATTAAGTGTTATTATTATAATCAAGATTTCAACAAAATACCTTAAAAATACATTTTTAAAGGATTATTTTTTTGGGAATTTTTCCTTTATTTGACAGTTATACAGTGTAGAGAGACAGGAAGGTTGGGGAGAAGAATGGGGGAAGACATACAGCAAATGACCTGTGCTGGAATCGAACCCAGGTCGCTGCGGGAAGGACACAGCCTTTATGGCACGCGACGCTTAGACCGATGAGCCACCGGGGCGCTAAAAATACATTTTTAATGAGGACAAATAGCAAGTAAACCCATGGTTTCCTGCTAACACCAGCTACTAAAATTCAGAAGAGATACCACACTGTCCCTCGAGACGTCAGTAAACTCAACTGTAGTTAATAGAAGGTGAAGCCAAATACCCTGCTGTAGGTATTCCAGGACAGCTGTTTCCATTCCCAGTTTCTCAAATCCTGAAAGTTTCCCTAACTGTTTTTCCCCGCAGTCTAGCCGTCTATGTTGGTTTCATTTTGTAAATTGTTTCTTGTTATTCAATTATTGTCTAATATCGACCCTGTGCTCTGCACAATTGTTCCCACTTCGTTAATTGACATTGTTGTGTATTTAAGTTCCCTTTTTTGTATCCTTTTTGCTGGACAGTTGTCTTCCATCATCTGCATTTAAACTCTGGCTGCAAAGTATGTATTAATTAGGGAATCTGTTCCCAGTGCCTACAGTCCTGGCGAGTGGCGCTTTTTCATCTTCTTCCAAGTCTCAGAATGTGCATCGGCTCTGCATGCCCTGATCCATTGAAGAACAGATATGGGTTTGTAACTGCATGGCTGGAACAAAAGGCTCCAGCCACACTGGCCCTTTCTTGAAAACTTTCAGAACCCATTGATGAAAACAAGTCGATGCCAATATAAAAATATATATTTTTTTTTCTTAGAAAGAACACTCACTAAATAATTAAATCATATCACCAACACTTTCTAATAGAAAACTTGGGTCTTGGAGGCTCAAAATACACTCAGTCATTGCAAGCACATATTCAATACTGGCTCACATGCAAATGTCTGCTTCCATCTGTACTGTTCTTGTTTTAACAAAACAATTAATAACACACTACATTCATTGCACTGCATGAGTTTTGTGTTTGTTTTTGTGCATGCGCGCGTGTCTATATGCCTTGCACAATTGCGAATAGGCCTCGGCTGCCCAATTCATAGCCCTTGAATCCAGTCTTGGTTTTCTCTTATTCCAGGCAATTAAATGAGGAATTATTGCCACTGATTGGCCAGACTGTCATCAAAACCGACTCTTGGGTAAAGGGAGGGTGGAAAGCCAGCAGTTTTCAGCCCTCAAGGACAAGTGAGTTGAGGAGCCCTGGAATAGACACACGCATAGGCCATGGTAACACCTGTCTTTGCTTAGGCCTGACTTCTGTCATTCAACCATACCATGATGCATTAACAGTCATCTGTGCGCTCCCTGATCGAATCTTGCTCGCTTTGGAATACGATCAGCCAGACCACATGCTGAAGTGGCTTAACTCACATTGAGATCAGATCTGGTTGAGGTGTGGATAGCATGTGGGCACAATTCAGACAATTTATCAAATCTAGGGTCTGGCAACATCTTCCCACCAGACAGAGACGTGTCCCGGGCACGTTAAGCAAAGAGAAGAAATTTAATCAATGAAGGAGACCCGGGGCTGAAGCACAGCAGGAAACCACTTTCTTATAGCACTGTAGTCCAACACCACTGCAAGCTAGATCTGGCAGCAGTTACAAAAAATATAGAAATATTTATGGAAATAACCAAAAATATGAGAAAGGGGGCTATGCAAGAACTTGGCTGCAGTGCTGAAGAAAAATAAAGCATCTCCTATAGGTCTGGTCACCAATTTTAAATAAAATCTGATCACTATCAAATCAGGCCAATTGCGGTGTAGCATCAAGTGTGGACACACATAAGCAGAAACAGCTGAGTTCAGATGTGGCACGTCCGATCACAAAAGTTGCTTTGAGAAGACAGATGTAACCACTGCTATAGACTCACACCCGCACACATTCAAGCGTTCTTACTATTTGATAAACACAGCAAATCAGCCTGTCACGTATAGTCCAGGTAGACAGCTGCCGCTCAAGAAAAATGAATGCATAATAGCTGCTCTAAAAGTTGTATGTGCTATAATTGTACAAATAAAATAGCAAGCAACTTGCCTCAAACTGAAAATCATGCTAATATAGGCTTTATTGGAATGTTTGCTTTACACTGGACTGCAGAAAAAACATCACATGACATATTATCATTTTCCAAGTGCAGAATAGATATACTAGAAGCACTCAGAGAGTGCAAACCTCCACCAAGTCATAGGGTCACTGATGTTATTGAATAGTTTGCACTTTAGAATTGCGCATTAAAGAGCGCCGCTATCATAAAAATCTCTATCATGGGGACCTAAATTTTAAAGCAGTTTTGCAGTCTGTGTCTAATACTCATGATAATATGTTGGGGTGTATCTGAGACCTGGTAGTGATTTTGGTGTAATGCGCAGTAATGCTGAAAATGCCCCTATCCCACTATGGTAAAGAATCATTTGAAAAATTCCTGGATCCGAATCATGATCCAGATCACCACAAAAATTTAATCGATTGTTCCTTGTACCACCACAAACTCCTCCAGAAAATTTCATCGAAATCCGTTCATAACTTTTTCAGTAATCCTGCTAAAAGACAAACAAAAAACAAACAAGCTAATGCCAACTAAAACATAACTTCCTTGGTGTAGGTAATAAGCTTGAAAATGAATGCTTGACCCACTTTTATTGCATACAATGTTAAGTTGCTGATGTGTGGATAGCATTCCAGTGCAAAATGGCTGCCTTCGCATCACCCAGGTGGGTGCTACATCTTGATGGTGGTGACATGAAATTACCCCCACATGACTGTAAAGCGTTTTGAGCATCTATGAGAACGCGCAATATAAATGCAATATTCATTCATTCATTCATTCATTCAATCATTCCCTTGCGTGTTTCCCATATAAATTATTTTGCTATCATTGTCAGTGCTGGCAGTGTTGGAACAAGCCATAGGCAAACTTACTTTGCCAATCTCAGTTAATAATATTGGAAAGCTACTGAAAGTACTTATCTTCTAGCTAGCTTGCAAAGCCTATATGCGATGACGTAAAATCACAGATTCCATACGCTTTCAGTGAAGTTGTAATAAGCTAAGGTTTTAACTCTGAGTAGTCAATCATTTCTGTAGACAGAAGCAAACTTTGCTTTCAAGCAAATCTTTGCAAGCTTACAGGGCTGGGAGAAAGGTTTGAAGATTGGTGTGGTGTCTCAGTTCTTGTTCCTCCCTCAGCCAACACTAGTGACCAAAAGCTGCATTAATACTCGCTCATGACATTCTGATATCAGAGTTTCATAATGGCAATTTTTGTGTTTTAGGGCTTTGACGCTGGCAGTGAAACCGTGTGTATAGGCATGTGCCCACCATTTCTCACTCACCAGCAAAGCGAATTGGCAACCTCATGAATCCTGCTCCAGCATGAGGCATGATTTCAACGTCATATTGCTAGTGGAGCAGAGTTGCTGTTACTGACAAAAATGAACAAATGCCTCTTTTTGGACCCAAAATGAAATTAATTAATTAATTAATAATAGAATTTAATGATAATTTATAAAGTTATAATCTTAATTAGTAAAATTTTTACAGGAAAATTACTGTTCTTATTGTGAATCTTCCAAAAAACCCATTTGGTGTATTATTCTTAAAATTTTTACTTACATATTTTCATAAAAACCTTGTATCTTGCTATTTTAATCTTAGACTGGAAGTAATTTTAATGGCGATTCTCCGTGTGAAACTCAATTGAGCGTAGGACCTGGCTGAAACCATGTCCGGGAAACCAGCGGAATAAGAACTACGGTAAATATTAATCTAGTATTGCCATCTACCGTCCATATCTTATATTGCAATTCATAATAAAAAAAAACACATTTAGAGCACTGGCATTCAACCTCGTTACTGGGAGCTCTCTGTGTACGCTGGCTTTTGTTCCAACCACAATTGTAATCGCACCATTTTAACAAGCTGTTAATTTGTCTTAATTAAGTGCATTTAACCTTTTTGAGCAGTTATTTGCTCTAACCTATTTGTTAACAGAAATACCATTGTATGCCATCAGGAATAAATAATACCATACCCACATTGCGTTGTATTGGAAATAACAGCAAAAAATGAGAGAACACAATGTAAACAATAAAATCAAAGGAGTCGAAGGCTCCTATTTGGTGAAAACTAATAGGCACATTATGACAAATTTATTTGATGAGCAAATGATAAAGAGTCAAACCAGTTTTGGTTTATGTTAATCTAATCAAGTTTGCAAATAGTTTTTTGAAAGAACTTCAAACATTTGTGTCCAGTGACCTAATTTGGGGTTTACTGATTTTCTCTGCATTTAATTTGATCTGTTTAAAATGTGATATTACTCCCAGGAACAACATTGAATACCTCTGATTTAGAAGAAGCAAAAAATAATATTTCAGTAAGGTGGCTTATGTCAGATTCAACCATTAATTGAAGGATGACCTACATTTGCATTTGGCAATGACTCTGCTCGAGTGATGCTCTGAAACAATCTGAGCAAGCATGACGCAGACAGTCCCTGAGATCACAAACCCCCAAACCTGCACAAACCAGAGCCTGAGATTCTTTAGAATCCTGTTAACGTTTAAGTTACTGAACATGATATGAACAAATGCTACTTGCGATGATCAATGATAATCAGGGCCAGCACCAGAACTGGAAATTGTGGGGCACACATACATCCCTTTAAAACAATTATTAGTCCTGACTTGTTCTCAATCATTTTCTAAATTACAATGCATTCACTCCAAAAACACTTCACACTATTAGACATTGCTAGTTCTCCCCGTTGAAGTAAGACGACAATCATTCATTTAGTAGCCTAATTTGGTGCATTTAAATCAGCGTTATTCAAAATTGCCTGCTTGTCAAGTTTCATGATTTTTGGTGTCATATCAAGTTCTCATGCCACAGTCAGCAGTCTTACACTTAATAACAAAAGTGATGATTTGAAAGTTTAATTTGGCAAACAAAATTACATTTAATTGCCGAGTCCCACTTTTTAATCAACTCATGCTGTACCGAGAGCGAAAGCCGATATTTCATTGGAACATGGATCAGATATTATTCAATCAAAGCGAATTTAAGAGATTCTCACGTGAAATTGAAGTCCTTGGGCATGGAAGTTCTTCAGTTTCACGTGCTTTGCAGCAGATTCCACCAGTAGTAGTACTGAATCCGATTATGAACTCGGACTTCTCACGCTTTTGTTTTCTCAGGGGTTGGAAGCTATGAAATCGCATAAAGACATTTCAAATGGTTTTATTTTATTTCAACAATTTAAACGATCATGAAGTGCAGGATACATCACCTGATGTTCTGAGAAGGTAACGCGGAAGTTCCAGAGCAGTTTCTTTCGTAAAGCATTGGCCTAATTATTTTTTCTTTTTCTTTTTTACTATAATTGGAAAATGTGTTAATAAAGGAAAATTATTGAGAAATAGTCAGGACTAATTGCTGTTATAAAGGGGTGTATCTGTGCCCCCCAGTTTCCAGTTCTGGCACTGGCCCTGATGATTATTTTAAAGGAGAAGGCTGGGGAGGTGGAAGGAGATGAGAAGCATATTTCTTAGTAGACCTGAGTTGAAGCGGTGTACAGGGCATGGAGCCAGAGAAATGAATGAACACTGCCTTGGTTATAGAAGCAGCAAATTGGGCAGGAGGAGCTTAAGTGAACGACTGGACAGAAACAGGCTTGTGACCTGCCTGACTGAACTAACTCTAAAGCTCAATTTCACTAAGGGCACTTACATCAGATTTAACCATTTACTGCAGGATGACCTGTGTTTGAGTTTGGAGGAGAGACTGCTTGAGTGATGCTCTGGAACAATCTGAGCAAGCATGACACAGACAGTCCCTGAGATCACAAACCCCCAAACATGCGCTACCAAAGGGAGCAGGGGCACAAATTCACCTTGTAATAAAATCAAAGTATGAATGCAATTGAATGAAATAGATTAATTTGCAGCAGCCAGCATGTTGCATTTCCTTTGAGTTCCGGAAATGTGTATGGCTTACTGAATACAGATGGAGGAACACCTGGCAAGACACTCCTAAACTGACATGATATAAAGGAGATATACCACATTTGATGAGACTATGTGAGGCAACAAGCATGTCACATTTGAATTCAGGGCAGCATGCATGACCTTCTCCTCTGGGTATAGCTACCTCAGCAGCCTGCTGAATGCAGAGGAACATTCGGTAAGACAGTCCCAAAGTGGCTTGATACAAAGGAAATATGCTGTGACGGTGCATTCAGGAACCACTCGCGAGAACAGGAATTCCAAAAATCGTAAGCCTTTATTGAAAACAGGGTCAGGACCAGAAGACACAAGAATTGCCAAGCCAAAAACGAAATCCAAAAGGCGAAGTCGACTGGACAGGCAGGGGTCAAAAACAGTAAAGCAGATGTGCGATGGTACATAGACAGCAAGCCAAAATCGTAGTCGAAATCCAGAACAGAGAGTCATACACAGGGCATCCAAAACAGTAACCGTGGTCGTACAGAAAACAGGTCCAAAAATCCAAAAAGATAAAACAAGAACAGAAGGGCTAGGCAATATCAAGGTCGGGCGAAACAGTCGTGAAGAAACAATAATCAATTGGCATACGAGGAGCTCGGCACAAAAGAATACTGATCAACGTTCTGACAAGGAGTGAACTACAGTGAAGACTCTAAATAGACACAAGGGAAGTCACATGCTATGCAGGGAATAGGTGAATTGGATGAGAACTAATTACAGACGTAAGCACACATGGGGAAGTCCTAAACCACAACAATTGTCAAAAGCCAAGACACGGATGGGATCAACGCAGACAACCTATGATAGATAAACAGCTCCGGTCAAGGAGTTCTAAGTGCACAGACAATGAGTGCAGGAAAGCAATTAAGCACGTGCGAGAGATCTCGCGGAAATGCAGGGAGAGGTAGAGAATGCAAAGCAAGAGGCAGAGACTAGAACAGGGCGATAGCTGAGATTGAATCAGTAATAATTAGTAGAGGAGCAGCTTTACAAATTAACCGAAGTGTTCATTAGTAAGTTAGTAATATATCCATGGATTAGTTAAGTTAGTAGACTATGATACATAATATAAACGTTAGTATTATTAGTAATCTAGGAAAGCAAAGCGAAGGAAGTAAACGAGAATTGAAGTAATAATATGAAACACCAGAAACCATTGAAATCACCCGAAGCAAGTAAGCACACAGACTAGGAAGACGGACTGAACCAACTGATCACAAGACAGGGGAGACAAGTGCAATGAAACCTAAAAGGGCAAGAACAGAAAACCAGAATGTATAATAAACAAAAAGAATAAAGAAAAGACATAACCATAAACACAAGGCATGACATCAAAACATAACATATGCTATGTGAGATATGAGACTATGAGTGAGGACAAGCATGTCGCATTTCCTTTGATTTCACGCAAGCATGCGCAACCTTCTCCTCTGGTTGCGGGTAAATCAGCAGGAATGCTGAATGCAAAGAGAAACATCTGGCAAGACACCATAAGAGTGACTTGATACAAAGGAAATATTCTATGTGCATGCAAGTTCTCCTGGACTGAGTGAGATTGCATTTTTGTCAATTGAGAGTGCAGAAACCCCCAAACAAAGCCCCAAAACAAAACATCCTAGAAGGGCCGAAAACCTTAGGCTAGTATTTATAGCCTTTTGGAGCCAGAAATGGCATGCTCTTATATTTACTGCATTAGCTCAAATAAGGTGATTGGCATTATTCCCAGACAGTTTAAGATATTTCAAAGCGGGCTGAGTTGAAGGTCGCAAATGAAACATACAGATGTCGGAACAGACAACAGTATAGGCTCTGCAAAATAGATACATAACAACATCAACCTCTTCCATTCCAGAGTTGCCATCGGAGGGATTATGAAACTACTCTCACCTCGCTTTAAAGCCATTACATCTCCAAACCCGTTCCCATCTATGTTTCCTAATTACCAACTAAGTGTCAACTTGTTCAGTTGCGAGAATCAATCCGTGTCTATTTCCCCTCAGCTTGCAGTAATGTTCATTGCTATAATCATCAAGCATTTTCCCATCCATATTAATGGTAGACCTAACAAAAAACGTTGATGTCTTACGAAGCTTCTGAATTCCTGCAGCTCACAAAATGGTATTTTTTTCTACATTTGCGTCTGATCAGCTTGATAAGCCTAATAAAACGTTTATAAAAATGTAGTTTGCCAACTCAGGTCCGTGTGTTAAGGCTCCTCATGTAAAAATAAAACTCTACAAGCAGTGACATTACCACAATACAGGTTAACACTCAACCTATTTTTGAGTAAGAATCGGGTGATAGGTTGAATTAATTTACTGAGCAAATGGCGTCCAATAAACTGCATTGCCATTAACGATTGATACATACAGCTTTGTGTCAATGAGGAAGGCTACAATATGAAATCGCATGGACGGTAATTAAGTGAAATTTCTCGAATTCCATCTTAAATTAAGAAGTAATGTAGTAAATGCTGCTGAAGGTGGTTTTTAGACAAGGTTTAGATTTCATTTAGTTAGATAATATCTATTCCAGGAGCTGGACTGTAGATATTAAATGATTTTAAATGCATGCCATTTGTCAAACTTTCACGATCCACTAATAACCAATTTACTATATTATTCAACTACTAAAATTTTGACCAAAGAGGTGTGATAATTTAATTAATTATTATTATTATTGTTTGTTTTTTGTTTTTTATTTTTGCATCTATACAATATCACCATTAAGTACATTGTCAGTGTAGCCCTTCAGTGATCTGTCATTTATTAATACTTTCTTAATAATCACAGGCTTATATATTGGTCTTAATCATTCAATAACTAAATTGTGTGATTATTAATCAAGCAATCTTGAACAGGAACAGCTTGAAAGCAATCATGTGTTTAAGGGTAATAGGCTCACAGCATGTCATTTGAAAATCCTGTAATGTTGGTGTTACCGCTAGAGGGATGTTGGGCTTTAGGCAGTAAAAATAAAAATAAAACATGGAGTAATTGAAGCAAACAAGATGAGCTTGGGAATGCATAGCAGAAACTGGCAGGGTATCAGGATGGTTTGCCTGCTCAGCAACATTTTCTGATAAAGATGGCATTAGCTTAATTCAATTCAGTTTTATTTGTATAGCGCTTTTCACAGACAGTCACAAAGACGCTTTACGGAGCACAAAAAGAGCAATGTCCAGCCTCATCCCCACTAGCTTACAGCACAAGGGATGAGCCATGGTATGAGGAGGTGAGGCCGATACTAGGAAAGTATTAACAATGCTTGTCTACAAGGTGACATGCCTCCATAGCCATCACAATTGCGGGAGTGATTGAAATAAACCACTACTCGCAGATACAAGCAAGGTCCGAGCAAATTATCTGAAATTGGTCGCCTGCATGGTTGGCGCCAATTCAGGACAGGTGACATTTACCACAGTTAGACGACATGAGCTTCATGCTGGCAAAGATTTAAGGTCTTCCATGCCAAGCAATGTACAGCAATCCCAGCCTACACTGAGAAGAGTACTAGAATGTTTACAATCATGCAAAACCATTATTAGCAGAGATTGCAAGGAACCATGGCAATTTAGAATGGCAATACAGATAATTACAGAGTAGGCCTGCTTAATCAAAAATTCCAATACTTGCCAGTGTGGTCGAACAATTAGCGTTGAACATCCCCCATGGCCTCAGGCAGTGAATTCGTAAGTACACCCTCCAGCTGACCATACTTGAGGCTACTGTAGCGAACATTTTCAGCCACTTGGCTGCATGCAAAGTATGGAATGGAGCATCTGCGTCCATTTCCTCAATTTACCTGGACATTACGGCTAAAATGACACCTGCCAGGGGTAATGTAATGACATTGATTCTAGCAAACGTGCTTTAAGGCAGAGGATGTACGATTCCAAGTGGATCC
This sequence comes from Gymnothorax javanicus, assembly GCA_029692085.1. Lineage (NCBI taxonomy): Eukaryota > Metazoa > Chordata > Actinopteri > Anguilliformes > Muraenidae > Gymnothorax > Gymnothorax javanicus. The sequence goes on from CM056193.1 coordinate 57,827,224, forward strand.
AAGCTGCATGGCACCAATTAATAGAAACATAACAATGCGACTACGATTTGGACCAGTAATTTAAAGCACGGCCACGTGTCCTGAAACACTAAGCCTAATGATGAGACAGTCATCCGAATTACGGCATAATAATCAATAATGACCTGAAACAATTCCCATCGCCAACCATAACAAAGCCTAAAATAGCCACAGATCCACAAATTCAAATAAACGGTTTCCCTTTTTCATGCAAAAATGCATACTCCTACACAAAGCCAACATCAATGATTGCAATCGTTTTTATTTAGAATGAAAGAGGCAACAATTTTGGGAACAGCAAGTATAATTTATTTTATTTGAAATGTTTGACTGCCATTATCGCCTGGCGCAGAAGAGAGACGGAGTAGCACTGGACTTTAGTGTTTAGAGCGATTGTCTCTCCCGGCTTTGAACTGCTTTGATGCCGAGTGCAAAAAACCAACACAATAAGCCATAAATTTTTTAGCAGTCCAGCCCAATAGTCGTACAAACACAGGACGCCGTCCAATTTGCATGTGGCAGTTTGAACCTCAATGCATTAAAGTTCAAGTGTGCACCCTTAAAACCTCTGGGCAACATTTATTTGACACCAGCAAACTCCAGCCTCCTGGACAGTAGCTTCATGACTGCAAATGCAGATCAAAGCATTTATTTGCAGGGACAGAGTGTTGCCATGCTAAGCGTTAGCGCTGAATGGTCGACCAAATGCTTGTAGCTACATTTCGTGACTATGATGTGCAATGCCCCTTAGTTCATGTGGTGTAATGACAAATCTCACACCTGTTATGAAAGCATTTGATTAGGCGATACGCAGGCAGTGATTCCACTTCGAATAGCCCCGTTTAAAAAGGAAGATTTGAGGCTGAGCCTTCAAAGCCAAAGCTTTAACAAAGTTGATAAAACTCAAAATAAACTGATGATGTAAATACACCTTGCACACAATTCCAATTCTGTAGAGGAATTAATTGAAATCTCCGAAGGTTATACAAAGGACCTTATCAACCATGACTGAAAGGACATCCTAGCAATGCGTTTCAAATTTGATCTCAGCTGAATTGATGTAAAATAAAGCTTCCTGGTCAGATTCTGCAGATTGCTGATGATGAGACATTAAAAAAGGACTACCAGCTCCTTCAGCCAGAAAAACTTCAGTGTTTAATAACCGAGAAGAGTGTGCAAGCATAGAATCAATCTACACCGACATCAGCCAAATTAAACCTCTGCCGATGGCGGTACGTGGAGGAAGGACAACCCTAGATTTATTTGTGAATATTATATTTATTTCTGAATAGTATTATTAATTGCCCCCAAGAAAGTGGAAAAAAAAAAACACACTCTCCATAGCCGTTGGGCCAGATTAGCTTCAAACAAGCGGAGAAGCGGAAAAAAGCCGCTTCTACCCCGTAATGGCGACAAAGGTTACCTTGAGAGCAATCGTCCTTGCGAAAGCTGAAATTGACTGACTGCTAATAAATTAGAAGCAGATTTCTTAGCAAACCTGAGTGGGAGTGGTGTGGAGGGTGGGCAGCCAGAGAAATGAATTAACACTGCCTTGGTTATAAAAGCTCACCAATTGGGTGGGAGGAGCTTAAGTTAAGAACGATTGGACAGAAACAGGTTTGTGACCAGCCTGACTCCTGTGCCTGACTGAAATAACGCTAAAGCTCAATTTTATATGACTAATCCTGAAAAAAAACTGCTTTTGCCAAATTAAATGCTTTCTAAATAATAAAACAAATTAAAATGTCAACACTGTGGATCAATCAAGTAAATATAAACATTTTAAAATTTTCACACAATGTCCCAATGGTAATACTCTGGGAACTGATCCATTCAAAAAGGCTTAACAAGCATATAGTAGTTTAACAACACTGTTTACATGAATGTACAATACTTAATCAAGCATACAGCTTAAATGTATAAGAAATGTGCCCTCCTCCAACAGCCTTCATACTTGTACTATAATTGCCACAATTTGAAGCTAGACATGAATCAAGGTCAGACTTTTAACTCAGGTTAAAACCTGGACTGAAAAATAACAACTGGCACATCCATTCATGCAAGCCATGTACTTTGCTTTGTTCTGTAATTATCATGTTCATGCGCAAGAACTCAGCACATCGATCAGTACTGTGCTCACAGTGATTGTGTTTTCAGCTGAGAGGCACTCCGTAAAGATATAGGCAGCGCGGGGTCTAGCAAACAGTGGCAGACAAATTACTTTTTTCACTAAACTTAATTTTCTTTAAAAAAAAAAAAAAAAACTTATTATCAGCAGTGCTTTCGGCAGTTTTTTTTTTTTAAGCAAAACTGTTCAGTATGTCATCCTTGCTGGATCAAAGCATTATAAAATGTAATTACTACAAAGTAAAATAAATAATTTAAAAAACTTTTGGGAGTGTTTTTACCTCAGTGGTTTGAGCAACATAGTGGGTTATTATGGTGATTGTCAGTGTTAATTCACTTTGATGGCTTTAACATTTGCCTCCCTCTGTTTGGCATTACCACTGTACTTTCGTCTCTTTACTTGATTGCAACACTTAGGTTATGATTGTGGGGGTATGGGTGTTGGAAGTGGATGGGAGGAGCTATTTGGTTTTGTTGCCGTAGCTACATGCTGTTGCTTAGCAACAGCCAAGATGCTGCTGAGGCCAGCATGAGCGGGTCAGCACAGAGAGGAGGCTTGCCGCCCACACACATTTAGACTGGACTAATGTGGTCTGCAGCAAGACAGAGACATTGAACATTTGAGAACTCAAAACTGAAAAAATTAAGCAAATACGATAAATAGAGTGCGCTACCTTGAAATAGACTGTGCTGTGATCAGGCGCTTTTGCCCACTTTGCGGGTTTGATTGAGATTCGATGTTTTTCTGGTTTTGCATAAAAATCCAAGGTTTAAAGTGTAGGCCAACATGGTTCACAGTCTCAATGTCTGCCAAATTCCTTTATCAGTCATGTCACACTAAAAAAAAAAAAAAAAAAAATGTTAATGATGCTCTTTTATATATTTTCGAACATCTGAATATACAACCATCAATCATCAAAAAATGTGTTATGGCTATTAAGCCTGTAGTTATGAAATAAGATGTTAAAATCAAAGCAAAGCACCACAAATTACAGCAAAGAAAGTTAGTCACCAAGTTCTTGATGGGATTCTGTTTCTAAGTGAAAATAATGATTTTGCATTTAAAATTCAATTCAGTGGCTCTATCACAGTAGGGCAGGCTACAGAAGATCATTTTGATCCTGTAGAATGCAAATATAATCAGACATCCACACAAGGGATAAAAGATACATTGTATTTGCCAAGAAGAATAGCCATTGGCCTTTTTTGTTTTTGAAAGATTGAAAGTTTAACTGATCAACAGTGGATTGTGACTGCTTGCAGCCATTATAATTTCAAGTAGAAATCACCTTCACTTTTTTAGTCATTGCAAACCAATGTCATGGTGTCGGGACATCTTCCTTGCCGCCACCACTCCGGTGGAATGTTTTGGATACGTAGAAATTTCAAAAGTTTCTCTTTGAATGACTAATTTGACCATGTACTCATGCTCATGGGCTCTTCGGTGCAAGTGGTTGATCCAATTAAACTGGAGGACCTGGGGCTGGTGTGTAAAGATGCAGACTTGGAATATGTGGATGTGAACAATGATTATAAGTGACAGTGCTTTGCATCATAGAATGGGTCTACTACAGAAACCAGTTCTTTTAAGGTAAACATTTTTAAAAAAACAATTTTCAACTGTATGTTCACATCTCAAGTAAAATGGATTTCATACATTTGCATTGTTGTAGGTAGAGAGCATGGGGGAGAGGAGTAACAATCAAACAAAATCAGCAGAAATAAGCTGCTTTTCTCTGAAATAGTCAACTGTCCACAAGACACACACACACACACACACACACACAAACATATGCACGCGCACACATCCACACGCACAAAGGCACACACTCAGGCATAAACACAAATACGTTCTCGAAAAAATGCTCACACAAAGACACACACACACATACACACACACACACACACACATGCACGCAGACACACACACACACACACACACACACAATCACATACACGGGCATGCACGCATGCACACACACACTCACACGCATACAAAGATACACACATGCACACATGCACACACACACACACACACACTAAAAGGCTGAATTATGCTCCCTCATATCCCTGGATACAATGGGTTCACCTGGAGAACTGGTTGGAGCAAGTCACCAGCTGAAAGGAGCTTAGCTCAGTCAAATATAATTCCAATTTGAGTCAAACTTTTATTGCATATATAGCTTCCAATTTTAGGCATATAGCTGACATATCCACTGATGGAGAATTGGAATCTACTGGGTCTTCTGTATCTTAAAGGAGGATGTATCAAATTAGGCTCTTAATTAAAATGTACTGACTGTGTTGTGTCAGGGTTTACTGAAAATACACATCTTCACTCTCTCTTTGCAGACACAAAGATTGATGGATTGACAGACAGATGGGCAGACAGATAGATTGTTACATCCAGACCAGGTATTAAATGCGGAGGTAGAGTACAATCCAACTGATAGTTTATTGACAGCTTTATACGGTATTTAGGGGACGGAATGCCTTAGGAAGAGGCGGGGAAGGAACCCCAGATAAAGATAGCATAGTGCAGATGTAATAGACATAGCTGAGCTGTCAATAGTTATCCAGTGGCATCCGGGATAACAGCCAGGTGGAGTGCAAACTTTGCAGCATTGAACTGTCCCACAGGAGGAAGGAGTTGCTTGAGAGAAACATGGTTCCAATCTTGATGACTGTAGTAGGACTGGGAGCCTGTTAACTAACAAACTGGACAAGAAACAGACTTAGAAGAGTTAACAAGAAAGCAGTCCCAAACCTGGACCCTGCTTATGCTTGGGAGCTTGTTCCTATTAAACTGAACTAACAAACTGACTCCTGCTGCGTAACTGGGGTGTGGTCCCAATCCTGGACCTGGTTAAGGATTGGAAGCTTAATCAATCCTAAAATTAAGTAATGAGAAAGACTTTCAGGAACAGCAGTACAAGTTGCATTAACCAAAGATGGAGAGTTTTCACTAGCAATACTGACTGGTTCCCATGCAAAAATGGCAACTTACAGTCCAGCAACTTGCGACACAAAAAAAAAAAAATTGAGGAGAAAAAGTCCTGTAACTCTGTATTCCAACACCTGTCTACTGTCCTGGCCAGATGGTGATGTTATCCACTGCCAACCTCCCTCTGCAAGTCTCCTCTCGTAAGCTGGCCCCCCTTTGTTGGCCCTTTTCCCATCTCTGAGGTCATCACCCTGTCAGTGTCTAATTATCTCTGCCCATGTCCCTGCGCCACATTCACCCAACTTTACATGTTTCTCAGCTACGACCTCTAGGGTCTAGCCCTCTTTCTCCCCCAAGACCCCCCCCCTCCCAGGATTATTGATGGAGGCAAAGCCTTCACTGTTAAGAGGCTGCTCAATTTTTGTCGGTCGAGACGAGGCCTCCATTAACAGGTTGGTTGGGAAGGATATGGCCCAGAGGAGAGGTGTGGGCTTCTAGCCCGCTTCATCTTGGATCCCGGGATGATTAAAGACTTCCATGGAAGCAATCCGGAGGCCCTGCCTGGGAAGCCTGGAGGTCTGAAGATCACGGCCAATCAATATTGGTTTTCAGCTTTGTCCCTTGCATTCAGAGATTTTGCTGGATTCTCTGAATCTTTTCATGATATTACATGCCATGAATGATGAAATCTGTAAATTGTCTGCAATTGCAGAACAGTTCCACCTAAAAGAAAATAAATATATTGGGTTGCTTTCACAGTATGCTTCAGGCCATTGTCCATCTGTACTATGATGCACTATCCAATTTTGATTTCAAGTGTTTGGCTGAAATTTAGCAGATATAATAGTCCCACACAATTCAAAATTCATCCTGCTGCTTTTGAAATCAGGAAACACAAGAAAACAGTTCCATTATTTATTTATTTATTTATTTATTTATTTAACCTTTATTCAACCAGAGAAGTCCCGTTGAGATTGAAATGTCTTTTTCAAGGGAGCCCTGGGGGTAGAGGTGGAGAGGGAGAGGACGAATTGCACAGCCAATTAGATCAGGGGATGATTGGGTAGATGATTTACAGCCATCTACTTTATATGGCAATGCAAAAACATTACTTTGACATGCTTCACAGATGTGCTGAAATGCTCAGCTCCTACCCTGTTCTATGCTCTTCTCTTTCCACCCTTCTTTACAAGTTGATCTTTGTTTCATCTGTTCATAGGGTGTTCCAGAACTGTACATGTTTTATGGGAAATTGATCTGGTCTTTCAGTTTCAGGTGCTTATCAATGGTTTACATTTTGAGGTGAATCTGAATTAATTCTGAAGAAGTCTTTAATGATTATTGATGTTGATACAGGCAATCCTTTCTCTCGGGGGAAGTTATTGATCTGACTGGCTCTTGAGAAGGGGGGCTCTTCGATTTTTTTTTTCCTTCTGTAATCCACCACACTTGCTACCTGTGGTCTTCCTGGCCTTTTGGTGTTCCTGAGCACACGAGTAAATTAGAGATTTTAAAAATTAATAATCCAAATAGTTGACTTGAGCACATCTAATGTTTTTTCTATCTCTCTGATGGGCTTGTTTTGATTTTTCAGCTTAATAATGAGTTGTTTTACTGACTATGACAGCTCTTTAGACATCTTATTAACAGTTAACAGCGATAGATTCCCAATGGAAATGCCACATCTGAAATCAGTTTGAGATGTTTCATCTATATACTTGTGAATAAAATGACACCTTGGCTATGGAACAGATGAGCACCTAAATGTCCAAATACTCTTGATCCCTTAAACAGAGGGGGCCAGCATATAAAAGTACGCCAATTCCTACACAGTTCACCATTTCTGAATGTAAAAATCCTGAAATTAAAGCAGTTAGTCTGCACTCTGAACAAATTTTATTATAAATTCCAATATGTCGTAATAGACAACAAAAATATTAACAATGTCTTTTTCCAAAAATTTATGGAATTGAGTGGCAGAACAATAATCCTGCATTCCTGGTACAATTACTAAAGCTCTGAGGCTAAACAAGTGATTACAACATTGTCTAACCTGAGGGGAAGGATGACATGTGAGAGGGAAATGTAATTCCCACCCATCTGTTCGCTGTAATTCTCCCTCACAAAGCCTCAGCTAATAAGCCTGGCAATGAAAGAATAAAACACAGTGTAATCATCTCAGTCTTGCTCTTTCCCACCCATCTATTCAGCACTTTACCACCCTGATTTTCAAATCTCCTCTCCCTCTCTTACTGGTTTATTTTTCAACAATAAGTGGTATTATTCAAATGTTACTGACTACAAGCCTGACTGGGAATACTGGAAAATCCAGAAGGAAAAAAGTAAAAGATGAAAAAATAATTCCATAATAAATCTACTCTTAGAAGCTAAGTGTCTCCACATGTCTGCAAACTGTAGCAGACTGCAGGTGAACATACAGATGAATGTATATGTTTTGGTGTTTGTGCGGGTTTTGTGTGTTCTGTGAGGGTTCCTACCATGTACCCTAGTTACCTCACATATTCCACATACGTGCACTTGGCTAAACACACTGAAAACAGAATGTGTGAGTGAATTGTGTGGGTGCCTGAGATAGCTTGTCGACCAATATTCCCCCCTCTACCCACATTGGTATATTTCAGCCTTTTTATTGGATCTGCATTCAACTGAACTCTGTTCAGTGTCATTTTCAGTCAGATTCTGTCAATATCAATCGCTAAAAATTGCAAAAAACATTTATGGAACAAGAAGAACATGAACTTTTTTTTGGGTAAGCGCTGTAAAAAGTGTTTTCTTTGCCTTTAAATAAAGGCTTAACATTTTTTGCATCAATGTTTATTGCTCAAGAATCAGATCTCATTCTGAAAGTCAGTGTCCCTTTCTTATTGACTGACTAGCTGACTGATATACCTTGTTGACATTGAGTGCGATATCTATTTTTGTCAATAGGGGTCAGCACTGATGCACTTGCAGGCCGATGTCAACACATACCAGCGGATGAGGATATGCAGCATCAAAAAGATGCCAGCAGGAGGGCTCGTCCAACACTATAGACCCACAAAACGAATTATGTACTAAGCATGCCTCACAGTTGTTCTTTTGCCATCAACTGCATTAGGAAAAGGCCACAAGCCATACTATGACACTCCATAGCAACTGCACTCATGCAGTAGTTCCATTCACTCAACAATTAGGCTGCAAACCCAGGGCAAAAAAAAGACAGTAAACACTGATGTAGCCAAGTTTTTCAGTCTTGTGTCCCAGGGCACGCGGAGAAGTCACCGTCATGCACTATCCCTGGGATACTGCAACACTCTCAGCAGCATTTGTTTCGATTTTTTTTTTTTTTTTTTTTGTAGCAGGAGTTTTATTGCTATTTTTACACAAAGTACTGTTTGTAATAAATATGATAAATTGGAAAAAAAATCCTTCCTAAATTGTACACACCATCTTGTGTTTTTTTTTTTTACTACCCACAAACAAAATACATACAATATCTGCTATACAAGTGCAGATACAGGCTAATAAAAAATCTCATTGATACGTAGCTGTACTTAATTACTTATTAGCAACAATGGATAGAAATAGGCTGCAGTCTAGCTCACCTGGGACACCGCCTGGCTGCTGCTTCGGTCGCCATTTTTTGTTTGAGCCGCAATGGTAGCTGGGATAGTAGCACACAGCTCTCCCCTCTGATATCACATGTAAACATAAACGAGGCCAAGCTGAAGTCCAGTGGTAGTAGCCCGTAGTACTAACAGTGCTTTTAGTGTTAATCGGGTCGCCAGAGGGATTTGTGGCTCAACCTAGAACCAATTGCTCACCAGGAGCTGACAAGCACAGAAGGTTCAACAGTGAAGTGGAGGCTGAGGGGAAGTGGGGCTTGTGTGCTGCCATTTCTTTGCACCTACCAAATGAAGAAACACTCACTTTACCTGGCTGTGGGCTAGTTTGCTTGGATCATTGTTTGGCTGCGGTAGTGTTTTAGTTACCATTTTGTCTCTGAGCAACCATGGGAGTTGAGACGGTTTTTACATGGCTCTCACCTCTGATGTTGCATGCAAACATGGAAGTGGCCAAGTTGTAATGGTGGCTAGCAACACTACGAGCACAAACAAAGCTAACAATGCTAGAATGGGTATTGGAGGGGTTAGTGGCTGAAACATAGACCGCATATTCACTGGGGTAACGTGGAGAAACCAGAGAGAGGGCAGTACACATTCACAAAAACGCCAGCCTGCCACTGGGGGCGCATCGCCATTATTAGTGGTAATTGCCGTACAATCTGTATTGCTCACCTGTACACGCCTGGCTCTTGTGCAGCAAGGAATGGCAGCAGTTAGCTACCCAGTGAGACATGAATAGCCTATCAGCTGCTAGGGAAGAGCAGGCATCAGCACCACCTTCCCCTTGTTCTCTTCACCTGGGGAGGAGGAAGAATGTCCCCTCTGACCCAAGTGGGGCACCTCTCATGGCTAACAGAGCTAATGTCTTACAGGACATATGTGTCAAAGTGTGTAGTGCTGGGAAAAAAAACTCTTGCAGGATACATGAAGACACGCTCTTTAATTGTAAAAAATTGCTGGTGCTGTCTCTGGCTGGAGGGAGCAGCACGAACATGCCTGACATCATGTTGAGAAAGATGAGCCTAGTATCCGTGTATTTCCAGGTTAAAATAAAGTTTGAACTAGAACTAGATATCAAGCCAGTTAGACATTCAAAAAATGAGACAGTCGGCTGGTAGTGACCTTCTTTATTAGCTAGCTAGACGCAATGTTATCTTCTATTTACAAAGCAACTGGTTGTGGATCTATTTCATTATTAGGAGGAAGGGGCCTGGCGCCTTAGCTTTTTGGTGGTGTTATGAATAATTGAGCAATGCCAGTAGCTAGAAGTCACAAATGTAGTCGGGTTTGGGTTTATGCATCTATTTTAATTATTTCCATTTGAATTTTAAAATGCCAGTCCAAAAGACTGGGAGATGGGTGCGTGGCTAAATCCTTATAGGCAATACATACTGGAGTCAGTGTTGAGTGTTGCTGTTGGCTGGGAATGTCTCAAGTTACAGAAATTGAAGGGCTTGCAGCCACAAACTGCAAATGCTTTCAAAAACAATTGATTAGTAAAACTGAATTTCGAGATTCAGTTCTTAATATCCACAGCAAATATTTATTTTATATTGTACAATAATTTACTGATCAGTCCAGCATGGATGTATCGCCCATGCTGCTAATTGTAACAGATTCCTCCGACTTTGATTCCCTGTCATCATGGATTTCTGACATGATTTCCATTTCTTCGCCAGAGGGATATTCTGGTTCAAACGGATATGGCAAAATGAGCCATTCTAAGATGTTTTCTGCAATTTTTACGGCTCTTTTCTTATTTATGAGTGCTTCAGACAGCAGTACTTCATGTGGCCAAGCAACCAGATGACATCACACTCCCAAGATGCACTGTGAACTTAAAAATATGGCAGACCCCCAGGGAGTTCATAACATGATATGGCCTTACTTTTGCAGTAAATGACATCAAAAGGAATGGCCAGAGAGCGATGATTTTGCTTAAATATTTGTTGTCTGACAATTATCTAAATTTCAAAGGTTTCCTTAGTCTATAAGGTAAGCATTTCATGCAGTCTTCTAGGTGGACCTGCAGTATTTTTCTGAACAATTAGGGAGTTCTAAATGAACACATGGATGCATTAATAGAAGAGGAAAAAAGCTGCTGAGTGCACTAACTGTAAGGTCACGCCTCCAAGCCTCCAGCTCGCCAGCCTACTAGGACCCTGTGCTGTTTACTTGCTGTTACCAGTTCGTTTATTAAAGGAACCTTGATTCCTGTTTTTTTATCCTACATTGTGTTATTGTAATTATATTCACAGTAGGCTTGTTTTGGAATCTCAGTTCCCTTTTTATTTCCCATCTGCACTGTTTGTGTCAACTGCAGTGCAGTATTATAATAAATCTTCATTCTTTTAATCCTGCGCTTGAGTCCAGTCGTCCATTTCCTGGCCTTTGAACGAAACGTTACAGTAAGAGTATTTTTAAGGACTTGACATTGTTACTGACAAGTTTCTTCACTGGTCTGTTAACTGTTGATGATCTGATGTCAATAGCAAAAGCAATACCAATATAAAGGAGTATTCCGCCTCTGTAAAGGATCCTTTTCCTAAAACTTCACCGTATATGTAGTTGAAAGGCAAAAACTTTTTTGAAATTGGTGGTATGTAACCCAAGAAAACAGAAAAAGGGCTGTGGTATTTTGTTTTGCTTAAAAAATACAAAAAACCTATGATAACCAGAATGCACTGGTCTCATTGCTTTCTAATCCCAGGTCACTCAGCTAAAGTGTAAAATGATATCATCCCCAGCTCATACCAAGAGCCGGGCTAGGTTTGCGTTGTCTTTTTTGCGTAGGAAAGGCGGATCATTTTCAAGGAGTTAGGAACTTTCCTAAGCAAAAAAGACGACTCCAACCCAGCCCGTCTGTTTGTATGAGTTGGGGACGACACCACTTTGCACTTCAGGGAAGTGGCCTGGGAGCTGCTTTAGAAAATGTCATGAGGAAGAGAAAAGATGCAAAACGGAATTCATAAGGGCTTAGGAAGAAAACCGTGCTCATACAAGAGCCCACATGCACTTACAATAGGCAACGCGATCACGCGTATCTTGCCCATCATGTTCGTTTGTTTTTGAAAATATTGCTGCCGCACAATATTTTGGGTCGGCGTTATCTCCTTTCTTTTCATGAAGGATGGTTCAGGGTACCTTTTGCTAAACATGATAAGTCAGGAAGCATTGAAGCATCTTTCCTTTACATTTACAGATTTTGAACACGCTTATCATGGCTGCCACAAAAATAATTCCAGGTCATTTTCTAGGAGTCAGGAACTTTTCAAAGAGTAAAAAAAAAATAAATAAATAAATAAATAAAAATATTCAAATTCAGCCAAAATGTTAAGGAAAGGTGCTTCAGTGCTTCCAAACCTATCTTCTTCAGCAAAGGCTGCATCAGGTATTCACCAAATTCCATCCTCCAAAATGACATGCAGTCAACTGATCTCTGGTAAACCGCTTTGGTATACGCAAGTCGTCGCTGGTTTCCCTTACCCTAACCTTAAATCTAACCCCTAACCCTAAATTACGTTTATGCATTATAAAATCATTACCATAAACATGTCTAGTTACAAATGTGGGACGATTTCAAGTACATTAACAATCTGAAAGTGCTAGGAAACAGGGAAATCACGCATTTTGCACCAGGCATCAAGTTTACTTAGGTATCCAGCAAAAGTTTGTCCATATCTTCATCGGAAATATCTCCAAACCTGGCTTTAAAAGTTCGCCAGTGATCACTTTGGCCTTTTATATTTATCCTGGCCTTCAATCGATCTTCTTCCTGGGCTTTTCTAGCACTTTTATAGGCCAAATCAGTCAGGTATTTCTTTGGCCGCGGCATTTTGCTCTTGCCAACTTCTCTTAATTTCTGTGTCCACCGCGCACATCAGCTTTCACGTGACATTATTTTTGCATACTCATGAATACTAATGAGGTATTTCAAATGGTGCGGGGAGTTTTTGTGGGTCGCAAAAACTATTTTTACATTCAATATTTGGGGGATTGCAAGCGTTCTCGAAGAAAACATTTATTTATTCCCATTTGTTTTGGTCATATCTGTTAAATTATATCAAAAAAGAGAAGATTGATTACCTTTAATGTCAGTTTAGGGGAAGGTAATAAGTGACGACCGGTACACTGAACCATCCTTTATGAAAAGAAAGGAGAGAATGCTGGCCCACTATTCCTTGTGAAGGGCTCTAATTTCTTGGTGCAGCGCAGGGTGGTGCAGCCCACGCAGTGGTAATTTCGTTCGGTGCAGCCCGCGCAGTGGTAATTTCGTGCGGTGCAACACTGTGCACAGCCACTTTGGCAATTTGGTAGACGGACGTGCACCGAGATGGGTGTGGCGGCGTAGTAGGGGGAGGTGTCACATATTCATCATGACGCAGTGACAATTTCGCGGGGAAAGGCTCCGCCCGAAAAGTCGAGAGAGAGCTCGCCAGCTCCAACCTGGTTTACTTTCTGTGCAGTGGTAATTTGGCTGACCGGCGCACAGTGCGCACACGTCACCGAAACCTCATAGGCAGGTTTCCAGAATGTCAGACACATTTCAATGAAATAAATAATTACAGCAACCACTATTTAGTGTAACTATCTGAATCAGCACATAAATTATAGTATCTATATCGATTGTCCTGATGTCAGATCTAAGGCAGTTGGCACGCAAAATGGAAACTCAACCTGGCTTAATCAACGCAGCTGAATCTGTGATGCAAACTGACGACTTCACATCTTTCTCAGCCAACCACAAACTGCCTCGGCATCAGGTAGTGCGTATATATATAATGCTTGCGTTCTGTGCTCAGTAAAGCCGCTTGCACACTGGATGCGAAACGAATTTTTCACACGACTGATTACATTCAAAGTCAATGCAAAGACGCGAATACACGCGTGTATTCGCGTCTTTGCATTGACTTTGAATGTAATCTGTCGTAAAAAAAAATTCGCTTTTAGGTCCAGTGTGCAAGCGCTTAATACTATTATTGTCACTTAGGTTTCATCGTTATTAGTGGGGGAAAGGAATACAGCCTGATTGCTATGATCTCGTACTGAGTTAAGATCACATATTGAAAATAAATGTGTAACGCATCTTGCATTGTTGTCCATGCATGTTAATCCCAAAATTTTAAGCAGCAACAGGGTGTAATAATAGGAACACGCTATCCATCGTTTTTCTTCCCAATGATGCAGGCAGAAGAAATAAATGAGCAACCGTCGTACTTCATTCCAACTTCATAAGTTTGAATGATCTGACGTAGTTTCGTTTTGAAATTCCATTCAAGTTCGCTAATGGTAATAATTCGCGAATGCCCTAGCTAGCCAGCTAACTCATATTCGTAATGTCTAATATAGACGTAAGCGGTGCAGAAAACATGCCTGAAGCAGCAAAGTAAAATGCAACATTAACGCATCATGCAGATATAGGACAGAGGCTTCTTTATTCCAACAATTTAAAGTTGAGGAGAGGAGCTCATTTGATTGGTGAAGATTTGACTCGGCTGTGTTAAACCCACTCGCGCCTTCTCACCTCCCTCTTTGCCACTTGCGGCGGCAGGAGGGACAGAGGCGGGACAGAGGAGTACTTGCGCCGGGCACGAAATTGCAAAATACGCCTGGATACACCCCGTTGGCGCGGCGTTCCCCCCATTCGCTGCGCCTGCGCCTGGTCAACGAATTTAGAGCCCTAAATGTAAGACACCATCTATCCGGCCAGTCATGATAACAAATGAACGTGACAGGAAGGGACGCATGATAACTTTGCCAAGTGTACAGAGGGCTCCCAAATTACTGGCACCCCTGACTGACAATGCACAAACAATACTTTTAAAAATTGTAAAAAATATATTCATAGAGAAACTCTAAATAACAACACGTGAGCAATACTGTACGATATCAATGTTCAAATGGAAGCAACCAAAATCATTTTATGATTTAATTAAAAATCAGTTTCCTCCAAATCAAGATTTTACAAATAATGGCACCCTTAAAGATTACTGTAAATAACATCTACCAAATTTAAACCAGGTTTTAAATTCCACTTATTTAGGTTTTATTTTAGTGTTAAGGAACTATACTGAGCCATTACATCACTTCCTGTTTCACTAGGGTATAAAAATGAGCTAACACACATGAAATATCCCGTTTTCATCCAACACCGTGAAGAAAACAAGACAACGTTCAGCTCAAAAGTGTCAGATGGTTATAAACCTTCATAAATCTGGTAATGGCTACAAGAAGATACACAAACAATTGGATATGCCACCGAGCACTGTCAAGACAATTATTTAAAACATTCCAAAGATACAGAACTGCTGAAAACCTCAAGGGTAGAGGACGCAACTTCATTTTGCCCCCCAGGATACTGAGATGGATGGAGAGAATCACTGTGAAGGAATTGCAGGCCTTGGTGGCATCTTGGGGTCACCAGGTTTCAAAAAGCACCATCAGGCACCACCTCCACAACCACAGGCTCTTTGGAAGGGTTGCCAGAAGAAAGCCTTTTCTGACCAGAATACACAGAAGCAAGCATTTGAAGTTTGCCAAACACCATTCAAATTATGACTGGAACAAGGTGCTTTAGTCAGATGAGACCGAAATTGCACAATTCAGTCAGATTCAGCATCGGCATGTTTGGCGCTGAAACAGAGGTGAACACAAGGGGAAACGCACAATACCCATGGTGAAATATGGTGGGTCAGTCATGTTTTGGGACTGTTTTAATTCAAGAGGTCCAGTGGCACTGGTTAAGGTTAATAGCATTATGAATTCCACCAAGAATCAGGATATGTTGGCTAACAATCTTGTTGCCTTCACCAGAAGACTGGGACTTGGCCGTGGGTGGACTTTCCAACAAGACAATGACCCAAAGCAAACCTCAAGATTCAGTCAGAAATGGTTCAGTGACAACAATGCTAATGTTCTGCAATGGCCATCTCAGTCGCCAAACCTCAATCCAATTGAAAACCTGTGGGCTGAGTTGAAGAGGGCAGTTGATAAATGCAATTCCAGGAATGTGAAGGATCTTGACAGGATTTGCTTTGAGGAAGGGTCCAAAATCCCCCCAAATCTGAGCCATAACCTCGTCAAAAATTACAGGAAAAGACTTCTTGCTGTTACCCTTGCCAGAGGTGGCTGCACTAAGCGCTAAATGAAGGGCGCCAATAATTATGAAACCTTGATTTTGTTGAAATTTATTTTGTATTGAGTGATTGTTATGATTTTGATTGTTTCCATCAAAACATAAATAAAGTGTTTCACATATTTGTATATTCCGTTTCTCTATAATTTTATAATTGTTGTTTTTTTTTTTGTATTGTTTGTACTCTGCCAGTAAGGGGTGCCAGAAATTTTGAGCCCACTGTAAGTGCAGTCAGATTCTCGTAGAACTATGGTTGTCTTCCCCTAAATCCCAGTTTACCAGATGTAATAGGCAATGCTTGGGCTGTTGTCAGATTTATTTTATTTTATTTTATTTTACAGATTTATCTTTGGGAAACATTGTTTGAAAAGCGATGGATCATAAACTTTCACATACCGTATGTTGACAAATAGGAGAGCCTCAACTCATCTTTGCTCTTGAGGTACAAGGTCTTTTTTGAGACTCCTTTTGAACTACATGATTAGCTAATCTGTTTGACATCAGCAGTACCATACTCCGAACCTTTTATTGCCACTTGTCACCTCTTCATTATTCCTAAAATGCTCTTGTGCCTTTTTTTGGTGTATGTTGCAGTCACATATTTATATTTTAAATAGCTGTATAACTTCAATAAACAATAGAATTCACAAGTTGAAGCATAAAATAATGTGTTTTTGTTGTTTTCAAAACATGATAAGATAATTATGCTTTTCAAATCACCCATTCTTTTATTTTATTTACATTTTCCCTCGTGTCAACTTTTTGGGGTTGTGTAGCATTTACTATACAGTGAGCACCATAATTCATTGGACTGTGCTGCATTTTTGCTATAGTTCTGTGCTCAAGCATCTTGAGTTCAAAAGGAGATTGCATTAGGCTGTGTAGATTTACCTAATGGAGGTGCTGCAGTAAAAGTACTAGAGCCATAAGCAACAAAAAGGTTCTACTTCTATGCACCAGGAATGTTGACTGAAGATTGGACAGGATTCCCATTGAAAATTTGACGTAGTACATTTTCAGAAAAGGGAAAGGTTGGCCTGCTGATGGTGCCACAGGGAAGGTCATTGGGTCACCAAGATCACCTCTTTACGCCAGAACCAATCACGGAAGTTTTTACGATTCCCATCAAAACTGCCTGATTATTGCATTCGGCAATGTTAATTTTGGCCAGCTGATGGCGCTACAGAAAACATTACAGAGCCACGAAGATCGGTAACTTCCTCATGCATAGAAATGTTGGCATGAGCATGATTCCCATTAAAATTGTTCGAGCCATTGAAATTTTTTAAAAAAGAAAGTTTGGCCAGGACATGGTGCTAGGTCATTGGGTGACCAATATCAGTAACAGCCTATCTATTCTGCGCCAGAAATTATCACTCGAAGTGTGACACGATTCAAATCGAATTTGTTAAAGGAACCACTGAAATGCTGAAAAATCTTACCTATTGTACTTGCCAGACTATAATTAAATACTTTCAAGCAAAGTAATCGCTTGCTGCCCTTTAGTTTTTATTTAAAGAGGAACTAAAAGGGGTTTTAAATTTCAATATTTTTGTGTTTTCGTGGTAGATTATGAATAAATAATGCAAAAAGAAAAATCTGCTTGAGAGATTTGGGCAAGAAATAAGTTTTTAGGGGCACTTTGTTCCTGCGCCCACATTGTCAGAAATCCGAAAAGCGCGATTGTAAATGTGAACACCAGACGTCATTCTGAGACTCAGTTGCACTGTGTGCCCTCGCTTTACAGTGTACAAGTCCGCCTTAGTGCTACATACAGTCACGCACATGCAAATTAACTTGTTCGCGAAAATAGGCAGTTTAGATCATAAGGACTCACTAGTAGCCTTTCTTTGTCCTTTCCTGAAATACGGCATCTGGACAGATTTAATTATAACATGCACTTAGTTCCGTACATCGTCAACTGGTTTTATAGCAAGCTGGTCATATTCGACAAATCCTCTACAGCACTGACTCATGAATGCAATAAGTTTCGTGGCTTTGTGGAGTTGTCAATGTTTCTGCAGGTCATCAGCGATGTCACTTGTTTCAGTCATTGGCACAGTAAACGTCTTCACAGTGAACAAGATCTCACACCTACATGGATAGTGAGATTATTGACAATGTTCATTGTACAGCCTCCAACTACACAAGATCGAGGCATTCTATATAACAATCCCAAAGGCACAGTTTTAGCTCGGATATTTCGCATGGATCATACGCACTTGTATATCCACGTCGAATCGAGTGCTACAACGAGTCTCAGTACAATGTTGAATGCATACATTAATATGTTATTTGCTTTTCAGAAATCGCAATGCAGGTGGGCTGGTTTTTTATCTTCTTTTTTCAACGCAAATAGGACGATTGAGCTTGGTTACTAATATATTTGATTTACCTAAAACTGCCAAAATTGCGAAAAAGTCAGGTATGTTTGAGTTCCTCTCTAATTTACTGCAAATATAAGATTGTATCCTGGTTTGAATTTCCTAGGGCCCATGACATTTCTAAGATCACAAAGCATCTTGGGAGTGTGATGTCATCTGGTTACTTTGGGAGTTTAAAACACACCCTGGCTGCGTCCAAATAGTCTTTTTAGCTTTGGAAAGTTCCTAACTCCTAAAAATAATTGCGTGGCAGCCATGATAAGTGGATTCGAATTCTTCAAATGTTAAGGAAAGGTGTCTCAGTGCTTCCTAATTTACAACCTTTAGCACAGGGTACACAGAACCATCCTTTTCGTAAAGAAAGGAGATAAAGCTATCCCACAATTCTCCGCAGCTGCTATATTTAAAGCGGCGACCACTCATCCTACCAATCGCGTAAAGAAACGTATATGATGGGCAGGCGACTCATGATCACATTGCCAAAGTGTAAGTGCATTCGGATTCTCCAATTAGCGCGGTTGTCTTACGAAGCAGTTAGGAATTCCCTTTTACACCTTTCCTTTCCCTTATGACGTTTTCCACAAAGGTTAAAGAAAAGTGGTTAGGGATTAGTGGATAGGCCATAATTTTTTGACTATTCGGACGCAGCCCCTGTCTGAGCCACTCCTAAGTGAGAAAAGCATCCTGAAATCTCCCAAAACATCTTAGAATGGCTTATATTTTGCTGTATCAGTTTGAACCAAAGCAATCATCAGTCCATTTATAGGCTAGGAGCGTAAGCAATAAGGAAATGTTTCTCTTTTTAGCTTCTCAGGGTAAGGTTATCTGAACTCTTGGTCAACTTAAATGGCTGAGATGCGCATTTGAAGCTGACAGTTATGACAGGGCAATTTTCAATTAGGCAAGCTTCTTATATATCGACCAGTGCTGTTCATGTCCTGCAATTGACGAGCACATTGTATTTTTTGGTCGCATACACGATCGGTAATTTATGTTGTGGTAATGTGATAGAATGTGAGTGCGTGTGGAGCTTAGTATTTGACAATTTTGTGGTGAAAGAATGTTTTCCTTTCCACTGGTTTCGTAAATTGGGCTTTTTGAGCGGACAGAACGAAAACAAACACCAGGCTATTCTAAATAGACAAACATGACAAAAAAAAAAAGAGATCAGGATGGCAAAAATGCAATCGCATGACTGCTCTAAATGTGTAGCCTATTCCTGGCACCTCCTGGGTCAGGAAGCTATTTATTGGTTCTGTCATATTCTCTGAAGCACCACCACCAGGGCTGCGTCCGAATACTCTTTTTTCCCTAGGAAAGTTCCTAACTCCTAAAAAATGATCCGGAAATAACTACGTGGCAGCCATGATGAGTGGATTCGAATTCTTCAAATGTTATGGAAAGGTGTCTCAGTGCTTCCTAATTTACCACCTTTTAGCTTTGTGGCACCTTTCCTTTACATTCAGACAATCCGAACACTCTTATCATGGCTACCGCGTAAATACTTCCGGATCGTTTTCTGGGAGTTAGGAACTTTCCTAACCAAAAAAGACTATTCCGACACAGCCCTGATCTTTCTGGTGCATAGAAAAGGTCTGTTGGTGATGCAGGTCACCCAGTGACGTTTGCTATAGTGCCACCACTAGGCCAAACTTTTATTTTCTAAAATTACAATACCTTGAGCATTCTGATTTTGAAGTCGGTCAAAAAACTTACTGTGGACCTCTGTGCAAAAGGAATGTTGCAAACAGATTTGGCACAATTGTTTTAAATATTGTAATTAATTAATTGATTCATAACTAAATAAATAAAAAGTTTAGCCTGATGATGGCACAGCGAATGTCATAGGGGCGCCGATGTCAATAACTGCCCCTTTCTTATGCACCAGAAATGATCACAAGTGTGACTCGGGCTGCGTCCGAATAGCTAAAAATTACGTCTTATCGTCTAATTCCTAACCACTTTTCTTTTACCTCTGTGTAAAACGTCATGAGGCAAAGGAAAGGTGTAAAGGGGACTCTTTTACATCTTAGGAAGAGAACCGCACTAATAAGAGAATCCAAACGCACTTACACTAGGCACAGTGATCACCTGCCTCCTGCCTGTCATGTTTGTTTGTTTTCGTGATTGGCCGGATGGACGGTAATTGCGGAATAGCGGGATAGCATTTCCTTTGTTTTCAAAAAGGATGGTTCAGTGTACCCTATGCTAAAGGTGATAAATTAGGAAGCATTGTAGAACCTTCCCTTTATATTTAAAGAATCCAAACACACTTATCATGGCTGCTACGTAATACTTCCGGATCGTTTTCTCCGAGTTAGGAACTTTCCTAAGCAAAAAGGACTATTCAGACGCAGCCCCGATTTCATCTAAACTATTGGAGTAATTGCATCTGGAAGTGTTAAATCTGGCCGTACGGTGGCGTAACAGGAAAGGTCGTGGGGTCAAGTAAAACAATAGGGCTAGTCTTGTTATCACCAGGAATGAAAAAGATAGCCTGGAATCCATCCGTATCAAGCTTTGGTCGCTCCCAACGGTCACTTGCTTGTACGTCTGGCCTCAGTCGGTAGGCTAGCGTTTGACTTTCAAATATTCACACAAAATCCATGTGAGATCTGTGATTAGGCACGTTCGAGATGAGCCAGGTCTGCGCAGATTCGACCATTGGCGCACAATGCATGCCGGTTAGTTTTGTGTCCGACTTCATCCTGCCTTGCTCTGACGTATTACAAAAGTGGACGGCGATAAAATCGCGACAGCGAGGCGGCCGCAGTTTTTAGAGCCAGGCGCTGCAGTTGCTCTCCACCGACTGCACCGCCTCGCTCTAACCTGATATAACAGCTGATTGGTTTAGAGGTTGGCTCAACAATATGACGATTTATGTACACTTTCTACTTTTGTTGAATGGGAGCAAGTTTGATTTTATTTATCAGATTTGAAGGTTTAGTCTGGTTACAGAAAACGGGATGGTGACGTTTAATTGGGATTCATGTCACAGATCATGAACTGAATATATTCTATTGTATATCAACACTGCACTGTTTTAATTATTGAAGTATTTAGCAATGCAAATATTTCTGGTGAGTGGGATGTGAGGATTTTTAGGGGGGGACACCTCGGGTGAATAGGATGTACGTATTTCTGTGACTTCCTGAATATTCTCTCAAGGCTGCTGGAAACTGTCCGACTTGATTGCAGCTTGTTGTCACCGCCCCCCGCTGCAGCCGCCTGCTCTCGTTTACTTTCCAAGTTCCTCACGAACGAGCCTATGGACCACATCGGAATTAGCTTTAATACCCATTATCCATTGCGCATGACGTCACGCATTTTCGGCTGGGGGTATAAACTCCACCGTATCTCATATTGATTTCCATTGACAGCCAGCCACACAACGTTCATTACTACCAGTTATTCGCCATATTAACACACTTATGTCAGAAGTTGCAGAGCAACAACGACATGGAAAGTACGCAAATTGGTGGTGTTTGTTATATAAAGTTTTAGGGAGTTTAAAAGGTTGACTTACGTGATGAACGAAGAGGCTGCATACATCCACTTTCATTTTGTAATACTACGACTCTTGGGCTGCGAACCAGACAGCGGGATGGGAATGAAAATTATAGTGTATGCAACCAGTGGGGTTAATGTTAAAAATAAATTGTCACGACTGTAGGCAGAAAATTTGGAAACAACCACTTCAAAAAGCAAAGAAGAGTTAATTTTAATAGCCCAACAGAAACCACTATCTCTATGAATCAAGCTCGGATCGAGCTAATAATCCGAACACATACCAGTTCTGACAACAACCTTGTAGACTGCCTTTACCCAGTCTCGTCTTAGCCATAGCTCGTTGTCAGCTGGGAAGCTTAACATTCGGAGTGGTGGAGGGAAATCGCATGCGCCTTTACCAAACAGGCCAGCATGTTTTAGGCATATCTTCCTTTTCCACTCACGAAGATAGTATGTGACATTTGCAGCCCTTGACAGAGCACCATGTAGTTGGCATCTAATTAAGAGAGAAAAGATCAGCTTTTTTGCAGTGAATTTATACTGCCAGCATGGACAATTTAAAATAAAAGGAAAGAAAAACTTACACTTTTTTGCTTTTAGAAGTGGTTATTTTCCACTTTCTGCCAATAGTCGTGACAATTTCTTTTTAACGTAAGCCCCACTGTTTACATGCGCTAAAATTTTAATTCACATCTCGCTGTATGGTTAGCAGCCCATAGTCGTATTACAAAAGTAAAGTGAATGCATACAGCCTCTTCATTCATCACGGAATTCAACCTTTTAAACTCTCTAAAACTTTATAAAACAAACACCACCAAATCGCGTACTCTCCAAGTCGTTGTTGCTCTGCAACTACTGACAAAAGTGCGCAAATATCGCGTATAAATGGTAGGAATGAACGCTGTGTAGTTGGTTGTCAATGGAAATCTATATGAGATACGGCGGAGTTTATACCCCCGGTCGAAAATGCGTGACGTAACGCGCAATGGATAATGGGTAGTGCTAAGCTAATTCCGATGTTGTCCATTGGCTCACAGTCGCAAGGGTGCCCCCCTCCCCCCTTTAGACAGACTTAAAAATGAATAAAAATCCCCCAGTTCTGCATTCAACGGAAGTCCCGCCTCCCGGCTCGGGTTTATATGAGTATTCATCTGAGTGGCAGCAGAGTCTCTGGGCAATGATTGAGCCGGGAGGCGGGACTTCCGTTGAATGCGCAAGCTTACTTGAAGCAGAACTGTGGTATTTTATTATTTTTATCGAAAAATAACCGCGTTTCTAGAGTTCTGAGGATACGAGTGGACAAAGCAGACTTGGATTATACTGGAAGATGCTTTGGATGATGGTTTGAAAGTTTGTCAACAGACGTTTTGTGGAGTTTTTCCATTGCTACTGCGTGACCTCATTTGCTTCCAGCAAAAAAGGAATTTGGATAATTTTTCAAAACTCTCCACTGGCCATAAAGTTGCGCTAGGTGAAGAACAACTTCGTCCGTTCAAGACATCTAATGGTGAGTAATTGATATACAAATTACAGTTTTTGGGTGGAGTATCACTTTAATCTAGCTGATGCAATCATGCCCTTCGAGCTATAGCTAATGCCAATTACAGTGAAATACGTAATGTAATTTGAGTATTATTTAATTTAGCCTTTATTATACCGGGGAATCCCACTGAAATAAACAAAATGCAGATATGGCCAAACATTATTCTGTTCAAAACCTAACAACCACTCCAAGAGTAAACGCAAGCAAGCCGCAATCTAATTTTTAAGCTCATGTCAAATAACACTCACGAATGCCGTTGCTGGCCAGCTAACTCATATTCGATTGGTGGTTCTCGCCAAGAGCAGAAAATATGAATATTCATATATTCACTTATTAAGTGACGTAAGGGTTAAACGCTGGCTATACGACTGAGGCCAGACTGATAAGTCAGTGACCCTTGGGAGTGACCAGCACTTTATCAGTATGTATTCCAGGCTATGAAAAAGACTTGTGATTCCTATAAAAACTGTTTAAGTGCTAATAAGAAACATTACAGGCTCACAGGGGGCTGCGGCGGCGCCCAAAGCTAATCTATTATATCCCCTAAAACTCAGTTTCGGGGATACGACAAGAATTTCTTTGTCACTTCCCCCTATATCGCCACAGCCCAAACAGATTACATTTCCATGAAAGATTGTGAGTCTATAATAATAGATATATCGCAGTCCATAAGATCAGGGAAATACGTACGCTAGATCTGAACCTTCAATTGAGTCGTTCACTAACTAATTACCATGGCGGAGGGATACGCAGACTCCATGCGACCTCCCTCCACCCCCGTATTTCCCCTCCTCCTTTTTTCCTCCTTACCACTACATGTTTTCAAGCTGTTCTCCATTAAATTCCTGTGATTGGTTAAAAATACCAATGGCTAGTTTTATTGGATAAACACAAGTCAATCATTACACGTTGCCGGCCATGCTAGATCGCACGCCCCTTCTACATTGTATCATTTGACTTAACTAGCTGGCCAAGTAGTTACGGTGTAGTGGGACAGGGACGGAGATTTTTTTGTATTGACACCGACTTCTGTAACAAGCGAGGAAACTGGCTACTAGGCACTGATCGTTATAACCAGTAAGTTATTGTATTTTATTCCGTCACACTTGCTACAGTCCAGCTGTTTCGTCTCACTCATGTGGATACACTTTTCTTCGGTAAGTAACAAGCCTGACAGCAAACGTCAAGTATGGTAGCGCTAGCTCGCTAGCTTACTGTGTTGTTTTCGGTTCTAATGACGGGGTCGCTAATCGCTAACCTTAGGGGTTCCTCTAACGTTAGATGGCGAACTAGCTAACTAACCAAAATTTCCCAAGTTTGTTAATACTGTCTGCACGCCTGATTCCTGGCGAGTTTGGTAGTGTTTTGATTTAGCATATTTGCGATTGTTCACATCCATTTGTGATTTTATTTTCCGTGAGAAGCTTGTTGTTGTCAAAAAACAGTTTGTGCCGCGTCTCCGCAGGCTTTGAGCTAATGCTGGGCTGTCAGTTTAAATGTGAGTTCGTAGCTGTAACGCTAGTAATGGATTAGCTAGTTAGCTAGTTATATCTGAGACGACTTTAAATGCGGACGGCGAGCTAGCTGACATTAGCTAACATTTGATGACAAGCGAATTTAATCTGCGGTTGAGTGTCCAGCTAAGGTTTGCTTGGTAGCTACCTTAGTGTCTCCTTGGTTCATCCTGTGTTGGAGATGCATTAATCGCTAATTGGCTTGCAAAGTGGATATCTTTTCTGCGTTATTATTGCTGAGGATTTGCGCAATATGCGAGACTGGTCAGGATTTCAACTGTCAGAACAATTGACAAGTTGGCTAGCGGACGTCGGCTAACTATAAGGCTTGCGATGGGTTATCCTCGACTGGAATGTCAGAGATGTGTCTCCGTTATTGCCTCGTTTGGCTTGGATGATGCAGAAGTCAGCACGAAACGCAAAAAAAATCGCAAGTTTCTAGCAAACTATTTGGGTATAAACGTAGCTAGGATAGTTGACGATCGGCGACCTTTATTTAGCTAGCTATTTTAGTAAGCTTACATTAACGTTACAGTTGAATGCATTATAGCTGACCAGCTTGCTAGCTGCTTAGTTAACTAATTAATTTAACGTTTGCCGTTCGCATTACTGATTGGTAATGGGAACAGCTGACGAAACTTGGCCAGTTCAGTTAACTACCGAGTGTGATTCTAGCTTGGGGTTTTGTTCGTGGAAGTAAAGCTGCTTTCACACCGTTCTTTTCGCGTTCAGTGTGAAAGCGGATTAACTGTTGAGAAAGACTGGCTAACGATAACGATATAATCTGTTACAGCGAGTATGGCTAGTTGGTTTACTAGCACAGTTGTTATTGAAAACTGTAGGAGGGAACCCTTAAGTTTGCTTTTTCAAATAGTTATGAGACACCACGAGTAACTCAACGAACGTATCTTATTTGTTTCATTTGAAACGTAAATATGTCGTTAAATCAAGCAGGCGAATGGTTCATATTGAGTTAGAATGCTGTCACAGTTTCCAACGACCGTGTGGAAATATTTTGACTTCAGAAGCTGAGACGGTGCTCATGGTCGGGTCGCATAAGACTGTGTAATGCTTCCTTAAATCGTAATTATTAACCTCAGCTGAGATTCTATTACCTTTCTCTAGTTATGCATTGAGCATATATATGGAGTAATGCTGCATTTTATGTTGCTTGCTAGCAAGCTGACTTACTAGCTAGGTCGCTCCGTGATGGGCAATCAATAGAAGGTTCTAGTTGGCAGAATTATCAAATTTTTGTCAACTAATTTGTTGAGCATGAAGTTGATATGATTACAATGATTCGTTGTCTTTTAATATTTATTCTTCTTCTACTTCTTCACTATCATTTCCTTTTTCCTCTTCCTTTCCTTCTGTTTTCTCCGCCAAGGAGATTTCGGCGCAATCGTTGTTGAGCCAAAAATTCTACTGCAATTCATTCAAATTTGGTATGGACCTGTGGCTTACGATGAGAAGTCAAAACTGTGTAACTGTGGCAAAAAAGAATATCATTTGCACCATTACTGAACACTTGATGTACTAATAAGGCTATATGTTGTAATACCCTAGAGATATCAATGTTATCTTTCAAAAGGATGTCAAGAGAGGATCAGACCCAGTGATGTTGGTAGTAATCACATATATCAGTAATATATAATGCACATTAGTTCTCAGTTAAGTTTATCCAATGCGCAGTAAAATTAGCTAAGATTCAAAACCATTATTATTAAGGTCAGTGTGATCTACATATAAGACTGTATGAGTTTTGCAATACTGAGTCATCATTAAAGATAATTAATTTTTTGTTTTCCACGGAAAGAACAATTATTGGCCATTAAATATTCCTGGGCACAGGCCCATAATGCTATAGCCTGGTGCCACCACTCCTTGTATGAGGGTACAACATAGGGTTGTGATTGTAAACGGGGAGGACTCAGGCAGTACAGTTTATATTCAATTAACCAATGGCTTGGTTACTGTTATCATGATTATTGTTTACTGATGTAAGTACCATGAAGTTAGTCACAGATGTGCTGGGGATACGCAGGATGCTAAAAGTACATTCTTTCTCTGATCAGCAGAAGTTGTTGTACTTGGGCTAGTTGTGAAGTATGGTCTCAGTTGTCCTGCTGTACTCTATCAGGAGGGGAGGGAAGCTCATTTGGATTGCTGTTAGTTCTAGGGAGCTCTGATGGCTTCACATATATTTTGTTCACCAGTATTTGTTTTGTCTGCATATATTACCATTATTATGATTACTATTATTATTATTATTTACTACTACTGCTCCTATTTATTTTTATAATTAATAAAAAAAAATAATAATAACAACATTATATTAATAATGATAACAATAATTTGTTGCTGTATTCCCATTTTGTTTGTCTACTGGGGACAGAATGTAATTCTTCTTTGTGAGTAGTTTATCACTGCTGCTCATCTTTATCTTGTTGCTTGTGGCTGGCTTTTACAAACACCTCTAGCATGGAGTCATTTCATGTTGTTACAGTGCATTTCACAGTGTTCTGCACTACAGGTCCATGCATTTTTGATAAGATGTCTATTGTTTTGTTTACATGTAACTTACAGATACTGAGTAGACTACTCCCTGAGTTGCCACTGATATAAAATATTGGAACCAGAGAAACCCAGGATTCATTTTCTACTTATTTTTCTGGGTTGTCTTTGTAGTTTGCTAATAGCTGTACAAGGCTGGCTCTGGATGGGAACACGAGGGTGGAATTGGTGAGCACATTGAAAAGCGATGGGTGAATTGTGTCAGATCTTTAAGGTTGGAAGAGAACAACAGCAACCTGGCTTTTTAATGGTAAAGCTCATTAGCTGACGAGGGCCATGTTAGTGCAGTCAGGTGGTGAGTCATGGCTTGCAGCAGGGTGTTCTGTGGCTTGTTTCCATTCCCTGACAGCACCTTGTCGGGGTGCCTCAGAACACAAATGATTTCTGTTTAAGATTGGACTAAGTCACATTGTGCTCGCTTTCTCCATCATCATCACCATTCAGTCTGTTGAAGGCCATGGATTATGCAGTTCTGTCTGCACAGCTGAAATGGGAAATGTGCCCAGCTTCCTAAAGTAAACCATTTGTATGTAATGTACTTGCTTTCATTTCTCAAACGGTGTGGCAGTACGTATTATTTTGGTACCATTTTTTGAGTGCAGAGCATCATTTTGTTCCTGCATGACAAATCGAGGATACAATGATCAGCGATTGTCACGCTGCGTCCGTAGAGATTTGCTTGTGAGCGCTGCACAGGCCACAAATTTCAACTAATTCATTTCATATTTGGTGTGGGCCTTGTGTGTCGTAAGGTCACAAGGCCTATCGATTTTTGGAGCGATTGCTCTAGGGCAGGGCTGCCCAACCCTGCTCCTGGAGAGCTACCATCCTGAAGGTTATCACTCCAACCAAAGCAAACCACACCTGCTTTCCCAGTTACAGATCTTGACAAGCTGCTAATGAGCTGAATCAGGTGTGTTGAACTAGGGTTGGAGCAGAAACCTACAGGATGGTAGCTCTCCAGGAACAGGGTTGGGCAGCCCTGCTCTAGGGGGTCCAGGGATACGCGTTGACCGGCGGGCAACAGCCTGTCTCCTTGAATATACACTGCCCGGCCAAAAAAAAAGTCGCACACTCAAATATTTAGTTGAAACCCCTGTAGCTTTGAGTACAGTGCATATTCGTCTTGTCATTGTTTTGACAACTATATGCAATGCCAGAACATTTGTTTTTGATCAGAAATGCCATAATTTTTGGCCGAGATCTTGTCTTCTCGACATAATGGTTGAACCACTCTGTGGTCTTTCTTGAGCACATCCCAATAATTTTTAATGTTTTTAAGGTCAGGACTTTTTGGTGGCAAATTTGTTTGTGAAAATGATTCCTCATACTTGTTTTTGTCATTCATGGTTTTCTTTGCTAAATACAGGCCAAAAACTTGCCCGTTCTGAAATACTGTAACATCTTTTCCACCATCAAGGGATGTGTCTTCCGACATGATTTTTTAAGAAATGAGTAGCGACGCGCTTCATCAGTCAGGGTAAAAATGATTATTGCCAGCTGAAACATATTAATAACCGCAATAATGATCCAATTATAGAATTTGTTCATTAATTTCCGAACGGTGACTTTTTTTTTTCTTGGCCGGGCAGTGTATTTAAAAAATGGCTTAATTCTGAACGTGGTGGAAATGAATGGTCTCAAATCTGCCACAGGTAAATGCTTAATTTTACTTAATTTGCTCACTCGCTGTGATATGCGATTAGAACATCCACAAAATCATTCAAATCTCCAATGTAATCCTCTGATCTTGCGCTGGTATAGTTAAGCCCATGTCACTACAGTTGGTCCAACTGAAATTCTTTTTGCATTGACAAATTATTGTTGTTTGAATGAAATAAT
This sequence comes from Gymnothorax javanicus, assembly GCA_029692085.1. Classification (NCBI taxonomy): domain Eukaryota; kingdom Metazoa; phylum Chordata; class Actinopteri; order Anguilliformes; family Muraenidae; genus Gymnothorax; species Gymnothorax javanicus. Next base: position 57,856,441 of record CM056193.1, read on the forward strand.
TGAAGTAATGACAAAAATTAGCCGATTTAAAGTGGAGGATCAGTATGAAAATCTAAATAAGGGGAGAAAATTGACTGTCCTAGTTGCTTTCTTGCAGGTTCTTCAGGTATTACTAAAAAATAATAAATCTTGAGCAAATATGAACTAAGAACTTGTCTTGCTGTGGAGTTCACCAAAGCATTTTACTGAGCTGGTGTGCAATGAAACATGAAAGGCATGTCACGGTAGAGCAAGAATGCCAGCGTCATGTGAAGCATGAGATCCATTGCAATGCAGTGAGTGCACACGTACGTACAGTCATGTGCCAGCTGCTGTGGACTCGAAAGGAATCTTTCAGAGGCTGGCTGGTGCTGTACTGACACTGACCTGCGCTGGAGAGGCACAGCGCGGTGGAGAACAGAGGTGCGCTTCAGCAGATTTCGGCAGCAGCGCCTCAGCAGGGGTTCGTGCTCCTCCAGCAGCAGCCCAGACCTCGGACTGCGATGGAAGCGTGAGAAAGAGGGACTGCAGGGGCAGACTGAAGACTCACTGGGCTATGACGCAAAGATTCTTCACGCCTGAAATGATTCTGCACTTTTCTGAGATGTAAACACTGTTCATGCAGCGCGATGTCATGGTCGCGTTCGTGTTTTTGCATGAAAATGCTAAACCTGGTTTTAATATAATGATTGATTGCTTTTTTTCAAATGGTGCATAAGCCAGGTCGGGATTCGTTGTGTGGTGGAATGACGTGTTAATGGACTGTGCTTTCAGTCCATTATACAGTATACACACACACACACACACTCACAAGTCTGCGCAGCTATCCTTGTTAGGACATTATATTGACTTCTATTCATTATGGACAGCCTAACCCTAACCCTAACCCTACCCCTAACCTTAACCAAATCATAACTGACCTTAACCTTAACAAAACCTCAATGCACACCTGACCCCGAACTTCAACCATGACCTCAGAAATGATGTTTTGCCGTATTAGAACCAGGCTTTGGTCCCCATAGGACTACTGGTCTGGACAAGGTCAGTGTTTACACTGGAAAAGGTCCCCAATAGGTCACAAAAACGTGAACACACTCACTCTCTCACACGCGCACACACACACACACGCACACTCACATACATCCTTGTACTTATATCTTTGTGAGGACATTACATTGACTTCCATTCATTCTTCCTGTGTCTCTACAGCCTTTCCCTAATCTGAACAATAAGAAATGTATGCCTAACCCAAACCCTTACCCTAACCTTAACCTATCCCTAATTCTAACCTTACCCCTAACCTTAACTAATAAGTCACAATTAGCCTTTGTAGTTGTGAGGACTGGCCAAAATGTCCTCACTTCCCAAAAATGTCCCCACTCTGTAGGAAAAAAACGTTTTTTGGTTCTCACTTTGTAGCAAGTACAAGAACACAAACACACACACACTGTTTCTTCCTCTCAACTTCAATCCCTGGGTTGCAAGTTCTTAGGAAAATAACCAGAAAATAACTAAGATTGGAGATGGTTTTGCAAAGAATAAACACTGAAAACATATGCTGAACATATCACTAAAATGCAGTGATATCGTTTTAATCTGACTTTTTTTTATGAGTCATACAAGGTAGAAACGTTGGAATAATTACTTCAGCTTATGTGTAATTTTGAGAGCCGTTTTCTACAAGACTCATGAGGGACTTGCTAAGAGTACCGTTGATTTTATTTTCTGCTCTTTTGCTGCATATTCTTGTGGTGGGGAAAGAAATGAAATAAAATGTGTCATCCAAGTATTTGTACAGCCCTATTGAACCGGCAGTGTTGACATCCATGTCATTACAGTTGCTTTACTTTTTGTCAAATTCATTTTCAGTGGGGATCAGTGGCGGCTGGTGAACTGGCGATAGGGGAGGCTCAAAACAGTCCCTTAAAATTAATGATTGGTCACAACCTGTTTTCAATCATTCATTTAAATTACCATTACAGAAACTCCGATAACTCTCAACATTATCAGATGTGGCCAGTTTTCATTTATAACGCATACCGATTATAACTCTGGACTTCTCACGTATTTCTTTATTCAGTGATTGGAAGCAATGCATGTGTTTCATGATAGTTTAGATGAAATAAGATCATTTGAAATGTCTTTATGCAATTCCATTGCTTCCTACCCCTCCAGTGCGCAAGGACTTCAATTATGTGTGAGAATCTCTTACATACTTGTTGATTAAATAATTGCTGACTACAGCAGAGGAACGTAAATATGCCACTTAAACTCACACCGAATGCGTGAGAGTTGACAGGTATGCGTTATAAATGAAAACTGTCCACACCTGATAATGTTGAGAGTTTTCGGAGTTTCTGTATGGTAATGTAAATGAATGATTGAAAACAGGTAGTGACCAAACATTAATTTTAAGGGATTGTTTTGAGCCTCCCCTATGGCCAGTTCACCAGCCGCCACTGGGGATGTAGCTAGTTCTCTGGCAGCTGCGTCTTGCTGTAACTGTGATGGTGGGAGGTAATTTTGTTTAGAATCTGTCTGGATATGGATGGGGTGATCATGTGCTGTTAAAGGAGAATGGATTTGGAAGTTAAAGAAGAAGATCAGCGGTTACGATAAAAGAAGAGCTGGTCAGTTAAGCCAAAGATCTGCTGAGTTTCAAAGTCTGTTCTGGTCTTGACTCCCCCATTTGTCAATTTAAGTTGCTTCAAGTTGCCATTGCTTCATGGTTAGGATGTATTGCTGAAGATTAGTCTTGAATGATGTTTAAAGGGGACCTATTATGCTGATCCTTCTTTTAATGCATATTAGTAATGTTATAATGTAAGTTGTCCATACTCAACCTCTGAAAAGTTTCTAAACATAAGATACAGGGGTTTTGCCGTAATCCAAGAACGTGATTTCGTGAACGTGATTTCCTCTCTGAACAGTTCCTCCCGAGATCTTCGCGAGATCTGGGCAAAACCTGACGTCAGGTTATGCTGTCCAATTAGTACAGACCTAGCCAGAGCCAATCACGGCGCTGGACCTGCCCACGCCGGAAACTATTCTAGCAGGCACTAACAACGGCAGATCATACTATGCCTTAGTAGCGTCGACACTTTTGGAAATACATAGAAGAACCGCAGATAATTTGAGGTGCAGTTTTGTCAGTATCTCTCTCAAAGCTGCTTGTCCGTTTACTTTTGGATGCGAAGAAAAACACTTATTTGTCTTCCAAAAGAGGATGCTACCAGAAATCAGTGGGTAGCTTTTTTTGTTTGCTGGCAGCAAACAGCCACGGCCAAAGGGAACGTTAGCTGCTTGTGCTCAGCATTTCAGCAAAGACAGCTTTATAAATAAAGGATAATTTGACACAGGATAAGCGTTTCTGCTGCTTCTCAAACCTGAAGCAGCTGCATCGATCAAGCGCTCGGAGCCACAAGCTGTAAGTAACGATATAACAGCAAATAATGTAAATGAGGCTAACGTGTTACGGATGGCTAGCAGGACCGCTAACGATAGTAAGCACTAACAACTGGCCTCAAACGCAGGCTTTGTAAAATATCTGAAGATAAAGCCTGTATCGGTCGCGACTGTCTGTGACTCACAGACACAGAAGCTGTAAGCTGCTTTTACTGCATAAGCCAACCTGACGTGATAGCCGGTTGATTGTGGCTGTAGCACAGCGGCTAACGTAGCCAAGTTACTGTTGCTAATGTTTGTGTCCTAAATATGCAAGAGTGATATCAGGGGAAATTCTACAGAAGGTAGAATTTGAAGCCAACTTTTAATACTTGTTTGTAATTTGATGCTTGGTACAACTGTTCACAGTAACAGAACTTGCTGTCTGTAAAACCTGTATTGCAAGGGTTTGTCTCTGTGGTTATGACGCTTTCGGTTAACAGCTACTGCATGTTAGTTTTGCGTGCCGTGCTAATTAAAAATGCTCCTGGTTAACTTATATGCAGTAATTCTGATCGGTATGCTTGTGTTACTTCGGTGAGCATCAATTTGGCAGTTTCATCATAACGTTGCCCGATTGTAGCCACTACAGTTGGTGATCGCTTCACATATCCATGACCGGGATCAGCTGGATACTTCACAAATATCTGAGCAAGCTCTCTGGTGCTACCGTGAAAGCAATGCGAAACGCAGAAGCTCTACCGGTTTACAAATGATTTCTCTGCACTACCTTAACATAATTTCATCCCCTTTAGAAATTGTTGTGGCTAATAAAAAGCGAAAAAAAGGCGGAGATTAAATAGGTAATTCTTTCCTGTAGAAGTGATCGATTTGCTACCTCCACATAAGCAACTTGTCCGCGCTAACGGAACTTAGGGTCTGCAAAACCTGTATTATGTTCATAACATAACCAAGCTCTCTCCAGCTGTCGCTTACTATCCATAAAGCTGCTTTCACATCGGACACGAAACAAATTTTTTGCTGGACAGATTAGCCTACATTCAAAGTCAATGCAAAGATGCGAATACACGCGTTATGGGCGCGTTAAGCAGCTTTCACGCCGGACGCGAAACTAATTTTTCGCGACGACAGATTACATTCAAAGTCAATGCAAAAATGCGGATACGCGCGTTATGGGCACGCGTTCAAGCCGCTTTCACCCGGACCGAAACTAATTTTTTCGTGACGACAGATTAGCTTCATTCAAAGTCAATGCAAAGACGCGAATACAGGCGTTGTGGCATGTTAAGCAGCGCGTGCAGCGAAACTAATTAAAAATTTTTTGGACAGATTACATTCAAATCATGACCGCTTATCAGCTACTGCATGTTAGTTCGGTAAGCATCAATGTGACAGTTTCAATAATGTTGCCTGGTTAGCCACTTATTGCAGCAATTATAATCGGTATGCTGTATGTGTTGCCGAGTTTGGCTGCAGTTAGACCATCAATTTGACTGAGTTTCATCATAATGTTGCCTGACTGTAGCCACTTATCCATGAGTGCTGTATGTGTCTGCCTAGTTTGGCTGCAGACTCCAGTGTTTGTGCAAGAGTTTCTGCGAATGCTTTTACCGGTGAAAGCAACACCGGGTCAGCCTGATACATCTCCAGTGTTTATGCAACGCGGATGCTCGGTGAAACAAAGGGAAGCGCACAGGCTATTTCTGGTATAACCATCGATTGAATATTGAATATTAAATTCTTCCCTGTAAAAGTGATCGATTCCTTCTAGCTCCACATAAGCAACGGTTCACGAGACGGAACTTACAGTCTGTAAAACCTGTATTATGTTCATGACATAACCGGAGCTCTGTCTAGCAGTATCCATAACGCCCATTTTCCGCGAGGAAAAAGCTGGTCACTCGAAGCAATAAGTAAACCATTACCACGGGCAATTTCCGAAAAGGCCGTTTAGCCTGGAGCTTCGCCCCTCCGTTATATACCAGCGCAGAAGCTGTTCGTTTCTCCACGCTAACAACACACCACAGCGATGCACACGAACCAGCAGGTCCTAATACACACGAAGCAGTCCATAAGCTGTTGGTCCACTTTTAGCTGCTCCTCACTGTCCATGTTTCCCTCTAAACTCAGACCCACGGATTTCTACGGTTTCGGTCTACACTTGGGCATGTCGACCCGTTCTACAAATGTGTCTATATGGGGTGGATTCTAGCTTTCCCTGCATCCTAGCTACAGAGTAGAAAAACCGCTGTACTCACCACTGTTGCCGATTCGTGCTTGAGCTGCCAGACTTTCGCACTGCGTCCTCCACTTTCGCCGTTGCATTTATTAGAACAAGTTCATTTCATTAGATCTATACTGTACTGCGTTAGATTGCAGAATATGCCCTTCGATTCCTTCGGGAGACGCATCAGTTTCACTCTGAAGAGCCGGACCAGGAAAACTGCATTCTGCTGCCTCGTCCTGCCTAGATCTGCCCTCCACAGAGCTGGCCAGTCAGAAGAAAGTGGGCACACGGGGAGGGGGGGCCATAGCGGAAGAGCCACCCCAATGAGGCGTTCCAGGCAGAGACTACTATGGACTACAAATGGGGTTTTTGGGGATGGCAGTATGAGCGAAATAAGTACCCGTTTTTTACTTTGCGTGATCAGGAGTACTCTAGGGGAGTCAAAGACCAAATATAAACTTGGAAAATAGCATAATAGGTCACCTTTAAATTAAATGGGTTCAGGACACTGATGACCGTTCCGTTTTGACAGTCAACTTTTTTTATATTAATTGATTTATTTATAAGGAGAACTTTGTTTGCTGGATGTGCTGTGCACAAACTGAGTAGTTCACACACATGGTTATATGTAATTAGCCCTGATGTGATACTTTCCAGTTTAGAACCATTAAAGCAATTCTCACCTTTCTGGCATTTTTACACTTTTCTTTTGTCATCTTAAAATGCTCCTAATAAGCGTATGGCACACTAAAATGTAAAAGAAATCCACCAGGTGTTGAAACTCTTCAATATTCAATTCTCATATATTTCTGATAAAAGTCTGACCAATCATTTTCTTCGGTCCAAATAAAATGATTTGCCTAGCTTCCTGTCTGTCATCCGTCGCAGCGCCCCTCCCAGTTGCCTGCCACTGTCACCGCTTGCCAGACTGCGAGTCATGCGCCTCTCTGGCAGAAAAAAAAACGACGCATTTGACTGTAAACGGACGGGTGCTGAAATGCTATAATTACGATAATAACGTTAATGGTAGTTCGTCAGACTACAAAGGTAACTGAAGCGTTACGAGGGAATTTTATTTTATACCACATATAGAATTGAATATCATGTCAATACTGTTAGCAGGGGTAACAGCCAGCGTTTATTTACTCTTTATAAATAGCCTAAACAAAGCAGTTAAAGTGCAATAACAAAGTGACAAAGTCAACAGTCTGGTAACTTTATTACAAAGTTTTTATAGTGTAACACTTGCTTGTACACAGTGTATTTTAGCCTTACTGTTACAGCTGAACTGGAAATAACTATCAAATAAAAAACACACAATCTTACCAAAATTCTTGCTACATGCGTGAACACAGGCAAAATTATCAAAAAAAAAAAAAGAAGAATGAAAAGCGCGTAAAATGCGCACAACCGTCCCTAAGGGTTAAACGAAAATTAATATAAGAACAGAAAATGTATTTATCTGTTTTGACTTCAATTCCCCAAATGCTTTGCGGTTGTGGTTATGTTTGGGGAGAGGAGAACGGTATTATGCACGTAAGCGCATTGCATTCACAGGATTAAAAATATATATATACACCTTATCTCGTAATTACGAGATCTTGAGAAAAGATTAATGCTACACTCACCGTGTTCTGTGTGATATAGCCAACCTGAATATTTCGGGTCCACAGCCCACTCTGGGTTCCACCCACTACCTCGATGTTTAGAGGATTGGGGCTGAGTGGAGGCGGCGCAGATGGTGAAGTAGGCCGGTGTTCTGACAATTTGTGCTGCCTTGTCAAAAAATGCTACCATAATGCAAAGCGATCGTAAAGTCTTTGTTTTCGCCCAAATATTGCAATATGAATCAGTTTACAGTAGTAACTTTGTTATTTGTTAGCTTATTATAATATAAGCAGATGTTATAATGAGTTGGGTAAGTTCGTTTAAAGATATATGCCGCATGCCATTATCATCCAATCTCTGCGTTTTAAGGAAAACCCAGCGTGTACATGCAAATATGTATACGCTTACAGGTAAACTAAATTGACTTTAACTCATGGGCCATTTAAATAGCTAATATAACTCGCTCGAAAGGCGACGTTCCCACAACTTTGTTAAAACGAAAAAAAACGATATTTATGTTATTTGAAGATACTTGAGATGTGAGCGAAGATAATTAAATGGAGCCCAAGATTTTAGGTTGAGCGAAGAAATGGAGCGCAAGCGCAGAACCGCGAGGTAGCATATTTTGATAGGAAGCAAAATTTGACAGAACACCGGCTTCTTTGAATAAAGTACCCTGATATTTTTGACTGCTTTTTCCCATCCATTACTGTACACTAGAGAAAACCACGTGCAATTGTCAAACATAGCAGAAAGCCACGCGCAAACACATCGGTAGCCTTGAAAAGAAACTAAACGTATTGCATATAGCCTATCTTAATGAAACAGAATATGTGGGCAAGCAGTTGATAGGAGACACTATTCAGATGTTTAGTTTAGATGAATAGTTATCTTACCTCCACATGTCCTTCCCACGACGACGGCAGGTTGTTGTATATCCGGATAATTAACTTCTTCTTGATAAAAAAAAAAAATAATGTTGGCGTAGCAACAGGTGATAGATGGCGCAGTAACATATTTAACCAACAGATGCCGGCAGCTATTCGGCCTCATCGCGATGCGGCCTTATTTTACTGTCTATGCATGCGTGGATGCAGCAGAATTTTTTTTTTTTTTTTTTTTTTTTTTTTCGGGGGGTTGTAGTCAAGGCGGGAAGCATTTGTTGTCAAGGCGGCCGCCCTAACAATAAAGCGCTGCGGGAAACCCTGCTGTTGGTTAGTTTTCACTTACCAGTGCCTCTGAATCTGACCCGTTTCACTCTCCTACGAAAAAGAATATTGCATGCGCACGAGGAAGTAAGCAGCGCGAGTGAAACGGGTCAATGGAGTCAGATTCAGAGGCACCGGTAAGTGAAAAATAACCAGCAGTAATTACATAATATTAAGTTCTATATGTAGTATAAAATAAAATGCCCTCGTAACCAGTGGCGTTTTTAAGTGTAAAAACTTGGTGGGGCAAGAATGTATTTCAGGTCTGGGGGGGGGGCACAGGCACAGTAAACGAGGGGTATGGGGTGATTTCTATACAACAATTTGTAATAAATTAGTTTGTCTGCTGCTGTTTTACCTTACAAGCTTTTAGTTAAAAGTCAACATTATCGCACACACGCACACACACGGAGGAGAGGGAGGGAGAGAGAGAGAGAGCGCACGTGAGTGAGTGAGTGAGAGGCGCCTGCCATTCGCCAATATGGGGTTTAAAAGCGATATGCCACCATTGCTCCACAACGCTCAGAGCCTTCAAGGCCATAAACAAAGTAGAGCGCTCAACACCACTAGTGCCACAGCAAACCGCACACACAGACAACTTATTGGGAACGATCCACTCTGACAGCATTATGACAAAAACTTTGTCCTTAAGCATTTATGAGACACACTGTCATCACCATCTAGCCTCGATCCAGCATCACAATATATTATACATTAGTATACCGTTGTCTTACTGTCATAATGTTGCAACATATTGAAATATGTATACAAAATACATATGAGAAATATCTATGAACTGCAACATATTTTTTTCAAGTCTTTTTAATATAATTTAAAAATGATAGTAGATTCAGGCCTTTTTAATATTACAAAAATGATAGAGAAATTGTGAATAGAAAGAGCATTTCTTTGTATCCAACCGGTATAAAATACCTGGGCCAACAACAATCTTGTAAACTTAATACTAACGTTAGGATCTGACCTGGCAGCCTTAGTAACCAGCTTTGAAATGCAATCACATCCTCTTTGTTAGTTGTTCAGAAGAAAAGATAGGATTGTAATAAAATTGGGCAGTGTGGAGAAATACTTGGATAACTATACATTATAATTATGATTTATTTGTTATAAAGCCTCAGCTTCCATGACTAGGGCTAGTCTAGCCTAGCTACGTTAGCATTTCGCTGATGGACAGATATTTACAGTAGCTCTCAACATAATATTATAATACACAAATACATCCAAAATCTATCGTTAAATCTTACCAGCGAAAGGTAATTCCACGGGATCTGGTATTGATATCTCGTTCAGCATCCATATGCTGCACAAAAATCTGGCATCTTTGGTGTAGATTTAAGTTTAAGCGCTCGACTGCTGTGAATACGAAGCTGTATTTTGGTAGTAAAACCCGCATTTTCAGACTATCAGGGCATCCTGGATCCTAGCTGAATGTGTTACGTTTATAACAAATCAAACCGCTTGGAAATTGGTCGAAAATTCAGCGAGTAATGATTTGTAGAAATTGTTTGAAACTTCTTACCTCAATAGAGTACATACACAGTGAGGCTTCCGCTAACCCTGTACTAACATTGTCGCCCGGTAGGCATGCCTCTCCACCACTCATGCGGCATCTACATATATGTCTGCAATGCCTGATGAAATGATGCTGTAGTGGGGCTTGTGGCTGTCAGCCCCACATGCCAACAAATTCGTGCCACCTCCACTAATACAGCCAACACTCTGAGCCTTCGTACTTATATTTTCACACTTATCGTAAACATTGCATTGCGTAAGGGGGGCTAGCCCCATTCATGCGGACATGGATCAGGAGATCGGTCTGAAGCAGCAAAATGGAGACAAATAAACATGTACTTAAATCCAGACACAAATTCCATGCAATTTAGCAAAATGCTAAATTTATAGACAATACATTTAATCAAATGATAAGATCATGTTTGAGAATTAATAATGTAATTTGCCTATGGTCCTTTCTGGTAAGCCCCACCTGCCCCTAATGACCAGTCGCCACTGCTCGTAATGTTTAGTTACCTTTATAGTCCAACGAACTATTAGTTATGTTTTTTTTCATAGGAGAAGTCAGGCAATCGGGGACGAGGGTGGGACTTTGGAGGGAGGCGGAGTTGTTCATGTTCAAATTTTTACTAAGTGCTGTGCGACATGCCAGAAAGGTAAGAATTGCTTTAAGTGCATCTAGATAAAATTATTGCAAAGAAGGCTGTTTTGCTTTTCTTATGGTCCTCCTGGAATTGTCTGACAATTGGGCTGTAGGTCCTATTCAGTAGATTATTCATAAACTTATTATCAGGATTTTAAGGTGGCTATAAACACCTGCAAGGAGACTAGCGAACAGGTATAGGTTCCCCTTTGTCTCCAAATGTTCATCTTAGCATTGTGCCAGTTACAGGACTCTGTTCATCCAATATTGAGTCCACTCAAGAAGAGCTCTGCTCACAACACTGTCATCTGGGGATTAGGCCTCCTGCTCAGGGCCAGGGTGGTTCCCCATTTTCAGACTGGAAACCTCTTTCCTCCACTAATCTGTCCTCCTGCAAGCTCTTGATTGAGCCAGCATCAGCCTGAATAGAGGATTTAAATATCAGTTAAGGTAATGAAGTGCACAGTGAGTGGGAGCACCATGGTGGAGGGCAGCAGAGGTGAGCCTGGCTTTATTGCTGTCTGTGCGTTAGGCATGCATGACTCACAGGAGCTGGGGAGACGACTGCATATTGCAGGATCCTTGGAGTTTTCAAAAAAAAAAAAAAAATGAACCTTCAGATAAATTGGCTGTAGTTAATTTGGTGAAAAAAGAAATCCTCTGTGATGGATTTTTTTTTTTTTTTTTTTTTGCTAGTGAATTATAACCTCTTTGAAATTTAAATTATAAGCAGTTAAAATTATTATGAATGAAATTCTGCTCTTTGATATATTAATATATACAGGGCTATGAGTGGGCACCTTTATAAAAGCTGTCTGTCAGGCATGGAAAAAAAAAACTGCACCATATATTAAAAAAAAAAAATGGAATGTGATTTGCAAATGGGACAATGCGATTACGATTTGCGATATGTTAACTCCAGTATTAATGTGTGAAGAGAATTCCAGCCTTTTTTAAGTGTCTCTGGTGAGAATCTGTGCAAGGATCCTAGCAGGATCCTTGCGAAGATCCTTAAGGACCCTGAACGATCCTGTGATGGGATCCTTCAAGATCATTAAGTATCACAAAGGATCTGGTGGCAGGGTCCTTGATGACCATTGCAAAATCATTGAGGATCATCAAGGGTCCTGGGAAAATCCTTGGGGATCCTCAAGTATCCTGGGAAAATCCTTCAAGAATATTAGCAGGATCCTGCTAGGATCATGGTTTATTGTTAAAGATCCTGGAGGGATCCTTATTTTTCCTTGAAGGATCCTGTCCTTCATGATCCTGAGAGGATTTCCACCAGGGTAAAAAAAAAAATAAGAGCATATCTAAGTTGGCTGGGGTAAACATAAAAGACAGCGCTGCAGTCTCTGTGTGGAGGAAAATTCTTCAATTCTTGAACGCATAGACAAGCTGTGCTGATGTGCTTCACACTGAGGCACGACTTGGCCTTCAGATGTAAGCTGTGCACAAAAACCTGCAATGAGAGAGATTCACAGGCCGATATTTCCCTCCAGTCTTTAAAATTAAGCTGAATTCAGGCAGTTCTAATATTGCAGCTCCGGCAATATGCTTATTGTGATATGTTAACGTGATATTGATTAAAATTTGATATTTTGCACAGCTCGAATGGAAAACATACCTGATTCTGTGTAAGTGTGTGGTTGTTGGCATAGAGGGAGTGGCGACCCCATTATGACAGCTTTGAAAGTGGTTTCAACCAAATGCATGACCTCATTTATAGAGACGAGGACGGCAAAATGGTGCTTGCGAGAGATTCCATTGAGAACACCGCGCTCATTCGCTTTGATTATTTTTTTTAACTCCGCTCCTTCCTTGAGCCTGACCTTACAATGGATCGAGGTCCACCATTATTAGAGATGATTTGAAATTCCAATCCATTAAATGAGTTGGGAAATGGAATAAGCAGCTCCCCCAAGTTAATTTGAGCAAGGAGAGTCAGCACCAATGGTTCTTAAGGTCGTTCCTGGAGCCCACCTGGTATGCTGGTTTTTGTTCCAATTACAATTATGCAATTATAAGCCCAGAATTTAAACAAGGTGTAAATTTTTCTTAATTGTGTTAATCCTGTTAATATGCATTATTTACCCCTTTACACTATACTGTTGCTGTGCATGTCTTGTACAGTTCCATGTTCATATTAATGTCTAATAATTACATGTTTTATTATGAAAAAAACCCAACTGTCTATGACAAATGGTTTAACAGGTGTGAAGAATGAAATATCAATCAATCAGGAAAGGGTGTCCAACAACATCTGTCCTTTGGGGAAAGTCTTAACTGTGAATGAACTTTGAAGGCACATGCTGAAACGTTGCAAAGCTTGTTAAATGAATGGAGTTTAATGGAGGGTGGTGTGATGAAAAGGAAAAGAAACACGGGGCTGGGCCACAGAAATATGATCCTTTGGGGCAGTCTTGAGCTTTATAGAAGTGTAGATGCTCTAAATTCAAATTGTGGGAGAATGAGAGATTTTAAAAATGAATGGAAGTCTATGGAGCTGAAAAAGAAAGGATGAAACTTGGAGATTGAAAGGGGGGATCACCAAGAAAAACTTGAAAATGACACATCTGACAAAACATGAAGTGACACAGTTTGATGTTTCATCTATGAAGCCGCAAGAGTTTGAGCAGTTTTTTTTTTTTTATGGCCTATTGTAAGTACGTGGGGGGAAAAAAGGGGATAAAAACCAAGTAAATGAGAGAATAGAACAGAGCTATAGTACTGAGCTATCCACTCAAAGTGCAAGCAACTTGACTTGGTTTATCCTGAAGCAGGCTTTCGACTTCAAAGTTGTTGGAGTTGCTTTGGCTAATTCAGCTCACCATCATAATAACGATAATTACAATCATATTCAGAAGATGATCAGTAAGTTGGCTTTACAAAGCCAACTTCATGCAGGTTTGGCTTGTAGTCATTGTATGAAAGGGTGAAAAGTCACATCAATGTGATGAGAACTCGTCACCTATTGTGTACTGTCAGTGTTTGTGTTAAGGTCTTTAAATTAGGCCCCATACTGTGATTACTGATTCATCCATTATTTTTTTGTCAGTGGTAGATGAGTAGATAAGTGCGTAGTCTATATAGTAAATATAGAAAATATACTCAATTCTCATTCATTTATGAGAGTCCATGACGTTTGCCGTGAAAAATCCAAATGGGCGGCTGAGGAGAAGAAGTGAACGAAGTCAGAATGAACTAAGTGGCGCCGCATGTATCTGAGACAAGTGTGTCTGACCTGGGTTAATGTGGCAGGAATGCAGTTCTCTGCATGCAGTTCATGGACACCTTATCTGACCGATCTAAGTGTTGCTTCCTTATTGATGGGTGCAGCTGCTTCAATAAGGACAGGACATCTCTTGCATTTTATGGCTGATTTTCATTGGGGTCATGTACGGATGCCCCTGTAACGGCAGAGCAGCAGAAGGCAGCAGTCTAAGGTTGGGTGGTGTCACACAGCAGGAATATTTTACTTTTTATAGGATTTTTAAACAATTCTGTTTTGATTCTTGGTTTGCCTTTGCTGTTTTACTCCATGTACTTCAGGTGCTATTCAGATTAGAGTGGTTACGAGTAAAATAATTTATAAAGTGTACAAAGGTTTTTCTTCCTAAGCTCAATTTGATTGTCGCCTTGCTTTTCTTCTCTTTTTGTAGGAATTTCACTCAGACGAGGTGAACCGTATCCATAGTGTAATGGCAGGTCTTTTTAAGTGGTTGGCAAAATAACACTCTTCCAAGAGGTTATGTTGATCAGTTATTTGTTATATTCACAGTTACAGCACAACAGAATGAACTGCCTTAAGACTTAAATGCCTGATGTAATGCTATAACTGCTAAATTTTCATTTTCAGGGATGCTATTGACTTTCGTTTCTTTCTGCCGCCATCTCGTCTTTACGGTTTTCTTGTGATTGAACTGCAGGTCACCTCTGTCAGCCAATTTTATATATTTATTTTTGTCATTAGTTGTGAAATTGGGTGCTAATTCACGAAATAATTAAGGATCTAAATGGCCCTTTTCACACTCACTGTCATTGTTTTTTAATTTCGGTCTACTGTAACTCTTCACGTTATGGGCTATAAGAGAAAGTATTGTGGCCGACAAATAAGTAGCCATTTATGTTACCTTACCAAGGAAAAGACAACTGCCCAAGTCTTAAAGGGGATGTTCCATTACAAACTAGTGTTGGATATCATTTCGTTGTTTTCAGGATTTCATTGTTCAGTGTTGCATGGGTAGTTGGATCTGTTCTGCTTTTCCCTAAAAATATGCTAAAAAATCAAATTTATCTCGTCTGTCTTTGATCTGAAAAGGAAGAGATAGAAACTGTTGGAAATATTGCCCATGCAAAAATATCCGCTACTCAGAGTTGACCTTGTTTGATGAAAAGCGAAAGTAAAATCTCAATAATTGAAAAACCGTGAACCGGGTGAATATTTTGTGTATTAATATTTGGCATTATCACATGTGTGGGAGTGCTTTGTTACATTGCTCCTCATCTCTGTATTGTTCATGATTTGTGTTCATGTGTCTTTAGGTTTTTTTTTTTTTTTTTTTTTGTTTTTTTTGCCTCCCGATCAAATATTAAGACTGGCCATTTAAGCCCATATCAGAGCCTGGAGGCTTGTATTATTTTTTGCCTTTGTTTTTCATCATAAAAATGATCGTTTGGTTGTTCTGCGAGCTCCGTGACGTTGGGCTGCATTTAGGCTATAGCTTGCGGGACAGTCAAAGGGTGACATGACAGTGGCCTATATACAGTTGGTGGAATGTGGCACAAACGGCACACAGACGCAGGATTAGCGTGAACGAATGACACAGATCAGCTCAGAGCTGTTGCAGGCTGATGCACAGCAGACACTGCCTCTCGTGTGGCTCAAAGCCGTGCTGGTAGTGGGAGTATTAAGCTCACTGAATGTACTGCATCAAACTGCATGTATCTATGAGAGAGCCCCAGAGATATTCATTCATTTATTTATTATTAATTTTCGCATTGTCGAGATTGCATTTCCATTGTGCGTGCTGTAAATACTTGGTTGAACTTTAAGTGTGATTGGGCAGAATTTGTTATTCTGTGTGGGAGTGTGTTTACTGAGATGTATTTCCACATTCTACAACACTTCAGTCTCCTAGGAGAGCACAGTTTTGTGAGGTATCCACACCTGCAATGATTGACAGTGTTTATTGCAGGTCAATGCTTGTAATTGATGTAGATGGTCTATGCGGGTGCTTTCACATCAGGGACCCGGGTATGGATCCGAGGACCCTTGACCCCCCCCAAGTCCAGTTCATTCGATTAGTGTGAGCACAAGTGTGCCATACTCCATTCACAGGTCCGATTTAAAAGGTGGTCTCGAGTACGCTTCATGTGTCCTCGCGTGAGGTATGAAAAGAACTAAACACAGAAGTGGACTGCTACGTGACATTTTAACTATTCAACTGGCTTGTTCAAACAAACATGGCCACGAAGGGATCTGTTTGGTCCACCGAATAAACTCAGCACAGTTTCTCATCTTACGGAGGATCACAAGTGGCAATCTCCAAAGTGATAGAAACAGGCATAGAATGAAGGCGGACTTTATTGTCTACTTTGGCATTGAGATCTTGATTGCGCAAGTGTTTCCTTATTCTTCTTTGTGTATTTTGGCAAATCACAAACCTACTAGGTGAATACTGCCAATCACTGTATCAGGCTGTGCACATACATATGCGTGGTCTGGTACGGAGTGACATCACCTATGAAAGCTGACCGACGGGGGGGGGGCAGTTGAACATTGGCACAGTACAAAACAATCATGCCTAATGTGAAAACACCCTTGGTTTCCTGTCCACTATGACTATGTTTTCACCATGTGTGTCCCTCTTGGAAAAGGATGCTACAAACTCCCTTAGCTATGACTGAGCTAATCATTTGTAAAATGGTTTGTACTGTGCTGGGGATCTTGATATTAGCTGGTCTACACTGTGTGGGTGTTGAGGCGAAGTGGGCTGTTGGGGACTGTTATGGAAGTATTGGCTGGAGCAGAGTGTGGTATGGCTGGCCTCGGCTGAGGGGCAGGGAGTGGAGGAGATCAAGCACTGGCTGTTACTGGAGCACAGCTGAAACGGCATGTGCCGCAGCCAGAAGCTGAAACCCCACACTCCTGTCCCCTCTCCTTTTGATCTGTACGCCTGCCATAATTTCTCCCAGTTCACTGTCTGCCTCGCGCCCTCTCTTTCACTGCCTCACTATATCTCACATATTATGGTGTCCTGTGTGGTCTTCTTGGTCGTATTCTCTTTCTATGTGTTCTGTATGTAGGACTTAGTATCGGTGGTTGGCATCGGTGGTTCATAAAAAAAATTGAAGCCATTGTAACTGCAACACATGGAGGGATGACCCAAAAGTGGTCCTATGGTTTAAATGGCTGGCTGGTGCTTGCATTCTTCAAAAAAGTCCTGATATTAACCATCAAACCATTGAGTGAGGGTGTGATTTTGTCCAAGAAAATGGGCTATTTAGTAAATTTACTGGCTGCTTTAGAAATGTTGAATGATTGTTAAGGCTTTTGGAAAGTGATACATTTTGTGGATTATATCAGGGTGACAGCTGTTGGATTTCTGGTATGTCTTAATGTGTAGATGTTTTCACAGCTGTTGGTAACTACACTAGAAGGCTACCATTTCAGCAGAGTGCGAGTATCAATGGAGGCACAAGGTCATATGGACTCTTAAGGTAATGTGGTTGTTTTGGGGAAAGATTCTGTGGATGTTTTTTTTTTTTTTTTAAATCTCAGTGATGGTATGGTATAATTTTGCCTTGGTTCTCTTCATTTTTAAAGCTGGGATGTGGGAGAGCTCTTCATTTGCTCTGTGACATTGGGCCCATGGACACTGAAACAATATGAGTGTTTCTCCAGCATGTATGCATACACTGCTGCAGTTGCAGCATTTCTGATGCCATTTCATGCCTAAATAGGTCATTGTGCTGTGAATCCAGCACTTAAATATGCTGAATTTCTAATGCTGGGTTAGCTGATAAAAGCATACTTATTCATCCATATATTCATGACAGTGCTGTTCCTGGAGATCAGCTGTCCTGCTGCAGTTCATGTCAACCAATATCTGTGTGGGACAACAAACTCAAATAATCACTTCAACATTTTTACCTGCCACAGCAGTGCTGTTTGGTATCGTTTTCATCTTGGGAGTCTGTGTGTGTGTATCAACATAGCATAATGTGGTCTTAGAGACACCTACTCAGGGCTTCCGCCAAGCAGCGCTATTGCGGGATTCCCGCAAAAACTGCCCTAGTGCCCGCAATGAAAAAATAGTCAAAGCGGGCCATTCCCGCACATGCATTTCAGTTAATTAAGCTGCTTGCACACTGGACGCGAAATGAATTTTTCGCACGACAGATTACATTCAAAGTCAATGTAATTTGTCGTGCGAAAAATTCGTTTCATGTTCAGTGTGCAAGCGGCTTTAAAGTACCGAAACAAGTACTGCTCGACTCGCACGTTCATTCACGCCCATAAAATCTGAACAGATTGGACATTCAGAGAGTAACTAGCCAATCACCGGGGACGTTTGCTGCCTTGCCGCTGACTGCAGATGATCTCGAATCTTTCATTTCGTTGCGCAGCACCGCAATCAGGGCAGTGGCTATACATCTTCATGGCCAACTTCGTCCCTAATTTCAGACATGGTAATCACTAGCCTGCCCAGCGCTGTACATATTTTCGCCTTGGGGACAAGGTTTGCACCGTCTGCACCTGTCGTCTATTCATTAAAATGTTTATTCACCGGACTCGCTTCAAATCAAGTGAATAATTTTTATAATGGAGATGGCTTGTACGTAAATGTGTGTACGATAACGGTTTCCAAAGTGTCGCCTTCCGTTCTTGTCAATTTCGTTTGTCACGTTGAGGTTCCATGCAGATATACATAGCAACCGAGAATCACGCTGCTTAGCGAAAGCACTGCTATTTTTTGTGTCTTTGCAGGTTTGTTTGTTGACTAGAGAATCTAGTCAAGCACAGTCCTGTTCCAAAGCATACCGTTCTGTCACTTAATATCCATTATTTGATTATAGTAAATGGCAGTTGTAACTTGTATTTTTTTATTTTTCAAATTTTACACGGTCACTCAGTCACTGAGTGCAGTAATTACTTTTGTTGAATAAATGTTTTATTTTTGTGAGAACTTCTGTCTTGTTTCAGCTCATCTGAGTATCCTAAATTGAATAGTTGTTACAGTGTCTTATGGTTGTGACAGCTAGCCATTACATACTGAAATCCCCCCCCTGACAAATTGAAAATCCCCCCCCGACATATTGAAAATCCCCCCCAAAAAAAGTTGGAAAGGGGGAAATCCCCCCCCTGAAAAATATTTTGGAGGAAGCCCTGCTACTGTAGCGGGAACTACCACAGAAGCCTTTTTTTTTTTTTTTTTTTTTTTGTGTTTTTTAGCGCTTTGCCAGATGTTTTTTCTGTGTGTCTCTTTGGCCGTGTAAGGTGTCATCACCAAGCTTTACTGGTGTGTTGGTGATTACAGTGAAGGCCGATTTGAAGGTGGGTCTGGGCTGAGCAAGGGTAGCAGAAGTACAGGAAAGAAAGAGCGGCTGGTGTGATCCCATTACATGATGGTCTCTAGTTACCCTGCCTGAAGGAGTAGTGGTATGGCTTTAGGTGGCATTTGTTTTGTTTGTCTATTTGTCAGCAGGTTGGCGCAAAAATGGCTCGATTAAATGACTCAGAATTTGCAGGGAAGGTGTGCAGTGGTCCAAGTGGTCAGTGCTCATTCCGACTGTACCAAAGCATGCCTCCTTCAACAGCTAGAGCTCACACTGAGCTGCAAATTAATAGAATAAAGTTTGGCAAATTCGGGTTGGAATGGAAATGTGCTGAATGGTAGCGCTCCAGGATTAGAGTTGGACAAGCTTGGCTTAGGTTTTTGCAATTTTTTTCATTGGGATTCTTATGTTGCTGTCCAGGCTGTTTTTTTTTCCGTTCCACCGTTACACATCCCACTCAGTATACTGTTTCAGGTGGAGCTCCATGCTCACCTGCCCTTGATGAAGACTGCATTTTATTCAGTCCTGTCTTCTCTTATGCTTAGTTCCCACTGTCTTGCGCTCCATTACGAACGCCACGATTGGCCATTCGTAGCTGATCGTGGAACTTCTCAGAAGCTGCTTTCACGCCGGACATGAAACAAATTTTTTGCACGACTGATTACATTCAAAGTCAATGCAAAGATGCCAATATGTGCGAAACACGTGTATTGGATGCGAGGTGATGCGATAATCATGATAGACAATTAATCGAGTTGATCGTAGGAAATTTTTGAACTGTCCAAAACTTTTCTACGATCAACAGGATTGCCACAACTGACCTCAAGATCTGATAAGATCTGATAGGATCACCACGATTACTCCACGATTAAAACCACAATTTCAATCGTGCCGCGAATCGTGATAGTGGGAACCTAGCATTAGGGACTATGGCTGCTGTTTGTTCTTTACATGGTTATCACATCACAGCTGAACCAGCAGGCTCAGGGATTTTCAATCATTACTGCTTGTATTGGACCCACTGCCAAAGATGCAGAGGGGGAATGAGGTAGAAAATGTGATTCACTTTTTTTCACTTCATGACAAGATTGTTTGGCACTTGTCTTGTTTCCTTGTTTTTCATCCATTTCAAGGGTCAAGAGCTCATTAATGCATTTTCTCTTGCATTAAAGACTGCATTTTTGCACTAGTCTTGAAGATCAAGCAGTAGATGAAATTCTTTTAAGATGCAACATAGTAGAGAATATATTAATTCGACTTAATTGTTTAACAGAAGTATTTTCACTGCACTTGACCCTCCAAATAATTATGGTCAAAGACCTCTCCTCTTAGCCTTTGAAATGGGGGTGCACCCAAATGATGATTCTTGGCTGAAACTGAAAATAAGGCGACACTTGGCTGAATATCCAATACTGGTATTTTTTCTGTTTATTTTCCAATTTTTACCAGAGCAAAAATTAAATCAAATTTGATTTTGATTTATGCTATTAAGGTCAAAATTAAATTGGAGAATGAAAAGGTGATGAAAAACTGTCAGACCATTATAGAGAAGATCATAGCAAACTTTTCGATAATCCTAGATCAGGAATATTGTGCCTAAAGATCTTCTCAGCACATAGATTGAGAGCAAATATGCAGGTCAAAGAAACCATTGCATTTGCAAAATACAGACAGGAGTTTGAGGGTGTGGGCCTCTGTCCTCATATGAACCAAACATGTGGTGTACTGTACAGCTATGGTCTTCTACATTACTTATTAAGCACAAGTACAAGATCAGTTTGAGCTTTTTCTTTCCAAACAACCAGAATAAGTGGTGACTTGGAGCTGGGGACGGGCAGGAATGGTTAAATAGGTAAACATGTAAACAATCCAAAATTAAACCTTTAAACTTTGATGCGGGTGCTATTATATTATCTAGCCTATATTGTCAGTACACCACACTACACTCCCAGGGATCGCAAATTCTAACATCTGACATGCCGTCTGGATAATGCTGGATCTGAATCAATTTACGGGAAAATAAATACCAGTAGGTTGTCAATAATGATTCAAACGTGATGACGACATAATGATAACAAGCCTACCATATGAGATTGTAGATGCACATTCGGTCCAAATTTTTTGGCCCTTTCACTCTCAACTGAATATGATTTTATTTTATTTTTTTTTTTTGCTATTTTTGACAGGATATTTTCGGTGCATTCGGTGCATTCTTATTCTGAAACATTGGTTCTCAAGCTTGGGATAGATATAGGTTTGGAATATTGGCTTTTACTGGTCTTTCATACATTCTTTGCCAGATAGTATTTTCCCTTGAATTCTGCAAAGTAACCAAAACATTTTGTTTGAAATTTTTTTTGTAGATTTGGAAACTCTGGTATCCTGTTTTTAGTTGTTTTAGGTCAAGTCACCATTAATTATATTATCTCTTCAAGCTTATCAGTTAAGAGTTTTGCTTGATAATCTACACTTCTATCAGTTATTTACCCCAGCTTCATTTTTCTCAGAACTGAAATTTATGTGCATTGTTTGTAAAAATAAAAATGTATGTTTATTGTTTTATCTCAGAAAAGAATGGGGAAATGTTGGTCAAATGCATCTGATAGTTTGTTTCTCAATGTAAAATGCTACAAGAATGAATCGGGGCTCTGTCTGGAGAAAATACTGATCCACCATCATAGCTGCCTTTTTGCTTTATTGTCGTACCATGTTTTCTTGACAGCCATAGTTGGGGCCCTATGATTTCCGCAATCTCGGAATCGCGGACGGAATCGCGGAGTTGGCTAATAAAAACGGAATCTATTGTTAAACGCGGAATTTCGCGTAAATCGACATAATTTGAAATGCTGTACGTAAAGCTACATTTCCTCCGAACGAGTAACAAAATTTTCGCGTGACCAGAGTCTATGCAAAGACAAGAATGTACGCGAAAATGTGAGCAGCCTACGTCAAATTCACCTTCCCCGAGTGTTTGAGCAACGCATCTCTTCGGTGCTATTGAAGATCTGTGGAAAGAATTTTTTTGTTGTTGTTGTAGACGAGACCACTGATGCTAGGGATAGTAGCCTCCTAAACATCATCATTGGTCAGCTTATGTTGACTTAACAACTTATATAACCGTTAAATAGCCCACATTTTTTCTTTTCACAGTCTACTTTGTTGATTGTGTCCATGCAAATTATGACATAACGTCGTCCCCCAGTGGTGAAATAAAAGCTGCATCCTTGTTTCAGTTTGTTCATGTTTAATCATTACTGTATTATATTTTGTCGTGGTATGTAATACAATATATTGGGATGACTGAACAAAAGTTTATTATAAATAAATAAATAAAGCTGATGCATCAAAATCAGACAACTGTTGATCCCTTGGGGAAACTGGGTGTCATTACTGCCGCTCTCATATACACAATAAAATTATAAATGATTCAAAATGGGCATTCGGACGAGTGCATGTCAGTACAGCCCTTGTCTGCCTTTTTGACTGTAGCTTACACTTCGTTTCAAGTGACACTTTTATTTTGTGATATTATTCAGGTGAAAAAAAATTCTTTCTTCACAGTGCAATGTTATATTGCATCATTATGCAGTATTTGTTCTGACTTTGAGTACTGAGGAAAATTGAGCAATGTTGTGTTGCATCAACAAATTTAAGGTTATTTCTATTTAATTAGTGGACATTTTACTCATGAACATAAATAGCACACTATCTCTGATGGTAAAATTGGTGTAAAAGGTAAAAAACAAAAAACCGAATTCCAAAAAATTAAAACGGAAAAAACGGAATTTGGTGAAAAATAAAACGGAATTTGGGGAAAAAAATAAAACTGATTTCATAGGGCCCTACATAGTATCTTAAACACTTGCTGTTGGGTCATGAACTCTGGAGAAGGGGAAAAGGGGAGTACAATCAAAGAAAAAGCTCAGCGTTCAGGAGGGTCTTCACAGACAGCAGCTCCTGTAAAGTATTAGCAGGTGTGGGCTGGGGGCTGAGGGCTCGGGCAGGGAGTCAGGAGTTAAATTGCCTCCACACCCCCACCTGTAGCCTGTCAGCTGTTGGGAGTCTGTTAAAAACGTCAGCTGTTTGTGAGCAGGCAACTTCATGTATGTGTATGTGGGTACTAGAGGCGAAGGGAGAGAGGACCAGAGGAGGAGTGTGTGTGTGTGTGTGCGTGTGTGTGCGCGCGTGCATGTGTGTTTGCGCGTGCTTGTGTGTTTGCGCGTGCGCGCGTGTGTATGTGGGTTGTGTGTAGAAGTGTGTTTGTGTGCCCGACTGTATCTCAAAAAGAGTGTGGAAATTCGAGTGCTGCAGTGAGGCCTGTGCTTTGTGTGGTGTGACAGCTGAGGTGTGCTGAGCCCTTCTGATAACCTCTGCCACTCTGTTTCTCTACTGCTGTACTCCGTTTATCAGCTGCTCCACATCTCTGTTCATCGACTTCTCCTCTGCTGTACTCCTCCATTTATCCTCTAGTTTGTTCCTCAACTGCTCCTCTGCTGTGCTCTATCACCTACTGCTCTGCTCCTTGACTGCGTTACTGCTGTGTTTCTCTAGTCATGTACTGCTAAGCTGCATTCATCTGCCTATCCTCTGCTTTCTTATTCTTTTATTACTCCGCTGCTCTGTGGCTGTGCTTGGAGTAACGTGTCCTTGGTGGCCCGGTTTTGTATTTTGTGGGCCCTCGTTGGATTTCTTGTGAAGGTAAGTGGAGTTTGGGCTCATGATGAAGTTTGTCAGGTTGGGAGTCCAGTGGACAATCGGCTCGTTTGTTTACTTTCGTCACGGCCTCTGTGCTGTGGCCTACACATTGTCAGCTTCCTTTTTTTGCTCTCAGAGTTTGAGGGACCAGGGCTGCACAATTCATGATGTAAAGAAAATAATTGAGGTTATGATTCTCTCATGATTCTGTGTGGATTTTTTTTTTTTTTTTTTTTTTTTTTTTTTGAGGCTATGCAGTTACACACAAAAATTCTGAACACATTAACAGCTGGAGTGCTCCGACCTCCTTTAAGGTCAATAGTCCACTCTTCTATGATCCGCAAATCTGCAAGGACAATTATCGTATTTCTACAATTGGCTGAGTTTCATTGCTTTACTACCATCTTGTAAATTTTAAAATGTGTAGCATTTAAGAACTTATCTGACAGTCCTGCAATGGTGAAGAATCCTTAAAAAAAATCCTGGATCCGAGTGGCGATCCGGATCACCACCAAAGTCTAGTGGATTGTTCCTTGGGCTATACCCTATCCACCCAACAAATTTCATCAAAATTCGTTCGTAGCTTTTTGGGTAAAGTTGCTGCAGGTAGTCAGATGGATAAACACAGGCAAAACATAACCCAATGGTAGTGAAAAAATTAGTGGAATCAAGACTTAACCATCCATTAAACAGTCTGTATGAAGTGCAGTACGTGACTCCAGAGAGTGAGTCATTCAGTGAGACTTGCTTGGGCAGTTTCACTGGACTCCTGAGATCGGGCATCAGGCTGGATCCTCTCCAGCGATCTTTCTGTTGTGTTTCCCACTGCTTTATGCCTCACTGTACCACGTGCTCATTTTCTCAGTGAATCACTGTAGCATTCCCACACAAAACTAGCGGGGTGTTTGTCCTTAGGGATAGTAATTGCCTGATGGTCTGTTTTGAATGTATGAGAAGGTGGATTCCAAGCCCTGTTCTGTTGGATTCAGCTCTGTTCTGTAGATAACGTTCATTTGAAGTTTGGACATGGTTGCTGACTTGCGCTCTCATTAAACTTTATCCTTTACGTACATCACAGTGACGAAATTCTATTGTGATGGAGTAGCTTAGTGAGCAAATTTGCCCTGACATGAGTCCATATTGTAATACCTGGGAACACACTTGTTGAGGCAGTTTGCTGTAAAACCAGACAAAGCACCAGACTTTAGCTGTGTTTGTGTATAATACAGCTTACTCCAGTACAGTGTGCTGAAATAGAGTAGTTGGTGCCAGGGAGAGTTTGGTGGGGGCATTAACCTGCGGAGAATTTCTAATGAACTCTCTGGTGACATTCACCTAATGCGCTTTAATTAGCCGTGATGAGGGTCCTCGGAGGGCTGTAGGAAGGGGTGCCTTTGTGGCATTACTATCGAGCTCTGGGCCCCTTGCAGCGTTAGTTGGTCCTGGGTGAATGTGCTTCTCTGCTTTGCGGTTTGGCTGTTTTCAGAATCTCAAAAGGAGATGTACGGAGGAATGAGCGTGTGCTTTGTACACCTTCACTGGTTCCTGTGTCTCCTTTTATCCGTCATACTTGAGTCCATGAGGCCAGTGGCTGCTCTTGGATTCATCTCAGGTAGAACGGAGAATACAAACACACAGATCCCATTATTAATCTGTGTGGCAACATGAGCAGTCCTGTGAAGAGGCTCCTAGGAAATGCTGGGATATTGAGGAGGGAGTGTTTGTAACCGGGGGAAAGAATCTTATTCAGGCCATCACCAAACACTTAGCTTTGTATGGCTCTTGCAAAAATGTTGTTTTGCTTTTGGGCCCTTTGAAATTCTCTTCGCCCACATATTTTTCTTTAGTGTGCAGATGGGCTTCCCAAAACAGAAGGGCACAAACTCTCCCCAAAGATTGCCCTGTTAAACTGTGATTCCAATTTAGAATTTATCCAAATCATTGCTTGACCCACACAAGCACAAACACTTATGAGTTTTCCTCTGCACTGCTTTTCCTCCCATCTGTTTTTTCCTTGAAGCCAAATGATGCAACTATTGCCAAAGCTGGTGGAATCTCAGAGTCCCATTCCAATACATGAAAGCCCGAAAGTGGTGACCTCACCCAGGTGAAGTCTTATCCTGCCCTGCCCGGGTGATGCTCCATGGACATGTTGTGTTCGATATGACACTTGTATGATGTGAGGCATGGTGAAATCTCAATTCCACAAGAACCTCCTTGGCCCGGCAGAGCCATCTGTATGTAGAAACCTTGCCTGTCCTGCATGAGAGCAGGCGCTCATACGAGACCACATACACGCAGTCAAAGCTTGTGAGCAGCTGTGAGGGAGGGGGTCACACTAAAGGTGAGGGAGCAGCTGCAACTGCGTTTACAGCGAGTCACAAATCCATGGAGGGAATTTGCACACCATGTGTGCAGGGGGTAATGACGGCCTGACAAACGGCTTTACTACAACCTTAAACCCCCCCTCCACCAACCCACCCTTCCCGGGATTCTGACAGCTCTGGGCTCTAACCACCCTCTCGATTACCAAGGAGGACGGCGATGACTGTGTGCCAGTTGTTGAGGACTGAAAAGAGCGGAGGACTCGCGGGAACAGTCGACGGAAGAGGAACGTGGGGAGTAGACTGTGTTGCGGTCGCTGCTGGAACATCATCTCCTCTCGGACAGTCCCAGGGCTGGAGCTCGACCCCTATACTCTACCTCACGCTTAGACTTCAGCTGACACCGGCGTCTGGACTGGTTTGCATGTGATCGTTTCGTACGATTTGCGGGGATTCAGTTTTGAGGTGTGTTTTTCGTGGTGCTCAGCGGAATCCCCTGGGTGTTGGTCTGGCCGTCCTGACTGCAGGGATAGTCTCGGGGTAAGAGCTGTGCTGCCGTTTCATTGCCTTGTGTGGTGGGTTTCCCCCTTTGCTTATAGCAGTAATGTTTCTGAGCCTGGCCCGCAGATTTTTTTAACACTATCTGTCCTGAGTTAGAAATTGGAGAAAAGGACTTTGGTTCTGTGTCTTTTTTTTTTTTTTTTAAAGATTATTTTTTGGGAATTTTTCCTTTATTTGACAGTTATAGTGTAGAGACAGGAAGGTTGGGGGAGAAGAATAGGGGAAGACATGCAGCAAATGACCTGAGCGGAATCGAACCCAGGTCGCTGCGGGAAGGACACAGCCTTTACGGTACGCGCGCTCAGACCGATGAGCCACCGGGGCGCCCCGGTTCTGTGTCTTTTTAAAGAGAAATTTATTTAGGAAAGGAGATTTATTGCATTGTTTGACCAACAAGTTTCTGAGCGAGCAATCCTGCCTTCGCATTAATTTTTTGGGACTGTTGTTTTACAAAAATGAAAATTTCATAAAATTCTTTTCCTTAACTTTGCGCAGATATAGACGCCGGCGTCCGTAAATTCCGAAATTTAATTCTTAAACAATTCTGAAATTCAATTTCCAAATGTTTTGCTTCACTGGAATAATTTTCCAAAGTCTCTGTGACACAAATGCTGAGTTCTAAAGCCTTAAATAGGCTCATGCATAATGGGAAAAATTTGGCAATATTTGTATTCTGCGCAAAGGAGTTAACCAGATTGACTAACTCAACTTTGGATCATGTCCTCTGTATTTTGGTGGTGTATTTTTTCTAGTGTGGGCAGCAAGGGGCTATGGACAGCCAGCGACTCACCAGCCATATTACCTTTTTTTTTTTTTTTTTTTTTGAGTGCTTTTGCCTTCCTATGCTCGGAGTTGATATTCTGGTTGAAGTTTCACATCAGCCAGTGGAGCCAGAGGTGGTATTTCTCCTTTCCCAATGGAAAAGGAGATTAAATGACTCATGATGAAAGTAGAATGATTTTACAATTGCATTACTTTCTACAAAATTTGTGTGAACTTGCAAGTTATAGTATAATGTTATGAAAGTACTAGGCTCAGCTGGCCGCTTCTTTCATGTTTTTAGTGGGATTGATGTGGCGTTTGGAGTGACTCTGTCCTCTTAGTTTTGGAGCTATCAACCATAGAAATGTTTGCCATCTCTTGAATCTAATGGAACTTAATTGGGTTTGACTTGAGGTGCTCAAGGTGCCAAAAAACATTTGAAAAAAATTAAAAGTTATGTCTTTTCTCCGAAATCATTTCTGCAGTTGGTGGGTGTTCTGTTGAAAGAGAATAGTTGTGTGGATTGTCTTGAGTTACCAAACTATGATTTCTGAAGAGAGACGTTGCTTATAAATATTTCAGATTTATTTTTTGGTGCTTTGTGCACCACAAGAGAAATACAGTTGAGTTCCATTATATTTTGGGATGAACTTTCCCCTGAACCTTCTCCACTTTTAGATATCTTGAGCTTTGATAAAGCCACTCAGGAAAATTTCACTCCAGTGGGCCTCTTATGCTATGCTCTGTGTTGTAGAATAGTCTATTCATGCAATATTTTTAACTCAACTCATCTTGAGTAGGTAAGATGGTGTTAACACCGTCAACGTTGTCTGTAGTCTGTCAGAAGTAAGACCCATAACCTCTTTTAGTTATAAATATCGATCAAATTTGACAAAACTTGGTGCAACATCCTTACCTCAAACTACTTCAGGAGTGCATTTCAGCCCCACACTCCCAAAGTGGACTTGGCAGGGTGGTCATATTGAAAAAAAATTAAGTTGTTCATAGAGTGTAAATAGAACGCAATATGTCTCAACATATAAATGGCATTTTTGGACAATTTTGAAAAAATGACCATTTTGTGACCTTTGTCATTCTTTGACCCTAGTATGCCTAATGGCACAACCTGTAACCTGTAGCGGTCACAAATATCAATCAGTTTTGATAAAACATTGCATACAACATCTTTAGGACATATGTGTAGTATTTTATTTCAGCCTTGTACTAAACTCCCAAGTCAGTGTGACTGGGTCGCAGACCAGTTGAGTTTCAGGTTCGCTTGAACCTCTAGTTATACTAGCTTTCCATAAAAAATATTTTAAAAATCCTGGCATTACTTTGCCATAGAAATACCTGTGTAAGTGCTGAATGACCCTGAATAATTTGTTTGGGTGTTTACTGTACTGCCTGCCACAGAGCTGTAAACTGTCTGCTTAACAAAGGCGTATTAAACTGAACATTGTTTATGATTACAACATATCAAGTTCACTCCTATTTGCCATGTGAAACCTTTCATGTTAAATTGGAAACTAGGTACATTCTATTGACTGAAATGCTATTAAAACTTATTAAAGTACATTTTAGTGCTAGTCTGTAAATGCTGTGTGTGAAGTCAATGATGTGATGTGTATAGAGGGGTAAATCGATTTGCAATATTGTCAAAATGACGGTTATCGATGCGGTTAATTGTAGTGTGATGAAAGGACTCTTGGACTGGGAAAAATTTGTAATGAGATGCAGAGATTTGTCAAATGAATTACTATTTCTTAATTTGGATACTAATCTTCGCAGGGTTCTGCCCTTGCAAACACGTGCGTGTAAGTTTGCATACAGATGCACAAGAGCACGTGCTCATGATCAGGCTCTCTCAGAGATAGTGTGCACTACAAATTAAATTTCTTATGAGAAATTTTTGGCAGTTTTATGACAGCAGTGACGGAAGGTGCTGGGTTGATGGAGGAGGACTGAGCAGATTGATTGTGCTCATTAAGCACTCTATACGATTGCCTTTTCCTGTCCGTGGCCATTGTGCGTCCTCTGCCCACTGGAGAAGAGGAAGTACAAATCCAGAGCTGTCATCAGTTTCATCTCCTGCTTTATGGTGCAGTAGATTAGTACTAGAAGATCGCATTTATAGATGTCATTCAAGTCACAATGATGAAGCAAAGAACTGATCCCAAATTCAACAAATTTTTGCAAAGCTATTTTTTCCCCCCACCTTTAATGAATTCTATATATATTTCTATGCCTCTGTGCCGGTGATGGCAGTGGTCAGAGACATATTTTTTTGGGCTGTCCAGCCATCCAGATCTTGTGAACATGATATTTCCAGATTGCTTGGAAGGAATTTGTTCAATTTGACACAATTGGCCACTTGGACTCAAAGATGAACTGATTAAGATTTTGGTGGTCAAAGGTCAAGGTCATTGTGCCCTGGCATCTGTCTCGTTGTTGTGAATGGGATACCTTCAGAATGCATATAGAGATTTTTTTTTCCCCCAAATTTGGCAGAAATTTCCACTTGGCCTCAAGGATGAAGTGATTGGATTTTGGCAGTCAAAGGTCAAGGTGACTTCCAGTTCGTACTATTCCCAAAAACTTGTAATGAGCCATTTATTGTAACTGTTCATACTCATACATTTTCAGAGCTAGAAATGTCAAAGCAGCTTCGTGTTGGGTCAGATTTGTCATTGTTCAAATTTTCTAGATGATCCCCCGCTTGCATCCCTCCTACATCTCTTCTTTTTCAGCTTGATAGACTTCCATCCATTTTCAGAAGACTTCATACTGCCAAAATTTGATGGCTGGAGCCTCCAAACTTTCTATTCAGCTTCAGACTGTCCCGAAGGATGGGAGTTGTTTCTGTAGCCCTGCACCCCCTCTTTCTTTTCTTTTGTCATCCCTCCATCCTCCATGAAACTTCATTCATTTACCAAGTCCGGCAACTTTCAAGCGAGAGTCATCAAACTTGCTTCACACTTCAGACTTTCCCAAACAATTGATGTCGTGTTTGCCGCCCCATCATACACATATGCACAGACTTACAGGGCATTCTTCTCCTCTTTTCATCACTCCCTCCCTCATATTACATGAATTGATGATCTTTGATCTCATATAACTTTGGAACCATTTGTTATGGTAAGGTTGGGATCAGGTTGTTAGACGCAGGAAAGGATGACTAGTTAAATGGTGAAGCCCTGTCCCCTGTCCTGATTGGTCAATATTTGACGCTTCATATGTTTTGAACTGTTTGTTTTTGAGAGGTGGCGGCTGGATTGTGTGGATTTGGGAAAGCGGTGCATGTGATTTGTCAAAGCTTTCCTGATTGGCCAGAATTGAGTTCTTCATAGCTATTGAATGAGATGGGGGTTGGGTTATTGGACTCTGGAAAGAGTCACATGTTGATTGCTGAAGCCATGCCTCCATTCCTGATTGGCTTAGCTTTTATCCTTCATAGAGTTGGGTTCATAAATATTTGGACAGAGACAGAATAGACAGATATTTAGAACTTTGAGTTAAAAGGATTTTGCTGTCCAGCGTTCAATACCTTTTAAAAAAAAAAAAAAAAATAATAATAATAATAAGACAACCATTCAGATCTACTTTGCACTGATGTCATTGAATGAGGAGATGATTCCTCAGAAGACAACTTGGGTGAAGATCTTTTCATTGTTGAAAAACTAGCTGTTTTCGCTCACTTCCTTGTAGAACTAAACCTAACAGTGATATTTTTAACTTTGGGAACTCATATCTCTAGTAAGTATGAGAGCTCTTGCTCGACAAAGAGAACAGGACAAAGCAATCATGGATGCCTGTGTAAAGGGGGGAAATTGAGTGTTTCTCTCTTTGTCATTGTGGTACCACATCAAAACTGTGCAAAAGTAAAAACTCAAACCAGCAGAGTTTTGTTTGAAATGGCTCGCCATCTGATAAATGCATATATAAGAATCCCAAACCAAGAATTAGCATTCACAAAAATCTTAGAACTCTGAAAAAAATGACTACGATACAAACCAGTAATCATAATCTGAATGAGAAAACTCTTGAAATTTTTTACAGTGTGATTGTAACAATAACACTCGATACTAGAAGATCCTCAAAATTATTTGCACCTCTTGAAAAATAAGGTGAACAATTTCAAGATGGGAGCAAATATTCACACATGCACCAGTCACACATGTTTGAAATGTTGGCAAATCCTTTTCATTATAAACATTTTTTTTTGCAAATAATCATTAACTTAAATTCTATTTAATTCCATCAAGTTGTTCAACAGTCCGGGGCCTTCACTACATTAGGCCAGTCTAGAGTCAGGCCATGCTGTTGTAACACGTGCAGGCATTGATATGAATGTAATCTGCAACTTACCCCCATACCATCACACTGGTTGGCGGAGTCCACATTTCCAAAAACAATTTACAACTGAGACCACAGATTTTAATTCTAGTCCATTTCATCTTTAAGCGGTGTGCGTTTGAAATGATAAATAAACATTAGCAGGTTTAATACATCAGATGTATGAAATAGTTACTGACAGTGGTTTCAATGAGCCCATGTGGGAAACTTTTACTGTGATGTGGGTTTTGATGTGGAAGAAATGTTGGTCTGCGTTTATATTTGGAACAATTTTACAGCGAAACGAAACATTTAAATCCCTAAATTTCTTGGATAAATGTTGTTTTTAAACTGTTCAACTAGAGATTTTTCACTAAACCCTCGCCCCCATCCTTGTTTGTGAATGAAGCATTTCAGGGAAGTTGGGGACCTCCAATCATGGCACCCACCTTTTGAATAATGTTAGTGTTTATAGCATTCCTCAACTTTCTCAGTCTTTTTACATGCTTTTTTTTGAAACATGTGTATGCATCAAATTCCTGTATGATCATTTTTTTATTGTATTATATTGTTCTCCTTTCGTATTCAATGATAATATACTTCACTGTATTGTAATGTTTTTGTGAATTTTGTTAACAGGGCACCATGAAATAATATGAAACTGAGATCTCAATGGGTTTCTCCTGTATGGAATGAAATGTGTCTGCGTTTATAATGGAACAATTTTTAAATAAAATAAAAACCAAATTTCAAAAAATATAAAGGATTTAGACGTATGTTTTGAATAATGTTACTATATAGTTTTTCTCAGTTACATGTGCAGGGTATACCCCTGAGATCATTTTTTTATTGTATATTGTTCTCCTTTCTATGATAATATACTTCACTGTATTGTATTTTGTGTTGTTAACAGGGCACCATCGCAAATGAAACTGAGATCTCAATGGGTTCTCCTGTATGAATGAAGGTTAAATAAATAAACCAAACAAATAGGACTAATCCATCGGCAGCAAAATCAACTATAGGCTAAATTCATTGTTTGCCCTTTCTCAGGGAAAGACTCCATTTATGCCCATTGCAAACTTTAGCTGATTCCCATGGGAACTGTTTGAATTATTTTAGTTTGGCCGGAAAGTTGTGCCACAGGAACAGTCATAGTGTGATTAGAGCAATAGGATTACTCATTTATTCATCAAGAGGTTTAAAGCAAAGTTGATCTGATTCCCATAAAAACAGCTTGACTACATGAATTTGGAAATGTACTTTCATGTTGTGGTGGGTCTGCATTGAAAGTAATAGAGCCATAAAAATCAGTAAGGTTCCAGGATCATTGACAGCAAATTCCACATGATCCTGTGTATCCATTTGGAGTTTTTGCATCTTGTAAAAAGAAAAGTTTGTCCTGCTTTTGGTGCTACTGAGCAGCTCTCTAACACATGCCAGGAACAATCTCAGAAGGTTTGACATGATTCTCATCTGTACTATCTGCGTTATTTCCTTTGGAAATATTACATTTGGCCAAGTGATGCTGCTAAAGGAAGCATTACAGAGCCGACGCAATCTAAAACATCCAGGAAAGGAATACTTAAAACAGATTGGACCTTATTGCCATTAAAGCTGTTTGAGTAACTGCAGTTTTTGAAAAGTAAAAGTTTGATCTGGTGGTGGTGTTGAGCACAGGTTATATGGTCGTATATGACTGCACACACTTCAGGCAACCTCTTTTTTTTTTTTTTTTTTTTTTTTTTTGAACTGAAAAAAACTACTTTCACTAGTTTACTTTGAAAACACCCCTAGCAATATAACTAAGCCCTCGATACTTGGCTCTCCTCCCAGGTGCGTGCAGCACACAAGGAAAAATAAGTAAGTCCTTGCAGCAGGAAGGAAGTAGGAATATGCACAGTGATTGGGCTGTGCGTGCATCGTCAAACGTAGCACATGCAGAAATATCGGGTCCAATAAGTTTTTTGTGATTCTCGTAAAAACTGTCATGGTCACCACACCAGCGCAAAGGATTTATGGTGACCGCAGTGTCCAAAGTGCATCCACAATATCCCATAAAACTCAGTTTCGGGGATATACAGGGATGATTATGTCAATTGACCGATGGCTAAGCCCCGCCCTCAAATGCGAGCCAATCACGGCGCGTATTCTCTCCCTATATACTCGGACATTCTGAGCCTGAACTTCCATTTAAATGCATTATGGAAACTCCGAATCGTTCGCTTTTATGGGGTTTTAAAATGTTTCTAAGTTAAAAAAATGGTCAAACGCTGTGCTTGGGGTAAGTGTAGCTCTGATACGAGGTATCTCGAGAGGCTGGACGATGGGGTGTATTTTAAAGCCTTCCCAAAGCCACATCATAACCGAGAGAAGTGTCTCCTCTGGATAAAGCTTTGTGGAAGGCCCCACTATCAGCTTAACGTAGCTAACAAAGGTCAACAAGGATGTCTACATTTGTTCCAAGCTAAGTCAACATCGTGTTTAAGGCGACATCTTGTCACTTCACTGGAGATTAATGTAAAGTTATCTTTTACATCGCTAAGTTAGCTGAAGTCAGTAAACTCTATGGCTAACTTCAGTGCTGACGGACGTTGGCTTAACGTGAGCTCCTGGCTGTGTTGTTCACCATGTCACCTTGTTTACTTAGGAGTTCAGTCACGTCAGGTTAGATTTCTTAAATTCGGTAGCAATAATAATTCTTAAATTAAATTTCTTACCCTGCAGTGCACGAACAATGCTGATCATCTATCTTATTGTGCGAGAGGGTGACGGAAACAAAATGCGGTTAATCGCGTTTGCACTGAGAACTGAAAATTTTAGCTTCTAATTGAAATTTTTCATGGCAGAGTCAGTGGAGGGGGCTGGGGTTTGCCATAGGTCAATTGTGACGAAACCAGCATTTTTCAAAACTTAATCAACTCTTCCATACC
Organism: Gymnothorax javanicus; assembly: GCA_029692085.1. Lineage (NCBI taxonomy): Eukaryota > Metazoa > Chordata > Actinopteri > Anguilliformes > Muraenidae > Gymnothorax > Gymnothorax javanicus. The sequence continues at coordinate 57,891,213 of CM056193.1, forward strand.
ATGGGTGAAATGGATTTTATTTTTATTTGAAATGCTTGCTTTCTAAACGAGCCAGCTATGAATTGCATATTTGTTCTGTAATGCCATTTTACGAGATGATCATCTTCCCATCGTATGCTTTATATAATAAACATTGAGTTAACTTTGAGTACTCTCTATCCTTAAGCATACCATTTAAGATTCAGTTATCTCTTTTTTTAGGATGGAACAATTCAAGAGCAAAACTTCTGCCAGAGAAACTGGTCTATTTGTCATGTTTAATCATGTGCTTAATGACATTTGCCATGAAGTTTAAATAAACATTTAGCACTCAGTGTTAGGAGTATCTGCTGGTGTCCATGCTGGCATAAAATTTCTGACTTATAATGGTTATATGTCTTAATCAGTTTCTTCCCACAATACAACTGCCTGGAAGGCAGCTTGTAGAGGGCAACTTAGAAGAATTTCCCAACTAAACTTTTTGAAATGTCCCAGAAAGAGAATTTGCTGAAATAAACAAGACTAGGTGCAACCTAGTAAATGGCTGGGCCGTCAAGTTCTGTATGAGAATGTGGGCCCAAGAAAAGGGTGCTAAATGAGGCAAAGCTCACGCTATTATATGAAGTGCAAGTTTAGTAATGAGCTGGAGCTGATAAATTATTTACAAAGTAGGTGGGGAGAGTGTGTGAGTGGGAGAATGGGAGAGTGAGAGTGTGTGAGTGAGATAGTGTGTGACTGAGGGAGTGGGAATGAGTGAGAGTGTGTGAGGGAGTGGGAGGTGGGGGGGTCTTGAGTAAGGAAAACATATCAAAAGCAAGTTATACATTTGAATAGACAAAGAGCTAGAGTAAGGGTAGCAGTTATTGATTTTGTGAATGTAAATTTGAGAGAGACAGCAGCAGCAGATTTAGATAGCAGTTAAAGTATGTGTTTGTTCATGAATCGTAATGAAACAATAAAGTTATGGTTACAGTTGTGTTAAGGGGTGATCTGGGGTTAAATGGGCAAAATTTGACTATTTTTCCAAAACTTTTTTTTTGAATAAAAATATTCTATAATAACCCACCTTTAATAATCTCTAATTGCTACAAGGATTAAAAACTGAATTTTGCCATAAAATCATGATTTAAAAGCAACTGTGATGATGAAATTTATGCTTTTTGCTCCAGGAAAGTGATAAACATTTGAATAATCAGATAATACAGTCTGAAAAATGGGTGTAAGCCACAGACTAAGACTGAACTCAACTTTTCAATACAGTCTAATGCATTTTCCATTGATTTCCTGCATTTTCCATTGATTTCCTAAGGTATTACTTTTTCCACGTTTCTCATGTTTGTGGCAGCCATAATTTTTTTATTTATCATTGAAAATCAATGAAATTTGGGCTGCAGGTACTTTACTTCATTAGAAATGCAATGACATAGGGAAATTTTGCCTGTCTGTTACATACTTTGAAAATTTTGAGTATTCCGATTCTGAGCAAAATAATTTCAAAATTTTACTAAAATGCCCCAAAATCACAAAATTGATAAAATGGGCAAAGAGTGGCTATGTCATTGCATTTGGATAAGCAATGGCTTTTAAATGATGAAAGAAAAACTGAATTCTATCATAGAGTTAAAGAGGAATTGGTGCCAGAAGTTTTCTGCATATTTAATGAGCTTGCTCGGTTACTATGGCAACCGCATAAACCGAAAAATGCCAACTTGTATCTTTTTTGGTGGTTATTACATATACCTCTTTAGATTAATTCTGAGTTGTTTCCTGGTATCATTTTTCATTTAACCCCAGATCGCCCCTTAATCGGGGATATGACGTCACTTTCGTGAACACATGGCAGTTCCTCTATAGTGAGGGTGTAAGAACTAACTTCAAGGTTTCCTTTTTTCCCCCATGTTTCGTCTTTGGGCATGTTATGTAAGGGATAATCAACTCGTAGGTGTACATTACACGGTTTTAAGACATGACACGGAGGCGAATTTGCGTCGGGTGGTTGCCTCTGCGAAGTGCCTTTAAACCGTGTAATGCACACCTACGAGTTGATTATCCTGCTTATACCATGGTCATTTGTCAGCAATATCAAATCACAGCATTCAGAAATTTTTGTGAAAGTTTTGCACCTAAAAACGAGCTGTTAATCATTAAGCAGGCGCCGCGCCTTCTCATACCCAATATGATAGGCCAAGCTAAATTGAACCAGCTATCTTAGTTCATCTTACGCTCATGGAGAAAGATATTTTTGTGCACGCTTACATCCGTTTACCAGCTGATGATTTGGTAACGGATTCCCACTGAAACAGAGATTATGCATAACACAACATTATGCGCGATTATGCAGACTGTAGCTAACTTGCTACCTGCAATTACAATGAATTTATGACTATTTCCGTAGAGCCAGCGAGCTGAAATCTATCTGTCTGGCATAGCACGTAGCTAGCGAACTGTCAGCAGCTGCAGATACATGAAGTGGACACGTTGGCTTCCTTTGTAACCATACACAATTACTATCGTTTAATGAATAAAGCCTGATTACTTCGCTGCTATAATATTCACGGTCATTATCGCCGGAGTACCTATTGTTAACCGCCCTGCAGGACGCAACTTATATGATGCCGCCAAATTTACTGGAGATAAATAAGCAGCTAGGTTTCTGTTATACCCAGCCAAATGCCAGTGCTCTAACGTTGCTGAGGTTACAGGTTGGCTAGTAACCTCACCGTCCGACCAATCGCTGAACTTCTTCCCCGCCGGCAAGCCAATCGTTGAACTTGATCATTCAGGCAGCCAGTCAGTCAGTCAGTCAGTCAGATACTCACTCAGCGACATTCGCGTTTATAGGGGCCTGGCTGCTGCTCGGCCCAGCCCAAAAATGTCTTTTTACGCTCATATAGAGCTTTTCTACCTTATCCGACAAAGTGCTTTACAGTGTGTGCCTCTCAATCACCCCTTCACACACACACACAGACAAATCGATGGCAGCGGGGCTGCCATGCAAGCTGCTGGTCTGACTGTCGGGATGAGCCAGGGAATCAAATTGGCAACCCTGCGGTTAGTATACAACCACTCTACCCTCTGAGCCTCAGTAGCCCTTCATAGAGCTTGACAGATACTGGAAACATCGTCCATTGCTTTAGGTTGGCTTTTGCGTCATTGTGTTTGATGTGTCTTTTAAGGTGGAGCCGTCTCCACGTGCAGTCAGTGAGGGACTCAAACACAAAGCCACTGTTGTTTCAGTTTTCCAGAGCAGTGGAACACAGGCTACAGCCACCCTGAGGACAGAGTCTTGTATGCACCGCTATTTATTTGTTATGAATGGACATGTATTGAAACCTGCCGAGTGCCCGAAAATAGAACGGCCCTCTTTTTCTCTCTGGCGATGGCAGTGGGGTGCTTGTTTTTTAGAAGCCTTCATCTTGCATTTTTACCTGCAGTGGGATGGGCACTGCTGGCAGGAGTGTGTGGTTAAGCACCGACTGCTTGTTTCGGTTTACCTCGTAGGCTGATGGCATGCCGAGAGGTGCTAGGTGCTTTGTGACCGTGCTGGGCGGCTTTGAAAGCCTGGGTGGCGTCTGTAGCAGTTGTCGCCATACAGGTTGGGCAGCGTTGCTGCTCTGATTGTCTGGGCGGATTATCAGCGTTCATTTCAAATGTCAGCAATGTTTGAGATGCAGGTTATTATCCACACCTCACTCCCTGCCTTATGTTGTGATTGATGTTCCAATGAAGAGGGAGGCAGAGTGTGTGTGTGTGTGTGTGTGTGTGGGTGTACTTGAGAGTGCTTATGTAAGAGATTGTGTCAGTACTGAGGAGTGTAATTGGCGATCTGAGGAACACCGATCGCCTTCTCCTTCTCTCTCGTAGAGAGTTGCTGGCCTTGCACTGCAGAATATCTACACCCTGCGGTCAGGGGATCAGGTTCCTCTCTGGCAGGGCCTCCAGCTATCCCTTGGTGCATTTCTCTCAGAGACTCTCGGCTATGCGGTCAGTAAGATGATTCAGGATCGTGCAGGAGCTACCGATCGCTCCTGTCTTCCTGCATGAGGCGGTGGGCCATCGGTTGGGCGCAGTAGTGAGGTCCCGGAGCAGCGTGCGGCGCAATCGCTGCCCCAGTTAGCTCTCGTGTGGGTGGAGCGGTGACCTGCTGAAATGAAAGTCGGACATTTGTGACTTTTCTTTGACTGGACAGCCGCAGCTTTGTCCAGCCTACCTGTGCGCGTGGGGTGGCGTGGTCCAACGGGCTTTCGAACCCTTTGCCCGGGCAGGTGTCCAGTGTCCCTTCTTCGCATCGTAGTGTAGCTTGTGTGCAGTGGTCACCTCTGCTGTTTCACAGTCATACGCTAAACATGCAGAGCATGTGATCCATTACCTCTACCCCTGACCAGCCGTGGTAAATTGAGCTCGCAGTTGGGTGTCTGCTTAAGCCTCACAAGGTCCTGACTCACCGTGGTCATTAAGTTCCCCTGGAACTCCTTCGAAATGAAGACTGTTCTCTTGGGTCCTGCACTAATTCTCTCTGCATCTCATCATCCCCCAGATTCGCAGCCTGTGATTCTCTCTCTCTCTCTCTCTCTCTCTACCTCTACCTCTACCTCTACCTCTACGGTGGACCTGACGCTGGCACGGACCGTGCGGAGTCATGCGCCTTGCATGTCTTGCACCCTGACACAAGCCTTTAAAATCGATGAAACACATTATTTTATAGCAGTAAATACTCCTATAGCAGTAAATTATATATTATATTCTAATCTTCCTTTGTTTCTTAAGCTCATTCATGTCAATTAGTGTTCTGTGATTCTGTCGTTATGGAACCGATGCTCTGGACTCTAAAAACTGCCGTCATTGTTGACAAATGACGAGATATTTGAGGCTTGGATGCTCCTTCACTGTCAACTTTACAATGTGTTTTTTTTTCCCCCCTGTGTGCTGCAGTCCTTACATCCTTGATTAGCCTCTGCTTGCTAACACTACGCTCAGGTCTTTAGTCTGTAAGGCGCTCGGCAGTCAGTGACTTGGAGCCACAGCTCCAACTTGTGCCACAGCCATAGCAGCTGACTTGTGCTGGAGTCGCTTTGATTGGACAGCAGCTGGCAGTGACAGGCCAGTATGGAGTGGGTAAGGTGATGGATTTTTTTCCTGTTCTCTTGGCAGGACTCCAGCCCCCTGCCTGTTGCAGGCTGTAATCTCAGACCCACCGTTTCCCTCATTATGACCACAGCAGCTACTGCCTCACAGCCCTTTTTCAACCCCCCCAACACTCTCACGCACCCTCAGCGGGAGACTCGAGAAGCTCAGAAATCCGAAACAAAAAGATTTTGTCGCAGATAGACTGAAGTCACTTTGGCCTTTGTTTGGTTAAAAAAATGACAATAAATAAATAAATAATGAGTCAAAGAGTGACGGGGTCGATGTCATCAAATAAATGCCGATGAGTCTCCTCGGAAATATGTTTGTATACGCGGACATGAGTACGTGTGGACACTTCTGTGCGCTTTGGTGTTTTGTGTTTAGGTCACCCTGGAGACCTGTCTCTCCAGTGTAGAGTAACAAACACACAGCTGGATAAACAAGGATTGACCTCTGCTTTGTGACCTGCGACAGGCTTTCACACTCCCGCTGTTTCCATTCAGTGGGCCATTTTACAAAATGGAAGCACTTACTCTGTGGATCCTCAGTGATAAGCAAGTGTGTGTCAGAAGCTGAATTTATTGGCCTACTCATTCTTTAGGAGATGTCATTGGAAATCCCCGCCCCCATTTTAACACCCTGCCCTGAAGTTGATGGGGATATAGGGTCAGTGTTGTCCTTCCACATGCCTGTCTGGCCGTCTGTCCGTTGGTCACGTCTTTTCCGGACCAGAACTCCTGGACCGTTCAGTATTTTTCCATGAAATTCCATAGATGGATGCATCTTATTCTGTAGATGTGCCTTTTTCATACCTCTGTGACCGTCCATCCTCCTGTCTGCTTGTCCTTCCCCCCACTGTGTTTCGTTTCCAGGCCAGATGCCAGCCATGCCATGGTGGGGGATCTGAGTATTTCAGGCTTGTTAGGGGTCGAAGTCCGAAGGGGCTTGGAGCCGCTGCTGCTGCTGCAGGAGTGAATGCACCAGCAGTGCTGAGAACCCTATTGTTTTTGTTAAAGTTTTCATTATTTTCCCGCTTCATCATTTTTATTCTTTTATTGGGTACATTACTATACTAAACTCTTGGGCACCCCTGAATTGTTTTAGGTATAAATTTGATCTTAATTTTACTTAGGTTTTCTGCATTAGTGTCCCAGTAGAAAAGGGCGAATTTCAGATTTACAAACATTTCTTTTCCAAAAAAAAAAAAAAATGTCATATTGCTGAGAAGTATTTGCGTTTTGTTGAATAAAGTAACAGATGGTGCAGCCTCTGCAGAGCCCAGAAATCACCATCATCAAGGCCGTTTGGGATTAACTGGGGACTCCAGTCTGCTGTTGGAGGTTCTCCACTTTGCTTACAAAAATGAACCTGCCCTTTTTTTTTTTTAAATTTTTTTTATGAAACTGTTAAGCTTAAATAACCTGAGCTGCCTAAGAGAGCTGGTGTACCTCTAATGATGCAGGGTGGTCACACAATTTTTTATTAGCTTACCAGCCCCATGGGCCGATAAGCAATTGTCGTGGTGTGGCGGCCGTCGTTTGTCGTCCGGCGTCCGTCGTTCGGAACATTTTTTATCTTTTTTTTTGGCTAGATGAATTCTTGTGTAAATATTCAGTGACGTATGTATTACTAAACCATACCTCCAGGCGTTTTTCTCGGATTTTTGATTGGATCATTTTTGTTCGTTTTATGGGCCCTTGAAATTCTGGCTCCAATGTTAAGATAGGACTGAGAAATTTTAAAAATTATTTCTCAAAAACCGTGTGATAAATTTTTTTCTAAATCGGGCAATCAATTTACCTTGGTATCGTCAATGTGCAAGCGCCATTTTGATTGAATCGACGGAAGTGGGTCTGTTGGGGGCGCTGTACTTCGAATACGCAAGATGGCCTGTGGAGGCCAAATGGTTGCAGATAGAGATTAAGTTTGTATTATCGACATATAGGAAGTCATATATGACCTACAGTTTGGCAATATTAAGTTTGACCACAGATGACTTTGAAGGTCAAACTCGAGGTCAGGGAATATATTAACGATGTTAAAAGATATGACTTGAAATTTCAAAAAATTATTTCTCAAAAACTGTCTGATAACTTTTTTTTCTAAATCTGGCAATCAACTCATCTTGATGCACTTTATGCACAGTGCGAGTGCCATTTTGATTGAATGGAAGTGGGTCTAGTGGGGGCGCTATACTTTAACATTGGGCCTTACGGAGACTGGGCAAAATGGCCTGTGGAAGCAAAATGGTTGCAGATAGAGATTAAGTTTCGATTATCAACATATAGGAAGTCATACATGACCTATATCTTGGTTGTGTTAAAGTTGACCTTAGATGACCTTGAAAGGTTAAACTTGAGGTCAAAGCAAAATGTTACAATTTTCAAAGGCTTCTAGGCTTGAAAATATTGAAGATTCGGAACATATATGCCTTGAATACTTATAGGAAGTCATGTATGACCTTTTATTTGGCGGCCTTGAACTTGACCTTCGGCGACCTTTGAAGGTCAAACTTCACATAGTGAAATTTCAATGACTTCTGTCACCAAAACTATTACAGATAGAGCTTAGGTTTGTTTTGCAGGCATATAGGAAGTCATGTATGAAGTTTCATTTGGTGACATTGAACTTGACCTTTGGTGACCTTCGAAGGTCAAACTTCACATAGTGAAATTTCAATGACTTCTATCACCAAAACTATTAAAGATAGAGCTTAGGTTTGTTTTATGGCCATATAGGAAGTCATGTATGAAGTTTCATTGGGTGACCTTGAACTTGACCTTCAGTGACCTTCAACAGCCAAACTATTCAGTGAAATATCAATGCCTTATATCAGCAAAATCGTTACAGATTGAGTTTAGGTTTGTATTGGAGACGTATAGGAAGTCATGTATGAACTTTCATTTGGTGACCTTCATATTGACCTTCGAAGGTCGAAATTGACCTGGAGAAAATTCAATGACTTCTGTCACTGAAAAGGTCACAGATGGAGTCTAGGTTTGTATTACTGACATCTAGGAAGTCACATATGAACTTTCATTTGGTGACATTCAACTTGACTGTCAGTGACCTTTTATGGTCAAACTTGACAGTGAAATTACAATGACTTGTATCCCCAGAATGGTCACAGATTGAGCCAAGGTTTGTATAGCGACATTTAGAAAGTCATATATGAAGTCCATTTGCTGACCGCAACTTGACATTCTGTGACCTTTAATTTCACAATTGACATATTGAATGCATATTGACATATTAAAATGACTTGTATCACCAAAACTGCTTCAGAGCTTCGGATTGTATTACAGAAGGTCTTATAAATGTGTGTGAACTTTTATTTAGTGACGTTGACATTGATTTTCATTGATTCAAATGTCAAACTTCACATGAAATTTTCATAACTTGTATCATCGCTGTAAGACTGCTTGCCGGTAAGCTACAGGACCCTTGGTCCTATTTTTTTTTCGTTTTTTTTAATGAATGTTGTGGCACTCAACTGCTTTTTGATACATTAAAAATGTTTTCTTATTTTTCTCAAACAGGGATTTATTTATTTTTTTTTTTTTGTATGTTTGTCTACGACTTAATCTTGCTACTGAACCTCCTCAAAGCTGCTGTTCCATATTCCAATAGGCAGTGGGCCATATATCACTTACTGAACAATCTTACTTTTGAAATGAGTAAGTAAATAAATAATTTTCATTCTCTAAGGATGGACCTGTCCATATTGACAATGGGTACGCTTGTGGTGGCTTACCCTAAGCACCTTTGTGAAGGTATTTTCAGAAAGGGCTCTAGCATTTTCTTTCAGTCAGGTTTGGCCAGTGGACGCTTGAGGACTCCTGTGGACTAATTTAATTGTTTATTGGTGTGTTTTAGCGCGTGTGAGACTGATGTTGCTAGTGTAATTTTGAGCTGGGACTGGGCCTCTCTGAGCATGAAGGGCAGGAGTATGATTTCTCAGTGGCCCAGCAGATAAAGGAACCTTTTCATGTCTGCCGGCCTCGCAGCCAAAACGGCACACGGCCTGGTGCCCTTGAGCCATGGGCTCTGCATGGGAGAGCAGAGGGGAGAGCAGAGAGAGTCCTTCTGTCCGCTCCGCTCATGCTGCTCTGCTCGGGGTCCTGCCACATGGGTTACTGGCTTCTGATTGGTGGCCTCCTGGTGTCCTGCATCCATGCTTTCTCACGGTTTCATTCTTATGTAGAGTTGACTTCTCTCTTATGTTATGTGTTACTGGCTGTGTGCTGATAGCGATCATTTATTATAAGGACTGCAATACTGTGGAAACATTACTTTTGCCAACTGGCGATGATCATAGCTATTGTTCTTTGTTCAGTATTGGGGATATACAACCCCAATTGTGAAATAGTTGAGACAAGGTGTAAATTGTGGATAAAATCAAAGCGCAATGACTTTCAGATCACACCAGCCAGTATTTTATTCACAATAGAACAGAGATAACATAGCAAATGTTGAAACTGAGAAATTTTACAATTTTATCCACAAAATGAGCTCATTTCAAATTTGATGGCTGCTACAGGTCTCAAAAAAGTTGGGACAGGGGCCTGTTTACCTGGCTGTAGCATCCCTTCTTCTTTTTAACACAGAGTGGAGCCGTCTGGGCATTGAGGAGACAAGTTTCTTGAGTTTAGCCATTGGAATTTGATCCCACTCTTGTTTAATACAGGCTTCCAGCTGCTGGAGAGTTTTGGGTCTCCTTTGATGGACTTTTCGTTTAATTATGTGCCAAATGTTCTCAATCGGTTAAAGATCAGGACTGCAGGCAGGCCAGTTCAGCACACGAACTCTTCTACTACGAAGTTTACAGACAGTGGTTTCTTGAAGTATTCCTGGGCCCATTTAGTAATGTCAATGACAGAATCATGCCGGTGAGTGATGCATTGGCGTCTGAGGGCCCGAAGATCACGGGCATCCAGTAAAGGTCTTCGGCCTTGTCCCTTACGCACAGAGATTTTTCCAGTTTCTCTGAATCGTTTGATGATGTTATGCACTGTCCATGATGAGACCTTCAAAGCCTTTGCAATTTGACGTTGAGGAACATTGTTTTTAAAGTATTCCACAATTTTTTACGCAAGCCTTCACAGGTAGGAGAGCCTCTGGCCATCTTTACTTCTGAGAGACTCAGCCTCTCTAAGACATCCCTTTTATTGCCAATGATGTTACACACCTGATTCCAGTTAACTTAATTACTTGCTAAATGTTCTTTCAGCTGATTCTCGTTTATATTAATTGCTTTTTCAGCCTTTTTTTGCCTGTGTCCCAACTTTTTTGAGACCTTTTGCAGCCAGAAAATTTGAAATAAGCTCATTTTGTGGATAAAATGTAAAATGTCTCCGTTTCAACATTTGAAATGTTATCTATGTTCTCTTGTAAATAACATATTGGCTCATGTGATCTTAATGTCATTGCATTTTGATTTTATTCACAATTTACACTTCGTCCCAACTATTTCGGAATTGGGGTTGTATTTTCAAAGTCGATTTGATCCATTGCCATGTTCGAGTGAACGACATGCAACAAAGGTATGCAGTTAGGTTTGTTATGTAACATACCTGAGAGAAGATGGTTCCGGAAACTGACTGCATTTATTTTCACCTACCAGTCATTACTTTGATTAGTTGGTTCATTTCAACAATTTATGTAAAAATATGGAGGATGAAATATCCAGCATTGAGCCAAGCAAATGATTTAATGAATAAATTCATGATTCTTTAATTATGTTATGGATTTTGCACCTTTATTCCCATTTTTATTCCATTTTCATTTTGTCTGTATTCATGCATCATGCTAATGCAAGCTCAAAGTGGGCAAACTCTAGCCTACTTCTCTTTGGTAAAATCCAAATCTAAAAGGCAAGTATTCAAGTGGCATAGAAGGGTTTGCTGCACAGGGTAAAAGGGATGATGTCACTGCTCCTCCTCCAATAGAATCTGCCTCAGAGCTTGGAGGTGAGTTGAGGAAGTGGAACACAAAACACTGCTGTAAACCACAGCCTCCTTGGGCTCTGCCCTGTGACTCACTGTTTCTACTGCTCTTTTCAATGGCATTGTCGTTGTGTTGGGTTTGAGTTGGCCCTGTAAGTCTGAGATGTATTTGTCATCTCTTGATTGTAACCTGCTGAGTCCTTTTTGTGGTAGGTTTTGTGTGAATGTATAATTTGTATGCCATAGAAAGCATTATGTTTTCAAGCTTTGCCCATAAACAATGCACTTCTTAATATTCAATTAGGCTATGCTTAAACTGTTAATAGCCTCCCTGTATTCCTGATTTACATTCCTACGACTGTGCAAGTGCTTTAAGCTCTGTACTTATTCCCACACACTGCACACTGAGCAGCCCGGCTTTGGCCAGCGGCTTGAATTGATCAGTGGTGTGGCGCTGATGTCTCTAATGAAGCTAACACAGGACAGCCTCACTTCTGCTGCCCTGAGGGCCCTGTAGTGCGCAACATCCTCACCCGTCCCCTGGGGAAAACAGACCCTGAAAGAAGGGTTCCCCCCCAAGGTTCACTACTGCAGTGCGCCCTGCGTTTGGCTGTTTAAAAGTTTGTTTAAAAGGGTTTTTTTGTCTAAAAAATTCCTTGATTGTTCAAGGAACAATGAATCTACTTTTTCTCTTTGTAAACATAATCCATTAGTTAAATTGGCATTAATGAACAACCACCTTTCCCTGGGTTTATTTTCTAGGATTGACGCGCACCAAAAGCTGGAATTTGATTGGTGGAGAGGATCCGGAGGGGAGGACACCTGGAGACTGGCTCCTTTTCGGGGACGATGAACTGAGGGCCCCACCTCCAGGCCCAGCGTTGCCTCTTTCCTGTTCCTTCTGGTCCTGGCTGCCGCACAGTCTTAACGCCGGCGCCCAACCGCTAGCGCCACAGCGCCTCGCCTCCAGACCGCCACGCCCACCTTCCACCCGCTGACCCCTCCCCGCCACCGAACCAGAACCATGGGCAGGAAAAAGATTCAGATACAGAGGATCACGGATGAGAGGAACAGACAGGTGAGGGTGGGGTCGGGTTGGCTCGGTGTGTGGGTCGCTGCAGTACATGTGTCTCCTGTCATTGCATTGCTACTGCCTTGTTTTTTCCACACAAATGCAGGAAACAACTGTACCAAACGGTGATTGCACTTACTGTAATGAGAGTGAAAGGATCTGTCATTGCTCCATTGAAGTGGAATATTCGAGCACTAAAATTATATTGACTTATTTTAGATTGAATGATTAAAAAACCATCCTTTGTCAGATGAACAGAGCAAAATGTCATCCTGATGCATTATAGTTGCATGCCAGTTGTCCTCTGTGCAAATTAAGTTACAGGCCTTCGCTGTTAGAATTGGAGATGACTGCTGCAACATCCTGATTCATGTCGGTGGCTTGCAACTAGTCTGAAATGTCTTTTTAACTGTGTTCCTGAAGCTGATGTTTCTAAGTGGGTGTAGGCGATGCTTGCTCTAACAAGGACCGAAGATGAAGAAAAAGGTGCATGACGTAAAGCTAGCGGCAGCAGAAATCCTCTGAAGAAGAGTTCAGAGTGTTCCGTCTTTTCCCCCGGGGCGCACAACAGAACACACACCGCTCGTGCGCTCAGATTACTGCTCTTCTCTCATGTGCAACAAACTGCTGGAGACTCACTCCTGCATTCAAAGGAAATGACAAAATTCACCGGAGATGTCTGGAATCGATTTCGTCCGGAGTTGATTTAATCAGCAAGCAGCGTAGACAGCCATTGTGAAAACGAATCAAACAAACGAATTTGAGGGTGCAGGTGGCAGAAAGTGAGAATGGGGTCTCTTGACGTTTCCTAAATTGGTTCCTAATTTTTGTTCTCCGTTTTCATGGCTACTTTTAGCTTAACCTCAAATGCGCTACGCTGCAGCCGCACCTGTGCCGGGTGTGTGCCCTGACTCGCACAGTCCGCGGCTAATCCCATTACTCTGCATCCACTGCTTAAGGGCATTCCCCTCAAAGCCTCAGTCAGATTACAATCGCTAAGATTTTATTAATTACATTACCCATGGTGTCTCCATTAGCAGAATGTGGTGAATTCTTTCCATTAGTAGAAGTAGAAACTGAAGTACCTCAGCGAGGTGTAATATCATCCGTATAGTTGATTTTTTTCAGCATGGCCTCCGTCTCTCCCTGTGTAAATGGCTGGTAATGAATTGTCCTGGCGCCACGCACGTGTCCGGGACAGGGACTTTAATTATGATTACTGGAGGCGTAATGAGGGCTGATCCCAGGACAGGGGAAGTGCAGGCTGAGCACTAAATACGATTAAGACATGGGTTTGTCACGGTGACCTGGGCTCTTGAGGTGAAAATGTATGGGAGAAGGCTGGGCATTGTCTTTGTGTGTAAACATCAGTCCTCTCAGTCCTTCATCATAGCTTTTCTTTGTCATGAGCTCATCACTGCAAAATGTGTTGGTGCTTCACTGTTTGCTCTCTGTTACGTCTCGGGCTTTCAAAGGCCAGGTTATTCATCAAGACCATAGGTGATGGAAACGTTAGCTTATACTGCAAATGCTGCAGTGGAAATCAAAAATTTTTGTCAGTTATGTGAGAATCTGTTCATCAACTCCATTCATTTGGTCTTCAGCAATCCCTGTTCATTTCCTCTGAGATAGCTGCTTACTTGCCCTGCTTTAGTGTCTGTGTGAGTGTGTGTGTGTGCGTGCGTGTGTGTGTGTGTGTGTGTGTGTGTGTGTGTTTTTGCGTGGAAGGGGCGGGGGGGTGTCTATAAGGTGGTTGCTCATGGAAACGACCCCAAAATAATGAGATTTGTGGCGGCGGGGAGCAGAGAGTGTGTGAGAGAGCGGGGGGGAGGAGGGCAGGCAGGCGAGCGAGGGAGCGAGAGATCTGTCTCCTGCTCTACAGAGCTGTGTCGCTGTGACATGACGAGCGCTGAAGCAATTCGTGCCAGAGGAGAGCGATAGAGGGGGGAGCCGCAGGTCTGGCGTGTCACACAGCTGAGCAGCTCTGCTCCGTCTCCGCGCCTCATCTGTGTGCTCTCTCCACGGCTCCTAACACGCGCCTCCTTTGTGAAGCACTTTGTGCATGAATAGAACAAGAACTGAAAACCCCCTCTAGAAAACGCGCTGTCTCTCCTTCATCTGCATGAGATTCCTGGTGCAGTTCACCGTACTGCTGCTCGCTTGTGTATCAGCGCTAGTGGCGGCTCTGCTGTTATCTTGAGTGAGGCCACTTTCTCCATTGCTTATCCCCGGTTGATTGTACAGTCTGGTTTGGTATTTGTTCTGACCTCCAATCTTCACTTTATCTTTCTTCCCTCCTCCTTCTTTCATCTCCCCTCCCTTCTCTTTCTCCTCCTTTCTTTCCTGTCTCTTTCACTTCCTGTTACCCTCCTCTGTTGAACCTCAACATCTTTCTGTCTTTTTCTTCTATGGTTCCATTTCTCTCTTTCTTGCAAATTCTTCTCCTCGTTGTTCCCTTACCCCCTATTGACTCTTTCTGTTCCCTTACCCCTATTGACCCTTTCTGTTCCCTTACCCCCTATTGACCCTTTCTGTTCCCTTACCCCCCCTATTGACCCTTTCTGTTCCCTTACCCCCTATTGACCCTTTCTGTTCCCTTGCCCCCATGTTCCCGGTCTGTTCCCTTAACCCCATGTACCCTGTCTATTTTCATGCCCCCTGTTTACCCTGTCTGTTCCCTTGCCCCCATTTACTCTTTCTTTTCCCTTACACCCTATTGACCCTTTCTGTTCCCTTGCCCCCTATTGACCCTCTCTGTTTCCTTGCCCCTCATTTACCCTCTCTGTTCCCTTGGCCCTCATTTACCCTTTCTGTTCCCTTTCCTCTCATTTACCCATTTTATTCCCTTGCTCCCTATTTACCGTTTCTGTTCCCTTACCCCCTGTTTACCCTGTCTGTTCCCTTGCCCCCTATTTACCCTTTCTGTTCCCATTTACCCTTTCTGTTCCCATACTCCCCTGTTTTGTTCCCTTTCCCTCTATTGACCCTTTCTGTTCCCTTGCCCCCCTATTTACCATTTCTGTTCCCTTGCCCCCTGTTGACCCTTTCTGTTACCTTACCCCCCTTTTTACCCTTTCTGTTCCCTTACCCCCTGTTTACCCTGTTTGTTCCCTTGCCCCTATTTACCCTTTCTGTTCCCTTGCCCACCATTTACCCTTTCTGTTCCCTTACCCCCCTGTTGTTCCTTTTGTTCCCTTTTCCCCTATTTACCCCGATTTGACCCTTTCTTTCTATTACCCCCTTTACCCCCCCTGTTGTTCCCCCTATTTACCCTTTCTGTTCCCTTACCCCCTATTGACCCTTTCTGTTCCCTTACCCCCATTTACCACCTCTGTTCCCTTGCCCCCTTTTTACACTTTCTATTGCCTTGTTCTCTGAATTCCATCATTTCACTTGATTATGTGCTTTCCTCTTCCTCTACTCTCCACCCCTCCCCCTCATCCCTGCTCTACAGGTGACCTTCACCAAGCGCAAGTTTGGCCTGATGAAGAAGGCCTACGAGCTGAGTGTGCTCTGTGACTGTGAGATCGCCCTCATCATCTTCAACCACTCCAACAAGCTGTTCCAGTACGCCAGCACCGACATGGACAAGGTCCTGCTCAAGTACACCGAGTACAACGAGCCACACGAGAGCCGGACCAACGCCGACATCATCGAGGTATGCCGGGGGGTCCCGTCTCCCAAGGTCCGCGGTGGCTTGGGTCCCAGCAGGAGGGGGAAGGGGAGAGGGGAGGGTAGTTGGGAGCCCTGATCGCCGGTGACTGGTTTCCTGGTCGCTGCATGCATGAGTCACCCTGGTGCCTGTCTGTGATATTTGCTCTGCAGTGATGTGTCTTGTGTGGGATGTTTCGCCCCTGTGGCTTGACGGAGTCCTGGTGGGTTATACATTCATAACCCATGTTATCTCCCAGGCAGTCCGTGATTAAACCAACGAAGCATCTAATTTCAAGCCCACGACGGCACGGCCGTAGAAGAATTGTGCTTTAATTGTGCATCTGGAGCTGTGACTTCAGCCAGGGTACAGCCCTTGCATTAACACGCTGTGACTCCCGCGGTGTGGAGATCGCGGCCTGTTACTGGAGCCAGATGAGCGGCTGGAGCTGACGATCCTCAGGGGCTAGATTAGGCGCCTCTGCCTGTGATCAGTCTTCATATCAGCTGGAGGAGGCGGGGAGATTAGAGGCTTATGTGGCCCCTCCGGCATTTGGCCGGGTGCCTGTAGGACTGTAGGACAGAAACCATGGGGACGGCTGGACCTGCTGTCACTTAGGCGATCCGGTCTGGCAGCAAGAGTTGTTCATGATCACCCTACCATTCTCTCCGCTGAGTGCAACATGCTAATACTTTATACAGGTACCCTTGGCAACATGGTGATATGATTGACAAGCTTTGTCTTCCACACAGTAAGGCTATTCTTTATCTTTTGTATCTTCTACAATAGGGATAATCGCTTTTCGTACCTTGTGTGTCTTACTAACATTCTTTGAGTTTTTTTTTTTTTTTTTTTTTTTTTGGATACCTTACATTTGATATTGGCAATATGTATTCATGATATCTTACACAGTAATTTGCTTGAATGTGCCCCTCTGGTGTTTGTAAAGAATTTCATATACCAGCATAAGTGCTAGAGAAATGGGCAGTTCCTGCCAGTAGTGCCCTCTGCCCTGGATTGCAAGATGTCATGTAAGAATGGACTGGCATGTATTCCAGCCAAATTTTATTGGTCCCAATTCATTTGCAAATCTCCTTTTATGGCCAACCAGAGCACCTGCTGCTGAATTCTGAAGTGCTCGCCGGTCATGTCTGTCATGAAATATGCTTTTTGAATTTTTTATGTGAGACAAGAAAACTGTTTGTGCAGTGTCTTAACCCTTCTATTCTTCAGAGCTGGAGCATGTCATTAGTAGGTTCTTGCTTGAATATGTTTAATAATCACTGCTGGTCATTGATTCTGAGGAGTTGTGGAACCCACACTTCTAAAGGTTAAAGACTTCAGTCACATGTAGGGGACTGAAATTGGAGATGAGAGTGCACTTTGAGATGGCAGGTGCAGACAGACTGTGCTGGTGTGGGGCTGACAGAGCTTGCGATGGTGAGAGATCATCAGTTTTATTTCCCTAGCGAAAGCAGCGGGGAGAGTGCAGATGGCTCCTAAGTGGACGGGCGAGTGTGTGGAGCGTCGAGGCGCGGGGCGGCTCCGGGCCACATCAGCGAATGCCTGACTGGGTCTGAGTGCTGTGTGCACTGCAGCCCGGGAGCACGGCTCATGCAGTATTAAGGGCCATCGCGGAAGGTTCCGGGCCCGGAACAGCCTCTTTGGTCCGGGGACTCCCCCTCGGAGTAGGCTGAGTAGCGAGACCGTGCCTCTTTTCCTGGTCTGATTGGGTCTGTCACGCCCCTTTTAAAGGCAGCTCACCCCTCGAGAGGCGCTCAGAGATGGTGGCTGGCTAAATTTTCACGGTTTAGGAGGGAGGGAGTAGAGAAAGATGCTCGTGTGTGCATGAAATTCATGCTCTGCAAATGAAAATTTCACTTACCCCATAGACAAATCAAGAAATGAGTCAAAATTTTCTCACATCGGGCAGATGTCTAAACACAGGAATAAAATGCTCGGTAGGATGGGTTTTGCTGTGTGCATTTCCTGTTCAACAAGAACTTTCTGCCTGGTTGTTACATGTATACGCATGCGCATCCACATGTACATACAGAACTTCACATGTACAAGCACTCGCACACGCATTTTCAATTTTTCTATCCCTGTTGTCAATGAAATTTGTTTTCTTTTTCCTCAAAAACCGTATTTCCATGCCCTCAAACCTTAAAATCAACCCTCAATTTAACCGCTTCCCCAGCCTAATTTTTCTCCTTAATTTAGCGCTGCACCTTAACCTTGAGCATAATTCTAATATTTACCCTGAAAACTACACCTACTCCTAAACATAAGCTCAGTTTGTAACCCTAGATCTAATCCTTGCCCTTGGGCCAGAATTAAGCTTTTTCCTCTTGGAAACAATAAAAAAATGGCCTCGCATTGATCATTTTTCAGACTATTCTTGTGAGTTCTTTCAGTCCCCATAAGTATAGATAACAAGTACACACAGGTGTACACACACACACACAAACAGGAACAAACTTACACCTACACACTGACACACACAAGGACGCAGGCACACAGACATGCTCTCTCACTCCGCGTTACTTCTGCACGTGCTGAGAGAGCAGGCAGCCTGCTTCTCCTGCCAGAATGTGTTAATCCGCTCCACTGCGGCTCCCAGTCATGGGAGAGAGAGGGGGAGGAGGTGTGGAAGAAGAGAGGGGTGGAAAAAGGAAGGGAGAGGAGGAGGTGGGACATTGACGGAGGGGAAAATGTTGAAGGAAATGCCTCTTCCTCGAGCAGCTCAGGGAAGAGCCTTGACATAGCATCGTCCGCTACTGGGGCTTAATCACTAGGATCACTGCCTGAATCTGCATGAAGGGTATTGCAGGGCAGGACTCCTCCCCTTCAAAAGAACATGCGTAATTGGTCAGCTGTAGATTGGCCTGAGAGAGCCTCTGGAGAGCCAGGTCTCCTGAGGAGAAGCTCCCTCAGTTTCCTTGGCGATTCAACTGGGGGCCAAACCTCTGCGATGATGTCACAATCATTTCACCACCTCCCCCCCCGCACTGTGGTGTGTTCTCAGGCAATGCTATGGCACACCACTGTAAGCATAGGTTTTCAAGTCGCTCACATACCCTATAGAGTACTAAAGTGATGACGCCACGGCTACTTAGCTTCTGGTGTCGGCAGTAAAATCCCTATGGGAATTCATAATGGTGTTTAGACACTTTCCAGAATTTTCCAGCATTGATCGAACTCGTAATAATTTTAAGAGCCGCCTCGCTCCGAGATTAGCCTACGGGGTATACAGATACAAATGATCACATCAAATTTGTAGTTAATTTCCAAAAATTATTTGCTTTTGCACTTGTAGTTCAGTTTGTAGTCCACTTCTCCAAACTACATATCCACTACACGAGTGGGCGAGTACCCCGTGATTTGTTCCAAGCCAGTGAGGTACCTCAGTTTCATCAAACGTTCACAACGTACCACGACGGTAGCTGATCAGTGCCCTAAATTGCCGTATGTCCGTGCACCCGTTCCTACATAGTGGGCTACTATTAGCTAGTTTCATACCTAGAAATGAATGTATCACAATGAATAGTTATTTCGCTATTTAGCTAACTAGCTAGCATTAAGCTATGCTAGTGAACCACCTAGCTAGCCAGCTAGTGAGCTTATTACATCTTGTGCACATGGCTAAATCGATAGAAATAGTAAATGGTTCTTTTACCACCACTTTCTGTTATTTAGCAAGCTAGCTAGCATGATTATTCAATAAATATCTCTAGCTAAGCTAGTGAAATGGCTGGCTAGCTAGCTAGTTCGCCAAATGAATAAAAACAGTGAAGAGCCATTATTTTGCTACTTAGCTGGCGTTGAGCTGCGAGCATTTCACAAGCTGGCATTTAACTAAATGCGCCAAGTATGAAGTTGGCCAACCACCGAAGTCTGTAAACTAGCTCGCCTGCTAACAGCTAGTTCGCGGTTAGTTATGCGTTGGCAAGGCTGATTATCTCGTACCGAGTTTTTAAACAAAGAAACGTTGGCCAAAGATGCCTGGCTATTAAAGTAAATTGGCGCTAACTGTAATACTTGATATCTAGCAAGGAAAGCGTAACCAAGTAGAACGTAGAGTGGCTAACTAATTAAGCAAACAAACAGCTATGGCAAGGTGCTGGAAAATTTGAGACGGGAGACTTCTAACGCGTTCTGAACTCCTTCAGCCTAGGAATCAGGAGGTTCATGGGAAATGCAGTTTTTAGACTACAAAGAGGAATAGCATGGTGGCGAAAAATTAAAATGATTTGAAATATAGCTGATTCCGGTCAAGAAAAATTATATTTGTTTTTAGTCGGAGATATAATGCAAAATCTCAAAAAAGATCGAGGCTTGAAAACAATGGGAAGTGATTCAAAAGTGAACTGAAAAAAAAACAGTCTATGGGTAAAATGAATGGGAAATTTTACTTCCGACACCAGCATGACGTCATCACTTTAGTGCTCTATTGCACCTTGCTGACCAGTCAGGTCATCGAGTTGAAAACCAGACCTAGTAGTCCTGGCTGTCGGTTAGTATTGATGGAAAACAGGAAAAGCCAGTTTCTGAGAATCCATGTGGATGACCTTGATCTCAGGCAGTCTGCAGCCAGTAATAAGTTTTAAGGGTTATGCAGTGTGCCATGCGCTCAGTTTCAGGTATAAATGGTTAGCTGATAAATGGATTCCTCTGTGCAGTGCGTGTGAGGTTGGTCTCCTATTCCACTCACCGTATAGGAAAAGGCCATTAAGGCCATGTATAAGTCATGCAAGGTGTGATGTGGCGATGATTAAAGACTCTAGCGCCGTGTTGAGAAGAATCTCCGTGGCTGCTGTATGTTCAGCATATTGCGTGCTGGGCCATTTTCCTGTTTCTCTGTTGCTCAGTGGTGTGTAAGCAGCGGATCTGGCATTCTCCCAGGATGCCCTGAGGCTACAGCGCACAGAAAGTGTGACGTGGCACCATATTCTGCTCCCGTGTACGTGGGCCCTCGCTGGTCCTGCCCCATGAACTTCATCACAACTCAGCCCTTACTGTGATGAAGACAGGGAGAGAAAGTGGGGCAGGGAGAGAGCACGAGGAATAAGAGGGACGGATAGAGATGCAGCAGGCGTGGGAGGGTAAGAGAGATGGCGAGAGGGAGGGAGGGCGAGCGGAGAGGTGGGTCTGGATGGAGAACGGCAAGCCAGTCACAGTCTGTCTGTTCTGTTCTGAATCTTACCCTGGCAACACAATGGAGCCTGTGCTTGAGAGGGCTGAAGTATAGGTGCTCCGAGCCAGCTGCGTGGACGAGCCTCTTGGAGAGCCGGCCCCATTTGCTGACTGGCAGCCGTCTGTGCTTGAGCCAAAATGGCCGCCCAGGATCGCAAATATCACCAGCATGAGGCTAATAAAGAATGCTAGCTCTTGGATGTGCACATACTCCCTTTATTGTGCAAAATGTTTCACCGTTTGCACAGTTTGTCCTGTGCCGATTTTTAATGCCCCAACAGGCTGTGGTCTATGAATGGCATAGGGAGCCTGTATGTTTCAGACACATGGCTGAGGCAAGATGTTTTTCTGTGTGTTGGTATCATTTTCTCCCATCAACTCGGGGCTGAAACCTTAACCGAAACATTTGACCTGAGAGGAAGTGCATGAGATGGCTTTGGTGGTCCTCCTGTGATATTCCTTCTGATCGTTCATCTATTTATAGGGAAAGGAAGTGACACGCTCTCTTGGATGGAATCTGACTTACCGTTTGATTAGTTTCCCACCCGCAAAGCTAATTACTGGTAGCACCTGACTGTATGATCCTCTGCAAACAAGAAGGGAACGCTATGTAGCCTTCAAAAATTCCTTAGCTCAGCTTTGAGACCTCATGTCAATCCGTGCTAAAGAGGGCTTTCGGTTGCACATATTTCTTTCCCAAGTTATCTTGGGTTTGCATGCATTTGTGTATATGTGCACTTGTATTTGTAACGGCATTATTTGCAGTTGAGGTCAGAAGTTTGCATACACCTTGGCCAAATAGTTTTTTTTCAAATCCTGACATGAAATCTGAGAAAGCATTCCCTGTCCGGTCAGGCAGGATTACTACTCAATTTGAGGAATCATGTAAAAGGTAAGAACAATAGTTGAGAGGCTTATTTTTTTCTGCTTTTATTTCTTTCATGTAATTTCCAGTGGGTCAGAAGTTTTCATACGCTTAGAAAGTATTTAGTAGCATTGCCTTTAAATTGTTTAACTTGGTTCAAATGTCTCGTATAGCTTTCTTCAAGCTTCTTATAATAAGTTAATGGAGTTTTGGCCCATTCCTCCTGACAGAACTGGAGTAACTGAGTCAGGTTTGTGGGCCTCCTTGCTTACATATGCTTTCTCAGTTCTGCCCTCAAATTTTCTATTGGACTGTAGTCAGGGCTTTGCGTTGGCCACTCCAAAACCTTGCCATTGTGGTCCTTAAATTATTTGCCACAACTTTGGCAGTTTGCTTGGGGTCATTGTCCTTGTGGAAGACCCATTTGTGACTAAGCATTGACATCCTGGCTGATGTCTTGAGATGTTGCCTCAATGTAACAAATAATTTTCCTTCCTCTTGATGCCATCAATGTTGTGAAGTGCACCTGCCCCTCCTGCTCGAGAGCACCCCCACAGCATGAAGCTGCCGCCCCTGTGCTTCATGGTTGGGATGAGGTTCTTCGGCTTGCAAGCCTCTCCTTTATCCCTCCAAAAATAGCCATGGTCTTCATGGTAGTTTTTGATTCAATTTTTGTTTCATCAGACCTGGAGAGATATCTCCAAATAGTAAGATCTTTGTTCCCACATGCTTTTGTAGACCATATTCAGCTTTTTTTATGGTGGTCTTGGAGCAGTGGCTTCTTCCTTGCTGAGCAGTCTTTCAGGTTATGTTGATATTGAATTCACTGGTACCTGGACCCTCTAGCATGCTTAGAAGGCACTTCGTTGTTCTGGGATTGATTTTGGTTACAAAATGTGTCTCCTTCCTGAGTGGTGTGATGGCTGCATTGTCCCCTGGTGTTTCTACTGGCAAACTATTGTCTGTACAGATGAATGAGGTACCTTCAAGCGTTTAGAAAATACTCCCAAGCATAAACCAGATTTGCAGAGGCACAAAATTGTATTCTGAGATCTTATGATTTCCCCTTGATGTCTAGGAAAGAGACGGTGAGTTTGAAGGTAGGCCTTGACTCAAATGATGTCATGGAACCTTGCAGAAGCTCCTGAAGTCGTGAAACGAATTTCTGGAATTTTCTGAGTCACTGTCAGCTCAGTGTATGTAAACTTTTGACCCACTGGAATCAAGATATTGCAAATTATAAGTGAAATAGTCTGTACTCAATTGTTAGAAAAAATACCTGTGTCATGCATTATGTAGCTATCCTGTACGACTTACCAAAACAATAGTTTGTGAACATGAAATAAGTGGAGTGGTTAAAAACGAATTTTATAATGACTTCAATCTGAGTGTATGTAAACTTTTAACCTCAACTTTAAGTAACCTTTGAGGTGAGGTGAGGTTTTGCTGGTAGAACATTCTGGTATCAAATCTGCTAAAGGAGCTTTAGATCCTTTCTGTTTATGTTTTTATCGGTCAGATTTGGCCAGACATTATTGGTATCAATTTTACATGGCCAAGGAACAGTTTGAATCCTGTTGAAGTACTTAACGTGCTTGTTCATCCAAAAAATAAGATTTGGACCATGGAATCTTTAATATAAGTGCATCCTTTGTACACTGGTCATCTCAAATTCTAATCAGCCGTTAAAAATTTATTTGTATTTCAATCACTGCAAATCGCGATCTTCTCTGATTTATCTTCGGCCATCTTCAGTGATGACGTTACGGGAGGAACCTTGCCAGCAGCAGAGAATACTTTGGCAATGGCGTTGGACTCAGTGATTCGTAATTGTGGATTATTACCTTGGGAAAATGTCAAATATCTGCCTTGTTTACAGCTGCAACAATAAGGCCGATGCAAGCAGAGGTAACATAGTCCATAAATTTCCAAAAAAAAAGACCCCACAATTCAAAAGGCTTGGGTGGATTTTGTGAACTGGAAATGAGTGGATTTCACGGAGCTCTGTGTCATGTCTAATTCTGCTCTCCTGTCAAATCGTGTTCCCTCTTCAAGAAAGTTTTATGATGCTGTTGGTGATTTAAGAAAATCATGAAAGAAATAATGTAACGGGCATTGATGAATCAGCTTGCTCTAATGAAAGTTATCACAGATGACGCCAAATAAAGCGATGAATTTTGATACTGTGCCATCTCTAGGGGTTTGTCCTGCAATATTGAGCTCTTCTGCGCGGCAGTGATCACACAATTACCACATGCTTCAACGATCTGTTCTGCCGTCAGTTTCAGAGTAAAATGAACATTTGCTCTCCACACTATTTAAGGATGTCATTGCATTGAATTGTTCACGGAAACACGATTTGACAGGGGAACTCAATCGGACACAACACCGGATCAGTATGAGTGATCTGCTCTAAACACTTCACTGATCCATCGGTCAATAAACTAAGCCCAAACTGCTCTGGTCCCGAAAAGTGGGTGAATAAGCCCAGGACGCCGCTTAATACTCGCACCCTAAAATGAGTGTAGAAACTATTTAATGCAAAAAATTACTCATAATGAAGCTGAATCCATCCTCCATCACGAGACCTTGAGTAAAATCGAAACTTTGGCCATGATAGCAAAGCCGGAACGAGACCAGGAGTTGCAATTGGAGAATGAAAAAAGGGTAAGCTTCTAGTCTGTTCAAGACAGTGGGATGAATAATTCGCTAGCTAGCATGCTTACGCTTTTTGCCATTAAGTTAATAAATTCAAGTTTCAGCGACAACTCTTACACGTGCAACTTAATACTTAAATGGCAAAAAACATATGCATGCTAGCCAGCCAGGGTTGAGTTTCCCAAAAGCATAGTTGCAAAGTTGGCAACTTATATAGTTTGTCCATTCACAGTCAGTGATTCCAACTATGTGAGTCAGCATCTGTGATTTCGGCAAACGCACCAACTTGTGGAAACAGGGCCTCATTTGACCTGCATGGGCCATGTTTTTTGTCGAGCGTGCACTGTGGAATCAGAATTAATAGACTCCGAAGGTCTTGGGTTGTACATTGGCTACTTATTTTCGGGCACCTTTCCTCGTCCCGGCCCAATAAAATTGAGTCCGTAGTTTCGGTGCACCACACCTACAGGCTGATTGTCACGTTTTTCCTTTTCCCCTTCTGATGTGAAATTTGTTTTCATCTATTTATGGAAATAATATTCTTTGACTTCTTGTTTTCCTATCGTTTTCAGCTTGACTTGCGCGTTTCGCACTCCTCCTGTTACGCCACATCCGCTTATTGGCAAATTTGGGTCAATCTTCATTGTTTTCTAAATCTTTGCCCGGACCTCAATAAAAGGCTCATTTTCGAGAAAAGAGGCAAATTTGAGGCATTTAATTAGTAGGATACTGTTCATGAACTGTTCCATCAAACATATACCAGATTTATTTTGTTTCGAAAAAATACAATGAATTTGCACTTTGAATGGTCAACCTTGCGTCTCCTCTGCCTGGGGTCTAGCATAGTCTGAAAGCGAGACTTTCATAAGTTATTTATTGCCTGAAAATGATTGGATGATTACCAAGGATACATTTTCAGAAGCTCAGCCTTGTTCCTTTTGGTCGGAGTCAATGTCTTGCATATCACTTGAGAAAGTGCTGATATTTTCCCCAGGACTTTTGATGGTTCCTGTAATGGTGCATTGTTAGTTTTAGGAGGAGTAATGAATGTTGAAGGTTGAATTATCTTCAGTAATACTATCTGGGCAGCTGGAAAAGGTAAGCCAGCATTGAAAATCTGCTTGAAAGGATGGTAAACCTGTTCTACTCCTCTCCCTCCTCCTCCTTCTGCTCTTCAAAAACTGTTCAGACGTTGCGAAAGAAAGGCTTTAATGGCTGCAACAGTCCCGAGCCGGATGGGGAGGACTCTATCGACCAGAGTCCCCTGAGCGAGGACAAGTACCGCAAGACCAACGAGGACCTGGATATCCTCTTCAAAAGATTCGGAGTGAGTACCTGAGCCTTATTCCTCTCTCTCTCTAACCTGGCCTCTTTCTCTTTCTCTTTGTCTCTGTCTCTCTTTCTCTCTCTTTCATTTTCCTGGCTCGAAGGCTCTGAACAAGAAAGAGCAGCGGGACTCAGAGAGCCCTGACCCCGAGGAGTCCTTCTCCCTCACTCCCCGCACCCAGGAGAAATACAAAAAAATTGACGAGGAGTTTGATAAAATGATGCAGAGCTATAGGCTGTCTGTGAGTAGAGGACTGGCCGCCGTAGGGCCCAAATGGCAACTTACAGTGCACAGCCCTCCCTGACCCCCCCACTCCCAACGCCCCTTCCTCCACATCTCCCTTCACGTTGCAGCGTCGCACCCCCCTTGTGTGCGCGTTCTTTTTTTTGGGTGGGGGGTGGGGTGGTTGAGTACAGAGACACTTAGAGGCACAAGAACTTCAGCGGAAGAAAGAGCCGCATCTGAAGGATGCTTCAGCTCAGTGGATGGAGAACGTTGCGTGGATTCAGTGCGATTTCTGCACCATTTCTGAATTGGCATCGCTTCCTCAGTTCACCATTTCATCAAATTTCCGTCCTTTTCTCCCCCTGTGCTGTGTGCTGTGCCTGTAGTGTCTCTGTGTGAGAGACCCAGAGGAGGCGGCAGGCGGCCCTCTCCTGTGCCCTGGACGTGTGTCCTGTGCTCACGGTGTGTGTGGTGCGCGTGGGGTGGTGTGGCGTGGGGTGGTGGTGTGTGTGGTGCTCGCGTGGGGTGGGTGTGTGTGTGGTGTGTGTGGTGCATGCGTGGGGTGGTGTGTGGGTGTGTGGTGTGGGGTGGTGTGACGGTGTGTGTGGTGCTGCGTGGGGTGGTGTGACGGTGTGTGTGTGGTGCTGCGTGGGGTGGTGTGGGGGGGTGTGTGGGACGGTGTGTGTGTGTGGTGCTTGCGTGGGGGGGGTGTGTGGTGATGTGGGGTGGTGGTGTGTTGCGTGGGGTGGTGGGGTGGTGTGTGTGTGTGGTGTGGGTGCGGTGTGTGTGTGTGGTGCTCCTGTGGGGTGGTGTGGGGTGTGTGTGGGCCGGTGTGTGTGTGTGGTGCTTGCGTGGGGTGGTGTGTGGTGGGGTGGTGTGCGTGGGGTGTGTGTGTGTGGTGCTGCGTGGGGTGGTGTGGGTGTGTGTGTGTGGTGTGTGTGTGTGTGTGGTGCGTGGGGTGGTGTGTGGGTGTTGCGCGTGGGGTGGTGTGTGGTGGGGTGGTGTGGGGTGGTGTGACGGTGTGTGTGGTGCGTGTGGGGTGGTGTGACGGTGTGTGTGTGGTGCTGCGTGGGGTGGTGTGACGGTGTGTGTGTGGTGCATGCGTGGGGTGGTGTGACGGTGTGTGTGGTGGTGCTGGGGTGGTGGGGTGGGTGTGGGGTGGTGTGGTGTGTGTGTGTGTGGTGTGTGGTGCTCGTGGGGTGGTGTGTGGGTGTGTGTGTGGTGCTCATGTGGGGTGGTGTGTGTGTGTGTGTGTGTGGTGCTGGGGCGTGGGGTGGTGTGGGTGTG
The DNA here is from genome assembly GCA_029692085.1 of Gymnothorax javanicus. NCBI lineage: Eukaryota > Metazoa > Chordata > Actinopteri > Anguilliformes > Muraenidae > Gymnothorax > Gymnothorax javanicus. The sequence continues at coordinate 57,918,546 of CM056193.1, forward strand.
TGTGTGTGGTTCTGGGGTGTGGGGTGTGTGGGGGTGTGTGGTGTGTGTGGTGCTCGTGGGGTGGTGTGGGGTGGTGTGGCTCATGTGGGGTGGTGTGGGTGTGTGTGTGGTGCTTGTGTGGGGTGGTGTGTGTGTGTGTGGTGTGTGGTGCTGTGGGGTGGGGTGGTGTGTGTGTGTGGTGTGTGTGGTGCTCGCGTGGGGTGGTGTGTGGGTGTGTGTGTGGTGTGTGTGTGGTGCGTGGGGTGGTGTGTGACGGTGTGTGTGTGTGGTGCTCGCGTGGGGTGGTGTGACGGTGTGTGTGTGGTGCGTGGGGTGGTGTGACGGTGTGTGTGTGGTGCGTGGGGTGGTGTGGTGTGTGTGTGTGTGTGGTGCTCCTGTGGGGTGGTGTGACGGTGTGTGTGTGTGGTGCTCGCGTGGGGTGGTGTGACGGTGTGTGTGGTGCTCCTGTGGGGTGGTGTGTGTGTGTGTGTGTGTGTGGTGGGGTGGTGGTGTGTGGTGTGGTGTGGTGCTCGCGTGGGGTGGTGTGAGTGTGTGTGTGGTGTGTGGGTGTGTGTGGGGTGGGTGGTGTGGGGTGTGTGTGGCATGGGGTGGTGTGTGGTGTGTGTGTGGTGCTTTGTGGGGTGGTGTGGTGTGTGGTGTGTGTGGTGCTGAGCGGTGTGTGTCGTGGGGTGGTGTGGGTGTGTGTGGTGGTGCGTGGGGTGGTGTGTGTGTGTGTGGTGCTTGCGTGGGGTGGTGTGACGGTGTGTGTGTGGTGTGTGTGTGGTGCTCGCGTGGGGTGGTGTGGGGTGGTGTGGTGGTGTGTGTGTGGTGCTTGCGGGGTGGGGTGGTGTGGTGTGTGTGTGGTGCCGTGGGGTGGTGTGACGGTGTGTGTGGTGCGTGCGTGGGGTGGTGTGACGGTGTGTGGTGCTTGCGTGGGGTGGTGTGGTGTGTGGTGTGTGTGGTGCTCGCGTGGGGTGGTGTGACGGTGTGTGTGGTGCTGCGTGGGGGGTGGTGTGGCACGGTGTGTGTGGTGCTCGTGGGGTGGTGTGGGGTGGTGTGGTGCGTGGGGTGGTGTGTGTGTGTGTGTGGTGCGTGCGTGGGGTGGTGTGTGGTGTGTGTGTGGTGCTCGCGTGGGGTGGTGTGACCGGTGTGTGTGGTGTGTGTGGTGTGACGGTGTGTGTGGTGCGTGGGGTGGTGTGACGGTGTGTGTGTGGGGGTGTGTGGTGTGTGTGGTGCTCATGTGGGGTGGTGTGATGGTGTGTGTGGTGTGGTGGGGTGGTGTACGTGTGTGTGGGTGTGGGTGTGGTGTGTGTGGTGCTCCTGTGGGGTGGTGCGTGGGGGTGTGTGGGGTGGTGTGCGGTGTGTGGTGCTCCTGTGGGGTGGTGTGTGGTGTGTGTGTGTGTGGTGCTCGCGTGGGGTGGTGTGGGTGTGTGTGTGGTCATGTGGGGTGGGGTGGTGGTGGTGTGTGTGTGGTGCTCGCGTGGGGTGGTGTGACGGTGTGTGTGGTGCTCGCGTGGGGTGGTGTGACGTGTGTGTGTGGTGCTGTGCGTGGGGTGGTGTGACGGTGTGTGTGGTGCTGCGTGGGGTGGTGGGGTGTGTGGTGTGTGTGGTGGTGCTTTCGCGTGGGGGGTGGTGTGGTCGCGTGGTGTGTGTGGTGGTGGTGTGTGGGGTGGTGTGCGTGGGGTGGTGTGTGTGTGGTGCATGCGTGGGGTGGTGTGACGGTGTGTGTGGTGCTCGCGTGGGGGGGTGGGGTGGTGGTGTGTGTGGTGTGTGTGTGTGGGGTGGTGTGACGGTGTGTGTGGTGCTGCGTGGGGTGGTGTGACGGTGTGTGTGGTGCATGCCGTGTGTGTGTGGTGTGCATGGGGGCGTGGGGTGGTGTGTGCTTGCTTGGGGGTGTGTGTGGTGTGGTGGTGCGTGCGTGGGGTGGGGTGGTGTGTGTGTGGTGTGTGTGGTGCTCGCGTGGGGTGGTGTGACGGTGTGTGTGGTGCTCGTGGGGTGGTGTGAGGGTGTGTGTGGTGCTGCGTGGGGTGGTGTGACGGTGTGTGTGTGGTGCTGCGTGGGGTGGTGTGACGGTGTGTGTGGTGTGGTGTGTGTGGTGCGTGGGGGGGTGGTGTGTGTGGTGCTTGTGTGGGGTGGTGTGACGGTGTGTGTGGTGCTCGCGTGGGTGGGGTGGTGTGTGCCGTGGGGTGGGTGTGTGTGGTGCTGGGGCGTGGGGTGGTGTGGACGGTGTGTGTGGTGCTCGTGCGTGGGGTGGGGTGTGGTGTGTGTGTGTGTGTGGGGTGTGTGGCCCGGTGTGTGTGTGGTGCGCGTGGGGTGGTGTGACGGTGTGTGTGGTGCTCGTGGGGTGGTGTGACGGTGTGTGTGGTGCTCGCGTGGGGTGGTGTGACTGTGTGTGTGTGGTGCTCGCGTGGGGTGGTGTGACGGTGTGTGTGTGGTGCTCGCGTGGGGTGGTGTGACGGTGTGTGTGTGTGCTCGCGTGGGGTGGTGTGACGGTGTGTGTGGTGCTCGCGTGGGGTGGTGTGACGGTGTGTGTGGTGCTCGCGTGGGGTGGTGTGACGGTGTGTGTGTGTGGTGCTCGCGTGGGGTGGTGTGGACGGTGTGTGTGTGATTTTTCAGCGTGTGTGTGTGGTGCTGGCGTGGGGTGGTTTGACGGTGTGTGTGGTGCTCGTGGGGTGGTGTGACGGTGTGTGTGGTGGCGTGGGGTGGTGTGGCGTGGGGTGGTGGTGTGTGTGGTGCTCGTGGGGTGGTGTGGGGGTGGTGTGGGTGGTGTGGTGTGTGTGGTGGTGCTCGCGTGGGGTGGTGGGGTGGTGTGGCCGGTGTGTGTGGTGTGTGTGGTGCTCGCGTGGGGTGGTGTGACGGTGTGTGTGGTGCTCGCGTGGGGTGGTGTGACGGTGTGTGTGTGTGGTGCTCATGTGGGGTGGTGGTGTGATGGTGTGTGTGGTGCTCATGTGGGGTGGCTGTGCTGTGGGATTGCTTGGCTGTGCATGTGATGGGAGCTGGGGGTTAGAGCCGGTGTCTCAGACCTGCTCCTCCAGCAGTGTGGGTGGTGTGCCGTGGAATCTCCTTTAGTGTGTGTGGTTTCCCCAGTACCATGTGGGTGGGGTGCAACAGTAACAGTGGGTGGGTGTGACAGTGTGTGTGTGGTGATGGTGTGTGTAGTAAACTCGCGTGGGGTGGGTGGACGGTGTGTGTGGTGCTCAGTAATACATGTGTTATTGTGGGGTGGGATATGTTCTCATGGCTACACTGCTACATGTCCAAGATTTAAAAAAATGAATTGATTCATGCATGAATGATTGTTTAATGTAAACTAATATCATAGTAAACTGCAATAATTACATGTTTATGCTCAGGGATTGTTCTTTGCTGCAATGCTACAGCTCATATCAGAATTGATTCATGCATGAATGATTGTTTAATGTAAACTAATATTTACAGTAAACTGCAAATAATCAGTGTTTTACTCCTCTATTTAGGTAAGCAACCTCAAGCATTAAAAACCGGCTTGAGTATTCATTATATGAATTGTGTTTGTTCTATTTTCTTCAAGCATTAAAAACCGGCTTGTATTCATTATATGAAGCAGTTGAAAGCTGCAGCCAGGGTGCAGAACACCTTACCATGACAACCGTAAAAAATAAACTTGAAATGACATTTGCACCTGTGTAGTTCAGTTCGTATTAGTCGCACTATGGTTGGCTCCCATCAGGCTGACATCTCGCTGTGGTGGTGAGAAGACTGAACAGCTAAGATTGGAACTGAGGGTCTGTGCACGTTCAGTGTTTTTAGAACAGGGCGTCAGCGTGTTTGGAACAAGGTGGAGTTTGTTTGAAACAAGTGATCGGTGTGTTTGGACCTGGGGATGAGTGTTTTGTACAGCCATCCCGTGTGGTTGGATCAGGGGACTTGTGTGTTTGGAACAGGAATTCCGTGTTTTTTGAGTTGGGCATGGGTCTGAACAGCTCTAATATTCTCACGCACCTCTCTTCCACCTTGCCCAGCACTGAGCACAAATCTCTCACAGCAGGCAAGGGAAAACTGAAGCATACAGCTCATATCTCTCACAGACTAGGGTAAAATGAAACTTAAGGCTCACATCTCTCACAGGCAAGGGTAAACTGAAACATAACATCATTGTCAAAGGAAAGCTACATCCTACAGCACCAATCTCTCACAGACGAGAGAGAGAGATGCAGCGTACAGCGCTAATTTAGCTTTGGCCAATAAAATCTCTGGAACACAGCATCAATTTCACTGATGAGCGAAGGCCACAGCATACAGCACTGATCTCAGACGAGAGAAAGCTACGGCACACATCGGTCTGATTTTTTTTTTTTTTTAATTATTATAAATATTAATACTAGTCCAGTAGGAGGCAGAAATAATGTAATTACATGCATCAACAAGCACAAAAAATTTCCAGGAGCTGTCTTAAAAATGTAGTGCGTAAGAGATTCTTGAACTTGGCCCTGGGAATCATGGCCATAAATTTGTTGCCAATTTTATCCTAGCCCTTACATGGTTAAATTGCGATATCTCTTGAGTATTTGGAGTGGGAGGCTACTGAATACAAATTGTTTTTTTGTTTTTTTTTGACATGTTGTGGAACATTTGGTGTGAGTGTGAACCAAATATGAGTTGAAGTTTGTAGGACTGTTGTTGAACTGGCATGGATTGATCTTTGTGTGCTTTGTAAGGAGCTGGACATTAACCAAATTGTTGTCATTTTGGATATTGAAACCATTATGCTGGATTTCAAATTGAGCCATGAATGTGAGATCGTATGTAGGTGTTCAGCGTTGATTTCAGGGTGTAGCAGTATTGCAAGCCTGTTTAGACATTGTGTCAGTGGGGCGGAAAGCTCCAGCATTCAGCACCAATCTCTCATAGGCAAGGGATTGCTACAGCATACAGGACCAGTCCCTCACAAACAAGGTAATGCTATAGCATATAGCACCATTCTCTCACTGACAAGGTAATGCTATGGCATACAAGACCAATCTTGCTACAGCATACAACACCGATCTTACGTAGGTGAGAGTGTGTTACACAATATACAGTACCAGCGTGGATAAAGGTTCCACTTACGCCAACGCGCTGTTGGCCGTGTGTCAGCCGAAAGTCAGGTGGAGGTGCCCTGCTCACTGAACCAAGTAGAGGGAGTGAGAAGGCATGTTGGCCCGCCGTTTCACACATATCTTAGTGTAAATCCCCGTCGCAAAGAAGTCCAAATTAGTTCAGCGTTGAAATTTTTTCGACGGACAACATGATGTCCATTATATTTCTAGTATAGTGTAAACGCCTGAAGTAATTTTTGCTACAGATTTTCTTTCGTGCAGTTGGCGATATATGTATTTCCAGGAAAGTTAATGTCTGCAAATTCATGTATTTTTGCTGTAATATTTGCTGATTAGCATTAAGAAACTAAACCCTTAAATAAATTTATCAACACGCTGATAATATCAAAAGCGCTTTATATATTTTACATCCATGGAATCTTTTAACAACTTTCACCGTCGATGAAGTTGTTAATTTTTATCGCGAATAAAAACGCTTGTAAGACCGGGTCGTCTGTGTAACGCGCTATACATTGCTGCTGTTACAAACAGTCAACAGGAATGTTTTCAACAATACAACCACGCAAACCACCCACATATCCGTATTTCATACAAAGTGGTTATTTAATACAGAGGTTAACAGTATTGCGTAGTTTTGCATAGTCAATTTTTCGGTCGCGGTATTTTGAGCTTGCGTATCCGAAACAGTTGCGGTAGTTTATTCTTGCCAAAATTCAAGGCCTGCAATAACATCTGGTACACACCAGTCATACCCAAAAACCTCTCCCCCCTATTGACAGTCCCCCCAAGTTCTGCCTGCCGGGACTACACCGACACCTTTTGTAATCCTACACCACCTGCCAGGCCGATCAGAGAAAGGTGGATGAAAACGCGAAGCCAACTTCTCGTTAACTTTAGCGGTACCTTTATCCAGGCTGGTACTGTAGTGCCAATCTCTCACAGATGAGTTGGCTATGGCATACAGCTCTAATCTCTCACAGAACAGTTAATGCTATGGCATAGTGCACCAATCCCTCACAGGTGAGAGAATGTTAAAACATACAGCAGCTATCTCTGACAGACGAAATAATGCTATGGTATACATCTCCAATCTCTCACGGGCAAGAGAATGCTACAGCATACAGTGCCCGTCTCTCACAGATTAGGAAATGTTCTGGCATACAGCACTGGTCTCTCACAAGTGAAAAGAATGGTAGAGAGTGCAGCACTTATCTCTCACAGGCATGGGAAGGGCTACCGCTTAGAGCACCAGTCTCTCTCTCATAGGTGAGGGAAAGCTATGTTGCACAGCACCAATCCTTCAAATAAAACCATAATCCTAACATGACAGCCAGAGGCTGTGATATGCAAGACTAATCCTGCGTGTTCTCCAAACTCTTTGACTGTGCTTAGTAGGACAGGCAGATTCCTGAACAGGATGGTTCTGAAAGAAGAAAATGCAGAATTTAAAATGCTTTCAGTTATTTGTTTGCTTTTGATGCATGCTGCTATTTTGTGTTTGTCACCTCCTTAAATTATAACCGTAGTTTGTGATCATTAATATTTTAGCGAATTCTGGATGTTAATAGCGTTTTCTTGGCAATCTGCAATCACCAGGAGCTTTTATAATTCTTATTTTGGTTTAGGTGCGTTACGCTATAACTAAGCCATGAATACCCATTAAAATAAAGAAAACATTGAAAAACAGTATAAAATAAAAGTTTACATGGCATAAGATTTTAACTTGTGTAATTAGTTGATTTCTCCTACATTAGGGTGTGCTATAGTGTGCAGTGTTTTCGTCCTAATTATTTGTTTGTATCAGGCTGTATTTTCCCTTGACCTTGGATGAGTTGGTTGACTTGCATCGTATTGAAACTGAAAACATTTACAGACTTCCTTTTTTAATTCATGTAACGTGGTTTGTTAATGTATTGCAGACAGGATTTACAGTTGGTACGCAATGATGTACAAAAATAAAGTCGCACAAACTGTCCGCTTTATTTGAGTAGTCGAATTGAGTTGCATTATTGAGGCCAGCTCTATAACTTGGAAACTTCTGTAAATGACCTTGAAAGGCCAGATCTGTGGTTTATTTTTTTTTTCCTTTGGCATAGCAGGCACTGTGCGCCATCAGCTGCGAAATGAGCGGAGTGTTCCTGTAGTTGGCGGGAAAGTTTTGGGGTCGTTGGGACAGATGGAGTGAGCAGAACTAGGGCATCTTTTTAAATGCATTTTGATGCCCTCGCATCACGTGAAAAAACACTGGAGGAGAGTTCAGTGCAGCTGGGAATGTGGGATAGAGCCTGGTTATGGGGCAGCTCATGTTAACTCCTGAGTGATCGATGCGATTCAGAAGTTACTCTCAGAAAACAGGCATGGATCCATACAGTAACCAAACTATGAGCAGGTTACTTAATATCCTGTTGCATTTATACTTGATTTTTTTGGACCCTTACAGTATATTTTAGATAGAAGTTAAATGTTGTCATTTTTAAGTAAGGGCTTGGATACTTTTCAATCAAATAGCAGGCATATTGTTCAAAAAAAGTGCGCAGTGTATTGATATACACTGTAAATATGCGCGATTGTGCTCACAGTTTTATTATTTTCTATTCAGGCTTACATGGAAAATCAGCTGCCGGCTAGAAATGTGTTCAGTAGAGATAGAATATGATTATAGCGAATATAATGAGGCAGAAGAGCTCCAGCTCATGCTGTAATTTCCTGGTGCTCGTTCTAGCGTGATCACTGTCACAACATCAGACCACTTAATCTGTGTCCCTGATCTTGTTTCATGTGGATGTCCGTCCACCTAAGCACTTAACCATGTAATTGAATCCATTATTATCTCTGTTTGGCTCACTGCGGCCACCCACTCCTCCAAACCCAGAGAATGATAGGGATTTCACGCGTTTAAATTTAAAAAAATCTGATAGAGAAATACTCTGCAAAGGCATGCTGAATATAATTTGCCGCTTTCTTGCTTTTACACTTGAATACCGTTTTTTAACAGATAGGTTTATTATGCAGTGATATAGAAGGGCTGTAATGCACTGGAAACGGTAGGCGACAAAGTATTCTAGTTTAGTCGCTACGTTCTCATGATTAGCCTCATACTTCCCTGGTTTCGGCCCCTCCTCCTAGTTTTTAATTTTACAGAATAAAAAGATAAATATTGAGTATCTGTGTTTGGCCTTCCCTTTGCTCGCACCAACCATTTTGCAGTTTCAATACACATTCCACATACACAGTTGTCTGCAATTCTGATTACTGCTGTTGAGTACAATGGCAAACATTTTGCGATTCCTTCAGATGTGATATCTTTGTCAATATAGAATTTAATTTAAACCAGTATCTGTCTTTAAGATTTGATACCCAAGTACCTTTAAATTCCCCATTTAATTTGGCGTGGAGGAAATGGACATTTATGATTGGCACACTGATGTAAACTCAAATGCCATGCGACTTGTGGCCGCAGAAATACAGGTAGCTATTGGGAATAGAAAAGTTACAAGATGAGCATTGCCATTTTATCAGGACGCACTATATGCTACACTTCTCCCATTCAAATTTAACTGACACTAACCCTCCCCACCCAGCCTGTGTGCTGTGCGGTAACATGGTGTAATGGCCACCAGCATGCCTGAATGGGGTCAGCGTGTGAGTGTGCACACGTCCAGCTGACAGCGAGTGCTGTGTGACGCCGCACATGCAGACTGTGGCATTTTGTGCTTGAGTTGCTGTGATTGTGTGTGTGTAAACCAGATTTTAACCAGGGCCTTTCCGTACTAACACTAAGAAGTGGTGTAATTGCTCCTCTTTTATTTATTTATTTATTTATTTTTATCTTATTGTGTTTGGTGTGTGATAACGATGAAGTGGTAATATTTCTGAAAATTTAAGCCTTGTGTGTTTTATTTTTGCGCCATTTAAAGTTTGGTGGGTGTATAATTGAAAAATGTGTGGTTGCATGGGGGGGGGGATCCAAGTTGTGCCGTGGTGCAGCCTTCTGAATTTGACGTGTTATGGCCCATTGTAGTTTTCGCTCTGATCAGACTACAGGTAATGAGTCTGTTTACTCATATAGGGCTTGGAGCAGAACACACATGTTGCACCTTTACTGACTCCCCACTGGTCAGTCTTATCTAAAACTGGATACCAGGTCCTGTGATGCACTGAACTTCAGAAGTTTTTTCTGTCTATCCTGATATGGTGGTTCTCAACCTGGGACTTATTTTTTCAGAAGGCAACACAGACTGTTCGTAGTCTTAACAGCCTCATGTTCACTGTGTGAAGTGCAGATTACTTGTTGGCTTGCGGCATTCGTAATTAATTTAATAGTTAATTGAGATATTAATGCTGAATGTATCCCATCAGGATATTGTATAAGGCTCTGAAAATCTCATCCGCTCAAAGATAAAGAATGGAAAGATGAGAAGGATAAAGGGCAGCATCACAAGGAAAGCGACTCATTTGAACTGGGTGTGCTCCGGACAAGTAAGGCCATATCTGTTACGCACTTCAGAGGAGAAAATGGGGGCGGATCTCCGATTTAGCTGCTATCGGCAAGTTTAATGAAAACAGATGGCCGCATTTGGCACAAAAATAAATTCTCAAGATTACCCCACCCCTGTTCAGACACCTGCAAAATTTATATTGGTCAAGACACATCAACAATTTTGGGAGTGGTCTTTCTACTATAATAGAGGAATCAGTTAAAAAAATAGAAGAAAATCCAAGGTGTGCCCCTGGAGATACAGGCGTTTGAGCAGGTGGCATTTTAGCATTTTTTTTTTTCACATTTGGCAAGGTACTGACTGCAGTTGGTGATTAATTCATGGTGAATTCAGCCTGATTTATGTTCAGCAGACACAAATGAATGGAAAAATTGCCAGAGAGCCTATGTTAGGGTTTATACTGGGGGTGCTTTGGGGACCTAAACATGGAACTGCTTGAACAAAAGGCACTTTTGGTGTCCCCATGGCTCCACAACCAAGAAAGATAAAGTAAAATGGACAGCATTTTCTGATTAAGCAGTATAAGCTTGCAAAAGTTTGGATGCAAAGTTTCAAAGCTATAGGTGTAATAATAAAAAAGTTATGCCATGTTAAATACAAGAAAAATGTCAATTGACAAAAAAACTGACGGACAGTACCCTTAGAAAAAATTCACCAAAAATTCATTCATGAGCTGAAATTTCGGATTTGTCAGTGATATATATTTATACAGCTGCATACAAAAAATTTGCAAAATTGAGAAGGTGGTGGTGAGACCCATTTGATGATCTGACATGGAATGACCCAGGAGTGACAGGCGTGGAGCAAGATGATAATGAGATGACGAGATTCCATTTACTAACAAGACGCTGAAACAGACACCAACTGCTGGATTGTAGGCAAAGCTATTCACTAAAGGAGCGGTACTGACAATATCTGTCACAGATTTTGAATATAGGGGCCTTGTTCTGGTTGCCAATCAGGGGAAGATGGGTTGCGGTAAGAAGGCTGTATTATCAGTAGCTGGGTGAATTGGCCCTCAGTGTAAAATCAAGCATTGCGACTTTGCGAGTCAGGCATAATCACGCTGATTCAGAATTGTTCTGCATTTATCAGATTAAAGCATTGGACCCTTGTAAACTTCTTGTACCTCTTGCGCTACGTGCTTCTGAATGAGGAGAAATAATTAATTCCATCCCGTTTATGTTTTCATACTAATAATTTAAGACTGGTCCTTTAAGAGTTAAGAAGACAAAGGAAAGGCTTGAGTATTTACTTAAGCATTTTCCAATCCTTAATTTTGTTGCCTGATCAAAAGATTATAATTGTCAAAGAATGCAAGTCATATGCATGACAAAGACTTAACTTCATCTGTCAGACCACAAAGAACGAGAGTTTCAAAGTTTAAAGTATTTAGTTGCAAACAATTTCTCAAAACCTGCTCTTTTCTGAAGAGACTTTTTGCAGTGGCCTTTCAAAATTGCTTTTTAGTCACCACTCAGCAAGGAGGTTGGGGACTATTGATTTTGCCGTGTTTGTCCGTTTGAAGGCATGTTCGTTCATCTGATTTTTGGAAGAAGGCTTTTGCAGCCTCTGATCTGCTTGCTCTTAAAGGGTATTCATGGGTAGGAAATTGCCATTGGTAATTGGCTTCAGTTCTCAGTCCAAATCTGTATTTTTCAGTTGGCCTCAGTTTTGATGCTCAGCAGTATGCATTTAAAACTTGCCATAGAGTATATCTCTAATGTGAGTTGTGAGTTTCAATGTCCCATTATAATTTGTTGGCAGTGTTGTATTCTGACCACAGTGTGTCAGACTTTGTAAGTCAGCCATACTATACAGTCTAGCGACCGATTAAGGATCGTTAATGAAAGTAATGAGTTTTTCAGCTCATGTGTAAAACAAAGTCAATTTCTTTTGGAGATGTTTGTGTAAAATATTGTCCTACCCTCAATTCTTTCTGTCAACTAACTGCTGGTTTTCACCATTTTATCATCTGAACTTGAGACTTAACATCCATCCACTGTTTTATTGTACTACTTCTTATCTGAACTTAAACTATTCTTTGTTCAGATTAAAATGGTACAGTCTTTGAATCTTCACAACCAAAAAGACATGGGGGCTCCGAATTGTACAAACTTCAAGGAAACTGGGGAAAAATGGGGGAAGATGACTATATCCAGAGGTGTATAAATGAGCCATAGTCTTGTACATTAATGAGATGTGCCTCTTGTGCATCAGCCTTTAGATATTGTACAGATCTTTCTCACTGTACTAAATACTGTTTTAGTCCAAAATGTTGCTCTTTTGCACCTTGTCTTTCACTTATACTTTTTCACCCTGCACTTCACAAACATTCTGGTTCTTCTGTGTGTAATTTTCATGTGCGGTTTTTTTTTTTTTTTTTTTTGTTCTAATGATAAAATTTTCTGATTGGCTTTATTTACATGCATGGCAGCAACTTTTTGTTTGAAGGAGTAGCTTCAGTCTCAACATTTTGGCCATTACTTAACAAAGTAACAAATTAATTTTGCCTATTATGATTTGTTTGTCATGTCTCCTGATGAAATAGTGTTAGGCTGGTACAATAGATGTATCTTGCATGTGATCTGCCAACATTCGATAAATGCACTCGAGTTTCTGGAGGTAACTAGTAAAAAAAAATTCCATTTATTTGCCAGGGCATCCTTTTAAGAGCGATTTTTCCTCTCCCTTTCTTCTCCAGTCTGCTGTCCCACCCCCTACTTTCTCCATGCCAGTCACAGTCCCTGTATCCAATCAGAACACGCTACAGTTCAGCAACCCCAGCAACGCCCTGGTTACCACTTCCTTTGTGACATCATCACTCACTGATCCCCGCCTCCTATCGCCGCAGCAACCAGCCCTCCAGAGGAATACAGTGTCTCCAGGGTTACCGCAGAGACCAGCCAGTGCAGGTGAGTGAGGTGGCAGAGTTTCAGCCTTGTGAGATATTCAGCCTTGTGAAAATGGGAAAACTCTGTTGGCCTTAGAGACAGTTTAACTCTTTGCGCCTCCCTAGGCTTCTTATTACTTATCATAAAATGAATGAATACTATCATATAAAGTAATTTCTATTATAGCCTTCATCTTGACTTGCAGATTGTACTGGATATTTCATGATCTACATCCTTATTAAGCTTCTCTCTGTATAGATTATGCCATATATTTCTTATGAATTCCTCAGTAGATACATTGTTCCAATTCGTATATATGTGTCAAACTGAAATGTCGGCACACCCACGCATGTAATTTATGAATGCAGTTGTACTGGAAGGTATCGGTCTCCCTGCATGTACATAATGTTTTTTCCACCTCAGCAGTATGTTAGATGAGGCCATTTCCTCTGGTCTGTTCAATTTACACAATTAAGTTTGTAGTTAAGTGGTGAGATATAATACTTTATGAGCTGGGACTCCAAAAGAATATGTGTATTTATTTTTGGAAGAATTGGCCCTTTTTGGGCCCTATCCTCTTTTCATTATATATGCTGCCGCTAGGGTCAATTTTTAAGAAACATAACATCTCCTTCCACTGTTATGCTGATGATGTACAGGTATACCTACCCCTTAAATCAAATAGTAAGGATTCCATTCAGCCTTTGTTAGATTGCCTAAGGGATGTCAAATCCTGGATGACCAAGAACTTTTTGAACCTCAACAGCAATAAGACTGAGATCATTATGTTCGGCCACAACCCCAGTGACTGTCGCCCTGGTTTTCTGGATTCTTATAACATCCGTTCATCTGTTAAAAAGCTTGGTGTGACCTTTGATAGTGCTTTTAAATTTGATAAACAGGTCAACTCTGTCATAAAAACAAGCTTTTTTCAACTTAGGCTGCTAGCTAAGATTAAAGGCTACCTCCCCTCCAAAGACCTGGAGAAGGTAATCCATGCTTTTATAACCTCACGGCTGGATTACTGCAATTCCTTATACATCGGTATTGATCAGTCTCTTTTGCATCGCCTACGGCTTGTGCAGAACGCGGAAGCGTGACCATATCACTCCAATACTGGCCTCGCTCCACTGGCTGCCAGTGAGGTTTAGGATTGACTTTAAGATCTGGTTGTTTGTTTTTAATGCTCTTAATGGGCTGGCACCCCAATATCTTGTTGATTTGCTGCACTTTTACACTCCACCCAGGGCGCTTAGGTCTGCTAACCAGCTTTTGCTGGTAGTTTCTAAGACCAGACTGAAGACCAGGGGCGACCGGGCCTTTGGGGTGGCGCCCCTCGGCTTTGGAACAGCCTGCCCTGGCCTGTTAGGTCTGCCCCGTCCCTGGAGTCTTTTAAGTCTTCTCTGAAGACCCACTTTTTCTCCTTAGCTTTTAATTCAGGTTGAGCTGGACTCACATTTTGTGTTGTAGATAGTGAGTGGTGCAATGTAATTTTGTTATCGTTTATGGTGGTGTGATTTTACTGTAGTGTTGTGTATTTGTTTGTATTTGTAGCCACGTGCAACTGTACAGCACTTTGGTCAACCTCGGTTGTTTTGAAACGTGCTTTATAAATAAAGTTTGAGTTGAGTTTGTGAGCCAGTAATCGTGAACATTTCATTGAACAGTGTTTGGGTGGACAGAGAGAACAGAACTAATGACACAGCGTCCTCAGAGTTGACTGGAAGTTGTGCATTTTTTCCATGTTGGGTAGTTGGAAGTGTTTGCTTGAACAAGCACTGATCGAGTTATGCGTCCTGATTCCTGACTCTTTGTCCTTGACTCAGTACATATGCTCATGTGTCCCCCTCCCGACCTCTCTCTGACTCTCTGATTCCTTTAGCCTGTGTGACTGAATCATTGTGCTTGTGGGACTTTCAGACTCCATATGCTTGTGTGACTCACTTAGTCCATATACTTGCGTGAATGACTCAGTGTGCGTCTGTGACTCTTTCTCCGTATGCTTTTGTGACTCTGAATTAATATGCTTGCATGACTGATTTCATATGCTTTTGTGGCAATGACTCCATCTGCTTTTCTGACTCTGATTCTATATGCTTCTATGACTAACTCCACATACTTTTATGAATGATCCCATGTGCTTTGTTTTTACTCTGACTCCATATACTCTCCTGACTCTGACTCTATATGCTACTGTGACCTACTCCATATGCAATTATGAATGACTCCATATGCTTTTTTTGACTCTGACTCTTTATGCCTCTGTGACTTACTGCATATGATTGTGTGAATGATTCCATATGCTTTTGTGACTCTAACTCTAGATGCAACTGTGACCCTATGACTCAGTTATTCTGTGACTCTGACTCCATGTGCTTGTGTTGTCCTCATAGGTGCACTTTTAGGAGGTGACCTCAACAACTCTAACGGAGCATGTCCAAGTCCAGTGGGTAAGTGAATCTAATCAGAGTGTCTGTCTTGGCACCGACCGTCTGTAGGCGAGAGTTTGCAGGGATTTTTAAATGCAGCAAACTGCCATTCGCTTCATGGTATTCTCACATGGCATGGGGCATTTGTGCTTCCAGGTCTAATTACAGTTCTGTGAAAAAGTTTTTGCCCCTTTCCTGATTTCTTCCTTTTTCTCATATTTGTCCTGCTTTACTATTTCAAATCTTCTTACTCATTTTGATATGAGGCAAAGATAACCCAAGTAAACAGAAAATGTGTTTTTAAAGGGTGATTTCAGGTATGATTACTGCCAGCCTTCTTGAATGTAAATATCACTTAAATAGAACCTGTCTGGCAATGTGAAGTAAGCAAAATCCAGCACATGGTGCTACAATCTAAAGAAATGCTAGCACAGATAAAAACAAAGTAATTTACATATATCAGGCTCTGGGACTCCAGTGAACCACATTTGGAGCCATTTACAAACTGAGGGAAAATTTGAAACAATGGAAAGGCCCACAAAAATTCCTCCAAAAGAACATTTGTTACTCATCCAAGAGGTTCAAAAGAACCCAGATCAACATTTAAAAACCTGCAGGCCTTCCTCACCTCGGTTAAGGTCAGTTTTCACAATAAGAGAAGAACTGGGCAAAAATGGCATCCATGGGGGGAGCTGCCTGGCAAAAACCACCGTTGACTAAAAAGAGCACAAAAGCTCATCTCACATTTGCCTAAAAACATCTCGTTGACTAGCAAGACTTTTGAAATAATAATCTATAGACTGATGAGTCAAAAGTGGGATCTTTTGGGGTCCTGTTACATCTGGAATAATATCAACAGTCAACACAGTGGTGGGCGTGTGACAGGCTGGGGCTGTGCTGCTTTCGGACCTGGGAGACTTGCCATAATTGATGGAACCCTGAATTCTGCTCTCTACCAGAAAATCCCATAAGAGAATGTCCCGTTATCGGTTCATGACCTAAAGCTTAAGTGCTGTTGGTTATGTGGTTGGACTGTGATCCAAACCACACAAGCAAGTCCACCTGTGCTCACAAGAAACAAAAAGAAGGTTTTAGAGTGGCCCAGTCAGAGTCCTGACTTGAATCTGATTGAAATGCCGTGGCATGACCTTAAACTGGCAGATCTTGTTTGAAAACACTCCAGTATAGCTAAATTAAAACAATTCTACAAAGAAGAGAGGGCCAAAATTCCTCAGCAGTGATGTAAAAGACTCATTGACAGTTATCAACAATTTGTCGCAAATTAGTGCCCTTTAGGGAGGCATAAGCAGTGATTAGGTTTAGGGGGCAATTTTTTTTTTTTTTCACGTGGGTGATATAGCTTTTGAATACCTCTACACCTTCAATAAATGTAATGATAATAGAAATTCTGCATTTTGTGTTTATGCACATTATCTTTGTCTTGCATTAAAATTAGTTTGATTATATTTAAATATCACAAATAAACAAAAATAAATGAAATTGGGAAAGGGACAAATACTTTTTCTCAGCACTGCACTATTGCATGTATAACAGTTTTCCTAATTGTCCCGGCAATGTCCATTAATGCCAAATGGTTTATTCCATTTCGTGCACTTCATGAACATTAGCAATCATGATTTGTGTGGTAGTTGGCTAATGAAAGACAAATTGGCAGCATGACCTGACTGTAAAAGCTGATTGCAGAGTGTTGACAATGATCCTGTCAAATTTTAGTTTAAGTTTGGAGCGCCCACATTACTAGCGGATACCACAAAAGGGAAGGCCTGCATGCCCAAGATGTTCAGTTGGTGGTAAATTGATTGAGATTCCAGAGAGGGGTGGTGGAGTCAGGCATATCAAATTAAAATGACATGTCCAGAATTTTTCCATGTTTCAACCTTCATTTTAGGAACTGGCTGAGAATTAGTGTTGAAATGTTGATGTCATTCTGCTTGTATATACTTGGTGAATATTGCATCATGTGCATATTGACAGAAAGCTTGTGTTTAGTAATCTAAGATGGTCATTTTTGCTTAATGTAGTTTGCTTCCATGTAGTGACATGGATTCCACATGTGTATTCTAGGTCAAATTTTGATTCTCTGTAAAAAATCAGGCTTTATATATTTATACATTTAACAAGGGTAGTTGATTTTAAAATGTGAATTATTCCATAAAATTGAATTGGGGAGGGATAAATCTTATTGTGTCTT